>CM060931.1:38556449-41056449 GCA_030765085.1 Allium cepa
ATTGGTTTTTGAGTCAGCTTCACCATTCTCACTACCGAGAGTGTTGTTACCATTCACTCGCTACGTAGCCTGTGCAGTATAGTGAATGATGGCGGTGATCTGTAGATGGTTGAGGAGAGGTTCGTTTAGGAGCAATATGTTGGGCCATGGATTTCTCTAACCATTCCATGCGTTGGTTCATTTGGTTAGTATAGGCCTGAAACGCGACCAGGAGAGGATCTAGGGTGGGCTCTATAGAAGCTCTTGCCTCAGTTTGGGTTGCAAAGGGGAAAATGGCCTTTTAGGGATATCTGAAGCCAGGTGGCGTTGCTCCTGGTTAGGAGGAGTACTGGAATCTGAAATATTCATGGTATTGTAATGGTATTTGAGGAAAATGTAGGTAAAATTTGTCAAAGAGGGAAATTGGCCCTCCTTTTAGCGCTAAAAATGTTGATAAGATTTTTCGTCTCAGAAGCACCTAAGTATTTTTACAATGTAACATGACGTTGAATTATTTTGTGATTATGAATCAAGAAAATCAAGTGATGTTAATCTTGCCTAAAAGAGGAGTGATTATGTTAATTAACGCTCACATGATTATGAGAAGGAATGTTCAGAGTATTAGTTTGTTAAAGAGAATATATCTTGATTTGCGTTTTGACAAATTAAGCTATAAAGTAAAATGTGGAGAACTTACGTGTTTCTGATGTAAAGAAATCCTTTGTCCATGGGTAAAGTGTCAATTCTTCATTCTTGATTTCTTGGTACAAACAAAAATAGCATAAAATTTACAATTTCTTATTTGTCTATTCCAAAAAGAGTAAAAGAAAGTCCCCTTTTTTCTGCTAAATGCCCTATTCATTTATAGCACACAAAGATTCATGTAGACTACCAACGTTTCTTTTCTGCTCTCTTGATTTTTATTGTCGGATTATGCCACATTTCGAACATCCATCTCGCGAATATGATGTGCAAGGATGGCTAACGTGGTCTTCAACGGGAAATTGTGATTTGAGTGGCTGGATTTTGAAATTTGGAGGGTAGGTTGAAATTGAAGCAAGAATGCTTGGTATTGAGGCAAAAAAATTCAGATTTGAATGAGTTGTGTGTTTCTGATTCTAAGGAAACATGCCTATGAATTGCACATGTGTGTGAATGAAACTGCAGTGAGGCATTTCTCTTCTCTTCAGGGAGAGCTATACCCTTGTTAGCGATCTTTCAATACTTTATTGAGAATTGTTCCTTTGTCATACCCCGGGGTAGTTGTGCTCTATAGCATTTGTACTACACTGATACTCGTGAAGTTGTGTTGCACTGTCAAATTTGCAATATGTGTATAGTATTACAGTGGGGATCGTTGGAGTTAAGTTGCATAGCTCAATAGGAGAGATTGAGTTGCTATTTAAAGGGTGATTGCCTTCTGTGAAACAGTTCTGAGTTATTCTCTACATTGGGGGTGCTACACCATCGCCTTTGTCTTTGAACCGGATTTAATGTCCTTGGGGATGTTACAACCTTTTGGTAGCGGTGCAGTCTTTCAACATCATCACATCCTTTGAGTCTATGTGCTTCTCATATCAAAATGGTGGCATATTCTTTATTAATCAGATGTTGGTATAAGATTGCGGTACTATTTTGTCACATTAATGTCCAATTGTGGTGCATTCTTATTGCCTTTTGATACAAAATTGCGGTGTAGACTTTCCACTTTTAGATGTTAGATTAACAATGCGGTACACCTCCATTTTCATATAGTTTCCTAAGGGGATGAGTTGTAGTCTTGTATTGTTAGTGTGGGTTTTGGGGCTGTGGCAAGTCTCTACATCAAGTTATTATTTAGAAGCTATGTCGTGGTTCTTCATGTTGAAGCAAGTATGAAGGTCGTAGGTCGGTCCGCACACCTTACAACCATTTTACATTATGGTGCCAACGTTATGTAGAATGAGTAGGTACAGCTGTTATACCTCGTTGTAGCTTCATAATGTTTTACGACAGTACCCGCTGGACTTCGCTTTTGCTTCTTTTCCTTAATTATTTCAACTTCTATTGTGGGAGCATTTCTTTCGGCTCAGTGTTTTAATCAAGTTTCCTTTGATGCTGTTTGGAAAATATTGCTACAACACTTACACATCCGAAAAATATTTTAACACGATCGATACTTGGCTTCTAACATCAATATTGTCGAAATACGACTAGCTTTTTCTCCAAATTTGGGATGGCATCTTCAAAGACTATTTATACTTCAAAAAATGGTTTAAGTTCGTTCCTATTGCCCAAAACTTGATATATATATTCAAATAACTTAACTCATGATTCACGATTTCAACTTATCCTTCTTTTGACAATTGATTGCGCCATAATTTATTTTTGGAAAAAAATGCATGTTATTACGATCTAAAATGCATGAAATTCCTATTTAAATATGTATAAAAGGTAGAAAAAATTAAAGAAAAAACTAAAATGCAATGCAGACTCCCTCCACACTAGGTTGAGATAATGACCTCATTGTAAAACATTTCTTAAACATGCTCAAAGATGAATGAGGTATAAAATGATTTGTAAAATAAAAGACAATTTAGCAATTGATTGTGAATGTAGATCATAAACAAAATGAAATTTATGTAGAAGTTGGATGAATTGTGAAGAATCATATTGAATTTTCCTTCCACGCTTGTTTCTAATAAGAAAGATGCATGATGACTTCAAGATTTTTAAGATACAGAAGGTATGTCCATGTAACCCTAATTAAAATCCATTACATGAAGAATTTGTGACAATGGTGATTTATACCATTTAAGTAATGAACATTATAATCTCATTACTTTAAGTGTTTGAGCATAATTTCTTTTATGCCATTTAAGTAATGAACATTATAATCTCATTTGTTTAAGTGTTTGAGCATAATTTCTTTTATCAATATGGAATTAGAATTATCTTTGAGACATTTTAAAGATTCGTTCTCATTGATTAAAAAATTAAGCTCATCTTCGTATAGTTCTTCAAAAAATACATTAGATATGTCTACCGAAGTAAATGAAGTTTTCTAAACAAATAGTTTTGACGTATCACTAAATGTAACTTCCATGATTGTTTGAATCATCTTGACTTCCCCTGTTTAAAAACTCCTTGGTTGTTTGTTAAGGTTAAAAATATTTAGTTCAATGATTAGGTGCTCAAAAGAAATTTGGAGTCAACCATTCATGCAATTTAAGGTAGCATTTGAGACTGCTAAGAAGGGGAGACCTAATATCGTGGGAATTTGACCATTTGGATTTGGAACACGCTCAGCCTCTAGGACTATAAAATCGATGGTGAAATAAATTTGTTCGATCTGAATGAAAACATCTTCAATTATGACCGATGGCTTTTTAACAGATCGATTGGCTAGTTAAATTATGATATTGGTTGGTTTTAATTCCCTTAGTCCTAGTTAACAGTAAACAGTGTAAGGCAGTAGATTGACACCTACGCCAAGATCATGTAGGGCATGATTGATGTGAGTGATGCGTATTTTGCAACTGGTTATCAAGAAACCGAGGTCTCCATACTTGATTAGGGAAGATTTGAAAGAGTAGAACTTGTATTCGAAGTAAAAAATGCAGTCTTAGGAATGTTAGTGGTGCGTTTCTCAATATATCACACATTGAGACATTTGGCATATTGAGGAATTTGTTCAAACTGGAATATTGACGCAAACTTATTTTTCAAGATTTTTTCAAAATTTTTGCTTTTCATCTTATTGTTTAGTCTATGAGGAAATTCAACTATTGGTTTATTGACTCTTTCAGCACTTTTATCATTCGAAGAAGAGGAAGGTGACACCATAGGAAATGAAGGTGGTGAAGGTGTAAAAGATGAGATGTTGTTATTGCCAAAATTAGTTGTCTAAAATGTTTGGGGTTGCAACATCAAATGATGAAATGTTGGGATTGCCAACATCTAAAGAATATGAAGATTTTAAAGAATCGACATTAGTAGTCACTGGACGAGCATTGAGGTTGTGAGTCAAGGATGACTTTAAGGTGGCTGGGGCTGTCAACATTGTTGTCAACCTTCTTTCCAATTGTAAGAGTGGTGACGGCGTTAACCTGATCAAAGTTTTCATCTTCACAAGAATTCATGCCTCAAGAATTACATTACGGATTAACTTTGGATTGACTAGGCAATTTGTCTTTCTCATTACTTTTCATATGTTTCTTCATCATATTCATTATTTCCTCAATTTCTACATCTTGATTATTTATTTGTTTTCCCAATCGAACAATTTCTTGTGAAGGTTGAGAAGGCTTGGCTGATGCATGGAAATTAGGATGCCTATATGGTTGATTCCACGAATTTAGATTGAAGTGCAACTTTCGAAATTTGAGCACTAGCAAATGAGGCTTGATAATTCAGATTCGGTATCATGAGATGCACATTAGATGGGATATTCAAATTATTAGGATTTTCCCAAGAAAAATTTGGACGATGCTTCCAGTTAGTATTATTTATGGATGAATAAGGAGTATTTTTACTATAGCATTAATTTTTTCTTGGGTGTAATAATGGGATAGTCCTTCTCCTATTTGAGAAGTTTGAGTTTCTAAGGGAAGATGAATTGGGTCAACGACATGCACTAATCTAGTAGGAGTATGGATAGGAGCCCGAATCAATTCCCATTGCATGTCTTTTTCAAAATAGTTCTCTAAAAACGCTCGTACATCATTAGCTATTTCAGACATGAACTCTACTTCGCACATAGATTCATGTTGGGTTCTTGTTTAATAGTTCAGCCCTTTATATGCAATTTGGCACAAATGGTGCTTAGGAATTGCATGATGATCGATGATAATTATATAATACTTGATTGAATCTACCAAAGTATTTTGAACAAATTTCTCTCTCATTTTGGGAGAACCGCTTATTTCAGTTCTAATTTTTAAAGTTTTATGAAAAGGGTAAAAAAAAATTTCAAATAGTAACAAATTCATTCAAACTTCTTATCAGTTGTTTTGGAAGAAAATTTAGATATCTTGTAACATCCCGCCATTTTGGACCATTTAAATCGATAATAAAACCACACATGTCATACTTGAATAATTTAAAACAATAGATTGTTAATAAAATTTGGGGTAAATAAAATTAATCACAGACATAGAATATCATAATAATTCGCAGCAGAATAAAATAACTATAGTAGTTCATGAAGCTACTAGATACAGAGTCTCAAAACTAATACATAGTACCAAAGTCTGGAAACAAAATACACTTGGAAAGTTAGATACATAAGTTTCTACTACAAAAGCAAAAGCTAAGTGGGAATAACTAGAATAAAATATCAAGTAGACTGCTAAATCTCCGGTGGATCTCTACCTCCAAAAGAGGATGAAACCAACGCTGTGAAACTCAGGATGCCCCGAGCGTAAAGAAAAATACAAAACACTCGGGTCAGGACATACATACTTATAAAATGTAAATCAACTCTAGTGAACTGCAAAAGAAATGTATCACTAAATTAAAGGATGCTTTGGATCGCCCATCCTTTAAGGATCCGTTAAACTATCTACTATGTAGTAATATACGCTATTATAATAATGTCTAAAATAAAGTAAACTAGTAAAATAACGTTAACGCATTATCCATATCCCCCTTAATAAATTTTATATATTCCCATAGTCTATATAGTACCATAATCTCCCCCGTGCTGGGTGTCTTCAGAGGGCATCCCATAGGTATGGTACAACAAAAAAACTCGTAGAAGGCGCGTTAGGGTAGGTGACACGACACAACTAGGCAATGCCAGGGTAGATTATACTAATTACACTTCCAGACTATTGGTAATGCATAGCCGCAACTACCGACCAACTCGATCCACACTCCCAAATCAAAAGTGCGCACCAAATCAATCATAAAGTAATAGAATGGCTAACGATGAAGTGTGTCTGATCGGAGGAGCTACCTCACTTGGCCCATCAATTCCTCCTATTTTAGCCACCTTATGCTAACTCACAGGAGTTAGGCCCACGTAGATATACCTTTAGGATCGTCGCCACCATCCTACTTCATTCTGGAATCTCCACCGCGTACACAGTTATTAAAGTGGTTTTCTATATCGACAGAGGGTGTGTCCATATTCGATCCTTGTCTCTTTAACAACCAATCGCTATTATAACCCGTGGTTATATAAATTTCAAATGGTTTATATTTCAAATCAAACATATTCCTTTCAAAACCATATAAATTCCATATCATTATTCTTTAAAATAATGTTCAATTTTCAAAGGCCGAAACACTTTCAAATTCATTTGATTATAACCCCTTGAAACATAAAAGTTTAGTTATCATAGCACTTTAAAATATAACCATTAGAACCATAACATATAATCCTTTAGAAAATTGTAGCATTCTAAAATTGTAACTTTAAGAAAAGGCAGCATAACAGAAGTACTACTGTAAGGATTCGCAGCAGTGTAGAACTGTTACGATAGGAATTCGCAACAGTGTAGAAGTGCTACAGTAAGAATTCGTAGCAGTGTAGAACTGTTACTATAAGAATCCACAGTAGTGCAGAATTGTTACAGTAAGGAAATCGCAAGAGTGCAGAAGTGCTACAGTAGAAAATCGCAGTAGTTTTGAATTGTTACCGTAAGAAATCGCAGCAGTTGTGAATCGTTACTGTAATACTTCCTACTACCATAGTTCATGCAATCAAATAGTGTATGTATTTACAGTTTTTATCATAGTCATTCTATCATTCCTATTATATTACTCAAATTTAGATACTTGTACATTAACTTACCCTTTATTTTCTTTTCAGTAAGTATCATTTTTTATTAACCAAATCATACCATTTACATTATTTAAAACTTACATGTCAAATGTACGCTTTAACTTACATTTTTCTTTCACAAAAACATTTATCATTTTAATCACTATTACATGAATAAAACTTACAATTTATAGATTAGAATAAAATACCATTATTAAGTCAAATCGAATTATTAAATTTCAATTAACCTTCATACCGTAAATTATATTCCAAAATTTCATTTTTCAACACTTTAATTCTTATAAAAATCTTAACCCATATAAACAAATTTACAGAAATCATTACATTAAATTTTAGTTGAGATTCATATATATATAAAAATCTAAAATACTTAATAATTTTTAGAAAAATCATTTTTAAATCAACCACAAAGTCTGCATAAAATTCTCCACCCTAGGGTCAAGTAAATACAGACATATATCATTTGAATCCGCAGTTTATTAAATTTTCAAGTTTTATATCATTTCAAACCCGCAATCCTAAGTCAATTAAAATTGCTCAGGCCTATCATTTCAGCCCATAACAATTTTCCTTAATCTAAAGATCATTCGAGTATGTATTATTTCAACCCATAGTAAATGAACTACAGTGTGAGAACATCATATTAAATAACATAACAATTTTCAACATATTATGGCATATGATCAAAATAGGTATAATATGATATGAAATAACATAATAAAATCATATGAATGAAATAATATATACATATGAAATAACATGAAATACATATGAAATAACATGAAATAGACATATGAAATAACATGAAATAAACATATGAAATAACATGAAATAATCATAGGTGGAATGTCAAACTTGCATATACATATCTTCACAATTCAATTGTCATCAATTCACCAAATTTATAAGTATGTTGTCAACAGTGATTACTCACCTTCCTTTCGTTAGAAAAGTGATTCAAAGCGCAACATAACAACGACAAATTACGGACAAGCTTGAGTGAGAGGAGAATTCAAATCCGACGCTTTGAAAAATAAAATAAATTCCATATGTATACAAATAATTCATATAGAATAATAAAATAGAAAAATTGTATATTTGTAAACATGTGAAGAGGGCTTGACTAGGGGTGCATAGGCTCGGTCATAGGCTAGTTTTGTTTGGGTTTAGGTTCGGCCACAGGGGTTTGGGCTAGGCTAGGGTTCGGCCATAGGGTTAGGGTTTTGATTGTGGAGGGCTCGGCCTAGGGATTAGGTGATGGAAGAGGTGGTCATGGCAAAGGCAAGGCAAGAGGAAGGGTTGAGGAAGTTTGGCCATTGTGGTTTTGGTTGGAGGAGAGGAGGTAGAGGCCGAAATTTGTGAAGAAGAAGGAGGGAAAAAGGAAAGAGGAGAAGTGGTGGTTGGAGTTTGGTGATAGGAAGGTGATGGAATAGGTGTGGCCGAAATTTATGGGGAAGGAGGAGGAAAAGTTGTAGAGGAGAAGAGGAAGAAGGTCTAGGGTTTTGAAAAGGAAGATGAAGGAGAAGAAGACTTACATTTTTCTGTGGAGGCATAAATGAATGGATGTGGAGGCTAATTAAAACCCTAGGATCTTATATAGTCATCTCAACAAGTGGCTTCTCATCTACTAAAGAGGTTTCTAGCCCATTAGTACAAGCCCAAAATCCAAATGTAATTAATATAAAAGTTAAGGGAAAATAACTACACGTAATACGCCAAAAGTTGCAAAATTTGAGGAGTAAAAATCAAAATTTAACAAAACGAAAAACTAAGAAAATGTTAGGATTAAATTTATATTCATAAAAAAAGTAAAAGTTGAAAATTCAAATTTTAAAATTTTAAAAGAAAGTCAAACTTTGACCAAAATTTGCATTTTAAGAAAAATCTTTATCTTGTTAAATTTGGAAAAGCATTTCACATCAAAACTCAAAATTATACATTAAATTTCCAAATTTATCAATTTTAAAATAATTATATTCAAAGTTTGAAATGAATTTTCTTTTAAAATATGTTCAAAATTAGCGGGATGTTACACTATCCTCCACTCAAAAATTTCGTCCTCGAAAAGGAACGGGACACAGAAAACCAAGAAAGATGAGGTGGGATAACGAATAGTACCTGGAAAAAACAATTCTCGATTCGAAGCACGAATGCTCTTTTCCGTTTTCCAAATACAGTCCCGATCATCAGTGCTCCATTGCACTTTGACAGGTTGACAGATTTTCTTCGAAGCTGCTTCGTACCTCCATCAACAATACGAAGTGGCTTCCTCTCCATAGTAAGATTTGGCTCAATATCCAAACTCTCGAGAGCAGAAGGATGGACAATCAAAGATGGATCATGAAGATACCGATGAAGATGCGAAATATGGAACACATTATGCACTCCAGAATGTTTCTGAGGCAAATCCAAACGATAAGCTAAAGAACAACTCTCTCTAAGATGCGAAAAGGACCAATAAACCTAGGAGCGAGCCTCCCTCACCGACCAAAACGAATCACAATTCATAATGGAGAGACTTAATGAAAACCTGATCACCAACAGAAAACTCCAAACTCCTCCTACGCCTGTCAGCTACTTCATTTGTCTATCCTGAGCAATCCTCATCTTTCTCCTAGTCTCCTCAACCTTCTCAGATGCTTTTAAAATCATATCGGGAAGAAGAACTAAATGATTACCGAATTCAATCCAGCAAGATGGAGATTAGCAAGATGTCCATAAAGAGCATCAAATAAAGCCATTTCGATACTAGCCTAAATCCAAAAGATGGAAAAAGATAGATGAATGTTTAAGACAACCTTAAACAGATAATTGAGATTATACCTGATAACTATTGTTAGAGGTGAATTTAACGAGATGGAGATGATCTTCCCAAGATCTTCCATAATAAAGGACACAGGCACGAAGAAGATCTTCCAAAATCTGATTTACCCTTTTTGTTAGACCGTCGGTCTACAGATATTAAGCAGTGCTCAGATTCAGACGAGTATCTAAAGATTCTTGAAAAGCTTTCCAAAACTAACTAGTAAAGATGGGGTCTCTATCACAAACAATACTGATCGGAACATTATGAAGCAAACAATATCTCTCATATAAATCTCAGTTAAACAAGAAGCAGAACGGTTAGATCTAACCGGGATGAAATGAGCTGACTTGGTCAATCTATCCACAATAACCCAAATACTCTCATTACCTCTCCTAGTCCTCGTAAATCCATCAATAAAATCCATAGAAACTTGTTCCCATTTCCAATTAGGAACCTCAAAGGGTTGCAATAATCCAGCAACTTTCTGATGATCAGCCTTGACCTGTTGACAAGTCGCACATCTGCTTACAAAAAGGGAGATATCACGCTTCATACCACTCCACCATTACTGCTTCTTTATATCATGGTACATCTTCGTCATTCCTGGATGAATATAAAGTCTGGACCGATGATTTTCCCGAAGTAACTCTTGCCTCAATCCATCGACGTTCGAAACACAATCCGATTATTAACCCTTAAATTCCCTTTATCATCAATCTTAGCTCCACTTCCATCTTGGCTACTACCACCAACTCTATTACGAACATTCTCTTTAATGAGCCTAAGCATCTCATCCTCATCTTGCTTAGCAATAATACGATCCATAAGAGGAGAAGAAATAACAAGCTGACATAACATTGCCTTCTTCCTACTCAAAGCATCGGCTACAACATTAGCTTTCCCTGGGGTATAGTTGATGTCGATGTCATAAGAAGCTAGACACTCAAGCCACCTAACTTGCCTCCGATTTAAATCCTTCTGGGTGAAAATATGTCTCAAAGACTTATGTTCCGTATAATCTCAAACTTAGTTCCTAAAAGATGATGTCTCCAAAGTTTCAAAGCAAAAACTACAGCAAGTAATTCCAAATGATGGGCTGCATAATTGGCTTCATAAGTCTTCAACCGACGACTGGCATGAGCGATAACCTTCCCATCCTGCAACAGAACAGCTCCTAAACCTTCACGAATGGCGTCAGTGTATACCGTTAATCCCTCGTTTCCATTTGGAATGGTAAGAACTGGTGCGGAAGTAAGCTTGTTCTTTAACTCATTGAATGCAGCTTCACACTTATCATTCCATCTAAACTTAGCATTCTTACGAGTTAGAGCAATGAGGGGTGCAGCAATCCGAGAAAAATTCTCGATGAATCTTCGATAATAACCGACAAGGCCTAGAAAACTACGGATATCAGATGGAGTCCTAAGGGTTTCCCAATTCTAAAATAGAATAGGGAAAATAAGAACCGAGAATGAGATAGAATAATTAATGTACAAAGGAAGGAAGAGAAAATAGACTTACGTTAATCGCAGCGATATCAACTGGATCAACGGAAACTCCATTACCAGAAACAATATGTCCAAAAAATCAAACTTCATCTTTCCAGAAATGACACTTCGAGAATTTGGTTTTCAACTGATGACTTCTAAGAGTCCCCGGAACAAATCTTAAATGAGATTCATGCTCCTCCTCTGACTTAGAGAAAACAAGGATATCGTCGATGAAGACCAGAACAAACTTATTAAGAACATCACAGAAAACCTGGTTCATAAGGTCGACAAAGAAACCTGGAGCATTAGTCAAACCAAAAGGCATAACTAACCATTCAAAGAAACCATCCTCAGAACGAAAAGTAGTTTTGGGAATACTTTTCTCGGCGATTCTGAGTTGGTGGAAACGGGTGGCAAGATCATGCTGAGAGAATACAGCAGCACCATACAGATGATCGAACATATCATTTATGTGAGGCATTGGATATCTGTTTTTCATAGTGAGCTTGTTCAGACCCCTATAATAAACACACATCCTCAAGAAACCATCAGACTTAGTGATAAAAACCACTACTACTCCCCATTCGGAATGACTGGGTATGATCAAACCTTTGGAGAACAAGTTTTCGATTTATTTCCTCAACTCAACCTTCTCACGGAGTTCCATTCTTCTAGGAGGAAGACTACAAGTCGAGCTCCAGGAATGAGATCAATATGAAATTCGATTTCCCGTTTGGGAGGAAAAGAAGTGACTTCACCAAATACGTCGGGATAGAGTTTGACTACAGGAGCTGAATCAAAGTCACTAGGAGAAGAATCAAGAGAATAGATAAAACTGCCTGCAAGATCTTGAGGCATACGGCACTGAATCATCAAAGGTCTTCCAGAATCATCAACAAGAGAAACAATCTAGGTCTTATAAGAGATAATAACTTCATGCATCTTCAGCCAATCTCCTCCAAGCAATAGATCAAAAGCATCGAAACCAAGAACATAGAAATTTCCAAAAAAACGAGGGTCGGAATGGAAGAGTTTCACATTGTTACAAACCCTACTAAGGCTCGCGGGACCACCAATAGGATTAGTAACACACAAAGGTTCGGATGCAAATTTAGATGAAAGGATATGCTCAAACTTATCGCAAAGATCCATAGAAATGAAACTGTGCGAAGCTCCAGTGTCAAATAAAACACGAACAGGAAGATTGAACAAGGTAAAGGTGCTCTGGAGAGTACCTTGAGCATCACTAGGAGCAGGTGGAGTAGATGAAGTAACTGTAAAGACACCTGATGGCATGCACTTCTTCTGAGTAGGACAATCCTGCTTGAAGTGGCCAGGCTGCAAGCAAATAAGGCAAAGATCGTGCCTAGTCATCTAAACTAGAGAAACAGCAGCTATGGCTAAAGTAGGACAACTATTGGCATAGTGCCCCTTCTGGTCACACCTAAAGCAAGTGATGGAAGAAGATCGATAGGCTGCTTTCGGGAACAAGAAGAAGATCCTAAACCTGGATTCTTAAGCCAATACTGCTTCTGATGATGGAAATTTGACTTTCTCTTCTTAAAGTTGCTAGAAGAAGGATGAGATGAAGGTGCACGAGTAACAGCTGCTTCCTTAGAAGTGGGGCTCTCATATCTAATAGCCATATCCATTAATCCAGTAAAAGGGTTGTGCACACGAGAAATCAGATGATCATAAAACTCTGGGAGAGCTCCAGCTATAAACATCTCATTCTTCTTAAGAGGGTTATCTATCAAGCTAGGACCAAATTTTGAAAGTTCGTCAAACTTCCTCTCATGCTTAGAAAATGACATATCCCCTTGCTTAAGATCCATAAACTCCCTGAATAGCTGAGACTTCGCAGCCTCTAGCATCCACTTTGTCACAAAAGCCTCCCTAAACAAGATATCCAAACTTAAGAAAGATTCCAAAGGGATAACCTAAACCAAATTCAAAAGGACTAACTAACAACAATACTTAAACTGTTCCCAAGTAATATCTACCTCAATAGTGTTAGCTATAACAAACTCCCACCAATCCGGTGTTGCCTCCTTCAACTGCCATGCTACTAACTGGCGCTTCTGAGCGTCGATGATCTCCAATCTAGTGAAAATCCTTTCCAAGCCTCTTAGCCACTGCTGAGCCTCAATGATGTCTCTGATCCCGAAAACTTAGTACCACCTAACTGAGTGAACTCCTTACACAGGGTGGTAAATCTAGTTGGTGCAACTGGTGCTGGAACTGGGGCAACACCACGAACCTGACCTCTGGCATTCCTACGATTCATCTTGGAAATTCAAGAATGAATTTTAGGACAAAGGTAAAGGAAAAGATAGAAGAAAAGACCCAACTAGTTTGGAAATCCTAACCAAAGAATTCTACAAAACCAGATGGATTCGAAAAGAAGGGAAATCTAAGAAAAGGAATTTTAAAAAAAGAAAAATTTTATATCAAAAATTAATCCTTTAAAAATCATTTTAAAAACCATTTTATACTTGAAAATACGTTCTCTTGCAAAGAATGATTCTAAGATTGATTTTACTTATTCTACGGTATTTCTACCCTATCTCTAATGAGTTTTGCCCCACAGGCTAAAGTTTGCCAAAAACCAAAGCTTTGATACCAACTGTAACATTCCACCATTTGGACCATTCAAATCGACAATAAAACCACACATGTCAGACGTGAATAATTAAAAACAACAGATTCTTAATAAAATTTGAGCCAAATAAAATCAATCACAGAATCATAGACATAGAATATCAGAATAACTCGCAGCGGAATAAAATAACTATAGTGATTCACGAAGCTACTAGATACAGTACCAAAGTCTGGAAACAAAATACACTTGGAAAGTTAGATACGTAAGTTTCTACTACAAAAGAAAAAGCTGAGTGGGAATAACTAGAATAAAATATCAAATAGACTGCTAAATCTCCTGCGAATCTCTAGCTCCAAAAGAGGACGAAACCAAAGCTGTGAAACTCAGGCTGACCTGAGCGTAAAGCAAAATACAAAACACTCGGATCAGGACATACATACTTATAGAAATGTAAATCAACTCAAGTGAACAGCAAAAGAAATGTATCAATAAGTTAAAGGATGCTTTGGATCGCCCATCCTTTAAGGACCCGTTAAACTATCTACTATGTAGTAATATACGCTATTATAATAATGTCTAAAGTAAAGTAAACTACTAAAATAGCATTAAGGCGTTAACCGTATCCCCCTTAATAAATTTTATATATTCTTATAGTCTATACAGTACCGTAATCTCCTCCGTACTGGGTGTCGTCAGAGGACACTCCATAGGTATGGTACAAAACAAACTCGTAGAAGGCGTGCTAGGGTAGGTGACACGGCACAACTAGGCAATGCCAGGGTAATTATACCAATTATACTTCTAGACTGTTGGTAACGCATAACCGCAACTACCGTCCAACTCGATCCGCACTCCCGGATCAAAGGTGCGCACTAAATCAATTACAAAGTAATAGAATGGTAAACGATGAAGTGTGTCCGATCGGAGGAGCTACCTCACTTGGCCCGTCAATATCTCTTGTTTTAGCCACCTTATGCTAACTCATGGGAGTTAGGTCCACGTAGACATATGTAACGACCCGTATTTTTACGAATCGAAAGATTGTAAAACTGTCGACATTAAGTCGTTGATGTTGTTAAGTCGATTAGAGTATGTGTCGACCAAAGTTTAAGTTGTGTTAAGTTATCTCGTGTGGTGCTTAGGTCGTATGAGAGTTAGGTTGAGTGGAGCGACCTATAAAAGTAACGACTTAAGTATGATTGGGCGAGTTAAGGGATTTGAGTTGAGCGACTTATAGGTTTGGAACGACCTAGGAGTTAGATCGTGTAGGAGTTAAGTCGTATAAGAGATAGGTCGTGTGGAGTTAGGTCGGTTGAGCGACCTAAGGTGTTGAGCGACCTAAGGTAGTGGAGCGACTTATGGTAGTTAGCGAGTTAGTGCTAGCGGCTTAGGGATAGGTCGGTTGAAACGAGTTAGTGACCTAGTGGTGAGTGCCGGGTTATAGTTAGATCGTGAGACGACCTAAGGTTGCAAGCGACTTAGGGTTAGGTCGTAAGTCGTTGGGTCGTATGCGACCTATTGTGGTTTGCCTTGTGTAGTTAGGTCGCTGTAGTGGTTAGGTCGGCATCTCGGCTAAGCCGTAAGTCGCGCACGTGTGTTAAGAACTTAGGTCGTTAGGTCGAGGCACTGCATGTGTTGAGTTGTGCCTGTGTTGAGTCGCGTGTGTTTAGGTCGTTAAGTCGCGCGTGTTTAGGTCGTTGAGTCGCGTGTAGGGCTGAGTCGTTAAGTCGTGTCTGTTTTAGGTCGCGCGTAGGCTCGAATTGGTAGGTCGTTAGGTCGGGGGACTGCTAGGTCGTAGGTAGGCCATAATTAGGTCGTGAGCGATCTAAAAGCGAGCGACCTAAAAGCGAGCGACCTAAGGATTTCCAGCCTATAAATAGAGGGGTTTGGTTCACTTTTTGGCATCGGATTTTGAAGCGACGAAGTGCTGCCATTTTGAGAGCTCGACTACAACACTTCTTCACTTCTTTTCTCCACTCTAATCTTGTGATTCCCTCCATCTAGATTGAAGATCAAATTGAAGATCCAAAAGCCAAAGTTAGAGATCTCCATCCATCGAAGAGAGATTTCATCGTTTGAAGCGGAGCTTTAGAGGATCAAGCTTGATTCTTTGCTGTCCAGATCTGGAGTTGGTTGTTTTTGAGGTGTTAGGTGATTCGGTGAGTGGTGGTTATCTCTCACACGGACCCAAAGGAGTATATTGGATCGGTGGCTCGTTTATGTGTTAAAGATAGAGATTTCTTGCATTTTCCTTAAGTCTGCATGTAGATACATCATCTATGAAGTTTGATATCCATTTTACTACATGATTACTTATGCAAGTTCATCCATCAAGTTGTAGTGATAATCTCCATAATTCATGTTTATTAGATTTGGACACTTTATTTACATAATTGTCATTCTTGTATAATTGCTTATTAGATCTTGTTTGAATGTTTGATTGCTTGGATTAATGATTGATTTGATTGATAGATTGTTGCAAATTAGTTAATAGTTGATTTGGACAAGTGGGTCGAAGATGATTCAAAAGCTAAGTGGAAAGGCTCTTGAATGGTGAAAGCTGCTTGTGGCATATGAAGCGAGTGATGAAGCTCATATGGATAGATTCGATGATGATGGACTTTGCTAAGGTGCGATGAAGCAAAGCATGATATTGAGATGATGGACTTTGCTATGATGCGATGGAGCAAAGCCTGATGTGGGAGCTTGGTTTAATCCAGACGGGATCATCCCAAGCATGTTGATAACTCGATGATGCGGTTCGAGTTGGTTGATAATGGTTGGCTCGAGAGGCGCTTGAGCTAGTATGTGAATAGTCGTCGAGGAGGATGACTAGGAGGCTGAGATCTCATCGTTATTGAAGGTTCTAGCATGCTCAAAGCAAGAGTACGTTGGGACGGGTCACGATGACGTCCCAGACACGGGTCACGATGACGTGTTAGTACTCTGGGCAGATTCGATAGTCCTAGGCACGGGTCACGACGACGTGCGGAGTTATGTCTAGAACCGGGGTTGCCATTAGCCCTTGACGGACGGCTGAAAGAAGGTGCCGGTCATTCAATTAACGGTGATATCAAAGCAATGATAACAGTGATAGCCAGAGTCATGGATGTTTGGTTGCACCATCATTCGATCTCAAGAGCGATGCTTTCTGGGTGCTTATCTGATTTTGGCTTAGGCCTTGGGGATTTGTGCTTGGAAAACATCGACCTTGACTCGAGTGATAATTACTTTATTTTAAATGTCTGCTTTGTTATGTTGTTTCTACTTAGTGAGTCTGGAGGCTATCATTGTAGAATGAGGTGGAGTGGGATGGTTGAGTTCCTATTCCTTGTACCCTTTATGCTCTTTTGGTATGTTTGATAGTTGATTTACTGCTCACTAAGACTGTTGTCTGACTCAAGGTTTTATGTTCAACTCTTATTACCTTGGGCTGTTCATCCATGTTGGGATGGGCAGACTAGGTAGCAGGTGACAGGTGCCGTTCTTAGTGATTGACGTTGTTGATGACGAAGACGAGCTGGAGGCTTTTGCATATTGTTTTCCTACTATATGTACTGGATGTTCCGCTGTTTGTTTGATACTCTTAGTGTCATGTAGTGAGGCTTGATGTATTGGCTATTCAGATGATTGTATAAAACTATTATGAGTTTATATGATGAGACTTCTGTTCTATAAAGCTTCACTATGTATACTTTCTATTGTATTTTATCCATGCGCTGTGAGTAATACGATAGAGTCTGTTGTTTTATCTTACCCTGACTATTGTCCATGGCTTCCTGGCACACCTTTCAGCGCACCATTTTCTTGTTTCTGTGCGGGAGTCATGGGCGGTCGTCACATTTGGTATCAGAGCTTTGGTTAATCGATTTTAGCCAACGCTCGCTGACGTAACTACGTATGAGAGACGCAATTGTATTTTAATGGATGATTACTATATATAATATAGTAGCTTAGAAGGATTTTAATTTCTTATGTAGTTGTTTCTCAGGATATATTAATCATTTTCTAATAGATATTAGGAATGAGTCGAAGAGGGAGACCGGCTGCTAGGGAAGGCCGTGCTGTTGAAGGGGCTGCTGATTATGCTCCTATGTTCGAGGCTATGATGACTTCGATCATGAGGAGGATGCCAGCTCCAGGGCCATCAGTAGATGTTGGAGTTCAGGTTCAAGCTCCAAAACCAGTGGATTTTGCTAAGCTTTGCAAGGACTATACTGCTCTTGGAGGAAAGGTTTTCTTGGGAATGGAGTCAACCATTGAAATCCAGAGGTGGATAGATGCTTGTAGAAGGATCTTTGGTGATTTGGGAATTGAGGATGCGACCAAAAGGAAGCTCGCATCAAGACAGCTTCAAGGGAGAGCTGCTGATTGGTGGAACTCTATCACCATTGATACTCCAGAGGAAGAGATTACTTGGGAGCAATTCCAACTCAGATTTGAGGCTAAGTTCATTTCTACAGCTCAGAAATCTGTTTTGTTTAAGAAATTTGTGGAACTCAAGCAAGGTGGAAGATCAGTTCTTGAGTATGTTTCTGAGTTTGAAGCTTCGTCCAAGTATGCCAGATCGTATATTGAATCTCCCTACCAGAAGAACGAGAAGTTTGTGACAGGCTTGGACACTTATCTTGGTAGGCAGTTAGTGGATCATTTGGACGATCCATTTGAGAAGCTTGTGGAGAAAGCTCTCAGACATGAGAATCTGTTTCCTAAGGAAGGATCTGTTGTTGTTGTGACCAAGGAGGAGTCTAAACCACAGCAGAGTGGCAACAAGAAGAGGAAGCAGCAGCAACAGAAGGGTAAGGATGGCCAGAAGAAGCCAAAAGGTGAAGTGACCTGCTACAATTGTCGGCAGAAGGGCCATTTCTCTAGGGATTGCAAGAATCCAAAGGTGCAATTGAAGTGCCACAACTGTGATAAGCTGGGGCATATCAGGAAAGACTGTCCAGAACCGAGGAAAGATAAGCAGATTGTGCAAGCTTATGCTTTGGGGGATGTTCCATCATCTTTGAAAGCTCCTACTGCTGAAGAAAAGGGGAAGAGTGTGGTGGTTCAAGGTACTCTTTCCATATGTGGTGTTCCAGTAAGTGTGTTATTTGATACTGAGGCGTCGCATTCATTTGTTTGTAATGATCTTGTAGGCCGGTTGGGTTTAGAACCGGATATTGTTGATAGGCCATTGGTTGTGACTAATCCAGTTGGGGGTTCGTCATGTTTGTGTATGATATGCCGTGGTCTAGTTGTATGGTGTCATGATTGCTCTTTTGTTTGTGATTGCTTTGTTCTGAACTTTGCGGGGATTGGAATAATTTTGGGTATGGACTGGCTTAGGAAGTATGCGGCAAAGGTTGATTGTGAGAAACTGGAGCTGACAGTCGAGAATGTGGAAGGGCGAAAGGTTGTGATACGATGTAAGCATGAAGAAGGCGTCTTCATGAGCTTCATGTATTCGCTGGTTGTTCCACGGGATGGACTGTCATCGATGCCGGTTGTGAATGGATTTGAGGACGTCTTTGATGAAGTCAAAGGGTTACCGCCGCATAGGGAGATCGAGTTTCGTATCGATCTAGTTGAGGGAGCCAGACCTGTTGTGATGCCTCTTAGGCGGATGGCGCCTAGGGAGCAGCAAGAGTTGAAGGTGCAGGTTGATGACCTTTTACGGAAAGGATTCATTCGGCGTAGCGTGTCCGAATGGGTGCACCAGTTGTGTTCGCAAACAAAGCGGATGGATCGTTGAGGTTGTGTGTGGATTATCGTGAGCTGAATAAAGTGACTAAGAAGAACAAGTATCCATTGACGAGAATAGATGACTTGTTTGATCAACTTCACGAAGCTAAGGTGTTTTCTCAGATGGATTTGGCAACGGGATTTCACCAGTTGAGAGTGGCTAAGGATAGTGTGCCGAAGACTGCTTTTAGGACACCATCCGGTTTCTTTGAGTGGCTGGTAATGCCGTTTGGATTGACCAATGCACCAGCATATTTTGTGGATCTTGTGAATAGAGTGTTCAGAGCTCAGTTGAACAAGTTCGTACTTGTGTTCGTGGATGATATTCTGATTTATTCTAGAACGGAAGAAGAACACAAGACGCACTTGCGTATTGTTTTGGAAATCTTGCGGAAACATCAGCTGAAGGCTAAGTTTTCGAAGTGTCACTTCTGAAAGAATGAAGTGAGGTTCTTAGGCCATGTTATCTCTGGAAATGGAATAGCAGTTGATCCCGCCAAGGTGGCAGCGATCCAGGATTGGGTTAGACCTAAGAATGCATCTGATGTGAGAAGTTTTCTTGGATTAGCAGGATATTATCGTTGGTTTATCAAAGACTTTTCCAAGGTAGCTGCACCATTAACAGGATTGACGAAAAAGAACCAAGTGTTCAGATGGGATGCTAAGTGCGAGCAAGCTTTCGGAATCCTGAAAGAGCGACTAACAAGTGCTCCTGTTTTGACTATTCCAAGTGGGAATGATGAGATGGTGGTTTACACCGATGCATGTGGTATTGGACTTGGAGCAGTGCTAATGCAAAAGGATAAAGTTGTTGCGCATGCAAGTCGACAGCTGAAGCCGCATGAAAGGAATTATCCGACTCATGATTTGGAGTTAGCGGCGATTGTATTTGCTCTGAAGATATGGAGACATTATCTATTGGGAGTTCGATTTGAGTTGTTTACAGATCATAAGTCGTTGAAGTATCTGTTCTCCCAAAAGGATTTGAATCTTCGACAGCAACGATGGCTAGAGTTTTTTAGCATCATATGATTTTGGTATAGCATATACTCCGGGAAAAGGTAACGCAGTGGCAGATGCATTAAGTCGAAGACATGCAGGATTGGGAGCCATGTTTTTAGAATGGAAGAGCCTTGAGTATTTGGCTGGATTTGACTTCAGGCGTAGATTTGAATTGGAACCTGAAATATTGGCAAACTTATCGATAAGACCTACTCTAGTGGAAAGAATTGGCGAGAGCCAAAAACGAAACGATAAGCTTGTCAAGATTATCCGAGATTTGGAATCCGAATCAGACCCAGAGAGGGATAAAGGATTCGAAGTCGATCGAGAGGGTTGGCTTCGAAAACAAGGACGACTAGTTGTTCCCGATATTGATGGATTGAGAGATGAAGTTCTGAGGGAAAGTCATCACTCGAAGTTGACAATTCATCCAGGTGGAAATAAGATGTATCGGGATATGAAGAGAACCTACTACTGGGCAGGTATGAAGAAGGATGTTGGAAATTTTATTTTCAAATGTATGAACTGCCAGTTGGTAAAAGCTGAGCAGAAGAAGCCCAGCGGATTGCTTCAGCCATTGGAAGTTCCTACGTGGAAGTGGGGGCAAATATCGATGGATTTTATCGATGGTCTACCTAGAACCAGGGCAGGGAATGAAGGGATTTGGGTCATTGTAGATCGTTTGACTAAGAGTGCAAGGTTCATTCCTGTTCGATCAACTAGGACTGCATCGAAGTTGGCTGAGTTGTATGTTAAGTGGATAGTTCGATTCCATGGTATTCCGAACAGTATAGTGAGCGATCGAGATCCATTGTTCACTAGTGGATTTTGGAAGAGCTTCCAGGAAGTTTTGGGAACCGAGTTGTGTTTGAGTACAGCTTATCACGCCCAAACAGATGGTCAGACCGAGAGAGTCAACCGAGTTTTGGAAGATCTCCTCAGAGCATGTGTTTTGGATTTCGGAGGATCATGGGAAGATCATCTTCATTTGGTGGAATTTGCGTATAATAACAGTTATCAGACAAGTATTGGTATGGCACCATATGAGGCATTGTATGGAAGACTGTGTAACTCTCCGACATGTTGGTTGGAAACTGGAGAAAAGTTGATACTTGGGCCAGAAATGATTCGACAGACTTCGGACTGTATAGAGATCATTCGGCGACGAATGAAGACAGCCCAAGACCGACAGAAAAGTTATGCCGATAAGCGTCGTAAGGATTTGGAATTCGACGAAGGAGATATGGTTTTTGTGAAGATTTCTCCTCTGAAGAATGTTATTAGATTCGGGAAGAAAGGAAAGATGACCCCGAGATTTGTTGGACCATTCCCGATCATCCGAGCGAATTGGAAAGCTCGCATATAAATTGGAGTTACCAGAAAAGATGGCGGGTGTGCACAATGTTTTTCATGTATCTTATCTACGGAAGTATGTGCACGACTCGAATACGGTGGTTTCTGCTGATAGCTGTGAAGATTTAGAGGTTGATCCAGTTGTTACGAGACCTCGTAAGTCGCTTCGTATTGTTGAAACCGACACGAAACAGCTTAGAAGGAAGGTAGTCAAGTTGCTCAAGGTACAATGGAGTGATGATGTTAACGACTGTACATGGGAGGAGGAAGAGAGGATGAAAGCAGCTCATCCCGAACTCTTCGAGGTATGGCCCTAAGGTGTCGTGACATCTCATAAATTTGTAACTTGTTCTAGTCTTAGAATTCTGCATGCTAGGCTAGTAATTGGATGCATGGTTTGTTGGTTGCTATGGATGGTAGGCATGCATAATAGTTTCTGATTGCTCTTGTATGTTTGGAATTTCGGGGACGAAATTCCTAAAGGGGAGAGAATGTAACGACCCGTATTTTTACGAATCGAAAGATTGTAAAGCTGTCGACATTAAGTCGTTGATGTTGTTAAGTCGATTAGAGTATGAGTCGACCAAAGTTTAAGTTGTGTTAAGTTATCTCGTGTGGTGCTTAGGTCGTATGAGAGTTAGGTTGAGTGGAGCGACCTATAGAAGTAACGACTTAAGTATGATTGGGCGAGTTAAGGGATTTGAGTTGAGCGACTTATAGGTTTGGAACGACCTAGGAGTTAGATAGTGTAGGAGTTAAGTCGTATAAGAGATAGGTCGTGTGGAAGTTAGGTCGGTTGAGCGACCTAAGGTGTTGAGCGACCTAAGGTAGTGGAGCGACTTATGGTAGTTAGCGAGTTAGTGGCTAGCGGCTTAGGGATAGGTCGGTTGAAG
The DNA here is from genome assembly GCA_030765085.1 of Allium cepa. Classification (NCBI taxonomy): domain Eukaryota; kingdom Viridiplantae; phylum Streptophyta; class Magnoliopsida; order Asparagales; family Amaryllidaceae; genus Allium; species Allium cepa. Next base: position 38,579,071 of record CM060931.1, read on the forward strand.
CGAGTTAGCGACCTAGTGGTGAGTGCCGGGTTATAGTTAGATCGTGAGACGACCTAAGGTTGCAAGCGACTTAGGGTTAGGTCGTAAGTCGCTGGGTCGTATGCGACCTATGGTGGTTTGCCTTGTGTAGTTAGGTCGCTGTAGTGGTTAGGTCGACATCTCAGCTAAGCCGTAAGTCGCGCACGTGTGTTAAGAACTTAGGTCGTTAGGTCGAGGCACTGCATGTGTTGAGTTGTGCCTGTGTTGAGTCGCGCGTGTTTAGGTCGTTAAGTCGCGCGTGTTTAGGTCGTTGAGTCGCGTGTAGGGCTGAGTCGTTAAGTCGTGTCTGTTTTAGGTCGCGTGTAGGCTCGAGTTCGTAGGTCGTTAGGTCGGGGGACTGCTAGGTCGTAGGTCGGCCATAATTAGGTCGTGAGCGACCTAAAAGCGAGCGACCCAAGGATTTCCAGCCTATAAATAGAGGGGTTTGGTTCACTTTTTGGCACCGGATTTTGAAGCGACGAAGTGCTGCCATTTTGAGAGCTCGACTACAACACTTCTTCACTTCTTTTCTCCACTCTAATCTTGTGATTCCCTCCATCTAGATTGAAGATCAAATTGAAGATCCAAAAGCCAAAGTTAGAGATCTCCATCCATCGAAGAGAGATTTCATCGTTTGAAGCGGAGCTTTAGAGGATCAAGCTTGATTCTTTGCTGTCCAGATTTGGAGTTGGTTGTTTTTGAGGTGTTAGATGATTCGGTGAGTGGTGGTTATCTCTCACACGGACCCAAAGGAATATATTGGATCGGTGGCTCGTTTATGTGTTAAAGATAGAGATTTCTTGCATTTTCCTTAAGTCTGCATGTAGATACATCATCTATGAAGTTTGATATCCATTTTACTACATGATTACTTATGCAAGTTCATCCATCAAGTTGTAGTGATAATCTCCATAATTCATGTTTATTAGATTTGGACACTTTATTTACATAATTGTCATTCTTGTATAATTATTTATTAGATCTTGTTTGAATGTTTGATTGCTTGGATTAATGATTGATTTGATTAATAGATTGTTGCAAATTAGCTAATAGTTGATTTGGACAAGTGGGTCGAAGATGATTCAAAAGCTAAGTGGAAAGGCTCTTGAATGGTGAAAGCTGCTTGTGGCATATGAAGCGAGTGATGAAGCTCATATGGATAGATTCGATGATGATGGACTTTGCTATGGTGCGATGAAGCAAAGCATGATATTGAGATGATGAACTTTGCTATGATGCGATGGAGCAAAGCCTGATGTGAGAGCTTGGTTTAATCCAGACGGAATCATCCCAGGCATGTTGATAACTCGATGATGTGGTTCGAGTTGGTTGATAATGGTTGGCTCGAGAGGCGCTTGAGCTAGTATGTGAATAGTCGTCGAGGAGAATGACTAGGAGGCTAAGATCTCATCGTTATTGAAGGTTCTAGCATGCTCAAAGCAAGAGTACGTTGGGACGGGTCACGATGACGTCCCAGACACGGGTCACGATGACATGTTAGTACTCTGGGCAGATTCGATAGTCCTAGGCATGGGTCACGACGACGTGCGGAGTTATTTCTAGAACCGGGGTTGCCATTAGCCCTTGACGGACGGCTGAAAGAATGTGCCGGTCATTCAATTAACGGTGATATCAAAGCAATGATAACAGTGATAGCCAGAGTCATGAATGTTTGGTTGCACCATCATTCGATCTCAAGAGCGATGCTTTCTAGGTGCTTATCTGATCTTGGTTTAGGCCTTGGGGGTTTGTACTTGGAAAACATCGACCTTGACTCGAGTGATAATTACTTTATTTTAAATGTCTGCTTTGTTATGTTGTTTCTACTTAGTGAGTCTGGAGGCTATCATTGTAGAATGAGGTGGAGTGGGATGGTTGAGTTCCTATTCCTTGTACCCTTTCTGCTCATTTGCTATGTTTGATAGTTGATTTACTGCTCACTAAGACTGTTGTCTGACTCAAGGTTTTATGTTCAACTCTTATTACCTTGGGCTGTTCATCCATGTTGGGATGGGCAGACTAGGTAGCAGGTGACAGGTGCCGTTCTTAGTGATTGACGTTGTTGATGACGAAGACGAGCTGGAGGCTTTTGCATATTGTTTTCCTACTATATGTACTGGATGTTCCGCTGTTTGTTTGATACTCTGAGTGTCATGTAGTGAGGCTTGATGTATTGGCTATTCAGATAATTGTATAAAACTATTATGAGTTTATATGATGAGACTTCTGTTCTATAAAGCTTCACTATGTATACTTTCTATTGTATTTTATCCATGCGCTGTGAGTAATACGATAGAGTCTGCTGTTTTATCTTACCCTGACTATTGTCCATGGCTGCCTGGCACACCTTTCAGCGCACCATTTCCTTGTTTCTGTGCGGGAGTCATGGGCGGCCGTCACAACATACCTTTAGGATCGTCGCCACAATCCTACTTCATTCTGGAATCTCCACCGCGTACACAGTTATTAAAGTGGTTTTCGATATCGACAGAGAGGGTGTCTATATTTGATCCCTGTCTCTTTAACAACCAATCGTTATTATAACTCGTGGTTATATAAATTTCAAATGGTTTATATTTCATATCAAACATATTCCTTCCAAAACCATATAAATTCCATATCATTATTCCTTAAAATAATATTCATTTTTCAAAGGTCGAAACACTTCCAAAATTCATTTAATTATAACCCCTCGAAACATAAAAGTTTAGGTATCATAGCACTTTAAAATATAACCCTTAGAACCATAACATATAATCCTTTAGAAAACTGTAGCATTCTGAAAATGTCACTTTAAGAAAACGCAGCAGAATACTGTAAGGATTCGCAGCAACGCAGAACTGTTACGGTAGGAATTCGCAGTAGTGTAGAAGTGCTACTGTAAGAATTCGCAGCAGTGCAGAACTGTTACTGTAAGAATCCACAGTAGTGCAGAATTGTTGCAGTAAGGAAATCGCAGGAGTACAGAAGTGCTATAGTAGAAAATCGCAGCAGTTTTGAATTGTTACCGTAAGAAATCGCATCAGTTTTGAATCGTCATATGCAATCAAATAGAATATGTATCTACAGTTTTTATCATAATCGTTCTGTCATTCCTATCATTCCTATTATATTACTCAAATTTAGATACTTGTACGTTAACTTACCCTTTATTTTCTTTTCAGTAAGTATCATTTATCATTTTTCATTAACCAAATCATACCATTTACATTAGTTAAAACTTACATGTCAAATGTACGCTTTAACTTACATTTTTCTTTCACAAAACTATTTATCATTTTAATCACTATTACATAAATAAAACTTACAATTTATAAGTTAGAATAAAATACCATTATTAGGTCAAATCGGATTATTAAATTTCAATCAACCTTCATACCGTAAATTATATTGCAAAATTTCATTTTTCAACTCTTTATTTCTTATAAAAATCTTAACCCATATGAATAAATTTACAGAAATCACTACATTAAATTTTAGTTGAGATTCATATATGTAAAAATCCAAAATACTTAATAAGTTTTAGAAAAATCATTTTTAAATCAACCATGGAGTTTGCATAAAATTCTCTACCCTAGGGTCAAGTAAATATGGACATCTATCATTTCAATCCACAATTTATTAAATTTTTGGGTTTTATATCATTTCAAACATGCAATCCAAAGTCAATTAAAATTGCTCAGGCCTATCATTTTAGCTCATATCAATTTTCCTTAATCTAAAGATCGTTTGGGTATATGTCATTTCAGCCCATAGTGAAGAAACTTGCAGTGTGAGAACAGAATATTAAATAACATAACAATATTCAACATATCATGCCATATAGTCAAAACAGGTATAATATGATATGAAATAACATAATAAAATCATATGAATGACATAATATAAACATAAGAAATAACATGATATAAACATATGAAATAACATGAAATAGACACATGAAATAACATGAAATAGACATATGAAATAACATGAAATAATCATAGGTGGAATGTTAAACATTCATATCCATATCCTCACAATTCAATTATCATCAATTCACCAAATTTATAAGTATGTTGTCAAGAGTGATTACTCATCGTCCTTCGGTTAGAAAAGTGATTCAAAACGCAACACAACAATGACAAATTACAAACAAGCTTGAGTGAGGAGAATCCAAATCCGACGCTTTGAAAAAATAAAATAAATTCCATACGTAAACAAATAATACACATAGAAAAATAAAATAGAAAAATTATATATTTATAAGCTGTAAAGAGGGCATGACTAGGGGCGCATAGGCTCGGCTATAGGCTAGTTTTGTTTGGGTTTGGGTTCAGCCATAGGGGTTTGGGCTAGGATAGGGTTCGGTCATAGGGTTAGGGTTTTGATTGTGGAGGGCTCGGCCTAGGGATTAGGTGATGGAGGAGGTGGTCATGGCCAAGGCAAAGCAAGGGGAAGGGTTGAGGAAGTTTGGCCATTGTGGTTTTGGTTGGAGGAGAGAAGGTAGAGGCCGAAAATTGCGAAGAAGAAGGAGGGGAAAAGGAAAGAGGAGAAGTGGTTTAGGTTGGAGTTTGGTGATGGGAAGGTGATGGAATAGGTGTGGTCGAAATTTGTTGGGAAGGAGGAGGAAAATTTGCAGAGGAGAAGAGGAAAAAGGTCAAGGGTTTTGAGAAAGAAGATGAAGGAGAAGAAGACTTACATTTTTCTGTGGAGACACAAATGAATGGATGTGGAGGCTAAGCAAAACCCTAGGGTCTTATATAGTCATCTCAACAGGTGGCTTCTCATCTACTAAAGAGGTTTCAAGCCCATTAGTACAAACCCAAAATCAAAATGTAATTAATATGAAAGTTAAGGGAAAATAATGACGTGAAATTACTCTCTCACATGTCAGTGCCCCAGAACTCAAGCTGGACATGGAGAAAGTTGCTTGGCTTAAGAACTTCTTTCTTACCATTTTTAAAATTTACTCTCTCACATTCCAGTACTATCAACTTCTGGAATGAACCGTGGATGTCTGATGGTTTGTTGCTTGGAAAGATATTTTCCCCTCACCAAATTGATCAGACTGGAATTAATAGGGATGCACATGCTAGTGATTATTTGGCTGATGGTTTACAAGTGTTGCCTTACACCAGTAACCAAGGAATAAATGCTGTTTGGAAAAATTATCAAGCAATCAAGTATCATACTGCTCCTGAAGACATTCTGCTTTGGAGTGGTAAGACTCACGCAATCTCTGTAGCTTATGATCTTCTAGTTAATGATTCTGGAAGCTCTAAGTTAGGATGGCATAAGGCTTTATGGACAAGAACCTCTCCTGCTAGGGATAACTTACTGATGTGGAAGGTTGTAGTGAATGCACTTCTGACCAAGAGTAAATTAATGAGTTATGATATGAATGCTGACCCTCTTTGTGTTTTCTGCAAATTGCAAAATGAATCTCTTGATCATCTTTACTTTGAATGCACTGAATTATTAGTTTTGTGGGAAAGAGTTGTGAGAAGAATAAACTCAAATCATGTTCATGGTCTGCCTACTATGGAGTGGGATTTGATATGCAAATCTACTAAGTGGAAGAAGCGTGACAGAATTGTTTACTTCTTTTACTTCAAGAAATACTTGAAACTGGTATGGGATGAAAGAAATCTTCGATGTTTCGAAAATAAGAGCAGGAGTATGGATCAACTATGGGATTACTTAAAGCATGTCATCAAAATTAGTATGAGGGATAGTCAGTATGACTTCAGTTGTCATCTGTCTGATCTGTAGCCTTTGCACTTGTTTGTATGTTTTCTTTCTACTCCTTCTCCTAGTCTTGTAACTTTGTGTGTTTGTTTTCTTTGCTTGCCTTTGTGTGTTTTTGCTGTGTATTGTTTGTTTTTCTGGTGATAATGAACATGTTCATTATCATTTCTCTTTTTCTTTTATCAATAAATCTGGTAGGGGACCAGATAACCCCGCTTGCCTTGCAAAAAAAAATAATGACGTGAAATGCGACAAAAGTTGCAAAATAAGTTGCAAAATTTGAGGAGTAGAAATCAAAATTTAACAAAATGGAAAATTGAGAAAATGTTAGAATAAAATTTATCTTTGTAAAAAAAGTAAAAGTTAAAAATTCAAATTTTAAAATTTTCACAGAAAGACAAACTTTGACCAAAGTTAACCAAAATTTGCATTTTAAGAAAAATCTTTATCTTATTAAATTTGAAAAAACATTTCACATCAAAACTCAAAGTTATACATTAAATTTCCAAATTTATCAATTTTAAAATAATCATATTCAAAGTTTGAAATGAATTTTCTTTTAAAATATGTTCAAAATTAGTGGGTTCTTACACATCTTTTTTCACTTTCTAGAAGTGAAAATGGAATCGGTCTTAACTTGATTGATTCATTGGATAATTGTTGCATTTTAGTTGTAGATGAATACAATTCAAATTAACTAAGAAACTCATACGCATTTTTTGAACCAGTAAATTTTGGTACCCTCGAATAAAAGAATGTTTTAGTTCAATTTTATTTCCTTCAACTGGTTAAAGATTATGACCGAAGGTTGAGAGGTCCTAATTGGATAGTGTTAATCCACTTTTTAGCCAACGTAGATTTCAACCGGATTTAGAAGATCATAACAAGGATGAAATGATTCACGGACTTGGAAGTATGCTTAGAAGAGCTAGAGAAACAATTGGGAAGATTTTCATTCAAATTGGAGCAAAGTACATAACTCGATACTGAGTTACATAGGTCGGTGCCGACCTATGTATTCATGATATTCCACCTCCTAAACTCCTTACACCTCCTATCCTACTCTAACTACTTGTGATTAAGTGATTTTTCTCAAAATATGGACGGGCGATTCTAAGGATTGATGAGAAGACGGTGAAGAAAGCAAGATAATTTGAGTGATCCAGGACGATCTCAAGAACCAACTCAAAGTCAAAGCAAAAGAGCTTAAAACACATCAAGTAGAAGATGGAAGATCTAACAAGTGGAAGAAGTTGAATTTCCACTGAAAACAATAGGTCGGACCGAGTTATACTTTTGGTTCATGCGGCTCCGAGTTCTCTTATACGACTTCGGCCATTCTTCTAGAGCTCAATGCAAGCAGACTTATGACCTAGTACCTCTGTTTTCTAATAAATACCAACCCTATGGCAAGCAGAAAAGGATCTTGACTTGGTTTCACACTCTAATGTTCACCTTCTCTTCATTCCTATATCCTTCCTTAAAGACTCCTGAAACTCCATTGTAAATCTGAGATCTACAAGGTTGTGGTCAAATCTGAAATAACTAGTCATAATCCAGAGATAGAACAACTAATAACAAAGATTGAAGTGAATGTAGGCCGGAGATTACGCCGAACCACTATAAAAATTCTTGTGTTTCCTATTACTTTCATGTTGATTCTGCTTGTTCGATTTGAATTTCTACATATTTGGTGCTTTCATTCAATACTTGGGTGTTTGTGCCATTTTTGGTGCAAAAATATAACATCACCTCTACGAGATAAGGGTCTATCATCTGCTAAGTTGAGATTTTGAAAATTTTAATTCATTGGATTTCATTGATCTATCTCATTTGAAAATTTTTGATTTATTTTTAGTCAAATGACAACAAACAAATACCAAGAATTATGGTTGAAATTTTTTAACTTTTCTTTTAAAATAAAATAACAAACTTAACAATATTTTGTTAGTTTTCATCTCGATTAGAAAAGGGAAAAGGGCCTTTTAGCCGTTCACAGAGGGATTCAATAATAATGTTTTATGAGTAGCATGCAACCTCTTTTGCTAGTTGTACTATTATAAAAATTTGTGAGCACCGAGATTTTTGCGAAATCTTTATAAATCTACTGTACATCAGCTATCCAACCCTTTGAGAAAATTTATTTCAGAAAATATGATTTTTCAATTATAATAATTTTGCAACCAAAAAAATCACAAAATTTCAACTAAAATATCAAATAATAACTACAAAAAAATAAATTGTCCAAACAGCGCTGATTTTTGTAATTCCAGTCACCATTATTTTTTTAACAAGTAATTTTCTTTCAATGTTAGGCACCTGTAAGGACTAAGAAAATTTACAGTGGAGTATGGTAGTTCGTCCAGAGCAACTAAACAGTGCTAGCGACTCAAACTCTACTGTTTGCAATCGCTCGACCCCTATGTCCCTTAATTCCTTGAGTTCTTATTTGATTTCTTTTCTCTTTTCTATTTGGTTTTTCTCCTTTGTTTTTGCTAAAAAACGAAGAAACTATAAAATAAAAAAAGAAATAAAAACGATATTTCTATATATCAACAAAAGGAAATGAAAAGGAGAGAAACAATCAACCTAACCCTTATTAAAAACACGGTCGCACAATTTTCATTTTTTTTCTCTTCTTTTGTATCGCAAGATGAGGATCTACGAAGTTCGATCGGAGATGAGAAGGCGGCAGTGGAGGAAGGTTGGGCAAGGTCCAGGGTTGGTTGGTTTTGGGTTGCTGTTTTCCTGATGGTTGATACAAATTTGGATGGTCGAGGGTTTCACGAAAGTGGGAAACAGAGTTTGGGTTGGGATTTGCGGGGGAGGTTTTGCTTGCATGGTTGTGGGTTTGTTGATGGTTGATGGAGGATTTGCGTACTGGTGTGGTTAAGTGATTGGTGATGTTTGTGATTGTTCTAGGTGATGTGGGAGACGTGATGTTTGGCTTGGTGTTGTGTTGAATTGATGGTCGGGTCGCGTGTACGTAAGGTATGTGATCTTGAATTGCAGATTTCGGGTTGGCTGCTGATGAAGGAGGAGACGGTCGTAGGGTTGAAGTGAAGGGAGAAAGAACAGAGATCCAATAAAGAAGACAACAAAAAAATTCTGGCTTTTTTTTTTTGAATTACCTAGAGAACCAAGCTTCGCTTGTAAACTCTAGGGAAGTATGTGCCTGCCAAACACAAACTTCGGGTACTTGTTACAGGGTTGTCAGTTTCGAGGCTCGAACTCGTGACCTTCGATCACGCAGTCCGGACCATCAACCAACTGCGCCAACCCTGTTGGCATTCTGGCTTTTTTTGAAAATAAGTGATAATGGAAAGAGAGATTTATTCTAAGAAAGAAAAATGTAAAATAAAAATGATCCAAAAGGATTTTTTTTATTTTTGAATATAAGAAAGACAAACAAAAGTAAAATACAAAAATAACATAAACAAATTCATTAAACAAAACTTCAAAAATTAAAATATAAATCTCTGACATTGGCACCAAAAACTTGTTTATTCCTTTTCAATTGAATTAGAAAAGTGCAATTTGTTAAAAAATACTACAAGCATAAAGGTGAGTATACGTAGGTCGAACACAGATTGGCTTCAAAACTTTAAAATTAGTTTGAACAACCTATAGAAGTTATAAAGGATTTTGGAAGACGATGGGAAATAAAATTTGATATAGTTAAACGTATTATAAATTGTATTGAAATTTGATTTGAAACAAACCTAATCGAATAAACAACTAAAATATAATTGTCAATTCAAAGCAAAGCAATTTAAATTTTTAATATTTCTAATTCTAAACAAAATAGATTATTATAGAAACTAAATTAGCTTTTGTCAAATACAAAAATTAAATCAAATAATTTCAACAAATTGGAAAATGAAAGGAAAGTAGATAAACAGTAATATAAAAATAAAAGAACGAAATTAAACAAAAGCACAAAGTAAAATAAATAAAAGTTAGGATTAGCCAAAACTAATTGTATGGTCACTGTTAAAAAACAAAAAGAAAACAGATTAATTATGTTCTAGATAATTTAATTGACCCAACAACAAAATTAACTATAATAAATGCAAAATAAAAATAAAAGGAGAAGAAATGAACTTTATTAAAGAATGTATGAAAATTCAAACATGCATTTACAATGATTACATTGGATATGTATAGTGAATAAGATCCTCTCCGTACAGGCACATATGGCTTTAGTCAAATCCATTTGTATATTCAGTTTACATAAAAGAAATATCTTATCTTCATAAGTTTGAATACGATAGTTTATGCCAACATTCTTGCCTTTAGATCTTCAACATGTGAAGCATCGACGGTAGTGGTTAAAAAGTGGTAACATAATTAAAATCAAGGACTCTATCTTCTTTCCATCAAAATATCTCATCAAACCTCAAATCTATGGTGGATGCGATAGTGAATGATTTGTAGATGTAAATGAGCCTATTTGTCCAAGAAGAAATCAACATATGTACATTCCAATAATCTTCATTTATGAGTGTGTGTATATACATATAGACATACACATATATGCATGTATGTATGTATGTATGTATGTATGTATGTATGTATATGTATGTATGTATATATGTATATGTATATATTTCCGCACATAATTGGTAATTAACAGGCTGCAAAGGCATAACATCCGATCTCTCTTATTTCATGAAAAAGTAATGCACTTCCTAAGATCGAACCACCACAATCTGATAGATTATTGAACCTTTACTGATGAGCTACAACTTTCTTCGAATGATGTCCTTCTTTTAAGCATTTGAATGCATGGCATTTTCTACGATTTTTCCTTTATTGAAGGGAAGTAGACTTTGATCCACCTATTTGTAAAAAAACACCAAGTATAACGTTTATCTATACACAATAAAGATAAAATATGAGCGTAAATATAAACAGTTTTATGTTAATCACACACACAACTTTTAATCCACTTCTGCATAAAATCAAAGTAGAATCTACTTCTTGTTCCTTTATTTGTTGACTGACTTGTCGTCCTCATCACCTTACCACTCATCTTTGTTGGCATTCTCCATGAAAATCAACACTTCTTTCTTCCTCATTGGTTCATCCTAGATCTACAAAATCTCTTTCATTTTCTTGGTTGTGGTTTTACATGATAAAAGATGTCAAAATATCATAAGTTATTCTGTGAAGTTGAATACTTAAAAGCACAGAAAGTTAGATGACATTATAGAAGAGTCCAAATTTAGCTATTGCACATGAACAAGAAACAAGATAAAGATGAACTTACACAAGTGTGTTTGTTTAGCAAAGTTAGATGAACGACAAGTGTTCAATAGAATGGTGATTGATGCTTTCACTTGGATTGTTTGATGGTTGAAAGCTACGGAAACTAACATGTGCGTTTGTTTCCATAGTATTGATGAAAGACAGATGTACACAACCAACAATTTCTATAGAAATGACAGGGATCATTGATTGTCTACTATACACCAATGACAAGCAAAAGATGACAAAATACAACTACGACCGCAAGAAATGGTAAAGGACAAACACGAATAGACTACTCAAGATTTTTATTTAAATATTGCTATAACATTTTGCTCTTAAAGCAACTACATAAAAATATAATGTTTGTTACTTGGTATATACACTCAGTATTAAACATGAATTCATTGAAAAGGTTGTTTTGGTTCTCTTTTTCAGTCTCACCTTCCTTTAGTGATGATTAATAATACGGCACAATCGTCAACAACAATTTTTAGCATCTCAAGCACTAGAGCTTATTGAATTTCAACAATAGGAGAATGAAACATCAAGACAAGGTGGGAGCGTAGTAGGTCATAGAGATTGTGGGACAAAAAGAAACTATCCATTGGTCAGCCCGAACAATGAAAGACTATTTCAACAATGATCCTTGTTTCGATGTGGATAAGTTTAGAAAGAGACATTGCATGTCCCGAAACATGTTTGACGTGTAATGCAGAGTTTGGGAGAGATGAACATGTATTTTACTCAAAGATATAGTACTAATAGATGGGTCTATCACTGCATCAAAAAAATGACAAGTACACCTCAAATGCATGTTTATGGTGATAATGCTGATAGGCAAGACGAGTACGTTCGAATCGGAGATTCTACGGCAAACGAGTGCTTAAAGAAATTGTAAACAATGGGTTTGCAGTTCTGTATGGAATATCTTAGACTACTGAATCTAAACGATATCCAACAGCTGTTGACAATGGGTGAACAACAAGACTTTCCAGATATGTTGGGTAGCTTAAACCGTATGCATTAGCGCTAGAAATTGTCCAGTTGTTATACAAGGACAATGTACACTAGTCCTTTCAAAAAGCAACTATGGTTTTGAAAGTTGTAACCTTTTCCGATTTACATATCTGGCATGCATTTTTGCTATTTCATGTTCTTTAAAGGACATTAATATTTACGTCGACCGTGCTTATGTAACAATTACCTAACGATATTGCATCAGCTTGTAATAACATGATAGGGCATAAACAACACAACATGGGTTACGACCTTGTCGACGAAACCTATTCTGCATGGAAAATCATGGTTAATACTTTCAAAAAACCAAATAATGAGAAGGAATGAAAATTTACTAAACAAGTTTGAAAAGAGACGTTGAAGATGCTTTTGGAGTACCAAAAGGTAGATTTCATATGAAAAAAAATGCATTACCATGGTCACAAACCCCGAATGTAATGAAAGCACCAGTGTTTACATGCAAATCCTCAATATCCAGTCACGGATCATTGATCTAGATGATGAAGAGGGTAAAAATAAAGAAATAGTAACATTTAAATGAAAGAAAGTAAGAAAAGCACTAGATTTATAGTGGTTCGGCTATCTTCGGCCTACATCCACTTTGAATTGATCTTTTTATTCCCTTTATACTGTGACATGGTTACAATCCTTTGAATATCAGTAACCAAAGTGGCAAAGTTTTTGCAAACGAGAAGATAAAGAGAAGTCGAGAGAAAAGACCCCCTTTTAGTTGCAATGGAGGTGCTATTTATAGGCTGCCTTGAATCTTGTAATTCTCTTTCTCAAGTCCAGATGGGCCCACATGATCGATCTGGAGTCATTGGGATCGATCCTTGATTGATCCATAGCGAGTTCGTATCGATCATAAACTGCTCTGATCGAGCTGAGATCGATCATGGTGAAAGATGATAGTGCAAAGTCCTTGTTGTCCAAATTTCATGAAGTTCCAACGCGTAGATTGTGAGATATGATAGATCCAAGTTCAAATTTGCAGGTGTAGGCTGATGATTTCTTGTCCATCAACTCGCATCCATCATCTGGTATCCAGCATCTCGTATCCATCATCTGCTATCCATCATCTCGTATCCATCATCTGCTATTCATCATCTCGTATCCATCATCCGTTATCCATCATCTCATATCCATCATCTGGTATCCATCATTTCGTATCCATCATCTGGTATCCATCATATCGTATTCATCATATGGTATCCATCATTTCGTATCCATCATCTGGTATCTATAGTGATGGATACGAAAGCATCGACACAGGCCAGTTTTTCACGAATATTGGTCCATCTATAAATCGAGCATATGAACTCCGATCGACCTGAAATTCGAAGTGTAGCCTCACCGAGCTTATTTATCATTCCAGATCGATCCCAGCTTGATTGGAGCTTGGTCCAATTTTGACAGTATCGATCATAGCCTTGTTTCCAATCGATCATATGAATATTGATCCATCCATAACTCGAGCATATGAACTCCGATTGACCAGAAATTCAAAGTGTAACCTCATTGAGGCTTGTTTATCATTCTAGATCGATCACACCTCAATTGGAGTTTGGTCCAATTTTGACGGTATCGATCATAGCCTTATTTCCAATCGATCATATGAATATTGATCCATCCATAACTCGAGCTTATGAACTCTGATTGACCTGAAATTCAAAGTGTAGCCCCACCAAGGCTTGTTTATCATTCTCAATCGATCCCACCTTGATTGGAGCTTGGTCCAATTTTGATGGTATCGATCATAGACTTGTTTCCAATCAATCTTCAATCCTGACATCCATCATTTTTAACCAATTTGTTGATATCCCGGCCTTGACCAAAATGTGGGGTAACATTATCTAAACTACAATTTTAAAGGTCTTGGGTTTGATCCTCGATCAAACCAAAATGGTGCTTTGCTTAAATTGAGTATCACTCGTGTTATGAAATTAAGGGATGTGTATTTGATGCTTTGTAGTTGAAGAGAAATTGTTATTTATAACTCTAAACATAAGTGTTTTTGTTTTAAAGAAATTGTATGCAAGGGAGGTAAGTATATGAAAACATATTGTTTTTCTTAAGATGTATGTTCAATATGATAGACATCTAACGCACGATGCGTTGAGTGAAGTGATAACACAATGCAACCTGCCAAACTTAGATGTGAACGCACACCGTATTTAGAGATAGATATGACCATACCTTACGTTCAAAGATGATAAAACACTGAAAAGGTAAGACTTAACAAAAAAGGGACAATTCACACTATAATCACATGTGATGGTTCATCGGTAAATGTTGTTGATTTACCTCTGCAAAATAATTTTTATAATTATGATGATTACTTTCTACGCTTTATATACATCATTACATATTCAAGAGTTTTAAACGTGCAAGTTCAAAGATAACCAACTCTTCAAATGCATATTTCTCTTTTAAAATCTTACATTTACGCTGACCACTTATATGACTGTTTATATGTAATACCAAATTCTAACCCATCTCCACAAAAAACCCAACGACTTGGCATATAGAAACGAAAAAGAGACGTTACGAGGATCTTAGACAGCGAGAGCTTGAGATGCAGATGCAATAACTGAAAATTTAACCACGGCAACAACTAGAAGGCCACTTAGAATATTAACTGCATCGACCAAAATCACAAGCAGAGGTGGAGGATTTCGATGAGGGATAATTCTCACAAATTATGTGCAGAGGGTACAAATCGCCAATAGCAGTTGTACGAAATGATAATGATGTTGGACGACAATACTTTCATTGCATATCGTATCCTGATGGATGTGGGTTTGAAGTGTGGATCGATAAACAATTCTCGCTACGACCTATAGATTATGCTTTGGAATTGGAAGAAGAAATTAGCATACTATACGTAGCCAACTTCATGAAGTTAATAATCAAAATAATCATCTCTGTAGTCGTAGAACTTAAATGTTGTTGCAATGTTTTATTAACTAGTCATTTGTCTACCGAATGTAATGTATTTTAATGTTCCTCTATCTATGCATCAAATAAATAATTGTTTTCTATTACAAAAGATCTAGAGATGAAAACATATATTTCAAAATAAAAGGTAAATCACAAAATACCCTAAGTAGAAGAAATTGCATTTATCAAATAACACAAAGATACAATCAAACGAGCACACACTTAAGCAAATAGTATGAGTTACATTAACATAACATAAATTTAACCAAAACATGTAAGCCAACTAAATTGAAGTTCAAATGTCGCTTGACAAATGAAATCAGTATGATATTCACATTTGTAACGGAAGTCGAGAGTGGGACAATTTTCCTCAATCAAATTTTTTCCTTCTACTTCTTCTAGTATTTTGCAATATCAATCTTAAGTCGTACTAAAATTAACGCAAGCTCTTTTGGTGTCTATAATCATGTGTCTAACTTTATAATCTAGATGGTTGTTAAATACCTCATTTATTAAGTTCAATAGCTTCGTTACTAATATCCATGCCTTGACCAAGCTCAAATTATGCTTGCACTCTGCCTCCGTGTAATATTTCACTAAAACAAGTCTTCTGTTGACCAAGGAACGTCGAACATCTTTTAGTACTTAACTTTTGTTCATGTTATAAATGTTTGGTTCAACAAATCCTTTTAACGAGATGAGTTATGATATTCTTTAACAATTGTTAATTATACAGTATACTGTATAGTTAATTGACAACACCTAAAGTATTAGCACTAATTGACAAAGCTCATGTTGTAAGCAGTCAATAAAAGACAATAGTTCAACACATACCATGACCAATTAAATTGTTCACTGATTTGATGATACGAGTTATTTACGCAATACGACAACTCCCCACTGTATAGTTAATTGGCAATACAAAGACTAAGTACATATATGTAAAATCATTACTTTTAAAAAAGTTGCCATCTAAATAAATCAAAAAATACAACAGTTCAAAATAAACATTATAACTAAAGATCGACTAGTATAATCTTATCCTAAAAGTTGGAAGATCCCGTCTTGACTCGCACGGTGTTCTTTGATCTTTCTTTGCATTTCTTCGTGTTGATTAGGTTCTATCTAGGAAAGGTCGCGGCTTAACATAGCTATAACGATTGTTTTTTCTTGATAAGCATTTTCTCTTTTTTGAGTTCCATGAATTCATCACGACGACATCTTTTTTCTCCTTATCTCTTCCCTTTCTAATTGTTGGTGTGGTTTCTAGGTCTTTCGCTCTAACTATTTATTCATTCTCTTCTACTCTTTTATATCCTCCATCAACTTTGTTTCGTTTTATACAACTGACATATGTTGCACAATTCCCTCGTACCGAGCGGTGTAATCAATTTTATTCTTTAACATTCTCTTTCTAGATGCTCTCTAGCATCATTACAGCAAAATAAAGTGGAACCATGATCTGCAACTGCTTTTTGAACATTAAAATCACTTGTACTTGAATCGTCATTAATTCTTTTGGGAGAAAACTGAAAGAGTGTGTGTTGTTTGTTAGTTTTGCTTCATTTATCTTCTTCCTTTAGGTAATTGTAAACGTATAGAAAATTGAAGGCAGCTCTCTTATTTTCTTCTACATACTTCATAAGCCTTCTCGAGCGGAATTTTTTAATATTAGATGTTTGATATATTGTACTGTTATAAAAATGGCTCCTACTAAAACTTCTAAATTGACATTTGTTGCCTCATTTTGTTGTCTAATGAGAAACACTGGCCTTATCTCATTCTATTTTCGGTGTGTTACGTTGTATCTATCATTCTCCATTGAGTTTTCATTTACTCAACACTTCTAGGAATATTATTGGAAAGGTGAGAATGCAACAAATCTCATCTTTCAGCTTGATTCTCAGCCCAGTAATCTTGACTCCACCCTGATAGTCAGGGATTATCCTGATATTTTGGTGAAGTCACATCTATCCCATCTAAGCATGAAATTTGAATTCCGCATTGATTTTATTCCTGGAGCTCGACCTGTTATCGTTTCACCCAGACGAATGGTTTCTTTGAATGGTTAGTCATGACTTTTGGATTAACCAATGCTTCTACCTTCTTCGTCGATCTTGTGAATCGCATTTCCGCAATGTTTTCAACCAGTTTGTCCTGGTTTCCGTTGATGATATTCTCGTCTTGCCTAAGTTTCGGTTGACCTGGTTAAGGTCATGCGATTAAAATATGTCCATCTGTCTCTTTTGTTATTTGATTATCTTATCTTCCTTTTCGAGCTATTCTTCTTTATTAGAATTCTCTTTGACTAGGATTCCTCTAAATCTGAATCTCTATCCTTGTTCAAATCCATTCTTGAATTAATTTATGAGGGGGTATATTTGTAATTAATATAAAAATGTTTATATTGTGTTGTTTGAGTTGTTAAGTTTGATTTGGGTTTCGATCGATCCGTTTGGCCAACGCTATCGATAGGAATTCCAAAACACTTAAACAGAGCAAACTGACACAATATTATTTCCGAAATTGGTAAATGAAATAATTTATGTATGATTATATTTATATAAGTATTTTTTCTGAAATTAGATGGTTAATGAATTGGTTGTTAGAAATGATAATACTAGATTACCACTTATTGTTTGTCAACGTTCATAAACCATTTAACTACTATTATATGTTATAAGGTGTTGAAATTTTAAAACATGGTTTATAAATCTGATTTGAAAATGAAATGAATTTAAATTAAGGATTTGAGAATTTAATTTCTAGTGCTTTTCAAAATTTGGTTTTCAAAGTTTTGAGAAAATATACTATTTGAAAACATTTTCGAATGGAAATTGTTTCAAAAGAGTTTTAAAGAAGTAAGTCGGTACTCTCATTTTTTGTCGCTGGAAAATAATTTCGATGATGACTGCAGCATCATTGACATTCATTTTCGATTCTCGGAGTGGAGAGACCACGTAGCAGCTTTGCTACACTTTTGTTTTGAAAAGTGGATTTGATTTGAATTTCATATTGTTTTATAATATATGTGTGTGTGTGTGTTTATTTCAAAATGGTTTGAAGAGAAGCCGAAAATTTAACTCTTAAGTTTTATGATAAGTGATGGTTTCCAATTATTGAAATTAAGCAAAATTCTGAATAATTGGAGAATTTAATACTCATTTGCAACAATTGAACTAGGATAAAATTTTATTTATATAATACTCAATTGCGTTCTAAAACATATATATAACGTACCTGAAATATTCAAAAGTTAAAATGTATGTAAATACGTAATTTAAGGTTATACAAGAGAAATTTAAGTAATAAAATGTCCAAACTAAATTTTGCTTAATAAAATATTGTAGATAACTGTAAATTTGTATGATGCTAAATTACACTCAGAAACATATACAACTTACCTAGAAAGGATTTGAATGTCTATGAATAGTATACAATATAAATGTAGGTAATAAGATATTCAAAATGAAATTTTGTTAAGGAAAAAAATAAAATATAAATTTTACACATATTTATAAATGAAAATTTTTGTTATAATGAATGTTTATACATTTAATTTGTGATTATGCGAAAAATAAATGAAATATATTGAATAATATAAGAGAATGAGATAAATAAAATAAATTGTTTTGAAAGAAAATTTTGTAACGAATGTTAATAAATTTGAAAGCAAATCAATTGAATGAAATACATTGAATTGAAATCAACCAATATGTAAATACAATGAATATTTATTGATTGAATAAAATAGACTGAACCCAAAAATTTTGAATGTTAATTAATTTAAAAATAAATAAAATTATATGGTTTTAAAATAAATTGTTGTATTTTGTATTTTGAATCTATCTATCTTTCGGGTTACTTCTATTCTCCTACCTCCTTCCTTTTCGAGGATGAAAAATTCTTAGTGGGAAGAGTGTAATGACCCGTAAATTTTAGCGGTTTTTATATCGTAATTAAATGAAATTTTTCTTGAAAATATAACAATTAAATTTAACAATAAAAATTTGATATTTGAAATGCGTCTATTTTAACATAGCAAATGTCAAATTTTCATCAGAGAATATGAAAGTTAATTCTGTTGTGTAATCTTCAATTTAAAATTTAAAATTTAAAATCAATTAAAAATTGATAGTAATAAAATACCTTTGAAATTTGAATAATTTTATAGAGTAAAAATGTAATTCATTTTATGAGTGAGACGTCATATTTCGTTTCACCAAATTTGAACTGCTCTACCTCCGTTTATATTATTTTCGACGGTTTAGCAGCATTTTAACAGCGAATATCGATTTTTGATAGGATGATCGTATCACTCATATTTGTTTATAATTTTGTTCTTCTCATTATACCGATCTCCGTAGTATATTCACTTATGTGTTTTGGCGTGCGGTGCACGGCGAAATCTGCGAGATGGTTGGCCGTATCGGTACCTCATTTGAAGACTTTTGGTTTTCTTGTACTTTCGTCTATACACCGGGAGAAAACAAATAGGCAGTTGCTTTTAATATTCCCCGAAATCCAATGTGACTTTCGCTTTTCCACTGGTCCCAATACTATTTTGGTTGGTTGCCATTCATTGTCTCTCCTTCTCTTACTTTTCGTTTAGTTCTGTTTATTTCATAAAAATATTTACAACTAAGTTTATATAATAGTTTGAGAAAATAAAGAGTGTCATCTCCTTCTTGAAAACCTACGTGCCTTTCCTTCACCGTTGTTTTCCTCACTCTCTCACCGCATGTTCTCTTCCACTTCCCTGCCCTACCCCGACCAGTTTCACAAGGTCTCATTCGCCATTCATCACCACCACGTCAGCAGCTTAATCCAAGCGTCGCCTGTAGCCCACAACTACCAACCCCTTCGCTTCACTGCTTGCTGCCACGACAGCCCACTGCCCCCTTGCTCCGCGTACAACGCATCGCCAAAACAGCCCGCCGCTACCATGCAACTCATCTTCCCCACTTCCTCCTCCATGCCTGTCCTGGCCACCCACCTGAGCACAGCATACCACCCCTCTCACGTCACACAGTCCATCTCCGCCCTTTTCTTCACCGCGTCCCCTCTCTCTCGCCTGCAACATCCTCCGACTCTGACCATGACAGCCACAAGCGCGTCCACCACCATGCAAAACCCATGATCCCACGCTTCGACCCTCATCTCCACGCACCACCATGTCTGGCAGCTCCTACTTTCCTCTCCACGCAACGTAGCCTCCACCATAGTTTCGCTCCAACATCCCACAGCAAAGCCTGTTCGACCGCCACCAGCCCGCCTTTAGCCTCCGCATCGGAACCCAGTCTCTGTTCCACCGAGTAGGTCCTATTGCATATAGTTACCTGATTTTTATTCTTCAAATATATTACCCGTATATGTATTATACTTTATACTTGAGTTTTTAAATATAATTGACTACAATATATATTTCCTACATATTACATAGTTGATATTTGGTGTTTGTTTGAAGGGTATATAGTATATCTAATTTCAAAAAAAAAAAAGCAATTTGATCTGTTGTTTATATATATAAAGTTATTTGTGATGTATAAGTTATATGTAAGTTTATTTAAGCTATGCGTGATCTGTTGTGTGTGTGTCTATATATATATATATATATATATATATATATATATATATATATATATATATATATATATATATTATATGGGTTTCTACAAGTTTATATATGACCTGTTGAGATATTTATATATATTGATTGCAATAAAGTATTGATTTTATAATAAAGTAACTTGTTCATACTTTCATTTGAGATATTTTTATAATAAATATTGATTTTAAAATATGTATGTAGTTTATATATACAGTATATATATATATATATTAGTTTGTATATACAAGTATGAATGAGTTTGGTTTCCAAATATATGTATAGAGATTTTATAAGTGTTAAATACTGATTTGAAAAAATATATATTATTTTAAATATATGTTTTTAAATTGATTTTTTGAAGAAAAAAAAAATATATATATATATATAACATATATTTTGTTCAGTTTATATCAAGCTGGTTTTGATTTGTTCTCATCGATTTCAAGCTATCAACTTTGCTCGTCGAATTCGTGTTCATCGTGTCATGCGTTGGAATTTGTGCTTAGATTCATCGCATCTTGTTCTTATTATTTCTCTAGCCTCGAAAGGTGAGCAATCACTCACGATTAACATTCTTATATATAGTAAATTTAATTCACATGAAATGACGATTGAAATATGTTGTTAAATTTGAATTACTAAGTTATTTAATTATTAAAATGATATGCCATTATCTGTAAAAAAAAATTACCTATGACATTTGACACCATAACATGTTGTATATTTAAATTATCACTAATGATAAATGCATGTTGTTGATATGTTATATTATTATTATATTTGTTCTCACTCTGCAAGTTTTCTGTTAGTTTAGAAATCCCTATGGGTTGAAATGATACATACCCGAACGAAATTTTAGAATAAGGAAAAATCGTTATGGATTGAAATGATAAATCCAAGCGATTTTTATTGATTTTGAAATTTTGGGATTACGGGTTGAAGTGACATATACTTGTAAATATTAATTATTGCGGACTGAAATGATAAATATCTGTATCACTTAACCATAGGATAGAAAATTATATACGACACCGCTGGTCTATGTTTTAAAATGATTTCCAAAGTTTTGAAAGAAAATATATAGGTTTTATTAAATATAGATTTTTTAAATATAATATATAAATGTTATTTTATATATGTCGAAATTTAGATTTTTAAACTTACATGTTTTTGAAAATTTTAAAATTATATTTTCAGTTTTAAAATGTAAATTATAAAATTTTACATATAGCTTTATTATTTTAAATATATAAAATAAGATTTAATAATAATAAGATTTAATTTAACAATAATTAATATAATAAAATTTAATAAGAATTTTATTTAACTAATATATATATAATATTTTTTAACTATTTATTTAAAATTTAAATTAATATTTCAAAATAGGTTTTGTAATAAGTTTAATTAATGGAGGTTGGACAGAATTAAATTTAAATGAGAATTGATTTAAAAAAAATATTTGTTAAGAATTGAATTTAAATAAAAATTGATTTATATTTAAATTTGTTCACAATTGAATTTAAATAAGGTTTGATTTGAATTTATTGATTTGAGATTTAAAAGGTATGATTTTATAACTTGATTTGATAAAAAGTGATTAAACGAATGTTTCAGCTTTGAATAAAATTGAAATTGAATATTTTGCAATATGAGATTTTATTGAAATGGTTATTAAAATAATTAAGTGGATATTTTCAAACTTAAATAGAATTAAAAGTTGAATTATGAAATATAAATGAAATTTATTAAATTTGGTTATTGTAAATGTTTGAACAATTAAACTTTGAAACCTAAGGTTGAAGTGATTTAAATTTGTAGTTCAAACCTGGATCAAAATCGATAGAAATAATTAATGACTTAATATGAATTTGAATTTGAATTTGACCTTTAACCTTTGTAATTGAAAACATTGAATTGAGATTGATTTAAATTGAATTTTTGAAACTACAGTTGATTTGAATTAATTTGTGAAACTGAAAGTAACAATTCAAATTTTAAATTTATTTCGATATATATAGACTATTTTCATAATATATACTATTTTAATATACAATCTATTTTAATCTATAACCTATTTTAAATATAAACTATTTTAATTTATAACTATTTTGATTTATAACTATTTCAATATATATAAACTATTTTTGATATTTAAACTGTTTAAGCTGGAACTGTTATGATTTAAAATTTAATGGATTTAAATGCAAATATTTTGTATGATGTTTTAAACTATTTTGTGGTTATGATTTCGGAAGTGATATGATTTCGAAAATGAATATAAATTCGAAGTGTTATGATTTTGAAATGGATACGATAATTTAATATGTAGTACAAACTGTTTGAAATATAAATGACCACGGTGTGAAATAAGCGTTTGGTATTAAAGAAACTGAGATCGAATATTGTCATACTCTTTGTCAATACCAAAACCACTTTAACAACTGTGTACGTGGTGGAGACTGCAGAATGAAGTATGATGGTTTGGTGTACGATTATGCATGAGGTATTTACATAGCCCTGACTCCTGTGAGTCAGCTTAGATGTGACTAAAACAAAAGCCATGTCGGGCCAAGTGATGTCATTCCTCCTATCGGACACAATTCTTCGATACTATTCTATTACTTTGTGATTTGATTGGGTGCACCTTTGATTTGGGAGTGTCTCAAGGTGAGCAGTAGTAGCTGCTATGCGTTACCATCAATCCAAATCCGCAAACGGTATTTCTACCATGGCATTACCTCGCGTGCCGTGTTCACATGCCCTATCGCGCCTTCTACGAGTTTGTTTTGTACCATACCTATAGAGTGCCCTTTGAGTAAACCACCAGTTGGGTGGAGTTTACGGTACTGTATAGACTACGAGAATATATAAAATGTGTTGATGAGGATATGAATAACGCCTTAACACTATTTTAATACTTTATTTTACTGATGGACATATATAATAACGTATATTACTACATAGTAGATAGTTCCACGGATCTTTAGAGGATGGAAATTCCAAACATCCTTTAAGTTATATTGTATTTCATTTGGACATTTCACTTAAGTTAATTTACTGGTATAAGAATGTTAATCCTAACTCGAGTGTTTTGTGTTTTGCTTTATGCTCAGGTGAAACTGAGTATCACATCATTTAAGACTCACATTTGGAGCTTTGCTTGAAGATCTGTCTTTACCTATTCAGCTTCTCAATTGTTTTCAGTTGATTTGTTCAGACTTGTCATTTGTTTCTGTATTAGATACTATTCTATATTCAAGATATCTATTGTATTTTACTGTAAATTGATGTTTATATAGTAGCTTCATGAACTACTATTTATCTATTCCGCTGCTTATTGATATATTACTTTGTTTCTGTGATTCCGTGATTGATTTAGTTACTCTATATGCTAAATTTTGTCAAATATAAATTACCAATATGTTGTTTTGAGCAATTCATGTCTGACATGTGTGAATGATTGTCGATTTGAATATTTCAAAATGTTAGGTCGTTGCATAAGGGAAGTGCAAAAACAGAACATTAATAATAACATGGTAAGAAAAATAATACTTAACAATGGATCTTGTGTCTAAAACATGATAAAATAGTAATTTGAATAAAATATTACAAATCTGAATTGATCATTTTACTATAATACTACATATTTTTATCTAGGTAAAATTGGATGAATATTTCTTAAATGTGCATACTATCCTACATATATTTGTATTATCTGTTCGAGTATTGAATATATTTTTACTTTTCCGAACACGAACAGAACTCGGAATTTTTAAGGCCACTTTCACTGCCAAATAGTCACACTCAATACCTACTTTAAGGCCATCTATCTAACATTTTTGTCACTAATTAAACTCAAATGGTTTTATATTACCAATCTAACATGTGTGAATGATTGTCGATTTGAATATTTCAAAATGTTAGGTCGTTGCATAAGGAAAGTGCAAAAACAGAACAATAATAATAACATGGTAAGAAAAATAATACTTAACAATGGATCTTGTGTCTAAAACATGATAAAATAGTAATTTGAATAAAATATTACAAATCTGAATTGATCATTTTACTAAAATACTACATATTTTTATCTAGGTAAAATTGGATGAATATTTCTTAAATGTGCATACTATCCTACATATATTTGTATTATCTGTTCGAGTATTGAATATATTTTTACTTTTCCGAACACGAACAGAACTCAGAATTTTTAAGGCCACTTTCACTGCCAAATAGTCACACTCAATACCTACTTTAAGGCCATCTATCTAACATTTTTGTCACTAATTAAACTCAAATGGTTTTATATTGTCTTATGTACCGCACCTAGATTGATTTCAATAGTGAAGTTCACATGCATTAGCCAAACTTGTGTTCACGATGCACATTGGATAATTCATGAAGAATCTCTCTTCTGCAGCAGTCCGTGCCTTAATGGCTAAGGAATATTGTACAGCTTTTACTATAGTGATAACATGCCTAACAAGAATATTGTTTTTCAATAGTGTCTTGGTTCTTTTATTTTACCCTTGTTCTCACTTAACTTAACGGTTCAACATATGAGCTTTTGTTTAAATCCAAGCGACTTTAGCAAAAATAACGTATATTTAAAATCCTTGTCTATTTGGCATCATAATAATTCTAAAGAACTAACTAGAGCACTGTAAAATTGCAAGAAACAATAGCACAGAAAGGACATTTCTACGAACAAGTGCAAGTTTACAGAAGTTTCATTCATCTAGCATATAACATTTTAATTACATTATACAAAACTTGTTTTCAAAAATATCTAAATCTAAAACTTTGAAGCAACTTAATTTGTAAAAGTGCATAGTACAGCGATACCATCAAATCTTTATAAAAAGACGTAACTTCGAAAATGTAATAATTTATATCCTTTATCGTCATACATAATTTCATTAATAATATAACAAAACAAAAATTAAAATTTGAACTTTCAAGGACGTTGAATTATAAAAATGCAAACAATGGAACTATCTAAAAGTAAAACAAAGAAAATAGAAACCGCTTTAATTTCATTGAACTGCTTTACAGTTCAAATAATAAATAAATAATTGAGAATAAATCATAAGAAAACTTGCATTCTCGTTAAACCAATTTTCTTTCAAAGAAAAAGAAAGAATCAGTTCCACAAAATAGATGTAAGAACTTTAAAGGTAACTATAACAAAAGCTCTATGTGTGTAATCGAACAAATAATTCAAAAAATCGTCTATTTTCATGCATCCACATAAAAAAATTCTAACTTTTGCATCTAAATAAATAAACAAAAGAGCGCAAGTTATTCTCCCTGTACATCTTTCTTTTCACGTATTATATATACGTAATTAAAGCCGTTCACACAGTGCTGCTCAACGCATATAACCATAGTTTACCAAGATCCACACGTTTCAAAGTCTCTTATCTTCAATGCAGAATATACTTGCACATAAAGTTATTATCATACAAAAATGTAGCTGCCTTCTTGGCTTTTTCCAACTTTTCAAGATACTTTAATTTGAAAAATCATCCACAACTAATAATATAAAGACAAGGGGTGGGTTCACTCTAAAAATAATTGATATATTTGTCCTAAATAAAAGACAGGTTGATTTACGAGTATCTTCAATAATCTTTCAAAATATTACTATTATACCAACAACCAGCAATGCATCCTTGTGCTAAAATAATAAACGTGGGCATACAGTCATCTATAGCCCAATAAACAAATGAAAATATTCTCAAAAGAAATAATAAATTTTTAGGCAAAAATCCATGAAAACTAGATGTGTAGCTACAATCAAGTAACCAATCATCATGGCATTGATATAATCAATTTTCACAATCAATACTAGAGGGAATAAAGTATGTCTCTATCTTGAACGAGACTATATGATGCACCAGTTATATATGTAAGAGCGAAGGTTCTTTCAGTATAGTTGACATGCCTAGATAAAAGTACTGATATCCACAAATGTCAGATGTTGTAATAGAAGTTCATTAGATCCTGGTATTGGTATTGTTTCATTTCTACCTGAAAGATGCATCTCTAAAGAGAGACCTTAATAGCACAAGTATGCTCTAATCTCTAACGCTAATTTCACGCATAATATAAATTTGCTTATTTCAACATAGCAGGCTTCATTTTAATTATTCTGCAGTAAGGATGGAAGATCAAGTATTTAGTTTACATGTGTGGTAAGTATTATTATATTTCTGTTTGTGTACAGGACATATTTGCCTTATTTGAATTTTCTAACTAGTTTAAGTACTTGCAAAGCTAGCTTTTTGGTGCAAGTCATTGCTTAAAGTTGGGTACACATTGACTTTAAATGCAAGCACGAGCAGTTATATTAATATGAAAAGCTAAGATATGTCATATGGTTCCTTGTGCACAAAAGGCAGCTTAATTTTATAGATAAACAAGGGCCCCGTTATGTACTGTCACATCTAAACAAACAAATGACTTAAAATTTTGTATCTATGATCAAGAAAAATATTAATTAAAGAATTCCCAATAATTCAAATATCAATCCAATTATTTGTACCCAAAAGTTTGGTATAGATATTCATTGTCCAGGGGAAGACATCACCATGACACCATTTATGTTTTGTGCACAAAAATATCCAGTCATGAATATAATTGTTACATTATAAGAGTTGGTTAGAGCTAATGATGGTCAGAGTTTTAATTAATATTATAATTCATGTTATTATATATATTGTTGGTGGTTGATCTATTTATAAATATGTTGTCAAAGATAAAACCAGCATTGAGCTACAATCTACCTATCTTATTAATTTACTCGATTATATTAATTGCAACTATAACCTACATAATTGATTAGGAGTTATTTGATGCACCAGTACAGCTTCGTTTGCCTGGAAAACTACATTGATTGCAATTTAAGTGCAGTTGCACGTCAGTGTTAATCTGTAAACTTGCCGCCAATTTGGTTCTAAGTATTATCTATAAGACTATAACAAATTAAGTCACCATAACAATTTGAATAGTTAGAAAGCACTGCGCATAAAAGTGGATCATGTGAAGAAATTTGTTGAATTGAATTGCATATGCAGGTGTATGTGTTAACTGACTGCAGCGCAAATACAGAATCAAAGGTGTGTATATTTTTTATGTACTTCTCTGATAGGTATAATATATGGACAATTATACACGAGGCCTCGTATTAAAAAATACCTCATGATGGAAATAAGCATCATCAAGGTAGACTAGGAGAAAGAGAGGGCTTTGCCACTTTGAGCTCACCACAGTCGCTGATATATACAGTCTTGAGAGGTTTGTTCCACATATTTCGACCAGTTTGAGCTCTTTCATCGCCAATGAACTCAGCAAAATCATTGAAGAAACGAATTCTATCAGCTGGTTTATACGTAGGGATAGTGGCGATAGTTCTTACAACATCCATTCCTGAAATTGATACCAAAAATTTAAATTATGGAAAGGTAAAAAGTGATCATCTTTGAAAGAAAAGGAAAACTGGTCAGTAGGAAACCGTTAATTAGATAAAACCATAAATAAAAAAACAACGCCTGTGATTTTAAAGACTAAATATGAAAGATAAGTAATATTTTCACCTGAAATAAAGGTGGACATTTATTAAATTTCTTCAAGGTTTAATACAATTATCAGAGTAGAAAGGTAAATATTGATCTCCACAGACATGAAGGAACATTTGTAGAGGCAGTTAAACAATATCTGATCGGCGATAATCGAGAAGAAAATTCTGAACAAAACATTTTAAAAAGAAAAAGAAAAAAAAAACATGTGCACAGAAAGTGTGAGACGGTATTCATAACTAGTTTACAATCTAGTTACTTATAAGTAACAATCTAGTTACTAAAAGATATCCACAGAAAATGATGAGCTAATAAACATACTGTATATAAGTATATTGCATGTAAATCCATCAAAGTTACACCATCAAATAGTTTATACACCAGAAAATAATATGAACTATAACAATGTAGACTTTCTAGAGCATAGCCTTGTTACAATAAGGTGTACAGTAATTCTTCTGCATTCTCCCTTGTAAAGTTATCGGTACACCTATAGAATCAAGGCACGCATTTTCATATTGGAATTTGAATCACTTGGTTTCTAATACCGTATGCCAGCATAAAAGGTTATCCGACTACTCATTTGTCCAAGGCCGGCCCAATAGGCAGGCAAGATAGCCAATCTGTTAGGGCCCTACCCACATACATATGTATAATATTCTCATATTCATAAACTTGAACATATAAATATGGTTTGAGCAACCCAGTATAACTAATAACTCATTCTTCATAGCAAGGCAGGCCAACCACTATTTATACTACTAATTAAATTACATGTTTACTTCATGTGCAATATGGGATTATATATGGTCGTAGGCACTAATATGGAAAGATTCAAATAATTCTCAGTAAGTCTAAACATAACAAGATACAAACAAGATCCATCCTCCATGGTTGCTGATATTTTCTCTCCATTTTCGCTCTCCATAGTTTCTGTTTTAACCAAGGTTCGAGAACTCGGTTTCGGTTTCGGTCATTTGAATTTCATTAGTTTCGGATGATTTCGTAAATTTCGACAGTTTCGGTTTTGTTTCGGTTTCGGTTCAGATTTCGGTTTTCAATGGGTTGTTCATTGTATCAACCAAAAAACTTAGCTATTATAGACTGAATTTTATGATTCCTTCATAATTTATACAAATTGGCACCAAATCTGGTAAGTAGAAGCGTACATTTAGTCATTTTGTACACATCAGCGCATGTATTTTGCTGGAACAAATTTTTTATTTAGTCTTGATCAATATTAATTTTGAAATTTTCAGATAAACGTGCAGTTATTGTAAGAAATAGTAAATATTGTTTTGATGTGAGGAAAAAAATCTAGTGAAATATAGTGAAATAATGTCTAAGTTCCTGTGTGTTTTCTAATATCTATGTAATATTCTTTAGGGGCTTTTGAATACATCAATATGAAGTACAGCCCAAAACACGTTATATCCTATTGACTTAATAAAATAAGATAGGAAAGGTTGATTGATTAATACCCAGAAAGCCCAAAATAACGAATAACCCAAATCTGAAGCCACCCATTTAACAAATCATGTTTCATACTTTCACTTGCTTTCTTCCTGCTCAACACAAAACTAGGGCATCGACAGACAAAAAAGAAAAGAAAATATTAAAATACTTCACTGTTGTTCGAAATCGACTCTCAGATGGCTCAAATCCTTCACTGCCCCACAATCCTTCGCTGCCACCGCCGCACGATCCTTCATCGCCGTTCAAAATCGATGCCGCACTAACGCTGAAGACGAAGGCACTGCTGTATTTTGCTTTATTTCGATTTCGATTGTATTTGCAGCCGGGAAAATCGAACCATTTAGTGAAAATTCACTCTGCAATCATCATCTTCAACTTCTTTAGTTGATTTGAATTTTTAGCTTTGGCCTTTTCTTTTTCATGTCCTCTAATTTTGCTGTTTACTCCTTTAATTTAGGGTTTGGTGATTACGCTTTCTTTTTTTTTTCCGAAGAGTTAAGCGAAACCCATTTTTTGACTTCGGTTTCGTCTCGCTCTAGGTCGGCACCGGTACGCTACTCCCGAAATTTCGGGGTACCGACCGAAACCTGATACCATGGTTTTAACTTCAATTTTGGATTACAACTACTTCAAAATTGGACGATGTAAGCAAAGTCTAAACATCACATTTTATTCGTAAGTTCTTGTTTATAATATTTTGGATTTTATATGGTAAAGTATGAACAAGATACTAAAAAACGTTCAGAAATCAGTCAAAGTAATTTTGTTGCATTCTAAAAGGAAGAAATAAACAAACAAATTTAAACAGTTAACTATTTTATGGAAGAAATAAGAAATTTATAAATGGATTGTGTTACTTCCCAAAACGCGGTAAATAAAAAAAAAATCGTTTTATATTTTGTATGTTAACTTCATTTTCTAAATTAGTCGTTTTCAGTAATATACATGCGTCATGTGCATTTTTGTATGGACGAAAACTCAAAACTAAAAACAACGAAACACTTAGGCCCCGTTTGGTTTGCTGTTTTTAGTTTTGTGTTTTCGTCTAAAAAAATTGCGCATTTCTTATGTATTGTTGGAAAACACACAATTTTGAAAATGAAATTAACATAGAAAATAGAAAACAAATTTATTTGATTTTTCGTGTTTTGAGACATAACATAAGGATGGAAACAATTAATCTCCACCATTTTCCGTCCACTGTCGCAATGACTAAGAATTGTAAAAAGATTTTCCACATTTTCTTGTATTTTGTAATGTATTTTGAAAACACAAAACACAAAACTCAAAACGAAACCAAACGGGCCCTTATATTCTTAAAATCAATAGAAAATAAAAATATATAAATTAAATCCGCTTGTATTTCACACCACAATGACTACTGTAATAACTAAATGATGTATAATGGGATGTAATACATTGATAAAATTAAGAACACTTAAGTATAATGTATATTTTATAGTTATTTGCAAGAGATTCGCCTTGGGCCTCCAAATCTATTGAGATGGCCCAGCATTTGTCGGTCAGCTAGAATAAATTGAATAATTCAAAGCTTCATTTGCCACAGGCTAGATCCCAAAAGATAAATTAATAAAATGAAGTGATTACATGATTTGGGTGCCTTCTCACCGAGTGATTACTAACAAACATAGCGCAAGTGCACCACAAACATGGTTTTCTTAGTTCATCCGTGCTTCTAAGATATTATGATCCATCTCTAACTACTACAGAATTATATAATGGATGTTGAGCAAGGAGAAATAGGAAAAGGAAAATGCCATCCCATGGTTCTAATGATCACATTAACCTTATAATTTTTTTATTTTTACAGTTATTGTAAGGATATTTTTGGATTTGAAAATTATTATAAATTTTGTAGCTATTTATGTGATGATTACATTATAATGACCCATCAATACAATACATTGAAGATACCCAATATCACCATTTCAATCGTCATTCAATTTACACAAATACTCTCTCAAATGCTTACATGCTACCACACATTAATATTGTAACCGAAGCTAAATAGCAAGCACCTCATTTATGTGCATGGGTAGGTGCATTGTTGGTATCACAGTATAATATACAAGTGATTGATAATTAGCAGAGAAAACCCAAAATTTATGTCAAAGTTAAGAAATTGAAATTTAAGGAGAGCAAAGGGAATTCACTTGCATAATTTCTGAATGACACAAAGTTTGGATGAAATAAATATATGACAGTCCTTTGTACACTCCCATATCTGCTGTGTGAAGAGGAAGTGAAGTGTGCATTTAGTCAAGAGAACGAGGATTTGTATAATTGGTACAAACCAGGTGGGACCAAATCTTTTTAATAGTTGAAATAGAGTAATATTTTTCTGGTCCGACTGTGAAACTTCCAAAATTCCCTTACTACATAGTTATGAGGTCACAAGTTCCTACCTATGACAATGGAGTAACGATTATTTGGTCCAATGAAGTTTCTATATTCCTTGCTATTTGCAAAGGTCACAAGATCGAATCTTATTTGTGATAAAAATTAACTTTTATTTGTAAAGTTCAGAATCTGGAATTTGATTAAGATCATATGTTTTTTTCTTTACATTTTTCACTTTTGTAATGTTATTTCTCTTCTAAGTATACTAATTTGTATCCATCATTCCTTTACTTTAGAATTGAATTGAATACACTCTTTATTTTAACTTTTATATTATTGTAGCTTACTTTGTGGAAAAAAAAAATTAATATTTCAAATAAAAAACAATTCATCTAATCATAAATAAAATAATTTTACAAGTATAAGCCCTTAACATTTTTAAAGCAATATTTTCTATGATATTTGGTTTTTTACACACACCAAGTTTTCTGGAAAAAATATGTTGAAAATCAAGACTATAAACATTGTCTTTTAAATTTTTTAGAATTTGAAATAATATTAAAAATCATTTTTAACTATACATACAAGTCAAATATGTATTTTGGCCAAATATACTTTTTATACACATGTGTAATGCATATGCTAAAGTAGTAGCTGTCCAAACAAAAAATATTTACATGTTTTTTCAATTTCATTAACTTTGCACGTGCAGTTTTTTATGCAGCTTGTCCCAAGCCAGAATAAAGGAGAGTTGTGACAGGCTTGACGAACCAACGTAACAACCACAGCCTCT
The DNA here is from genome assembly GCA_030765085.1 of Allium cepa. Lineage (NCBI taxonomy): Eukaryota > Viridiplantae > Streptophyta > Magnoliopsida > Asparagales > Amaryllidaceae > Allium > Allium cepa. The sequence goes on from CM060931.1 coordinate 38,611,850, forward strand.
CTCATGGAAATGTAATCTAATTATATCTCGTTAGGGCGTAACCCTCTTAGCGACGCGCCATATCGATGCTCGGGTGTGGTGAAAAGTGAGCAAGGGCTGGATCGTCACTCTCTTAGAGGCGCGTCATATCAAGGCTCGGGTATGGTGATAAATATGCAAGGGCTGGAACGTCACTCTCTTAGTAGCGTGTTGCATCGACGCCCCGATGTAGTGACAAATGAGCAAGGGTCTTCACACTTTACTCGATGGGTGTGAAGGGCAAGGAAGCTAGTCGATGGAGATAGGATTCGGTTAGATAGTTGGAATGTAAGATCATTAATGGAAAAGCTAAGAGAGATAGTTGATACTATGAATAGGAGACTATTTTACGAGTTCAGAAGACTAAATGAAACGGGCCGAAAGGCGAAGGAGGTGGAGAACATAGGCTTCAAGTTATGCTACATGAAAAAAGACCGTAACAAGAACGGGATAGACATCTTAATTGACAAGAACCTTAGAAACAGAGTGGTGGACGTTAGAAGACAAGGGGACAGGATCATCCTAGTCAAGCTTGTAGTGGGCGATATGATTATAAATGTCATTATTGTTTATGCCCCACAAGGAGGTCTAAGCGAAGCCGTCAAGAGGAATTTCTGGAAAGAGCTAGATGTCATGGTTCGAGATGTGCTTAGTAACGAAAAAAATTTCATAAGTGGAGACTTCAACCGCCATGTTGATACAACTAGTGGGGGGTTTGAGAGAGTGCATTGTGATTTTGGATATGGCGATAGGAACCAAGAAGAAGAAATATTGAATTTTGTTATTGCTTATGACCTCATGATAGCTAATATCATCTTTAGAAAGAGACAATCACACTTAGTTACTTTTAGTAGTGGTCAACACTTCAGCCAGATTGACTTTGTCCTTACTAGAAGAGATGACAAACGAGCTTGTATAGATTGCAAAGTCATACTTGAAGAATGTGCCGTCTCACATCGGCTTTTAATATTCGAGTTTCGTTTTCGAATACGTGTTCGACAGGATAGAGGAGCCAAGATTAGTCAAACGAAATGGTGGAAGCTCAATGGAGACATTCATGGATGTTTAAGGATAGAGTGATGAGAGAAGGGACATGAAATATGAAAGGAGAAGCAAACCATACGTGGGATGAGATGGCAACGTGCATTCGGAAAATGACTACTGAGGTGTTTGGGATAACGAAAGGAAATAAACGCAAAACTAAAGATTCGTCATGGTGGAACAGTGACATGCAAAAGGCTATCAAAGAGAAGAATAAATGCTATAAATGCTTACATCATCACAGGAGTGAGGACAACGTGCAAAAATATAAAGTGGTAAAGAAAAAACGCAAAGAGAGCGGTGAGTGAAGCAAGGGGTCGGACATACGAGGACCTATATCATAAGCTAAGTACGAAAGAAGGTGAAGAAAACGTCTATAGGATAGCTAAGCTCTACGAAAGAAAAGACAAGAGACTTCAACCAAGTTAAATACATCAAAGATGACAATAACAAATTTTTGATGAAGGACGATAAGATAAAAAATAGATGGAGAGATTACTATTTGATGAAGAAGATGGTAGCACTGCGATCGAGATAGATGACTCTTTTTATGGCACCGGTAAACATTTTTTCGAAGAATTCAAGAATCCAAGGTAAAGAAGGCACTAAAACGGATGAAAGCAGGCAAAGCATTGAACCTGATGACATCCTCATTGAGGTGTGGAGATGTCTTGGAGATGCAGGGATAACCTGGCTAACTAAATTTTTCAATAATATTTTTAAATCAAACAAGATGCCAGATAAGTGGAGGAGAAGCATGTTAGTTCCAATTTTAAATATTCAAAGTTGCACAAACTACGGAAGAGTTAAGCTTATGAGTCATACAATGAAGCTTTGGGAAAGAGTCATTGAACATCATTTAAGAAGAATGACAAGCATTTCAAAAAACCAATTTGGTTTTATGCCTGGAAGGTCGACCACGAAGGCGATTTTCTTGATAAGGCAATTTGTGAAGAGATTTAGAAAGTAAAAGAAAGATCCACATGGTATTTATTGATTTGGAGAAAGCTTATGACAAAGTACTGCGAAAGTTAATATAGTTGGCTCTGCAAAAGAAGATAGTTCTAACAAATTACATTACCCTTATCAAAGATATGTACGATGATGTTGTGAATAGTGTCAGAGATTGCGATGGAGAAACCAGCGATTTTCCCATAAACATAGGATTACATCAAGGGTCGGTTTTGAGCCCCTATATTTTTGCCCTAGTAATGGATGAGATTGCAAAGAATGTACAATGTGAGATTCCTTGGTGTATGTTATTTGCTGATGATGTTGTGCTAATTGATGAAAGTAGAATTGGAGTTGATAGACAACTGAAACTGTGGAGACAAACTTTAGAATCAAAGAGATTTAGGCTTAACAGAATTAAAACAGAGTATATAAAGTGCGAGTTCAATGATGTCAGGTCAGAGGATGAAGATGTCACTCTGGCCGGACAAATAGTTTCCAAGAAGGAATCATTTTGATATTTAGAATCAATGTTGCAGTATAATGGTGAGATTGATGAAAATGTTAGTTTTAGAATTCGAGCGGGATGGATGAAATGACGACAAGCGTTCGACATTCTTTGTGACGGAAAAGTCTCATAGAAGCTTAAAAGAAAGTTCTACAGAACGGCAATCAGACATGCGATGTTGTATGGTGCAGAATGTTTTCCTACTAAAAGCCAACACATCCAGAAGATAAGCGTAGCAGAGACGCGTATGCTGCAATGGTGCTGCGGTCATACAAGAAGAGACCGAATCAGAAATGATGATATACGCGATAAACTAGAGTAGCACCAATTGAGGAGAAATCAATTCAACATCGCTTAAGATGGTTTGAACATCTTCAACGGATGTCGCTTGCGACTTCTGTGCACGTTGAAATTATAGGTCGCGTCGAATGTTCAAAAAGAGGTAGAGGTCGATCATGGTTGACATGGAAGGAAGTGGTAAAAAGTGATTTGAAGATTTGGAGTATATCTGAAGAGCTGGTGTCGGACTAGAGTGCGTGGAAGTTAGCGATCCACGTACCAGAACCATAAGCTATGAGTTTTTAAATTTTTAGATTATAAACTAGGAAACACGAGCCTAAGACGTAGTGTTTAGTCTTTGACCAATATTACTATTAGTACCGTTATCACTATTAGTATTATTATTATCATTATATTTATTTATCTTTATTTTCATTTTACTTAGTTGGTATTATTATTAATTTACTTATTTGATTTTATTTTACTATTGTTATTATTATTATTATGACTTTTAAATTGACTATCATTTAGTTTTGGGTTTCATCTCTAACCGACCCCAATTTGTTCGAGAATAATGGCTTAGTTGTTGTTGTTGTTTTTCAATTTCATTCATAAACGATTTCTACTCAAATTAGTTTTTGCTTTACAATTAACCTATGAGCTAATTCTGACAATATGACCAACAATTGTTTAAGATTGTGAGTTGCATTAAAATACTCTTAAAGATGCTTTCAACTCCGCCATATATGTTCGTTTTATTATTTGTATTAGCATCTAGATCAAACAAAGGAGAGAAAACAACTAATAATAACAATATTTAATATGTAGTGAACCGTCATGCTATACTCATATTATCCATAAGCTTTACATGTATGAACTTATGTTACGATCTCAGCAATAGACATAAGTTTTTGGATTTCAAATTGTAACATTTAATCTTTTACAAGCGAAGCATGTACGGCTTATATCATCTATAATATCTTTCACACGCACACTGCGTGTTTTTGTATTATTTACTTTTGTCAGGTATGTATGGTACATTTGCTTTTTGTACTAATCATTTCGTCTTGCACAAGCGAAGCGCGTGCCATAGGATCTTGTAAAAGAGCAATTATTTTGGCTTTTTGGGGACACGTCCGATCGCTCTTTCCATATTTGTCGCATCTCCTCTCCTTCAATTTTATCCTCATCATTCATTTCGAATATAAGAGATTAAAAGAGAAAAAAGAATGTGCAAAAAAGATGGACGAAGAAACCTTTGATGAAATACATTTTGGTTCGCATAGAAGAATATTGGTAGTGGCCAACGGGTATTGGTTAGCGCCATAAAAGACTTGTCTAAGGTGGTTCTAAGCCTTTTCTTTGTTGGATGGAACTTTGTTTATGTATGTTTTACTACATCATTTAAATTCGATTCTAAGATAAAAGTCAAGTTTCGAATATCATGATTTTGGATAAAAATGTTGGGGTTGATTTACCATGATATGGTTTTTTTTTTCAAATGCCAAACACGAGGTGGAGCCTTAGCACAACGATTAGGTCATCCGCATAATGATCTGGACGTTCAGGTTCGAGTTTGGAAACAGCATCTTCGCAATGCAAGGAAAATGTTGCATGCATTATCGATTTCGGCAAAGCCCACTATCATGCGGGAGCCTCATGCACCGGGTTCTGCCTTTTTTTTAAATGTCAAGCACCAAGTGCAATGTCAGGAAATGAGTTATCTCACTTATGTACATGGAAGCATATGTTTAATGCATTTGCTTGTGTGTGTATATTGTATATGTTTGAATTGGTATGTTAGATTTGGATAACATTATGGACTAGACGCGTAGACATGTATTCAAATTGTAGGAGGATAAAGCACAAATAGATTGATTATCTAATGGATCGAACTCCAACCAATCTAGTTTAAAAATTGGATTGGATTTGAAGTATAGAAATCAATTATGGCGGATCAATACCTTTACGGACGAAACAAATTAGATAATTGATACAGCTGATTTTAAGTTATTATAAAGTAAATATCCACATTTTACTTTTAAATCAAAAAATTTGATCAATAGAGATGCATTCTCTTTCAGTCCGGGTTTTTTTAGTTCCCACTTAGTTATGATTTGTACATTTTCATGTTTTAATTTGAGCTTTAAATCCATTTTTCTTATTTCATATTTTATGCTTTGCTATTTATCATGTATAAAATACAAGTGCTTAAATCATACTTATTTTACTTATTTAAAATATTATTATTTCAATTGTTTAATATAACATTTTTTGAATTTTGCCATGCTACTATTTGTTTTATTATCTAAGTACCCAAAAAAATGGTGGAACCCAGTGTACGAGGCTCCCGCATGATAGTGAACTCCGATGAGGTCGATGATATACGTAGCATTTCCCTCGCATCGCGAAGAGCCTGTTTCCGAGCTCGAACCTGAATGACATAACCGTTGCGTCAAGACTCCACTTATTATCTAAGTACATAAGTCACTCTAATTTGATTCACTAAAATGTTGATAACAAACAAATTATATCTTATTTCTTCGTAATTTAATTCAATTATAGGCTAGAAAAAATAATTCTGTTAACATTATATTTCATGCTTAATTTCAATTTCCTCTAATTTGCGACAAGAAGGCGAATTATCCGTTCAATTAACGAACATATAATAATTTGATAGAGATAATTGTTTAAAATAGTCATATGAATCTAAAAAATATATTAAATAATGGTAATTAAATATTATAGACCATGTAGTAGACAAATGGACATTTTTAAACTAATTATTAGACGGCTTCTTAGATAAAATAAGTCTTAACATATTAATGATTTTCATACTGGTACACAAATATATCAATTTAGCAAATTTTACAACAAACAATTGCTAATATCCGATACAAACCAATCCAAAAAAAATCGAATTGGATTGGATTTGATTTAGAGGTCAAGCGGATCGGATGCAAATCGAAAATTTAAGATCCAACTATCAATTGGATTAGAATGACTTACCTAAATCCATTGGATTTGACCTGTTGTGCAACCCTAGTAGGTAGATCGAGTCGAAACCCGAATCAACCAATTCAGATAAGGGAATTGGAAAACAAGAGAACCGAACTTAATTGAAGTAAATGAGCCTTGCTCTACTTTGGGTTAATGGATCTATATTTTGCCACATCGCTCTGTTTCGTTTGATAATATTTTCAATAGCCTTGCTTCTGGTGTTGATTTTATTGAATTCAGAGTAACAAGACATAAATTATAACCATTGAAAGTCAACAAAATATTTAGGACAAAGAATTGAAATAAAAATCTATGCGTCTCTGCTCAATTTCAAATTAGTGGATACTTTTTTATATTTTATTTCCTTCGATGATATTTTTCAAATTATTTAGTTAAAGTCTCACTAAAGCACTACTAAAGAAGGGTTAAAGCGCTTAGCAGCCTTCGAACGCTACGACATACAGCTTAGCACTCTTAAATAGCGAATCCTTTTAAAGCAACGCTAGTTACAAATAAGCCTGCTAAATTTGTTATTTTTAGCACTTGCCATAGCAGTTTCCAAAAAGAATATCAATTTGTCTGTTTTTCATTCAAACGTGTAAAAAAAACTTCGGATGTAAACACATGTTCAGAATCCAAGCACCCAACAATTAGAGCACTAATGTTAGTTTCGAAAACAAAATTGCTTGGATTCTGATATTTTTAGATTTGCTATATAAAAGTAAACAATCTCTCTTTTTCCTACATTCACGATGTGAATATTAATATATTTGGACCGTCAAATTTCAATTGTTGCCATCGGTTTCTAAAAGCTTCATCCGATTCGGCCGTTGGAATAGAGAAATATAAGCATTACGTAGAAGCGGTTAATTGGCTTATTAAGTTACATGTGAATTGCGATCAATATTGGATGAATTGCATTCATTAACAAATAATCCTAATGTTCTATGTTTTTTTTTGGAATATCGAACATTTTTACACGAAAATGAAAAGAAAAAAATATCTATTTTAAGTGATACTTTAATCATATTTTCAAAAACAAATCATTTTAATCATTTTAATTTCAAGTAAACACTAATTTTACATTATATAATATATATATATATATATATTATGTATGTATATGTATGTGTGTGTGTGTATTAAGAAACCTTTTTCTATAATATTCTGAAATCGTCTATGGTTTTTTGTTATTTCCCAATTATAGATTTTTGCACATTCAACGTTACGAAACCATTGAGTGTTTTTACTACATAATTTTCAAGAATTATATTCGATGGTGGTTTTTTTAAATTTGAAGTAATGAGGTAGAAGTTATGGCAGCTGAGTGTCCACAAACTATTTAGGATAAAATACAAACCTTGATAAGGAACGGTAAGGGGACGAGCGCAAGGGAAGGCTCTGACTTAAAGAAGGATGCTCCTAACGATGCACATGATGAAAATGATTTTAAAGCTTTTGACCCTAGTTTGGATGTGATAGGACAAAGGTGTACATGGGTCCAATAAACAATATTGAGCCTATGCGATGATCATGGGTGTACAAGACCAGATGGTTGGGTTTTGAGATTGAGGTTGTGTGAAGATATTGCGATATACGAGCAATCGAGAGTCAAAATCGATAGGTTGAGTTCCGAGATCAAGTTCATGGTGACTGGTTGTGACAAGATGGTTAATTTTCATTAGAAGTATGCCGAAAGAATGATGTGAGTACCCGCATACAGTGAAAGTGGCATGCACCAAACAAAATGTGAACTAAGCACCTACAGATGAAGGACCTTGATGGTCCATTGCACTATAAATGTAGGGCGGGTAGTTTGATGAACAATAAATTAACCTTGGTCAACACCTTTAGTGGAGTATTCCTCGTGCTTTAGACATCAGGTTGATGATTGATCAATACACAAGCCAAAAGTCGACGACGGTGTATGTTGTGAATGATTTCTTATTCAAATTTGTTACCCACTCTAAACTACAAACTGGCGATTTAAAAGATCAAGGTTAACCTTTTACCATTTTCTTTAGCGCAAAATAACCATTGTACTTCAAACTTTATGTGGTTATTCAACTGATGTTATATTACGATATATTGTTAATTTCTCCTTCATTGTGTGTTTGTTGTTGTCATTTGTCCCAATGATATTCTACGTACACATATTGATATTTGTCTCTTGTATTTCAATCATGTCTCATCTTGAAATTTTCACATACGATATCGTATCAGATAAAAACTCGAACCGATATGAGTGTATATTGAATGCACATCACGAATTACTAACTCAAATCATAAGATACATCATGATACCATCTTGAAGTGACTTTTATGAGTCTAAAATTGAAATTTTTAATTATTTAAGGTTATTATTACCACTATTGTTATAATTGTAAATACTTGATTTGCTTGGAAATATAATTGTTGCACTAGAAAGAAAATAATATTTTTTGTAGTAATAGATAAATGTGGTGGACGTAATTGCTAGTGTGCCATTATAGTAACTGACCTAATGAGTGTATAAACATAATGCATGATCTTTGAAAGGTGTGAATGAAACAAAAGACTTCTTAAAGCTTTCACGTTCTTGCTTTCTATCAGCCATACATATATATATATAGGAGTGCTCAATGGCGGCCCTGTTTCGCTTTGGTCGTCAAACTAATGGAAGGATGAGTTGTCTATCGACCTATCGGTCTTCTATTAAAAAGGATTGACCGATCCCTTAATATATGGGGTCGTGTCGAATGTTTATAATAGTTTGGATCGGTCGTCTTATCTTTCTGGCCAGGTTAGTGAATTGTTGACATTGTCAAATCGAGATTGGGGCTGCATGTTTTCCACCACACAGTCCGAATTAAATAATATGGCTAACGGAAAGAGAGAGAAAATCATATTATTTAATTTGGATTGTGTGGCAGAAACCAGGAGCTACAGATGCACTATTTAGGGTGTCATTGAACGCTCCTCGTATATACATAGTACTTGTATAGTTATATTCAAATTCTTATACGGTGAACTAAATTATTCTTGCCCCACATTTTACCAATATTTCTTCCTATGTTCTCTTTATTTCTCTAACATACAGGTTCTATATAGATTGCTTTATAACACATAAAGCATATTATCTGTAACAATTTACAACACTTCATCAGCACAATTAGCTATGATACAATTTATATTTTCTACCTTATATGCTATAATTATTTTTAATTTATCGTTTCAATATTTTTATCTTTTGATCTTCACACTCCTAAAGAAGTGTTATGTAACATATGTTAATACCGCAACTAACAGTTTATTTACTGTAGCTGATATTTTATTTACTACAACTAACTTCTATTTACTGCAGTCTAACATTTTATTTGCCGCAGTCTAATTTTTTATTATTGCAATCTAATGTTCTATTTACTGCAGCTAGCATTTTATTTAATGCAAGCTAACATTTTATTTACTGTAAACTAATATTTTATTTACCGCACGCTAACATTTTATTTACTGTGATCTAACATTTTACTGGCACAATTTTATTTACTGCAAATTATATTTACTTACGCAATGAAATGCATATTGAACTCATTAAACATGTGGGAGGAATAGGTAATGAACTATGAACCTAAATGCTTTACACGTGATATAATAATATATAAATTTTATTTACATTGCAATTAAACTTTTATTGCACCTTATACTCAGTGTTGTTTCTACTAAAATTGTTAAATATCTCCCAAACAAATATCGTATATAACATCCCGAAGGAATGATTATATTTGAAAAGAAATGAATTTCCTAATGAGATGTCAAATAATAGTTATATATCATTTCCTGGAGAATGAAATATACACTGTTATTTCCCGAAGAAATGGCATAAAAATTTATTACATATTTTCTGAAGAAACCAACTAAGAAAATATCCATATACTTAAAAACAATTTACTATTGTCTTTGTCACTTACTATTTAATTTCATTTTTAAACAATTAATGGAAGTTTCAGCAAAACTCAATTTTCCCGCTTTGGATGGAACGGGCAACAATTATCTTTCATCTTGACGTCCAAAATCTTATGGAAAAATTACGATCAATGATAATGCATCCGAGCGGGATCGTTCAAAGATCATGATCCTTTCATGGCAAATTTATAAAAATGTATGAAAGGTTGAAAAATTAGTATCTAGCTATTTTGGACTCATAGATCCTGTGAACATGTTAAAAGAGAGATGTGATCACCAAGAACAGTCGCCCTTACTAAAACATGTTTCAAATCAAACATTTTGCGTTTTCAAGACTTTAAATCAACGAGTGAACATAATAATGCACTTTTATATATAACCACACAGCTGAAATTGTATTGTCGTCGAATCACTAAGGAAAATTGTTGGAAAAAACATATTTTGCTTTGCATGACAATAACATTATTTTATAGGAACAATATTTTACTTTGCATGATAATAAACATTATTTTATAGGAACAATGTTGACGTGACAACTATAAGAAATACAGTTTTCTCTTCTACTTGTTGAACAAAATAGCAAATTTTGATGAGAAATCATGTATCTCGTCCAGTTGGCTTTGCACCTACGTTTGAAGCACATGTTAATTATGTGCGACTGTAGAAGAGGATATGGATTTAGAGGTGGTATAGGACATAGTTATAGTAAAGGATGTGACCAACATGACAACTCCTCTAGATTTAACGTTGATTGTCAACACACATCTCAACAAAAGTGAAATGCTAAGGAAAATAAAGGAAAATTGGTTCATCATTAGAATATTGATCTTGTCAACGTAGCGATATAAGACATTGGTCAAGGAATAGTAAAATGTGTGATTATGTAAGAGGACTGTACCAAACAACTTTAAAGAATAAAGATAAAGAAATTAACACCAATTTCAGTGATATCTTTGACTTTGATGTTTAGATGACATTAGGAGTAAACATAAGTTGGATTTCTCTGCAAGTCCACAAAAAGATAATCAACTTGTTGGTGATTATGCTACTTGATTATGCAAGTTGACGTGATATCAATAAATATACATAAGTTAGCTGTTGTATTTTGGATTGTTCTGTACTTTTTATATAAAATAACTGAATGCTTGTTAAATTTAGGTACGAATAAAAAAGATGGATGTTTGATCGACGGTGCAACAATACATTTTTTTCGAGAGCGAAAATATTTTTCACAATTGACAATATTCAAGATTAAGATTGATAATACATTACATTTTGCAGGTTTGATAGAAGGCTTTGGAAAAGTCACAATAATATTGTCATCCGTACAAAATCAGAAATTGGTGATGCACGATATTTAATCATCTGTCTGTTTCTATTTCTCCTGGATAATAATTTTTATGCTTTGAGATTACAAAAGATTTGATTCCCTTCGTATAAACATTGCAAAACTATATTCTTTCACTCAATTCTCTAAGGATTTGCAATCCACTAAAATTAGGGAGTTTGCTCTTTGATTCCTATTCATTTGCTCTCTAATCATATCCTATTCGTCGCAGAATTTAAAAGAAACATTATCTTTAAGAATCTATGGGAGCATTGTACCAAAACTATAAGATCCAATGCAAAACCTATGCTACGCACACGGGGTTCACCACACAATTTCTTTAATAGTGTATTTTGTTATATGAACGTCAAAGCGTATGCTTTTGAATTGTAATTTTTTCATAGCTTTTTACTAAACACTATTAACAACCTTTGTTAATAAATCTACTAAGGTAATCTCGAATGCAAAAGGTATAACTAATATTTTTAGACCACGGCGATTTTATAAAACAAATGTTAACATCAAGTAATTGTTAGTTTGAACTTGGTAAGCATTACATTACTAAAATTGAATATTAAATTTCAAGTCTAAACGATATAAGTTCAGTATGGGTTAATCCTATATTTAAAATATAAATTTTAATATGTACGTCGTTCGCTGCAATAATAGCGCTCTAAATCTAGAATATAGAAAATATGCTCTAAATGGAATAACGATCCAAATTTGGTTCAAGAAAATGACATTCAAACGATTGCATAACTATACTTTATTTAAAAGCAGTCATTAGGCAGTAGTACATAGTTGCATTATCTAATTATTTACACAGACAACGTTAACTAAATTAGAAAAAAATATCACAATAGCTAAGAAACACCATATTTTCTAAGTCATATGACGTAATATGACGTGAAAATAATACATAATATTTCATTAAAGACGGTAATCAGATCAAATGATGTAAGAAAACACAATCAACGAAACAAACTATTGAAAATAAGTTATTATTATTAGAATATATATATATACACACACACACACACGCACATATGTAAGTTACAGTAATGTTTATATTACAACACAAAACAAAGTAGCTTATAAAACAGGCACCCACATATCCATAGAAGAAGAAAATTAAAACGAAACTAAGAATGTTCTGTGATGAAATAATGATTTTATAAAATGCAAAAAATAGATAAAGTTAACTTGTTTTATTGTGAAATAAAATCTGCATAAACTATTTTTTAGTTACAGACAAATTATTAATTTTTACATAAAAATTACAAGTAAAACTTGCATTTTATTATGTGCATTAATTACCTTTGAGAGTTTCCTTAGAATTCTTTATAATAATTTATTGAATAGAAACACTTATCATACCCATCCTTCTTCAACAAACCAGTGTCACTTAATACCCAACTCTACATTCAAATATATTTTTCATTTAATTTTGACTTTCTTATTCAATAATTACTCACTTCCATATTTTTTGTTGTTTGTGGCTGCATATAATTACCATAAGTTTTCGTTGGAGATTCAATCAGAAATTGACATTAACTCTTTCTAGAGCATTAATCCAATATCGATGCTAATGCTTTTAATATTATTTATTTGCACAATCTATTGTTATTCATGTCAGATAAAATCTATAATCATGCTCCATAATATAGTGAATATAAAATGTTGTCTTTCAAGCATAAACAAAAATACAAAAATAATATTACTTTTAAAACAATATAAATATATTAGCCTGCTATAACATCAACTGTCAACTAAACTTAAAAAATAAACATGTTAGGTAAATTATGCATATTATCTAATAAATTTATAAAAATTAAAATTCTAAACTAAGTTTGTTTCTGATGGTTTAATATTTGTTTTAAACTACGAAGTGTCATCAATTTGACATTCATGCATATTGAGAAAGAAGCATCTATGGCGCGAAAACTTTAGTTTGCAAAAACAGCTAATGAAATGTTGATTATTAAAGTGTTAAAAAATAGCACACCCCTACATTATTCCAATGTATAAATACGTGAATAGATTCCATATGAGATTGAATTTATGTTTAATTTTGTATGGAGTTATGAGTAGAAGTAAATTATGATAAAGATATTTACTAATTCTAACTAATTTAGAATAATTTACAGTTCGCATTTATGGTACATTTGATTCCAAATTAAGTCAAAGAATAGATTACACATAAATTTTTGAGTCAACTATATTTAATGTTTGTAAAATGAATTAATTTCCATTAATTTTGAAATTAAATAACATATAATTAATTGAGAATTAATGATGAAACAATATGAAAGTATACATCATAATTGAAACATGGACCATAATCATTAATAATACCAATAATCAAATGAACCCAAAAAATGTAAAGTTTTAAATTAACCAAATTACATAGATTCTCTAATAATTATATTTTTATTAAAAAAACCTAAGTGTACGTTTTTATGCTTTAAGAATTGACTGGAGTTGAAAGCAAGATTTTAGAAAATTAAAACATCGAGAAAACCAAAAGTAACATTATACCTAAAACCAAAAGCATAAATAATTTATGCTTTCACCAGTTGACATTTTCACTTTTGAAGTAAGTATAAAATTTAAGTTTATAGATGCTATAATAAACTCAATGTGCAATAATATAAAAGGTGGAAATAGTGCACGAGGCTCCTGCACGATAGCGGACTCTGCGGAGATCGATAATGTACGCAGCATCCCTCGTATTGCGAAGAGTCTGTTTTCGGACTCAACCTGAACGTCCAAATCACCATGCGGATGACATAACCGTTGCACCAAGACTCCACCTCTCAATGTGCAATAATATAATAAAATTAAATAAATAAATTATATAAAACTTGTTTTAATTTATAGACGGTAAAAAAAGAGCTTTAGAAGGGAAAAGAGTTATTGGCCTGCATCTTTTTTGTCAACAAATTTGATATATATATTTGGCTTTATGTATGTAAAAGTCATATTTTTATATAGATGTGATAAATATTCGACAGTATAGCATAATTTAATTATATGGAACAAATTATTCAAAAGAAGAAGAAAAACAAAATCTCAAACCGGAATTTAAAAAAATTGAAATATTTGAAACGGGACCGTAATTGTAAAAATGTCAAATGTTTGAAACCAAACCGAAACCTTAAACCATGTACTATAAAACTCATAGTTCAATTTTTTTTAGTAAATTAAATGCTTGTTACATCTTTCTTACTTTACATATATTCTGTTTATTTCTCTAATACATAATTATTAATGATGCACAGCACAAAAAATGCAAAATCTCCAGGGAGCATTGGCACATGGCGCAATAATGGTGCATGGCTTTTTAATTTATTGCGCATGTTGATAAATTTTTTATAAATTTAATGTGTATATATAACGAATATAACGATTAATTTAAAAAATTCAATATAATTTATATTTTTTATACTAAAACATATGCATCAAAGATTTTTTTTAAAACATGTTGCGAAGGATGTCGTCAAGTATAACATTAAAGCATAGAATTTCAAACATAATAGTCTTCAAAAGTCAACATCTCATATAATGGTACATATTATTGATAAACTAAAAATTTGAATCTGATTCAACAATTATATCTTTCAAATCAAATTATGCATCATCGGATTCACAAGCGTTAACATCTTTTTCATATGTCTAATTTAGATTTGTTTCTTCTTCGTGAAAATATAAAGGAGTTGAAACGGTACTGAAAACCTGATGTTCTCCTACTTAGATATCTAGTTTTCTACGCTTTAGTTGCTCTACGGATATGATGGATCAAAGGGTGGTACAACACCTCAATCGACCAAAAACGAGATAGATATAAATATAATCAAGCAGAAACAGCAAAAATCACACATTTTTTATAGTCGTTCGACCAAAATTTGTGTCAATGTCCACTTTAATTTTATTAGATTTGGATCCGTCACTAGTACAAGAGTTATTACAATGATTTCAGATCTTGAAAGCAATGTATGGTCAGATTGTTAGCTCTTAGTGAAAATGGTTGAAATAGAGAATAAGAGACGAAGAGTATGGAGACCAAAGATCAAAGTCCAAAAAGTCTATGTAAGTTGCTTTAATGTTTCTATTTATAGCCGGAATCATCTGTTATAGTTGTCAAATCACGATAGAACAAGTAAGACTTCAAATCCGAGTGAATAAGGAGGGAGAATAGCTCAATTTGAAGATAAAAATCATGTCGGTACCAACCACAATTATGGTCGGTACCGACCATAATGGCCGTCTTAATCGTATGTGCTCCCATCTACTTCCATAAGACTTCACTTTCCTAAGTTTTCAAGTGATCCTCACTTAGAGAATTAGCTCGGTACTGTGGTCGCTACCAACCATATTTGTTTCCTCCTCTTGACTCCAAATTTTCCGAGGTGCTTCTTCTAATCATTCCAAGCATGCCACCAAGTTCTTGATTCATTCTGTTTTCGTCTCAACGTCCAAATTCACTTAGAAGCTGCTCGGTTCAAACATTGTATAACATTTGTCTTTCAAAGTATGCTTTCGTAGAACAAAGCGTGTTTTGGATTAAGACAATCAATATCATCTTAGTTGCCCAAGGGTCTCTGCCTCTCCGGGTATCCAATAGTCATCCTTGAAGCATCGCATTTGTTCAGAAGATATTTGTTCACCACTTCAAATAGGTAGTGTACCATCTCTTTCCTTACAACCAATGGAAGCTTTTATCATCTTGGAAACTACATCGCATCTTGATCAGGTATGTTTTCCAATCTTTTCCTTTCTTCTCTTCTTTTTTAAAAGTCGGATCATATCGGTGTCAAACTAATCATGTCGGTACCGACATGATTTTTGGACCCGAGTCATTTCATCTTTCCTCCACTGAATGAGGTCCTCCAGTTATCGTGTTAATCACAATCCTACTATCCGATCCCCTAGGCCCTTCTCCGCTGGACCTAGGTCGATTCCTCTTAGCGCTATGCCCTTGAGATATAGTATTTTGTCTGTCATTCTACGTGTCTTTCAGATACTGCTGCAACTTCTTTTTATATATCAGATCTTCAATCACATCTCTCAAGTGACCGCACTCATTGATAGTGTCCATGAGTGTTATGGAAGCGGCAATTCTTGCTTGAATGTCGTTCAATCTCAGTCGCCTCCTTCTAAGGTGGCTTCTTGTAATTCTTGTTCCTTACATAGCAAGTTATATATTTTCAACGATATCATTCAACGGAGTATAATCCTCCGGCTTCAAGTACCTCGGACATTTTTTGGTATTATTCCTCTTACCACCAACGCCCTAATTTCTCCTTTTTGGTATCATTGTTATTGGTTCCCACAATCACTGCAACGTTACTGGCGTTCTCGTCGGTCTGCTTAATAGCAACGTTGCTCTGCACAACTTCATTCGACGATCTACCACCAACCTTTCCAACGGCCAGGTCTGCCTCTTTCAAGCGCAGAATCTGCGACGTCTTGCAATAGAACAACTCTATAGTAGGTGGCTGCTTTCTCTTTAGTCATCTACCAAAATTCATATTCGGGTGTATTCTTGGATTAAAACCATCAAAATAATGTCCTTTGGATTGCTCACTTAGGTCACAGTGTTAAATTGATTCAAAAAATCCTTTAGGGTATCTCCGACACCCTGATGGATACTCGATGGGGACATCACATCCTTCGGTCGAATGGTGTTGAGCATGAGCTGCTCCATAAACATTCTCGCCAGTTGATCAAATGAAGATATGGACTTCATAGCGAGTCGAATGAACCACATTGTAGCCACCTCATCTAGGAATATGGGGAAACATCTATACATCACTATGTCGGTCGCTCTAACACCATCCATGCGTCACTCGTATTTTAATAGATATTGCGCCTAAGGTTTGTTCTGTTATACGACGGCATCGTTGGCATAACAAATTTTCTAGGATACTACCGCAAAATATCATCGGTAATTGGGGTCTTGAGCCCACTCTGCAAACACTTTCGATTCAGTCGATGACGTTAAGGCTCTCTTGTCTTTGGAAGAGCCACTCGCCCGGATCTTCTTTAAGGCATGGTTGGTTCCATGATGCTCATTTGAGCATCAACATTTGAGCATCAACATTCTGCATTCTAGCATTCTGCCTAACATCGTTGCCAGTATCCTACAAATCATATTCGCTATCAAATAAATTGACGGCATCAGGTAGTTGCGCTCTGGAACCACCCTTAACGCGCTCGGTACCGACTAGATTTTGGTCGGTACAGACCATATTGGTTGTGGTCAAAGCTAGGTCACTTCCTTTTGTGCTCTTTTTTGATGTCCCAACAATTTTTTCACTTCATCTTTTGCTTGCCGTCTCTTCTATTCCAATTGAATGAAGACAAGCTTTATTCTTCAGAACTTGAAGACGGTGAATTCCTACGGCTCTTACTACGCATTTGTGCTTGATGGACTGGTAAAGCAAAAGTCTCTTCGATCAAAGAGAGCTTTCTAACTATCAAGCATTCTCTGATTCATCTCAACCATCATCCTATCAATTCAACTTTTGACATCATCTCCTGTAGGATAGATGGTCCAGACAAAGCATTCAACGGCTGAGCAGTTTCATCACTGTGGTGAGAAGCTTCATCTTCTCCACCGGAGGCTCCAAATTTCATGAAAGATTTCCTAGAAGCCATTTCTTCATACCTACAACAAATGTCTTTAGGATCTAACTTCTGGACGCTTGCAATCCACAATGCTAAGCTAGATCTACACCGCAGAAGCTATATTGATCTACACCAAAAAAGCTCTATTCTCGGTGAAAACATCAAAAATGTTGAACCAAACAGTGGTACAACACCCCAATCGAACAAAAACGAGATACATCTAAACATAATCAAGCAGAAACAAAAAAGAACATACTGTTTTTATAGTGGTTCGGCCGAAATTCATGCCTACGTCCACTTTAATATTATTAGATTTGAATTCGTCATAAGTACACAAGCTATTATAACGATTTCAAATCTTGAAAGCAAAGCATGGTCGGATTATCAGCTCTTAGTGATAATGGTTGAAATAGAGAATAAAAGATGAAGACCATGAAGACCAAAGATCAAAGTCCAAAAAATCCTCTATAAGTTGCGCTAGTGCTTCTATTTATAGCTGGAATCGTCCATCCAAGTCACCAAATACGGAAGAACAGGTAAAACTTCAGATCTGAAAGAATGGGAAGAAAGAACAAGCCAATCTGAAAATAAAAATCAAGTCGGTACTGACCACAATTATGGTCGGTACTGACCAAATGGTCGTTTTAGTGGTATGTGCTTTCATAGACTTCCATAAACCTTCACTTTCCTATGTTTTCAGGTGATCGTCATTTATAGGCTTAGCTCGGCACCAATCATAATGGTAATCGGTATCGATCATATTTATTTCCTCGTCTTGGCTCCAAACTTTCTAAGTTGCTTCTTATAGCCATTCCAAGCATGCCTCCAGGTTCTTGATTCATTCCTTCTTCTCGATGCCTAAATTCACTTTGAAGATGCTCGGTTAAAGCATTGGATAACACAATAATACCCAAGTCAAATCATTATTATCATCATATTTAGCATCGGATGCATCATTCATATTTCCCATTAACCATTCATTACAATCATCAATACCCTTCTAAAATATTGGATTAATGGTGTCACGGATGTTGTATCTTTTTTTTAGTGGTCGGTTGTATTTAACAAATACTAAATCATTTGGTTTGGCTTGCGCTAGCCTATTCCTCTTTTTATTATCATAAATACTAATTTTTATTCAGTTTGGATTGTGAAAAATGAAAAATAAATAAAAAAAGAAGTAAAAACATAAAATAACGAAAAGGTGCACTATTTTTGCACCGTGCGTCATTCGCACCATTCGCTAAGTCTTTTCATGTGGCGTCATGCCAAATGGAAGAAAGGCGCAAATACCACATTGCGCACCTTAGCACATCTTTCCTAACTATGCTCTAATACATAAGTTCTAATTATACAAAGCATACTATTTGTAGTAATATACAATTAACTTACCTTTTTTGGATGAGAGTATCAGCTAGATTAGTCTGCTAGTGAGGAATTCTACTTCATTGAACGTTGATAAAAGAAGAAAAGAATATCATGTTTTGTGATTTATCCATACATAAAATAAAACAAGGGTACTTATATTAAATAATAATAACTGATATGATCATTATGTTTTAACTCCTATGGAAAGTAAACAAGATATACAAAACAAAAAACATATACTTTCAAGCGATATCTCAAACAAGATTTGAGATTTCGGTTTCGATCATTCAAAATTTCAGAAATTTTGACAGTTTTGGTTTAAATTTCGTTTCGGATTTAACACATTTTTAAATGGTATAATACATGAATAAACATCGAATATAAATTGTATGTAGACAAATAATATTCCCACACACTCAGTTGTTTATTTCTATCCCAAAACATAAGCAGCTCATTCAATTTTTATACAACCAAACATATTATTCTAACCTTAAGCATTCAATATTTATGCAAACTGACATATTATTCTCTGTCGAAACATAAATGCTTTCTGCCCAAACAAATATTTATGCAACTCATTCTCATATTTATCATAATATTATCCAGCCCTAAATTAGTTGTTCAATTTCCTCAAACGTAACACTGATGGTAGCTCAAAAATTCATTCTTTTGCCGCTCAAAAAAGTATAAGAAAAAACTAGGGTTATGTACCACACTAGCTACTATGATTTGAAGGGGAGAACTCCAACAAGGGTTGCTGCAGATCTAGTAGAGGAAGAGTTATTACACCATGGGTTTGCTTTATTTTGTGATTTTTTTTCTTTTTTATTTCAGAAATTTTGAAACTTGTAGCTTTTCCTCTCTGGTTTTCTTTTTTTCTAATAAGAAAATAAATTTTCAAATATTTTTCACGTCCAGGGATTGGAATGGCTTCCATTTTCAATTATGTTTCAGTTCTGAAACTGAATCAGAATGGTCGAAATCTCAAGGCTCCGACCAAAACCTCATACCATGATCTCAACTTAACGTTTACGGTCAACATTTCAATATCCCATGTGAGATGTGTGTTAAACGAGGTGCAAATGAGATCTGATGTTTTGTCACTCCCTGATGCAAAAATAAGATCTCGACCAAAATGGACAAGATTAACGTAGTGTCTCAAGATTTTCTTTTAAGTGTGTGGACATAAAACTTAAAGATTTGAAAGGCTCTTTTATTGCAATTTATAGTTGTGAAATATTCAATATTATTTAGAAAAGTGAATCAGTAATTAATTTAAAATTGTGCTAACAATATTTCAAACAAACGTTGCTCGTTTTAGATTACTTTATTAGTATTATTCATTATGGAAAGAAGACATATTCTTATCTATTTGTATGCCATTAGAGTATTAATAACAATAGTGGAGTTAATTGACATTGAAAATAGACTCATTTGCAAATATAAGACTAATCTTAAAGTTGATCGGGATCTTGATATAAGTTATACTTTGGTAGAATTCTTTTTTAATTAATATTAAGTCCCGTTTTGTTAGCTGTAGTTAAGGTTTTATATGTTATCTTTTATACTAACTTATGATTATGTTGTTATTGGAAGGTTATTTCTTCTTTGTATCTTTTACACGGATGAATCACTCATTTATTTAAACTTATTTTTCTCATTAATAATAATGATAGGGTACAACCAACCTCGCTCATTTTAAGAGAAACGAAATACATAAATATTATCTGAAATATATTTCTGATGATTGATTTATTTATTTAATTATAGATTATATTTTGATTTGGAGTTTGAAGTGGGGTATTGCAGCTCTGGTCTGTATTCTATAGCTATAGGTACTATGTAAATTTGTCCGATCAAAGCCCGAAGTGATGTGTGACATGAAGCATGCTATAAGTCTGCCGCTGTGTGAGAAGTTTAGTTACATTGTAATGTATGGTAAAACTTGCTATGCTAGAGTTTAAAATAGGATTGCTACTATGTGAGAATTTTAGTTATGTCCCTCATCTCTTGTGGTAGTGTTCCATAGTCGGGTAAAGCCTATGATTGATATGTTGTCTTGCTTAATTGAGTTTTATGATTTTGTTGCATGGCTGTGTTGTTTTGGGTAGACGCATAAAATGTGAATCCTTGCCTATTTATTGGTGTTGTGAAGGCACTCACTTAGACACCAAAAAGCACCAAATGCCAACTTGGAGCTTTTTTGTTTGCCGAGGCACTGCTCATGCTGAAGCACTCAAAGCCTAAAGCATTAGGTAGGAAAAAACGTTTTTATCAATTATTAGAGAGATATAAAAAGTTTGGGGTATCAACCCAAAATTGAACCAGATTCGACCCATTTAACCCAAACCCAATGTTGACTTTTACCTAAATCTCACACTAGTGCAAAAAAAACGTAACAGAAAAAAGTAAAGTCCAAAGCTCACCATTTTAACTCTCAAACAGATTTTGATTGTCGCCGCCTGCCAATTCAACTCCCCAAAATTCAGTAGCAGTTTTGAAATGCATTTTTTGTTTTGAAAAATAGAGGAAGTTACGCTCAAGGCATCCAAAAGCGCTAGGTGCTGATCTTGCTTTTTTGGAGTATTCTCGCCTCGGTAATATGTGTTTATATACTTTGATACCCAGTTGCATGATAGTAAGTGGGATGTCGTACTATGTTGGTATGTTGGTTATTAGTTTGCATATGGTTTATGTGCTAATCGTCATGTATGTAGGAGGGTGGGATGAAAATTGTTTCAATCTTACCATACTGAAGTGCAAAGTCATCTATGATTTGTAGTGTGAACTACGAGAACTTGATATTGCACGTTTATTACTAAGTGTATGGAGACATCTAGGAGGTGCAACTCATTTTTGTTCCCCATTTTTTCTTATGTTTGTACACATGTATGTAGGTTGAAGATGCTTGTAGCTATATATGGAGTCGGACTGAAGGCTACCGATACCTATATTCTACCTAATTATTATATTTCCGCTAAAATTGTTATTAAAATCTTTAACTAACATGAAATTGACAGAAAAAACATGAAATTGACAGAAAAAACATGAAATTGGTATGGATTGCCGCCAATTAAATCGGATAGAAGTTGGATAAACATCCACTTTATATGAACTAAAAGTTTATCTTGTTCATCTAAATATGTAACATACAATCTAACTTTAAAGATGTCAGGGGTTCTTCATCGACCATGTCCCGGTTAAAGGAAAAAAAGAGACCTCACACGTACCTTCGAGCACTGTTCCAAACACTATATTTTCATCATCAAGCTGTGGACATGGACCTGGCCCAGTTGTAACCAAGAACTCTACATTCCTGTAATCTGGATCAAGCTTAATCTCATCATAATCATCGTTCTCAGATAAACACAGTGATAGAACACCTGGTCTTGAGTGTTTAAGTGAAAATGCCTTTGGATCAACAACCTCCATATTCCTAGTTAAATTAGAAGGCAGCCGCACCTCCCCCTTGTCTCTCCTTCCTTGTTTCCCAGCCACAAAGAACTCGCCCTGAATGCAAAGCCTCAAAGTTACAAGCAGGCATCACATAACTTCAGTGCACGTTACTATTTTATTACATAACTAAATAAAAATAACAACAATATGCATGCACATTTTTCTACTTCGTTTACCAGGCTAACTCTTGTTGCTTTAAATCAGCCTAATATTTCTTACTCGCCATTCACACAACGCTTAAACTACGAATGATTGGCAGTCTGAAAATAACAGTTATGCATTTGAATAATTATTTCAATCCAAATGCAGAGAAAGCGAACCTGAAAAATCTTATGAACAAGAGTTCCTTTATATGCCGAGGAATTACACATAACTTTAAAATTATTAACAGTCTGCGGCAACAGCTTCCCGTACAGTCCAAACACGACGCGCCCTATAAACTCCGAATCCGGACACGCAGCAAGATCCGACCCGATAGTCCGGTCGGATCTGAAATAACTAGGGCACAGACTGAAGTCCATGAAAACCCTATCAGTAACGGTAGCTGATCCCGACGGCGGAGATTCCACGACATCGGCGCGGGAGGGTAGTGGGAGGAGAAGAGGAGATGCAGCGGCAAGAGAAGGGAGGAGGAGGAATGAGCGTCGGTTGATGAGTTCGGGGTTTGGGAGTAGGAGGGTGTCTTTGGAAGGAAGAGGAGTAGAATAGTGATTTTGTAGATGGGGAAGGAGGAGAAGGCATGAGGAGGAGGAAGACATGGTGGAGTGGAGATGGAGACTTCGGTGGTGGGGACATGATTGTGGCCTTGAGTGTGAGTATAGCGAAAACTGGATGGTGAAATAGTGAATGGCTATGCTTATTCGCGACCCATCTTTTTAAGTTCAAGCGTTTACACGTTTGTCCAAATTTGAACGAGTAGTTTGGTCCATGCGAAGCAATAACAAGAATATTTCTAGTGGATCTTTCACAATCCCTAGAGAGATAGTTCTCTAATAGATCAAGAGATAAGTATTTTGATTCATTCACATACAGATCATGAATGTTTGGAATTCATGTTATGCAAGAAGACATTGTTTTTCCTAATTCGAATTGAAGGATGATATCAAATCGGTCTATTTTCGGCGTCATATACATAGTTAGCACATTCATCATAGTTAGCAGCTCCGTATCAAAGTCATCATCAATATCGTCACTATCATCAATATGAACATCGTCACTATCATCAATATCGATATCACCAATAAGATACTCTTTAGGCTTGTCACCACGTGCTTACGAGGAATTCGTATTAAAAACACCATTTACAAGGTTTTATTATCGTACTAAATGACACTGACATGTAAGTAATGTTACGCTTTTTTATTTGTGTACATGGATGACTCAACTATTTATTGAAACATGAATAAGATTAAGCTATTTTTGAAAATAATTAAACATGTAAACAAAGTAATCAACTATTACATCAATATATAGAGAAGTGTAAAAAATATTAAACAAATAACACGTGCTTCGCGTTTGGATGAACGATTTTATCATTAATTTTTACATATGTTCAAAGTTGTAAATTCGACATTATTTGATGAAAATTAACATTGATATGCATGTATTATTTTAAATGGTTTGTGTATGTATATCTAATGTAAGGAGAGCATGATCAGATTCAAACTTATAAGATGTTTGAAATCTTTTTATTGTAGTTTTTCTAATTGATAATCATTAAATTCATTTATTGACACTGATATTTTGTAGACTATTACTTAACTGTTGCAACATTAGTTGCATATGTTGATTAGCTTAATTAGTCTAGCTAATTTACCTCATAACCATGCTTGAATTTATTAGTTTAAGAAATATAATGATGCTCTATGCTTAAATTCGTAAATTTGAGTAAATACAATACTACAGTAATTGTACAACGTTAATTTGATAAACGTACAATACAAATTGTACGTAACATTACAAGAGTGGCTTATTAAATTTTTTTCATTCTACCTATTTAGAACCAAAAACCAAGTCTGTGTTTGATAATGAGGTCTGTGTATGCTTAATAATAATAATTCATGTTGTCTATAACTGCACACGCTGTTTTGAAATGGAAAATAAATGATTAGGTTCATTTGTTTAGAAGTACATAAGCAAAAACTCGGTTTACTTGCCAAATATTATATAGTATATCTGTTAGCCACAAATAGAAAAGTCCATTCAACATTTTCAGATATATGTTAGTCTTATTTCAACACTTTCACTCATAAAGCGTGGAAATGCACGTGCCTTTAAAAATATATGAGACATGGCTCTTCCTTTACCATCACAATAAATATATAAATGTTTATGCTATCCCAGTCAAAATGGAAGGTTTCATCATTTGTTCCTGTCATAATGGATAATTGTAATAATATTTCTGGTACGTACTTTCATATCAGAGTGAATGTTTTTATATAAGAACTTTTCAAATTGTTTGTTGCTTCGGCTATTGTACACACACTACTTCACGTCAACAAACAACAACAGAACAAAAGACCACTGTTCAGACTCCAGCGCCATTCTCTGTCATTCAACATGCTTTTGGCTTGTATCACTTCTCCTTACAGTTTGTTGCGGCCATCTATCTCCTTTACATGAATCACTGGCTTCATGTTGGATTAGATCTTAGCTACATGTGCCACCAAATCCCACTCAGAAGGCTTCAGCTTCTGATTTATCTACAGACGTTATTTATCCTACGACATCTTGCTTTAGCACCTGTAACTTACATGCACAGAACAAAAGAATGCAGCTTCAGCTGCAGCGTTAACCCCTGTAACTTCCATGCAGCACCTTGTAGCACCCTGTAGCTTCCACGCAGCACCTTGTACCACCTATCCAGTACATGTGTCTCTTTAGCTTTGCCTTGCCTCAGACGCGTTCAGACACCGCAACTTATTCCTATCCATTCAGTAGGCTCCAACTCCTGCTCCTATGCTTCCGTGCATCCTCTGGCATTACTACTGTAACCTGTCATTAATGCATCATTGCTTTCTTTTCGTAACACGCCATTATAGTTTATTGTTGTAATTTTATTTTATTTTAAAGAACAACCACAATTCTTATATCCTAAAATAAATCTGTATGCCCAGGGTTTAACGGTTTAGAATCTCAAGATCTTATAAAGTAAACATGAATAAAAAAATCTGCAAATCAAATGAAATTAAGAAGAAAGAGTACATCATACCTTCAAGCCTAAGTTGTTGATTGGGAAGCTCCATTGCATAAGGCTATTCCAACTTGACCCCTTCAACCGAGATTATATGATGACTCTAGTTTAGTTGCAAATTGAGTGGCCCGTTAAACAATAATAAATGTAGCTCTAGCTCTATCTCAGCATGTTATTCTACACATTTTTCTCAAACTTCCTGGTCAAATATTAAAATAATTCTATTTAAATTTTAACAAAACAAAAATATATACATAACAAAGTTAAAAGCAAAAGGATTGTTGCCATGAAGTGCAAACTGAATTACAATACACATAGCGTAGCATCAACCCAATTACCATATTAACACTTTGTGTATCCATCATCTATTATAGTAGGTCAACAGCACCAAAATGCTACAGGTGCTTTGAAGCATAATTATTTAGGCAAAACCACAATAAGACTTGCACTTGCTTTGGAAACACCGTTAATAATATGTTATGCTTCCTCTTATAAGGCAACCCATAATCCATCATAAATGTTAAATCATGTGCAACATTTGCACATGATATTTCACCATGTTATGTAGCGAAGCCTGCACATAGAGAATTTGTGTAAACGACAGTCCAACAATATCATAGGGCTGAACTGTCATCATATTTGAGGTGCAACTGCAAGGATCATCTAGCTCAAACTCAAATTCCTTTATAACCAATGCAACCGAAATTATCTTATATTCTATATTTTAATATAAAAAAGATGCATGTAGTTTTACTTATGTGTATTAATTATGAGGCTAATTAGAAAGTTTTGCATTTACTGGTAAAGTTTCATGTTCACTTTTAATTTGGGGGTTAAGACATGAATGAAGATGGTTAATAGTTTCAAAATATACTAATAAACATGCCGAAAATATATTTTGTAAAAACTCATGCATATCCTATGGTTGTATGGTTTCATAGCTACATTAGATCATTACCATTATTTTTTCTATTTTCTACGGGTATAGTAATTGGGTATTAGGTTAAAAGAAAATAAAATCTGGTTAATTTAAAGTACACATGGTAAATATGACATAATTAATGTTTCATATTTGTCACTTTATAACAATGATGATACAGTTGGCAGTTCGTATCCAATACTATCTATAACAGACTGTATATTAACACAAAAAATGGAAAAAAGATAACTGGTGGTTAATCTGGTGATAAAAACCTTGAATAAAGAACCAAATGTAACTGAATATTAATTTCATAGCAACGGCGAAGAATAAATGTCCAAAATAAAATTGTGCAGCAGCTAAATGAGATAGCAACAACTATAGTTATAAACATTAAACAATATAAACACTTGCATACGTGAAATAATAAAAAGAATATTATACCTGATATGCCTTGATCAAAATTTATGCCACCTATTTCACATTGTCCAAGCCTCTAACTCAACCAAAGAATATTATATGTGATATGTCTTGAGCGAAATCTATGCCATTTATTCTTATCATCCTAACTTTTAACTCAACCAAATACACACAGGAATCATCATTACTGCAAAACGACCATATATCCATTAAATTAGCCACTCAAATTAAATATAAATAGTCAATGGATATTTGAGGGCACATATCATATATTAGTTCTATGGTTGGTATCATATTAAAGTTCATAATATGAAGCCGCTCCAAACATATGTAACAGTTCATAAGACTTATCAATGACCTTCCCCGATAAAAAGATAGCTATAAATGCTTTCAAGATAAGCACGGTCTGGCTTATCATAAAACTGTAATGAATGATAACAACAAATGTGCGATGAAAATTTTGAAATATAACCACATTATAATGCTTGAAAATCAAAGCATCAAATGAGTGTTATAACCATAGTTTTTTTATAAAAACATGTTACAACTGTCGAATCAAATCACCTTAATAGTTGTGGAGACTTTTCTTTAACTAATTTTGGCAAATTTTTCCTCAGATTTCCAACTTTTTGACCCTCCAATGAAAAGCTTCTCTCAATAAGTACATCAAAACACATGTGATAACGAAGATAGCGTAACCAATTAATCATTACCATAATTACCACAATAGCTTAGCCACAACAGCCCAGGTTTTTGCTATTTCTGCAAAATCAAAAATGGTAAAATCAGCGATTAAATAAGCAGTGGCTGTGAATTTTAAGTAGCTTCTAGTTTATATAATAAATTTATAGCAAGTTATGAAATCATGCAAACATTGAAAATAAGTTCCTCTTTCGTAATCAATCCCAGCAATCAATACAATTAAATTTGAAATTAACACAACAAAATCAAATAATTGAATACAGTCCAACCTTAAAAGAATCAGACAAGGAAAAAGTAATTAATGAACACAGAATTCAAAGTGGAAAGCAAATAGAGCAAAATTTGTACAAACCTGAAGTAGAGATCTTTAATTACAGCCGAGTAACCTGGCTTACGTTATGAAGATTGACCAAAGAAGGAAAAATCGAGGTTCTGATGGGTCAATTTTAAGAAGAAGAAGTGGTGTTTATGTTCGTGCTAAATGGATGAGAATGTGGGATTGTAATTCGACTACTCAAAACTACTCTCATCAGTAAGTTGGAAATTAGAATATATGTGAACATACAGACAAAATAAATTAAATTTATATTAGGAATACAAACCATAATAATTATCTTTACTAAGCATAGTCATAAGAGGCAACGAAGCAATGGATGTACCATTACTAATATAGTAATAGTTTATTAAATATGTTAGCAGCTTTTACTTATTACCAAATACATATACCATTTTGGTAAAAGCCATAAAAGCATTTAGTGTTTGAAAATTAAATAGACAGCCACTATTATAGAAATGACAGGATATTTAATTTACGCAAATAGGTAAGCCTATTACTGATATATTTATGCTAAATGTTAATTGTATATTACAACTTGAACTATAAATTAAATGTCTTTTAATACAAATCCTATTCATCTATAATTTAATCCCAACACAAAACAATCGATAATTTTTTTTTCCTTTATACCAAATGAAGATAAGAAAATCAAGTGCTAATTTCTGTAAATCCAGCAATAAAAGAATATAAACATATTTTACGATAACCCATATTTTAGATTTGATATGAGGTCGAGAAAACAAAATAAAGGTCTATCAATTGAATCAGCTCAACAAGAACCTGTTGGCATTCAATTAATTGTACATTTGTTGAACAAATTATTCTACCTAGTATTCCTTGCAAACATAGCCATAATAGAAACAAATATTTATAAACAAAATGTAAAATAAGGCAGTTCACTATCCTAAAGACGTGAAGACAAATGTAATCTTACCAATTCACTTAGTCGATCTTTCTGGCTTTATGAGATGTTCGACAATTGTACTACACTTACTGGAGCCCGCTTTTATTTCGAACCATAGTCGTGGCGGCCTCCTCATCAACCATGACTATTGTAAAGGCTAACGCGGCCTTCGCAGCTTCAATTAAATCCACGCTCGATTCTGCCCCTATAGCTGGCACCTCTTTCTCCGACGATTAGCGTTTCACAAAATTGGTTTAATGCCAAACGACAAAGTGTTAAACGGAGAAAGTACTATAATGGACATGGTGTATAGAAACCTGACAACATCCAATTAGCAAACAAAATTTTAAATACAAAATTTATAGCTAAATTGGAAGAATACCACAAACTTGAAACTCGATCCGTGGTGGTTGAAATCTTAGATCCACATCCATCATCTATTTCCCACACCGTGCCTCATCTGCAATGATTCGCACCTTTCATACAGTCAGGTAAATATTATAAAAATAATTTATTAATTTAATTGATAGTTAATATTTTGAATTTGGTTTAGGATTTAATTTTCTATTTTGATTTCAATATGTCATTATCGCTGCAAAAGATAAAATCAAAATCACAAATTATATTAGTTTACTGAAATAAAAATGTTTCAGAAGAAGAAATCAAAATCGCAAGTAAAATTACAAAAAGGAATAAAATCGAAATGTTAAAACTAAAGAATCAATCTAATATTGAAAGTCATTATAGAAAAAAATTGCAAATCAAAGGCAGAGTGTACAAAAAAATTAAAAGGTAGAAGATCTAATCAGTTTATGGTAACAATTCTATTAGATTCGAAATTGAGCAAAATAGAAATCACGATGAGGAAGAAAAATAAAAGCAATGGAATATAATTCGTAGAAGAGTACGAGAACTGGAGCATGACTGTAACCAAGTGATTTGATGTAATTTTAAATCTGAGTAATGCCGCTTGATATCTATAAATCAGAAAATTGAATCTTAGCCTAATAAAGAGAAGATAAACCCCTAGAAACCAATTCAGTAAAGTAAGTTTTAGATCTTACGTTGAGAAATATCATCGGCCTCTACAACAAATTTTTCAAACTTGCATCATTGATTTCTTGCCGAAGTTATTATCATTTGGGATAGAAAATTAGAAACTACCACATGTGAACGTGGAAGATGGTTATGTCCACTATTCAGTTTCTGGAATTTATAGAAATAGCCCAACGCGGTAGACTATTAGGAACTAATTAAGATGGATATTTTTGAAAATGCCAAAAGGCTTCACTTTGACTCTTTGACCAAGGGTTTTACTTTATAGTATAAGATATATTCATACGCCAATAGTTAAATATCTGTCTATCTACGTACAATTCTTTTTCTTTTTTGCTTTTTAAACTTTTATGTTGATTTTTTCACAATTCACGTTTGCATCACTTTTGAGGAGGGTTCATCATTTTTTTCGAGCTTAAACTTAAGGACCAAAATGCTGCTTTGGCATCTGACATTAATATTGATAAATCATAATTGCTATTTTTAATATATATTTAATATTTTAGTTCACCTCAAACTTTAAAATGAAATATGAACAAGATATACCGTTTTTCGAACAGAGTTTTGTCCACTGGACTCCCGCAACCTGATCGACCGGATTGTAACGAGCTGAGATTTTCGATCCTCGAAAATCGACACTAATACGTCCATTGTATTGCGTGCAGAACAATCGAATGCCGAAAAAACCCGATTGTTAGGAAAAAGGACGAAGGTAGAAGAAACCATAGGGAGAAGATAAAAGAAAACTAAACAAAACTACGGAACCTCACAGCGGAACGAATAATTTACGATATACAATAAATCTTTACACAAATCAAACTACAATGTATGTATATACAGACATCAATCAGAGTAGACTAACGTACTTCAACCTGGATAGTTATAACGACATTTCCTCACAATCGCTGATAGATACAACAACGAATGCAGCGGAAAAATAACCATGTATGTGAATACTTCTTTAGGCCTCTAACTCGTCTCCTAATCTGTAATATGCTCGGTTTGATCCGAGCATTATAATAAAATACCCGAGTCGGTCTGGAAAACCAGTGTGAGAAAACACACCCAACTGCATTTTAAAGTTATAAAATTCTTTGAAATCAAAAGTATCTCGTAAGACCACGCCGTACATAAACATGGACAAGTTTTTACCTACCAAAACATTTTTATATAAAATCCTCTGATATTATAATAATGTCTAAGGGTGAAAATAATAGTAATTAAGTAGTTGTGATGCTTGTGGATATACATCACAACAATACTAGGTACATAATCAAAAAACGATAAGGCACGTTCGCTAATTATGTAGGATTCCATGAAGGTGCCATCGGTACTTCAAGAACGATCCTTTTACACAAGGATCGGAGATATCCTTCCAAAGCAGCATACGTTTCTAGTGATGACCGAGTGCATTGTCTCATGCATGCATAACAACTGTAAGTAACATTTAGGTGGGGTCGACTGCACCATATGGGTTTGCCAACCCTACTGGTCATGCCTCCTATTTCTGGTTTTAGTCATTACCACTGATGAGGCAACGTCTGGCATTCCATCTCACGCACCACCACCAAAATAGATCACGGAAGCCCTTATGGATTCTCATACCCCAACAGGTCTCGGAACCACACATGAATTCCAACATCTCAATATATCATGAAACTACTCCATAGTATCGTATATGGTTTCGGAGTGATTATGGTTTTTTAGTCATCTCTCTTATGAGTACACTCTTCCTCTTTCCTAGCGCTTCAAAATCCAACTGTTGATTTTTCGGAATGCTTAATACTGGTTCTTTAGGAAATAATCAAACATTACACAATAGCGGGGATCATTCCCTAACCATTTAAGTGGACGAATCTCCACATTATTTATCCTAGAAGAACAAAACGAGTTATACGTATAGTATAGCACCACCGACGGTAAGTGTACCATATAATTCCTGTGTTTTTCTTAGATATTTACATAGTTAAAATCCTTCGATGTTTAGTAGGGAATATTACTATACCGTTGAAATCAAGAAGGATTACATATTTAGGTCAAGATTTGATAATCAGTTATTTAACTATCAGCAAACATACTTCCAAATCAGAGATTTATTTCAAAAGGAAAACCAACATTGGTTAAGCATATAAGCAATCATTACCATCCTTTAATATATTTATCATCCCTTAAAATCATTTTGTAAATTGCTTGTATAAAAACGATTTTACAAAGATAAATCCACTTATCCCTACATTTTCAATACTTAGAAAATATCCATATACTTATCTCAACATTATAAGTATATTCACACACATTACACCTTGCAACTTAGAAAAATGCACTAATATATTTATCACAATGGTATAAGTATATTTACAAAATTGAGAAGGATTTTCTTTTTATTTGATTCTAAAATCATTTATAAACTCCTTATAATTCTCTAAAAACATTTATAAACCATTTTATAAATCTCTGAACATCATTTATAATCTCTTTATAAAATTCAATCACTAATAAATTCTTTTGTACATTTCTAAAATCATTTGTAAATCCATAAAACCATTTATAAATTCCTTTTATAAATCTATAAACTCATTTTTTAAACTCGTTTGTAAATACCTAATGATTTATAAAACTCTTTGGCCTTGTAAATAATCTACTCTTAAGTCTTCAAACCATTTTATAAACTCCCTTTATAAACTCCAAGTCCGTTTATAAAACTCTATTTATGGGTCTCGAAATCATTTATATATAATTAAAAATCTTTTACCTCAAAACACCATTATATAATAATTTTTAGCAATAAACATTATCAATAAATACAAATTATTAATTTTGAAACATCTTAAAATTAATAATTAATTATTTCAAAACATTGTGAAATAAACAATAAAAATCAATATTTACCGTTATTATAAATAATACTAATTTATTTTCAAAACATTATTAATAAATCCTTATTATAAATTTCAAGCCATATTTTTTTTTCAAATAATTAACTTTTTAGAAATATAAAATATTGATAAATAACTTTTAAACAGAATTAAATATAAATAAATAACTTAAAATGATATTAAATATAAATAAATAATCTTTTTAAAAACAATATTAAATATTAATAAATAATCTAGAAAAGCCAGAAAAAAGATTAGAGTAAAATAGGAGCTAAATCCTACAAAAATAAAATATTTATGAAATCCAATTTCGGATTTAAAATGCTGTCATAACCATAGTGTCCACAATCAAGTTCATTATTCAATAATTCATATAATACTGAAACAATTCAATAATAGCAAGGTCTCATTGGATTCCTCCAACCTATCTCCCTACATTACAGCTCGTATATATCAGCACACGCGCAAGCGCACACACACACACATATATATAATAAACAGTGACGAGGAATCTTGTTGGATCCCTTCAACTTGTCCCCCTACATCACATACAGTATATAATCAATTAATATAAATCAACCGTGTCGGGGCAGGATCATATACGAAGGGTCATCTTCTCGTACATGGGAACGTAATAGGGTCACATCAGCTCCAATGGAGGGAATATATACATACCAACTAATAAAATAGTAAATCGTCCAAACATCCAATCAATAATTTATTATCAACATATAACATAACCGGTAAACTAAAAAGGTGGGTTTAACTCGCTGTTGTTTCAATTGCCGCCTAGGCATTCCTGTTCGGAATTAAAATCGAACGACGTCTGGTTTTAGCTCAAATTGTAGTTGTCTTCAAATACGTTCAAACCAGTTCCATCATGAAGCCTTCATCATGACAAACGCAATGCAAAAATCCACGCCTCGATTGAACCTCGTATGAGAGAGTTATTCAAGTTCTAAGTTATCGATATTTTTAAATTATAATGTAATAACTAATTACATAATTAAACTTAAATTACAACCTTACCCTGTTACTCCCCAAACTTTGTTCTTCCTCCTGCATAATGAAGCTGTGCCCAATTCATGCATGTGCACAATGACACCAAGCTTCGTACCCTTAACCCAAAATCCAACATCATTGAACACCCCTTCTCGAACTCGACCTGCCAGAACCCTTTAATTGCTCTCCGATCAACTCATAACCACGACCGATGGGTTCGAACGTAACCACGGTAATGTCACTTCCTTCAATCTTCAACCGGACACCACAAAATTTTGCGCCGAGGTGTTATTTTACCTTACGAACTCGAATTCGAACTCCACTATCACCAATTCGCCTTCAAACTCAAGAAAATCGAAGCCCTGGTTTCCATACGAGCAAAGAGCTACACTATAAACATTATCGCATCTGCAAACTTGCTACCGAGTCCACCAAATTATGACCAATCGAGAATCTATTCAATTGTAACTTAAAGATATGAACTTTATATTTCTATGAATTTGTTTGGATTTGTTTTGAATTTCCATATTTTGGATCTAGTTTAATTTTTTTCCTTTATCTCGCTTCTCTAGCTTGAAAAATGAGAAGAGGCGGAAGTTAAAAATGTAAATTTGAGATGGGTAAGTGTGACGACCCGGTATTTTGAACCATTCGCATCCGCACATGTCGAACTTGAATTGCTCAAAACAACAGATTGTTAATTTATATTTGACAAAACTCAGCATATACAGTAAATAAATAAATCACAGAATCATAGACACAGAGTAATACAAACATAAGCAGCGGAAAAGATAAATAATAGTTCATGAAGCTACTATATGAGCAACAGAGTTTGAAATAAAATACAATAGAATATCTCAAATACAATGTAGTCTCGAATATAAACAGATGAAAAGCCTGGACAAAACACTGGATAGCTGAAAGCTGAATAAATATAGATGGATCTTCAAGTAAAGCTCCAACTCCAAAAGTGAGTCTCAAATATTGTGACACTCATTCTGAACCGAACATAAAGCAAAACACAAAACATTCGAATCAAGATTAACATTCTTATATCGGTAAATTTAACTCAAATGAAATGTCAACTGAAATACAAGTTACGTAAAGGATGTTTGGGATTTCCATCCTCTAAGGATCCTTGGAACTATCTACTATACAGTAATATACGCTATTATAATATGTCATCAGTAAAGTAAAGCTATTAAGATAGAGTTAAGGCGTTATCCATATCCCCCTTAACACGTTTTATATATTCCCATAGTCTATACAGTTTCATATGCTTCTCCATAAACTGAAGGTACGCAGAGGACACCACATAGATACGGTACAAAACAAACTCGTAGAAGGCGCGATAGGGCATACGACAAGGCACTCGAGGTAATGCCAGAGTAGATATACCGTTTATGGATCTGGACTAGTGGTAACACATAGCAGCTACTACCGCCCACCTAATGACAGACTCCCAAATCAAAGGTGCACCCAATCAAATCACAAAAGCAATAAAATGGTATCGAAAAAATGTGTCCGATCGGAGGAATGACCGCACTTGACCCAGCATGGCTCCCGTTTTAGCCGCATCAAGCTGACTCACGGGAGTCAGGGCTACGTAAATACCATATAGAATCGTCATCAAACCATCATGCTTTATTCTTGAATCTCCACTATGTGCACAGTTGTTAAAGTGGTTTTCGATATTGGCAGAGAGTATGACAATATTCGATCCCGGTGTCTTTAACAACCAAACGCTTATTTCACACCGTGGTCATTTTATATATTAAATAGTTTGTACTTCATATCAAAATATCATACTTATTACAAAACCATATCAATTCAATATCATTATTCACTTTGAAAAAAAATATTCATTTCCAAAAGCATAATACTTTTGAAATCATAACACTTCTGAAATCATAACAGTTTTGTACTTAAAGAGTTTAGATGTTGAAAATAGTATATATATAAAAATAGTTATAAATTGAAATTAAAATAATTTATATAATAAAATAGTTTATATATATAAAATAATACTCTATAAAATAAAATTAGTTTCCTCCAATTTCTCAAACCAATTCAAATCATCTTAAATTCCACCATTCAATTTAAATCAATTCCAGTTTAACCATTTCAATTTAAAGGTCAAAGATTCAATTCAAATTCTCAATAAACCATTTTTATATCGATTTAAAATCTAAGTTTGTATTATCACTTAAATTCCAATACGATTTAAGTTTAAGTATTCACACATTTACAATATAAATTTCATTTATATTCCAACATTTAACTTTAATTTTTTTTAGATTAGAAAATATTCATGTAATCATTTTTAAACAATTTGTTTGAATCCTAATTTATGAATTTAAATCAATATTAAATATTCAATCTCAATTTTATTTAAAGTTGAGAATATTCATTTAGTCACTTTTTATCAAATCAAGTTATAAATCATATCTTCCAAAACCTCAAAAATTAATAAGTGTAAGGCAATTCTCATTTAAATTCACTTATTAACCAATTTAAATTCCAAGCCAAAATTATTTTATCTTCCCAACCTTTATTATTTAAGTTATAATTTTTTTTATTAATGTTAATGTAAGTTTAAACAAATACTTAACATATTATAAACCAATTAAATTTTATTAAACTAAATCTTGTTATTAAATTTATTTTATATTAAATCCTATGTTATATATTTAAAATAATAAAATTATAAGAAAACCTTGAAAATTATATTTTCAAAACTAACGTATAAATTTAAAGTTTCCAAAACATATAATTTAAAAAATCTAAATATTACAAAATAAAATAAGTTTATATTATATTTAAAAATCAATATTAATAAAAAATTCCTTCCAAAATTTTGAAAATCATTTTGAAATATAGACCAATAGTGTCCGTATATAATTCTATCCTATAGTCTGTTAGGGATGCAGATTAAGGATCTTAAGACAGAAATAACACTAGAGGGGGGGGGGGTGAATAGTGTTTTAAAGAATATATGAACTATATGACTAAATTAAAACTTTCAACACAAATCTAAACAGAATTCTAACACAGAATGCTCACAAAACATATAACGAATGCAAATAGTAAAGTAAAGCAAGTAAAAGGAAAGAACACACCGGATTTTATACTGGTTCGGAATCCTCCTACATCCAGTCCTGCACCAAGGCAATATCCTTATACAGATTTTTATAAGCCAATATCCAAATTACAACCCTCAATTTCTAAGGCCTTGAGGAACCCTCCTATCTCCGAGTCTGGGGTAAACTCTCTTGATTTACGGGACACAAGATCACCCTAATACTTCTTAATAACAATCCTTTTGAATGGATAGACTCTATGGACTTTTTGAATACAAATTAATCCTATAACTCTGAATAGCACTTTGATCTTTAGTAGAATGATGGAGAATCAAATAGAGAGAGTATCTAAATGATTTCCTATTGAGAATTTGGCAGAATGATGGCATGATCTTGAAAATATGAAGTCTTATGGATATGGAATGGTGGAGAAGAAAGAGTGAAGAAAATAAGAAAGTAGTTGTTAAAAAAATTCGTTTTGGAAGTCTTTATATAGATGCACAACAGTCATAACCATTGGCGAAAGGTTTTCGAACGAATGGACACTTCTTTTGAAAATTGAATTTTGAATCCAACTGTCACCATGTCGACATGGGGTATCCCCTTATGTCGACATCCCTTAGTTCAAAATTATAGAGATGTTGTTTTGTAAAGACAATTGAATTTAAAACAAGTTGAAACTTCTCTGAAGCAAAGTAAAGTGTTTAAACAATATTTTGAGATAGAGAATGAATATAAAACATTATTTTAAATATATATATATAATTGATATAGACCGTCAATTATATAAGTAATATTTAAAATCAGAATAAGTTTTGATGTTTTAAAAATAGAAGTTTTTAAAATCAGAATAGAGGAATATTTCAAGGCTAAAACAAAGTTTGAAAATATTTTTGAAAACATGATTTTGAAAGCTAAAACATTTTGAAAACAGATTTAAAAACATTTTGAAAAATCTATTCAAACTGAAATTGCAAGAACCTTCCTACAGAGCTCCTCCATAGGACTCGAGAACTTGTACAAAGTAGTTTAAATGATTTTGATTTTCGTGGGTTTGTAAGCCACTTGTCGTAGGTTTGTAAGCTACTTGTCGTGGGTTTGTAAGCCAGTGGTTTCGATAAAAATTGGGTTCCATCTCAAAAGAAAATTGGAAGAAAGATGAGAGTGCTATTATGAAGTTTTAACAAAATACTAGACACTTATCTTGAGATCTTGAAATCTTGATTCTCTAGAGTCTTGAATCTCTAATCTTCATCTTGATGCTTGAGTCTTTATACTGATCAGTCTTCGATGATACCTGCATATACTTTCTATATACATATATACATATATATATATATATATGGAAATGTTAGTATATATTTTATAAAGTAAAGTATAATAACTATGTAAGGTTGTTGTCATCAAAACATCATCAACTCAGTTCCTAACAATCTCCCCCCTTTTGATGATGACAACCTTTATTTATAAAATATTCTTACCATACCACAACTCCCCCTTACTCCATGATTTCTTCTTAAAACTACAACTCTCCCTTACTCCATGACTCCCTCTTACACCAAGCACATATATTTTTATAACTTTCTCCCCCTTTGTCATCAACAAAAACTATCAACTACTTAAGAATTCAAGAATGATTAGTACGAACAAATAATATGTATAGAACAAGCATGAAACAATGAGTATAAGTGAACACATTTTAGTTATTACAACATATATAAGAACATACATAAACACGAACAAACAAAACAATTTAAAACAAAGAATAAAATGAAAGTACGCTTTAATGGCGATCCTTAACTATAGGAGACTTATGAATCGAACAATTGGGGTAGTGGAGACAAAAGTTTCCACGTTGTTCAATTATGTTTCCATTAGTATCAACAAGGATCTCACCAACGCAAATAACGCTCTCGTCCGTATTCATAGGGACTTTGGGTTGAGGTAAAGGTTGATCTTCCTCTTGGTCTTCTTATGGTTCTTCCATAGGTTCTTCTTCCTCGGATTCCATGTGTAACGACCCGCCCTTCTGACCGCCCCTAGTCGGTAATTAAACCAACTTGAAACGTTCAAAATGACGGATTGTTATTCAGTTTATAGAGTTTAAACAGAATCAGCCACAGAAACACAGAATAATTTTATTTCACATAATGAATTTTTATACATATATCAGAGTTTATACAATGAATTAAATTTTATACAGCGGAATATTTCTTTAAGTACAAAAATATAACAATGAACTAAAGTGAGCTTTATCCCTCTCTCTCTAACTTCGCTGCCCGAAAATCTTCAAGCTGTAAAATACTGGGCCTGACCCGAGTATTACGTTCAAAAGAAAATAATACACAGGTCAGTCTAATTCAAACTCAATTATTAGTGCATAGAGGCAATAATAATCAAACAACAATTAGACGACAGTCAAATATAGATTTACCTATCCGATCCTTTAACAAGAAATCGGATAACGGTAAATATAATCACTTAACAGTGTTATAACAACAAATCAGTAGATTCAGATTATCAATGAAGATAGATGAAAGGATTATTGATGAAGATAATTTAGAAAAAAAAACATCAGAATTGCCTAAACGGCAATTAACTACAAAATCATCAAAATCGATTCAAAATATATTGAATTGTCAACATAAAACAATTTTCATCAAAAAGAAAACATCATTTAAAACATTAGATTTGGTAAGGCTGCAGTACACACACGCATGTACGGCCTCGCCACATTTTAAAATGTTAACTCTGTGTGGCTGCAGTTCACGCTTGCATGCACTGCCTCGCCACTACCGTAATGGAATATGCAAAAGATCATAAATCAAAACAAAATAGTATATCAATAAAACAATACCGTGTGGCTACAGTTCACGCTTGCGTGCACTGCCTTGCCACTATCGTGATGATGTACTCAAAAGGTCAACGAACCAAAATCAATGAAGGTTCAAATATCGATTCAAAATGTGGATACTGTATGGCTGCAGTTCACGCTTGTGTGCACTGCCTCGCCACACAACATGTGAAATCATCACAACAGAGAATACTATCAGCAATCAAACTTCAATCAAATGCAAAAAGTCAAGTCAGTGACTCAACGCAGCTGCAACACCAAAACCTATGCAACATGGCAAGGTCGAAATGCAACTGTTTGCATATACTCAAGTAAACTCAAGAAACAAGTTTCCAAACAACTCATGGCTGCACACGTCAACAAGTGTGATATTTTATACAAAATGAAACTGCGACCACTTTGAATCCAGCGCAAACTGCAACAAGAATGCAGTCACCACAGGTATCCAAGGGCACAGCAAAAATATACAGAAATAGCAATAAGACACAAAGGTCAATACATGCACATACATGAACCAGAAAAATACGGCTCGGCATGGCAAAAATGCAACAAAAAAATGAAACTGCAGAGGTCAAGTCAGTAATATCATGACTCAACATCAACTGCAATATGAACTAGACAATAAACAAGATCAGAGAAAAATCGAAGCAGCAGGTTCAAAATGAGAAGCATCATCAAGTATGCTCAAGTACAAGTGCAATAGTATGGGAGCAGAGAGAAAACAGTATGATCAGGGATGCAGACCACAAAAAGCAACCCAACAATCATCAAGTTTTCAAAATAGTAATAGGTCAAAGCCTGAGACAAGTTCAACCCAAAGCAACAATAAAATGTTGAACCACCACATGTACCAGTGGAACAGCAAGTTACAAGAATCAACATTGAAAGTAATAACAGAGTGTTCAGTCGTGGTCACAACATTGAAAGCATAATATGCAAGTGGACTAAAAGGATGTTAGTGACAGTCAGGTACATACTCCAGTGAATAATACAACATATGGAGTGAATGTAAGATAGCAGTATGGAAGTGAGACCGCAAACTAGTGAAAATGTAGATGCAAGTGAAAGCAACAGGATGGAACAGTGTGCAAACTATAGGTCAAACAGATTATAGTGCAACATGGTCATAATGCAACTAAATATGAATCAAGACCAGTTTGGCAAAAGTCAGAAATGCAACGAAATGCAACATGGCAAAGTTAAATGCAAATGTTTTGAAAATTTTAAAGAAAGAAAACTGAATTTAACAAAGTTTCAAAATCAAAACTTAAAGTATGAACTTAGATCAGGTTGTATACTAGTTGTAATGTTTAATTTTTATAAAATTATTAATGCCAGAATCGACAAGATAACCAACTCAAAGCCAAGTGATACCTGACCAAAATTGTGTACAGGTATACAACAGACAAACACATATAGACAGTCCCGATCAAAGACGAAATTTGCTTTCTCAGAATCACTTTAGAAACGACCGAGAATTCAAACCGACAAATTCAACCCAAAGTCAGTTCGTATCAAAGTTCAAGTTTAAATGAACAAGTCAAACATAAATTTTGGATGCAGTCACGTGTGCTACCAATATACAACTCAGGTCAGTGACCACTTCAAATGGGTAGGCCACAAGGCATATATATATAGATATAAACCCACTCATTCACATACATATATGCATCGGAATTATATGTTTAAATTGTTATAAATTTATGTTACTCATTATTCAAACAAATGCACTGCATTATGTATACGAGATATGGGCATCAGTGGAACAAAATGTCACAAACTCAAAGAAGATAATGTCACAGTAACCAAGTATGTCACAGTAGCTTAAAGAATATAATTTACTGTTGCATCAGTTCACAACCACAAGTATGCAGTAGCCAATGTGATCAAAGA
Organism: Allium cepa; assembly: GCA_030765085.1. Classification (NCBI taxonomy): domain Eukaryota; kingdom Viridiplantae; phylum Streptophyta; class Magnoliopsida; order Asparagales; family Amaryllidaceae; genus Allium; species Allium cepa. The sequence goes on from CM060931.1 coordinate 38,653,606, forward strand.
AGCATAACTCATACAAGCTTGTTATCATGTAAAAGATTTATATGCTTAAATTTTAAAATGTTACTCGCTGCAATAAAATAAAACTGCAAAGCCAAACATTAAACAAAAATGCAAAGGTCATTATGTTTTCATTTCAATTGTGTATGAAAGTCATGCATTATACATATAACGTGTGACATAAAATTTCTTGCGTGTATATACAGATAGTGCCAAGCCTTTTTAAGTCTTTCAACTCCAATGTGTATGTATATGTTATATCACACGAAAGTGTTGAGGCAACAGCATATTACCCAGATTTTTTTTCTTTTGAACTTTCAAAACTCAAGCATGTCAAAATTTTAAAAACTCAAACATGTCAGGCTACAAGAATGCACAGTTAACTTGAATGAAGACATGAGTGCTAAACTGGAATGCACACGATGTCAAAATAAAGGCCAAAGTGAACAAGATCAGTGTGAAGGTCGAAGTCAATATTAATTCATGGAATCACATAAACAAGTTAATGCCTATACAGCTGCAAGTAACTCAACAATTCATAATGCAGTAACATACTTACATGAATGGATGTATACACAAAGCAAAGCAAGCTAGTAACTCATCATAATTCAAACTGCAATTTTTAACGGCCATGACCAGAGAAAAGCCAAACATTCACGAAATCAAAATGGTCGAAGTCAAAGAAATGTCGAAGTCGACAAAAATCAATTACCGAGTGAACCAAAAAAAAATCCTCATCACAGCAAACGATTTCAAAAGAATCAAACAAACGAAGTCAACAAGAAACAGTTTTTTCTTCTTTCATTTAAACCAGCTAGAAAAACACGAAATCAACTTGGCCTTAGCCTCGAACAAATCAGCTTGAAAAATCAGAAATCAACAAAATTTTGAATTAAATGTGAGTGAAATAAATCACTCACCTTTGTTCAAGGAGCGCAAATCCAGTTAGCAGCCGGAACCCCTCTTCCAATCCACACGAACCAAACTCGAGATCGCCAATTCGAAACCGAGCACTCCAGAGATTCGAGCGAAACCCTAGCAAGTGGCCATTTTTACCTTTCGTTTGTTTTTTTTCTTTTTTTTTGTTTGCGAGGCGAAAGGAAATGGAGGAACGAACGAAAATTAAGGAACGACAGCCATTTTTTTTTCTCAGAGGAGTTTGATTTTTATGAAAAGGAAGGGGCTTCGTGTTTTAAGGAGAAGGGGGAACGTGTTTTTGCAGAGGAGATCGTGATTTTTGGGCGTGGGTTTAAGCATAGATTATGGCGTGTTTTTAGCTGATCAAAGTAAGGCAGCGTGCTTTTTTTTATATATATATTATTATTATTATTTCATTTTTAAATTCAATTTGTTTTGTATATATTTTCTTTAGTAAATTTCATAGATATAAAAATGTTTTAAAGTTCAACTATCAAACATCAATTTATATTAATTTACATAAATAATAATTCTTAAATCCAAATTATTTTCCTAAGTCATTAGTTCGAATTTTAAATACAAATTTCATATTCAATTTCAAACTCCAAAGTCAAATTCAAATTTTTATTCAACTTTCAATAGATTAAATTCTAAAATTTAATCGCCAATTTCATAGTTATATTGGGAATTCAAACTAAACCATCATTCAAATATTTAAAATTAATTAAATATTTTCAATTTAAATTGTTCAAAATTCAGGGTTGTTACACCATGGCTTGTGAAGAGTCTTCAATATTAATAGGATTTGTACGGTTATCCATAAGGAATTTTTGTACATTCCTAATAATATTCCTTGCCTTTGTTGTTCTCTAGCCATCCTAAGTTGACTTACTTGAACTTCTGTAACGACCTCGGATTTTTATGAATTTAAATTAATAATTAAATTCATTTTTGATTTAAAAATTGTGAAATTTAAATGATAAATTGATTTGAGTTTTTCCAAAATGCAGATAAAATACGTGTTTAGTTTCAAAACATTGTCTTTTAATAATACGTGTGAACACAAACAAGATATAAGTTAAATATGAAAAAAAAAATAAGAAGCAAATATAACTAAAACAAAAGTATATGTTTTCAGTTAAGTTGAAATTTTTAACAAAGGACTAAAACAAATTTATAATTTATACATAAAGTAAATTAATAAAATGTCTATGAAAATCTAAAGTAAAAAAAACTTGTTAAATTTTAACAACATATTAACAATAGAAACACAAAAGAAATAGAAACAAAAGAAGTATTAAACATATACCAAATAAAGTTAAATAAGAAATAAACTCAAATACACTCAAATAAGAGCTTAACAAAGCAAACAAATAAATATAAGTACAAAGCAAAGTTGCAGCCACCATAACATATCACTGCAGCCATACCTCTAGCATACAAAAGTAGGAGTACCATAGCCTACAAAACTTAGAAAATCTCTAATGAAAGATTTATAAATAAAATTCTATACCCAGTAAACTTCATTTCCATACACCCCCCCTGTAATTCATTTCTTCCCTATATACATTTCAACACATCACAAAACAACATCATTCCAGCCAAGATCTTGTTTCACAAAACAAATGAAAATACAAGTACAAAATAAAACATAAACAAAGAAAGATTTCAGCCGAGCTAAAAAGATGTAGGCTGAAGTAAACAAACACATTTATATGTATAAACAAGTACAAGCAAGCATATTCACCCATGCCTATTGTACAAACAAAGTGATATCCCTGTGCATTCCTTTTCTTAGATATATCAAGACTTATACCATCTCAGTCTCATTTATTCAAAGCTAAGAGAACTGAAGCAAGCATTGTTTAAAACTTAAACAAAAAAAATAATCAAATGCAATGATTTAAAATCCAAATCATCTAGATCAAGCATGCAAGTTCGGGTCTGTGGTGAGGGAGCTTCATTTAAAACTTAAGTAAAATATTCAACATCATCAAGCTGTATCAACAAAAAAAGAAAAAAAGAAAAAGAAAAAGAGCAAGCTCGGTTTATTTACAAAACTTATCAAGGTGAGTAACATATTTTTTTTTAAGACTTGAATCTATTGCATAGATATGTCTATGAATAAGTATGTTCCTACATGTATATGATTCTTTTGAATATGATAGGAACTGGAAGTATTGTGTACAGGTTAGTGCTATGTATGTTTCTGTTTAAAATCATTTCTTTTTAAATCTACTTTCTTTTTGAGTTTAATGTTAAAACTAAAATAGTATGTTATAGCAAATACTCAAAATTAGAAATGTATTCCAGCCAAAATAACTTGTAAATATTTCTGGAAACCAAGATACCGAGTAAAACTTTAAATGTGTCAAATTACAAATTTCTAAATTTACAAATTCGGGTTTATAACCTGAACTCTTAAACTAAAATTGGATTTTTAAAACAAGAATCAAAATTTTTAGATGGGGGTTTAAGGAGCAGTATGGGTTTGTTCTAATTTCGAAAATTTGGCATTCTCTGGCGACCCACTGACTCGTGATGGACGAGGCTTGGGCTGGCGATAGAGGGGCCTACGGGGAGTTGAGGAAAAATGGTGGGGTGGTCAACAGTTGATCGTGGCGTCGGCGACGTGGGGTTTTTACTCCTAAACCTAGTTTTTTGTGAGGTCGAGAATTTCGTCTCGTTCGACGTCTGAAGTGCATCGAGTTCGACACAGATTCGAGGGATGGTGGATGGGTCGTAGACGATGCTACGGCCGGAGTTTGATGGCCTACGGTGGTCGGAGCATCGAGAAATTGGTGATGACAGGTTGGGGAGTTAAGGGTGGCGAGTGTTCCAGGTTTTGGAATGATGGCCTCGAATTTGATTTTGAGATTTTGAACACAATCTGATGATCGTGATGAGTTGCGTGGAAGATTGTCGACGTGTTCGACAACGTAACGGGGCCGAAAGATCGCCAGCGGCGAAGTGCACATGCACGAGCACTCTGGTGCTTGCGTGTGTGTTTGCCTGAAAAGAGCAGAGGGGATTCACGCGTCGAACTCGAGGAATTCGAGTCATTTACTCGAAGCAGGGACAGGGTAAACTCGGGTCAGAGTTTTTCCCAGTTTAAATTGAAAATTTTAAAACCAAATTTAAATTTTAAACCAAGATTTTTAAAGCTGAGTTCAAATTGAAATGTTAATATAAATTCAAGTTGAATGTAGAGTGTAGATTGAACATAAATAAGTTTTAAATTTAAATTGTTTTAATAACTTAAAAGCAATTCAAAATATATTAAAGAGATTTGAAATGGAAATGGATTTGAAATTTTAAATGAAAAATTTAAGCAAGTTGAAACTAAAAGCTTAAATCTAAATTTAAAAACTGAATTAAAGGTAATTTGAATCCTAGTTCTGAAATCAAAGAAGTTTTAATATTTAAATTGTTTAAATTTGCTTTGTGATGATAATTAAAACATTAGTTAGAAAATGTTTTAAATTTGAATTAGTGAAGATAAAATGATATGCACTCATTAAATTAGTTCAAGTGAATAATTGATTAATTTATTTAATCAAGAAATTAAGATTTGAGTTAAATTAACTAAGGTAAATTAATTTGTAAATAAGATTCATTAATTTAATAAAGAGTTGTCTTTTAAACAAATGATTAAGGTTATTTAATCAAGTAATTAAGATTTATTAAGTTACAGTTTAGAACTTAATTGATTAAATAATCAGTGATTAAATATATGATTTTAAAGGTTAATTAAATGATAATTAACAATAATTAAATTGAGTTTAATTACTTAAGAATAGTAATTAAATAATTATGAATAGTTAATGAGGATTATTTACTTGAAATTTATTTGATAATAAATGTGAAAAGAATTATTCATAGAAATTTAATCTGATTTAAATTTATCAGATGATTAAATCGATCATACTTATGGATGTTTGGATTTTATTGGATGTTGAATTATTAATATCTCTGATATGTGATGATTTGTGATATATCCTGATTTTTGTTACGACCTGTAATTTATTATCGGTGACCTTTATATATCTATGATCTGTGAATGGAAGATGAGCGTTATAGTTATATCGCTTATCAACTATATTTCTGTGTTTTGATCTATGATGATTGAATGATGTTGCACTATTGTGTTAAACCCCTGGACCACACCATACACACACAATTATGGATTTCACGAGGAAATCGGTTAAGTCACAGATGTTTGAAATAGTTTTGAATTTGAATTTTTGAATTCAAATGTTTTGAAAATGGATTAGATTTAAAGTGAAAAGCTTTTGAAATGGAATTTCAAAGATGAAATTTATTTTGATTAACTTGATTGGATTTTGAAATTTAAATATTTTGATTTAAATTTGAATTCAATATTTAAAATTGATTTCTGTAATTTGAAACTAGGGATTAACGATATTATACTAGTCATTATGAGTTAAACCATTTTTAAAGTACTGTTCTTTTGGGAATTTGAATTAACCCAAAGATTTTAACTTGTATAAATGAAATCGGGTTTTTCGAAATAAGACTGTTGTTTCTAAATGATAAAAAGGCTTTCATAGGAGAAACGAATTTCAAATTATATAAAAAGAGATTTCAAGTTTAAACTGAAATAGTTTACCAAGTTATTGATAATATTTGGAAATGAATTTTGAAAGTGAATATTTGGAAACGGTTTGAAAACTATAAGATAAATCTTTAATTTAAAGATTTAAATGAATTAATCCAATTGAGATGGAATTGTTTTGAAATCTGGGAATGAATCTTTGTGAAAATGGGTGAACTTAGTAAAATAAATCTTTTGTTTAAAAAGATTTGAAATGGTAATTTGTTTAAACCATTTGAAAGAAAAGTTTTGAATTATTAAGTTGTGACTTAATTGAAATCCCTTATCCATATGTTTTAAATGTTTTCGCTCACTATTCGGTTTAGCGGGGAAAGGACCTTTGTGTCGTATAACCCATTCCGAATATGTGATTTGACGTTATGGATAGCATTTGAAGACCGGTGATGAAGACCGGGTATTTGCGAAAGCGATAGGATGACCTATCGATTGTTTCTGCACCGAGTCGCGCCGGTATAGAGACTCCCTAAGTGATGGGAAATCCGATCGGGATTGTGAATATCCGGATTGCAAGGACTTCTTTGGAAGTGCCTTCGGTTCTGTTCGAACCCAGAACAGACTTGTATGGATTGTTATGTCTGACATTACAAATTGAGATATAAAGCAGATTTCTTTCAAATATATTTCTGTTGGTGGCGGAGAATTTATTCTCTTAGCTTAACACCCTTCTCTGAGACGTACGAGCTCAGAGGTTATGTAGTTGATGGTTATCAGCGATATATTCCCAATTTGGTAATGTGACATGCTGAGTGTTGATGTGAAATGATCATTGTGTTGATCATTTGTGATAGGATCATTTGTTTGATCGTTTATCTTTGTGATCATTTCTATGATCATTTGTTGACCCAAAGCACAGCTTTTGTATAAAGCGTGGCTTTGTGGACGAGACTTCGTCGAGCCTCACACCCCGGAAATTGTCAAAACAGGAAAGATGCGGCAAGGTTATGAGGGGTAGCTCCCTTTAGGGTGTGTGCATTTCCTTCTGGAAAAGGGTGGTATCATGGTATGGAGCCCAGGTACTTACTCATGTTGAACACTTTATTTATTATGGTGTGATGTTGATTAGAGAGCTCTCAGATAAAGGTCCCAAAGGACCGGGGGATGGCATACTCGTGTCAGTAGTTACCCAGTTAGGGGTAACCCGGCCTTGTGTTGGCAGAGATCCGGTTTGGTTCTCGGGGACGTCCTTCCAGAGGCGTTCTCATGTGGCAATGGGAAGTTCCTTGGCCTGACCATTCGTTGGAAATCCAAAGAAACAATACGATCTTGTACGGTTTTAGTTGTATAACCTGCCATGGAATGTGGCGGTAACCTGCTATTGAACATGGTAGCTATAGTAGGCATAAGTGCGAAATGTCTATGCTGGCTAAGATTTATATCTTTATTTTCGAAATGAATTTTTCCTACACTATGCACTAGTAATAATATCAAATGTTTCTTTTTAATGCGTATCAAGCATCTTTGACTATCATAAGGAGAAATCTCCTCCGATTCTGCGTTTGCATTGTGTGTGTGTGTGCGGGAGGCCTTATGGTAGTCTCATTTTCCAAAAGCATTGCGAATTGACTTTAAAATTCTTTCTTTGATTATTTTTAAAAGATAAACTGTTTTTGTTGCTTACACCAGTCCCACGACTGATCCAGAGTTTATTGTTTCTTTCCTAAACTCTGGGTGCTCATTATTTTCTACACGAGCAGTCTAGAGTTTGGGTTTTTCAGATAGTCGGGTTTAGTAGATTATCTGGAGTTAGTTCAGTCTTTGGACCACACCAGTCTTCCTTAGCTTGGTGCATCGTTATTGGGGGTTCGAGCTATTGCTGGATTGATTCTTGGAGATGGAGTTGCAGTTCTCAGAGTTCTCTTTTTAAGATTATCTTAGAGTTATATTGTTCCGCTGTTAGATGTCATCTATTTTCTTTTCCGCTGCTATTTTGTTGTATCATATCTCTGATGTATATTGATATCTATTGGATCATCTGTTGTATCAGATATTGTATCAAAGCTGTATATCAATGTATTATTCTTTTATTCCGCTGTGTTGTTTACTTAATGTTGTTATAAGCTCCGGCGAATCGGATTTGGACGGTCGAATCTATGGCATTCGAATACGATTTGAAGTATGGATGTCGATTTTCGAGCGGGCAAAATCCGTCTCGTCACATTTGGTATCAGATCTAAGGTGAAACTTTAGCTCAGGAGTATAACACATTAAGTAGCTCATTAGAGATAGGGTGAAGTAAATCCTAGAATGAGTGTTTCCCTAAGATATCTGTTTGAATGCCTCAGTAAATTCTCTTACTATTCACCGATAGTAAGTATGAGTGCAAGAAGAGAACGCGATAGGGGACAGGGGAGTATCACTATAAATGGTCAATGCCCTGCAACAGTGGAAACAAATTTTCTCTATCAATCTCCTTTGATTCGTTTCCAAATTCTTTTGAATTCTTCGTGACAGTTACAAGGAGAAGTTTCGGTGTGATGATGGCCCTATGAATTGTTGTAGGAAATTCTTATTTCATATCTTCATCGATTTCTTATCATTTTTTTGATTTAAACTTTAATGAATATGAATTAGAAAATTGAAATTGGAAATTTTAAATGAATTAGAAATTTTAAATTGAGTTAAAATTGGTTAATGAAATATAAGGATAAATTTAAATTGTATTGATAAAGCGATTTCGTTTAAAACCAAATTTGAAATTCTGTTGTAATTTCTTGTGAATACCAAAGTCCGAAGAGGGACAAATTGGTATGTATTCTGAGATATTCCAACTTGAGTTTGGAATTCATATCTTAAGTTTGAGAAATTGTAGAGATTGAGTCTATCTCTGTGTTGTTTACGTGCCTGCGAATTTCGAGGACGAAATTCTTTTAAGGGGGGGAGTTTGTAACGACCCTGGATTTTTATGAATTTAAATTGATAATTAAATTCATTTTTGATTTAAAAATTGTGAAATTTAAATGATAAATTGATTTGAGTTTTTCCAAATGCAGATAAAATACGTGTTTAGTTTCAAAACATTGTCTTTTAATAATACGTGTGAATACAAACAAGATATAAGTTAAATATGAAAAAAAAAAATAAGAAGCAAATATAACTAAAACAAAAGTATATGTTTTCAGTTAAGTTGAAATTTTTAACAAAGGACTAAAACAAATTTATAATTTATACATAAAGTAAATTAATAAAATGTCTATGAAAATCTAAAGTAAACAAAACTTGTTAAATTTTAACAACATATTAACAATAGAAACACAAAAGAAATAGAAACAAAAGAAGTATTAAACATATACCAAATAAAGTTAAATAAGAAATAAACTCAAATACACTCAAATAAGAGCTTAACAAAGCAAACAAATAAATATAAGTACAAAGCAAAGTTGCAGCCACCATAACATATCACTGCAGCCATACCTCTAGCATACAAAAGTAGGAGTACCATAGCCTACAAAACTTAGAAAATCTCTGATGAAAGATTTATAAATAAAATTCTATACCCAGTAAACTTCATTTCCATACCCCCCCCTGTAAATCATTTCTTCCCTATATACATTTCAACACATCACAAAACAACATCATTCCAGCCGAGATCTTGTTTCACAAAACAAATGAAAATACAAGTACAAAATAAAACATAAACAAAGAAAGATTTCAGCCGAGCTAAAAAGATGCAGGCTGAAGTAAACAAACACATTTATATGTATAAACAAGTACAAGCAAGCATATTCACCCATGCCTATTGTACAAACAAAGTGATATCCCTGTGCATTCCTTTTCTTAGATATATCAAGACTTATACCATCTCAGTCTCATTTATTCAAAGCTAAGAGAACTGAAGCAAGCATTGTTTAAAACTTAAACAAAAATAATAATCAAATGCAATGATTTAAAATCCAAATCATCTAGATCAAGCATGCAAGTTCAGGTCTGTGGTGAGGGAGCTTCATTTAAAACTTAAGTAAAATATTCAACATCATCAAGCTGTATCAACAAAAAAAGAAAAAAAGAAAAAGAAAAAGAGCAAGCTCTGTTTATTTCCAAAACATATCAAGGTGAGTAACATATTTTTTTTAAGACTTGAATCTATTGCATAGATATGTCTGTGAATAAGTATGTTCCTACATGTATATGATTCTTTTGAATATGATAGGACTGGAAGTATTGTGTACAGGTTAGTGCTATGTATGTTTCTGTTTAAAATCATTTCTTTTTAAATCTACTTTCTTTTTGAGTTTAATGTTAAAACTAAAATAGTTTGTTATAGCAATACTCAAAATTAGAAATGTATTCCAGCCAAAATAACCTGTAAATATTTCTGGAAACCAAGATACTGAGTAAAACTTTAAATGTGTCAAATTACAAATTTCTAAATTTACAATTTTGGGTTTATAACTTGAACTCTTAAACTAAAATTGGATTTTTAAAACAAGAATCAAAATTTTTAGATGGGGGTTTAAGGAGCAGTATGGGTTTGTTCGAATTTCGAAAATTTGGCATTCTCTGGCGACCCACTGAGTCGTGATGGATGAAGCTTGGGCTGGCGATAGAGGGGCCTACGGGGGGTTGAGGAAAAATGGTGGGGTGGTCAACAGTTGATCGTGGCGTCGGCGGCGTGGGGTTTTTACTCCTAAACCTAGTTTTTTGTGAGGTCGAGAATTTCGTCTCGTTCGACGTCTGAAGTGCATCGAGTTCGACACAGATTCGAGGGATGGTGGATGGGTCGTAGACAATGCTACGGCCGGAGTTTGATGGCCTACGGTGGTCGGAGCATCGAGAAATTGGTGATGACAGGTTGGGGAGTTAAGGGTGGCGAGTGTTCCAGGTTTTGGAATGATGGCCTCGAATTTGATTTCAAGATTTTGAACACGGTGTGATGATCGTGATGAGTTGCCTGGAAGATTGTCGACGTGTTCGACAACGTAACGACGCCGGAAGATCGCCAGCGGCGAAGTGCACGTGCACGAGCACTTTGGTGCTTGCGTGTGTGTTTACCTGAAAAGAGCAGAGGGGATTCACACGTCGAACTCGAGGAATTCGAGTCATTTACTCGAAGCAGGGACAGGGTAAACTCGGGTCAGAGTTTGTCCCAGTTTAAATTGAAAATTTTAAAACCAAATTTAAATTTTAAACCAAGATTTTTAAAGCTGAGTTCAAATTGAAATGTTAATATAAATTCAAGTTGAATGTAGAGTGTAGATTGAACATAAATAAGTTTATCTACACATAAATAAGTTTTAAATTTAAATTGTTTTAATAACTTAAAAACAATTTAAAATATATTAAAGAGATTTGAAATGGAAATGGATTTGAAATTTTAAATGAAAAATTTAAGCAAGTTGAAACTAAAAGCTTAAATCTAAATTTAAAAACTGAATTAAAGGTAATTTGAATCCTAGTTCTGAAATCAAAGAAGTTTTAATATTTAAATTGTTTAGATTTGCTTTGTGATGATAATTAAAACATTAGTTAGAAAATGTTTTAAATTTGAATTAGTGAAGATAAAATGATATGCACTCATTAAATTAGTTCAAGTGAATAATTGATTAATTTATTTAATCAAGAAATTAAGATTTGAGTTAAATTAACTAAGGTAAATTAATTTGTAAATAAGATTCATTAATTTAATAAAGAGTTGTCTTTTAAACAAATGATTAAGGTTATTTAATCAAGTAATTAAGATTTATTAAGTTACAGTTTAGAACTTAATTGATTAAATAATCAGTGATTAAATATATGATTTTAAAGGTTAATTAAATGATAATTAACAATAATTAAATTGAGTTTAATTACTTGAGAATAGTAATTAAATAATTATGAATAGTTAATGAGGATCATTTACTTGAAATTTATTTGATAATAAATGTGAAAAGAATTATTCATAGAAATTTAATCCGATTTAAATTTGTCAGATGATTAAATCGATCCTACTTATGGATGTTTGGATTTTATTGGATGTTGAATTATTAATATCCCTGATATGTGATGATTTGTGATATATCCTGATTTGTGTTATGACCTGTAATTTATTATCGGTGACCTTTATATATCTGTGATCTGTGAATGGAAGATGAGCGTTATAGTTATATCGCTTATCAACTATATTTCTGTGTTTTGATCTATGATGATTGAATGATGTTGCACTATTGTGTTAAACCCCTGGACCACACCATACACACACAATTATGGATTTCACGAGGAAATCGGTTAAGTCACAGATGTTTGAAATAGTTTTGAATTTGAATTTGAATTTTTGAATTCAAATGTTTTGAAAATGGATTGGATTTAAAGTGAAAAGCTTTTGAAATGGAATTTCAAAGATGAAATTTATTTTGAATAACTTGATTGGATTTTGAAATTTAAATATTTTGATTTAAATTTGAATTCAATATTTAAAATTGATTTCTGTAATTTGAAACTAGGGATTAACGATATTATACTAGTCATTATGAGTTAAACCATTTTTAAAGTACCGTTCTTTTGGGAATTTGAATTAACCCAAAGATTTTAACTTGTATAAATGAAATCGGGTTTTTCGAAATAAGACTATTGTTTCTAAATGATAAAAAGGCTTTCATAGGAGAAACGAATTTCAAATTATATAAAAAGGGATTTCAAGTTTAAACTGAAATAGTTTACCAAGTTATTGATGAATATTTGGAAATGAATTTTGAAAGTGAATATTTGGAAACGGTTTGAAAACTATAAGATAAATCTTTAATTTAAAGATTTAAATGAATTAATCCAACTGAGATGGAATTGTTTTGAAATCTGGGAATGAATCTTTGTGAAAATGGGTGAACTTAGTAAAATAAATCTTTTGTTTAAAAAGATTTGAAATGGTAATTTGTTTGAACCATTTGAAAGAAAAGTTTTGAATTATTAAGTTGTGACTTAATTGAAATCCCTTATCCATATGTTTTAAATGTTTTCGCTCACTATTCGGTTTAGCCGGGAAAGGATCTTTGTGTCGTATAACCCATTCCGAATATGTGATTTGACATTATGGATAGCATTTAAAGACCGGTGATGAAGGCCGGGTATTTGCGAAAGCGATAGGATGACCTATCGATTATTTCTGCACCGAGTCGCGCCGGTATAGAGACTCCCTAAGTGATGGGAAATCCGATCGGGATTGTGAATATCCGGATTGCAAGGACTTCTTTGGAAGTGCCTTCGGTTCTGTTCGAACCCAGAACAGACTTGTATGGATTGTTATGTCTGACATTACAAATTGAGATATAAAGCAGATTTCTTTCAAATATATTTCTGTTGGTGGCGGAGAATTTATTCTCTTAGCTTAACACCCTTCTCTGAGACGTACGAGCTCAGAGGTTATGTAGTTGATGGTTATCAGCGATATATTCCCAATTTTGTAATGTGACATGCTGAGTGTTGTTGTGAAATGATCATTGTGTTGATCATTTGTGATAGGATCATTTGTTTGATCGTTTATCTTTGTGATCATTTCTATGATCATTTGTTTACCCAAAGCACAGCTTTTGTATAAAGCGTGGCTTTGTGGACGAGACTTCGTCGAGCCTCACACCCCGGAAATGGTCAAAACAGGAAAGATGCGGCAAGGTTATGAGGGGTAGCTCCCTTTAGGGTGTGTGCATTTCCTTCTGGAAAAGGGTGGTATCATGGTATGGAGCCCAGGTACTTACTCATGTTGAACACTTTATTTATTAAGTGTGATGTTGATTAGAGAGCCCTCGGATAAAGGTCCCAAAGGACCGGGGGATGGCATACTCGTGTCAGTAGTTACCCAGTTAGGGGTAACCCGGCCTTGTGTTGGTAGAGATCCGGTTTGGTTCTCGGGGACGTCCTTCCAGAGGCGTTCTCATGTGGCAATGGGAAGTTCCTTGGCTTGACCATTCGTTGGAAATCCAAAGAAACAATACGATCTTGTACGGTTTTAGTTATATAACCTGCCATGGAATGTGGCGGTAACCTGCTATTGAACATGGTAGCTATAGTAGGCATAAGTGCGAAATGTCTATGCTGGCTAAGATTTATATCTTTATTTTCGAAATGAATTTTTCCTACACTATGCACTAGTAATAATATCAAATGTTTCTTTTTAATGCGTATCAAGCATCTTTGACTATCATAAGGAGAAATCTCCTCCGATTCTGCGTTTGCATTGTGTGTGTGTGCGGGAGGCCTTATGGTAGTCTCATTTTCCAAAAGCATTGCGAATTGACTTTAAAATTCTTTCTTTGATTATTTTTAAAAGATAAACTGTTTTTGTTGCTCACACCAGTCCCACGACTGATCCGGAGTTTATTGTTTCTTTCCTAAACTCTGGGTGCTCATTATTTTCTACACGAGCAGTCTAGAGTTTGGGTTTTTCAGATAGTCGGGTTTAGTAGATTAGCTGGAGTTAGTTCAGTCTTTGGACCACACCAGTCTTTCTTAGCTTGGTGCATCGTTATGGGGGGTTCGAGCTATTGCTGGATTGATTCTTGGAGATGGAGTTGCAGTTCTCGGAGTTCTCTTTTGAAGACTATCTTAGAGTTATATTGTTCCGCTGTTAGATGTCATCTATTTTCTTTTCCGCTGTTATTTTGTTGTATCATATCTCTGATGTATATTGATATCTATTGGATCATCTGTTGTATCATATATTGTATCAAAGCTGTATATCAATGTATTATTCTTTTATTCCGCTGTGTTGTTTACTTAATGTTGTTATAAGCTCCGGCGAATCGGATTTGAACGGTCGAATCTATGGCATTCGAATACGATTTAAAGTATGGATGTCGATTTTCGAGCGGGCAAAATCCGTCTCGTCACAATTTCAGTCATCAACTGAAGGATATCTTTCATCTTCTCTTGCAATTTGATCACTCGAGCGTGCGTAGTTCGTTGAAATGGACCAGAATGAGGAGATGTGGGTGAAGTGGGTTCATTAGTAGAAGAGGAGGCCATTATTTTATTGTTTCAGAAGTTATTTACAGAGAATATAGTGAAGAAAGAGGAGAGAAAACGAAATAAATAGATAAATAACCAAATAACTAACTTTGGATGGAAATTTAATTTTCAAATTTTTGTTGGGTATGTCGACATCATGAGATGGGGCATGCCGACATGTTCTTCAAAAAAGTGTAATTTTGATTTTGATTTTTTATTGATTATTATATTATATTATTTTATATTTTAGATTTTGAACAAATACCTGATTCTCTTCTAAATTTAGTAAAATTCTGTTCGGTTAATGGTTTAGTTAATATATCAGCAATTTGTTTTTCAGTATTTGTATAATCTAGAGTTATTATTTCTTTAGTTATATTATCTCTAAGAAAATGATGTCTTATATCAATATGTTTAGTTCTAGCATGATGAGTTGGATTTTTAGATAGATTTATTGCACTAGTATTATCACAATATATTGGTGATTTACTTATGTTAATTCCAAAATCTTTTAAAGTTTGTTGCATATATATGACTTGTGAATAGGCCAGAGCAGCAGATATATACTCTGCTTCAGTTGTTGACAAGGAAACAGTATTTTGTTTCTTGCTGAACCAGGAAACCAGTGAATGTCCTAGAAAGTGACAAGTTCCACTTGTACTCTTTCGGTCTGATTTACAACCAGCATAATCAGCATCACAATATGATATTAAATCAAAAGTATTATTTTTAGAATAAAATAAACCATAATCTAAAGTGTATTTTACATATCTTAAAATTCTTTTAACAGCTTTTAAGTGAGTTTCTTTAGGTTGTGATTGATATCTTGCACAGAGACAAACACTATGCGTAATATCAAGACGACTCGCTGTTATATAGTGTAGCGAACCAATCATTCCCCTATATAAAGTTTGATCAATATCTTTTGATTTATCTTCTTTACTTAAACCTACATTTGTTGACATTGGAGTTGGTTTCCCACTAGAGCTGTTTAAACCAAATTTATTGATTAAGTCTTTAGCATATTTTTCTTGACTTATGAAGATTCCATTTTCTAGTTGTTTAATTTGAAGCCCTAAGAAGAAATTTAATTCTCCCATGTGACTCATTTCAAATTCTTTAGTCATTATATCTAAAAATTCTTTATTCATTATGTTATTAGTTGATCCAAAGATTATATCATCTACATATATTTGAACCAGTTGAATATCTTGATTATTTCTTTTAATAAAAAGTGTTGTATCTACTTTACCAATTTCAAAACCAGATTGAAGTAAATAAGATCTTAGTCTTTCATACCAGGCTCTAGGAGCTTGCTTTAGACCATATAGAGCTTTCTTTAACTTTTATACATGGTTTGGAAATTTATTATCTTCAAAAAGTGGAGGTTGTTCAATATAAACATCTTCTTTTACAAAACCATTTAGAAAAGCACTTTTAACATCCATTTGATATAATTTGAAATTATTATAATTAGCGAAAGCAAGTAGAATTCTTATAGCTTCTAATCTTGCTACGGGGGCAAAGGTTTCATCATAGTCAATTCCTTCTTCTTGAAAATAACCTTGCGCGACTAAACGAGCTTTATTTCTTATGACCTCACCGAGTTCATTCATTTTATTTTTATAAACCCATTTAGTTCCAATTATACTTTTACCCTCAGGTTTAGGAACAAGTTCCCATACATCATTTCTGGTAAATTGATTCAATTCTTCTTGCATAGCAAGAATCCATGAATCATCAGACGATGCTTCCTTTGGATTTTTAGGTTCAATTGTTGATATAAAGGCTACATTACTCATACTACTTAATTGATTTCTAGTTCTTACTACAGATTCAATATTTCCTAAAACATTTTCTATAGGATGATCTTTTGATATTTTAAATCTCCTATTAGGTTGATTTATTTCACTAATAGTTTCATTAGATTGATTTAAATTTATAAAATCTTCTTCATCGTCTATCTGTACAATATCTTTAAGATTTTTATCAAAAGATACATGCATAGTTTCTTCTAGTTTTTAAATTAAAAACTCTAAATGCTTTGCTTCTATTAGAATAACCAATAAAGAATCCTTTATCAGCTTTTGGTTCAAATTTATCTAGATTATCTTTTGTATTAAGTATAAAACATTTACTCCCAAAGACTTTAAAATAAGCAACTATAGGTTTCTTATTATAAAGTAATTCATATGGAGTTCTATTTGTTAATGGTCTAACTAAAATTCTATTTAATATATAACAAGCTGTAGCAACTGTTTCAGCCCAAAAATGTTTAGATAAATTACTATCAGAAAGCATTGTACGAGCACACTCTTGAATCGTTCTATTCTTACGTTCTACTACTCCGTTTTGTTGTGGAGTTCTTGGAAATGAAAAGTTGTGAGTAATTCCCTTTTGAGTACAGAAATTCTCAAAATTTTCATTTTCAAATTCACCACCATGATCACTTCGAATAGTTTTAATTTTGAAAGAATGTTGTTTTTGAATTCTTTTAGAAAAGTTTTTAAATATTTCAAAAGCATCACTTTTATGTTTTAAAAAGATTGTCCAAGTATATCTTGAATAATCATCTACTATAACAAAAACATATTTACTATGGTTAATTGATTGAACTTGAGATGGACCAAATAAATCTAAATGAAGTAATTCTAGAGGACTATAGGTAGAAATAGCATCTTTTAATTTAAATGAACTTTTCTTAAGTTTTCCTAATTGACAAGCATCACAAATACTATATACTTTAAAGTTTAACTTGGGTAGACCTCTAACTAAGTCAAGTTTTGATATCCTAGATAATAATTTGAAATTCAAATGGCCAAATCTTTTATGCCAAATCCAAGGGTCACTTGTATTAGCCAAAAGACATAGATTATCATTTGAAATTTTCATACTAAGGATATAAATATTTTTCTTCCTAATACCTTCAAAAATTATATTAGACCTATCATCTTCAATGTGACATTTATCTTTTCCAAATTTAATTTTAAAACCTTTATCGCAAAGTTGACTTATACTAAGCAGATTATGTTTTAAGTCCTAACTAATAAAACATCAGAAATAAGTAAAGTTTAAGAGTTACCGACATTGCCGACGCCAACCACATATCCTTTAGAGTTGTCACCAAAATTGACTAATCCACCATCTTGATAAGTAATGTCCTTGAGTATCTCAGGATTTCCAGTCATGTGCCTCGAACGGCCACTATCAAGTATCCATTTATCTTTCTCAATTTTCACAGTTTGTCCATTGGGTGTTGATTCGTCAAAAGCCATATAACATGTCTGTCCCTGCATAACACACCAACTCGGTAGATAACTTGATTTTTCAAAATAACTATATGCAGACTTATGATATTTTGATGAAATGCATAGATTCAAAACAGTTTAAACACAATTTTCCAAAAATGCCATTTTTATATTTTTCAAGTTTCAGATTATGAAAACAATGAAAACCAATGCTCTGATACCAATTGTTAGGGATGCAGATTAAGGATCTAAAGGCAGAAATAACACTAGAGGGGGGGTGAATAGTGTTTTAAAGAATATATGAACTATATGACTAAATTAAAACTTTCAACACAAATCTAATTAAACAGAATTCTAACACAGAATGATCACAGAACATGTAACGAATGCAAATAGTAAAGTAAAGCAAGTAAAAGGAAAGAACACACCGGATTTTATACTAGTTCGGAATCCTCTACATCCAGTCCTGCACCAAGGCAATATCCTTGTACAGATTTTTATAAGCCAATATCCAAATTACAACCCTCAATTTCTAAGGCCTTGAGGAACCCTCCTATCTCCGAGTCTGGGGTAAACTCTCTTGATTTACGGGACACAATATCACCCTAATACTTCTTAATAACAATCCTTTTGATTGGATAGACTCTATGGACTTTTTGAATACAAATTAATCCTATAACTCTAAATAGCACTTTGATCTTTAGTAGAATGATGGAGAATCAAATAGAGAGAGTATCTAAATGATTTTCTATTGAGAATTTGGCAGAATGATGGCACGATCTTGAAAATATGAAGTCTTATGCATATGGAATGGTGGAGAAGAAAGGGTGAAGAAAATAAGAAAGTAGTTGTTAAAAAAATTCGTTTTGGAAGCCTTTATATAGATGCACAACAGTCATAACCATTGGCGAAAGGTTTTCGAACGAATGGACACTTCTTTTGAAAATTGAATTTTGAATCCAACTGTCACCATGTCGACATGGGGTATCCCCTTATGTCGACATCCTTTAGTTCAAAATTATAGAGATGTTGTTTTATAAAGACAATTGAATTTAAAACAAGTTGAGACTTCTCTGAAGCAAAGTAAAGTGTTTAAACAATATTTTGAGATAGAGAATGAATATAAAACATTATTTTAAATATATATATATATATATAATTGATATAGACTGTCAATTATATAAGTAATATTTAAAATCAGAATAAGTTTTGATGTTTTAAAAATAGAAGTTTTTAAAATAAGAATAGAGGAATATTTCAAGGCTAAAACAAAGTTTGAAAATATTTTTGAAAACATGATTTTGAAAGCTAAAACATTTTGAAAACAGATTTAAAACATTTTGAAAAATCTATTCAAACTGAAATTTTAAGAACCTTCCTACAGAGCTCCTCCATAGGACTCGAGAACTTGTACAAAGTAGTTTAAATGATTTTGATTTTCATGGGTTTGTAAGCCACATGTCGTAAGTTTGTAAGCTACTTGTCGTGGGTTTGTAAGCCACCGGTTTCGGTAGAAATTGGGTTCCATCCCAAAAGAAAATTGGAAGAAAGATGAGAGTGCTATTATGAAGTTTTAACAAAATAGTAGACACTTATCTTGAGATCTTGAAATCTTGATTCTCTAAAGTCTTGAATCTTGAATCTCTAATCTTCATCTTGATGCTTGAGTCTTTATACTGATCAGTCTTCGATGATACCTGCATATACCTCCTATATCATATATATATATATATATATATATATGGAAATGTTAGTATATATTTTATAAAGTAAAGTATAATAACTATATAAGGTTGTTGTTGTGACGTCCCACCTCTATACCCACGCTAGCCAAGAACACTCCGGAGTAGTGCTGTCAACTAGCACGGAGAATAAGGCTGTTGAGGAGCGACCATCCATGTAATTGCTTATCACACGGTGGCTATAAATAATCTTCGGAAACAAACATAGAAATAATCATATCACAAATCAGTCACAGATATCCATATCACAAAGGCGGAAGAAGATATGAATATATAACTAACACATGAAAGTGTACATCAGAGTAGTGGTCAATAAGATCCACGATAATACAAAAGAATAGCAACACGTGCTATACAAAAGAATACAACTATGAGTCTATATCTCAAGTGTATACAACAAAAACTGCTAATCTAAACAGTTAGCCAAAAGTCAGAGTGATGAATCCCTGGGAAGAAGTCAAGCAGAAGCACCTGTAACATCTCGGTCTGACCCGAGTATTATTTAAGAAAATAATAAACGGATCAGTCTAGCTATAAATATCAGATGACATGATATAACATAAAAGATATGGCATAAACATAAACATCCATAACGACATACCACTATAAGTATGTAAACAATGATCAACAGAAGATCAATCAATAAGAGATAATCAATATCACAAGAATCTTCTCAAAGATTCGAAGAGGGCATCATACCCTAAACTTGTACTCATAACAAGTCAATGACATAAATTCCAGAAATCAACACGAGAAATCCAGAAATCATAAAAAGGGAAAGAGGCCTATCACATGACGGTCCGAAGACCATGGGGAGCTACCCCGCATGTGTGAATGGAATCACACAGATTGAGGTCAAGACTAACCAAAAAGCAGAAAGGTATGTGTGAATGGAATCACACAAGTGGTGTCTAGTCTAACCTTGCAATGAAAGAGACATCGCGCAATTGATAGTCTAATTCATAAAGCGATCATCAAGATCAACGAGAAGTGTCAATTACACTAAGCTAGTAAATATAGAAGTTTAGCTTCATGTCCCATAACCACTTGCTTAACTTAAATATTTACGAACAAACTGTAAATCTTCACTAATAAAATTGTCACAAGAGGTTCAATCGAACAAGTCCAAGAATTAACCGACGAAGTGAACGCAAGCGTTTCATACCACTTGTTTTACTAAGTCGTTTAATTAGATTTCTCATCCGAGTGAGGTAAAGGCTTGTATATACTAATAGATTGGAAAACGGTTTAAGAAAAGAGCTTTGTTATTAAAAATAGAGTTGAAATTGTTGGTTAAAAGAGTTTTGATATTTACTACTAGTATTGAAACCTTTATATTATAAAGTGACAAAACACATAAGCAAGTGTAGAAACAATCAGTCACAAAGATCGCATACGGAGATGCGAATAAAATCCAAGGAAATCAGCTCAATGTTTTTCAGATAAGATCCCCTACAGAGAGGGGGTCCGAGGGGGGTGGCAACCCCCCAAGGTAGGGGTGCGGGGGCAACGCCACCGCTTACGGGGTTTGACCTACCCGGTCAGGTCGCGGGGGTCCAGGGGGCAGCGCCCCCGGCGGGGTGTGGGGCAGCGCCCCGTCCAAAACGGTACGACCTAGTGAAGACAAGCAACCTAGTGAAGCCAAGCGACCTAAGGGGCCATGCGACCTAATGGGTCATGCGACCTAAGTTTAAAAAGGTGGGCGACTTAACAAAGTGGCCGAGCGACCTAACTGGAGCAAGTGGCCATAGGTCATGCGACCTAAAGTTAAGCGACCTATCACGGTCGCGCGACTTAAGGGATAGGACCGACCGACCTAACGACCTAGGCAAGGTCGACCGACTTAATGGTTGCGAACTAAAAATACAACAGGGTCGAGCGACCTAGTGGGATGCGCGACCTAAGAAGGTACGCGAGCTAAGGGTGAGCGACCTAACAAGGTCGTGCGACCTAAGTGGTCACAATGCCAAGCGACCTAAGGACTTAAATACTCGCGACCTAGCGCGTGCATCGGCCGAGCGACCTAAGGGTTTAACACGCGAGCGACTTAAGGTTTTAACACACGAGCGACTTAAGATTTTAACACGCGAGCGACCTAAAGTGATGCGCGACCTACGACCTAGCAGGATCGAGCGACCTAGAGCCGCCTTGTGATATAAGGTCGAAAACGACCTAATTCCGAGGCTAACGACCTAACGCTGCAGGGGGGATTTAAGGCCAGAAACGACCTACGACCTAAAGTGAAACGACCTAACTCCGAAGTGAAGATTCAAGGCAGTGCGACCTTGCGCGATAACACGCGAGTGACCTATACGCGAACGACCTAAAGTCCAACGACCTACGACCTAAATCCGAGGCGAACAAAATATGCAGGCCGTGACTTTTCCATGCACGCGAGCTAATGATTCCGAGCGACCTAACCTAGGCAGAGCGACCTAAGCTCAGGAAATTCACCAAACAACTAAAAAAATGGAGTTTTTCGCCAATCCAATCCAAATCAAATGCAAATGTACATGCTAAAGTGATGGGGAATCATTCCTAACAGTCCAATATAGTTATAGACTAGAATTGTGAGATAAAAATCTCACCTTTGCACTAAAGTTTATGAAGATGAAGCTTGAAAGCAAGGAGAAGCAATCCAAAGCTTGAATCCAATATCTTCTACTTGAATTTGGAGTTGAATGTTGGATTTGCAATTGAATTTGAGCTTGGAGTTTTAATTTCCCATTCTTTTCACCATTAATGCCAAAGCTTGAGTTAGTTAGGAAATTTATGAAGAGTGAGGAGAAGAGGGTTGGAACTTGGGCTTAATAGGCTAAACTAACCCAAAGTCCAAAGCGGGAAAAGTTAGTGAAATTGCTATAACTCCAAACCTATCGATGTTTATACTTAAAAAATTGTAAACGACATTTCGAACTCAATGGAAGTGGTCTCGAGTCCTAATTTGACCGTTTGCAAAAAGTAGCTTTTCGGACCAAAACCCGATTAACGAGTTAATATTTAAATAAAATATTTAAATACAAACTCGATAAATATGCGGGTTGTTACAGACTCCCCTCCTTAAAGAAATTGCGTCCTCGCAATATATATAAGATGGAAATAAAAAGTAACAACCATAAAAGCATATTAACACAAGAGGAATTTTGAAATAAGAAGTTCACCTCAAGGAGCAGGAGTAAGCAAGTCCGGATGTGTACGCTCGATGAATTCTCTGGATTCCCAAGAACAATCCTTAGGATTTGAGGACCATTGAACCTTCACAAGCGGAACATCTTTATTTCGAAGTCGTTTAACCTCAGAAGCTATAATTCGAATAGGATGCTGCTCATAAGTTAAATTTGGCGAAACTTCAATTTCTTCCACAACAGCAGGCTCAAGAATAGAATCGGAATCCCGAAGGCATTTTCGTAATTGAGAAACGTGAAATACATCATGCATAGCAGAAAACTGAGCCGGCAATGCAAGGCGATAAGCCATGGAACCAATACGTTCAGTGATAGGAAATGGCCCAATATATCGAGGCGCTAACTTCCCCGATCGATTGAAACGTACAACACCCTTCATAGGTGAAACACGAATAAAAACAGGATCCCCAACAGAAAATTCTAATTTCCTTCTTCGATTATCGGCATAGGATTTTTGTCTACTCTGGGCTTCTTTCATCCTATGTCGAATAAGTTCAATCTTTTCCGTGGAATCACGAATAAAGTCTGGACCTAAAACCAGCTTCTCACCGGCCTCAAGCCAACAAGAAGGAGATCGGCATGGCCTTCCGTAGAGTGCCTCGAAAGGTGCCATACCAATACTAGATTGGAAGCTATTGTTATAGGAAAATTCAACAAGTGAAATATGATCTTCCCAACTTCCACCAAAATCAAGCACACAAGCACGAAGAAGATCTTCAAGAGTTTGATTCACACGCTCGGTTTGTCCATCGGACTGGGGGTGATAAGCAGTGCTAAAATTAAGCTTCGTTCCTAAAGCTTTTTGAAGACTCTTCCAAAATCCACTAGTAAACAATGGATCACGATCGCTAACAATAGAAGTAGGAACTCCATGCAACCTTACAATTTCCTTGACAAATAGTTTGGCCAAAAGAGGAACGGTTCGGCTAGACCGAACCGGAATAAAATGGGCGGATTTAGTAAGTCTATCAACAATCACCCATAAGCTATCATGACCCGAACGAGAACGGGGAAGGCCATCTATAAAGTCCATGGAAATTTGATCCCACTTCCAAATTGGAATTTCTAAAGGTTGCAATAACCCACCAGGCCTTTGATGTTCGGCCTTGACAAGTTGGCAAGTCATGCAACACTTAACAAAGTTAGCAATATCAGATTTCATTCCCTCCCAATAATAAAGTCGCTTCATATCAGCGTACATTTTACTACTACCAGGATGAATGGTGAATTTAGAACGATGGGAATCTTCTAAAATATCTTTACGAAGATCCCCAATATTTGGTACGATAAGTCTACCAAATTTTCGAATGCCGCCACGAGAATCAATATCAAAGTCTTTCAAACCTTCAATATCAATTTTATCCTTAACATTTTTGCCAAGAAGAGCCAATTCAGAATCTAGCCCTTGAGCTTCAAGAATGCGGTCTAAAAGAGAAGGATGAGCCTCAAGGCTACATAAAACAAGCGATGAGCATAAATCGGATACGCGCTCTCGAATCTCACAAGTGGATAAGATCTCGAGATCGTTCCATTCGGATATCATCATAGAAACAACTGCTTGTTGCTTACGGCTAAGAGCATCGGCGACACGATTACCCTTACCGGGGGTATAAAGAATATCAAGATCATAAGGTGCAAGGAACTCGAGCCAACGCTGTTGACGTAAATTAAGTTCTTTTTGAGAAAATAAATATTTCAAAGACTTATGATCCGTGTAAAGAATAAATTTCTCTCCCAATAGATAATGACGCCACATTCGAAGGGCGAAAACAATAGCCGCGAGCTCTAGATCATGTGTGGCATATCTAGTCTCGGCCGGCTTCAATTGCCTAGAAGCATAAGCAACAACACGTTCTTTTTGCATAAGAACGGCACCCAAACCAACGTGACTAGCATCGGTATAAACAACAAAATCTTGATTCCCCTCAGGAATAACAAGAATAGGAGCATCGGAAAGGAGTTCTTTCAATTTCTGAAAAGAGGCTTCACATTTGTCCGACCAAATGTATTTAACTCCCTTCTTAGTCAAGCCAGTAAGAGGCACGGCAATCTTAGAAAAGTCTTTAATAAAACGACGGTAATAGCCCGCCAATCCGAGAAAACTACGAATCTCTGTCACACTCTCCGGTCTCTTCCAATCTTGAATCGCTTCAATCTTTGAAGGATCTACGGATATCCCGGATTCGGAAATAATATGACCGAGAAACTTCACACGAGATTGCCAAAAGTGGCATTTAGAAAATTTCGCCTTTAATTGATTACTCCTAAGTGTTTCCAATACAATCCGAAGATGTTTCTCATGTTCCTCCTCGGTTTTTGAATACACAAGAATATCATCAATGAATATGAGAACAAACCGATCGAGGAAATCTTTGAAAACTCGATTCATGAGGTCAACGAAATAAGCTGGAGCATTCGTTAACCCAAATGGCATAACAAGCCATTCATAAGATCCATATCGAGTACGGAATGATGTCAAAGGAATGCTATCCTCAGCGATACGAAGCTGATGGAAACCGGTAGCCAAGTCCAATTGTGAAAAGACCTTAGCACCACTAAGCTGATCGAATAGATCATCAATCCGAGGTAAAGGATATTTATTTTTAATAGTAAGATCGTTAAGCTTGCGATAATCAACGCAGAGCCTCAGAGTACCATCGGATTTCTTTATGAAAATAGCCGAAGCTCCCCAAGGCGAGGAACTAGAGCGAATAAATTGCCTCGTCTCCAACTCAGATAATTGTTTACGCATCTCCTCATTTTCCTTATTGGACATGCGATAAGGAGGACGAGTAATAGGTTGAGCTCCAGAAACAAGATTAATTCTGAACTCAATTGCTCGTTTAGGTGGTAAACCTAAAACGGGCTCGAATATGTCGGAAAATTCAAGAACAACATGAATACGAGAAATAATATCATCTTCATCATCATCATCGTTATCACGAGGATTTAAAGAATATAAAGATGCCACCAAACATGATTCTGAATCTTTAAGATTAACAGAAATCTGTTTAACAGATTGTGGATGTCGGAGATGAATAGTCCGCTCAGGACATAGGATATGGGCTTGATAACGGTTAAGCCAATCCATTCCCAAAATTATTCCAAAGCCTAAGTAACGCATGACATGCAAATCGGCTAGGAAAGAAAAATCGCAAAAAATAATCTCCACATCTTTACAAAGCAAACTAAGAGTTGCGGATCCACCAACAGGATTCGCAATTTTTAAAGATGTCATCAATGCAGTAACACTTAAGGAAAAAGTGTCTACCAGTTCCTTTGATATAAAAGAATGGGATGCACCCGTATCAAAGAGAACTCTAATAGGTTGATCATGAAATAAAATAATACCATCAAGAATGGAATGAGAAATACCTTGGCCACGAGATGTGTTGCCAGGGGCTTGAGCCACATTTAACTTTCCCTCATTCCTGCTTTTACGTTTGAGGCATTGATGTATAAAGTGATCTGGGCTCTTACAATAGCGACAAGATTTGGGCTTAGAGCACTTATTCGCATAATGATCCCCAGACCCACAGTTGAAGCAACTCGCACCACTAGGAGAAGGAGACTTTGCCGCAAGGGTAGCCTGCTTACCCTTTTTGTTGGGATAAGGACCCTTGAATTTGTTTGGCCTCTTCTTGTTGTTGAAGTTTGGTTTAGCGCCTTCCACTTCAACATCACTCTCTCTATCAGCCTCTTCAAGACGAAGAGCGATATCGACGAGTTGATCAAATGCGACTTCTAGTTTCAGGAACAGTGGCTTCTTAAGATTCTTATTTAAGCCATAAACGAACCTCTGGTTCTTCTTCAATGGGGTGTTGATGTATTCAACCCCATATTTGGAAAGCGACTCGAAGGCTGCGACGTAATCAGTCACAGAGGATTGACCTTGAACAAGGTCTATAAAACGTCGAGCCAAGGTTACTTTCCCAGCTTCTGGTACAAACTTTAACTCGAAGCGTCCCTGAAATTGCTCCCAGGTGAGATCTGCTTCATTAATTTCTGAAATAAGGAGTTCGTACCAGTCCAATGCTCTCTCCTGGAGCATGCTGGAAGCCACCTGAACGCGGTGGAGATCGATAAGGTTCATGCGAGAGAAGATTCGATCACATGATTTTAACCAAGCCTGGACCTCGATGATATTTTCCGAACCTTAGAAGGGCTTCCCACCCAAGTTGGTGTAATCGCTGCACAAGCGTGCAAATCCTGACTTTGGGTGAGTGGGTTCTGGGTTAGCTCCAGCTGCTTGAGCATTAGTTACTAAATCAAGAAGCTGTTGAGCAGTTATAAAAACTCCATCCGGTGGTAGAGCACTAGATGATCCAGCTCTGGGACGACCTGGTCTAGACATTCTTTTCCTTAAGAAAGAAAGAAGAGAAAGAAAATAGTTATTCACCAAATGAATATCAAACATTCTTGACAGGTGAAATAAGGAATCATAAAAGAAATAGGATGAATCGGTTTGAAAACCCGAACAAAATCCTAAAGCAAGACTCCTAAGGTGGACTTAGGACGATGATCCTGGTTAAGTTATTCTACATTGTTCCGAAGTTTGGCTCTGATACCAAGCTGTGACGCCCCACCTCTATACCCACGCTAGCCAAGAACACTCCGGAGTAGTGCTGTCAACTAGCACGGAGAATAAGGCTGTTGAGGAGCGACCATCCATGTAATTGCTTATCACACGGTGGCTATAAATAATCTTCGGAAACAAACATAGAAATAATCATATCACAAATCAGTCACAGATATCCATATCACAAAGGCGGAAGAAGATATGAATATATAACTAACACATGAAAGTGTACATCAGAGTAGTGGTCAATAAGATCCACGATAATACAAAAGAATAGCAACACGTGCTATACAAAAGAATACAACTATGAGTCTATATCTCAAGTGTATACAACAAAAACTGCTAATCTAAACAGTTAGCCAAAAGTCAGAGTGATGAATCCCTGGGAAGAAGTCAAGCAGAAGCACCTGTAACATCTCGGTCTGACCCGAGTATTATTTAAGAAAATAATAAACGGATCAGTCTAGCTATAAATATCAGATGACATGATATAACATAAAAGATATGGCATAAACATAAACATCCATAACGACATACCACTATAAGTATGTAAACAATGATCAACAGAAGATCAATCAATAAGAGATAATCAATATCACAAGAATCTTCTCAAAGATTCGAAGAGGGCATCATACCCTAAACTTGTACTCATAACAAGTCAATGACATAAATTCCAGAAATCAACACGAGAAATCCAGAAATCATAAAAAGGGAAAGAGGCCTATCACATGACGGTCCGAAGACCATGGGGAGCTACCCCGCATGTGTGAATGGAATCACACAGATTGAGGTCAAGACTAACCAAAAAGCAGAAAGGTATGTGTGAATGGAATCACACAAGTGGTGTCTAGTCTAACCTTGCAATGAAAGAGACATCGCGCAATTGCTAGTCTAATTCATAAAGCGATCATCAAGATCAACGAGAAGTGTCAATTACACTAAGCTAGTAAATATAGAAGTTTAGCTTCATGTCCCATAACCACTTGCTTAACTTAAATATTTACGAACAAACTGTAAATCTTCACTAATAAAATTGTCACAAGAGGTTCAATCGAACAAGTCCAAGAATTAACCGACGAAGTGAACGCAAGCGTTTCATACCACTTGTTTTACTAAGTCGTTTAATTAGATTTCTCATCCGAGTGAGGTAAAGGCTTGTATATACTAATAGATTGGAAAACGGTTTAAGAAAAGAGATTTGTTATTAAAAATAGAGTTGAAATTGTTGGTTAAAAGAGTTTTGATATTTACTACTAGTATTGAAACCTTTATATTATAAAGTGACAAAACACATAAGCAAGTGTAGAAACAATCAGTCACAAAGATCGCATACGGAGATGCGAATAAAATCCAAGGAAATCAGCTCAATGTTTTTCAGATAAGATCCCCTACGGAGGTGGGGTCCGGGGGAGGGTGGCAACCCCCCAAGGTGGGGGTGCGGGGGCAACGCCACCGCTTACGGGGTTCGACCTGCCCGGTCAGGTCGCGGGGGTCCAAGGGGCAGCGCCCCCGGCGGGGTGCGGGGCAGCGCCCCGTCCAAAACGGTACGACCTAGTGAAGACAAGCAACCTAGTGAAGCCAAGCGACCTAAGGGGCCATGCGACCTAATGGGTCATGCGACCTAAGTTTAAAAAGGTGGGCGACTTAACAAAGTGGCCGAGAGACCTAACTGGAGCAAGTGGCCATAGGTCATGCGACCTAAAGGTAAGCGACCTATCACGGTCACGCGACTTAAGGGATAGGACCGACCGACCTAACGACCTAGGCAAGGTCGACCGACTTAATGGTTGCGAACTAAAAATACAACAGGGTCGAGCGACCTAGTGGGATGCGCGACCTAAGAAGGTACGCGAGCTAAGGGTGAGCGACCTAACAAGGTCGTGCGACCTAAGTGGTCACAATGCCAAGCGACCTAAGGACTTAAATACTCGCGACCTAGCGCGTGCATCGGCCGAGCGACCTAAGGGTTTAACACGCGAGCGACTTAAGGTTTTAACACACGAGCGACTTAAGGTTTTAACACGCGAGCGACCTAAAGTGATGCGCGACCTACGACCTAGCAGGATCGAGCGACCTAGAGCCGCCTTGTGATATAAGGTCGAAAACGACCTAATTCCAAGGCTAACGACCTAACGCTGCAGGGGGGATTTAAGGCCAGAAACGACCTACGACCTAAAGTGAAACGACCTAACTCCGAAGTGAAGATTCAAGGCAGTGCAACCTAGCGCGATAACACGCGAGCGACCTAAGGGTTAGGTCGCGAGCGACCTATACGCGAACGACCTAAAGTCCAACGACCTACGACCTAAATCCGAGGCGAACAAAATATCCAAGCCGTGACTTTTCCACGCACGCGAGCTAATGATTCCGAGCGACCTAACCTAGGCAGAGCGACCTAAGCTCAGGAAATTCACCAAACAACTAAAAAAATGGAGTTTTTCGCCAATCCAATCCAAATCAAATGCAAATGTACATGCTAAAGTGATGGGGAATCATTCCTAACAGTCCAATATAGTTATAGACTAGAATCGTGAGATAAAAATCTCACCTTTGCACTAAAGTTTATGAAGATGAAGCTTGAAAGCAAGGAGAAGCAATCCAAAGCTTGAATCCAATATCTTCTACTTGAATTTGGAGTTGAATGTTGGATTTGCAATTGAATTTGAGCTTGGAGTTTTAATTTCCCATTCTCTTCACCATTAATGCCAAAGCTTGAGTTAGTTAGGAAATTTATGAAGAGTGAGGAGAAGAGGGTTGGAACTTGGGCTTAATAGGCTAAACTAACCCAAAGTCCAAAGCGGGAAAAGTTAGTGAAATTGCTATAACTCCAAACCTATCGATGTTTATACTTAAAAAATTGTAAACGACATTTCGAACTCAATGGAAGTGGTCTCGAGTCCTAATTTGACCGTTTGCAAAAAGTAGCTTTTCGGACCAAAACCCGATTAACGAGTTAATATTTAAATAAAATATTTAAATACAAACTCGATAAATATGCAGGTTGTTACAGTTGTCATCAAAACATCATCAACTCAGTTCCTAACATAGTCAAGCGATGCGGATATTTATCATTTCAATCCGCAAATTAAATATTTACGGGTGTATATCATTTCAACCCACAATCCCAAAATTTTAAAATTAATGAAAATCGCTTGGGTTTATCATTTCAACCCATAACGATTTTTCCCTATTCTATAATATCGTTCGGGTATGTGTCATTTCAACCCATAGGGAATTTTAAACTAACATAGAACTTGCAGAATGAGAACAAATAATATAACATATCAATACAGACATATATCATCAGTAACAAATTAAATAAAACATACACAACAGGATATGGTGTCATATATCACGGGTGAACAATTGCAGATAATAACATATCATATTTAACAATTAAATAGCTAGCAATTTAGATTTAACAACATACTTAATTGTCGTTTCATGTGAAATCAAATTTATTGAATATAAGAATGTTAATCATGGATGATTGCTCACCTTTTGAGATTAGTGAAATAAACAAGAACAAGATGCGACAATCCAAGCACAGATTTCCAAAGCACGACATGATGAGTACGAATTCGACGATCAAAGTAAGGTTGGAATAACTTGAAGTTGATGAAAACAAATCAATAGCCAGAGATTGATGGAACAAAATATACATATTTTCTTCTTAAAAGTCAATATTCAACTTAAACACATATTAAAATAAAACTTCGTATTATGTTTTATAGATCAATATTTTATAAAAGCTCATATTTTCAAAATTCACAACATATTCATTCAAACATAATATATGTGTAATACTTTTATTTTTATACTATAATATACCTAGTAAACAACTTAGGTATAAGCCACCTATACATTATTATTATTATTATTATGATCATCATCATCATCATCATCTTTTATTTGTTAGAATAGAAGTAGAAAACTACACGTGTGCAGACAATATAAATATAATACAATTATGCAGACACTACATACGCAACTAAATATATCCGTGAGCTAATATATATATATATATATATATATATATATAATATAAATATGTATAACCTTCTCAAAAATCATGCAAACCAATGAAAAGTATGTATATTAATATATAACCTTATTATTATATAATATATATTTTTCTCTTTTGAAAGAAATCTGAAATGAAAAAAATGAAGCTGCAAGCATAGAAGTAAGCATGGAACTAACCAAAATCAATAACGAAACCAATAAATATATACAACAAATCGAATATGCTCGAACACATAAACTATAGGAATATGTATATATAACTACTTAATATCTATCATTTTTTAAACAAGCTTTCAACAAAATTATGCTCTTTTCTCTATTTAAGTATTTCTAGTCAATTGCAGTTGTTATTAATGAGCTCAAGTTCATTCATTTGATAAGATTATTGAGGCATAACTGGAATCAAATCGTACGTATTGAACATTCCATGAAATCATGGGCCACGATATATACTAAATAATATTACATGATTTAAGTTTTAACAAAGTTTAGACAAATCAAACAATTGAAATATTAATATAAAAATATTAGATAGGAACAATTCGAGTGAGATGATAATTTTGCTATAGAAATTCAAGCCTAACATCTTATCAAATTAGATTCAATGGAACAACTGAAACATGATTACTAAGTTTGAAATAGTCTTAGCTTTAATGAAGGGTGATAGGTTTGGCATATCATCAATCATTTAAGAACGTGACTTCCATGTGAGTTGTCTTTATGATCATTGACAATGCGCATAAAGCAAGTTCAATGCCAATATAAACAAAAGAAACCAAGATAAAAAATGCTCTTACCAGCTGTTGAGAAATGGCGATGGGTCAGCAAGCCGGCTAGGGAGGGATGCAGAGAACACGGCGAAAATGCATTGGGTTGAGTTTACATGTGGTGAGGTTTGCATGGGTTTCGGCAGGCAGAGACGTTGACAAGGCATGAAAGAATTTGTGCAGGCAGATTTAAAAGTGGGCCAGTGGGTGATAGGGTCTGGGTCGGGATTAAGTCACGAGCTGGTGGTTGCAGCAGTGGCTGATTGTGGTCTGTGGTGGCCGAAGGTGTTGTCGCGCCTAGCGGTGTTGGTCGAAGGGTGATGTGGGGTGACAATGGACAAGGGAGACATGGCACAGGGTTCAAAAAAGGATGTGCGGATCTCTCCTTATTGTCGTAGAAATGAAAAGAAGAAAGTGGTGAGAGGTAGAGGATGAACAACCACTATAGGGTTTTCTTTGTTAATATAATTTTTTTTCTTTAATAAACCAAACGGAAGAGGAAAAAGAAAAAAAATGCAGGAGAAAGGACGAACCAGAGGAAATTGGAACCATGCAAATTATATTAATGACAGGGAATACTGATAGTCAACAGCTAGAATATTAATGGCTGATGGCTATTGATTTGCATGAGGGACGATTGAAAGGTCACAGAAAACCAAAGGTTAAAATTTACGGATCGTTACACTCTCCCACACTTAAAACTTTTTGTCCCCAAAAAGGAAGGAGATAGGAGAATGGAAACAGAAAGAAAGATAGCTTCGAAATACATATTATCAGATACATAAAAAATTCAAACCCATATAAATTTCATCAGTTTTAACATGATTTATATTCAATTAATTTGGTTTCAATCCATCTTATTAAACCAATAATATTCATTTATATTCATGTTTTGTTGATTTTTAATTCAATTTATTTTCATTTAATTTGATTTTTTTTAGTTTATTAATATTTGTTACAAAAGTTTATTTCAACACAAAATTTATTTGATCTAACTCATTTATTAAATCTATTTATCTTCCATTGAGTTAATTCCATTAAAATTTCAATTTCAACCATTCTTAAGTCCATATTTATTTATTTAAATATTATTTTCTTTTATTATTTAGTTTATTTTTCTCACACTACTTATAACATCAATTAAATGTATAAATTCATTATGACAAATCAAATTTACTTAAAATTTCCCTTAACAAAGTTTCATTTTTTGGGCATATTATTACTTACATCATACTGTATATTATTCAATTACATTCAAACCCTATCTAAGTAAGTTTTTATTAATAATTCTAATGTAATTGAATACTATGCAAATTTTTCTTCTATTTACAATATTTACTATTAAGAAAAAAATTTGGTTTGAACATTCTTAACATTTAAATTTCTTCTGTATAACCTTCAATTTATATTCACCCTAACATTTTAACCTTTTTGAATAATTTAGGTAAGTTATATATATTAGAATGCAACTGATTATTATACTAATAAATTGTATCCTAATTCAACTGTTTCAAATTGTTCCAATTTCATTTCCATTTTAGATGCTTCAATTATTCAAAAAAATTGCTTAATTTCAATGATTGGAAACCATCAGAGCTAAATTTCTAGTTTCACTTCTAAACATTTCAAAATAAATATACACAATTATGTTTGGTAAATCAACCATATTCAGGAATTTCAATTCAAATTCCTTTTCCTATGTGGTCTCTCTACTTTGAGACTCGAAAATGAATGTCGATGACGCTGTAGTCATCATCGAAATTATTTTCCAGCAAAAAATAGGAGAGTATTGACTTACCTCTTTTGAAAGTTCTGGAAAACAATTTCCATTCAAAAATGCTTACAAATAATTGTTGCCCGGTGGTTTGACCGAGTAACAAGAGGCTTAGTGTAGAAGGCTCGTTCGGCATTGAAGACCATTCGGCACAGCTTGTTCGTTCGGCATTCCATATCGTTCGGCACAAACCCCGTCCGGAGGAGAAGCCTCGACCGACATCCAGCACCGTTTGGCATCTAGGCCATTCGGCATAGCAGGGTCGTTCAGCGTGAACCTCATTCGGCATTGCAAGGTCGCTCGGCATAGCAAGGTCGCTCGGCATAGGAGGGTCGCATAGCAAAGCCGATTGGCATAGCAGGGTCGCTCGGCATAACAAGGCCGCTCGGCATAGCAAGGTCGCTCGGCATAGCAGGGTCGCTTGGCATAGCAAGGCTGTTCGGCATAGCGGAGTCGTTCGGCATGAGCCTCCTTCGTCATGAGTCTCGTTCGGCGTTCCAGCCTCGTTCGGCATTCCAGCCTCGTTCGGCATTCCAGCCTCGTTCGGAACATGGCCTCGCTCGGCCTAAGTATGTCATTCGGCATCTCCCCTCGACCGGCTTCGGATCTCGTTCGGCCTACACACTTCACTCAACACACTACCTCGTTCGGCTTGGAGATATGGCTCGGCATTTCCTGATTGGCATTTGTGGCTCGGCAAATAGAAGTCACTCACCACGGGCCGAGGTATCTTACTCCTAGGTCGATTAGGGAAGTCCAACTCCTCTTCGTCTATAAATAGAGAGGCAGGGGCACACTGAAAAGGATCTTTTTTCGACAACACCGGGGAGACTCTACCGCATTCAAGACTCATTCTTTTTACTTAGAAATTGTATTCAAATAGTTGGTGTACGGATTGTATCTGTAATCAATTATTGAGTAAAGCAATAAAGATTAACTTCAAAGTGGACGTAAGCAAATACGCCGAACCACTATAAATCTGGTGTTCTTGTCTTTGCATTTAATCTAGCATACTGTTCGCTGTTTAAATTTACTTTCTTCATTAATCTCTCTACACAATCTTTCTTAAGGGTGTTAGTGACCAATTCTGGTGCTAACATTTTAGTGCTTTCACTGAGAGTCGAATCCTCAGGCGTTAGGATCTGCTTTGCAGCTACTAGATTAAATAAATCCCCCGAAGGAGATCCAAGTTATTCATAGGACGTCCGTTGATTCTACTTAGAGTTCTTATCAATAACTCTACTATGGGAAGACCACGTACCCGATCAGGCTCTCATAATGCAGACGTCAACGAGACTACTAGCGTACAACAGATAGGACCTAATAACCAACAAGCAAACCTAGGTGCACGGACTACTACTCAAAATTAAGCAGAAGTCATCACAAGGACAGAGTTCAACGACTTAATGAGAGAACTCATGGAAAGTAGAAGACAACTCGCTGAGCAGATTCAAGCTAACGCTGACCTGATGACTCATCTTACTCAGCAACAGCATCAGAATGCTGGAGGTATCCCTACTCCTTATTCTTCATCTGATGGCTCGACTTCATCTGATGAACCTCCTAGGCATAGACGCCGTAAACTGAAACTGCGCAAGCAGGTGCTACTGATCGATCAACCAACGATCAGACACATCTTGGAGACCACGCCAAGATGGAACAGGAAACTTAAGAGCGAGAGCGCGTGTGGAGACCGGACGCCCGACCCACCAAGATCCTAATGAAGCCGGCCTTCAAGATACATGTTTGGCCGATCTCCAGTAAAGGGGACATCAACTTGAGCGGTCCCATAGAATAGAACCCAACTTCCATCCTCCATACAAACTCCGGACTTATCGGCTATGGTCAGGCAGTTGATGAGGGAGAATCAAGGCCAAACCAACGAAGATTGAGGGGTATCCAGAAGTCATACTCCATTCACCGATACCATTCTACAGGCCGAGTATCCCAGGAAGTTTAGCATGCCAACTATCCCGGCCTACGAAGGAAAGACTGATCCCAGGCAGCATGTGATGAGGTATGAGTGGATGATGGATTCTGCGAGAGCAAATGATGCGACCAAATGTAGGTGCTTCCCGATCACTTTATCCGGAATCGCCACCATGTGGTTCACTCGACTTCCCCTGTGGTCTATATCCAGTTTTGACTAATTGGCAACGAAATTTGTAGAACAATTCAGGATACATGCAGCTCGTCCTAAAGACGTGATGTCTCTATCAAGTGGAATTCAAGCCCCGAGAGAGTCGTTGAAAGAGTATTTGCAAAGATTTCATGTTATGGCTACTGAAGTTAGCAACCCTAACGACCATGCAATTTTGATGGCGGTAATGCGAGATGTAGATCCAGACTTGTAGTTTGGGAATTGGTTGGTAGGAAAGCCTCCAACAACGTTGAAGCGTTTCTATTCAAAGGCTCATCAATTCATAAGAAGAGAAGAAGCCAGGTGGACAAGGCAAGATAAGGCACCAGGGCCTATTCAGGAGACTTTGAAAAGCAATATCACCATAAAACAATCCGATAATAACTCGGGAAATGTTTAAGTCAATGTCCAGAACAAGCATGAACAGTCTAAAGGGTCCGGAGGAGGAAATCCTGGAAAGAAAAGAGAAGTAGGAAAATGGAAGCCAAGGATTCCAACCTACAACGAATACACCCCCCTTAATGCGTCTCTTGAAAATATTTACCTGTCAACCTGTAACATTTTTTAATATAGAATGCCACGTCCAAAGGAGTCCACAGAAGAACAGAAGCAGACGGGGAAGTACTGTCGCTTCCATGAGACTTACCAGCACAATATAGAGGAGTGTAGACACCTCCATAACGCCATAGAAAAGTTGATCAGGTAGAAAAAGCTGTAGGAATTTGTTAAGAACCCACAAGAGGGTGGGCAAGGAACATCAGACCCCGGACCGGGCCGGCTCAATGCCATCCAGAGGAACCTGCCCGAACCATGGGTAGATTGATCATAAACACTATAGTCAAAGGACTTCACCCTGTAGACAATAATTGGCAGGAGATGGAACAATATGCTACCTCCTTAAGGCATGCAGATTATGAGTGTTGTTCGAATGTGCAAGATGGAACCTCCGCAAAACAACAACGCATGATGACAGACGATATAGTGTTTAGGAGCTGAGATGCGGACAAGGTGGTGGCTCCTACTGTTGAATATGCGACTATATGATTTTTTTGATGATAATAAACATATACATATATTCACTTAAATGTATTTGTTAATATACTATTTTATTTTCACAGATTAAATAAATATTTGATGAATAAAATAAATAACATAGAATTTGAATTCAAACCGATATTCTATTCAAACAAATATTTATTACAATTTTTGAATAGTACAAATTTCAAGCTCTCACTATATATATACAATTTCAGTTACAATACAATTTTGATTACATCACGATTCACATTTACATTTGACCTCACTAAATATCACTCATTCACTCAACTTGTATTTTATCTTCAACTTCACTCCAAATTGAATCCAGCATCTGAGCAATCTGCAAAAACAAATATTGACGCAGTAAAATTGAAAATAAAATATTTTTGCAGTATAAAATAAAATGTGATTTTGAAAATAATATTTGCCTCAGTTATTTGTGTTCATCACCATTTAAATTTGAATTCATCATACACGAACAGCTTGTGACATGCACAGTGTATCACTGTACATGCCACAAGGCCGTGCACAACGATATACAGATAAAATTACAGGTATAGGTGAGCACAGGTTAAACCCAAAACCCCGGGTTCAACTCAAGTGCAATAAAAATAATGTCACAATATCAGCACAAGGTCAAGCCCGAGCTCCAAGCTGGATTCAACACATGTGCAAGTTCATGAAAATGGTCAAGACAACTAAAACAAGCCTCGACCAAAATCCAAATGTACAAATGCAATATGAACCAAACAGTGCACAAAGGCAGTGGTACAAACTACATGAAGACAATACACAAACATATATATACATATGTATACACATGTATACATACATGTAGTGACAACAAAACTCAAACCAGCCATGATATGGAAGCAACCAGACCAGTTCAGGTTAAAGCAAGCTTATAGTGCAACAGGACAACACAATACAACTGAGCAAGCAAGTGCACCACAAACCAAACAAGGGAAAAACTGCAAACAAAATGAAACTGCAGCAAACACATGAATACAATAGTTCAAGTTCAAAAATATCAAGAGAAGATGACAATAATGGTGCAGTAGACCATAATGAAACCAAACCAATATGCATATACAACTACAAGTGAAATGAAGTGGACAGTACAACCCAATTCAACATGCTTAGTTCAAGTGAACAACATCTACAACTACAAATGCACTTGCAACTAAAACTGTCTCGAAGTAAATGAAAACAAATGCAAAGACCAGTGATGCAACTCGATACATCAAAGACCAGGCACCAAGTATCAAGTGAACCAGTTCGATATGTTATACACAAGAAACCAAAGCAAATGAACGAAGTAATGAACCAACGATGTAGCAGTTCCAAACTATTGATATAGAGCAAGTTCGAAATCATGAATAAATAGTTACATCTCAAAAATGATCAAAGAGCAGTGGGAATGTACATGAAACTCAAAGCTAACACATATTTATATATATGTGTGTGTATACACATTGCAACCTCACTCGAAGCAATGCTCAGTGCACAACAACAATGCAACTGTATGCAAACTGCCTGAAGAGTACAAGTTAAATACTGCAACACTACAACTACAAGTGACAATGTCAAGCCAAAGCAAAACAAAAATTGACAGCAGATACAACACATCAAATGAAACAGCTGCAAACAGCATATATGTCGAAGTCATGAAACAGCAGTCTCAGTGGTGAATCATGAAATCAAGTAAATCAGTAAATGATACAGTGGTGACAAGTTCGAACAAATGCATAGCCACAACAATGCAGAACTACTCGAGATGGAGATGTACAAGATGATAACACATATATACATATGAATGCATATATATATATATATATATATATATATATATATACATGCAAGCAATCAAGTACAGTATCGAAATCATAGTATAAAAAATGTCGTGGTTGTCAAAGAATTTGAACAAGCCAAAAATGGTTCAAAAGTCATGAACATCGATTAACAGTTTTACCAAAGCCAAAATTTAGTGATGTCAACAGAGCAAAGTCAGGAAGGTTCAAAAATGACCGAAGTCAATCTACAAGCATCAGAAGAAGCCGTGGGTCAAAAATCAAAATACCAAAGTCAAATGCAAAAAGAATTCGAAACCGTGATAGCCAAGAAAATGAACGGCCTAAAGAAAGAAATCATCACCGTCAAAGTAAATCAACGCCGTGATGACCAAGTTTCGAAACCGTGTCAACCAAGCGAAATATATACAAATTAGAACAAGTCAGTAATCATCTCGAACATCCAAATGACCATCAAATGGCCGAGCATAGTATTGACGAAATCAAACAACTATCAGACGAACGCAAATATAGGAATTCAACTTCTATAAATCCCATTCATCATCGGTAGTTTTCTATCATTGAGTTCAAGTACGCAAAATCAAAAGAAGTAAAAGCAAAAATTACATACCGGAGCAAGATCGAACTCGATCTTCGAAGGTGCGTGAGCCAAGTGAAGAGACGATCGATCAATAGAGAAAGAGAGCGAAATCCCAATTCGATCGATCAATTTAAAGCCGACATTTCAAAGCCCTAATTTTTAATCAAAGAGGAACGAACGAGAAAGCCACCATTTTTCACAAGGGAACCAGGCCGATATAGAAATAAATAAAAAAGGGGCAGGCCTTTATTGCTAACAATTATATTTGGGTTTAATTTTTCAAATAGGTTTTTGATTGTTTTAAATTTAAATTCTTCTGTAAAACCATTGTAAATTCTAGTCGTGTGACTCGGGGACAAACTACATGGCGTATTTGAGAATTCGCAACTCAGTGGCTGAGTTGTGGCAGGGTTTTAAGCATAGAGTTAAGGCTAGTCGATAGCGGGTGTCGCGAGTTTACGTGTGTAAGCGTCTAACTGCTTAATTTCTAGTAGAAACCTTGGGGGCAGCACATAGGCAGGGTTTTGCCGAAGCTGGGTAAATTCTGTGTCGTTCTATTTCTGCATTTATTTTTCTGCTATTATCTGTGCTGCTATTATTTTGATATATCTGTGTTAAAATAGTTTTATAAGCTTCTGCAATAATCTTTATAATTAATAGCATCACCCTATTCACCCCCTCTAGGGTGAAATCGATCCTACAAGTGGTATCAAAGCAAGATACAAAAGATATTTTTGTTTTAAGAAAAATTTGATTTTACGAAAACCATTTTTTGTTTTTAAAATTTGAATTTTTAAAATGGCTTCTTTTAATAATGCTTTTGCGGAGGGTCAATCCATAGTTAGACCACCAATGTTCAATGGTGAATATTCCTACTGGAAAAATAAGATGGAATTTTTTCTAAAAACCATTGATGCTTGGGATATTGTTGAGACAAGGTATAGAGCACCAACTATAATTATATATAATCAGGAAATAAATAAACCGAAGGATCAATAGATAGATCTAGAAAATAAATTACAGAGTTCTAATGCCAAAGCCATGAATTGGATTATTTGTTCATTGGATCAATTTGAATTTAATCGTGTCTCACATTATCTAACTGCATAGGAAATATGGCACACACTCGTAGTGACTCACGAAGGAACGTTGCAAGTCAAAGAATCTCGCCTTGCCATGCTAAGCAGCGAATACGAGAACTTCACAATGGCCAAGGAAGAAAATGTTAAAGAGATGTACGGACGGCTATCCAATATCGTATACAAATCAAAAGCTCGTGAAAAATCATATACGGAATTGAAAATAGTCCGAACAATCCTCAGAGTCCTTCCACGAAGATTTGAAGCAAAAGTGACTGCCATTCAAGAATCGAAAGATTTAAAACAAATGAAAGTTGAAGAACTCATTGGAAATCTCACCACTTATGAGCAAGAAATGAAATTCAAGGAAGAGCGTGAAGGAGGAGATACTCGAAAGAAATCAATAGTTCTCTAAGGAACAACTGAAAGTGATGATAATGGCGATGATGATGGAGCAGCAGAGTTGGAAATGGTAATAAAGAAATTAAAAAGGTGGAACCACAAATACAAAAATCCAGCTCTATATCAAAAATAAAAAAGCAGAATAATCAAAGTTTTAGATTACGCAGAACAGCGAAAAATCATTTGTCATAAGTGCAACCAACCCGGACACATCAAGCCAAATTATCCTCAAAATCGACGCGACTTTGAAAAGAAATCAAAAAGGAGAAATTTTGCAGCCACGTGGAATACAAGTAATGAAGATAATCAAAGTAATAGCAGTGAGAGTGAGAAAGCAGATATGTGCCTTCGAGGTAATATAACTGATAGCGACGATGACGAGCCAAGCGAGGTATCAAAACTCACCCACTCACAACTAATTATATATTTCCACGAAGTAAATGACTGTTTTGAATGACTTAGGGAAAAGTATGCTAAAATTGAATCACAAAGAGATAGTTTGATAGAAGTAAATGAACAGCTTGAACAATTAGTTAAAACCCATCAAAGTAGGATCCCTAAGTGTGATAAGTGTCCAATATTCGAAGAAGAGATTAAAAAATCAGAAATTAATATAAAATCACTTGAAAATGAAATTCTGATTTTGAAAGAGAGTGAAACTACTAGAAGAGAAAATTCTATTAAAAAGTGCACACAATTATTAAACGAAAATGAATCTCTTAAAACACAAGTCCAACAACTGTCAACGACTTTAGATAAATTTTCCAAAAGTGAAAAATTGTTGAATATGCTCTTAGGGAAACAAATTGTTAATACAGTTAGACAAGGACTTAGATATAATCAATCCAAAAATATTAGAAATGAAATTAATCAAGTCAATTCAATATGCACAATTTGTAGAAAATTTGGACACAATCAAAACAATTGTTGGTATAGACCCAAACACGTGAAAACTATACCAATTTGGGTTCCAAAAGGCACAAATATAAAATCTCTAAAAGTTAAACAAATCTGGGTGCCGAAAGGATCATATATAAATAGTTTTGGGTCTCCACAAAATTATTTTTCAAAATATTCCACCACTAACAATCATGGACCTATAAAAACAAATATGTCACAAAAATCTTTCATCGTGTAGGTGTGGTGGCAGGCTAAGGAACAACAATAGTGTTATTTGGATTCTGGCTGTTCCAAGGACACAACGAGCGTCAAAGCAAAGTTCTTTAGCCTAGTATAAAGGTGATATAATCACAATGGACAACAATGAAAAATATCGTAAAGGTAAAACAGGTAATGGTATATTTATTTGAACGATATATTAAATGTGATAATCTGCACCGTAATCTGAGTTAAATTAGCCAATAACGTGATGATGAAATAATGATGATTTTGATTCTGAGTTAATCAAAATTATTGGCCAATTATATTCTTATGCCAAGAACACTATAAAAATCTGTAGAGTCTTTGAATTACTTCATATATATTAGTTTGGATTAATAATAGTGTTTTATTGGATGATAATACATTTGGTTATTTTACGGCTAACTCTATATTCACAGTTTTTGATTATTTACATGGTTTCAATTCAAATTCAAGAGAATGTCATTTAACAAGCTGTTAAAATTGATTTTAAGATATTTTGATGCACACTTCATGGCCTGGTCTATCAAATTCAATTAATGATAATTTTGAGTGAAAGAGAAATTCAGATGCAGATTACACTGGTAATCTAGTTGATAGAAAAATTACTAGTGGAACGTGATTTTTGTTGAGACATTTAGTAACTGCATCGTTTTTCAAAGAAAATATCTGCATATTTTTCATTTCAAATAATTTTCACATAGCAGAAATTTTTTCTCATAAAACCCCTTCTAGAAAATCATTTTTGACCTTGTTTCCAGATTGGTCATTTTCAGAAAAATCATGATTTTATAATTATTTTTGAATTTAAGTTTTAAATTATAACATTGACTAATCCGATTCCCTACTAATTATCAAAAAGATAAATAGTGATTGAAAAAATGATGAGTATTGATATTTATCATATATTATGACTCGAGACGGTATATTTAGTTAATTTCTTTAGAAATTTGAACAAGAATTATAAAAATAATTTGTTGGTAAAAATTCCATGACTATCTCTATTTCTATCATTTTCTATCGACCGTGACTCATCATAATTCAATGTAGTATGTCAATATGTGGTACTTTAAACATGAATCATTCATTTTTCATTTTTTAATAAAAAATAATATAATAATAAAATAAAATAAAATAAAATCCGAAGTATTCACTCTCATTTAAAAGTCCTCACGGTTATGCATGGGTGAATTACTTGGAATTTGTTATGTGCTTCCATGCTCATTTAAAGTCCTCACGGTTATGCATGTATGGAACACATATCAAAATTGATTTTTTTTAAATAAACAAGTTGATTCTAATCTCATTTAAAAGTCCTCACGGTTATGCGTGGTTAGAAGATACTTGAATTCATTTTTTTAAAATTAAAATTGGAAGACTACTAATCTCATTTAAAAGTCCTAACGGTTATGCATGGTTGGTAGATATTCAAATTCCTGATATAGATATACCACAATTAGACACAACTGTATGGTTTTATATGATGATATCATTCCCATCATTCTAAAAGAGGAATATGCGTCTAATAGAGTATTTATGATTTTTTTTGATTTTTTATTGAAATTTAATATTTATATTTGATTGAGTTTTAATGTTATATTAATATCTATCACTTTATCTCTATTTTTTCTAACACTATTACTCTTTTGCTGATAACAAAAAGGGGAGAGAAAAGTTAAGATTTTGACAAATAAAGGTCAAATATTTTCTATTTGCATCTAGGCTCATTTGCATAATTTTAATTGTATGCATATATGAAGGGGGAGCTTTGTGTAGAGAGGAAGCATTCAAATAGGGGGAGCAAATTGAATGATCAAATACATTTAACAAATTCAAAATCTTAAATATATGTTTGTTATCATCAAAAGGGGGAGACTGTTGAATATGCGACTATATGATTTTTGTTTGATGATAATAAACATATATATATATATTCAT
This sequence comes from Allium cepa, assembly GCA_030765085.1. Taxonomy (NCBI): domain Eukaryota; kingdom Viridiplantae; phylum Streptophyta; class Magnoliopsida; order Asparagales; family Amaryllidaceae; genus Allium; species Allium cepa. Next base: position 38,697,516 of record CM060931.1, read on the forward strand.
TTAAATGTATTTTTTAATATACTGTTTTATTTTCACAGATTAAATAAATATTTGATGAATAAAATAAATAAAACTGAATTTGAATTCAAACGGATATTTTATTAAAACAAATATTTATTACAATTTTTGAATAGTACAAATTTCAAGCTCTCACTATGTATATACAATTTCAATTACAATACAATTTTGATTACATCGCGATTCACATTTACATTTGACCTCACTACATATCACTCATTCACTCAACTCGTATTTTATCTTCAACTTCACTCCAAATTGAATCCATCATCTGAGCAATCTGCAAAAATAAATATTGACGCAGTAAAATTGAAAATAAAATATTTTTACAGTATAAAATAAAATGTGATTTTGGAAATAATATTTGCCTCAGTTATTCGAAACCATGTCAACCAAGCGAAATATATACAAATTGGAACAAGTCAGTAATCATCTCGAACATCCAAACGAAGATCGAATGGCTGAGCATAGTATTGACGAAATCAAACAACTATCAGACAAACGCAAATATAGGAATTCAACTTCTATAAATCCCATTCATCATCGGCAGTTTTCAACCATCGAGTTCAAGTATGCAAAATCAAAAGAAGTAAAAGCTAAAATTACATACCGGGACAAGATCGAACTCGATCTTAGCCATGAGCCAAGTGAAGAGACGATCGATCGACAGAGAGCGAAATCCCAATTCGATCGATCAATTTAAAGCCGACATTTCAAAGCCCTAATTTTTAATCAGAGAGGAATGAACGAGAAAGCCACCATTTTTCACAAGGGAACCAGGCCAATAAAGAAATAAATAAAAAGGAGGCCGGCCTTTATTCTTAACAATTATATTTGGGCTTAATTTTTTAAATAGGGTTTTGATTGTTTTTTTTAAGTTTAAATTCTTCTGTAAAACCGTTGTAAATTCTAGTCATACGACTAGGGGACAAACTACGTGGCGTAGTTTGAGAATTCGCAACTCAGTGGCTGAGTTATGGCAGGGTTTTTAGCATAGAGTTAAATCTAGTCGATAGCGGGTGTCGCGAGTTTACATGTGTAAGCATCTGACTGCTTAATTTCTAGTAGAAACCTTGGGGGCAGCACGTAGGCAGGGTTTTGCCGAAGCTGAGTAAATTCTGTGTCGTTCTATTTCTGCATTTATTTTTCTACTATTATCTGTGCTGCTATTATTTTGATATATCTATGTTGAAATAATTTTATAAGCTTTCGCAATATTTTTTATAATTAATAGCATCACCCTATTCACCACCCTCTAGGGTGACATCGATCCTTCACCTACCGTCGACCCGATGGTCATATCTACGACGATCGGGCCAACATACGTCAAAAGAATTTTAATTGATTGTGGAAGCTCCGTCAACATCATCTTCAAAAAGGCATATGACCAAATGATGATGGAGACAAAATATTTAAAGCCATCTAAAGCCCGTATCCATGGCTTTAATGGTGTGGCGAATGACGCGATGGGGCATGTTGAGTTGCCAGTTGAACTGGAAGAAGGTGAGCGTAGGAGGGTCCGAATCCTGCCATTCATAGTGTTGGATGTTGATTCTCCATATAATCTATTTCTGGGTCGTCCGGCCCTGGCGGAGTTTAGGGCAGTTTGGCCCCATGGTGTTTGACGTTAAAATTTCCGACAGACAAAGGGGTCGGTGTAGTGCATGGCAATCAGGCGACCGGTTGTGCATGTTATGTGCAGAGCTGAGAGAGGCTCAATGGAGAGAGAAAGGGAAGGTTGCGGACAACTCCGTCCACATCCAAATTACTGATAATTGACAAGTAGTGCCCAAGCGCTGGCTCGGGCGGCATTCTCAGATCTATAAAGACATAGATCCGAGAGATGATGATGGGGGACCCACGGAAGTGAATGCAGCATCCGCTGAGCTGATGATTGATATTCCAGTCAGTCGGGATGACCGATCATGAGTGCTTAAGATTGGATCTCAACTCGACCCGTCAATGGCCGAGGATCTTACTGATTTCCTCCGAGTGAGCCTAGACGTTTTCGCTCGGATACATTCTTATATGTGCGGGATTTCTCCTGCTATTGCGAGTCATATGTTGAACATAGACCCAAAGTACGTCCCAATGAAACATAAACGAAGAGGCATGGACCCGGAGAGGTCCGCTGCTCTCGAGGTGGACAAACTCAAAGCCAATGGGTTCTTCCGTGACGCCCTCTACCCTGAATGGGTATCTAACTCTGTGCTAGTGAGGAAAGAGAATGGGTTGTGTACAACTTGCGTTGATTATTCTGATTTAAACAAAGCATGCTCGAAGGATAGTTTCCCTTTACCTAGAATCGACCAACTAGTTGATTCAATGGCTGGACACGAGTTACTGTCATTTATGGATGCGTACTCGAGATACAATCAAATCCCGATGCACATTCCAGATCAAGAACGCACTAGTTTGTCACAGATGTTGGGTTATATTGCTATGTTGTGATGCCCTTCGGATTGAAAAATGCGAGAGCAACTTATCAGTGTCTGGTGAATCGAATGTTTAAAGATCAGATTGGTAGAACGATGGAAGTCTATGTGGATGACATGCTCGTGAAGTCACGACAGTCAAACGACCACATTCGAGACTTAGCAGAGATGTTTGACATGCTCAAGCATTATAAGATGAAAATCAATCCTTCGAAGTGTTCCTTTGGCGTTGCATCAGGGAAGTTTTTGGGTTTCATTGTGAATGCGTGGAGAACTGAAGCTAACCCGGAGAAGTTTCAAGCTATTCGGGACATACAAGTGCCCAGAACTATAAAGCAAGTACAAAGCTTGAACGGAAAGGTGGCCGCACCGAGTCGATTCATATCCAGAGCTACGGATAAGTGCATTCTCTTCTTCGATGTGATAAAGAGAGGAAAGAGAAATTTCGAGTGGACATCCGATTGTGAGGGAGCATTTCAAGCTTTGGTCAGGCATTTAGAAAGTCCCCCGGTGCTATCAAAACCAATCGATCATGAAATGTTGTATGTGTTCCTAGTTGTATCCCAACATGCTATCAGTATGGCTTTGGTTCACGAGGAGAACCGAGTTCAAAAGCCAGTGTATTATGTCAGTAAACGTTTGACGAGGGTAGAAAGAAATTATCCTAACATTGAGAAACTAACTTACTACTTGGTGAGTGCATCACGCAAGCTTCGTCCATACTTTCAGGCACACTCAATCAGTGTTTACACTGATCGTGTAATGACCCGCAAATCCGTACCCCTTGAATCAACACTATTCTACGTCAATCAACTCAAGTTGTACAGAAATACGAACCATCTGGTTAAAGAAGAAGAGGTAGAAGAAGAAAATAGAAATCAACATCAGAATCTAACCATCGTAGCGGAATAAATATAATAGATAATAAATAAACTTTACTCAAAAGCAAATACATTTGTTTACACATTACATCGTCAGAGTACATCAATCACAGCTCAACAATATCATACACAGGATACACAACTACTCAACACAGCAGAATATATACATAAACAAATACGAGAGTACGTATCGTCATCCTGCTCGTCTCCTGAGCTCCACAACATTTTTTGTATCCTATAATACTCGGTCTGACCCGAGCATTACGTATCGTTAAACTGTTTTCTGTTTTAAATTTAAAAGTAAGTTTTATAATGTAACTGAAAATTTAAAACAAAGTTTAAATCTAGAAACCGAAACATGAGATTCTAGTAGATGAATCCGAGTTTGAATTTAATTTAAATCTCGAATTTAAATTTAGATTTTAAACTTTTTAAAGTATAAAGGAACATTGGTTTTGAATTTAAGCTATGAGTTTTAATTTATGAAATAAGAATTTAAAATAAGATTAAATTCAGTTTTAAAACCTGAAATTTTATTTTAATGTCAGTTTTTAAAATAAGTTTTAAATTTAAATTTGTTTTAACTACTTTAGAAAGGGTTAAATAATTTGAAAATGAAGATGGAAGTGTAAGTAAAGTTTCAAAATTTTAAATTTGAATCTGGAATGAAAATTTAAATTTTGTTTCAATTTGAAATTTAAAAAGAAATTTTAAATTGAATTTGTTTGAAATAAATTTGTTTATAATCTTTAAACTTTTAGTTTATAAACGGCATGTTTGTAAACATGTTAGATAAAAAGGTTTTTTAAATTTGATTAAAACCTTGTTTAAATAAAATTGTATTCATTTTAAAATCTTAAAATTTTGAAATTAAATTTAAAGTGATGTTTCAAATTTATTTGGAACAAATTGTTTAAAATACTTTATATAAGAAGAATGTTTCTTAATTTAGAACTTAAGAAATTGGTTTCATTTAAATTATTAAATTAATTTAAATGGAATATTAATTATTTAATTAATGAATAATGTGGATGTTTAATTAAGTAATTAATAATTTTTAAGTTAATTAATTAGATTTGAGATTGATTAATTAAGGTTAGTTAATCTATAATTAAGGATGGTTAATTAAGTTTTAATTGATGATTAAGATTTATTTAATCAAGTGATTAAAGAAAATTAAGATTTTAATTAACACTTAATTAAGTAATAATTAGAGATTAATTAAATTGTAATTAAATATTAATTAATTGATAATTAATAATGATTTTTATAAGTTAACTCTTCATTAAGTTATTAAGAAATGCTAATGAAGGTCATTAACTTAAGATTATTTTAACAATTAATTAATGTGATCAATTTTTAATAATTAATTAGATTAATTAATAATAATCAATTATTTAAGTTTAATTTCTTAATGGAAGTAATTAATGAATTAATTACTTGGTGTAGTTAATTTGATTAATGTGATTAGTTTAGATTAATTAAGTTAAATTAATTTAAACATTTGTGGATTGTTGATAATTACTTTATGTAATTTATGGATTTATAATTACTTAGGGAAGTAATTAATTAAATAATTACTGGATGTAATTAAAGATATTAATTATGGAAGTAATTTAAATTACTTTGAGATTAATCAAAGGATTGATCTAGATAATGAATTAAGAGTGATTAATTTATGGGATGAGTAATTAAAGTAGTTAATTACTGAATGGTTATTAATTATGGGTGATTAATATATATATGGATTGAAGATTAATTACTTATGTAATTAATTTATGTAGAGATTGATTAAATGTAATCAGAAATCATTTAATTAATCAATTAATGATGTAGTTTAGAATTGATTAATTAAGGAATAATTATAAATGAATAAAAGATTTATGTAATTAACTTTAGTTAATTAATTGATTAAATAATTTACTTGTGTAATTAACTTATAGGCTAATTATTTATTGTAATTAGAGATTGTTAATCTGAAATGATTGAATGGAAGAATAATGAGATGATGATTTATAAATTGATTTTTAATCAATTGATGGTTAAGTTAAGCAGGATTAATGATGAAGTAATTAATTTAATTTATTTTAAATTAATTAGAGATTAAGTAATTAATTTAATTCATTTTAAATTAATTATAGAATAGTGTGATCATTAGATCATTGCTTATGTTTGATGATCGGTATTGGTTGCCTGATATGGTTTGTAATCTGAGCTATGAGATGACAAATGTATGTAATATGGATGCATTGGTTGCTTTGTGATGATAATATGGATTATTTGATTATGATATGAATTACCTGTTGATGATAATGTTGATTATCTATTGTGTTGTGAATTATCTATCTGTAGAGATAATGAATTGAATTGTTTTAAACTCTAAAACAACTTGGCCTTAAAAGACACGTTTTGGATTTCGATGAGACCGGGATCGGGTTACCATATTTGGATATCCGAAAACCACATCGATCCAAATTAACGTTTGGTCGTGAATCTCAAGTGAAGGTGAAGATTTAGAGTGCAAGGGTTATTGTCGTTAACTCTGAGGGTGATTCCAAAATGAGTGTAACGAGATAATGCCTTCGGTTTCGTTCGAACCCGGAACGAACTTGTATGCTTTCAGAACATCGTCAGGTGGACGATGAGCATTCTAAGTGATATGTCCTATAAAGGTAATCGTAGCCTCAAGCCTCATCAACCGGGAATGACTAAAACAGGGGAGGTGCAGCAAAGCTTCGTGGGTATCCCCCACCTGAGAGCAAGATCTACCCCTGTCTGGATGTCCCTTTATTTCGGCTTAGTGGTGCGATTGCTGATCACAACTGCGGGGTGGTCTTGTTCGGAACTGTTCAATAAGGAATGGTTCCGGCTTTGTGTTGCAGCGGAGCGGGCGTACTCCTCGGTATGGTGATCTAGGCCACGTACTGTGATGGGCGGTACCCCAGTAGCCCAGCCATTGTATGGAATCCAAAATCCAATAAGTGCCAACGGTTTTGATTGTATTACCCACTTTTGTGGCTAGTAGCTGGAATGTAATGAATGTAACAATTTTGGCTATTTCTTATTTACTTGAAAACCCTAGACACTATTATAATATCATCGGATTTCCTATCAAATGTTTTGGTTAGCGTAAGATAAAAACTTTTCCATGTTTATGTGTGGGAAGTCTTACGTGATACCTTTTCTTTTGAAAGGTTTTTCAAAGTTAAGCAACTTTAACCTGTTACTCACACTAGACCCATGTCTGACCCAGAGTTATTTCTGTTTTTCTTTAACTCTTGGGTACTCAAATTTTTACGAGTAGCCAAGGGAATTCAGGTTAGGATTCAGGTTAGCTTTGACGAATTGTGAAGGAGCATATGGAGCAGGAGGCTTCTACGTATAGTTATATAGTTTTCCGCTGTGTTGGTATCTCTGAGTATCTTCTGTGTGTATTGAGTTGTAATAACTAGACATGTGTTTATAACTATCTAGTATGTGATGTATTGTCTGTGTAACTCTGATAATTGTTGTAATACTATGTAATACCTATGTTATTAATATAATTTATTCGTTCCGCTGTTAAGATTCTTGTGTTGTTTCTTCTTTCTCTTCTTTCTTTTCTCTTTTCTATCTCTTTCTTTCTTAAGGATGATACGATTTTCTGAGAGTGGAAAGTCGTGTTGTCTCAGTTGGTATCAGAGCGTTAGGTTGAGTGAATACCTAGGCTCTGTAGTGGTGTCTATCTTGAGAGAGCGTATTTGTATTTTTATTATATATATATATTTATGGTTCTACCTATTTGTTGGTTTACCTGTCGGGTTTTCCAATGTAAGTTATAAAGGTAGATGAGGTAAAATTGTGTGTAACACGACTACCATCGGTTGGAGTTTGAATGGATGAGGTTGGAAGTGTATTTGTCGAGACTGTAGACCTAATACCGTCTCGAGTAAGTTTTGCCTGGTGTAAGTACTTCATTGATCTATGAAGGAAATCTATTAAGGTTCGGAGTTCATCTTTGAAGTGCAGAATTGAGTTTTGATCTGTCGATAAGGCTAAAGCAAGTGAGAGATGGTATCTTGATATCTCAGGAAGTAGTAGCTGCGTGATGAGATGTAGTGACTATGGATATTTCCGAAGATGTTTCTTTGGAACAAGAATAGAAAGTGAGTCTGCTCGGTGATGTGGCTGAGTTTAGCAGAGTATTTTGAGTTGGTAAGGAGTCTTCTGGCTGAGTAGTTTTTCTGAAGTGGAGTTCAGAAGTAGCAGAGTGGACTCATTTCTTTGGTAAGTTGGCTAGGCCAGCATAAGTTGTTATGTTGGTTGAGAGAGAGCAGTTTCTTTGGATTGAGGCTGAGTTGATCGCAAAAGTGACTTGCGATAGTGTTCTCTTGAGTTGCTGGAGATTTTACGGATTTCTTCCAGAAAGTCAGAAGTTTGTCCGCATCTGGAGATCGAGTTTTCTTTCCAGGATTGGTACTGGTGGTTCGGTTAGTAGATGGATGGTTCCATGAGATAGAAGTTGGTGAAGCAACTCAGGTTTCGGAGAAACATCTGAGTTTTCTTTATGGATATATGGAACCATATTTCTGTGCTAGGTTGTCTAGTCTGTGCTCATGTTCTTCAGCATTTTCTTCTACTTCGAATCAGAGTTGTGCAACGGAAGCAGTTTGGCGGTGTTTCTGTTTTGTCTTTTCCGAAAAAGAAGAAGTTTGCTCTGTCTTCTGTTGTTGATAAGCAGGGTATGTGTTCTTGGTTTTTGAGTGATCTTGAGGAATCATTGGATTGTTTTGATTCAGTCAGTTTCTAGAAGCATCGGCGTAGAGTTATGCTGATCAGGATGGATGTTGGTAGCCCAAGATCGTCCGAAGAGTTTTTATGGATAAGAGACGGATAAATTTGGATTCTGGAATCGGAGATTTGATTTGGGATAAGTTTTTCTCTGATCCAAGGAGCTATAAGTTTGGGAAGCTAGCTCCAAAGTGTTTTGGTTTCTTCTATGATGGGTAAGATCAGTGTTTGGTTTTCTAGAGTTGAATTGCCAGTTTGGATAACTAGGATTCAGTATGTTTCACGTATCTCTGAAGGAGTACGTGTTTGATATTTCTGATTGTAGAGCCAGCAGTTCAGGAGGTTTATTTGTTGAGTCTGACTCGTTTGTAGTCTGATATTCTGTATAGAATTGTTGATAGGAGCTTTATAGCTTAGTAGTATTGATTGATTGTATTCTATAGAGCAAGTACCCCAATATATATATACCGGGGAAACTCGTGAAAGTTTTATCCAAAATTCTTTTGGATAATTAGATTTGTTCTGATTGTGTGAATTGGTTGCTTTAGTTGTTGGCATATGATTAACATATGTTGTATTTTAAAATAAAATCTGTAAATAGATTATTCCATTACCTTTGTTTTAAATTTCGGGGACGAATTTCTTTTAAGGGGGAAGGATTGTAATATCCCGGAATTTATGGCAATTTAAATTTAATAATCTGTGTTTAAATTTAAATTGAATTAATAATTATTGTTGATAAATTTGATTTGATTTAATAATCTTCTTTATTTAAATATTTAATTTGTGAATTTATTTTTAATTTGCTAATAAATCTATTTTCTATTTAATAATGTATATGTATTTATATATATTTTAAATAGATAAGTTGATAAATTAGTATAGCATAATTTTAATTAGGAATTGTGATTTATTTTTGGATTTAAGTTTTTCAAAAATATTTAATAAAATAACTAAATGATTTTAAATAGAAGATAAATGTTTTATTTGTCTAAAATTCATTTTTAAATTAAGTTTGTATATTAAAATAAGTTACAAAAATGTTTGTGTTATTCTTTTTAAAATATTGATTTATAAAATGTGATTTGTTAATTTAATATGAAATTTAAAATACAATTTAAATAAGAAACATGTATTCATTTAAATTACAAGTAAGTTATAACCTCTTTTATAAATCTATTTAAATGATTTGAAATATTATTTTCAAATGATTAATTTGTATATGATTTTTTATAATACTTGGTTTATTCTTTAGAAATTATTTATATACATAAACTAAGTATAAGAAACTAATTAATTAAGTTTAAACATTCATTAACTTTAATTTAAAAATAACAAATCACCTAAAAGAGATATGTAAGTATTTTAGACACATAGTTTAACATGTGTTGAGTAATCAAATAGGAAAGTTAACAAGTGTTAATAGCTTAAGCCATGTGTCATTGTTTAATTTGTTTTTCTTTAATTTTGATTAAATCATAAACTAGTTATATAAACTTGCACTCTTCCATTCCTATTCCTTTCTCTCATTTTCAATTCTTAACAAAGAAACTTTTTCAGCTGAAAAACAATCCTCATATCAAAATGATCTTCATTCTAAAGAAAACTTGCAAAAACCATTTTTCTTTTCTTCAAGATGCATATCCCTGAAACATTTTTCTGCATGTAAATCTTTTCCTGTCCAAATGCATTTTTTTTCAAAACCCTGTATTCCAGTTCTAAGCCTGCATTTTTTCAAAAACAATCTAGAATGAAACTTCAAATTTCAAATTGTTCTGCATTCCATTCAAGCAAGCAACCTGCATGTAAGTCTGGAATCGAAAAGCATCAAATTTGAAGCAAGTTTTATAATGATTTAAAGGCTGTGCAAAAATCAAGAAAACTCAAGTTTTAAAAAAAAGGGAATTTAACAGCTGAAGCATACTACAGAGGGTGTTCTGCATGTTCAAAATCTGGGCTCTGCATTTTATTTCAGGTGATTAACACCTAATTTAAAAATAAATTAAGTAGGGATTGCATGCTAATTTATTTGATAAGTTTAATTTTGTATATGCCTTTGAAATTGCCTGTGTATATATGAGTGTGAGGCATGTTTGATTTCCCAAGGTTCTGACTGTTACAATTTAAGTTCAAAATTGATAAATAATTCTTTTCCCTTGATCTAGTTGCTATTATGTTTTATCATTGAATGAAATTTGTTTATTTCATGATAAAATAAATTTTAAAAGTTTTCTTTTTAGCTGTATAGTTTTTGTGTTGTCTGGAACATAAACAACACAGCTAAATTCTGTAAAAAATGAAAAATTTAAAGTATCATAAATCAATGTTTCAGGATTAGGGATCAAAACTACTTCCAAAATTCTGATTTTTAAAAGAAGAATTTAAATTTTTAATACCTTATACTGAGAGCAGTTTAAACCTTTCTATATTTTATAATTTGAGTGAACTCTGTTGATTTTGATGATTGTTTGGGTTGAAATTTCTTTTAATGATAGTGTAATGATCAGTGATATTGGGAAAAATCTTAGTTTGAATTGAAATTCATTTGTGATGTTGTAATTTAGGATTTTTAGTTATGAACCCTAGTTTTACTAGGTTTAAGAATTTGAGTACTTCGGCTTCAGCTAAGGATCGAGTTCTTAGATCTTTAAGGCATTGCTAGATGAGGGATTGATGGAGTTGTTGACGGAGTTTCAAGGGTGATAGTGGTCGGAGTTGGGAGGTCTCGCCGTCGACAGGTCAAGCTTGAAAGGGGGAAAAGATGTTCCAGGTTTTGACTTTAAACTTGAATTCAAATTCGAGTTGAATTTTTGGAGATATGAGATTTGAAGGTTGATGTGGGGTTACTGACCGATGGGAGATGGTCATTGATGGTGACCAGTGATGGCCGGAGTTGATGAATGGGTGCACAGGGAGGAGTTGTGCATGTTGGTGTTGATTTTTGGGTTACAGGGTTTTATACCTCGTGATAGTCTCGGGTAAATTGAAGGGTGTCTCGAAGCAGGAAAGCCTTTTACTCGAAGTAAAATTTATGGTAGCTCGGGTTTGTGAAGTGTTTCAGGTTTTAGTATTTGATCAGAAACCTGTTTTCCAGGTTCTATAAAAATTGAAGTGAAAAGTAGAAATGCAAACTAAAAATTTGAAACTAGTTTGGAACCTGAATTTAGTTATAAATTCAAATAATTCAAATCCTGGTATTTGTAATTATTCAGTTTTTAAATTTTGGTTTGGGTTTTAAATCTAAAATCAGGAAAATGTGTTCTGTTTTTAAAATTTAAAAGTAAAATTTAAATTGTAAGTTGGAGTTCAAACAGGAATATTTAAACCTGAAATGTAATTATGAATTCAATAATTTAAATCTTGGATTTTTGAAACATTTTTGAATTCAAAAAAAAATGTAAGATGTTTTAAACTAAAACAGGAAACTGTTTTCTGTTTTAAATTTAAAAGTAAGTTTTATAATGTAACTGAAAATTTAAAACAAAGTTTAAATCTAGAAACTGAAACATGAAATTCTAGTAGATGAATCTGAGTTTGAATTTAATTTAAATCTGGAATTTAAATTTAGATTTTAAACTTTTTAAATTATAAAGGAACATTGGTTTTGAATTTGAACTATGAATTTTAATTTATGAAATAAGAATTTAAAATAAGGTTAAATTCAGTTTTAAAACCTGAAATTTTATTTTAATGTCAGTTTTTAAAATAAGTTTCTAAATTTAAATTTGTTTTAACTACTTTAGAAAGGGTTAAATAATTTGAAAATGAAGATGGAAGTGTAAGTAAAGTTTTAAATTTTTAAATTTGAATCTGGAATGAAAATTTAAATTTTGTTTCAGTTTGAAATTTAAAAAGAAATTTTAAATTGAATTTGTTTGAAATAAATTTGTTTTATAATCTTTTAAACTTTTAGTTTATAAAAGGTATGTTTGTAAACATGTTAGATAAAAAGGTTTTTTAAATTTGTTTAAAACCTTGTTTAAATAAAATTGTATTCATTTTAAAATCTTAAAATTTTAAAATGAAATTTAAAGTGATGTTTAAAATTTATTTGGAACAAATTGTTTAAAATACTTTATATAAGAAGAATGTTTCTTAATTTAGAACTTAAGAAATTGGTTTCATTTAAATTATTAAATTAATTTAAATGGAATATTAATTATTTAATTAATGAATAATGTGGATGTTTAATTAAGTAATTAATAATTTTTAAGTTAATTAATTATATTTGAGATTAATTAATTAAGGTTAGTTAATCTATAATTAAGGATGGTTAATTAAGTTTTAATTGATGATTAAGATTTATTTAATCAAGTGATTAAAAAAAATTACGATTTTAATTAACACTTAATTAAGTAATAATTAGAGATTAATTAAATTGTAATTAAATATTAATTAGTTGATAATTAATAATAATTTGTATAAGTTAATTCTTAATTAAGTTATTAAGAAATGTTAATGAAGGTCATTAACTTAAGATTATTTTAACAATTAATTAATGTGATTAATTTTTAATAATTAATTAGATTAATCAATAATAATCAATTGTTTAAGTTTAATTTCTTAATGGAAGTAATTAATGAATTAATTACTTGGTGTAGTTAATTTGATTAATGTGATTAGTTTAGATTAATTAAGTTAAATTAATTTAAACATTTGTGGATTGTTGATAACTACTTTATGTAATTTATGGATTTATAATTACTTAGGGAAGTAATTAATTAAATAATTACTGGATGTAATTAAAGATATTAATTATGGAAGTAATTTAAATTACTTTGAGATTAATCAAAGGATTAATCTAGATAATGAACTAAGAGTGATTAATTTATGGGATGAGTAATTAAAGTAGTTAATTACTGAATGGTTATTAATTATGGGTGGTTAATATATATATGGATTGAAGATTAATTACTTATGTAATTAATTTATGTAGAGATTGATTAAATGTAATCAGAAATCATTTAATTAATCAATTAATGATGTAGTTTAGAATTGATTAATTAAGGAATAATTATAAATGAATAAAAGATTTATGTAATTAACTTTAGTTAATTAATTGATTAAGTAATTTACTTATGTAATTAACTTATAGGCTAATTATTTATTGTAATTAGAGATTGTTAATCTGAAATGATTAATTGGAAGAATAATGAGATGATGATTTATAAATTGATTTTTAATCAATTGATGGTTAAGTTAAGCAGAATTAATGATGAAGTAATTAATTTAAATTATTTTAAATTAATTAGAGGTTAAGTAATTAATTTAATTCATTTTAAATTAATTACAGAGTGGTGTGATCATTAGATCATTGCTTATGGTTGATGATTAGTATTGGTTGCCTGGTATGGTTTGTAATCTCAGCTATGAGATGGGAAATGTATGTAATATGGATGCATTGGTTGCTTTGTGATGATAATATGGATTATCTGATTATGATATGAATTACCTGTTGATGATAATGTTGATTATCTATTGTGTTGTGAATTATCTATCTGTATGTATATAGATAATGAATTGAATTGTTTTAAACTCTAAAACAACTTGGCCTTAAAAAGACACGTTTTGGATTTCGATGAGACCGGGATCGGGTTTCCATATTTGGATATCCGAAAACCACATCGATCCAAATTAACGTTAGGTCGTGAATCTCAAGCGAAGGTGAAGATTTAGAGTGCATGGATTATTGTCGTTAACTCTGAGGGTGATTCCAAAATGAATGTAACGAGATAATGCCTTCGGTTTCGTTCGAACCCGGAACGAACTTGTATGCTTTCAGAACATCGTCGGGTGGACGATGAGCATTCTAAGTGATATCTCCTATAAAGGTAATCGTAGCCTCAAGCCTCATCAACCGGGAATGGCTAAAACAGGGGAGGTGCAGCAAAGCTTCGTGGGTAGCCCCCGCCTGAGAGCAAGATTTACCCCTGTCTGGATGTCCCTTTATTTCGGCTTAGTGGTGCGATTGCTGATCACAACTGCGGGGTGGTCTTGTTCGGAACTGTTCAATAAGGAATGGTTCCGGCTTTGTGTTGCAGAGGAGCTGGCGTACTCCTCCGTACGGTGATCTAGGCCACGTACTGTGATGGGCGGTACCCCAATAGCCCAGCCATTGTATGGAATCCAAAATCCAATAAGTGCCAACGGTTTTGATTGTATTACCCACTTTTGTGGCTAGTAGCTGGAATTTAATGAATGTAACAATTTCGGCTATTTCTTATTTACTTGAAAACCCTAGACACTATTATAATATCATCGGATTTCCTATCAAATGTTTTGGTTAGCGTAAGGTAAAAACTTTTCCATGTTTATGTGTGGGAAGTCTTACGTGATACCTTTTCTTTTAAAAGGTTTTTCAAAGTTAAGCAACTTTAACCTGTTACTCACACCAGACCCATGTCTGACCCGAAGTTATTTCTGTTTTCTTTAACTCTTGGGTACTCAAATTTTTACGAGTAGCCAAGGGAATTCAGGTTAGGATTTAGGTTAGCTTTGACGAATTATGGAGGAGCATATGGAGTAGGAGGCTTCTTCGTATAGTTATATAGTTGTCCGCTGTGTTGGTATCTCTGAGTATCTTCTGTGTGTATTGAGTTGTAATAAGTAGACAAGTGTTTATAACTGTCTAGTATGTGATGTATTGTCTGTGTAACTCTGACAATTGTTGTAATACTATGTAATACCTATGTTATTAATATAATTTATTCATTCCGCTGTTAAGATTCTTGTGTTGTTTCTTCTTCCTCTTCTTTCTTTTCTCTTTTCTATCCCTTTCTTTCGTAAGGATGATACGATTTTCTAGGAGTGGAAAGTTGGGTTGTCTCAGTGTCCCGGGTTCGAACGGAACCGAAGGCACTATTCCTACTACATCCATTTCGAAAATATCCTCAGGATTAGTAGCGACTAGCCCTTGCACTTTACTGCTCCATCTTCGAATCCAAAATTGTTTTCCAGAAACATACAAACCAGATCGAAGTGGTTTTCGAGAAATAAATCTCGATCTCGGTCTCTTCGAAACGATCAACGTATTTGTCCAATATTGATAGTCGTTGATTGAACTATCAATTTATATTCACAAACAACCATCAAACAATAAATAATTTTACAAATTATTTATTTATCTCAAAATATATTTACAAGATATATTTCAGATTTTAACCCCTTTTGAAAACAGTTTCAAACATATTCCTTTACCGGAATAATTTCCCAATATTTATTTCCACTGAAACGCCAAGTATAAAATACTTTTAGATTTTAAAATAATTTAAAAGCACCTAGTTATAAAATATACTTCATAGCCTTAAAAATTTAAAACTACTTTAATACTTTATTAAAATATATACTTTAGAAATATTTAGTAAATAAGGCTACTTTTATAAAATATAAAACTAGATTTTTCTTTAAAACAAATACCAAGTCATTTAATAATTACTACGATAATTGTTTTGAAAAATATTTATTTTAGGATTTAAACATTTAAAAATAATAAATTTTCTAAGATATGCATTTTAAAACAACATTAAAACCTTCAACATATATTTAAAATTGCTTGAAAATCGCACTTGGCTATCTAGGGAAAACTCTCTTCTCTTTTACATCCATTAAAAATGAATCACTATTTATTTTTAAACGAATTTCCATTCCTTTATAAATTTCCACTTTGAACTCATATTTAAAATATCCACCAATATTTTATTTTACTTGATAACCCAGTTTAAAAATTCCAAAATCTCACTTCCCTTTTTGATTTCAAATCCCAAAACACTTCAATCAATTTACAATTTATTCCCAATTTACTTTTCTTAAAATAATTTTTCTTTCTTGCTTTGCTTATTTCAAAGTTTGTTAACATTTAGATTTTATTTCCTCATTTTGAGTAAAAACCCTTTTTAACTGAAGATACCAATTTCAGATTCCCAAAATTCCTTCTTTATCTCTTAATTAAATTTAATCCTTAAATAAAAAAAATTCTTTATTCATTCAAATAATATTCCTTAAGCTTTACAATTTATTATTACCCCTAATAATTCAAATTCCTCTTATTCCAAATTCGTTGGAGTTTTGCAATCACTTTTATTTTATTTTATTTTTAATTCATTATTAATTTATTCCAATCCACTAGAATTATTTTACTTAAATTTACTCTTATTTCTTTCGAAAATACAATTCTAGAGATTTGATAATTTATTTTATTGAGATATTCAATCCAACCATACCATTCAATACTTCAATTATTCATAAAATCATCACAGGATATCAAATATTCAGAACACAGAATATAAAAAAATATCTAAATAATTTCGAGGGGTCCAGTTGGATCCCTCCAACCTGTTTTCCCTACATCCACAGATGTTAGCACAATATAATATGCCAATTCAAAATATACCACACTATAGCACATCAAACAATTTCAACCATTCAAACAATTATTTTAATTTAATCATTTAAATTTAAATTTAAATTAACCGAGTGAGATTAACTCACCTTTAACGTTTGTAATCCGACCCAATTCGTCTTGCTTCCTTTACATTTTTACCTTGTATAAATATTGGATGTTTTATTAATATTCGAGTCAAACTGAACCATCAAATTTCCATTTGATAATTAAATTAACCGCATACTTTATTACCATTAGAAAATTTTAATTTATTAATAACTTAATTTAATTTAAATTAATAAATTTCCTTTAAAAAAATCCTTTCGTAACTAAAATATTAAATAAGTCTACCGTACAATTTTATCACCAAATTCCTTATATAACTTTCTTCCAAAATCTCCTATAAATTTCTTGTACATATATATATTTAAACTCTGAAATTTTAAAACTAAACAGTTAACATTTTTTTTCCTTTTTTTTCCTTTTATAAACATATGTAATTAAGTTGAGATTCGAAAATAATTAAATAGATATTACCTACAGAATCGAACCCACACCACTCGAATCGCGACTGCCACCGTGTCGCCCTTCCACTGCCTCGACGTCATCCATCGCAACCCACTGCCAAAAGTACCCACCACGAACGCGCCTCTACTGCACAAACCCTAGCCGCCTCATCCCTTTTGGACTTCGACAAGAGTTGAATCGCGACCCCTCTCGAATTGGCCTCAACGAGCTTGCCTTCGACAACGATATGCTGACGCTCGAACGATCTGGAATGAAATGGAAATTTCCCTCAAGCGGTTTTGATTTCTTCGATTTGAAAGTTCACGAGGGAGAGGGTATGAATTTCGGGTTTGCTACCATTTGGGTTAGGTAAAGTGATTACTGATTTTCGAATGAGATTCCATTTGTTCATTTTTGAAGAGAGAGGCCGGAAAGAAGAAGGCTTCGGCCATTAATTCGAAATTTTAGTTTCGATTGAAATTTTTGACTGACGAAGTTGGAAAAAGGGACGAAGATTCGATGCGAGGTTTATTCATCGGCCATTCTTAATTTCTCTGAAGCTTTGCGATTTAAAAAGAAGACGGGGAAAACACGATTTGATGTATGCGTGCTGTTATAAAAAAAAGAAACACGATATGAAAGGAAGTCGGCTTGCTCAGAAAGATTTCGGCTGTGATTTGAAAAGATAGTTAAATTAAATCGTTAATTATTTTCTAGGTGTTTTTATCTCGTACGATCGCATGATAACTCCGATTAATACAAAATTGGAAATCCGATAATAATTCAATATTACGGACCCAATGGAACTGGTTTTGTCGAATTCTGAGACTGTGCCTTGGAAGGCTATTTTTACATTCAATTTAAACAATATAGAATTTCAAAACTTAACAAAACGCTTTGAAATTCTAGTTTTAAAAATTCTATCATCTTCAGCATTATTAATATAAATTTTACAAGCCTTCAAATTATTTACCAGGCTTAAAATCCCAGATTTCATATTTTACCCGATTTTAAATCATTTAATTCAAAAATTTAACTATTAAATATTAGCGATATTTGAATTCAAGTTAAAAATTTACTTTTAAATATTTCAAATCAATTAAATATTCCAATTTAAATTGCTTTAAAATTCCGGGTCGTCACATTCCTTCCCCCTTAAAAGAATTTCGTCCCCGAAATTACTAATTAGGAAGAATGATCCAATACCCGTTTACTTATTCTCAAACCCAAACAACTTAACTTTCTATTAACTATCTTCTTAAAAAAGAATCATTATTATTATTCTTATTAACTTCCCAAACTTTTTCGGTTTCCAAACAACTCTGTTATACAATCACTCAAATTTATATTCAATCATTCAAGTTTCAACTAAAAAAAAAACCAAATTTTAGAATTAACAAAATTTTCTCAAAATTTTTCTAACTCTCTAAATTTCCGAATTTTTTTGCCAGCGTCTCCTTTGCGCGGCTAGCTTGGTACAACTACAAAATGGCTCTACGGCCTCCCAAATACAAAAAGAAAATCAAAAGGCCAAGTGGCTAGATCCAAAAACCCAATCAAATTCCATACAGAAATTTAAACACATACCTTTTTGTCTGGCAATTCAAATTTATCTTCTAAAACCAAAACCAATTTTCCCTTCCCTTATTCATACCTGCATATCCTCTTTGGCAATAATATATAATCACAACATTCAAAATCGTTTATTTGACTTCTTTCCAAAATTTCAATGTTCATTCCATTTAAGCCCGTACGATGTACCTATATCATTCGTACGCAATACCGAATCCGATCGTTTACTCGATCACACAATCTCACTTCCGAACTAGTATCGTCCACCCCACTTCCTAGTGCGGACTCCGATCTGGTTTCCTGATTAGAAACTGTCATTCTCCTTGCATAGTCATAACTATGATAGAGAATTTCCAGAATCAATCAAAATTCCATATCCAGACTCGCCGTCGAAAATCGAGTGAAAAATTCCAACTCGGATCGGTCAAATTACCTCGAAATTATATGCTCGAATTCTGGATCAAATAGCTATGCGAACAAATAATATACATACATCCTACGTATAAATTCCAATTGATTATCAATTATATCAATTTCCTTTTTATTCACATTTATTTTGATTGTTATACACTTATTCTCACTTTCCCTTGTCACAACTTCAGTTAAATTTTTCATTCAATTATTCACTTGGAATAATTTTTCTCAATACCAATTTACTTAAGAATCTCACCATTCATTTCTTAGGTTTAATATAATTATTTTATACACTTCTTTCATAAATTTGTTTTCACTTCACTATTAGAGTTTATATCTATTTTATTCAATTTGCCTTTATAATTCCATAAAAATTTCAATTTGCTTCACCTTGTTAATTAATTTCAATATAAATACTTCTTTTAGTTTCTTTGAACAATTCTTCAGTTCATCTTACTTATACAATTTAAATTAAATTTCAACATTCAGTTATAATTCCATTTGCTTAACAAATTTTAAATCATTTGTCGTTAGTGAAAATTTTCAAAAGATTCAAAATTTTCTAACTCCCAAATTTTTTGAAATTTTTTGGCAGAGTCTCCTTTGTACGGAGGAGCTTTTGCAATTTGACAAGAGATATAAATATATATACATCGACCCATATGGTCGGAAAACAGAAAAACAGTTCATATTTCCTATTTGTATTGCGTAGGCGTACCTTATTTAGCATTTTAAAGCAAACAACTATTTATTTAAGCAATTAGTGCAGTCAAAACCAGTCAAACGGCTTCCAAAAACCTGTACTTACTCAATTTAAACATGTCAGTGTCAAATATAAAAAGTTTATTAACAACTTCTTAATTTCAATAGCTAACACTTGTATAATATAAGCAATATCCACTAAACCCTTCCATAAGCAAATTTATAAGGTTCGAATGCAAATTTAAATGCTTTCATTTAAATGGTTTACACTTCATTGCTTACATTCAATTCATTTTAAATCCAAATAAACTCATGTTTATTACAATTGATTCAAAAACCAATTTTATTTCTTATATTAACTCATTTGCGTCAACGACGACCATTACTATGCAGATTCAATTATATTCACTTAATAAAATATCCATTTAGTTTATAACTACCTAAAATTGATACCAATTCAATTTTTTACTTTATTTTGTTCCATTTCTAATTGATTCCATTCAATTTATTTCATATTCCATATTCATATTTATCTTATTTGAATCCATTTATAAATCTTGGATCAATCCATTTTCAAACCATCCTACTCGATTCAAATGATTACACAACTCTCCACTTAACTCAATTTCATTCTTAGTCCAAACAAACTCATTTAAAATGAAATAATCCTAAAAGCAATCCAACTCCCATTTACCGAAGTCAAATTCTCATTAATATAACTTACGTTAATTAACTCAATTACTAATTCCATTTACCAAACAAGTTTTATTAAAATCATTTCATAAAACTCGCCACAACTATTTCACAATTTTACTTAAATCAAGCTTTTATTCAAATATTACTTAAGTTATTTTATTTTCTCGTCAAGTTATTTCAACTCTTAAACTCAAGTTATATGTATATATTTTATAAGCACTTTCAAATTTAAATCCTAAATTTGATTTCAATTACCAATCAATTTTGATGCCATTTCATTCAATCCCAACGATTTATAATTCAATTTCTTACATTCAGTTTATTCTTAATCCAAACAAGCTTATATTCAATTCAATTGATTTCAAAATCAGTTTTATTTCACTTCTATCAATTCATAGAATTTATTTAATCCCGTTTTCGTCAAATGACAATTTACTTCTACGAATTTGACCATATGCAAGTGAATAAATAACTACGTAAGCTTGTAACCACTTTAGCTTGATTTCAACTCAATTAATAGTCAATTTCTTCCATTAATCAATCAAGTAGTCTATTTAAAATTTTACCCAATAATTGATTTTTATTTCAGAAATTACTCTAACCATTTTACTTGAGTTCAATCTATTTTATATTTTAAATTTTGGATTACATTCATTATCATTACAACAATTTTATTTGGCCTATTTATTTTACTTCCAAACTTTATCAGTCTCAACTTATTTATATTCATATTTCATCTATTTACAATCAATCTCACTCACATTTTACCTTTTAACTCGGAATTATACTTTTTGTTTAGCCAATATATTTTTATTATTCCATAAACATTTTAAACAAAATTCCAAAGTTAAACAATTTTTCAAAATTTCAATATCACCTTAGAATTCAACTATATCCAAAATTCTTTGGCAAATTCATTTATTCCTTAATTTCAAAACCAAACCCAGTTCACAAACAATTTCAATTCAAAACAACTTGGTAGCAATTTCTCTTCTAGAAACTCAAAAATGAACTTCGATGATGCTGCAGTCATCACCGAAATTATTTTCCAGCGATCGAAAGAGAAACTAGATGCCTTTATCTCTTTAAAGTCCCTTTCAAATATTTTTAGATTCCAAATCTCTCCATATTCAATTCCAATTCAAAAATATTCCCGAAATAATACCACTATTATTTCTCCAAATTCTTTGAAAACCATTTCCAAATCCAAAGGAATTTAAACCTTTCCCAAGATTCCAAATTTGAAATCCATTCCGATTTATTTTCAAATATTTCTCTGGAATCCTACTCCCAATTAATCATATTAGTATATGAAGTTTTTTTTTCAATTTATAAATTGTATTTATAATCTATGTTTCAAATTCCATTTGTTATATAAATTTTATTCTTCTACTTTGGTTATAAGATTTCGATTTCTTATTCAATTTCTACACATTAGTGTTAATAATTTAAGATTATCATTCCTTAACAATCAAGCATCCAAATACAAATAATTTACAAAATTTATATCCTTTATATACAAAAATAATTTGGGTAAAATTATTTCATTTACCCTACTTTAAAACAATACTGTGTCGAATTGTTCTATTCAAGTGTTTAGAGATCCCTATCAATAACGTTAATTAACTACTCAATAAACCAATCAACACAATATAAAATCATTTCATATACACTAACAAATACGCGCTCATATCTATTAATACGCTCAAACTCATTCTAGAGTGCCATAGACTCTATTTTAAATGAGTAATTTCCTACCAGAGCCAAGGTTATCACCAACCTAAGCTCTGATACCAAGTGTAACGACCCGCAAATCCATACCCCTTGAGTCAACACTATTCTACGTCAATCAACTCAAGTTGTACAGAAATACGAACCATCTGGTTAAAGAAGAAGAGGTAGAAGAAGAAAATAGAAATCAACATCAGAATCTAACCATCGCAACGGAATAAAATATAATAGATAATAAATAAACTTTACTCAAAAGCAAATACATTTGTTTACATATTACATCATCAGAGTACATCAATCACAGCTCAACAATATCATACACAGGATACACAACTACTCAACACAGCGGAATATATACATAACAAATACGGGAGTACGTATCGTCATCCTGCTCGTCTCCTGAGCTCCACAGCATTTCCTGTATCCTATAATACTCGGTCTGACCCGAGCATTACAGTCAAATAACACCCGAGTTAGTCTGGAATACCAACGTGAGAAAATCATACCCAATTGATTATTAAAGTTTTAAAAATCCATTGAAAACAAAAGCATCTCGTAAGACCACGCCACAAATAAACATGTCGGGTTTTTACCTTACGATAGCTAAAACAATTTTTATTAAAATCCTCTGATGTTATAATAGTGTATATAGAAAGTAAAGTAGAATCTAGCTGAAATGCTTGCATCTCACGTTTCAGCAACAGTTGGGCGCAATCAAAACCGTACGGGCTCGTAGAGAAAATGGATTTCAACTAATGGCTAGGCACTGGGGTACCACCTGTCACAGTACCTGGTCTAGATCAGCGTACCGAGGAGCCACCCTAACTCCCCTGTAACACAAGACCAGAACCATCCCTTACTGGACAGTCCCGAGCAAGATCACCCCGCGGTTGGGATCAGCAACCGCCCACTGAGCCGAAATAAAAGGGACATCTAGACAGGGATGACCTCACCCTCCAGTGGGGGCTACCCACGAAGCCTTGCTGCATAACCCCTGATTTTCAGCTATTCCCATTTGATGAGGCATGAGGCTAAGAGTTACCTTTTTAGAACAAATTCCTTAGAATGCCCATCGTCCACCTGACGATGTTTCACAAACATTCATCCATACAAGTCCGTCTCGGGTTCGAACGGAACCGAAGACACTATTCCTACTACATCCATTTCGAAAATATCCTCAGGATTAGTAGCGACTGGCCCTTGTATTTCACTGCTCCATCTTCGAATCCAAAATCGTTTTCCACGAAACGCACAAACCGGATCGAAGTGGTTTTCGAGAAATAAATCTCGTTCCCGGTCTCTTCGAAACGATCAACGTATCTGTCCAATATTGATAGTCGGTGATTGAACTATCAATTTATATTCACAAACAACCATCAAACAATAAATAATTTTACAAATTATTTATTTATCTCAAAATACCTTTACAAGATATATTTCAGATTTTATCCCCTTTTGAAAACAGTTTCAAACATATTCCTTTCCTGGAATAATTTCCCAATATTTATTTCCACTGAAACACCAAGTATAAAATACTTTTAGATTTTAAAATAATTTAAAAGCACCTAGTTATAAAATATACCTCATAGCCTTAAAATTTTAAAACTACTTTAGTACTTTATTAAAATATATACCTTAGAAATATTTAATAAATAAGGTTACTTTTATAAAATATAAAACTAGATTTTTCTTTAAAACAAATACCAAGTCATTTAATAATTACTACGATAATAGTTTTGAAAAATATTTATTTTAGAATTTAAACATTTAAAAATAATAAATTTTCTAAGATATGCTTTTTAAAACAACATTAAAACCTTCAACTTATATTTAAAATTGCTTGAAAATCACACTTGGCTATCCAGGGAAAACTCTCTTCTCTTTCACATCCTTTAAAAATGAATCACTATTTATTTTTAAACGAATTTCCATTCCTTTATAAATTTCCACTTTGAACTCATATTTAAAATATCCACCGATATTTTATTTTACTTGATAACCCAGTTTAAAATTTCCAAAATCACACTTCCCTTTTTGATTTCAAATCCCAAAACACTTCAATCAATTTACAATTTATTCCCAATTTACTTTGCTTAAAATAATTTTTCTTTCTTGCTTTGATTATTTCAAAGTTTGTTAACATTTAGATTTTATTTCCTCATTTTGAGTAAAAACCCTTTTTAACTGAAGATACCAATTTCAGATTCCCAAAATTCCTTCTTTATCTCTTAATTAAATTTAATCCTTAAATAAAAAAAATTCTTTATTCATTCAAATAATATTCCTTAAGCTTTACAATTTATTATTACCCCTAATAATTCAAATTCCTCTTATTCCAAATTCGTTGGAGTTTTGCAATCACTTTTATTTTATTTTATTTTCAATTCATTATTAATTTATTCCAATCCACTAGAATTATTTTACTTAAATTTACTCTTATTTCTTTCGAAAATACAATTCTAGAGATTTGATAATTTATTTTATTGAGATATTCAATCCAACCATACCATTCAATACTTCAATTATTCATAAAATCGTCACAGGATATCAAATATTCAGAACGCAGAATATAAAAAAATATCTAAATAATTTCGAGGGGTCCAGTTGGATCCCTCCAACCTGTTTTCCCTGCATCCACAGATGTTAGCACAATATAATATGCCAATTCAAAATATACCACACTATAGCACATCAATCAATTTCAACCATTCAAACAATTATTTTAATTTAATCATTTAAATTTAAATTTAAATTAACCGAGTGAGATTAACTCACCTTTAACGTTTGTAATCCGACCCAATTCATCTTGCTTCCTTCACATTTTTACCTTGTATAAATATTGGATGTTTTATTAATATTCGAGTCAAACTGAACCATCAAATTTCCATTTGATAATTAAATTAACCGCATACTTTATTACCATTAGAAAATTTTAATTTATTAATAACTTAATTTAATTTAAATTAATAAATTTCCTTTAAAAAAATCCTTTCGTAACTAAAATAAATTAAATAAGTCTATCGTACAATTTTATATACATATGTAATTAAGTTGAGATTCGAATATAATTAAATAGATAATTACCTACAGAATCGAACCCACACCACTCGAATCGCGATTGCCACCACGTCGCCCTTCCATTGCCTCGACGTCATCCATCGCAACCCACTGCCAAAAGTACCCACCATGAACGCACCTCTACTGCACAAACCGTAGCCGCCTCAGCCCCTTTGGACTTCGACAAGAGTTGAATCGCGACCCCTCTCGACTTGGCCTCAACGAGCTTGCCTTCGACAACGATATGCTGACGCTCGAACGATCTGGAATGTAATGGAAATTTCCCTCAAGCGGTTTTGATTTCTTCGATTTGAAATTTCACGCGGGAGAGGGTATGAATTTCGGGTTCGCTACCATTTGGGTTTGGTAAAGTGATTACTGATTTTTGAACGAGATTCCATTCGTTCGTTTTTGAAGAGAGAGGCCGGAAAGAAGAAGGCTTCGGCCATTAATTCGAAATTTTAGTTTCGATTGAAATTTTTAATTGAGGAAGTTGGAAAAAGGAACGAAGATTCGATGCGAGGTTTATTCATCGGCCATTCTTAATTTCTTTGAAGCTTTGCGATTTAAAAAGAAGACGGGGAAAACATGATTTGATGTATGCGTGCTGTTATAAAAAAAAGAAACACGATATGAAAGGAAGTCGGCTTGCTCAGAAAGATTTCGGCTGTGATTTGAAAAGAAAATTAAATTAAATCGATAATTATTATCTAGGCGTTTTTATCTCGTACGATTGCACGATAACTCCGATTGATACGAAATTGGAAATCCGATAATAATTCAATATTACGGACCCAATGGAACTGGATTCGTCGAATTCCAAGACTGTGCCTTGGAAGGCTATTTTTACATTCAATTTAAACGATATAAAATTTCAAAACTTAACAAAAGCTTTGAAATTCCAGTTTTAAAAATTCTATCATCTTCAGCATTATTAATATAAATTTTACAAGCCTTCAAATTATTTTTACCACGCTTAAAATCCCAGATTTCATATTTTACCCGATTTTAAACTATTTAATCCAAAATTTTAATTACTAAATATTAGTGATATTTGAATTCAAGTTAAAAATTTACTTTTAAATATTTCAAATCAATTAAATATTCCAATTTAAATTGCTTTAAATTCCGGGTCGTCACAGATCAACCCTTACGGCAGGTACTCCAACGACCAGAAACCTCTGGAAGGATGTTAAAATGGAATATCAAGTTGAGTCAGTTCGATATTAACTACCTTCCATGAAGGGCCATATAAGGGCAAGCGCTAGCAGACTTCATTGCTGAATTCACCGTGTCCGACGAGTCAAACGGTCATAATGTCATGCCTCCCGTTCGATGGAAGATGTACACCGACGTGGCATCTAACGACCATTGTTCGAGGGCTGGCATAGTTCTTGTGACTCCTAAAAACCGACCAGTTTGTTACGCTTCGAAGTTCGAATTCATAGCAACAAATAATGAAGTCAAGTATGAAGCATTGATTGCTAGCTTGAGACTTATCAGAGAATTGGGGGTATGATCAGTTGAAATCTTTTGTGACTCACAACTGGTGGTGAACCAAGTGCGGGGAGACTATCAAGCGAAGGGACAGAGACTTGCCACATACCTTGCACGGGTTCAGAAGCTGCTAGCAAATCTAGAATATTATGATATCTCGCATGTCCCGCGTGAACAAAACAGGGCAGCCGATTCATTGGCAAAATTTGCAAGCATCGGCGATGCACAGCAAATGAGATTGGTTCCCGTTGAAACCTTACATGCTTATAAATATGATGGAGGTAGATTTCATGTTAGAAACGGAAATCCAGAAGGAATCATGGATGACCCCATTCAAGCAATACTTGCTACACGGGAAGGAGCGAAAGATGACAAGTCATTCGTAAGGCTTCGCGATATGTAATGCAGGACGGGATAATGTATCAGAGTGGATTCTCGTCCCCCTTACTCCGGTGTATAGCCCATGATGAGGTAAAACGAGTCCTGAAGGAATTCCATGAAGGAGAGTGTAATGACCATAATGGGGGGCAGACGTTAGCAAAGGAAATCCTCCGCTATGGATACTATTGACCAACTGTGAATCGGGATACCGCAGACTATGTAAGAAGATGCGACAAATGTCAGAAATATGCAAAAATCCTGAGAGCTTCGTTGACGGAACTCACACAAATGGTTAGTCCCTGGCCGTTTGCAATGTGGAGGATCGACGTAGTCGGTTCTTTACCCATATCCAAAGGTGGTGCAAAATACGCAATAGTTGCGGTCGATTACTTTACCAAGTAGGCAAAAGCAGAGCCTTTAGCCACAATCACCACCAAAAAGATCATCAATTTCGTTGTACGAAATATTATATGCCGTTTTGGCCTTCCACGAACTATCGTTACAGACAACGGAACTCAATTCAAAAGCAAGGAGTTCAAAGAGTTTCACCAAAAATATGGTATTGAGAAAAAGTTTGTAGCTGTTGCTCATCCAAAGGCTAATGGAGTGAAAGTGACTACTGTGACTAGTTATCACCTAGGATCGTGTAATATGGAATATAATTAAATATAAATGCGGAAATAGATGATAATAGCAAAGTAAACAAATAATAAGCACACCAGGAATTTTTATACTTGTTCGAACTTCTTGTTCTACGTCCAGTCTCAGACTTCCCTCTGGAATTTCTCACAATAACCCTATCTTAACTCGGAGGAATATGTATACAACACCTGAACAACCAAACATGATTTTTCCGCCTCTAACAACCGAAGGAGGACTTTACCCGCCTGAGCAACCGAAAAATACTTCAACAGTTTCAATAGAATTGCTTTGACACTTTGTGTTCTTAATAACACTGATTTGTCTTTAATAGTACAACCTTCCTATAATCTTTCCTCAAGTATATATATGTGTGTATAACGATTTAGAAAGGAAAATATTGCTTATAATCAAAGAATAAGTTAATTGTTTCAGAGATTCAAGTAATATATGAAAGTTGTGATTGCTTTTTAGAATAGAAAGATAGTAGAAAGTAAGATCAGAAAGTAATCAGAAAATTGGTGATTTGTGAAGTAGATTTTATGCGTTTATATAATAGTTAAAGAGATGCAACTGTTCATGAAGATTTCTGATCAACAGAAGCATCCATTACTCTTCATAATAGAACGTGACTCTTGGCAAAAGGAAGTGTCTTTTCATAAAAAATGACTATTGCAGAATTTAGTCGATTAGAGAAAAACGGTCAGTCGACTGAATATTCAAAGATAGTAAAAACAGTGCATATCTGTGTACAGTAGGCTGTTTTATAGATATTCAGTCGAGTGGTCGATTTTGTTCATTCGACTGAATTCTATTGATAATCAAAAATCACCGCATCTCATTTGGTTAGAGTACTTGCCTTCTAAACTAGTGACCCGGTTTCAAGCCCCCCTCCATGCATTTTTTGAAAACTTGATTTTGATTAAAATATGCATGCAAGTTTATTTGAATGTGAATGATGACTCTTGAGGAAATATTTTAACAAAGCACTAAACTAGACTCTATATACATATTTAATGGCCCTTGTTAAAATATATATGACTATACAAATTATATATTGAGCCGATGAGTCTGGATGTTATCGTAGTCGTAGATCCGTGAACTGTTGTGTCTTGTCAGCAATCGAAACCTATGATCCAACATTCTCCCTCTTTTTGATGATGACAATTTCATTTGCTACAAACGAATCTTTGACAAGCTTTGCTGATCTTATCTCTGTCACTGAATATCTTCCTGTAGACGTGCTATAGATTTCTCCCCCTGAATCTATGCTATATATTCCTGTAAATAATTGATCTTTTCTCCCCTTTAATCTGTGCTTGCAAGGTTTATTCTTGCAAATAGTGTTAGAGAGCAATATCTTTCTCCCCCTTTATCATCGACAAAAGAAGAGTATATATGATGATATAAATTATATTTTACAAAAGTGTTAACATAGAGCAATATAAAACAAAATGACCACTACTTATAATGTAAGGTATCAGAAAAAAAATTAACATTTAAAGCATGCGATACCAAAGGTTTTTATAATTTCCTAATTTTTAGGAAATCATACCCATTTGGATGTGGTTGAACCTTTATAAATATAATTTTCATTATTAACTACCATATCAAAATAATCATCAATGTATTTTTCTCTTTTTTACCAATTAACAGGAACCCAAATACTAAGATAATTTTTATTCATATTTCCTGTTAATGATTTTGTACTTCTAGAGAAATTATCAACATTATAGGTCATAGTAGTATTTGAATTTCTATTGGATTTAGGCTTTACTCGAAATTTAGTACTATCACTATCATTTTTATTATACATGAAAGCATATCCAGTGCTATTTCTATGATCAGTTTTATTATATCCTAAACTCATTTTATTTGAAGTAGACTGAGAATTTTCTATTATTTTAGAAAGATTTTCTCGTCCTTTATTAAAATTAGAAATATTTTTATTAATATCTTCTAGCTTAGTTTTAAGACTAGATTTTTCTAACTCTAATACTTTAGTGTTAGATTTTAAATCATTAATTTCAACTGATAAATCATCATTTTTATTCTTCTGAATTTCTAATTCCTGAGCTATCATAGAAGTTTTGAAGCTAAATTAGAATTAGATTCTTGAGAATTTTCAAGTTCTTCTTCGAGAATTTTCTTTTCATCTCTAAGCATACTAATTTCCAATTCAGATCTATTTAGTTTTCCTTGTAACTCCTTATTATATTTCTTAGTCTGTTTTACAAAATCTACCAGTTCAGAATTAAGTTCAACTAAATCTTCAAAACTTAGTTCACTTACATCATCATTTGAAGTCATGAAGCATGCATTTGCTTGCTCTGTGTCACTGTCACTGTCGCTTTCTGATGATGAAGAATCTGAATCATCCCATGTTACAGAAAATGCTTGCTTCTTGAATTTGTTCTTCTTGAATTTGTTTTTCTGTTTTTCTGGACAATCTTTCTTCATATGACCCTTCTTATGACATTCATAACATTCCATGACAGATGATGATGGTTTGTTGCTATTATTGTTGCTAGAATTATTTTTGTAGCTCTTTCCCTTGTTATTCTTTTTGAATTTCAAAAACTTTTTGAAATTCTTCGCAATAAATGCCATATCCTCTTCATCTGAGTCAGAGTCATCTTGTTCTGCTTGAAACACTATATTCTTCTTGTCTTGTGCTTGAATTTTCTTTGCCTGCAAATTCACTTCATATGACATTAGATTTCCTATTAACTCTTCTGGTTTCATAGTTGAAAGATCATTTTCTTCTTCAATAGCTAGGACCTTTCTTTCCCATTCATCCGTTAAAGAGTTTAGGATTTTTGATACTATATCAAAATCAGAAAAAATTTCTCCTAATCTTAATAGTGAATGATAGATATCTTGAAATCTAGAATACATATCATTGATGGATTCATCTTGTTTCATTCTAAAGTTTTGAAACTGATTTTTGAGTATGGAGATTTTGCTTTGTTTAACTTTGTTAGTTCCTTCACGAGTGATTTTAAGCGTTCTCCATATTTCATAAGCAGTTTGACACATGCTAACACAACTAAATTCATTTCTATCTAGTGCACAAAATAACATGTTTATAGCTTTAGCATTGGCAGTAGCATCTAATTTTTGTGTGTTTGACCAAGTGGAATATTCTCCAGTAGGAAGAGTATATTCATTCTGTGTGATATTCATGATTCAAAACAATTTGATTGCATATAGATTCACATACGAGTAGACTAATAATTATAGTTCAAACCATTAAAGAATGGAGGTCATGCAGTGGATTGACCTTCAATAAAACTAGTATTAGTGGTGTTGTTTTCCATGTTAGCAAGATATCTGATAACCTTGTAACGGTTATAAGATGCCTTGCTCTGATACCAAATAAAAGTGACTACTGTGACTAGCTATCACTTAGGATCATGTAATGTGTAATATAATTAAATATAAATGCGGAAATAGATGATAATAGCAAAGTAAATAAATAATAAGCACACCAGAAATTTTTATACTGGTTCGAACTTCTCGTTCTACGTCCAGTCCCAGACTTCCCTCTGGAATTTCTCACAATAACCCTCTCTTAACCCGGAGGAATAGGTATACAACATTTGAACAACCGAACAGGATTTTTCCACCTCTAGCAACCGAACGAGGACTTTACCCGCCTGAACAACCGAACAAGACTTCAATAGTTTTAATAGAATTACTTCGACACTTTGTGTTCTTAATAACATTGATTTGTCTTTGATAGTACAACCTTCCTATAATCTTTCCTCAAGTATACATGTGTGTATGAAGATTTAGAAAGGAAAATATTGCTTAGAATCAAAGAATAAGTTAATTGTTTCAGAGATTCAAGTAATATATGAAAGTTGTGATTGCTTTTAAAATACAAAGATAGTAGAAAGTAAGATCAGAAAGTAATCAGAAAATTGGTGATTTATGAAGTGGATTTTGTGTGTTTATATAATAGTTAAAGAGATGCAACCGTTCATGAAGAGTTCTGATCAATAGAAGCATCCATTACTCTTCATAATAGAACGTGACTCTTGGCAAACGGAAGTGTCTTTTCATAAAAAATGACTGTTGCAGAAATCAGTCGACTGGAGTAAAATGGTCAGTCGACTGAATATTCAAAGATAGTAAAAAACAGTGCATATTTGTGTACAATAGGCTGTTTTATAGATATTCAGTCGACTGGTCGATTTTGTTCAGTCGATTGAATTCTGCTGATAATTAAAAATTACCACAGCTCATTTGGTTAGAGCACTTGCCTTCTAAACTAGTGACTCGGGTTCGAGCCCTGCTCCATGCATTTTTTGAAAACTTGATTTTGATTAAAATATGCATGCAAGTTTATTTGAATGTGAATGATGATTCTTGAGGAAAGATTTTAACAAAGCACTAAACTAGACTCTATATACATATTTGATTGCCCTTGTTAAAATATATATAACTATACAAACTATACATTGAGCCGATGAGTCTGGATGTTATCGTAGTTGTAGATTCGTGAACTGTTGTGTCTTGTCAGCAATCAAAGCCTATGATCCAACATGGACAAGTTGAAGCCGTGAACAAAATAATCAAGTCCATATTAAAAAAGCGTTTGGAAAAGGCTAGAGGCAAGTGGGTGGATTAACTTCCGACAATGCTCTGGGCATATAGAACCACCCACAAGTACGCGACTGGCCACACTCCATTCACGTTGGCATATGGCATGGAAGCTGTTATACCCGTAGAACTTGAAGTTCCATCACATCGGGTAACTTACTACGACCCTGAGTCGAATCGGGATCTTTTGCTGGAATCACTTGACTTCATTGATGAAAAACGTGAAGAAGCTAACTTAAGAGCGGCTGCATACAGACATCGAGTCGCTCGATATTATAATGAAATGTCCGATCGAGAATCTTTGATGTGGGTGACCTCATTTTGAAACGAGTTTTCCCGGTGCCATCGCATATGAATCCCGCATGGGAACGTCCATACGTCATTGAATGGAAGCTTTGAGAGGGAACTTTCAAGCTAGCGACCGTTAATGGTGCGACACTCCCCCGATCATGGAATAGAAAGCTTTTGAGGCATTGTTATACTTAGTCCATTTCTTTCATATGTTAGTTGCACTTATTCCCAGCATGTCTTTATTCCTAGTTTTCGGCATGCAATAAGACAATTTAGCTTATTTTCAATAATAAAGGCTTGAAGCCATTTTTTTCTTTGATTATTGATGTTTCTGTGTATGATCTATGGCAACCCACTGAAGTTTCATTATTCTGTCTGACGTACGAACGCACACGAACGCCTTAAAATCTCCGAGTCCCCTGCGTGCGGACTGGAGTACTCTGAGTCCCCTGAGTGCGGACCAGAGTATAAAGGACTCAAAATCTCCGAGTCACCTGAGTGCGGACTGGAGTACTCTGAGTCCCCTGAGTGCAGACCAGGGTATAAATGACTCAAAATCTCTAAGTCACTTGAGTGCGGACTGGAGTACTCTGAGTCCCCTGAGTGCGGACCAGAGTATAAACGACTTGAAATCTCCAAGTCCCCTGAGTGTGGACTGGAGTACTCCGAGTCCCCTGAGTGCGGATCAGAGTATAAACAACTCAAAATCTCGAAGTCCCCTGAGTGCGGACTGGAGTACTATGAGTCCTCTGAGTGCGGACCAGAGTATAAACGACCTGAAATCTCCAAGTCTGCGGAGTGCGGACTGGAGTACTTTGTGTCCTCTGAGTGTGGACCAGAGTATAATCGACCTGAAATCTCCAAGTCCCCTAAGTGCGGACTGGAGTACTTTGAGTCCCCTAAGTGCGGACCAGAGTATAAATGACTCAAAATCTCCAAGTCCACTTAGTGCGGACTGGAGTACTCTGAGCCCCCTGAGTGTGGATCAGGATATAAACGACTTGAAATCTCCAAGTCCCCTGAGTGCGGACTGAAGTACTCTGAGTCCCTTGAGTTCGGACCAGATATAAATGACTCAAAATCTCCAAGTCCCCTAAGTGTGGACTGGAGTACTCTGAGCCGCCTAAGTGCGGACCAGAGTATAAATGACTCAAAATCTCCAAGTCCCCTGAGTGCAGACTGGAGCACTCTGAGCCCCCTGAGTGCGGATCAGAGTATAAATGACTTAAAATCTCCGAGTCCCCTGAGTGCAGACTGGAGTACTCTGAGTCCCCTGAGTGCAGACCAGAGTATAAATGACTCAAAATCTCCAAGTCCCCTGAGTGCGGACTAGAGTACTCTGAGCCCCCTGAGTGCGACCACAGTATAAACGACTTAAAATCTCCGAGTCCCCTGAGTGCGGACTGGAGTACTCTGAGACCCGTGAGTGCGGACCAGAGTATAAACGACTTAAAAATCTCTAAGTCCCCTGGGTGCGGACTGGAGTCCTTTGAATCCCCAGAGTGCGGATTGGAGTATAAACAGTTTAAATTCTCTAAGTTCTCGGAGTGCGAACTAGGACACAAATGACTTGAAGTCATCAAGTCCCCGGCATACGGACTGAAAATTATTCTAAGTACCTAAAGCATGGAAGAAAGGATGTACAATTCCAAAGAGTTTCCAACTTATATGAAGATGAATTGAAAAGTTTATGTAACTCACAATAGCTTGGGTTTCGACCACAATCATACAGAAAGCTGAACGATAAAAGTCTTTTGAAAGAAAAAAGAACTAAGCTTTATTTATTCAAAAATAAGTTTCTACTACAATTCCTCCAAAATTCAGAGTCAAAAGTCTATTTACATGGACTATGAAAATAAATAAAAATAATTACATAATCTAAACTAACTCTCGTTGAACAAGAGTAATAATTACTTCTTAGATTTCTTCGACTTCTTTCCCTCCTCCATCTTCTCAAACGACTCCTCTCTCATGCATTTTCCCTTGGAAATTTTCTTTGATGGGGAGGTAACAACCGAGGAAGCACGGGGAATCTCTAATGGCCTGGACCCACCAGTAAGGATGACCTTCAACGGCTTGTTCAGAGGATCATCTAGGTCCACGACTCGAGGCTCGACTTTGATTTCGGCCGTCATTTTCTTTTCCTCCTCGAGTTTCTCCTTCATGCTCATTTTAGAAGTATGTTTAGAGGCGCTCGTGATCTCGATTTCATAACTTCCCTCGATGGGAGATGAAGTCTCGGACTTATCCTCATCAAGCTCCCCGATCACCTGAGCATCTGGACCGGGAGTCTCTCCTGCGTGAGTAGCCTCACTTGTTTTCCCTTTCACCTCTATGGCGTCATTGCTCCTTGGAATGGGCTCAGGATTAGAACGGCCTGTGCAAAATCACAAAAAACAAACATTAGAATACAATGACCTCTCATAAAAAATGACGACTCTTGGAATTTTAAAATGAAGGGTTACATACTGGCTTCTGACTGACTCTCAACCATCTGAGGCGTCTCACCCTCTGGAATAGGAGATAGAATGTGAACGCCGAGGCCAGGGTCCTCCGGGTCATAACCAACATGTTGCTCAAATGGATCAAATACCGGCCGATCAGCCGACTGAGTAGGAGCATGAGCTGGAGATTCGGACCCGGATGGACGGGCAATAACATCTTTCCCTTTCGATGAGGAGGAACCTTTGCAGTAAAGGGCCTTCGCCGCAGACAGGTCTGAATGCTCGTTCCCCTTAAGAAATTCTTTTATTAAAGCATCTTTATCGACCTCCATGGTGTCAATTCGACCTTCCTGATTTTTATTAAAGTCTCCCATGCCTCAGCTAGGGATTCAAGGTAGCTCTCGCCCAGAAAAGTTAAGTCCTGATGCATGAGGACACGGGCATTGAAATCTGCAATCAGTGGGTCGAACATGCATTTGACCTCCTCCCTACAAGCCTCTTTAGCCGCGTCGAGACGAGAGTCAATCTCCGTAGATGCTATTTTCTTGCCCTCTTCACATTCTTCATCTTTCAGCATCACAACTTTAGAAAGCTCGTCGTCGAGCTTTGCCTTTAGAAGTCACGTAGCAACGATCTCGTCGCAATACCGTTGCGACTCTTCATGGGCGGCAATTTTCTCCTCTCTTTCTTTATGGAGTTGATCCTCCAGCTCTTTGACACGGAGGGCAAATGCATCCCTTTCCTTCTGCACTGAATCCTTCTCTAAATCCATGGCCCACAGCATTGGACCGCCTCGTCGATTTCTTTTTTATGAGTTGACCCCAGGCGATTGACGGCCTCCGCAAGTATCTTTGGCACTCTATTGGGCGGCTTCAAGTTGAGATTTATACGCTGAGAGCTCTTCGTCCTGAGATTTAATAATGCCTTTATCATGGATAGTCTCGAGCTTTAGGCGATTAATTTCATGCTGACGCTCAATGGAGACTTCTGAAACTTTTTCAGCTAAGTGCACGAATGCATCGTGCTGGACATAGACGTCATTAGTACAAGCAATAGTACTTTGCTTGACATGTCCTGGAATCTGGTGAATCGCCGGAAGGAATTTTAAGCCATCGAAGCATATCTTTAGAAACAAGGCTTTAAGCTCAACAAGTCGGTCTGCTACCGATGGATCAGAAACAGGAGTGAGAGGAGTCTGCTTGTTGACCACGGGTGTTCTATAGGGAACTTGAGATTGCCTCGTACTTGACGAACCGGAGTGTTGATCCCGATGGGCCTCAGGCTGGGACCTTTTATGTGCGGTTTCTCTTTGCTGTGCTCCGGTTGAGAAGGAGGATCACGAGGATATGAGGATTGGTTATAGGTCTTTCTTCGGTAGGATGATTCCCGATGGTGGTAGTCTCGATCGCCGGAATCATCTCAATCTCGGCGTTTACTGGAACCCGAATCCCGACCGAATTGGTGAAAAGTCGATGAACCACGTAGGTGGTCGAGTCCATGTGTACGCACTATGTCACCTACACAGAATTTAAATAATGACAAGTTAGCAAAGAGTAAAGTGATGACAGAAATTTAAGTGCAAGGTGAAGTGAATGTGTTTGTGTGTGTCCTAGTGTTTCCCCCCGACGGACCAGTTTCTTTACCAATAGGAGTTTTTTCTCCCTGATCTTGGGGTCGAGCGCTTGTATCGCCTTTCATGGGCGAATGAAGCTTAGGGGCCTCTGGATCGTCGAAACTGTAGTTGAGCAGATCATTAGGTAAAGTTCGACATGCCTTTTAGACAGCTTTCTAAGTGCTGCGAGGAAGCTTTTTTCTCCACCGGAATAAGGGTAACCTTAGAAGTTCCTCCCACTATTTTCTTCCTCAGCTTTTATGCCAGTTTCTTCTTCCCCTTCGAAGGGGAAGGCATCGTTTCAATGCCATGAACTTCGACTATTGGGTCTCGAGATGGACTAACATTTTTGCCTGTACTTCGGGCATTTCAGCTTCTTTAATCTCCCCCTCCTCTGGTGTGTCAGCGGCGTTACGCGTGAAGACCCAGCCTGCTTTTTTCCTTTTCCAAAAGCAGGCCTGGTTAGTGTGACGCCTTGAGGGAGGCTTATTCGGCGACCTTCCGCCAGCAGCCCAAACTTCATGAGCGACTCATTAGAGATTTAATATCCCAGTCTTCAGCAGGGATGGCTCGGATAGCTTTGATAGCTTCAAAGTAGCCGGAGCCTTTGGGACGTGGGTTGATAACTATGAAGGTAGATGAAGAGTCACAAAAGATGAAAATTTCGACAAATTCAAGGATTGATTCGGAAAGGGAACTTACTTCCTTCTACCCATCTCCTGGCAAATCCAAGAGGACAACACATGTAGAACCACTCTTCCTTGTATTGGGAAAATTTGCTCCATGCCCCAGTCAGGATTTGGCATTTACTATATGGCTTGAGGAATAAAAAAGATGGGCTATCTGACCGTCTCTTGAAGCAATATATATATATCGTATATCTCCTGGAGTCGGTAGCCTGAAAAGCACACTCATGAAGAGAATGCAAGTGCCGTATATGAATGCATGGCTATTTGGATGTAATTATGAAGGGGCGATCTCGATGTACTATAATAGGTTCCGAAGAAAGGAGTTAAATGGCGGAACGCTACCGACCCAGCACATGAATCTGTTGTAGGCCGTATACCCGACTGGGGGCAAGTGGGGACTATCCCGTCCCCACGGAACCAACACATCATCGAAAGGGATTCCATGGACTGAGCATATATGATGAAGCATACTTTCATTAATCTTCGAGGCTTGGGAATCGATCGGATGTCTAAGAAGATGGCTGCCTCCAAGGCGTCGGGAGCCAAGTCGACAGATGCGGTCGTAGAGCTCAGCATGTCTTATACAGAAGTAGTTGAAAGATTTAAAGTTACTACTATTTCTTGTCGAGAGGATGGCCCAGGTTTATCCGAGATCGTAGCAGAGCTAGATTTTCTAGACATCTCTAATGAAGATTGAATCTGACGAAACACCTGTTTGAACTATACTGGAAAACAATCGACGTTAGACTTAACAACATAAATATCCCCACGTATGGTGTGTGAAGTAGTGCGATCATTCAAATGTAAGTGCCAAGAAATTAAAAGTCACTGGGTTGGCGAAATAAAGTTAGGATTTGAACTATCGTCTTCGAAGATCGTCATTGCTGACCGTCTACGAGAGCTTATCATAAGATAATTAATGTTTTGAACTCGGCATCGACACTGCATATGAAAGGTAATTAACTGTTAGGAAAGTTAAGTTCAAGTCTAAACACGGGAGTTATCAGTCCTGATTGTCCGATATGCTTAGTTGTGTAAGTCTGTCATTGTTCATTATCTTATATTCAGGCATGAGATGCGTTGAGTCAACTATGCATTAGGTTCGACTTGTGTTGCTATTGTGTATAACTCTCCCGCCTATCCTCTCCACCATCGACATTCGGCTAGTCATGCCGAACCGCAACCATGCCGAGCCGCCTCGCTTGGCACTTCAACCTCAACACCAACACTCTTCTACCTATCCACTTCGTCATTCGGCATTCGGCTAGTCATGTCGAACCGCAATCACACCGAGCCGCTTCGCTCAGCATTTTGCCTAGCTCTTACTTTTCTCCAACACTCCTTCCTACCTTGTTCGGCCTAAAAGAATCGTGCCAAGCCAAGAGCTTACTGAGCCGCATCGCTTGACATCCAGGCTCAACCCTCGCTTCTTCTTTGTTCTCCTTCTTTCCCCGCTCGGCATAACTCACTGCTCTCCTCCAATTTCTCTTTGCCGCTCGGCACCAAGAGTAATGCCGAGTCATGGCCATCTCTTTCCCGAATCGCACGCCATGCTCAATTTACATCACCAAACTTTAGTACTCCTTACTTCCTCATATCCTAAACACCTCTGACACTTCCTTCCTTCCATCACTCT
This sequence comes from Allium cepa, assembly GCA_030765085.1. NCBI lineage: Eukaryota > Viridiplantae > Streptophyta > Magnoliopsida > Asparagales > Amaryllidaceae > Allium > Allium cepa. The sequence continues at coordinate 38,736,476 of CM060931.1, forward strand.
GCCTAGCCCTAAAACGCGTTTTGACCTCGAATTCGATGTCCTTATCCACGCGGTTCCAACTATCCTTAGTCTTACAAAGATTCACGAGTTCGAATCTCATGTCATGTTTCCTCTTCGAGATGACGTGTTTAAAGTTAAGGCCATTACCTAAGAAGTCATTCGAAGCTTGGGGATATTCTGAAGTAGGAAGCATGATTCTGGTCGGGTTCTTTGATTTGGGAAAGGAGGTGAGGCAATTTATTGATTTTGAGAAAGGAAGGGAAAGGTAAATAGTTTGCAGGAGTTTGAGACAAATTTGTAGATTCTGAAGAGTAGAGGAAAAAGTAAAAGGGGGAGGACGAAGAAGTCTCGACTTAAATAGAGAGAAGGGAAGTTAAATGGACAGTGACCGGTAGAACCGGTCAATGCACTACCATCGTTCGACATTATGTCATTAGGCATTTGTATGTCGCTCGATATTAGTGTATCATTCGACATTAGTATGCCGTTCGACATTCAATGCCTCATTCGACATTCGAGAGGTCGAAGAAAAACGTTATCTAAAGATTAAATGAGGACTCTAAAGAAAAACACGGAGTGCTAATGGTTCAAACCGTATCATGATCATCCACATGACACACTTTGGGGGGTAAGTGTTACCCGGTGGTTTGACCGAGTAACAAGAGGCTTAGTGTAGAAGGCTCGTTCGGCATTGAAGGCCGTTCGGCACAACATGCTCGTTCGGCATTGAAGGCCGTTCGACACAGCATGGTCGTTCGGCATTCCATATCGTACGGCATGAAACCCGTTCGACGGAGAAGCCTCGACCGACATCCAGCACCGTTCGGCATCCAGTCCGTTCGGCACAGCAGGGTCGTTCGGTGTGAACCTCGTTTGGCATTGCAAGGTCATTTGGCATAGCGAGGTCGCTTAGCATAGCAAGGTCGCTCGGCATAGCAGTGTCGCTCGGCATAGCAAGGTCGCTCGACATAGCAGGGTCGCCCGGCATAGTAAGGCCGTTCGGCATAGCAGGGTCGTTCGTCATGAGCCTCGTTCGTCATGAGTCTCGTTCTGCATTCCAGCCTCGTTCGGCATTCCTGCCTCGTTCGGCATTCCAGCCTCACTCGGCACACGGCCTCGCTCGGCATAAATATTTCATTCGGCATCTCCCCTCGACCGGCTTCGGATCTCATTCGGCCGACACACTGCCTCGTTCGGCTCGGAGATATGGCTCTACATTTCCCGATCGGCATTTGTGGCTCGAAAAACAGAAGTCACTCACCACAGGCTGAGGTATCTTGCTCGTAGGCCCATTAGGGAAGTCCAACCCATCTTCGTCTGTAAATAGAGGGGCAGAGGCATAGTGGAAAGGACCTTTTTTCAAGAACACTAGGGAGACTCTACCGCATTCAAGACTCATTCTTTTTACTTAGCAATTGTATTCAAATAGTTGTTGTACGGATTGTATCTATAATCAAATGTTGATTAAAGCAATAAAGATTTGATTAAAGCAATAAAGATTAACTACAAAGTGGACGTAGGCAGATACGCCGAACCACTATAAATCTGGTGTTCTTGTCTTTGCATTTAATCTAGCATACTGTTCTTTGTTTAAATTTACTTTCTTCATTAATCTCTCTACACAATTTTTCTTAAGGGTGTTAGTGACCAATTCTGGTGCTAACAATAATATACTCTAAAACTTCAAAAATCAATTTTTTGAAAATACTGAAAATTGAATTCTCAAATTCTTAATTTAAATTCATTTCAATTCCAAATCAATTTTAAACCATGTCTATAATTTCATCTATATATCATGTTGTAGTAGTCAATGGTTTACAAAACAATAAACGATAATCAAATATTATCATTTCTTACAACCATTCATTTAACTATTTAGTTTCAGAGAATTATACCTTTATATATAATATAATCACATACAAAATTAATTCATTTACAAATTTTGCAAATAATATCGTGTCAGTTTGCTCTTTTCAAATATTTCAGAAAACTGTTCGTGTACATCTTCGGTAACCTGGCTCTGATACCAACTATAACGACTCGATATTTTAAACCATTCGCATCCGTACATGTCGAACTTGATGTAACGACCCAATTTTTCGACGCCCGAAAATCGACTTCAATATGTCCACTGTATTAAATGCCGAGCAATCGGATGATGAAAAGCCGACCTATTAGGGTTAGAAAAGAAGGAGGTAGAAGAAGAAATAGAAAACAATATCAGAATCTAGCAATCGCAGCAGAACAATATATAATAGATAAATGACTTATCTTTAAAACAAAAAGAATTATACCTGTTTATACATTACATCATCAGAGTACAATAAAATTCATAACACACAACTAAATAGTTACCATAACCTATCCTTACAAAACTGACTATACAGCTTACACTGCATGGCGGAAATACAAATCTATGGAAATACGCCTCGTCATCCAGCTCGTCTCCTGAGCTCCACAGCAGTCCATCCCAAAATCTGTACTCTATAATACTCGGTTTGACCCGAGCATTATAGTTAAATAAACCCGAGTCATTCTAGAAAATAAGCATGAGAAAACACACTCAATTGGATTATTAAAGTTTTCAAAAATCCTTTGAAATAAAAGGTATCTCATAAGACCATGCCATAAATAAACATGTCGGATTTTTACCTTACGATAACCAAAACATTTCTTATAAAATCCTCTGATATTATAGTAGTGTCTATATAAAAATACTTATTCAAATAGCCAAAATTGTAACAGTATTAAATTCCAATAGTACTAGGTTCTACAAACAAAACCGTAAAGGCACGTAGGGAGAATGGATTTCCATCAATGGCAAGGCTACTGGGGTACCGTCGGCCACAGTATGTGGTCTAAATCACCGTACCGAGGATCCACCTTGATCCCCTACATCACAAGACCGGAGCTACCCCTTACTGGATAGTCCAAATAAGTTCACCCAGCGGTTGGGATCAACAACCACCTACACAGCCCAATAAAAGGGACCTCTAGACAGGGATGATCTTACCCTAATTGGTTGCTAGCCACTTAGCTTTGTGTGCACCTCCCCTGTTCTAGCCATTCCTGGTTGATGAGGCTCGAGGCTATGCGTTACCTTTTTAGCACACGTTCACTTAGAATGCTCACCGTCCCCCTGACGATGGTCTGATAACATTCATCCATACAAGTCCGTTCCGGGTCCGAACGGAACCGAAGGCACTAATCCTGCGACATTCATTTTGGAATCACCCTCGAGATTAGTAGCGATTAGCCCTTGCACTTCACTGTTTCATCTTCGACTCCAAGCTCTTGTCTTCCTCACGAAAACGTTCAAACCGGATCGAAGTGGTTTTTGGGAAATTAATCCCGATCCTGGCTCTTCGAAATGGTTAACGCATTGGCCAATATTGATAGTCGGTTATTTAACTATCAAATAACATTCACAAACAAATCATCAGCCTTAATAATTTTTCAAATTATTTATTATTCAAAATATCTTTGCAAGATATCATTCCACACTTCAACCCTTGAAAACAATTTTCAAATCACTTTCCTCTCGTAGAATAAATTCCAAAATATTGTTTACTTCCACTAAAAATTACCAAGTCTAAATACTTTAGATTTAAAATAATTTAAAATCACTTTACCCAAAAATATATATACTTTAAAACATTTAAAATAAAAACCACTTAAAAGACATTATTTAAATTACTAGTTATGAAATTTTATAATAACTTCTCATGTAAAACTTAAGCCAAAACAAATTCTAAGATAAAAGTTACGAAATTCTATACAAGTTTTTCAAATCAAAACTTTAGCCAAACTATGTTTAAAGCAAAACTACTTTATCAAATTTAAATATTAATAATTATCCTTTTAAATATAATACCAATTAACCTTTTTAAAATAATTACTACTACAACTAATTTAATGAAATATTTACTTTTAAAATTTTAAACAACTTAAACAATAATTCTCAAAAACATTCTTTTAAACAACTTTAAAACTTTTAACTTAACTTAAAAATCTGCTTGAAAACGTACTTGGCTTTTCAGGAAAATACGCTTTTCTTTCACACCTTTAAAAGTAAACCCCTATTTATTTTTAAAACAAATTACCCATTCCTTTATAAATTCCCATCCTGAATTTATACTTCCAAATATCCACCGATATCTTATTTCACTTTATAAACCCAGTTTATAAATTCCATAGTTTCATCCTCCTTTAAAAACAAAGTTTCAAACGTTTAATCATTTTCAAATTGACTTTCAAATTTACTCCACTTAAAATAAATTCCTTTACTTACTCAATTTATTTCAAAACCCATTTATCCCATATTCACACCTTTATTTATGATTTAAATTCTTATTTAAATCGGAAATACCAATTCCATACTTTATTTCAAATTTCCTTTTATTTCCCAAACCCATTCAAATTCTTAAATTTTAAAAGTATATTTCTCCGTACTTTACAAACAATATTGCTTAAGTATTTATTTTAAATAAATTCCTTTTTCCATTTATTCAAATCCCTATTTTCTCCCATTATTGAATTTAATATATAGAATTAAAACAATTTTTTATCTCTTTTCCAAATTCGTTCCTTTAATTTATTTGAATTCACTATAATTATTTTACTTAAAATTTTCCTTTTTTATTTCCTTTTAAAAATCCAACTTTATATAGATTTCATTTTTCTCAAATACTAATATATAATCAACCAAGCCATAGCATTTAAAAAATTTAATTCCAAATAAAATCAATATATTCCATCACAGATTATCACATACATCACATTACCGAAAACTGCATATCCCCAATCGTCCAGTCACACTGGTATTGCTCAAAACAATAGATTGTTAATTTATATTTGGAAAACTCAGCATGTACAGTAAATAAATAAATCACAGGATCACAGACACAGAGTAATACAAACATAAGCAGCGGAAAAGATAAATAACAGTTCATGAAGCTACTATATAAACAAAAGAGTTTGAAATAAAATACAACAAAATATCTCAAATACAATGTAGTCTTGAATACAAACAGATGACAAGTCTGAACAAAATAACTGGATAGCTGAATGAATAGATGTAGATGTATCTATAAGTAGAGATCCAACTCCAAAAGTGAGTCTCAAATGCTGTGACAATTAGTACGACCCGAGCATAAAGCAAAACATAAAACACTCGAGTCAGGATTAACATTCTTATATCAGTAAATTTAAATCAAGTGAAATGTCAACTAAAATACAAGTATCTTAAAGGATGTTTGGGATTTCCATCCTCTAAGGATCCGTGGAACTATCTACTATGTAGTAATATACGCTATTATAATATGTCTATAGCAAAGTAAAGCTATTAAAATAGCGTTAAGGCGTTACCCATATCCTCCTTAACATATTTTATATATTCACGTAGTCTATACAATGCCGTACGTTCCTCCATAAACTGGAGGCTTACCCAGAGGACACCACATAGGTACGATACGAAACTAAACTCGTAGAAGGCGCGATAGGGCATCGACAAGGCACTCGAGGCAATGACGGGGTAGATATACAGTTTTCAGATCCGGATTGGTGGTAACGCATAGCAGCTACTACCGCCCACCCCGTGACACACTCCCAAATCAAAGGTGCACCCAATCAAATCACAAAAGAAATAGAATGGTACCGAAGAAATATGTACGATTGGAGGAATGACCTCACTTAGCCCAGTGTGGATCCTATTTTAGCCGCATCAAGCTAACTCACGGGAGTCAGGGCTACGTACATACCATATAGAATCGCCACTAAACCATCCCGTTTCATTTTTGAACTCTCCCCTTTGTTCGGAAATCCATTCTCGTCTCTCCCTGTTCGTGTTCTTCTTAATACTGGAGCATCCCATAACTCCATTTCTGTTCCGACAACCTTAGTATGATTTGTAAAGGGGTGAAACTCTTTTACAACAGACGTCGATTCACCGAAGATCTCCATATCCTCGGTTTGGATGCTATTATTTCTTGCAAATCTCGAATCATCTCTAGTAGACGACCAGGGTAATTTCCTTGTAATGTTGACTCCCCTCAGATAATCAGATATTATCCTGATGTAGGGTGAAGTCACCTCTCTTCCCTTTAAGCGAGAATTTGTATTTCCGCATTGATCTTATTCTTGGAATCTCGGTTGACCCGGTTAAGGTCACCCGCGACTAATATATGTCTAACTATCTTTCCTCTTTTAATTGAATTATCTTATCTCCTTTCGACTCTATCTTCTTTGTTAGACTTTACTTAATTAGGATTCCTCTAAATTTAAATCTCTATCCTTATTCTATGATCCATTTTGAACCATCCTATGAGAGAATATATTTGTAATTAGTATAATTTTTTTGTATATTATGCGGTTTGGGATGTTAAGTTTGAGAATGGTGATCGTTCAGTAGGTGATGGGGTCTGGGTCGGGTTTGAGTCACGAGCAGATGGTTGCGACAGTGGCTGACTGTGGTTGTGGTGGCCTGTGGTGTTGTCACATCTAGCGTTGTTGGTCGAAGGGTGATGTGGGGTGATGGTGGATAGAGGCGATATGGCGCAGGCTTTAAAAAAAAGGAGTGCCGATCTCTCCTTATTGTCATAGAAATGAAAAGAAAAAATTGGTGAGAGGAAGAGGATGAACGAGCACTGTAGGGTCTGCTTTTTGATATAAATATATAATTTTTTTCTTTAGTAAATAGAACGAAAGAGGAAAAAGAAAAAAATGTAGGAGAAAGGACCAACTAGAGGAAATTGGAACCACGCAAATTATATTGATGACAAGGAATACTGATAGTCAACAGCTAGAATATTAATGGCTGATGGCTATTGATTTGCACAGGGGACAATTAAAAGGTCATAGAAAACCAAAGGTTAAACTTTATGGGTCGTTACAGTATGGGCTTGTACGTGGAGGTATGGGCAGCAATTGCATAGGGTATGGCCAAAAAATAGTGTGTATATATATTATTTTAAAATTAAAAATATCAAGATTTTAAACGCACGAAAATCTCGAACTTCAAACGAGCACTAGTACAAAAAGTGCATATTGCTACGCCTCATTTGCATCGGTTGAAGTAAAAACCGATGCAAATAGAACTATTTGCATCAGTTCTATCTTAATAACCGATGCAATTGGTACGTGGAAAGCAATAGGTAATAAAAAATAAAATTTGCATCGATTAATAAGATAGAACTGATGCAAATAGTTTTAGTCGCATCGGTTTTAAAGTCAACTGATGCAACTACATGTTGATGGAAAAGATATGAAATTTAGGCGGGAAATAATGAAAAATTGGCTCCAAAGTTAGTACTTTGGATAAATTTACTCCTTCCTCCTCAATAACCCACTCCCAAAAAAAAAAAAAATCTTCTCCTCATTGTTTAAACAAAGGACAACATCTAAAGAGAGGGTTAACAAATTATGGAAATCTAAACAAAGCAAGAAACTGGTAAATCTCAAATTGCAAATTCATTCAAACCTAAAGCTATTGGAGCCATCGCAGATTAGAGTAGTGATATGGAAAAGGTCGAGCTGCGTGGCCGAAGGTGTGGGCGTTGGTGGTGGCTGCATTCAGGTGATGGTGGGCTAGGCTAGGCGTCCGGTGGTGATGCAATTATTTAGCACTGCTATTTAATTAAGGATTTAAGGTGAGTAATTTCTCACAAATCTATCTCTAAATTTGTGAATATGGTTTCTAGGTGAATTCTTACTGTAATTGCTTGGACTTGATTGTTAAATTGTGTGTGTTGTTTGAAGATTTTGTAGCATTGAATTGAATGCATCCCCGCCCTTACTTTGAAATTGATACACATTTTTTTATTAGCTTTGGTTCACTGCATGCTAAAAAGAAAATGTCCCTAATAGTTTTCTTCTTAGTATGTTGCCTTAGAGAATGATGACTACACACTATTGTTTTAATTTGCACATCTCTGCCTGTTGCCCTGTACTTGCTCATTCATGAACTAAAAGAAGTAATGGTCTCAGCCTTACTTATTGCACATCCTATATTGTTTAATCTGCACGTCCTGTACATGTACTTCGCCTTGGAAAATCGCCAACCACTAAAGCATTTTTGCTTGAATTATTTCGTCCCTGATGCCAAAATTTGTTGCCATGAATTGAGTCACGCCCAAAGTCAGTTACCTTCTCTTTGTTTCATTCGCCACTGCCATGATATGCATATATCAAAGTGGGTTACCTGAAACCTCACTATGCCAAGCACTAGAAATCACATTTATGTCACCATTATAATTTACCTAGGAGTTATTGAATCTGAATTGAGTTGTGTCAGTGCAATTATCAAAGATAAGCTAAATCAAGACTGGCATGTGATCGCTTATTAAGTGGTTCATGTTGATGGCATATGCATTAGGGAAAATAATGTTGCATTCAAAGTTAAAGAATGTTCTATCAATTTTGCTACAATTTGAAAATTTTTCACCACCTCTCTATGTGTACTCATTACCAATGTAGTGGATTTCATGAAGACCTATAATTGCATAGTATTAAAATGTCTACATCTGCATTTCTTGAGCTATTGTCAAGACCAATCGTGTCTTGATCAAAAAAACAATGTTAAAATCTCTATAAATGATCCAGGGAATATTGGTTATACTAGCAAGCTCTCTTGTGTGATCCTAAATTTTTATTCTTTGAGCTTATGTGAAACTCATAGACACAAGTAAAATCTTGGTTAACGGCACCAGTATTTTGAAGTGAACGGTTAACATATTGTTGCTTCTATGTTTTCTATTTGCCTCTGCTTTGTAGCCTTGCAATTGTACATATTAATTTGGGCCTATATGTGAAATTCTTCATTGGTGAATAGTAGCAATAAATTGTCTTTGGTTTATTTGTACTTAGATATATACTAGTTGCCTTGAAAATAGATTATACAATGTACTGATGAATAACGTCCCTTCCTTCCTGTTGTTAAGAACAAAATGGACATACCCATGCATTGTTACCTATTCTTAGGTTAGCACGTCCCATATTGTCAAGTTGCATAGCTTATCTCATTTTTTTTAGTTAATGCCTGTAGCCATAGTTGTATCTCCATTTGTGCAATTGTACACATTTAGTTAGACTTAATTGCAAAACTTTTGTTTGTGAATTTTAGTAATATTTATTGCTTAACATTATTAGCTCTTTTGCCTGTAGCTTAAGATGGCCACATAGTTTCACTTACATTTGTATTTGCATGTATTACCTACGTCCTAAAATGGGTAGTGTTTTGTTTTTATTTTATTTTGTTTTATATATTGCTTTGTCCTTTGCGGTGGTATAAAATCACTTTGCTAGAGGAATGGGATAGGGATGTGTGCTGTCCATGTTTGGTATGTTATATAGCTTAGTGTCCATTCCTTTTTCATGCTTATTTTAAGGGCCTGACACCTTTTCTTTTGCTTTTAAAAATAAAAACAATAGCCTTCTCTCCTTTTAACTTGACTTGGCTTTGAAATATATCTGTCGCTTTTATTTTCATGTACTAAGCCACTTAGCTTGGCTTGCAAATCTTAAGCATTAGAGAATATTTTATGGATTTTAAATGTATAGATTTTGGAAAATATAAACTTAGTTTATTTCTTATGATATGATTATTTCAATAAGAGTTTGGAGGAGGAATAATTGTTATTTTATAATATAAGTGAACTTAAAAACATGCTTTTGGATATGGAAATTATTGGTTTTATAAAATAAGTGCTTTTGGAATAGTTTTGGAAATTATTGAATGGTGATCTATTAACTATTAATGTCAGACTACTCTCAAGGCTAATATGTGGGGATTATGAGAAAGATGTAAGTCATCAAACATTCAACTATAAACAAAATAAAGTAGGGCAGTGGTGCACATATAAATAATATTTATATTTCAGCTTAACTTTTGATACAATGTTTCATGTATTTATATTTCTTTTGTGCACATATTAATAATATTATTTTATATTCATGTAACATATAAAATGCCATTTTTCTAATTAGTACAGTTTTAAACACAGTTTTGCCATGCATTTTTGTGCAAGTTTCTTATTTCTGTTCAAAATTCAGCGAACTTAATCGCATTGAGAACAAGTAGTTTTTGGCTTTACTATTGGAGAATGAAATGATCAGAATGAAGATACATATAAACCCATTTTTTCTTCATATCTTGATTAATTATTAGAACGACAGTAGTATTTTTTCTTCATTTCGTTAAGGTAATACTTTTTCTTCATACGAAATCTGGATATCTCAGCTTAGTTTAGATACGACTAACCAGCTATGTTGTTTATGTTCTAATTTTCATCTCTAAGAAGTAAATTACAGACATGAGATACCCTAAGTTTACATATTCTTCCAAAAATTGCATTTTTCCTTAACATTCAAAAGAAAAAAAAGGAAAATCTCAGTCTATGGATAGTATACTGTATGTTATACTGTTAGCAAATTAAAACCTTAATTTAGCTTATTTTTTGATGAGATATAGCTTATTTTTTCGATCAACTTAGAGAAAAATAACTGTGCAGTAATAACACAGATTTTATTATCGTGTAAAAACTGATCGCAAGTTGTAAGAATTGAATATTCATATTAAAAACTGATCGGTTCTTCAGATTATTTGTACAATTGTCTTATTTTATTTTGTGTTATTTAAAAAATTGCTATTTATTTGTTGTTTGATTTTGTGTTTAGTTCACTTGTTTGTTCTTGTGTGTCTTGTTCCTTTGTGCATTTGGTTTCATGTTGTGTTAGTTTTCCTTTTAAAAAAACATTGCATTTGTTGCTCACTACTCTATCTTTACTATTCTCTTTTTGCTGTTACATTGCATTTCAATTGCTAAAATATGCCATTTAAAATCTGTTGACATATGTGTACACATTTAAAAGCAAAACATTTTACATTTGACCTCTGTTACTATCATTTGATCATTGTTACTGTGCATGTTCAATTCTCTAATTGCATTTCTCTGTTGCTGTGCATTCTTACAGTGTTTCATTTCATTTTATAGTTGGTTGTGTACACCTTCCATTCCATCACCTCCATACAAACTACAATCACATTCAACTACAACTGCAAATGTGCACGATAAACTCCAACCTAAACACACTTCCTGCTCATCTCCTCCCCTGCATCACAGTCCTTGACCAAACCATCACCACAACTTTCCATCACTACATACATCAACTCACTTCTCTGCCATAACACATCCACCCAACTACATCATCTTATGTCGCCTCCTTCTCCCTACCACGGCTACATCATCCACCACTTGAACCATAAACTTCACCTACCTACCAATAGCAAACTTCTTTACCCCTTCCGCTCTACTACAACCACACTTGCTGCACATCAATACAACAATACTTCACCACCAACATGCACCTCACTTCCCTGCCACTACTCTTCTACACTAATACTGATAGATGATAAATTAATAACTAATTCATAACTATTGGCATGATTGTGCTATGTATAAGTCCCGCTCTTCCCATAGTTGATAGTAGACCGCTATCCCATCCATTTAATTTAGAGCTAATTCTATTCAGGAGAGGAACACAATGCAAGGCATGAATGTAATCAGATTGAGAGGCACGCAAAGGTATTTAATAGGTAACTTATGCTCTTCAACCTTTAAAATATTTTTAATCTCCGTTTTTCCAACCGCACCATAACTGACAAAATTGTGAATTGGTTTGGTTAGTCTTTAGGCAGTGAAATGTATGTTGCTAGTCGTGTGGTTATGTTGACAGTGGGATATTTGTTGAAAGAGGAAGTGCATAGTTTGCAATAGGTTGAAGAGGTAAAAGGCAGTTGTGATGGAGAAAGGTAGCAGTAGTAATGTATCATCTGTGGATGAAGATGTGTGCACAACAGTTTGGAAGCAGTGAGTATTGATGGTTGAACTGCAGGGGATGGTTGCAGCAATTAGGTGATGTGAAGTGAAGTATAGAGAATGGAAATTCTGTGGTGTTCAGGTGAGTTGATGTGAAGATGAAGTGTTTAGCAGTATAGTTTGAAATGATATGTGTGAGTAGGCCGAGAAGTATGGTATAGTATGAAATTGTACTGGTGGGTAAGTTGTATAAGGTAGAGGGGAGTTGGCAAGGTTGAAGTGCAGTGGCAAGTGTGTTATAGCAGTTGAAGTAGTGGGTGGGTAGTTGTATGTATGGTAGTATGAGAGGTATGGCAGTAGTGAACTGTACCAGTGGACAGTGTGTGAAGGGTGCAGCAGTTTGGAGATGTCTGAAGGCAATAAAGCAGCAGAGGCAAGGCGGTGTGGTGGACTGTTGTGTGTTTTTTCTAATTTGTAAAACACTTCAATCATATAGTTAGCAGCAGAGGTCAGGTGGCAAGTGGAATGATATAGTTGCTGTGAATTCAGAGGAAGTGTGGATGGTTTCAGTCAAGGTAGGTTGTGTATAGGACTGTTGTTGTAATGTATGTTTGGGTGGTCAGGTGATTGAAGTGGTCGGTTGAGTGAAATGACGAGATTTTTATATGTGCATGGTATGATCAGTTATGTTGGTCAGTGAAAGCAATACAACAGTGAGTGTTTAATGATAGTTTTGAAAGAAATATAAAACAATGCAATAATTGTGTTTGATGTTTGGTGGTCTTGTTTTGATGGTTGGAGTAGAAGATTGACGTGGAACTATTGGTGGTGGTCCGGTAGGTATGGATAAGCATTGTTTTGGTCAAAGAAGCAAGGTGATCTGGTCAGTGAGAAAATAGAGGCAACGGAGGAAGTAATAGGTTATGGTTGTGGTAGTCTGAAATGGAGATTCTTTGGTCATTTGTAAAACACTTCAATCATATAGTTAGCAGCAGAGGTCAGGTGGCAAGTGGAGTGGTATAGTTGTTGTGAATTGATGAATTAAGACTATACATTACAACAACAATCCAATACACAATCATATAGTTTTTAAGGTTTTTACTATACTATTTCTTAATGGTTGTACTAATTAAAGATCTGAATTAAGACTATATCACTTAATGATTGTACTAAAGATCTGAATTATACTGCAAAAATGAATGTATGTCCATTATTTTGTATAGATTATTGACACTTTAATTGATATATGTTTAATTTGCTATTATGTTATTCAGTTTGTATTTGCCATCAAATTTAATTTTAAATGATTGTAATATTGCATGCAATAATTGTTTGTTATAATCAATAATATATATATATATATATATATATATATATATATAGTCTATTTGAGTACTGTAATAATGGTTTCAAAGAATGGCTTTTTTGCATCAGGTATAAATAGCTGATGCAATAGAGAGATTAGTTTGCATCGGTTGTTATAAAAAACGATGCAATAGAGGGATTAGTTTGCATCGGTTGTTATAAAAAACCGATGCAACAAGTTACTTTGTTGCATTGGTTTTCATAACAACCGATGCAACATGGGGGCTGTGTTCAAGCAACCAACCATGATATTTTGCATCAGTTGTTAGTAACAACCGATCCAAAAAGGACCTTTTTGCATCAGTTTTAGAACTGATGCAAAAGTGTTAAGCCTGTTGCATCGGTTGTACATGCATCGGTTGTTGAACTGATGCAAAAGGGGGGTAAACAACCGATGCAAATGGCCTGTTTTGTAGTAGTGGAGACGTGATTGCCTGGCGTTTTATATGTAATACCGCTATTTCGAACACAATGAAACTTGTTTCGAGACCTAATTCAATCATATACAGAAGATAGATTTTCAAACCCGTTACTATATTAAATTTCTAAAATTAATTTCTACATCTTTCGAACTGGCACGACCAAACGATATTTCCAATCGCTACGAAATTCATTAACATATAATAATTTATTGTTATGGATCCAATGAAACTAATTTTGTCGAAATCCGAGACAATGCCTTGGAAGGCTATTTTTACATGTTATTAAAACGAATTATTATAAAAACCAAATAAATCACTTTGAAATCTAAATTACAAGTTTACTACCATTATTCTTATTTAAATAGAATTTAAATCAACTTTTCGAATCATTTTTGCTCATGTAAAATTCAGGATTTAATTATTTAAACAATTTCAAATATTAACTTCAACAATTTAATTATCAAATAAATCATCATATTTGAAATTCAATTTATTTAACTTATAAAAATATATTTTAAAAATTTTAAATTAATTAAATATGCCAAATTCAAAAAGAATAAAATTCTGGATCGTTGCATTTTTCCCCTTAACAGAATTTCGTCTTCGAAATTTCCAAAGTAAGAAAAATACCACAAAAACCTTTTAACTTCTAAAACAAATTAGTTGAAATAGATTGCCAAATTCTTTTAAGTCTTTAATTTTCCAAAATCATTTTGTTGAAACTTTGTTATCAACCTTTCTAAGTTTTTAACTGTAGTTTATAGCTTTAACTAGTACCATTCCAAGTTAAACATCAAATTTTAATTATCAAAATTTTCCAATTTTTTTTTTTTTTAGATCTAACGCCTTAAATTACGGAAAATTTCTTTAGCATCTCCTTCGCAGGACTAGATCGGAACAATTACAAATCACCACTACGGACGTATACCAACGACAAAATGGCTCAGTCATAATACTATCAAACCAAACAAAAATATAAACATGTACATTTTAGTCGGGCAACAAAAATTTTCTTATAAAATCAAAAGCATCAACTAGGTTTTGCTTTTGTATACCAGCATTTTATTTGCAAATGATATCCAATATATAACCCAAACCCATATTGTTTGCATTTTCAACTGTCTATACTAAAGCCCGTACGATGTGCACATACCATCCATACACAAATCAAAACCCGATCGCTCGATCACCACATTTTTACTTCCAAATTAGTATCGTCCACATGACCACTATAGTGCGGACTCAGATCATGTCCCTTGATTAGAAACCACAATTCTCCTTGCATAGTCATATACTGTGATAGAGAATTCTAGAATCCATCAAAAATCCATATTCAGCGTTCGTCGTCAAAGGATTGAGTGAAAAATTCTAACTCGGACATTGTAAATCATCTCGAAATCTTGTACTCGATCAAGATCAAATAGTTATGCGAATAAAATAATATAAGTACAACTTACGTATTTATTTCAATTGGCTTCTCATTTTCAAATTCTCGTATTTACATTCATTTATTCACATTGCTTTATTCACATTCATTTATTACTTAGTATATTCTTTCAATGCTAATATCACTTAAGAACTATTCCATTAAATTTTACTTTTGTTTATTATGATATTTTGTATAATATTTCACATTTTATTATCACTTCACAACTTAAGTCCATATCCATTTTAAATCAAATTCAGTTAACCAAAAAGGTGAGTTTAACTCACCATTATTCTAGTTACCGCCGAGGTGTTCCAGTTTGGAACTAGCCAAAAATTTTACTGTCTCCAAATCCATTTAAGCTACTTCCATCATAAAGACGTCGTCGTTGCGGGCACAATGCAAAAATCCACCCTCGATTGGACCTCGTATGAGAGAGTTATTCAAGTTTTAAGTTATCGATATTTTTAATTTATTTTATAATAAATAATTACATAGTTAAACTTAAATTACAACTTTACCCTCTTCCTCCCCAAACTCCCTTCTTCCTCCAACACAATGAAACCATGACCAATTCGTGCACGTGCACACTAACACCAAGCTCTGGACCCTTAAGCCAAAATTCGACATCACCGAACACTTCCCCTTCCCGGCCTCGACCTGCCAACACCCTTCAACACCCTTCGGTCAATTCCTCCCAACCATGATCGATGGGTTCGAATGCGACCATGGCAATGTCGCTTTCTCTAATCTTTGACCAGACACCACAAAATTTATCGTCGTGGTGCTATTTCACCTTATGAACTCGAATTCGAACTCCAATGTCACTAATTCGCCTTCAAACTCAATAAAATCAAAGTCCTAGCTTCCATACAAGCAAAGAGCTTCACTGTAAACATTGTCGCTCCTCCAAACCTGCTATCGAGTCCACCAAACTATGACTGATCGAAGATCATTCAGTTACAACTTAAAGATATGAACTTTATATTTTTATGAATTTGTATGGATTTGTTTCGAATTTCCAAAGTTTGGATCTAATTTAATTTTTTTTCTTCTTTTTCTTGCATCTCTGGTTTGAAAAATGAGACGAGTGGAAAGCTGAAAAATATAATTAAAGATGGGTATGGGCTTGAACGTGGATGTATGGGCAACCATTGCATAGGGTATGGCCAAGAAATAGTATATATATTATTTTAAAATTAAAAATATCAAGCTTTTAATCGTCCTTGTTTTAGCGACCAAGGCAAGAAAAATGCTACGTGATCCAACTCTAAAGAACAAAAGCAGAATCAATGTAATGGTTAGTCCCAGGTAGTCCCACCGCCAATACCCGAAAATATCAAACTCCAAACGAGGCGTGCTGCCTGGCGTTCTGTATGTAATACGCCTATTTCGAACACAATGGAACTTATTTCGAGACCTAATTTAATCATTACAGAATATAGCTTTTCAAACCCGTTATTATATTAAATTTCTAAAACTAATTTGTATGCGTTTCAAATTCGCACGACCAAAGATACTTCCAATCGCCGCGAAATTTGTTAACATATAATAATTCACAATTACGGATCCAATGAAACTGGTTTCGATGAAATGCGAGATAGTGCACCGAAAGGCTATTTTTACATGTTAATTAAAATAAATTATTATAAACACCAAATAAATCACTTTGAAATCTAAATCACAAGTTTTCTATCATCATTCTTATTTAAATAGAATTTGGATAAACATTTTGAAATCATTTTTGCTCATACTAATTATTTAAACAATTTCAAATATTAACTTCAACAATTTAATTATCAAATAAATCACTATATTTGAATCGAGTTATTTAACTTATAAGAATAAATTTTAAATATTTAAAATTAATTAAATATTTCAAATTCAAATGACTAAAATTATGGGTCTTTACACGGATCGACCGCCTTCAATGGCGGCGGTGCCCCCGCATCCCTACCCAAGGAGGTTGCCACCGCTAGAACTCCCTTCATGGTGGCAATCAACTATTACATAAATGCATACAAACTAAAGCTGTGTGACAATAAACTGATTTATAATTAATATATACAAACTAGTATTGCATTTGTATTTTAAACCACTAGCATCTGCTAAAAAATTGTCTTTTTTATAGTTTCACCACTAGAAATTAGGTTTAGTGTTGTGCGACATATTTTTCCAGGACACGGGTTTGAAAAAATAATTTTTCATGACATCATTTCATATCCCATTCAAATTTAACATAACCACTATTTTTATATTCCATAATTACCCGTTATCTTTTCTTTCAATTAGAATTATTTTATGCCAAATTATCTTCAATTTCTATGCCAATTATATTCTCAATTTCACTTATCAATCTCAATCTCAATATGATAATCTCTTCTACATTCAATTTCTATTACTGATTTCAAATTTCAGTTTTGGTTTTAAGGTTTCTTTTATTGTTTTAGGAAATTTTATGGTGCTTATTGTAGGTAGGTTTTGATTGATTTGGATTTATATTCTTCTTTTCTTTTATGCGGGTTGTATATTGTATAGTATGATGATTTTTATTTTTATTTTTTTAGTGTATTTAGTATTTTGGTTGTTGTATTCTGATTCATCTTTGGATTCGATTGTTTGTTAATTTGATTGTCGCAAGCATGAATGGCGCTAATGATTAGAAGTATTAAATGATTTTATTGAATTTTATTATTAGTTTTTGCTACTTTCATATAATGATAAATTTGTTTATCTTTTTTCGTTTTCTTTTAATACCACGACGACTGTTCTAGTTATTTCTTATCGCGACAAAAATAGCTTTGGTTTTAGACTTTTTTGGATTCTCTTCTTTCTATTATTTGAAATAAGATATGTAAAGTTTGGAAACAACTTGCTCCTACGTACTTGGATATTATTTATGCTCGAGATTCAAAGACTACTTTCATTGAAATAGATAGTGATTTAGTAACAACCTGCCTCTTTAACCCTTAGAAGTTGACACTAATACATCAATGGAATATACGTGTTGAGCATCAAAGTGCTGAAAATATGGCTTGTTGGGGAAAAAGAAAAGTAGGAAGATGTGGTCTCATAAAAAACGTAATGAGCAATATATAATACTAACAAGTCTTTACAAAAAGAAGAGACTTTAACATACATACATAAATCAAAATACAACATAACCCATCATCAATCTGGACAGTTATAACAATCTATCCATACAATCGCTGATAACTGCCATAAGAACAAATAGCGAAAGATAAAAGAATACGTCT
Source organism: Allium cepa (assembly GCA_030765085.1). NCBI lineage: Eukaryota > Viridiplantae > Streptophyta > Magnoliopsida > Asparagales > Amaryllidaceae > Allium > Allium cepa. Next base: position 38,754,759 of record CM060931.1, read on the forward strand.
TAGAGGCATTCAGCCCATCTCCTTAAAGCTCCAAAGTGTCTAGCTAAATCTGTAAATTATGCTCGGGTTAACCCGAGCATTATAAGAAAACAACGCCCGGGTCAGCCTCGTAAAATCAGCGTGAAAAACACAACCAAAAGGATTACTTAACGTTATGAAAACTTTTCAAAATAAAGGTATCTCCTATGACCACGTCGCACGTAAACATGGACGGTTTTTACCTTAAGATAACCAAGACATTTTCTATAGAAAATTCAGTGATATTATCATAGTATCTAGGGGAAATAAATGTAGAAAATATCTAAATGCTTACATCTCACATTTTAACATAGTTGGACACAACTAAGTCTGTAAAGGCAAGTAGTGGAGATTGTGTTTCCACCAATAACTGGACTACTAGAGTACCGTCCTCACAGTACACCTCTGGATAAAATTTACCAAAGTCAACAAGAACTTCTTACACCCCTACTATACAGAGTTGGCTGCACCTTTAACATGGCATGCCGGCTTATATCATCCCTTAGGCACCAAGGCTGCAAATAGATGCACCAAGCCAAGCCCCAACTCATGCTTTCAAAATTATAAATATTGCCTCTAGATCAAGGAATGATGCTCCTAATGGTAGTAAACCACATAGCTTTGCTGCATATCTCATGTTTAAGTCATTATCAGGTTGCGAGGCTTGTGAGATCATGGTTTCTCCTTTTCTCTCTTAGCAATTCCCACTTGGACCGCTAACATTGACTTCCAAGCAATTTGCAGCATTCGTCCATACAAGTTGTTCAAGACAAACCGAAGGCACTACTTCTACAATATTCATTTTGGAATCACCCTCAGGATTAGTAGCAAGTAGCTCTAGCACTTTAAGGAGCTCCATCTTAGATTCAACCATCTTAAGATGTTTCAATACGATGCTTTAGTTGGATCGAAGTGGTTTTCACATAATTCATACTTATCCAATCATGGTCTCATCGAACCAAAATTCGCTAGTTTCTTGTTAACCCAACTCTGCTTATTTTGGAAATATACAGACAATAGATAAAAGCGAGGATCACCCCCTAACTATTTAAGTGGACGGATCTCCTTATCATTTATCCTAGAGAATAAAATGAGATTTATACATACAGTACAACATCACCGAAGATCCACTAAGCCTCTAATGATTAATCTTTTCATAAATCAAATCACCTCAAATCATTAATTCGAAATACCTTTACAAACTATATTTTTACAAACCTCTTATACTCCTTCAAATACTTAGAAAACAATTATACACTTATCTCAACGGTATAAGTATATTGCACAAAACATTGTATTTTCAGTATTTAGAAAATGAATTCATATACTTATCTCAACAGCAAAAGCATATTTACAAAACTTAAGGAAGGTTTTCTCTTTCAAAATCGTATATACGTGTGTGGGCCAAACAAATTCCACTTCAAACATTACTTACTATAAAACCAAATCACTTATCCTTCGGTGTTAAGTATGGAAAGTATGTTTGCATGCCACTATAATTAAGAAGGATTAATAGTCAAAAAAATCTCGTTCCTTTATCAAGTTTCCTTTTATGAGCCAGTTATGATAGAGTCAGGGGAATGCTCTATGGGCAATTATGTAATTTATTACATATATCTAACTTGATAACCAATCTTGTTCGAGCTAAAAGATGTTTTCTTTCTATTATATGCTTGATATAATGTGTTATATCAATTAATTAATTTAATTAAAAGTATATGTTTAATAGAAAATCCATAAACGATATGTTTTGTGATAGTAGTTACAAAGTGTTGTAACTATGAGTAATTTATCATAATGAAAATAAATATACTATTTTAAATATTCCTAGTCAAGATGTATCGAGACAGGATAACAGTACATCAGATGAGACTAGAATATTTAATACTCTTCAAATGTTGGGTAGTGTATTACTCATGACTGCTAGGGGCACCAAGGTTTACGTACTTGGAGTTTTTAGATAACTATGGAATGACTCACTCGATAGTTTTCCATTGGTTTGTAACTAAGGTCGAGCAGAGAATATCAATGTGACTAATTTACACCATTCTCTCGACTTGAGAATATTGTTGATCTTCGATATGGAACCTCCGCTTTGATTATAGTTAAATCATGGAATGGTGTCCATCGAGTGATTATAGTTGGGTCGAGTGAAGGCATTGTAAGTGAAACACTATTCAAGAGAGGATTCGTCTCCTCGGTCATATGAGGTTAATATCATGGTCTACCGATGTTAACTCAAAGTCAAAGCCTCCGACCATAGCAGTTCGATTAATAATAATTATTTTAAACCAAGGACTTTGTATTTGATTATAAAGTTGAATGTGGATGATATTGGAATTTGGACCATTACCAAATTTCATAAGTCCTAACGTAATATATTTTTGATGGAGATAATTGGCGTAAATAATTATCACTATGAGGTACCGCTTATAATAAGTAAAATTAGATTTTACCAAAAGATATGTAAGCAATAAATTTATCCAAAACGTCACACCACCTGCTAAGTGACGTGTGAATATTAATATTCGAATAGTTCGATATTAATCGCTAACTGAATTTATACCTTTGAGCCGCATAACCTTAATGATGAATATAATTTACACCTTTGAGTCACATAACCATAATGACGAATACTCTAAATAAACCACATAATTTAACTAATTTATAAATTGTTGTAAATTAATTAAATTAATTAATATTTATGAAATATTAATTATTAAACTTCATTTAGATTTGTTTGAATTGGTATTTAATAAAGTGTGTATATAAAAATTATAAATGCACTTATTGATATTCGATATCAATAAAATATTTAAATTGTATTTAAATAGATTAATTGAAATTATTTTTTGGAATTTTTCATTGAGGCCCACATGCATGATGAAAAAGGGATAGGTTTCAAATGTGATTTGAAAGTCTAAAGGATAAATTAATTAAAAAGAGAAAGGAAATAAATCTCTTTTTATGAATCACTTAAATATCATTTATGAAATGAAATTCGTCATTTTCTCTTTATTTTAATCTACTGAATATATGAAGAGGATGGAAAAGGATTTGGTGATTTAATTTTGGAGTTAAATAATGAAGGTTTTAAGGAGGAAATTGAAATGGTTTTAATATTTTCTTTTAAAACATATTCTCTCTCTCATCCTCATTCACGTTTTATTTTAGACCGATAATTTTTTCTTCTTTCTTTCTTAAGCCCTCCTCCTCTACTTTAATAGCCTCCGTGAAAATAAATTTTTCAGATAAAAAATTCAAACAAAATAAATTTCTAAATTTATTACAATAATATTTTTAATTTGTTACCTTATTTGCCATCATAATTATTCTTCTTTAGGTATTCAAGGATATTAAAATATTGCTTAATTCAATATATATCACCTTTTGTTTTATAATAATAATAAAATAAAAAATTATTTATTCATATAGGTTGAATCTCCTTAGATTTGAAAGTTTATTTGTTCTTATTATCTGCATCTTATTGTAATTAAAACCCATACATGATTAAAGGATGCTTTGATAATAAATTAATTATAATAAATTTACAAATTTGTTACTGTATTTGACATGATTAATACATGTCTTTAAGTATTCAAAAGACTGTTAATATATTGCTCGGTTTAGTGTGTTTCGCTTTAAAAAACATTTTTCATATAGGTTGAATCTCTTGATTTAATTGTATACATATATGTTTTGTTAATTAATTAAAGTTTATATAAGTTCGTAAATACATTAAAAAATTTAAATGTAATATGGTTTATTTTGAATTAATTAAAGTTTTGGGTTAATCTTCATATATAAGTAATTACATCTATATATATATGTACATATAAAACTTAATATTTATATCTCAAATTATACAATTTAAATGCTTTATTAATATCAAACAATTTCAAATGAGGCAGCAGTATATGCATATGAATTATTGTTGGCTATTCCTATTTTTATGTCCTTATTATTCATTGATTGCTAATTGAACGCTGCATAAATCAAGTTTGTCAAAAAGGGAAAGATGAGTCAATCGTCTTTGTCATCTTATATCTTTTTCCCTTTGTCCCTTATGCGATTACATTTGAACTTGTTCTTATTTATTCATATACATTATGTTATTAGTTGATCATACTTGCCTTACGTTTAACTATTCTATCACACTATTAAGGAATGAATATATTTGATATATTCAAACCTTATTTTTATGTCCCATTTTTGATTGTTTAAAACAAAATATGGTATTAGATAAAATATTGATTTTATTTAAAAGAAAATTTAGATGAGATCTAAATGACATAGGCATGTTAATGACCCAAAATGGTAATTTTTTTAAAACTCACTCATTTCTTCTACCATGGCTGTCCCATTTCCAGTAAAGGTATCAGACGACCCCAATAGCATATGTGGTCTAAATTAGTTATGTTTGGGCTAACTAATTAAGTTTGTGCACTTAGTACGGTGTCTAGAAAGGTGATGTTAGGATTGGAATTGGGTAATCAAGTACCATGTTCTATCTGGTTACCTTCTTGGTCTAAAAGATGATGCAAGCCTAAAGGTTGCCCCTAATAGAAAAGGCCCGATTTGAATTGGGCGTTGGACTAATTTTCAAAATAGTTTTGAAAATTAAGACATGATTTATAATTTAAAGTTAAATTTAAAATAAAAGCATATTTATTATAAAAGGTTATAATATAGCATAAATTTTGAAAATGTTGAAACTATTTAAATATTAATTTTGAAATTTAAAATTTATCAATAAGATTAATAAAATAAATTAATTAAATGAGTTAATTAATTAATACTTATATGAATGTATTATTTATGTTGATATATGTTATGTTATTTTAAAGTGTCTGAGATACATGTATGTATATTGTTTAAATAAACAAATTAATTAAATGTTGATTAATTAAACGAAAACACGCATATATAAGATATATGTGTTATGTTATAAAGGTTATAGTATACACTATAAAGATTATAGTAGATATGTCCAATATAAATGTTGGATTGGAATACTAAAATATAAAATTAATTAAAGAGTTAATTAATTTAAATTAATTAAATGATATATTATGCATAAGACTACCATATGATTAACATGAAATATAAAATTTATTTAACAATAAAACTTATATGATATGAATGTATAAACTAAAGGTTGAACATTAAAGAAACTCAAATAAACTTAAGGAATAATTATATATGTAAATGTATATATACCTTGATTTCCGATGGGTCTGACACTTGAATCATTAGGGTATTTCATGAGAAATACATTATTCCATAAGTCGATATCACTCAATATAATATACTAAACATTATGAATCTTCAATATAATGTTGTCCTCTACCATATATATTAATAAATTACTTGCATATTTCTTAGTTGCTGGGCAAACTCAAACTAGTGATGTTATGTGTAGTATTATTAATCTATTGAATAAACTTTGTAAGATAACTATTTATATTTGTTGAGTAATCTCAAGGTACATATACTATACTTAAACCGTCACGATATGGTAGGAATGAGTGAATAATCTCTTTCGATTTGTTGATCAAACTCAAGTTCAAATGAGGTTGGGACATTGAAACATGGTTTAGGAGTTGTATGTGATACAACCGATAAAGAGTTTTCCATCATTTGTGGGGCTACGATTTATTGAGCAAACTCAAGGTCGGAATACCAAGACAAACGAGTCCTAACACCTAATGGTGAAGACGAAAGACATTTATGTTTTATCTTAAGGTTTGGAGAAACATAAAAGACTAGTGGAAGCTTTGTTAGAAAAATGAAATTTTAACATTAACCTTTTTAATATTGTAAGAATATATGCTAAATAATGTTGTAGTTATCTACAATGATAAATTTGTGCATTTTATATGATTGATAAAATATTTATCAATTAACATATACCAACGAGTTGAATTGAAAGTTAACAAATGGAATATTAAATGCCTATTGCATATTAATGTTTTCTATACCCATGCAATTGTCTAATTTTTACAACTACTTAATACAATCATAAAATGGTCACTTATGTGCTTATTTGGTTGAGACCGTATATTTCACTCTATGAGTTTTGAACTCTAAAAGCAATACAAAACTATGGATATTTGATCCATATAATATCATATATAAATGTTATATAGTGAACGGTTATACTTCGTAACATATGATGCTTCAATGAATATAATTCATTGGAAATAAGCCAATAAACAGTATTTTGAGATCACGTATTCAACTTGATTGGTTACGAATGGGGTCATATTGTGTTAATGTAACTATTGACCAAAAACTACAAGGTAGATCTAAGAACTCGATCGTTGGAATGTCATTTTGATTGACTTACGCAAAGTGCAACATATTCGATGTCCTTAAATGCTAAGGATATCTAATGCGCTTTTGTAAAGAGTTTGTTATGGTATTATAGTAAGGTTTTCTTTTGAATAGTTTGACCATTTGAAAGGAAAATGAATGTATAAGAATATGTAATGTAAGGTACAGTTGGGATGAAGAGAATGAATAGTTACTTCTGCTTCAGAGAGAAATATTGGAAATGAGAATTATAATAATAATTGATATTTAATATTGGAATAAGAAATATGATTTCCATTTCGAAATGTTTTTTCGTATAGAAAATTATTTTCTATGAGATTTATTTCTTTGAGCTTAAGATATTTGATCAACGAACTCTCCACTGTGAATATTTGCAGTGTATGAAATAAATAAGTTGTATTAAGTGAATGATGGACCTTCGAATTTAGTATGCTATTTTAGTAATGGTGGAAATAGTGGAAGCACGCCATATAGCACTTTTTAATTGCATCATAGTACAAAAATTGTTTTCGTAAAACTTATCATGCGTCACTTATGAAACGATGATTATTTTTGGAATCGACGAAAATAAATAAATAGACTTATATATATTTCAATATGAAATTCTTTATGAAATTAAACTACAATGTGGTAAAAAAATTATAACAAAAATGATGCATTGGAAAAACAATAATATCTAATATTATTTACCGTTGTTTTGGAATTATATATAGACTAAGCTATTTTGAGAAAATAATTTTATTATATGATTTTGAGTCATATGATACTGGTCAATTATATCTTAAACAATTAAGGGATATGCACACATTCAGTGGGAGCATCGTAAGACTTGATGAACTCTTTGGATTGGTACATATAGATGTATGCAATCGTAAGTCAATAAATACCAAAATAATTCCACGTACTTCATCATATTCACCAATAAGTTATCACTGACATGATTATGTGCATTTAATACATGTGTAGTATGTCTATGGTAAACTTATAGATTATAAAATAGAAGTAAATAAAATAATATGCAATAGAAATGATTCGATTTTGATCGAATGAGTGAGTATATTGGAAAAAGTTCCGTACATACCTAAAAATGAGTAAAGATTCAATCTCAAAAGTCACTCCTCCATGTAATATATAATGATGCATCGATAAAGAGTAATCGAATGTTGTCGGACAATGTACGATTAATTGTGAGTGAGTTTGACTTAGTTTCTTTCTGTAGATCATGCATTTAAGAGCAGTACACAAAGTTAATATTATTTTATCTAAATAAGAGTTTACAAAATCTAACAAGATGAGGGTTATTGATTACAATAAATTTCTAAATTTGCTACCCTATTTGACATCATAATTATCCTTCTTTAATTATTCAAAGGATATCAACATATTGCTTAATTCAGTATATATCACCTTTTGTTTTATAAAACAATGAATTTTTTTTATTTATTCATATAGGTTGAATCTCCTTAGATTTGAAAGTTTATTAGTTCTTATTATCTGCATCTTATTGTAATTGAAACTCATACATGATTAAGGGATGTTTTGATAATAAATTGATTACAATAAATTTATAAATTTGTTACCGTATTTGACATGACTAATATTTTTCTTTAAGTATTCAAAGGATTGCTAATATATTGCTCAGTTTAGCATGTTTCACTTTTGTTTAAAAGAATCATTTTTCATATATGTTGACTCTCTTGATTTAATTGTATACATATATATTTTGTCAAGTTTACTTAGGTTAAAATTTAAATGTAACATGTTTTATTTTGAATTAATCAAGAAGTTTTGGGTTAATCTTTATATACAAATAATAACATCTATATGTATCTGTACATATAAAACTTAATGTTTATAGTTCAAATTGTATAATTTAAATGCTTTATTAATATCAAAAAACTTTAAATGAGGCAGTAGTATATGTTAATGAATTATTGTTGGCTATTCCTATTCTTATGTCATAATGATTTATTGATTGCTAATTGAATGTTGCATAAATCAATTTGTCAAAAAGTGAAAGATAAATCAATCATCTTCGTCATCCTTTTTTTCTTTCCATTTTGTCCCTTTTGTGATTGCCTTTAAACTTATTCTTATTTATCCACATACATCATGTTATCAATTGATCATACTTGCCCTGTGTTTAACTGTTTTGTCACACAATTAAGGAATGAATATATTTGATATATTCAGACCTTATTTTTATATCTCTTTCTTGATTGTTTTAGAATTAAATTAATAAAACAAAATATGATATTAAATAAAATACTGATTTTATATAAAAGAAAATTTAGATAAGATCTAAAATGCATTTAGACTTCATAGGCCCGTTAATAATTCAAAATGGTAAAATTTTGAAATTCACTAACTTCTTCCACCACGGGCTGGCCCAGTTCCAACACATTCATTATTTACAAATATTTTTATAAATCTCCATAGTTATTTGTAAAACTCCCTTATAAAACTCTAAAATGATTTATAATCTCCTTTACAAAATATCATTTGTAAATCTTTTTTTTAGTAAATTCTTTTTATAAACAATCTATCCTTTATATAAGCATCCTTACTCAAATAAATAATTACCTTTAAACGTGATAATTGGATAATTAATTAACTTGAAACCCTTATTTTTAAAATAAGTAATTCAATTTAAACATTGTTAACTAAATAATAAATTACTTTAAAACTTCTTTCATAAGTATATAAATATTAAACCTCAAATTATTAATAAAATAGAGTTAATTTCAAACCAAAACTTGCACATTTGGAAAGAGGCTTAGCGACCACACTCGTACTAAATCAAGCCACCATTTTCTTAAATTTGACTTTTCAAGTTGCATAACAGGTATTTACATAAGCCAACATATATGTAAATAAAATTAATTAGCAATCACTAACTAAACCATCACTTATCCAAGAATAATTAACTAGCATACAATTCAATGTCCAAATCAATATATTAGTAGGATGGGGATTTCTTCTGTTAAATGAATTCCCAAATAATTTACTTAACTTAATTGAAGTAGAATTGTAACACCCTTTACAATGAACCATAAACAAAGGAAGTAAATTAAATTAAATGTGATTAGGTAGAAAACGAAAATTTTATAAAATTTAGAATTTGACCATTAAACCTATACTGTTGCATTCGTAGTGAAATTCTGATTAAATTCCATATATAGTATGTTGTAAATGGAGCTCGAACGAAGAAGTTATGAGCGTTTAAAAGTTTTAGATTTAAAGTAATTTTTATAAGATTCAAATAAATAATTAGTTATCTAATTTTAATTTTTAAATTAACCGTGATTAGACTTGGAGATTAATTAATGTTAAACATTTGCAATCAATGTTTGTAACGACCCGGGATTTTCGAATCCGAAAATTCCAGATAGTTATGAAAAAGAAGAAAGAGATAGAAGAAGAAGAACAGAAACATCAACAACTCACATTCGCAGCGGATAAAATATAATAATAAATAACATCAGTTTACAATAGAATACTATATCTATCAATTACATTTAATATACATCAGAGTTTCACATATATACAGTCACTGAATATACACTATTATCATGTCTCGGATTAACAATAATATAAATACAGCGGAAAAATTCTGTACGCTCCTGCCATCCAGCTCGTCTCCTGAGCTCCAGTACGTCCCTACTTGAAAATCTGTAATACTCGGTCTGACCCGAGCATTACACCAAAGTAACACCAGGGTCAGGCGGGAAACCAGCGTGAGTAAACCCAACTAATATGGAATATCAAAGCAATTAACTTATATAAAACCCGGGGTAACTCGATTTAATTTACAAGTTCACCATATGTGATGGACATCATTTATTTCTCATATAAATTTTCTAAATACCAAAGATTTAGATTAAAATAGTCCGATTCCTTTAAATCACTTCACCCCAGCATATAGATTTCACATATCAATCAATAAAACTTCCAAGTGGTTTCGGGTATTTCCTAATACCCGACTCCCGATCTTTCCGAATCCAATTTCATCATAGAAACAAGCCGTTTAAGTTTAAACTATTCTAGTATCAAACCCAGAATTTATCACAAATAGACAATCCATGCTAAACAGTTCAATCCTAACATAGCATATTAAACCACATATCAACGATATCAAATAATCCAAGACATTCAATATACTTTAATCATCAATAAGCAAGATTAATTTGTCATACCATTTCTAATTAATTTAATATAAATTAAATTAATTACTTTATCCACATTAACCCTACTTATTCAGGATTAATTAATTACAACTATTAATTAATCATTCCCTAACTTCCTCCTTAGATTCCTTAAGTAATTTGCCTTAAAATAACACAAATCGATTTATCCTTTCATTTATCACTTATTTATTCTTAATTACCTTCTTAAGTAATTTACCTTAATTATTTTTATCAAGTAATTATCCCATTGCTATTATTATTTAAACTTTAATTATTAATTTTATCCTTTAATAACTAATTAGATCTATTTAATCCTGAATAAGTTAATCCTTCACTTACTTCCATTAAGTGATTATCTTTTAAGTAACTATTCCTCTAGTTACTTATAATAATTAATCTCTACCTATAAATTAATTAGTCTAAATTTAATTAACTTATAACCCTTAACCCATAATTAATTAACTCTTTACCATAAGTTGATTGGTTTCTCTTTAATTGCTTAACTACTAAATAAAAATAAAATAAAATCTTAATCACCCAAACCCAAATCAATTAAAAGTTAAGTCAATTAATCAATTTCTTAATTATATCACTTTAAAATCTTATTCTATAAATCTGGAATTTAATTATCATTAACCTATAATTTAACTTAAGATCTTTACGTCTAATTTATAATAAACATTTATTTCCTTAATTTCTTCTTAATTACCCAATTAATTAAATTTCAAATCTGACTTACCTGCTTAGTGTAAATAAAACATACAACTTAGATTAATATATATTAAACAACATCATTATTTAAAAGAAGGGTTTAAGAAGTTAATTTAAAACTTGATTCTGTTAAATTCTAAACCTGGAGGATATTCTCAAATTTGACTCGAGATAAATTCGGGAAACTCACCTGCTAGATCATCACCACAAGTCTCCAAAACCCTAGCCAAACTCCCCCTCACCACCAATCGCCGGCTACTGCCAGAAATTGCTCGCCATCACTTCCAAAATCCTCCATGCTTCTTCCCATCACAGCCACCACCAGGCACCACGAGCACGCTTCATCCAGTCGCCCACATCCTCTTCCCCATATCCCACTACAACTCGAACCACCAAGTCGCCTGACCGCGTACCTCACTTGAAGTCGTCGCCCCACTGATGCTTCGCACGAGCGCCTGACCAAAACCCTATCGCGGCCCTGACCTTCCTCCCCTAGCAACGATGCCGAGCCGCCCCTGCTAAACCCAGTGGCCGTCTTCCCCTCGCAAGCCTCGACCCTAGGACTACGGCTAAGCTTCTCGAGGTCGATCTCGAGTTCACCATCGCGAGATCAACCCCCCTCTATTTAAATCGATCGAACTCCGTTCGATTTCGCGGCCGTGGATACAAACACTCGGTTGCTATTTTTTTAATATTTGATTTCGATTCGAGAGAGACAAGGGATTTTGGTTTCATTTATTGTTCTTTTTTTTTTCTTCTGTATACGTTTCGTGAGTTTTAACTAAAGGCGGTGGAAGAGAGTAGATGTGATATAAAGTTGGGGAAGCGTATTGGAGAAGATTACTGTTTAGTTGATTTTACTTTTATATATAAATTTCTTTCAAAATATCTCAAACTCCTATCAACTCGTTTACATACCATACGATAACACGACAACTCCAAACATTACAAAAATTGAAATCCAACAATAATACAATATTATGGATCCAATGGAACTAGTTTCGTCGAATTCCGAGACTGTGCCTCAGAAGGCTATTCTAAATGTCAATTTAAACGATAAATTATTTAAAACTGAACAAATTACTTTTAAATTAAAATTCAACCATTCTATTATCTTCAATATCATCATTATAAATTTATAAGCTTTCAAATTATTTTTAATAGGCTTAAAATTCCATATTCAACATCTTACCCAATTTCAAATTATATAATACAATACTTTAATTATCTAATAAATATTAATATTTGGAATTCAAGCTAAAATTAACCTTTCAAATGTTTAAAATCCATTTATTATTCCATTTTAAATAGATAAAATTTCTGGGTCGTCACATTCCTCCCCCCTTAAAAGAATTTCGTCCCCGAAATTACTAGTTAGGAAGAATGGTTCAAAACCCGTTTGCCTTTTTCCAAAACTCACAATTCAACATCCTACCAACTATCTTCTATTAAAGACCCACTGTCACCTTAACCAACTTCCTAAAACCTTCCATAGTTTCCAACGACATTAATTTACTTCACTTATTCAAGTTTAAGTTTAAAATCAAATTTTGAATTATCAAAATTTCTCAAAATTTATCTAACTCCCTAAATTTCTAAAAATTTTTGCCAGCGCCTCCTTTGCGCGGCTAGCTCGGTACTACTACAAAAGTCCTCTACGGGCTCCCAAATTCCAAAAGAAAACAAAAGCCAAGTGGCTAGATCAATAATCCAATCCAATTTCATACAGAAATTTAAATACATACCTTTTTTTTGGGCAATTCAAATTTATCTTTTGGAATCAAATCCAATTTATTTTCCCTTTAATACCTGCATATCTTACTTAGCAACAATATTCAAACGTAATTTTACAAATCATTTTATACCTTTCCTTAAATAGGTTTTCATATTTACTTCTATTCAGATTAGTTTTCCTGTTTTCATACAAATTCAATTTATCATCAATTCTGAATATTAAATTTTACCTTCCATTTATAACTGATTCATATCGTTATTTTAAATTATTTCCATCCATTAGTTTATTTTAGCTTCCAATTTGAAATCGTTTCTTACTAACAAAAGTTTCTACATTTTTTTTCAAAAATTTTCTAACTTCTAAAATTTTAAATTTTTTTGGCAGAGTCTCCTTAGTACGGAAGAGCTTTTTCAATTTAACAATAGATATAAATATGTATACATCGACCCACATGGTCGGAAAAAGCAAAAACCGTTCATATTTCCTATTTTTATTGCGTAGGCGTACCTTTATTTAGCATTTAAGCAGGTAGCTTATTTATTCTAACAATCAGCATACCCCAAATCTAGCCAAACGGCTTCCCTGTACCTGTACTTACTCAATTTAAATATGTAAGTGCCATATATAGAAATACTATTAGCATTTCACTTACTTTTAATGGCTAAACACAAGCATTTCAAAGGCAATAAACACCAAATGCTTACTGTAACGACCCGACTTCCTACGCCCAGGAAGACGTATCGTTCTTAAAGAAAGAAAGGGATGAGAAAATAGAAAAGATAGAAAAGAAAGAACAACAACACCAGAATCTCACAGCGGAACGAATAAATTATAATAATCACATAAGTATTTACATAATATACAACATCAATCAGAGTTATACAGATAATACATCACATACTAGGCAGTTATAAACACGTGTCTAGTTATACAACTCAATACACAAAACAATTCAAACAAAACGACTCAGAGATACCAACACAGCGGAACTATATATATATATCTACAACGCTGAACCCACCTGCTCCATTGCTCCTCCAGAATTCGTCAAAGCTAACCTGAATCCCTTGGCTACCCGTAAAAATTTGGGTACCCGAGAGTTTATGAAAAACAAAAATAAACTCCGGGTCAGACATGGATCTGGTATGAGTAACAGGTTAAAGTTGTTTAACTTTGAAAATCTTTTGAAAATAAAAGGTATCACGTAAGACTTCCCACACATAAACATGGGTAAGTTTTTACCTTACGCTAACCAAAACATTTGATAGAAAATTCTATGATATTATAATAGGTCTAGGGTTTTCAAGTAAATAGAAAATAGCCGAAATTGTTACATCTATTAAATTCCAGCTACTAGCCACAAAAGTGGGTAATACAATCAAAACCGTTGGCACTTATTGGATTGTGGATTCCATACAATGGCAGGGCTACTGGGATACCGCCCGTCACAGTACGTGGCCTAGATCAACGTACCGAGGATCACTCCTGACCCCCTGCAACACAAGGCTGGAACCATTCCTTACTGAATAGTCCCGAACAAGATAACCCCGCAGTTGGTGTACATCCAACCGCCCACACAGCAGAAATAAAAAGGGACATCTAGACAGGGAAAAATCTTGTCCTGCTTGGGCATGACCCACCTAACCTTGCTGCACCTTCCCTGTTTTAGCCATTCTCGGTTGATGAGGCTTGAGGCTGCGATTACCTTTATAGAAAACATTTCTTCGAATGCTCATCGCCCACCTGACGATGTGTTAAAAGCATTCAATCCATACAAGTTCGTTCCGGGTTCGAACGAAACCGAAGGCATTATCTCGTTACACTCATTTTGGAATCACCCTCAGAGTTAACGACGTCCACCCTTGTACATTGAATCTTCATCTTCACTTCAGCTTCACGACCTATCTTTAATTTGGAATCGATGTGGTTTTCGAATGTTCCAAGTAAGGAATCCCGATCCCGGTCTCATCGAAATCCAAAACGTGTCTTTTAAGGCCAAGTTGTCTATTTAGTCTTAACAGTTTTAATTCAACATTATCAATATACACACAGATAGATAATTCATAATACCACAGTAGATAATCATATCATCATCATAAACAGATAATCAAAATTATCAACCCAATCAGATAATAATATACTATCATACTTAAACAAACATCCAAGTCACCTAGATATTATTCATCTTATATCTGAGTTCACAATCATCATATGAAATATTAATTTCATTCATCCATAAGCAATGATTTATAATCATACCATTAGTAATTAATTTAAAATGAATTAAATTAACTACTTCTATCTCTAATTAATTTAAAGTAAATTGAATTAATTACTTCATCTATAAATCCTGCTTATACAGTCGTACATTAAATTAATTAATCCTCCACTAGATATCATCTTGGTTAGACACTCTTGATTAATTAATCTCTAATTACAATAGGTAATTAGTCTTTAATTAATTGCACAAATTAATTATCCTAAATCATTTATAGTAATTAACATTTAATTACTTCATTTATTAATTAAATATAATTAATTACATTTATTGTTGATTAATTACATAAATTAATCACCACATTATTAATTATTTCTTAATTCAATAATTCTTAATTTACATCATTAATTATATCAATTAATGATCTCTAATTCAGATTTAAATTAAATTACTTTGATTAAAATAACCACATTAAATGATTCATCTTTAATTTAACTCAATCATTAATCACCCTTGATTAATATCAACCAGAAATAAATTAATTATCCCATAATTAATTATCTACTTTAATTAATCCTTTGATTAATTTCAAAAGTAATTATCCAAATTACTTCATTAACACATCATTTTTACTAATTACATTCAGTAATTAACATTAATTACTTCATTAAGTAATTATGCTCCATTAAGTACACTAGGTAATTACACTCATCAATTTATCAAAAGATTTTCTTAAATTAATTAAAATAAACTAATTAACTTAAATTAATCATCTTATCAAAATTAGTTGCCATAAGTAATTTATCTCTTAATTACTTTTATCAAGTAAGTACATTTAACAATTTACAATAGATTATCCAATTAATCTAATTAATTATCCAAAATTAATCCTATATACGAATTAATTAATAATCCTTAGTTAATTATCTACATTAACTAATACATTTCTTAATTTACTTCTTAATTGATCTTTAGTTATAAATCAATTTAAATTGTTAACTTAAATACATAAGTCATTCCTTAATTACCCTATTATCCTTAAGATAATTTATTTCTTTATTAATGACTACATTAACATTACATTTTGAATTTAAATTCAAATGTCATTTGAATTGAAGATCCAAAATGATTATAATTTAAATTCAATTTAAAATCTTTTAAATAAATGTAAATAACATTTATTATTTACATATGAACTTATATAAGAAAGACTTTTAAATTAACTACTTGAATCTTAATTCGAATTTAAATTTCCAAAATACATTAATATTTTAACTTGCAAATCTCAAGTTAAACAATTTATTTACTTTCCATTCAAGAATCTTTAATCAAAGAATTATCAAAATCGAGGTAATTTTTATTGAAACAAATTTACTTTTCTAAACTATTTTATTTGAACTTATTCTTAAAACATTCATAATTAAAACTGAGTTAAGTTTCAGATTTGAATTCCAAGTAAACTTGAATCCCATCAATTTATCTTGATTTAAAACTTTGATTTAACTTTTTTTTTACAACTAGAATTAGAAACTCGATTTTTAAATCCAAATCCAAATCCATTTTAAACCTTAAGATTCAGACATCCATTTGAATTAATACCTTTAAAAAAAATTCGAATTTAACTACTCCAACACTTTTGTTTCAGGTCTAAGTTTTAAAATCTGGAAACTATCAGGTTCGACCCTTAAACTCATTTATATATTTAAAACTTCATTTTAGCTTCAAAATATAAATTTGAATTCATACACCAAATTAGATTTTCACTTTGTTTAATCTTAGTTGACAAACTTAAATTCAAATACATCATGATTACTACTAACTTACAATTAATTTTGTTTTAAATTTGGTTTAAATTTAAAAATACAGGTAGTTTATACAACCTATAGCAATTCAACTCTCACCTGAGACCAAAACAAAGTGCTTCGGGTCAACTACCTCCCTGCTTCGAGTAAACAATGCAAATAACCCGAGACTTCCCCGAGCCCAAAACCCTGCACACTAAAAAAACTGTGACAGTTCAATGCCTGGAACCATCTCAATTTCCAACCCACTTCACTGCTTCGAGTTCTCCATCACCTTGCTTCGAGTCATCTACTCGAGTGACTCGAGTATTTCCTGATTTCAACCCACTGCACACACACCCAAAACACAACCCGAACTTCAATGGCACGGTGCACGTGCACCGTGGCCCCAGCCAACTCCGGTCACCCATAGGAACGTCAACATGTGACGCCCCACCTCTATACCCACGCCAGCCAAGAACACCACGGTGTAGTGCTGTCAACTAGCGCGGAGAATAAGGCTGTTGAGGAGCGGCCATCAATAGTTAGGCCTTACACTAGTACTGGTTATCTCGATAGGAGTGGTATATATATATATAAATATTCTTAAATTTTTCATCTCTGATTTATTCTCCCCCATCGACATACCCCAATACCAGTATAAAGCGAACTACGATGGTTCGTAATAGTTTAGAACAGTAAATATAAAATATTACACAGATAATATAATGCGGAACACAAATAAAACAGAAAGTCTCATATATATACAATAACTGATGTCAGTTACAATACATTTGATTACAATACATATGACACGGTACATATGATACAACCACAACAGTCGACTGAGGAAGCTACATATACAAGTACATTAACGTATATAATATACATGAATACATATCTTCCTATACAATTATATAGACTACTACATATGGCGACGACTACTCCAAAAGATATGAAAGAACTTCATAGCTCTAGCAGCAACTCAAAGCAGAATATCTACAACCTGAAATACTCGGTCTGACCCGAGTATTAGATTCAAAAGAAAATAATACTCGGGTCAGTCTAATTCAAACTCAGTTATTAGTGCACAGAAGTAATAATATTTAAATAATGAATAGACGACAGTAATTAAACCAGATCAGAATGCAATTCAGAATATTGAATTGAAATGAACAAATCAGTTCAAACCATTGAAATATCAATTAAATATTAATTCAAGTAGGGCTGCAGTACACGCACGCGTGCACTGCCTCGCCACTACTGCATAAGGAATATGCAAAAAGATCCATAAGTCAAAACAAATAGAATATCATACACGCCGTACTGTGTGGCTGCAGTTCACGCTTGCGTGCACTGCCTTGCCACTATAGTGCTGTCGTACCCAAAAACTCAATACCGTGTGGCTGCAGTTCACGCTTGCGTGCACTGCCTTGCCACTATAGTGCTGTTGTACACAATAAAAATTCACAAACGAGCACAAGGTCAAACTCGAAAACCGAGTTCAACACAAGTGTAATTCTAACACAAAGTGAACAGTGCTTAAACAAGAACCAGAACACAAATCCAGACCAGGCAATAAAAGAAGTACAACTGAAATGCACATAACACATGTGCCAGATACAAGTGCTCGTACACATAAATACTCAAAGTCAAGAATACAGGTTACTGCATATTAAATATGCAAACAAAATGAAGGCAAGAAAACAACACAGCAATGAACACATTGGAGCTGTAGTTATGCCATTCACACACACATATATATACATATATGTATGTATATACATGGTGATAACCAACAAACATTTCCGAAAGAAATAATTAGCAAACTACTGCAAATTTAAAAGAAAGAAAAACTTTATTCAAATGCCAAGCTTCAAAGATAAAACATGCAGCATGCTGTGATACAAGCATGCAACAACAAGAAAACCAGTTCAATATGATGATAACACAGCAACCCCAAAACCAAAGACACAACAGTGATGCAAATGCATGTACAAACTGTAGCGTATACATGAAGGTCACAAAAATGCATTAAGAAATTCATATATACAACATAGCAGCCCATACATGCAAACTGCCTCAAAAATGAATCAGATGCAACCAAGTGCATCACTACAAAACAAGCTCAAAAGGACAGTACCATCTAACCAAGTTCAAAGATGCAACTATAATGAAACCATACCAAAGTGAAACACTAAATCAGATGAACCAGCAAAGGGTAAAAAACTCAAAGAGCATCAACAATGCAACAGGGTGCAGTGAAGATTACAATGTATGAATCAGTGCAGAAGCAAATGCTACCATGGCTCGAGTGCGTGCTACAGCAACAAAGAGCAAGGCTAAGGCACAGTGCTATCAGGTTGAAGACATATTACAGTAACAATATGAACACAGCAAAATACAACTTCAATGCAAACAAATCAGCAGTTCGAACATACCAAAGTCATGGGATGCAGTATAAATTCATATCAATAGAGTTCAAGGTTCGGTACAGAAGCACCAACCCTAACCTATGTCAACTTACAAAATTCCAGTGAGTAACAACGATCCAAAAATCATCAAAACAAGAATCAAAATAGTGACAGTGCCGTAGTCAGCCAATTCGAAACCGTGATAACCAATGCCACCAGTGAAAATAATATATACATATGAAATCATCACAACAGTGAATACTAACAGCAATCAAAACTGTCATGAGATACCAGTAAACAAGAAAAGGCTACAGTTTCAAAACAAGACATTGCCAAACCCAAATTTCTTTCACAAATTCAATTTCAAGCTAAACAAAATCAATGCAGATGTCAACATAGAAATGAGCAATGCATATATACCAGTGAAACTGGGTGATACCAAAGACTACGAGAACAAACGACAATTGTTTGTACTAAATTGGTGTGGATTCCAAGCAAGTCAAAGTCTTGGAATCACCTGAATTAGCAAATCCAAAAACCCAGTTTCATAAAAGACGAACATGTCAAAAATCGAAGCTTAACATTATCACAAACCGTAGTCTAGAGAGAATCAATAACGAGATACAATCGAACAACCGAAGCACTATAGTAAGAATGAAGTAGATGTGAGTAAATAAGATTACTCACCGTGGTTTTTGAGGAGCACGAATTCGATCGAATTGAAGTAGCCGCCAGCACCTAGGAGCGTTGATCGCCAAGGCAAGCTGCGACCATCATCATAAAGTCGGCATTCCTGATTTCAATAGCCCTAGTTTTTGAGGCGAATGAAAGGGGATGTACGTGGCCGCCATTTTTATTCTTTTGAGGGTTTAAGGGTTCGGTTTCGAAAATGAAAAGAGAAATGGGGGGGGGGAACGGGTTATTAACCCTTAATAAAATCACGGCAACAAAGAAATGGGCCGAACGATTTTTAAAGCCCAATTAAGAAATGGACCACTATTATTTTTAAAGCCCGTCAAACTTTTATAACAATTTGTAATTTAAATTTTAAAAAACTTCAAAATGGCAATTGACGAAAAATATAAATCGTTTTAACGTCGATTATGAATTGACGCGAATATCGGGTTGTTACACAACACATCGCCAACAACCACCAGATAACACCACGGCGACCTAAAATCCATCACCACGCCCAAAACAAAAAATGAGCAGTAAAAAAACAAAAACCTGGAAACAGCACGGCCCCTCCACCCAAACCTGTCATCATCGAGTTCTCCACCCTCTGACCATATAAGGGTCTACAACTTCGGCCTCTTCTTCGACTACAACCCAACTATCACCACCTCAAATATCCCTGCACTCGATCACCTACTACAACCGTGGCGATCTATTCTTCAAAGCACAGCAAAGTTTAGGGTTCTAGAGGAAAACCCACTGCCGCATCTCCCATGGTGGACTTCATCACCGCCACCCATTTTTCCTAGCATCAACGATCGCTCCTCCATCGACCTAAAGAATCCCGACCCCTCCAGTCCACTTGATCACTAGAAAAACCCATATTCTCGTATTTCATTCAAACCAGAACTACTCCCTAAAACCCAAACTAAAAATTATGATGTTTAGTTCAAAAATCATATTATAGTTGTTGTTTCCAAATTTTTAATACTGGATCTCTCAATTACAAGTTTGAGATTTTACATTGTTTATCAAAAACTGTTGTTTTTAGCTCCTTGAGACACTCAGACTTGGAGTTTAACTAAATCAAGCTTCTAAACATAAATGCAAAATAAATCAAACAACCTTTGTTTGTAACTAAGTCCTAATAACAATTAACTTAAGAGAATTATTAATTTAAATTTAAAACAAGAAAACTGGAAACTAACAAAGAATGTTTAAATGGACATAAACACGCACCAACAGATTCATTTACATATATACATACCACAACATTTTATCATAGAAAGCATATAACCATATTCATTCTTAGATTTAAAGAAAATAATGTTACTCACTTTGCCTTTGAAAGAATGAACAGAGCACCTTAGGTATTGAAATAGCTTATACTTTAAAACTGGAACTGTTGTAAAATATTTCTGCTTTTATCTTCCTGTTAAATTCATCTTGTTTGCATTGATGTATTGTTGTTATACAAAGCTTCAGTTATAAAAAAAAATGTTTGCTATGCTATGCTATGTTGAACGAACTGAATAAGAAAGCATGTATAAAAAGAGCTTATAGGGGAAGGTAGAATCTGAGACAAACAATTTCTTTGCAGGTACAAGAATTGGTTTTATCAGGCAAGATATTTGTATTAGGAGCTGAAATACAACTCGAAATGACTGTTGTTAGCAGCTAAGAATTTGTGTCATTAATGCTAATGTACTTTGTGTCTCAATTTACCAAATTTTATGCTTAGATATTTTATTATGTTTTGCATACTTGTCTCATTTTTTCTATTCTTGCCTGCATCTTAATTTGTAAGCTACCTGCATATTTTTTTTATTCTTGCTTTCCAACTTCTTACAGATTACACATATACACCTGATTTGCTTCATTCTTTAGATACAAAGTTATTTATTTTACGTTGTTCTTAACTTTGCATTTATTTATTTCTTTACTTGCCTGGGTAATGTTTTTACTTATGTCCAAATATATACATAAAGTTGTTTCAGTCTTTGCTATGAATTTAGTCTAAGTATTTAATTCTATTTCTAACATGTGTGTTTACTTTTATTTTTCTTATATTTTTAAACATAGACTAACAAATATTTGATTACTTATTATTATTATTATTTTATTTATACTTATATTAATATTAATAATGTTTATTTTAATTTGAACATTTTGAAACCTTTATTTTTAATTTCCAAATCATAACTTTCATTCAAACACACATATAAATAATTAAAGTTGAAATAACAATTTTATTTAAAATCCATTTGTAAATATTTACATTATTAATAGAGCTCATTATTACGTCAAAATGATTTATAAAAGGATTTATCTCTTTATTAATAAACTACTTATTTTTATCAAGTTAAAATTTTAAAACAAATTAAAAAAACCTTTTGCTAAATTCAAATGTAAGCTAAAATTATTTTAAACAAATTAAACTTAAATCTTGAGTAATTTAAAATCATATGATCATTTATTAAATAGCTTAATATCAAATTTCTAAATTATCAAAAATATTAGAATTAGAAAACATGTCTATTTATTAAATTTAAAACAAAGATTACCCATTTACAATATATACAGATATATACATTATAAATAGAAGGCAATTTGATTAGCTTCTAAAAGATAAATTATCAGTTAAATATTTATTTAAAAGAAGATTATTAAATCAATTCATATATTATTAACAAATATTATCAAATCAATTTAATTTTTTATGTAGATTATTAAATTGATATTGTCCCAAATTTCCGGGATATCACATTCCTCCCCCCTTAAAAGAATTTCGTCCCCGAAATTTAAAACAAAGGTAATTTAATAATCCAATTAAAAATTTAAATTTGAAACACAAGCATATATCAACCATAAACTAACAATCATAGCAACCATTTCATCCAAACAAACAAATCTAACTATACAGACAAAATACCAAATAGAATTTTCTCGAGTTTCCCCAAGTATAAATACCGGGTTACTCGCCCTGTAGAATCCAAACAATCAATACTACTATTAAACTACAGAGTTCCCACTCATCTAGATCTACAAAACAAATCAAAATATCAGACCAAACTCAAGTCTGACCCAACAACCGAAATTCCATGAACTGCTGACTCTAAAATCAAAGATAGATCTTACACGTACTCCCTTAGAGATACGTGAAACACTCCGAATTCCAGTTATCCAAACTGACAATCCAATTCTGAAACCAAACACTTACCCAAAATCAAATTCCCGATTTCAAAAATCCAAATTCCTCCATCTCCTATCCACAAAACTCTTCGGACGATCCTGGGCTTCCTTCATCTTTCCTGCTCAGCTCAACTCTTGCTGATGTCCTTATAAACAAACTGAACCAAAGACAATCCAACAAATTGATCTTTCCAAGATCAACCAAAACTCAGAATATAACTCTATTCCAAATCAGAAAATAGAACTCACTTCTCGCATCTAGAAAAGATAGAACATGAGCACTCCAAACTGGCCTCAGATTCTAAGAAATTTCCCGTAGAACTCTCTAATCCAAACACTGCAATTCCCAGTCGCTTCCACTTTAAACCATCTTCCACCATGCTTCCACTGCACAACTCTGACTGAACAGATGAAAATGCTGATGATGATCTCGAGGACAAACTGGACAACACATTCCAACATTAGGGTTCCACAGATCAAAAAGAAAACTCTGAAGTTCCTCCAAAATCCGAGCTACTTCACCAAACTCAATTTCCAGATGTTGACAAAACTCTAACTTCCAGAAGACATCTAGAAAAATCTCTGAAACCCCAAAAGAACACCGAAACCATCGCAAGTCACTTTTGCGATCGATACAGCCAAATTCCAAAGATACTGCTCTCTTTTTACAAATCAGAACAGCTTACACTTATGTGGCCAATCCATCGAAGAAACGGGTCTACATAATTACTTCTGAATTCCATTCCAGAAAAACTGCTAAGCCAGAAGATCTCTTTCCAACACCGAAAACATCCCAAGCTGCATTGCTGCCACAAATGCTAAGATTTCCTATCCAAAGCTCTTCGAGAAACTCGGACCTCAAAGCAAACAAAAACACCCAGCTGAACACAGCCACAACACCGAAGCAGTCACTCTTCCTTACTTGTTCCAAAGAAACATCGTCGGAAACATCCATTGTCACTGTGTCTCATCACACAGCTACTACACCTTGATGTATCAAAATATCTTGACTTACTTCTGTCCACCCGACAGATCCAAACTCTAGCTCAACCAAACTCTTACACTTCAAAGATGAACTCCGAACCTTAACAGGTTTCCTTCAGAGATCAATGAAATCCTTACACCGTCCAAAACTTACTCGAGACAGTATTAGTCCTACCAGTCTCGACAATTACACTTCCAACCATGGATAGTTGTGTTACACACACCACTACCTATCTACCTTTATAACACATTGGAAAACCTGAACAGGTAACCCAACAAATAGGTAGAAACAAAATATATATATATATATATATATATATATATATATATATCAAAATTACAAATACGCTCTCTCAGGAAAGAAAACACTCAAGAGCCTAGGTATTCACTCAACCTAGCACTCTGATACCACTGTAACGACCCGACTTCCTACGCCTAGGAAGACGTATCGTTCTTAAAGAAAGAAAGGGATGAGAAAATAGAAAAGATAGAAAAGAAAGAACAGCAACATCAGAATCTCACAGCAGAATGAATAAATTATAATAATCACATAAGTATTTACATAATATACAACATCAATCAGAGTTATACAGATAACACATCACATACTAGACAGTTATAAACATCTGTCTAGTTATACAACTCAATACACAAAACAATTCAAACAAAACGACTCAGAGATACAAACACAGCGGAACTATATATATATCTACAACGCTGAAGCCACCTGCTCCATTGCTCCTCCAGAATTCGTCAAAGCTAACCTGAATCCCTTGGCTACCCGTAAAAATTTGGGTACCCGAGAGTTTATGAAAAACAAAAATAAACTCCGGGTCAGACATTGGTCTGGTATGAGTAACAGGTTAAAGTTGTTTAACTTTGAAAATCTTTTGAAAATAAAAGGTATCACGTAAGATTCCCCACGCATAAACATGGGTATGTTTTTACCTTACGCTAACCAAAACATTTGATAGGAAATTCTGTGATATTATAATAGGTCTAGGGTTTCAAGTAAATAGAAAATAGCCGAAATTGTAACATCTATTAAATTCGAGCTACTAGCCACAAAAGTGGGTAATACAATCAAAACCGTTGGCACTTATTGGATTGTGGATTCCATACAATGGCAGGGCTACTAGGGTACTGCCCGTCACAGTACGTGGCCTAGATCAACGTACCGAGGATCACTCCCGACCCCCTGCAACACAAGGCCGGAACTATTCCTTACTGAGTAGTCCCGACGATAACCCCGCAGTTGGTGTACATCCAACCGGCCACATAGCCGAAATAAAAAGGGACATCTAGACAGGGGAAAATCTTGTCCTGCTTGGGCATGACCCACCTTACCTTGCTGCACCTTCCCTGTTTTAGCCATTCCCGGTTGATGAGGCTTGAGGCTGCAATTACCTTTATAGAAAACATTTCTTAGAATGCCCATCGCCCACCTGACGATGTGTTGAAAGCATTCAATCCATACAAGTTCGTTCCGGGTTCGAACGAAAGCGAAGGCATTATCTTGTTATACTCATTTTGGAATCACCCTCAGAGTTAACGATGACCACCCTCGTACTTTGAATCTTCATCTTCACTTCAGCTTCACGACCTATCGTTAATTTGGAATCGATGTGGTTTTCGGATGTTCCAAGTAAGGAATCCCGATCCCGGTCTCATCGAAATCCAAAACGTGTCTTTTAAGGCCAAGTTGTCTATTTAGTCTTAACAGTTTTAATTCAACATTATCAATATACACACAGATAGATAATTCATAATACCACAGTAGATAATCATATCATCATCATAAACAGATAATCAAAATTATCAACCCAATCGGATAATAATATACTATCATACTTAAACAAACATCCAAGTCACCTAGATATTATTCATCTCATATCTGAGTTCACAATCATCATATGAAATATTAATTTCATTCATCCATAAGCAATGATTTATAATCATACCACTAGTAATTAATTTAAAATGAATTAAATTAACTACTTCTATCTCTAATTAATTTAAAGTAAATTGAATTAATTACTTCGTCTATAAATCCTGCTTATACAGTCATACATTAAATTAATTAATCCTCCACTAGATATCATCTTGGTTAGACACTCTTGATTAATTAATCTCTAATTACAATAGGTAATTAGTCTTTAATTAATTGCACAAATTAATTATCCTAAATCATTTATAGTAATTAACATTTAATTACTTCATTTATTAATTAAATATAATTAATTACATTTATAGTTGATTAATTACATAAATTAATCACCACATTATTAATTATTTCTTAATTCAATAATTCTTAATTTACATCATTAATTATATCAATTAATGATCTTTAATTCAGATTTAAATTAAATTACTTTGATTAAAATAACCACATTAAATGATTCATCTTTAATTTAACTCAATCATTAATCACCCTTGATTAATATCAACCAGAAATAAATTAATTATCCCATAATTAATTATCTACTTTAATTAATCCTTTGATTAATTTCTAAAGTAATTATCCAAATTACTTCATTAACACATCATTTTTACTAATTACATTCAGTAATTAACATTAATTACTTCATTAAGTAATTATGCTCCATTAAGTACACTAGGTAATTACACTCATCAATTTATCAAATGATTTTCTAAAATTAATTAAAATAAACTAATTAACTTAAATTAATCATCTTATCAAAATTAGTTGCCGTAAGTAATTAATCTCCTAATCACTTTTATCAAGTAAGTACATTTAACAATTTACAATAGATTATCCAATTAATCCAATTAATTATCCAAAATTAATCCTATATATGAATTAATTAATAATCCTTAGTTAATTATCTACATTAACTAATAACATTTCTTATTTTACTTCTTATTTGATCTTTAGTTATAAATCAATTTAAATTATTAACTTAAATACATAAGTCATTCCTTAATTACCCTATTATCCTTAAGATAATTTATTTCTTTGTTAATAACTTCATTAACATTACATTTTGAATTTAAATTCAAATGTCATTTGAATTGAAGATCCAAAATGATTATAATTTAAATTCAATTTAAAATCTTTTAAATAAATGTAAATAACATTTATTATTTACATATGAACTTATATAAGAAAGACTTTTAAATTAACTACTTGAATCTTAATTCGAATTTAAATTTCCAAAATACATTAATATTTTAATTTTCAAATCTCAAGTTACACAATTTATTTACTTTCCATTCAAGAATCTTTAATCAAAGAATTCTCAAAATCGAGTTAATTTTTATTGAAACAAATTTACTTTTCTAAACTATTTTATTTGAACTTATTCTTAAAACATTCATAATTAAAACTGAGTTAAGTTTCAGATTTGAATTCCAAGTAAACTTGAATCCCATCAATTTATCTTGATTTAAAACTTTGATTTAACTTTTTTTTACAACTAGAATTAGAAACTCGATTTTTAAATCCAAATCCAAATCCATTTTAAACCTTAAGATTTAGACATCCATTTGAATTAATACCTTTTAAAAAAAATTCGAATTTAACTGCTGCAACACTTTTGTTTCAGGTCTAAGTTTTAAAATCTGGAAACTATCAGGTTTTGACCCTGAAACTCATTTATATATTTAAAACTTCATTTTAGCTTCAAAATATAAATTTGAATTCATACATCAAATTATATTTTCACTTTGTTTAATCTTAGTTGACAAACTTAAATTCAAATACATCATGATTACAACTAACTTACAATTAATTTTGTTTTAAATTTGGTTTAAATTTAAAAGTACAGGCAGTTTATACAACCTGTAGCAATTCAACTCTCACCTGAGACCAAAAAAAGTGCTTCGGGTCAACTACCTCCCTGCTTCGAGTAAACAATGCAAATAACCCGAGACTTCCTCGAGCCCAAAACCCTGCACACTAAAAAAACTGTGACAGTTCAAAACCTGGAACCATCTCAATTTCCAACCCACTTCACTGCTTCGAGTTCTCCATCACCTTGCTTCGAGTCATCTACTCGAGTGACTCGAGTATTTCCTGAGTTCAACCCACTGCACACACACCCAAAACTCAACCGAACTTCAATGGCACGGTGCACGTGCACCGTGGCCCCAGCCAACTCCGGCCACCCATAGGAACGTCAACACATCGCCAACAACACCAGATAACACCACGACGACCTAAAATCCATCACCACGCCCAAAACAAAAAATGAGCAGTAAAAATACAAAAACCTAGAAACAGCACGGGCCCCTCCACCCAAACCTGTCATCATCGAGTTCTCCACCCTCCGACCATATGAGGGTCTACAACTTCGGCCTCTTCTTCGACTACAACCCAACTATCACCACCTCAAATATCCCTGCACTCGATCACCTACTACAACCGTGGCGATCGATTCTTCAAAGCACAGCAAGTTTAGGGTTCTAGAGGAAAACCCACTGCCGCATTTCCCATGGCGGACTTCATCACCGCCACCCATTTTTCCTAGCATCAGCGATCGCTCCTCCATCGACCTGAAGAATCCCAACCCCTCCAGTCCACTTGATCACCAGAAAAACCCATATTCTCATATTTCATTCAAACCAGAACTACTCCCTAAAACCGAAACTAAAAATTATGATGTTTAGTTCAAAAATCATATTATAGTTGTTGTTTCCTAATTTTTAATACTGGATCTCTCAATTACAAGTTTGAGATTTTACATTGTTTATCAAAAACTGTTGTTTTTAGCTCCCTGAGACACTCAGACTTGGAGTTTAACTAAATCAAGCTTCTAAACATAAATGCAAAATAAATCAAACAACCTTTGTTTGTAACTAAGTCCTAATAACAAGTAACTAAAGAGAATTATTAATTTAAATTTAAAACAAGAAAACCGGAAACTAACAGAGAATGTTTAAATTGACATAAACATGCACCAGCAGATTCATTTACATATATACATACCACAACATTTTATCACAGAAAGCATATAACCATATTCATTCTTAGGTTTAAAGAAAATAATGTTACTCACCTTGCCTTTGAAAGAATGAACAGAGCACCTTAGGTATTGAAATAGCTTATACTTTAAAACTGGAACTGTTGTAAAATATTTCTGCTTTTATCTTCCTGTTAAATTCATCTTGTTTGCATTGATGTATTGTTGTTATACAAAGCTTCAGTTATAAAAAAAAATGTTTGCTATGCTATGCTATGTTGAACGAACTGAATAAGAAAGCATGTATAAAAAGAGCTTATAGGGGAAGGTGGCATCTGAGACAAACAATTTCTTTCCAGGTACAAGAATTTGTTTTATCAGGCAGGATATTTGTATTAGGAGCTGAAATACAACTCGAAATGACTGTTGTTAGCAGCTAAGAATTTGTGTCATTAATGCTAATGTACTTTGTGTCTCAATTTACCAAATTTTATGCTTAGATGTTTTATTATGTTTTGCATACTTGTCTCATTTTTCTATTCTTGCCTGCATCTTAATTTGTAAGCTACCTGCATAATTTTTTTTTATTCTTGCTTTCCAACTTCTTACAGGTTACACATATACACCTGATTTGCTTCATTCTTTAGATACAAAGTTATTTATTTTACTTTGTTCTTAACTTTGCATTTATTTATTTCTTTACTTGCCTGGGTAATGTTTTTACTTATGTCCAATTATATACATAAAGTTGTTTCAGTCTTTGCTATGAATTTAGTCTAAGTATTTAATTCTATTTCTAACATGTGTGTTTACTTTTATTTTTCTTATATTTTTAAACATAGACTAACAAATATTTGATTACTTATTATTATTTTATTTTATACTTATATTAATATTCATATTGTTTATTTAATTTGAACATTTTGAAACCTTTATTTTTAATTTCCAAATCATAACTTTCATTCAAACACACATATATATAATTAAAGTTGAAATAACAATTTTATTTAAAATCCATTTGTAAATATTTACATTATTAATAGAGCTCATTATTAAGTCAAAATGATTTATAAAAGGATTTATCTCTTTATTAATAAACTACTTATTTTTATCAAGTTAAATTTTAAAACAAATTAAACAAACCTTTTGCTAAATTCAAATGTAAGCTAAAATTATTTTAAACAAATTAAACTTAAATCTTGAGTAATTTAAAATCATATGATCATTTATTAAATAGCTTAATATCAAATTTCTAAATTATCAAAAATATTAGAATTAGAAAACATGTCTATTTATTAAATTTAAAACAAAGATTATCCATTTACAATATATACAGATATATACACTATAAATAGAAGGCAATTTGATTAGCTTCTAAAAGATAAATTATCAGTTAAATATTTATTTAAAAGAAGATTATTAAATCAATTCATATATTATTAACAAATATTATCAAATCAATTTAATTTTTTATGTAGATTATTAAATTGATATTGTCCCAAATTTCCGGGATATCACATTCCTCCCCCCTTAAAAGAATTTCGTCCCCGAAATTTAAAACAAAAGTAATTTAATAATCCAATTAAAAATTTAAATTTGAAACACAAGCATATATCAACCATAAACTAACAATCAAAGCAACCATTTCATCCAAACATACAAATCTAACTATCCAGACAAAATACCAAATAGAATTTTCTCGAGTTTCCCCAAGTATAAATACCGGGTTACTCGCCCTATAGAATCCAAACAATCAATACTACTATTAAACTACAGAGTTCCCACTCATCTAGATCTACAAAACAAATCAAAATATCAGACCAAACTCAAGTCTGACCCAACAACCGAAATTCCATGAACTGCTGACTCTAAAATCAAAGATAGATCTTACACGTACTCCCTTAGAGATACGTGAAACACTCCGAATTCCAGTTATCCAAACTGACAATCCAATTCTGAAACCAAACACTTACCCAAAATCAAATTCCCGATTTCAAAAATCCAAATTCCTCCGTCTCCTATCCACAAAACTCTTCGGACGATCCTGGGCTTCCTTCATCTTTCCTGCTCAGCTCAACTCTTGCTGATGTCCTTATAAACAAACTGAACCAAAGACAATCCAACAAATTGATCTTTCCAAGATCAACCAAAACTCAGAATATAACTCTATTCCAAATTAGAAAATAGAACTCACTTCTCGCATCTAGAAAAGATAGAACATGAGCACTCCAAACTGGCTTCAGATTCCGAAAATTTTTCCGTAGAACTCTCTAATCCAAACACTGCAATTCCCAGTCGCTTCCACTTTAAACCATCTACCACCATGCTTCCACTGCGCAACTCTGACTGAACAGATGAAAATGCTGATGATGATCTCGAGGACAAACTGGACAACACATTCCAACATTAGGGTTCCTCAGATCAAAAAGAAAACTCTGAAGTTCCTCCAAAATCCGAGCTACTTCACCAAACTCAATTTCCAGATGTTAACAAAACTCTAACTTCCAGAAGACATCTAGAAAAATCTCTGAAACCCCAAAAGAACACCCAAACCATCGCAAGTCACTTTTGCGATCGATACAGCCAAATTCCAAAGATACTGCTCTCTTTTTACAAATCAGAATAGCTTACACTTATGTGGCCAATTCATCGAAGAAACGGGTCTACATAATTACTTCTGAATTCCATTCCAGAAAAACTGCTAAGCCAGAAGATCTCTTGCCAACACCGAAAAAATCCCAAGCTGCATTGCTGCCGCAGATGCTAAGATTTCCTATCCAAAGCTCTTCGAGAAACTCGGACCTCAAAGCAAACAAAAACACCCAGTTGAACATAGCCACAACACCGAAGCAGTCACTCTTCCTTACTTGTTCCAAAGAAACATCGTCGGAGACATCCATAGTCACTGTGTCTCATCACACAGCTACTACACCTTGATGTATCAAAATATCTTGACTTACTTCTGTCCACCTGACAGATCCAAACTCTAGCTCAACCAAACTCTTACACTTCAAAGATGAACTCCGAACCTTAACAGGTTTCCTTCAGAGATCAATGAAATCCTTACACCGTCCAAAACTTACTCGAGACAGTATTAGGCCTACAGTCTCGACAATTACACTTCCAACCATTGATAGTTGTGTTACACACACCACTACCTATCTACCTTTATAACACATTGAAAAACCTGAACAGGTAACCCAACAAATAGGTAGAAACAAATATATATATATATATATATATATATATATCAAAATTACAAATACGCTCTCTTAGGAAAGAAAACACTCAAGAGCCTAGGTATTCACTCAACCTAGCACTCTGATACCACTGTAACGACCCGACTTCCTACGCCCAGGAAGACGTATCGTTCTTAAAGAAAGAAAGGGATGAGAAAATAGAAAAGATAGAAAAGAAAGAACAGCAACATCAGAATCTCACAGCGGAACGAATAAATTATAATAATCACATAAGTATTTACATAATATACAACATCAATCAGAGTTATACAGATAATACATCACATACTAGATAGTTATAAACACCTGTCTAGTTATACAACTCAATACACAAAACAATTCAAAAAAAACGACTCAGAGATACCAACACAGCGGAACTATATATATATCTACAACGCTGAAGCCACCTGCTCCATTGCTCCTTCAGAATTCGTCAAAGCTAACCTGAATCCCTTGGCTACCCGTAAAAATTTGGGCACCCGAGAGTTTATGAAAAACAAAAATAAACTCCGGGTCAGACATGGGTCTGGTATGAGTAACAGGTTAAAGTTGTTTAACTTTGAAAATCTTTTGAAAATAAAAGGTATCACGTAAGACTCCCCACACATAAACATGGGTAAGTTTTTACCTTACGCTAACCAAAACATTTGATAGGAAATTCTGTGATATTATAATAGGTCTAGGGTTTTTGTGACGCCCCACCTCTATACCCACGCTAGCCAAGAACATTACGGTGAATGCTGTCAACTAGCACGGAGAATAAGGCTGTTGAGGAGCGACCATCCATGTAATTGCTTTGTGCGAGCATCGATATGTCAGATAGTATAATACTTTATCAAGAGGAAATCCGACATACCGACACAAACTCAAAGCTACTACACAGTGGCTATAATATCTTCGAAAACAAATACAGAAATAAACATAACATAAATTAGTCACAGATAATTCATATCACAAAGGCGGAAGAAGATACGAATATATAATTAACACATGGAAGTGTATATCAGAGTAGTGGTCAAAAAGATCCACAATAATACGAAAGAATAGCAACACGTGCTATAAAAAAGAATACAACTATGAGTCTATATCTCAAGTGTATATAATAAAATAAACTACTAATCTAAGTAGTTTGCCAAAAGTCAGAGTAACGAATCCCTGGGGAGAAGTCAAGCAGAAGCACCTGTAACATCTCGGTCTGACCCGAGTATTATTTAATAAGAAAAATAATAAACGGATCAGTCTAACTATAAATATCAGATGATACGATATAGAATAAGAGATATGACTAAACACACAATAATCACAATGCCAAGCTGTGATATATATAAGTAGTTGAAAATCATCAAGGGATTAATCAACGTCACAAAATCTACACAAGAATCAAAGGAATGTCATACTCCTTATTTCGTTCATCGAACCACAATTATTGACGATTATACCAATGTCAATCACAAAAGTCAATGACACACAAATTCACCAATGCACAAATATTGATAAAACTTATCAATGGAAATCACGAAAATTGGTGAAGCATAAATTCTAGAAATCATCTCAAGAAATCCAGTCAATGACACACAAATTCACCTATGCACAAAAATTGATAAATCATATCAATAGAAATCACAAAAATAGGTGAAGAAGAAAATTCCAGAATTCGACACACGAAATGCAGAAATCACACAAAATAGGGGGGAGGCCTATCACACGAACGGGAGCATGAAAGCTCACCAACATTTGTATCACACGAATGAGACGCTATCTCATGGTAGCTAGCCATTAATTTTTTTGACACACGAACGGCCCGAAGACCATGGGGCGCTACCCCACATATGTGAGTTGAAACTCACACAAATGGGGTTTAGTCTCCCTCGTAGACAAAGAGACATCGCACATTGCTAGTCTAAATCACAAAAATGATCATCATGATCATCAAGAAGTGTCAATTATAGTAAGCTAGTAAATATATGAGGTTAGCTTCATGTCCCATAACCACTAGCTTAACTTAAATATTTACGAACAAATTGTAGATCTCCACTAGAAAATTATCACAAGAGATTCAATCGAACAAGTCCAAGAATTAACCGACGAAGTAAACGCAAGCGTTTCATACCACTTGTTTTACTAAGCCGTTTAATTAGATTTCTCATACGAGTGAGGTAAAGGTTTGTATATACTAATAGATTGGAAAACGGTTTTATAAACGAATTTGGTATTAAAATAAAAATTGAAATCGTTTGAGGAAAGAGTTTTGATATTTACTACTAGTATTGAAACCTTTATATTTTTAAAGTGACAAAGCACGAAAATGATTATAGAACAATCAACTACCAAAATTCACATTCGAAGACGTGAATAAAAATCCAAAGAAATCGATCCGAATCCATCAAAATGGATATTCCCAAAAATTCCAAAAATAGAAGTCATTAACGTCGTAGCAACAACAAGTGGGAAATAACACGAGTCGATGGAATTTGGGAACCAAGCAAAAATATGCACAAACAGGCATAATTAGGCAAATTGGTGCAGGTCAGTCGACTGACACAAAGGTCCAGTCGACTGAAGCAGAAGCAAGGAAAAATAATTTCCTGCAGTCAGTCGACTGACCTAAAAATTCAGTCGACTGAATGGAGGGAAAACAGAGGACCCAAGCCTCTGTTAGTTGCCTTCGGAATGCCTATGTGCTACAGCCAGTCGACTGACCCAAAGGTCTAGTCGACTGACTTGCACCAAGGCTGTTTTCCAGCCTATGAAATGAAGATGCTATCTTCTTCAAAATGCAATCGGGCGAGCACGGTCACTAGGGGTTTATGCCAATCGACTACCCGGTCCTATAAGCTCTTCGACGCATCACCACAAACAAGTTCAAACTACAAGGCTATGATTTTTGAAGATTTGAACTCGAAACACTAAAAATTGGAATATACACCAAATCAATCCAAACCAAAACCAAATGCACATGAATATGTGTTAGGAATTCATACCTAACAACCGAAGATAATCATAGACCTAGATGTGAGATTAAAAATCTCACCTTTGAACCCAAACGATTGAAGAAGATGCTTGAAATCAATGGAGAATCAACCACTCTTCAAATCCAACTCAAGAAGCTTGATTATAAGCTTTAAAAGAAGAACATTTCCTAAGTTAGGTTTAGGAAATTTCTGAATTTCGATTAGAGATTGAGTTGGAGAAGAAGAAGAGAAGCTTACCAATGGGTTCTTCTATTAGTTTGGAGCTAGAGTTGATTTGCAAGAGAAAACTAGGGTTTTGGAGTTTTAATTTCCAATCTCTCCTACCATTGATGCTTTAGCTTGAGTATTAGGAATTGGAAATGAAGTAAATGAGGAGGAGAGGGGTTGGGATTGAATACATAAGTGGGCTCAGCCCAAACCAAAACCCTAAGTGAAAAAATAGCAAAAATCAACCTTCTCCAAACATATCGAAGCTTATACTCAAAAAGGTCGCAAACAGCATTTTAAACTCAATGAGAGTGGTCCCGAGTCCTAATTCGACCGTATGCAAAAAGTAGCTTTTCGGACAAAATTCCGAGTACCGATAAAATATTTTAATAAAATATTTAAATATAAAATCGACAAATATGCGGGTTGTTACAGACTCCCCTCCTTAAAGAAATTGCGTCCTCGCAATATTTAAGAAGAAGATATATAGTAACAACCATAAAAGCATATTCAACACAAAAGAAGTTTGAAATAAGAAGTTCACCTTAAAGGGCAGTAAGTCCGAATGTGTTCGCTCGATGAACTCTCTAGATTCCCAAGAATAATCCTTAGGATTTGAAGACCATTGAACTTTAACAAGCGGAACATCTTTATTTCGAAGACGTTTGACTTCCGAAGCAATGATACGAACAGGATGCTGCTCAAAAGTTAAATTCGGTGAAACTTCAATCTCTTCCACAACACCGGGCTCAAGAATAGAATTGGAATCTCGAAGACACTTCCGAAGTTGAGAAATGTGAAACACGTCATGAATAGCTGAAAATTGAGCCAGTAATAAAAGGCGATAAGCCATGGAACCAATACGTTCAGTGATATGAAATGGCCCAATATATCGAGGCGCTAACTTTCCCGATCGACTGAAACGTACCACACCTTTCATAGGTGACACACGGATGAACACAAGATCTCCCATAGAAAATTCTAACTTCCTTCTCCGATTATCGACATAGGATTTTTTTCTACTCTGGGCTTCTTTCATCCTATGACGAATAAGGTCAATCTTTTCTGTGGAATCACGAATAAAATCTGGACCTAAAACCATCTTCTCACCGGCCTCAAGCCAACAAGAAGGAGATCGGCATGGCCTTCCATAGAGTGCCTCGAAAGGTGCCATACCAATACTGGATTGGAAGCTATTATTATAGGAAAATTCAACAAGTGAAATATGATCTTCCCAACTTCCACCAAAATCAAGAACACATGCACGAAGAAGATCTTCAAGAGTTTGATTCACACGCTCGGTTTGTCCATCGGACTGAGGATGATAAGCGGTGCTAAAATTAAGCTTCGTTCCCAAAGCTTTTTGAAGACTCTTCCAAAATCCACTAGTAAACAATGGATTACGGTCGCTAACAATAGAAGTAGGAACTCCATGTAATTTAACGATCTCTTTAACAAAGAGCTTGGCCAAAAGAGGAACGGTTCGGTTAGACCGAACGGGAATAAAATGGGCGAATTTAGTAAGTCTATCAACAATCACCCATAAGCTATTATGACCCGAACGAGAACGGGGAAGGCCATCTATAAAATCCATGGAAATTTGGTCCCACTTCCAAATTGGGATTTGTAATGGTTGCAATAACCCACCCGGCCTTTGATGTTTGGCCTTAACGAGTTGGAAAGTCATGCAACGCTTAACGAAGTTAGCGATGCCAAGTTTCATTCCCTCCCAATAATAAAGTCGCTTCATATCCGCGTACATTTCGCTACTACCGGGATGAATGGTGAATTTAGAACGATGGGAATCTTCTAAAATATCTTTACGAAGATCACCAATATTTGGTACGATAAGTCTACCAAATTTTCGAATGCCGCCACGAGAATCGATATCAAAGTCTTTCAAACTTTCAATATCAATTTTATCCTTAATATTTTGGCCAAGAAGAGCCAATTCAGGATCTAGCCTTTGAGCTTCAAGAATGCGGTCTAGAAGAGAAGGATGAGCCTCAAGGCTACATAAAGCAAGAGATGAACATAAATCGGAAACACGGTCTCGAATTTCGCAAGTGGATAAAATCTCGAGATCGTTCCATTCGGATATCATCATAGAAACAACCGCTTGTTGCTTTCGACTAAGTGCATCCGCAACGCGATTTCCCTTTCCGGGAGTATAAAGGATATCAAGATCATATGGTGCAAGAAATTCGAGCCAACGCTGTTGACACAAATTAAGTTCCTTTTGAGAGAATAAATACTTCAAGGACTTATGATCGATATAAAGAACAAATTTCTCTCCTAAAAGATAACAACGCCTAATACGAAGGGCGAAAACAATAGCCGCGAGCTCTAAATCATGAGTGGCATAT
Organism: Allium cepa; assembly: GCA_030765085.1. Classification (NCBI taxonomy): domain Eukaryota; kingdom Viridiplantae; phylum Streptophyta; class Magnoliopsida; order Asparagales; family Amaryllidaceae; genus Allium; species Allium cepa. The sequence goes on from CM060931.1 coordinate 38,792,716, forward strand.
CTAGTCTCAGCAGGCTTCAATTGCCTAGAAGCATAAGCAATAACACGTTCTCTTTGCATAAGAACGGCACCCAAACCAACGCGACTAGCATCGGTATAAACAACGAAATCTTGATTCCCCTCGGGAATAACAAGAATAGGAGCATCAGAAAGGAGTTCTTTTAATTTCTGAAAAGAAGCTTCACATTTGTCCGACCAAATGTATTTAACACCTTTCTTCGTCATGCTAGTGAGAGGCACGACAATCTTAGAAAAGTCTTTGATAAAACGACGGTAATAGCCCGCCAATCCAAGAAAACTACGAATCTCTGTCACACTCTCCGATCTCTTCCAATCTTGAATCGCTTCAATCTTTGAAGGATCCACGGAAATTCCGGATTCGGAAATAATATGACCGAGAAACTTCACACGAGATTGCCAAAAGTGGCATTTAGAAAATTTTGCCTTTAATTGATTACTCCTAAGAGTTTCCAACACAATCCGAAGATGTTTTTCATGCTCCTCCTCGGTTTTAGAATACACAAGAATATCATCGATAAAGATGAGAACAAACCGGTCGAGGAAGTCTTTGAAAACTCTATTCATAAGGTCAACGAAATAAGCCGGAGCATTCGTTAGACCAAATGGCATAACAAGCCATTCATAAGATCCATAACGAGTACGGAACGATGTCAAAGGAATACTATCCTCTGCAATACGAAGCTGATGAAATCAAGTAGCTAAGTCTAATTGTGAAAAGACTCTAGCACCACTAAGTTGTTCGAATAGATCATCAATCCGAGGTAAAGGATATTTATTTTTGATAGTAAGATCATTAAGCTTGCGGTAGTCAACGCAAAGCCTAAGTGTTCCATCGGATTTCTTCACAAAAATAGCTGAAGCTCCCCAAGGCGAGGAACTAGAGCGAATAAATTGCTTCGTCTCCAATTCGGATAATTGTTTACGCATCTCCTCGTTTTCTTTATTGGACATACGATACAGAGGACGAGTGATAGGTTGAGCTCCAGGAATAAGATTAATTCTGAACTCAATTGCTCGCTTAGGTGGCAATCCTAAAACGGGCTTGAATATGTCGGAAACTTCACGAACGACGTGAATAAGAGAAATAATATCACCCTCATCATCATCATCGTCATCACGAGGATTTAAAGAATATAAAGATGCAACCAAGGCAGAATCCGAATCTTGAAGATTAATAGAAATCTGCTTAACAGATTGAGGAAGTCGAAAATGAATAGTCCGCTCAGGACATAGGATATGAGCTTCATAACGGTTAAGCCAATCCATTCCCAAAATCATTCCAAAGCCTAAATAACGCATGACATGCAAATCGGCTAGGAAAGAAAAACCACACAAAATAATCTCGACATCTTTACACCATAAACTGATTGTCGCGGATCCACCAACCGGATTCGCAATTCTCAAAGAAGTCATTAAACACAAAACATCCAAAGAAAAAGTATCAACAAGTTCTTTTGATATAAAAGAATGGGACGCACCCGTATCAAAAAGAACTCGAATAGGATGATCACGAAATAAAATAATTCCGTCCAGAATAGAATGAGAAATGCCTTGGCTACGAGATGTGTTGCCAGGGGCTTGAGCAACATTAAGCTTTCCCTCCTTCCTATTTTGAAGTTTGGGACATACATGCATAAAATGGTCCAGGCTTTTGCAATAGCGACAAGTACGAGGCTTTGAACACTTGTTCGCAAAATGGTCTTTCGAACCACAATTATAGCATTTCCCTTGAGTAGAGGAAAAGGTCTTTTCAGCAGGAGTTGCTTGCCTCCCTTTCTTATTGGGATAAGGGCCTTTGAATTTGTTTGGCCTCTTCTTGTTGTTGAAGTTTGGTTTGGAACCCACCACTTCAACATCATTCTCCCTATCCGCCTTTTCAAGACGAAGAGCGATATCAATGAGTTGGTCGAAAGAAACTTCTAACTTTAGAAGTAATGGCTTCTTGAGATTTTTGTTTAAGCCATAGACGAACCTCTGGTTCTTCTTTAAAGGGGTGTTGATGTATTCAACCCCATATTTGGAAAGTGACTCGAAGGAGGCGACGTAATCAGTCACGGAGGACTCACCTTGAACAAGGTCTATAAATCGTCGAGCCAATGTCACTTTCTCTGCTTCTGGTACAAATTTCAAATCGAAGCGTTCCTGGAATTTCACCCAGGTGAGATCCGCTTCATTAATCTCAGAAATAAGAAGCTCGTACCAGTCCAATGCTCTTTCTCGGAGCATACTAGAGGCCACCTGAACTCGGTGAAGGTCAATAAGATTCATGCGAGAAAAGATTCGATCGCATGACCTTAGCCAAGCCTGTACTTCAATAATAGTTTCGGAACCTTTGAATGGCTCCCCACCCAAATTAGTGTAATCGCTGCACAAGCGTGCAAACCCCGACTTTGGGTGAGTAGGTTCCGGGTTAGCTCCAGCTGCTTGAGCATTTGTCACTAAATCAAGAAGCTGTTGAGCAGTCATAAAAACTCCATCTTGGGGTGGAACACTAGACGGTACGGCTCTGGGACGGCCTGGTCTAGACATTTCTCTTCCTTTAGAAAGAAAGAAGAAGAAAAAGGTTATTCACCAAATAACTATCAAGAAATCTTGATAAATAAAACAAGGAATCATAAAAGAAAATAGGATAGAACGGTACGAAGACTTGAATTAAATCCTAAAGCATGACTCCTAAGATGGACTTAGGACGATGATCCTTGTTATAATATTCCATATTGTTCCGAAGTTTGGCTCTGATACCAAGCTGTGACGCCCCACCTCTATACCCACGCTAGCCAAGAACATTACGGTGAATGCTGTCAACTAGCACGGAGAATAATGCTGTTGAGGAGCGACCATCCGTGTAATTGCTTTGTGCGAGCATCGATATGTCAGATAGTATAATACTTTATCAAGAGGAAATCCGACATACCGAAACAAACTCAAAGCTACTACACAGTGGCTATAATATCTTCGGAAGCAAATACAGAAATAAACATAACATAAATCAGTCACAGATAATTCATATCACAAAGGCGGAAGAAGATATGAATATATAATTAACACATGGAAGAGTATATCAGAGCAGTGGTCAAAAAGATCCACAATAATACAAAAGAACAGCAACGCGTGCTATACAAAAGAATACAACTATGAGTCTATATCTCAAGTGTATATAACAAAATAAACTACTAATCTAAGTAGTTTGCCAAAAGTCAGAGTAATGAATCCCTGGGGAGAAGTCAAGCAGAAGCACCTGTAACATCTCGGTCTGACCCGAGTATTATTTAATAAGAAAAATAATAAACGGATCAGTCTAACTATAAATATCAGATGATACGATATAGAATATGTGACGCCCCACCTCTATACCCACGCTAGCCAAGAACACTACGGAGTAGTGCTGTCAACTAGCGCGGAGAATAAGGCTGTTGAGGAGTGGCCATCAGTAGTTAGGCCTTACACTGGTATTGGTTATCTCGATAGGAGTGGTATATAAATATATATAAATATTCTTTCATTTTTCATCTCTGATTTATATTCTCCCATCGACATACCCCAATTCCAGTATAAAACAAACTACGATGGTTCATAATAGTTTAGAACAGTAAATATAAAATATTACACAGATAATATAATGCGGAACACAAATAAAACAGAAAGTCTCATATATACAATAACTGATGTCAGTTACAATACATTTGATACAATACATATGACGCGGTACATATGATACAACTACCACAGTCGACTCAGGAAGTTACATATACAAGTACATTAACGTATATAATATACATGAATACATATCCTCCTATACAATTATACAGACTACTACAAATGACGACGACTACTCCAAAAGATATGAAAGAACTTCATAGCTCAAGCAGCAACCCAAAGCAGAATATCTACAAACTGAAATACTCGGTCTGACCCGAGTATTAAATTCAAAAGAAAATAATGCTCGGGTCAATCTAATTCAAACTCAGTTATTAGTGCACAGAAGCAATAATAATTAAATAATGAATAGACGACAGTCACAATAAATTTCGTTTATCCGATCCTTGAATAAAGAAATCGGATAACGATAAATATAACACGTAGCAGTGTTAAACAACAAATCAGCAAATTCAACCAAATCAGAATGAAATTCAGAATATTGAATTGAATAAAAAAAACAGTTCAAACCATTGAAATATCAATTAAAATATTAATTCGACAGGGCTGCAGTACACGCACGCGTGCACGGCCTCGCCACTACAGCATATGGAATGTGCAAAAGATCAAATAATCAAAACAAGATAGGTATCATAAAACCATACCGTATGGCTGCAGTTCACGCTTACGTGCACTGCCTTGCCACTATAGTGAGAATGTACCCAAAATATCGACGAACCAAAATCAATGAAAATTCAAATATCAATTCAAAATGTCGATACTGTGTGGCTGCAGTGCACGCACGCGTACACTGCCTCGCCACAACAGCATATACAGAAATAGCAATAAGGCACAACGACCAATACACAATAATTCACAGTGCAAACTAATACACTAAGCAAGTGGCAGCAGTTTAAACTTCCACCAATTGAATAGTAAAATATGTACACAAAAGAATGTACATACAAACTGCATATGGCAATTGAAATGAATCAGAGGTGCAACGAGAAGATACAGTTCAAATAAACTGCAATTAACCCGAAATCACAAAACCAAACATCAACCAAATACAAATGAACATAGGCAACAAGCACCAGATATCATGCAGCAGTGTATATATGTATATAACAAGTATACTGCACAAATGAACAAGGCTCAACAATGCCAAGACTAGCAGTCGAAATGCAACCAATATGGGATGCAAGCAATGCTATAGGTTATAAAATGACCAATTGGCAAACATAAATTGCCAAACTAAATACAACTTTGTTTTCTAAACTTTAGGTAGAAAGTATGCACAAACAAATATGCTCAAGTGTCTGCATAATAAATATGCAAACAAAAGTTGCAATGAAACAACAAAATGACCAAGTATCAGCATATAAAATATGCAAAACAAAATGGCAGTGAACAACAAAGAAATGCTCAAAATGGTCCCAGACTAAAGCAAATATACTGTAATAATATGGTTGCAGTGAATCAGGCAGCTCGACCAAACCCAACAACTATATGAATGCATGCATATGGTCAAGCAGTCAAGTCAAGCCAATGCTAACATGTAGTGTGTCAAACAAAACAGTGATACCCAAATGCTACATGAAACATGATCAACACAACAAAAATGGTCAAGCAGTATACACAGTGCACACTCAAGTAAGTGACACAGCGAACACGACAACAAGCAACAGTGCAGCATCAGGTCGACCATACATGCATACACACATACAAATGTATGTATGCATATATATACTGATAAGTCAACCCAACAATTCGAACTACATCAAGAGCCGAAGCCACATTGAAACTCAAGTGTTTTATCCTATAAACACAGCCGTAGGTTGAAAATAACTCAGCAAAGCACGACACACATCAGTGCACAGTATAAAACTCAAAGTGAATAAGGTCTAAGCAACTGTCAACAATACAAAGACTACAACATAATGCAACAGTGGATAGAGTCGATTGTAAAAAGACTCGAATACCACCAACACTATCGAAACTTCAAGACTGGCAACATAGAATCAGCACAAAGGCTACAGGCTTCAGCCAAAACAGGTGCACAAATGTACACAAAATCAACATGGCACATGAATGAACATCGGCAAAGTGAAATTCCAGATAAATCAACACTGAAGTGAAAACAACAACTTCAACAGGTTCAAGAAGACTGCGGCTCCAAAACGTCGCGTATACGTATTCATGTTCATAAAGAAACCAAATCAAGATAGTGACAATAAGGCACTGCAAATACGAGGCAGTGACAAGTCTCGAGAACGCAATACATAGCAGTGCACAAGATCATAAAAATGTGGAACTTCAAAAATCAGAAGCAGTTTTCAAATTAATATTAAGTTTAAGGTGTCAAGGCCGACATTAAACAAGTCAGGGTGTAATGCATACAAGTGCACAGGAACAAGGTTGAAAATTATCACCTAAACGAAGGCAGTAAAACAGGTGTGCACAGAGAAGGTTCAAGACCGAAGATTAAACAAGTCAGTGCCCAAAAATCAAACCAATTCAACTTCAATAAAAATCAAGTTGAAGCATAGTATGGTCCATCAGACAAAAGTCCCCAAAATCAAGTGACCGAAGTCATAAAAATCGAAGCCGTGGGTGAATTGAAACCATCAAAAAAATTATCGACATTCAAACAAAACTAAACTGTCGAAACACGAGAGGAATTAGATGTGAGTGAAGGGGTTCACTCACCTTGTCGACGAATTGAAGCAGCGGCAAGGAAAGAGAAAGCATCGATAGCCCAAGCAAGGCCAGAATCTTCATTCGATCAAGCTACGGCAATTGGCGATTTCGATTTCACGAAGCCCTAATTACTGAAGGTCGAATGGAGAAAGGGACGAGCCACCATTAATTTTCTTTCGGTTTGTTTTAGGTCACGAACGAGAATGAATAAAAGGAAAGGGGGCCGGTTATTATGCTTTGATAACCATCGGCACACAATTAAAAGTATGGGCCACTATTTAATTTCAAAGCCCAAAATTCCTTTTAACAATTTATAAAAGAATTTCAACTCAACTTTTTATTTAACAAATAAAATCAAAAGTTCAATTAGCAATTAGCAACTATATTAATCATTTAATGTCGATTATCAATTAATGCGAAGTAACGTGTTGTTACAGACTCCCCTCCTTAAAGAAATTGCGTCCTCGCAATCATAAGGAATAAATGGACAAAAGGTAACAACCGTAAAAGCATATGATCACAAAATGACGAAATTTGAAAATAGGAAGTTCGCCATATAGAGCATGAGTGAGAGAGAGCCTGAACATGTTTGCTCGATGAATTCTCTGGATTCCTAAGTGCAATTCTTAGGATTTGAGAACCAATTAAACTTCCGCAAGAAAAACATCTTTATTTCGAAGGTGCTACACCCCCGAAGTAATGATGTGAATAGAAGGTTGCTCAAGAATAAAAATCGGAAATCCCTAAGGCATTTCCGTAATTGGAAGACGTGGAAAACGTCATGAATAGCAGAAAATTGAGCCGTTACACCGGCGTAGTACAATGTAAACACCAAAGAAATCTTTTAATTTCATAAAAGAAATTCATAAATTCTCAACAAAATTTAATTATCAAATAGACAATCAGAATACAGAAATCACAAAACAGCAATATGTAATTATCGATATGATAATTAGAAAACAGCAAAATCAGCAAATTTAATTATCAACAAAGATAATTAGAAAACACAAATCACAATTATCTAACTATCAAAAACGATAATCAGGAATTACCACAACGGTAATCAAATTTCAAATCAGCAAATATTCAATTATCAAAACGATAATCAAATCTTAAATTACAAATATTTAATTATCACAAACGATAATTAAATCTCAAATATCTAATTATCACAAGCGATAATCAGAAACAACAAATATCTGATTATCAAAAACGATAAATCAGAAATCACCAACATCCGATTATCAAAAATGATAATCAGAAATCACAAATTTTTCAATTAACGAGTCCGGAATTAACCGAAATATCAAACGCACATGACCCATAACCACGAGTTTTACTAAATCGTTTAATTCACTTCATCGTTTTCTTGAAAGTGCATAATGGTGTATTTAAAAAATAACATTTCACATTCTCAAACGGACAAGTCCGGAATTAAGCGAATCAGTAAAAGAAAGAGGTCACAGTCCTCGATTTTTCTGAAACGTTTAAATCGCTTCCTCATTCTTTTGAAAGTGTAAACTGTAAAACTTCTGAAAACAATTTTCATTTATTTTATATAAAAAAATAATAATTTACATTCTCAAACGAACAAGTCCGGAATTAAGCGAATCAGCAAAAGAAAGGGGTCATATCCCTCGATTTTACTGAAACGTTTAATTCACTTCCTCATTCTTTTGAAAGCGCAATCGTAAAAATTTTGAAAACAATTTTGATTTATATTTTGAAATAATTTTTAAAACACGTGATTAAAGCAGCAACATCCGTAGCAACTTCGACATACGTCAAAATTTCATCAAAATAATTGGCATCAAAATATAATACCAATGAATTTTCATTCATCAAAAATGTCACAAGAATCTTCTCAAAGATAGGAAAGGGTATCATACCCTAAACTTGTATTCATAACAAGTCAATAACACACGAATTCACCAATGCACAAAAATTGATAATACTTATCAATAGAAATCATGAAAATTGGTGAAGCACAAATTCTAGAAATCATCACAAGAAATCCAGAAAACACAAATTCTAGAAATCTACACAAGAAATCCATATATCACAAAATGAGAGTATAAACTCAAATAGGAGTACGGAAACTCAAATGGGAGTATGAAAACTCAAATGGGAGTATGAAAACTCACCTACACGTGAGCACGAAAAATCACCAACACGTGTAACGCAAAGCGAGAACGGGAGCATGGAAACTCACCTACATGCGAGCATGAAAACTCACCAACACGTGCAATGCAAATCGAGACGCTATCTCATGGTGGCTAACCAAAAAGCAAAAAGGTATGTGTGAATGGAATCACACAAGTGGTGTCTAGCCTATCCAGAAAGCGAAAAGATACGTGTGAATGGAATCACACAAATGGTGTCTAGGCTAACCAAAAAGCATAAAGGTATGTGTGAATGGAATCACACAAGTGGTGTCTAGGCTAACCAAAAAGCATAAAGGTATGTGTGAATGGAATCACACAAGTGGTGTCTAGCCTAACCAGAAAGCAAGGAAAGAGACATCACACAATTGCTAGTCTAAATCACAAAGATGATCGTCATAATCATCCAGAGATCAATCAATATCACAAGAATCTTCTCAAAGATCCAAAGGGGGCATCATACCCGAAACTTGTACTCATAACAAGTCAATGACATAAATTCCAGAAATCAACACGAGAAATCCAGAAATCATAAAAAGAGAAAGAGGCCTATCACATGACGGTCCGAAGACCATGGGGAGCTACCCCATATGGATGAGTCTGACGCACCCGAATGAGGTCAAGGCTAACCAAAAAGCAAAAAGGTATGTGTGAATGGAATCACACAAATGGTGTCTAGCCTAACCTCGCAAACAAAAAGTTATGTGTGAATGGAATCACACAAATGGTGTCTAGGCTAACCGAAAAGCAAAAAGGTATGTGTGAGCGAAATCACACAAGTGGTGTCTAGCCTAAACTTGCAATGAAAGAGACATCGCACAATTGCTAGTCTAATTCATAAAATGATCGTCAAGATCAACGAGAAGCGTCAATTACACTAAGCTAGTAAATATAAAAGTTTAGCTTCATGTCCCATAACCACTAGCTTAACTTAAATATTTACGAACAAATTGTAGATCTTCACTAGAAAAATGTCACAAGTGGTTCAATCGAACAAGTCCAAAAATTAACCGACGAAGTAAACGCAAGCATTTCATACCACCTGTTTTGCTAAGCCGTTTAATTAGATTTCTCATACGAGTGAAACAAAGGTTTGTATATACTAATAGACTGGAAAACGGTTTAGGAAAAGAGTTCGATATTGAAAATAGAGTTGAAAACATTTTGATAAAAGAGTTTTGATATTTACTACTAGTATAGAAAACCTTTATATTTTTAAAGTGACAATTCACAATAATGATTGTAGGAACAATCAATCACAAGAATTCACATACAAAGATGTGAATAGAATCCAAAGAATTCGATACCGTATCCATTAAAAGGTATGTTCACGAAAATCCTGAAGAAAATGTTATCAAAGTTGCTAATAAATGATAGCAACAAATCGGGGAATTAACAAGAATCGATTAAATTTGGAAACCAAATCAATTTACTAAAATTCACATTCGAAGACGTGAATAAAATCCAAAGAATTCGATTCTAAATCCATCAAAGTAGAAATACCCAAAAATTCCAGAAATAGAAGTTATCAAAGTCGACAAAGGAGATAACAACTAATCGGAAAAGAAGAATCGATTAACAATTGGAAAAACAAAGCAGAACGAGCATAAATGCATAGATGACTTCAACAAAAATAAAAATCAAGTCAATGTCGAAGTCAACAATTAATGGCCATAATCGAGTACAAAACGATTCAACATCATCATCAAAGAATTCAACGGCAAACCAAGTCAGAGTCTTGGAAATCAAGAATTTAGAAATTTCTCAAAAACAAAGTGACCGAAGTCGAATGGAAATCAAGCCGAGGAAAACATAAAATATCAAGTTCAGAATCGCTGAGATTCGAACAAAATCAATCATCGGCTAAATAAAATCAAAGCCGAAAACACAAGAATGAAAATCAAATGCGTATGAATAAGCGTTAGGAATTCATACCTAACAATCAAAGACAATCATATGCAAATATGAGAGATAAAACGTCAACAAATAGTTGTATCACATGTTCCATCTAAGTTATGTTTTATATTTTTCCTAAACCCCAGGCTTTGATACCAAGCTGTGACGCCCCACCTCTATTCCCACGCTAGCCAAGAACACTACGGAGTAGTGCTGTCAACTAGCGCGGAGAATAAGGCTGTTGAGGAGCGGCCATCGGTAGTTAGGCCTTACACTGGTATTGGTTATCTCGATAGGAGTGGTATATAAATATATATAAATATTCTTTCATTTTTCATCTCTGATTTATATTCTCCCATCGACATACCCCAATTCCAGTATAAAATGAACTACGATGGTTCATAATAGTTTAGAACAAGAAATATAAAATATTACACAGATAATATAATGTGGAACACAAATAAAATAGAAAGTCTCATATATACAATAACTGATGTCCGTTACAATACATTTGATACAATACATATGACGCGGTACATATGATACAACTACCACAGTCGACTCAGGAAGTTACATATACAAGTACATTAACGTATATAATATACATGAATACATATCTTCCTATATAATTATATAGACTACTACAAATGACGACGACTACTCCAAAAGATATGAAAGAACTTCATAGCTCAAGCAGCAACCCTGTAACAACCCTAGATTTTGACTATATATTTAAATTTGACTTTATTTCATTTTGAAATTAATTTAAATTTGTTTATTTGTGTGATATCATTTCTAAACATTTTTAAAATGATAATGTAATTTTTCCAAATTTACTGTATTTATTTCTTATTTTTAAAGGCTGTTTTTCTAATTTTCTGCCATTTTCTTCATTTTAAATTTCTTTATTTTATTTTAAATTTTTTTTATTTGTGAAATTCATCTCTAAATATTTTAAAAATAATAATAGAATTTTTCCAAAATTTACTGTATTGATTTCCTATTTTTAAGGGCTGTTTTCCCCTTTTTTTGCTATTTTCTGCATTAAAAATTATATTTAAATTAAATTTTAAATATTTATTTCGTGAATAAGATTTTGTTTTATGTTATTATTTATGTTTAAAAATACTTTACAAGCTCATATGAATTTATTTTTATTTATTTCATTTACTTTTAAATTTTCTTGTCTAGTTCACTGTTTTAACTATTTTTCCTTAATTTTACTCTATATAATTAATAAATGGTATATATATTTTTTTAAAGTTTCGAAATTTTATCTGATAATATTGTTATTTCAGAATATACAAAATTTTATAAATAATTAAAGGTAAATTGAAAGGGTTTGTGACTTTTTATTTCCAATGGCTTTTGATTTTCCCGCCTTTTCACATTTTTAACTTACTTTTGCCATCAATTAGCCATAATAACTCACATACTTCAGCTGCCTACCTCCATTATTCATTCACGTACATCATTTATCATCTCATTAAAAAAAAATTCGGCCATAACTTGTTTGAGAAGTTGGTAAAATTCTATTTTTCTTTTATCTCCTTTTGTTCACTTATGCTGATTTTTCGTTTGATTTGCACTTGATCTTCTTTATCATAGGATCGGCCATGCCCCTCTCCAGCCCTTGCCACCACCACCACCACCACCACCTGAGCACGCCACCAGCACCTCCTCCTCACTGACCATCCCCATCCGTACCACCCTTGGTGGTAGTTCCTTCACCAAGTTCACCAAACTCCAACATCTTGACCTAGCCAAGCACAAGCCTTCACATCCACCACTTCCACCACCCATGGCCGCCACCTACATGACCACCATCACCTCCAGCACCTCCAGCACCCTCTGCCACATCACCACAGTGGACCCCACTCCTCTGGACGTGACCACAGCAGCCTTGGCCGAGCTTTGTTTGCTTGAAACTTGTGATGTTGTTAGTAGTTACGCCTTGTTGTGTTGTTGTTCCATCTCCATAACTTTTGCCATCAACAAACTCATGTTAGGCCGACCTTAGCAACCCAGACCTGACCCAAAACCATTGCCTTAGACCTGTACTCCACCTCTGGCCGAGCCTATGGGATGTCGGAAGCAAGTGCAAAGCATTTCAGCTTTGTTTTATGAAGTTATTTCTAGCATAGTTTATCGTATTTTTGGTCTGAAACCTTATAATTGTTATATTGTTTGTTTGATTGGTATTCAAGGGAATTAATCCTGGGCTCCTCCATTCGTATCTATTTCGTTCTTTTGTGCTTGTGTAGATCCCGTTTGTGCAATTCGTTGTTGTTTCATCAGCTCAAAATAGTGAGTTATTCTCACCAGACAGTTTTATACTTATATGAATAGTAAATTGATCACTTGTGAATATGTAAACTGCATCACCATATTATTATTTGCTATGTCACTATTATATGATGTTCACCCATGCTTAAGCACCTATATGACATTTGTTACTGTTATATTATGCTGTTCTGTTATTTTTATCCGTTTATCACACTGCAAGTTCCCTTTAGATTAGAATCACTATGGGTTGAAATGATACATACCCGAACGGACTTTAGAATAAGGGAAAATCATTATGGGCTGAAATGATAGGCCTGAATGATTTTCAAATTTATTTCTGTTTGCGCCAAAATTGGTCACAAACCCCGATGAATGTGAAAGCACCAGTGTTGGAATATAAATCAACGATATCCAAACACAAATCACAGATCTAAGTAGCAAAATAGTAAATGTAAACAAGAACACACGATTTATAGTGGTTCGGCTATCTCCGGCCTACGTCCACTTCAAAGGTTTTTCCTTTTATTGATGTTCTTCGCTGATTACAATCGATTACAGCGGATTACAATGAATTGTAGTTCGGAAATTCAGGTACAACGGTGGTTCTGATAGTTAAACTTGAATCCGGCAGAGTCTTGGCGTTTTATGGCGGAAAGGCCCCTTTTCTGAATGACCTGGAGGTCTATTTATAAGCGGAGGCTGCTGCTATCTCGTTGAAAACTTAGGAGACCTCTTCTGGCACGTGAGGGGGCCCACACGTACGGTCCCGGGAAGTTTGGGCCCACTTTGGCATCGGTTCGAACTCCATTCGAACCGATCAAGAATTCATCCAATCGAGGTGAAATTTGGCATGGACATTCTTCATCATGTATGCAAGCATCTGTGAAAGTTTCATTGCATTTGGATCAGTGGGTTAGGAGATATGATGGGTTCGAAATTGACTTCATAGCCAGGCTGTTAATTTCGAACCCCTGTTACTCGAAATGATGGCTTCGAAACCAGTGTGGCACGCGACTTCGTGGTGACGTGGAGCGCAAGCTTCGAATCGATCCGGACTTCTCTCCGTGTTGACCGCTTCGACTCCATATATCTCGGCGCATTCGAACCGATGGAAGACACGTCATCGTGATTGGTTGACTCAGTCGGTTCGAATGAAGCTACACAGGTTGGGTTCGAAGACGACATCATGGATGGGTTCGAAGTGTGGCTCTGTGATGGGTTCGAAGAGAGGACATTGTGATGGGTTCGAAGTAGGCAATGGCTTGGTGGGTTCGAAGTGGAGTCGAGGCTAATGGATGCGAACTAGGTGGACTAGAACCCGATGGGTTCGAGTGAGGCATGGCTGGGCTATCGGTTCGAACGCAGGTGGTTTCGAACTAGATGGTTTCGAACCGATGGATACGAACTCCATCGATTCGAACTGGGGCAAATGCTTTCGAGGCGCGACCTTATTTCTTTGGATTCGAACCAGATGGTTTCGAATGTGATGGGTTCGAACACCATGGGTTCGAACCGAGCAATGTCAATTCCTCTTATCTTGATTCCATCATAACTTGAGCATATGACCTCGGATTGACTTGAAATTTGGAATGCAGATTCCTATGGTCTTTCTTGTCATGCCCTATCAATTGTGGCCCGTTCCGGACTCGGACAATATTCATTGATATCCATGGTTATCCTGCAATGCATGGTTGATATTCATGAATAGTAATCATTGGTTTCTAGTAAATTTTGGGTATCTCAACTTTGCCAAAAGTTGGGATAACATTTTGCCCCCCAAAACATGCCTTTTTGTAAAAGGTATGTTTTGAATGGTCCTAGATCAAGTGTAATAAATTCATGTTTCGTTGATAGTTGTGGCATTATCAATCAAGTATGTGGCTGTTCGAAGCCAAATCAATGTTTGTTCTTCCCGTAGGAGTTGAGAATGAAGTTTCATAGTTTCTCTAGACTATTATTGGCTGCTCTAAACCCTTACCGAGCTCATTCTAGACTCAGTGATTGAATAGAAAGATCCCATTGCTCTCTGGCGTTGCCTTCTATCCCTTGCACTCTGGTCCCAGTTAGGACGTATAGCGATATCATGGTCGTTCGGGACCGATCATAGCCTCTCCGGGCTCTTGCTGGATCCCATCCTGTCACTCTCCGGTGAAGGGGAAACAGCGCTTAAGTGAGTCGATCCTGTCGCTCTCCGGTGAAGCGACTCACTTCTTGCACTCCGGTTCAAAGCAGTTGAACATTAAGCGATGTCATGACCTGAATCATCGGCCGATCATAGTCTCTCCGGACTCTTGTCGGATCCCATCCTGTCACTCTCTGGTGAAGGGGAAACGACGATAAGTGAGTCGATCCTGTCGCTCTCCGGCGAAGCAACTCACTTCTTGCCTTCTGGATTCACCTCTCCGGGTGAAGGCGATCTTTCTTGTATAAGTGAGTCGATCCTGTCGCTCTCCGGCGAAGCAACTCACTTCTTGCCTTCGGGATTCACCTCTCCGGGTGAAGGCGATCTTTCTTGTATAAGTGAGTCGATCCTGTCGCTCTCCGGCGAAGCAACTCACTTCTTGCCTTCGGACCCCGTCTCTCCGGATAGGGTCATAAAGCGATCATGTTTATATGTAATGTTCATCCTTTGACTCTCCGGTCAAAAGGTTTATTGCAAGAAGTTCAAATTTAATTATTAAAATTCAAGTTCTAGATGTTCAATCTCAAACATCAGAAAAAACTAAGGATTGCCTCTCCGGGCATAGCGGTTCATCTCCATCTCAGAGCATGCCTAGGGATCTCTCCGGTTCCCGTACATGTGTAAGTGGAGTAACCGTTTTATTCTGAAAATAAATCTAAATAAGATCATTCGACCGAAGTCCAGATCGTGGACTTGGCCCTTGCCATCTTTGATCAGTTGATGACGAGTCGTGATCCCGATCCAGGATCGTTCCTGCAAGGTGGAGGCGGTAGTTGTTCATGCCTTGTCGCTGTTGTCCGTTCTCTGACATACTGCGGTAATCTACCACCCCTAGCGTGTTCTTCCACCTCATCCTTCAAGTGACGGCATTCATCTGTGGTGTGCCCATCCAGCTCATGGAATAGGCAATATTTTCCAGTCCTGCGCTCCCGCTCGGTGGGATCCCTTACAGGTGGCTTTCGATAGTGAAGTTGCCCCCTGGTTTCAGTGAAGACTCTTTCTAGGCTTGCATTCAGATCTGTGTACTGCCTGAATCTTGGTTCTCGGAATTTCTTCCGTTTATCAGGACCATCATGTCTGTCATCCTGTTTCCTTTTTCCCTTGTCCGCTCCGGACTGCTCTCCAGAGGTTCCTATGCTTTTCGTGGCATTTATTTCACGACTCTCGACTCGTGATTCTTCTAATCGAATGAATTTTTCAGCTTTATGGAAGAATTCTCCAAGATCTTGCGGTGGATCTTTAGTTAGAGAATCCTTAAATTTGGTGCCTTCCGCGACTCCTGCCACCGCCGCCATCAAAATCATCGATGGATCCGGGCGATCCACAGAAGTCACTGTCACGTTGAATCTGAGTAAAAAATCTTTTATGGACTCTCCGGTCCTCTGTTTAATTGTTGCTAAGGTCATCACGCTCTTGGGTCGCGTCACGTGGACCCTGAACTGTCTCATGAAGCAATCTACGAGCTCGCTCCATGTTCCGATTGATCCAGTCTCTAGTTGTCTGAACCATAGTGCAGCTAAATCTGTCAAATACAGGGGGAAACATCGCGCCATCACTTCCTCGGATGCCCCCAGCACTTCCATGTGCCTGATATATCTTGTGATGTGCATTGTTGGGTCTGACCTCCCGTCGTAAGGATCCAGCGTGGGTAGCTTGAATTTTGGAGGGTTCCTGGCATTTCTGATGTTTGGAGTGAATGGACTCCGACTAACTTCTTCTAGGCCTCCGCTAGGTAATCCTCCTCTCATGATTCTTCGCATGAGGCCAATCATTCTCTCGTCCCCGTCTAGGGGTTGCCCCCTTGTCAAGTTCATATCCTGCCCCCCGAGCCTTGAAGGGAATTCTGGTACATACTCTTCCGGTGGCTCGTTAGCGTGAGCATTGGCTCCAGCCTGCCGAGCTCCATCTGTTGGTCTTCCAGTATCGGACCCTGAGGGTCTACCCCCAAGGCCTTGTTGACCTCCTTCAATCCCCGTATTCTGGCCTTGAGCCTGTCCTTCATTTGCTTCTGCAATCCTGATTCCTTGTCCCGTACTTGTAGCTGTTGTAGTTGGTCCAAGGTTTTGTATATTTGCTGTCCTCATTTGCTCGAGGAAATTCTGCAGCATCTCCTGTTGACTTTTCATTATGCTTTCGCGCAATGAGTTGGCCATAGCCTCCATCTCGTCTCTAGTGATGTAGACGGAAGCCGGTCCTTCTCTTGATCCAGAGGATGCTTCTTGGCTTCCTCCTTGTAGGCTCCTATCAACTCTCTGTCTTGTTTGTCGAGTCATTGTTTCTGAATTCTGAATTCTGATGTAGCGGGTGCTAGTTCTTCTCAGTGAAAGCACCAAAGTGTTTGCGCCAAAATTGGTCACAAACCCCGATGAATGTGAAAGCACCAGTGTTGGAATATAAATCAACGATATCCAAACACAAATCACAGATCTAAGTAGCAAAATAGTAAATGTAAACAAGAACACACGATTTATAGTGGTTCGGCTATCTCCGGCCTACGTCCACTTCAAAGGTTTTTCCTTTTATTGATGTTCTTCGCTGATTACAATCGATTACAGCGGATTACAATGAATTGTAGTTCGGAAATTCAGGTACAACGGTGGTTCTGATAGTTAAACTTGAATCCGGCAGAGTCTTGGCGTTTTATGGCGGAAAGGCCCCTTTTCTGAATGACCTGGAGGTCTATTTATAAGCGGAGGCTGCTGCTATCTCGTTGAAAACTTAGGAGACCTCTTCTGGCACGTGAGGGGGCCCACACGTACGGTCCCGGGAAGTTTGGGCCCACTTTGGCATCGGTTCGAACTCCATTCGAACCGATCAAGAATTCATCCAATCGAGGTGAAATTTGGCATGGACATTCTTCATCATGTATGCAAGCATCTGTGAAAGTTTCATTGCATTTGGATCAGTGGGTTAGGAGATATGATGGGTTCGAAATTGACTTCATAGCCAGGCTGTTAATTTCGAACCCCTGTTACTCGAAATGATGGCTTCGAAACCAGTGTGGCACGCGACTTCGTGGTGACGTGGAGCGCAAGCTTCGAATCGATCCGGACTTCTCTCCGTGTTGACCGCTTCGACTCCATATATCTCGGCGCATTCGAACCGATGGAAGACACGTCATCGTGATTGGTTGACTCAGTCGGTTCGAATGAAGCTACACAGGTTGGGTTCGAAGACGACATCATGGATGGGTTCGAAGTGTGGCTCTGTGATGGGTTCGAAGAGAGGACATTGTGATGGGTTCGAAGTAGGCAATGGCTTGGTGGGTTCGAAGTGGAGTCGAGGCTAATGGATGCGAACTAGGTGGACTAGAACCCGATGGGTTCGAGTGAGGCATGGCTGGGCTATCGGTTCGAACGCAGGTGGTTTCGAACTAGATGGTTTCGAACCGATGGATACGAACTCCATCGATTCGAACTGGGGCAAATGCTTTCGAGGCGCGACCTTATTTCTTTGGATTCGAACCAGATGGTTTCGAATGTGATGGGTTCGAACACCATGGGTTCGAACCGAGCAATGTCAATTCCTCTTATCTTGATTCCATCATAACTTGAGCATATGACCTCGGATTGACTTGAAATTTGGAATGCAGATTCCTATGGTCTTTCTTGTCATGCCCTATCAATTGTGGCCCGTTCCGGACTCGGACAATATTCATTGATATCCATGGTTATCCTGCAATGCATGGTTGATATTCATGAATAGTAATCATTGGTTTCTAGTAAATTTTGGGTATCTCAACTTTGCCAAAAGTTGGGATAACAATTTCATTTACTTGGGACTGCGGGTTTGAAATGATAAAACCCGGATTTTTCTTTGTAAATTACGGGTTGAAATGATATATTACCCGTATCACTTTTCCTAGTGTAGAAAATTATATACAGACCCGTAGTTAATATATTTTTCTAAAAATTTTAAAATTATTTTAGAAATGTAAATATTAAAATATTTTGATTTAAACCTAATTAAAAATGATTTTTGGTAAAATATTATTGATTTTCTGAATAATTACAAGTGAAATAAATTAACGAAAAGGTTAGAAAATTTTGAATGTAAGCTATTTTGGGAAATTTGATTTAATTATAATTTTAAATTAAATAGAATATGGAAGCATGATAAACTTATGATAATTTGAATTCAAAGGAATTTAAAGTGATTTTATATCATATTAATGATTTTAATAAAGTTGAAATGTGAATTGAATGAATATTT
The DNA here is from genome assembly GCA_030765085.1 of Allium cepa. NCBI lineage: Eukaryota > Viridiplantae > Streptophyta > Magnoliopsida > Asparagales > Amaryllidaceae > Allium > Allium cepa. Next base: position 38,811,810 of record CM060931.1, read on the forward strand.
AAGTTGAAATTTTAAATTGTAACTAAAATTGGAACTTTTGGAATTGACTTAAAAGTGAATTTTTAATTAAGTAAATAAAAATATAAACTAAGTTATATTTGAGAATTTTAACTTAAGTGTTAGGTTGAAATTTAAATGTAATGAATTTAAAATTGGACACTGCAATTTAATAAGTGAATTAGTGTTAAATATGAATTTTTAAATGGAAATTTAACTTTATGAAATCATGAAATTAAAGAAAATTAAATGATGGTTATAAAAGTAAAATTATGTGATTTCATAAGTTAAAAGTGAATTATAGAAAATATAATTGTTTGATTAAACTAAGTTTTTTTTCTTTGAAACTAATGTAACACTATTACAGCATTTTAAACGCTGTCTTTGTTAAATTTAACTGTTTTGAATATAACTTTCTGTAGCAATTTCCAAATGCTGCGAAAGTTGAATTTTCACTGTTTTGATAAAATTTAGTGAATGAATGAACTTTGAAAGTTGAAAATTTTGGAAGTTTAATAATTTAATTATTAAATGTAATAACTTCACTTTTAAAGGATTTAAACGAAGTAATTTGCTGGAATTGAACTATTTTGAAATGTGAATGGTATTTTTAAATTGAATAAAAAAATGAATATGTTTTTCAAATGAAATGATAAGTTGATATTTTGAAATGGATTTGAAATGATATTGGATTTTGAGAAATAAATACAATTTTTGAAATTATAACTACGGGTTATAATAACGATTGGTTGTTAAAGAGACCGGGATCGGATATGGACATACTCTCTGTCGATACCGAAAACCACTTTAACAACTGTGTGCACGGTGGAGATTCCAGAATGAAGTAGGATGGTGACGACGTTCCTAAGGTACATTTCGTGAACCTAACTCCCGTGAGTTAGCATAAGGTGGCTAAAACATGAGCGATCTCGGGCCAAAGGAGGTAGCACCTCTGGCTGAACACACTTCTTCGATACCATTCTATTACTGTTGTGATCGATTGGGTGCACCCCTTGATTTTGGAGTGTTGTTCGGGGTGGGCGTATGTGGCTGCTGCGTTACCACCAGCTCGTGTGCGTAATTGGTATATCTACCCTGGCATTGCCTTGTGTGCCGTGTCACCTACCATACCGAGCCTTTACTACGAGTTTGTCTTTCTCCCGTAGCCCATGTGGTATCCTCTGACAGTCACCCAGAGTGGAGATGACATGATATTGGATGGACTACTGGGACTATTATGTGTGAAGGGTGATATGGGTAGCCCGGAACGCTATTTAAAAGTATGTTTATTTTACTGTAGACATTAGTATAATAGCGAAATATTACTATATAGTAAATAGTTTAACGGATCCTTAGAGGATGGGCGGTCCCAGGCATCCTTTAAGTTAGTTGTATCTTTATTACAGTTCACTTGAGTTGGTTTACATTATATAAGTATATATTGTCCTGACTTGAGTGTTTTGTGTTTTGCTTTACGCTCGGGTCAGCCTGAGTATTCACAGCTTTGGATTCTCTTCCTGGAGCTGGTCTTTCACTGGAGTTTCTACTTATCTACATATTTATCTACTTCTGTTTCAGCTGTATTAGTTTATCTCATGTATTAGTGAACTTCTATGTATTTGGGATTTCTATTCTGTTGTTTTTCAGACTATATTATGTATTTGGTTTGAGACTCTGTTATAGTAGCTTCATGAACTACTATGTTATTTTATATTCCGCTGCGAGTTATCCTGTGTCTGTGATTCTGTATATTTGATTTCATTTGCTCCAAATTTATTTACAATCTATTATTTTGCATCATTCAAGTCTGACATGTGTGGATTATTGTCGATTTGAATGGTACGAAATTGGGGGTTGTTACAGTTGGTATCAGAGCCAGGTTTTGGCAACCATTGCCTCTGCGGAGCAAAAACTCATTAGAGATAGGGTATTTCCACCCTTGAATGAGTGAAATCAATCTCAGAATCATATCTTTATGAGAGACGTATTTTCAAAGTATAAAATGATTTTCAAAATGTTTTCAAAGGATTTTCAAAGATTATTTTGATATATATATTTTTCTTGCTTTTAAAGGATTTACAAATGTTTTCTAACTTTCCTTTCTTTCGTATCTATCTTGTTAGGATCTTTTCTTTCTTTAAGATATTCATCCAAGTGTATTATCTTGCCTTATCTTAATTTGTCTTCGGCTTGTCTTTATTCTTATGCTAAATTCATTCTTGATATTTTTCAGGATGAATCGGGGAAATGCCAGAGTTAGGGGTCGCGGTATTGCCCCAGCTCCTCAACCTGTTGCTCCAGTCAGGTTTACTGTTCTTTGTAAGGAATTCTCTCAACTTGGTGGAACCCCATTCACCGGTTCAGAGACTATCATTGAGGCTCAGCAGTGGTTGCGGAGTCTTGAGAGGATATTTACTGGTCTTGACATTACTGATGCTCAGAAGCGTCAGCTTGCAGCTTGGCAGTTGCATGATTCTGCTTTAGATTGGTGGGAGTCCGTTACAGCTAACACCGTCGAGGCTGATCTCACTTGGAAGCAGTTTAGGTATCCTTTGGGTTACCTTAATTTTGTTCCTATTTTTCCTTTCTTTGAATCTATCTTAAGCTTGTTTTCTGTATCTCTTTTCCAGGGAGGCTTTTGTGGCAAAATGGATGCCAGAAGCCGGGAAATCTCAGCTTTATCGTCAGTTTATGGATCTGAAGCAGGGTACCATGTATTTTTCTGAGTATCAGAGGAAATTCAATGAACTTTCCAAGTTCGGTCCTGGCCTTATTGATACTCCTCTTAAGAAGAATGAGAAATTTATTGCTGGTGCTCGGCCAGAGTATTATAGTCGCCTTATTTCTCATGTTCATGGTTCTTTCACCCAGCTTATGGATATGGCTATTCGCTATGAGAATCCCACATCCAAAAGTCCTGCTGTTTCTGGTTCTCAGTCTTCCTCTGCAGTTTCCAAGAGGCGTAAGCCTAATTTTCAGCAGCAGAAGAAGAATTGGCAGAAGCATCCTGGTTTGGGATCTTCATCATCTGCCCCTGCTCAGAGGCAACCAGTTGATCTCTCCTCCATCACTTGCTTTAGGTGTGATCAGAGAGGGCTCTATGCCAATAGCTGTCCCACATTATCTGATGCTGCAGTTTCTCCACCTGCTCAGTCGGCTAGACGTGATCTCTGCCATATCTGTCTCCAACCAGGTCATTTTAAGAAGGATTGCCCTACCCAGCAGAGGGGTACTCCTTCTGGTATATTTGCTGTCACTTCTGCCTCATCTCCAGTTCCTCCACCTGCCCCTGCTCCTAGTGATGACCAAGGTACACTCCAGGGTTCATTTACTTTATTTCATCATCATGTTCGTGTGTTGTTTGATACTGGTGCTTCACACAGTTTTATTTCTGTTGATTTGTGTGATAAGTTTGAACATCTCCTTTCTCCTGAGTATACTTCTGTTCCATTATGTGTTTCAAATCCTATTGGGGGTCCTGCTAACCTTAATCGGATTTGTCGAGAGGTGAAACTTCTCCATTTTGATCATCGCTTTAGTGGTGATTTTTATATTCTAGGCTTCGATGCTTTTGATTTATTGCTTGGTCAGGATTGGTTAGTGAATCATAATGCTCATATCTCTTGTAAAGCCCGATCTGTTCAGCTTGTTGATGATCAAGGGAATTCCTTGATTATTCAGTGCCGCATGCCTCAGGATTTTGCTGGCAACTTTATTTATTCTTTGGATTCTTCTTCCAGTGACCTTGATTCAACCCCTGTGGTTAGATTATATCCCGATGTATTTGGAGAAGTCATTTCTTTACCTCCGAAGCGGGAAATTGATTTTCGGATTGATCTTATTCCTGGTGCTCGACCTATTGTTCTTCCTCCTAGAAGAATGGCACCCCGCGAGAAGGTTGAGATGGGAAAGCAAATTGAAGACTTATCTTCCAAAGGTCTGATTAGGCCCAGTTTTTTTGAATGGGGAGCTGCGGTAGTTTTTGTCACCAAATCTGATGGTGCACTTCGGATGTGTGTTGATTATAGGGAGCTGAACAAGCTCACTATGAAAAACAGATATCCTATGCCTCGTATCAATGATATGTTTGATCAGCTTCATGGTGCCACTATTTTCTCTCAGCTTGACCTTGCCACAGGTTTTCATCAGCTCAGGGTTGCTGATGATAGCATTCCCAAGACTGCTTTCCGCACTGAGAATGGATTTTATGAATGGTTAGTCATGCCTTTTGGTTTGACTAATGCTCCTGCTTTCTTTGTTGATTTGATGAATCGTGTTTTTCGTGATGTGCTTAATAAATTTGTGCTAGTCTTTGTTGATGATATCCTTGTCTTCTCTAAGACTAAGGATGAGCATAAGTCGCATTTGAAATATGTTCTTGAGACTCTCAGAAATCATCAGTTAAAGGCTAAATTTTCTAAATGCCATTTTTGGAAGGATGAAGTCCGTTATCTCGGGCATATTGTTTCTAGTAATGGAGTCTCTGTTGATCCAGTTAAGATTGCTGCGATCAATGTAAGTCTTTCTTTTTTCTCTTTCTCTATCATTTTAATAATTCTATTTTTTTCCTATTGCTTTATTTTTCCCCGATTTTTCCAGGATTGGGAAACTCCAAAGACTCCATCTGATATTCGTAGTTTTCAAGGCCTTGCCGGTTACTACCGGAGATTCATTGAGAATTTTGCTCGGATTGCTGCACCTCTCACAGCTTTAACTCGGAAGAATGCCAGATTTGTCTGGAGTGATAAGTGTAAGGCTGCATTCAGTGAGTTGAAGAGCAAGCTAACTTCCGCACCAGTTCTTACTGTTCCGAATGGGAGTGAGGGATTTACAGTTTATACTGATGCTAGTCGTGAGGGTTTGGGTGCTATTCTCATGCAGGATGGTAGGGTTATTGCCTATGCCAGCCGTCAGTTGAAGACCCACGAAGCAAATTATGCTGCTCATGATTTAGAGTTACTTGCTGTTGTCTTTGCTTTGAAACTTTAGAGGCATCATCTTCTTGGAACCAAGTTTGAGCTTTTCACAGATCATCAGTCTCTGAGATATATCTTCACCCAGAAGGATCTGAATCAAAGGCAAGTTCGTTGGCTTGAGTTTCTGGCTTCTTACGACCTCGACATTAACTATACTCCCGGTAAAGCTAATGTTGTGGCCGATGCTCTGAGTCGGAAGAAGGCTTTGTTGTGTCAGCTTGTTGTTTCTTCTTCTCCTCTTCTGGATCAGATTATGTCTAAGCAGGATGAGGATGAGATGCTTAGATTGATGAAGGAGAGTATTCGTAGCAGAGTTGGTGGTAGTAGAGGCAGTAGTGGAGCTCAGATTGATGACAAAGGGATTTTGCGGATTAACGGCAGGATTTGTGTTCCGAAGGTTGATAGTTTGAGACAGGAGTTGCTTCAGGAAAATCATAGATCCAGACTTTCTATTCATCCTGGTGTGTGGAAGATGTACCAGGATATGAAGAGGCTTTATTGGCGGAAGGGGATGAAGAGGGATATCTCTATCTTTGTTAGTCGGTGTGCGAATTGTCAGCAAGTCAAAGCCGATCACCAGAAGACCCCTGGTTTGTTGCAGCCCCTCGAGATTCCTAATTGGAAGTGGGAACAGGTTTCCATGGATTTCATCGATGGTTTACCGAGGACTCGGAAAGGCAATGAGAGTATCTGGGTTATTGTTGATAGACTGACCAAGTCCGCTCATTTTATTCCGGTCAAGTCTACTCGTTCTGCTTCTAGTTTATCTGAGATTTACATGAGAGAGATCGTTCGTCTCCATGGTGTTCCTCTCAGTATTGTTTGTGATCGTGACCCTATCTTTACTAGTTAGTTCTGGAAGGCTTTTCAGGAATCTTTGGGTACTCGTTTGAATCTGAGCACTGCTTATCATCCTCAGACCGACGGTCAGACGGAAAGAGTAAATCAGATTCTCGAGGATCTTCTTCGTGCTTGTGTGCTTGATTATGGAGGATCTTGGGAAGATTATCTCCATCTTGCCGAATTTACCTACAATAATAGCTATCAGGTATTATCTTATCTTCTGTTTTCAGTCTATTCTTGATCTTTTTATCTATCTCATTCCATCTTTGCATTCAGGCCAGTCTCAAAATGTCTCCGTTTGTTGCTTTATACGGGCGACCTTGTAGATCTCCTTCTTGCTGGATTGAATCCGGTAATCGTTTGGTTCTTGGTCCTCAAGTGATTTTGGAAGCTTTTGAGAAAGTTGAGGAGATTAAGAAGAGGCTGAGAGTCGCTCAGGATAGACAGAAGAAATATGCTGATAGGCGTAGGCGAAATTTGGAATTTGCTGTTGGTGATCGGGTGTTCCTTAAAGTTTCTCCCTTGAGGAATGTCATTCGCTTTGGTCGTAGAGGGAAGCTTTCTCCCAGGTTCATTGGTCCTTTCCGCATCATAGAAAGAGTTGGTTCTTTGGCTTATCGTCTGGATTTGCCCGAGAAGCTTTCTGGAGTGCATGATGTATTCCATGTCTCACATCTTCGCCGTCATCTCCACGATCCATCTCTTATTGTCCCGCCTTCTGCTCTTGATAGTTTGGATATTGAGCCTAACCTGACTTTTGAGAGGAAGCCACTTCGTATTGTCGATAGAGATACGAAGCAGCTCAGAAGAAAATCTGTTAATCTGGTCAAAGTACAGTGGAGTACTGATGATCGAGATTGTACTTGGGAAATGGAGGAGAGCATTCGTGCTTCGAATCCGGAACTATTCGTTTCAGGTACTATTTTGTTTCTCTATCTTGTTTCTCTTTATTTTTCTTTTCCGTTCTTTTCGAGGACGAAAAGATTTGACTTAGGGGAGAGTGTAACAACCCTAGATTTTGACTATATATTTAAATTTGACTTTATTTCATTTTGAAATTAATTTAAATTTGTTTATTTGTGTGATATCATTTCTAAACATTTTTAAAATGATAATGTAATTTTTCCAAATTTACTGTATTTATTTCTTATTTTTAAAGGCTGTTTTTCTAATTTTCTCCCATTTTCTTCATTTTAAATTTCTTTATTTTATTTTAAATTTGTTTTATTTGTGAAATTCATCTCTAAATATTTTAAAAATAATAATAGAATTTTTCCAAAATTTACTGTATTGATTTCCTATTTTTAAGGGCTGTTTCCCCCTTTTTTTGCTATTTTCTACATTAAAAATTATATTTAAATTAAATTTTAAATATTTATTTTGTGAATAAGATTTTGTTTTATGTTATTATTTATGTTTAAAAATACTTTACAAGCTCATATGAATTTATTTTTATTTATTTCATTTACTTTTAAATTTTCTTGTCTAGTTCACTGTTTTAACTATTTTTCCTTAATTTTACTCTATATAATTAATAAATGGTATATATATTTTTATATTTTTTTAAATTTTCGAAATTTTATCTGATAATATTGTTATTTCAGAATATATAAACTTTTATAAATAATTAAAGGTAAATTGAAAGGGTTTGTGACTTTTTATTTCCAATGGCTTTTGATTTTCCCGCCTTTTCACATTTTTAACTTACTTTTGCCATCAATTAGCCATAATAACTCACATACTTCAGCTGCCTACCTCCATTATTCATTCACGTACATCATTTCTCATCTCATTAAAAAAAATTTCGGCCATAACTTGTTTGAGAAGTTGGTAAAATTCTAGTTTTCTTTTATCTCCTTTTGTTCACTTATGCTGATTTTTCGTTTGATTTGCACTTGATCTTCTTTATCATAGGATCGGCCATGCCCCTCTCCAGCCCCTGCCGCCACCACCACCACCTGAGCACGCCACCGGCACCTCCTCCTCACTGACCATCCCCATCCGTACCACCCTTGGTGGTAGTTCCTTCACCAAGTTCACCAAACTCCAACATCTTGACCTAGCCAAGCACAAGCCTTCACATCCACCACTTCCACCACCCATGGCCGCCACCTACATGACCACCACCACCTCCAGCACCTCCAGCACCCTCTGCCACATCACCACAGTGGACCCACTCCTCTGGCCGTGACCACAGCAGCCTTGGACGAGCTTTGTTTGCTTGAAACTTGTGATGTTGTTAGTAGTTACGCCTTGTTGTGTTGTTGTTCCATCTCCATAACTTTTGCCATCAACAAACTCATGTTAGGCCGACCTTAGCAATCCAGACCTGACCCAAAACCATTGCCTTAGACCTGTACTCCACCTCTGGCCGAGCCTATGGGATGTCGGAAGCAAGTGCAAAGCATTTCAGCTTTGTTTTATGAAGTTATTTCTAGCATAGTTTATCGTATTTTTGGTCTGAAACCTTATAATTGTTATATTGTTTGTTTGATTGGTATTCAAGGGAATTAATCCTGGGCTCCTCCATTCGTATCTGTGTCGTGCTTTTGTGCTTGTGTAGATCCCGTTTGTGCAATTCGTCGTTGTTTCATCAGCTCAAAACAGTGAGTTATTCTCACCAGACAGTTTTATACTTATATGAATAGTAAATTGATCACTTGTGAATATGTAAACTGCATCACCATATTATTATTTGCTATGTCACTATTATATGATGTTCACCCATGCTTAAACACCTATTATGACATTTGTTACAGTTATATTATGCTGTTCTGTTATTTTTATCCGTTTATCACACTGCAAGTTCCCTTTAGATTAGAATCACTATGGGTTGAAATGATACATACCCGAACGGACTTTAGAATAAGGGAAAATCATTATGGGCTGAAATGATAGGCCTGAATGATTTTCAAATTTATTTCATTTACTTGGGACTGCGGGTTTGAAATGATAAAACCCGGATTTTTCTTTGTAAATTACGGGTTGAAATGATATATTACCCGTATCACTTTTCCTAGTGTAGAAAATTATATACAGACCCGTAGTTAATATATTTTTCTAAAAATTTTAAAATTATTTTAGAAATGTAAATATTAAAATATTTTGATTTAAACCTAATTAAAAATGATTTTTGGTAAAATATTATTGATTTTCTGAATAATTACAAGTGAAATAAATTAACGAAAAGGTTAGAAATTTTTGAATGTAAGCTATTTTGGGAAATTTGATTTAATTATAATTTGAAATTAAATTGAATATGAAAGCATGATAAATTTATGATAATTTGAGTTTAAAGGAATTTAAAGTGATTTTATATCATATTAATGATTTTAATAAAGTTGAAATGTGAATTGAATGAATATTTAAGTTGAAATTTTAAATTGTAACTAAAATTGGAACTTTTGAAATTGACTTAAAAATGAATTTTTAATTAAGTAAATAAAAATATAAACTAAGTTATATTTGAGAATTTTAACTTAAGTGTTAGGTTGAAATTTAAATGTAATGAATTTAAAATTGAACACTGCAATTTAATAAGTGAATTAGTGTTAAATATGAATTTTTAAATGGAAATTTAACTTTATGAAATCATGAAATTAAAGAAAATTAAATGATGGTTATAAAAGTAAAATTATGTGATTTTATAAGATAAAAGTGAATTATAGAAAATATAATTGTTTGATTAAACTAAGTTTTTTTTTTCTTTGAAACTAATGTAACACTATTACAGCATTTTAAACGCTGTCTTTGTTAAATTTAACTGTTTTGAATATAACTTTCTGTAGCAATTTCCAAATGCTGCGAAAGTTGAATTTTCACTGCTTTGATAAAATTAAGTGAATGAATGAACTTTGAAAGTTGAAAATTTTGGAAGTTTAATAATTTAATTATTAAATGTAATAACTTCACTTTTAAAGGATTTAAACGAAGTAATTTGCTGGAATTGAACTATTTTGAAATGTGAATGGTATTTTTAAATTGAATAAAAAAAAATGAATATGTTTTTCAAATGAAATGATAAGTGGATATTTTGAAATGGATTTGAAATGATATTGGATTTTGAGAAATAAATACCATTTTTGAAATTATAACTATGGGTTATAATAACGATTGGTTGTTAAAGAGACCGGGATCGGATATGGACATACTCTCTGTCGATACCGAAAACCACTTTAACAACTGTGTGCGCGGTGGAGATTCCAGAATGAAGTAGGATGGTGACGACGTTCCTAAGGTACATTTCGTGAACCTAACTCCCGTGAGTTAGCATAAGGTGGCTAAAACTGGAGCGATCTCGGGCCAAAGGAGGTAGCACCTCTGGCTGAACACACTTCTTCGATACCATTCTATTACTGTTGTGATCGATTGGGTGCACCCCTTGATTTTGGAGTGTTGTTCAGGGTGGCCGTATGTGGCTGCTGCGTTACCACCAGCCCGTGTGCGTAATTGGTATATCTACCCTGGCATTGCCTTGTGTGCCGTGTCACCTACCATACCGAGCATTTACTACGAGTTTGTCTTTCTCCCGTAGCCCGTGTGGTATCCTCTGACAGTCACCCAGAGTGGAGATGGCATGATATTGGATGGACTACTGGAACTATTATGTGTGAAGGGTGATATGGGTAGCCCGGAACGCTATTTAAAAGTATGTTTATTTTACTGTAGACATTAGTATAATAGCGAAATATTACTATATAGTAAATAGTTTAACGGATCCTTAGAGGATGGGCGGTCCCAGGCATCCTTTAAGTTAGTTGTATCTTTATTACAGTTCACTTGAGTTGGTTTACATTATATAAGTATATATTGTCCTGACTCGGGTGTTTTGTGTTTTGCTTTACGCTCGGGTCAGCCTGAGTATTCACAGCTTTGGATTCTCTTCCTAGAGCTGGTCTTTCACTGGAGTTTCTACTTATCTACATATTTATCTACTTCTGTTTCAGCTGTATTAGTTTATCTCATGTATTAGTGAACTTCTATGTATTTGGGATTTCTATTCTATTGTTTTTCAGACTATATTATGTATTTGGTTTGAGACTCTGTTATAGTAGCTTCATGAACTACTATGTTATTTTATATTCCGCTGCGAGTTATTCTGTGTCTGTGATTCTGTATATTTGATTTCATTTGCTCCAAATTTATTTACAATCTGTTATTTCGCATCATTCAAGTCTGACATGTGTGGATTATTGTCGATTTGAATGGTACGAAATTGGGGGTTGTTACAAACCCAAAGCAGAATATCTACAACCTGAAATACTCGGTCTGACCCGAGTATTAAATTCAAAAGAAAATAATACTCGGGTAAGTCTAATTCAAACTCAGTTATTAGTGCACAGAAGCAATAATAATTAAATAATGAATAGACGAAAGTTACAATAAATCTCGTTTATCCGATCCTTGAATAAAGAAATCGGATAACGATAAATATAACACGTAGCAGTGTTAAACAACAAATCAGCAAATTCAACCAAATCAGAATGAAATTCAGAATATTGAATTGAATAAACAAAACAGTTCAAACCATTGAAATATCAATTAAAATATTAATTCGGGCAGGGCTGTAGTACACGCACGCGTGCACGGCCTCGCCACTACAGCATATGGAATGTGCAAAAGATCAAATAATCAAAACAATATAGATATCATAAAACCATACCGTGTGGCTGCAGTTCACGCTTGCGTGCACTGCCTTGCCACTATAGTGAGAATGTACCCAAAATATCGACGAACCAAAATCAATGAAAATTCAAATATCAATTCAAAATGTCGATACTGTGTGGCTGCAGTGCACGCACGCGTACACTGCCTCGCCACAACAGCATATACATAAATAGCAATAAGGCACAACGGCCAATACACAATAATTCACAGTGCAAACTAATACACTAAGCAAGTGCCGGCAGTTTAAACTTCCACCAATTGAATAGTAAAATATGTACACAAAAGAATGTACATACAAACTGCACATGGCAATTGAAATGAATCAGAGGTGCAACGAGAAGATACAGTTCAAATAAACTGCAATTAACCCGAAATCACAAAACCAAACATCAACCAAATACAAATGAACATAGGCAGCAAGCACCAGATATCATGCAGCAATGTATATATGTATATAACAAGTATACTGCACAAATGAACAAGGCTCAACAATGCCAAGACTAGCAGTCGAAATGCAACCAATATGGGATGCAAGCAATGCTATAGGTTATAAAATGACCAATTGGCAAACATAAATTGCCAAACTAAATACAACTTTGTTTTCTAAACTTTAGGTAGAAAGTATGCACAAACAAATATGCTCAAGTGTCTGCATAATAAATATGCAAACAAAAGTTGCAATGAAACAACAAAATGACCAAGTATCAGCATATAAAATATGCAAAACAAAATGGCAGTGAACAACAAAGAAATGCTCAAAATGGTCCCAGACTAAAGCAAATATACTGTAATAATATGGTTGCAGTGAATCAGGCAGCTCGACCAAACCCAACAACTATATGAATGCATGCATATGGTCAAGCAGTCAAGTCAAGCCAATGCTAACATGTAGTGCGTCAAACAAAACAGTGATACCCAAATGCTACATGAAACATGATCAACACAACAAAAATGGTCAAGCAGTATACACAGTGCACACTCAAGTAAGTGACACAGCGAACACGACAACAAGCAACAGTGCAGCATCAGGTCGACCATACATGCATACACACATACGAATGTATGTATGCATATATATACTGATAAGTCAACCCAACAATTCGAACTACATCAAGAGCCGAAGCCACATTGAAACTCAAGTGTTTTATCCTATAAACACAGCCGTAGGTTGAAAATAACTCAGCAAAGCACGGCACACATCAGTGCACAGTATAAAACTCAAAGTGAATAAGGTCTAATAAACTGTCAACAATACAAAGACTACAACATAATGCAACAGTGGATAGAGTCGATTGTAAAAAGACTCGAATACCACCAACACTATCGAAACTTCAAGACCGGCAACATAGAATCAGCACAAAGGCTACAGGCTTCAGCCAAAACAGGTGCACAAATGTACACAAAATCAACATGGCACATGAATGAACATTGGCAAAGTGAAATTCCAGATAAATCAACACTGAAGTGAAAACAACAACTTCAACAGGTTCAAGAAGACTGCGGCTCCAAAACGTCACATATACATATTCATGTTCATAAAGAAACCAAATCAAGATAGTGACAATAAGGCACTGCAAATACGAGGCAGTGACAAGTCTCGAGAACCCAATACATAGCAGTGCACAAGATCATAAAATTGTGGAACTTCAAAAATCAGAAGCAGTTTTCAAATTAATATTAAGTTTAAAGTGTCAAGGCCGACGTTAAACAAGTCAGGTTGTAATGCATACAAGTGCACAGGAACAAGGTTGAAAATTATCATCTAAACGAAGGCAGTAAAACAGGTGTGCACAGAGAAGGTTCAAGACCGAAGATTAAACAAGTCAGTGCCCAAAAATCAAACCAATTCAACTTCAATAAAAATCAAGTTGAAGCATAGTATGGTCCATCAGACAAAAGTCCCCAAACTCAAGTGACTGAAGTCACAAAAATCGAAGCCGTGGGTGAATTGAAACCATCAAAAAAATTATCGACATTAAAAAAAAACTAAACTGTCGAAACACGAGAGGAATTAGATGTGAGTGAAGGGGTTCACTCACCTTGTCGACGAATTGAAGCAGCGGCAAGGAAAGAGAAAGAACCGATAGCCCAAGCAAGGCCAGAATCTTCAATCGATCAAGCTACGACAATTGGCGATTTCGATTTCACGAAGCCCTAATTACTGAAGGTCGAATGGAGAAAGGGACGAGCCACCATTAATTTTCTTTCAGTTTGTTTTAGGTCACGAACGAGAATGAATAAAAGGAAAGGGGGCCGGTTATTATGCTTTGATAACCATCGGCACACAATTAAAAGTATGGGCCACTATTTAATTTCAAAGCCCAAAATTCCTTTTAACAATTTATAAAAGAATTTCAACTCAACTTTTTATTTAAAAAAAATAAATCAAAAGTTCAATTAGCAATTAGAAACTATATTAATCATTTAATGTCGATTATCAATTAATGCGAAGTAACGGGTTGTTACAGGATAAGAGATATGACTAAACACACAAAGGTCCAAAGCTCCAGCCAGTCGACTGACCCAATTAATGCGAAGTAACGGGTTGTTACAGTATGCGCTACAGCCAGTCGACTGACCCAAAGGTCCAGTCGACTGATTGGCACCAAGGCTGTTTTTCAGCCTATGAAATGAAGATGCTATCTTCTTCAAAATGCAATCGGGCGAGCACGGTCACTAGGGATTTATGCCAATCGACTACCCGGTCCTATAAGCTCTTCGACGCATCACCACAAACAAGTTCAAACTACAAGGCTATGATTTTTGAAGATTTGAACTCGAAACACTAAAAATTGGAATATACACCAAATCAATCCAAACCAAAACCAAATGCACATGAATATGTGTTAGGAATTCATACCTAACAACCGAAGATAATCATAGACCTAGATGTGAGATTAAAAATCTCACCTTTGAACCCAAACGATTGAAGAAGATGCTTGAAATCAATGGAGAATCAACCACTCTTCAAATCCAACTCAAGAAGCTTGATTCTAAGCTTTAAAAGAAGAACATTCCCTAAGTTAGGTGTAGGAAATTTCTGAATTTTGATTAGAGATTGAGTTGGAGAAGAAGAAGAGAAGCTTACCAATGGGTTCTTCTATTAGTTTGGAGCTAGAGTTGATTTGCAAGAGAAAACTAGGGTTTTGGAGTTTTAATTTCCAATCTCTCCCACCATTGATGCTTTAGCTTGAGTATTAGGAATTGGAAATGAAGTAAATGAGGAGGAGAGGGGTTGGGACTGAATACATATGTGGGCTCAGCCTAAACCAAAACCCTAAGTGAAAAAGTAGCAAAAATCAACCTTCTCCAAACATATCGAAGCTTATACTCAAAAAGGTCGCAAACGACATTTTAAACTCAATGGGAGTGGTCCCGAGTCCTAATTCGACCGTATGCAAAAAGTAGCTTTTCGGACAAAATTCCGAGTATCGATAAAATATTTTAATAAAATATTTAAATATAAAATCGACAAATATGCGGGTAGTTACAGTTTTCAAGTAAATAGAAAATAGCCTAAATTGTTACATCTATTAAATTCCAGCTACTAGCCACAAAAGTGGGTAATACAATCAAAACCGTTGGCATTTATTGGATTGTCGATTCCATACAATGGCAGGGCTACTGGGGTACCGCCCGTCACAGTACGTGGCCTAGATCAACGTACCGAGGATCACTCCCGACCCCCTGCAACACAAGGCCGGAACCATTCCTTGCTGAATAGTCACGAACAAGATAACCCTGCAGTTGGTGTACATCCAAACGCCCACGCAGCCGAAAGAAAAAGGGACATCTAGACAGGGGAAAATCTTGTTTTGGTTGGGCATGACCCACCTAACCTTGCTGCACCTTCCCTTTTTTAGCCATTCCCGATTGATGAGGCTTGAGGCTGCGATTACCTTTATAGAAAACATTTCTTAGAATGCTCATCGCCCACCTGACGATGTGTTGAAAGCATTCAATCCATACAAGTTCGTTCCGGGTTCAAACGAAACCGAAGGCATTATCTCGTTACACTCATTTTGGAATCACACTCAGAGTTAACGACAACCACCCTTGTACTTTGAATCTTCATATTCACTTCAGCTTCACGACCTATCTTTAATTTGGAATCGATGTGGTTTTCGGATGTTCCAAATAAGGAATCCCGATCCCGGTCTCATCGAAATCCAAAACGTGTCTTTTAAGGCCAAGTTGTCTATTTAGTCTTAACAGTTTTAATTCAACATTATCAATATACACACAGATAGATAATTCATAATACCACAGTAGATAATCATATCATCATCATCATAAAAAGATAATCAAAATTGTCAACCCAATCAGATAATAATATACTATCATACTTAAACAAACATCCAAGTCACCTAGATATTATTCATCTCATATCTGAGTTCACAATCATCATATGAAATATTAATTTCATTCATCCATAAGCAATGATTTATAATCATACCATTAGTAATTAATTTAAAATGAATTAAATTAACTACTTTTATCTCTAATTAATTTAAAGTAAATTGAATTAATTACTTCATCTATAAATCCTGCTTATACAGTCATACATTAAATTAATTAATCCTCCACTAGATATCATCTTGGTTAGACACTCTTGATTAATTAATCTCTAATTACAATAGGTAATTAGTCTTTAATTAATTACACAAATTAATTATCCTAAATCATTTATAGTAATTAACATTTAATTACTTCATTTATTAATTAAATATAATTAATTACGTTTATTGTTGATTAATTACATAAATTAATCACCACATTATTAATTATTTCTTAATTCAATAATTCTTAATTTACATCATTAATTATATCAATTAATGATCTCTAATTCAGATTTAAATTAAATTACTTTGATTAAAATAACCACATTAAATGATTCGTCTTTAATTTAATTCAATCATTAATCACCCTTGATTAATATCAACCAGAAATAAATTAATTATCCCATAATTAATTATCTACTTTAATTAATCCTTTGATTAATTTCAAAAGTAATTATCCAAATTACTTCATTAACACATCATTTTTACTAATTACATTCAGTAATTAACATTAATTACTTCATTAAGTAATTATGCTCCATTAAGTACACTAGGTAATTACACTCATCAATTTATCAAATGATTTTCTTAAATTAATTAAAATAAACTAATTAACTTAAATTAATCATCTTATCAAAATTAGTTGCCATAAGTAATTAATCTCTTAATTACTTTTATCAAGTAAGTACATTTAACAATTTACAATAGATTATCCAATTAATCTAATTAATTATCCAAAATTAATCCTATATATGAATTAATTAATAATCCTTAGTTAATTATCTACATTAACTAATAACATTTCTTAATTTACTTCTTAATTGATCTTTAGCTATAAATCAATTTAAATTATTAACTTAAATACATAAGTCATTCCTTAATTACCCTATTATCCTTAAGATAATTTATTTCTTTATTAATGACTTCATTAACATTACATTTTGAATTTAAATTCAAATGTCATTTGAATTGAAGATCCAAAATGATTATAATTTAAATTCAATTTAAAATCTTTTAAATAAATGTAAATAACATTTATTATTTACATATGAACTTATATAAGAAAGACTTTTAAATTAACTACTTGAATCTTAATTCAAATTTAAATTTCCAAAATACATTAATATTTTAACTTGCAAATCTCAAGTTAAACAATTTATTTACTTTCCATTCAAGAATCTTTAATCAAAGAATTCTCAAAATCGAGTTAATTTTTATTGAAACAAATTTACTTTTCTAAACTATTTTATTTGAACTTATTCTTAAAACATTCATAATTAAAACCGAGTTAAGTTTCAGATTTGAATTCCAAGTAAACTTGAATCCCATCAATTTATCTTGATTTAAAACTTCGATTTAACTTTTTTTTTACAACTAGAACTAGAAACTCGATTTTTAAATCCAAATCCAAATCCATTTTAAACCTTAAGAATCAGACATCCATTTGAATTAATACCTTTAAAAAAAAATTCAAATTTAACTGCTGCAACACTTTTGTTTCAGGTCCAAGTTTTAAAATCTGGAAACTATCAGGTTTTGACCCTGAAACTCATTTATATATTTAAAACTTCATTTAAGCTTCAAAATATAAATTTGAATTCATACATCAAATTAGATTTTCACTTTGTTTAATCTTAGTTGACAAACTTAAATTCAAATACATCATGATTACAACTAGCTTACAATTAATTTTGTTTTAAATTTGGTTTAAATTTAAAAGCACAGGCAGTTTATACAACCTGTAGCAATTCAACTCTCACCTGAGACCAAAACAAAGTGCTTCGGGTCAACTACCTCCCTGCTTCGAGTAAATAATGCAAATAACCCGAGACTTCCCCGAGCCCAAAACCCTGCACACCAAAAAAACTGTGACAGTTCAAAACCTGGAACCATCTCAATTTCCAACCCACTTCACTGCTTCGAGTTCTCCATCACCTTGCTTCGAGTCATCTACTCGAGTGACTCGAGTATTTCCTGAGTTCAACCCACTGCACACACACCTAAAACTCAACCGAACTTCAATGGCACGGTGCACGTGCACCGTGGCCCCAGCCAACTCCGGCCACCCATAGGAACGTCAACACATCGCCAACAACCACCAGATAACACCATGGCGACTTAAAATCCATCACCACGCCCAAAACAAAAAATGAGCAGTAAAAAAACAAAAACCTGGAAACAACACGGGCCCGTACACCCAAACTGTCATCATCGAGTTCTCCACCCTCCGACCATATAAGGGTCTACAACTTCGGCCTCTTCTTCGACTATAACCCAACCATCACCACCTCAAATATCCATGCACTCGATCACCTACTACAACCGTGGCGATTGATTCTTCAAAGCACAGCAAAGTTTAGGGTTCTAGAGGAAAACCCACTGCCGCATCTCCCATGGTGGACTTCATCACCGCCACCCATTTTTCCTAGCATCAACGATCGCTCCTCCATCGACCTGAAGAATCCCGACCCCTCCAGTCCACTTGATCACCAGAAAAACCCATATTCTCATATTTCATTCAAACCAGAACTACTCCCTAAAACCCAAACTAAAAATTATGATGTTTAGGTCAAAAATCATATTATAGTTGTTGTTTCCAAATTTTTAATACTGGATCTCTCAATTACAAGTTTGAGATTTTACATTGTTTATCAAAAACTGTTGTTTTTAGCTCCCTGAGACACTCAGACTTGGAGTTTAACTAAATCAAGCTTCTAAGCATAAATGCAAAATAAATCAAACAGCCTTTGTTTGTAACTAAGTCCTAACAACAATTAACTAAAGAGAATTATTAATTTAAATTTAAAACAAGAAAAATGGAAACTAACGGAGAATGTTTAAATGGACATAAACATGCACCAGCAGATTCATTTACATATATACATACCACAACATTTTATCACAGAAAGCATATAACCATATTCATTCTTAGATTTAAAGAAAATAATGTTACTCACCTTGCCTTTGAAAGAATGAACAGATCACCTTAGGTATTGACATAGCTTATAAGTTAAAACTGGAACTGTTGTAAAATATTTCTGCTTTTATCTTCCTGTCAAATTCATCTTGTTTGCATTGATGTATTGTTGTTATACAAAGCTTCAGTTATAAAAAAAATGTTTGCTATGCTATGCTATGTTGAACGAACTGAATAAGAAAGAATGTATAAAAAGAAGCTTATAGGGGAAGGTGGCATCTGAGACAAACAATTTCTTTGAAGGTACAAGAATTTGTTTTATCAGGCAAGATATTTGTATTAGGAGCTGAAATACAACTCGAAATGACTGTTGTTAGCAGCTAAGAATTTGTGTCATTAATGCTAATGTACCTTGTGACTCAATTTACCAAATTTTATGCTTAGATATTTTATTATGTTTTGCATACTTGTCTCATTTTTTCTATTCTTGCCTGCATCTTAATTTGTAAGCTACCTGCATAATTCTTTTTTATTCTCGCTTTCCAACTTCTTACAGGTTACACATATACACCTGATTTGCTTCATTCTTTAGATACAAAGTTATTTATTTTACTTTGTTCTTAACTTTACATTTATTTATTTCTTTACTTGCCTGGGTAATGTTTTTACTTACGTCCAAACATATACATAAAATTGTTTTAGTTTTTGCTATGAATTTAGTCTAAGTATTTAATTCTATTTCTAACATGTGTGTTTACTTTTATTTTTCTTATATTTTTAAACATAGACTAACAAATATTTGATTACTTATTATTATTTTATTTTATACTTATATTAATATTAATAATGTTTATTTTAATTTGAATATTTTGAAACCTTTATTTTTAATTTCCAAATCATAACTTTCATTCAAACACACATATATATAATTAAAGTTGAAATAACAATTTATTTAAAATCCATTTGTAAAGATTTACATTATTAATAGAGCTCAATATTAAGTCAAAATGATTTATAAAAGGATTTATCTCTTTATTAATAAACTACTTATTTTTATCAAGTTAAATTCTAAAACAAATTAAACAAACCTTTTGCTAAATTCAAATGTAAGCTAAAATTATTTTAAACAAACTAAACTTAAATCCTGAGTAATTTAAAATCATATGATCATTTATTAAATAGCTTAATATCAAATTTCTAAATTATCAAAAATATTAGAATTAGAAAACATGTCTATTTATTAAATTTAAAACAAAGATTATCCATTTACAATATATACATTATAAATAGAAGGCAATTTGATTAGCTTCTAAAAGATAAATTATCAGTTAAATATTTATTTAAAAGAAGATTATTAAATCAATTCATATATTATTAACAAATATTATCAAATCAATTTAATTTTTTATGTAGATTATTAAATTGATATTGCCCCAAATTTCCAGGATATCACACTTGCCATAAGCGATTTATATAATCTTAAAGCTAATTCAATTGTTTTCAACCAATTCATAAGCCATCTCATTCAATTTAAATAGTTTGCCACTCAATTTCTTACATCCAATTTATCTTAACCCAAATAAGCTCATATTCCATTTAATTGATTCCAAAATCAAGTTATTTAACTTCTCTCAATCCATAGGATTTTAATTACTTTCATCGACGTCAAACGACAATTCATTCCATGCAAATTCGACAATATTCGCTTGATAAAGTATTCATTTCAGTCTATTACTACTTGAATTTAATTTCAATTCATTCTATATTTAATTTAATTTCATTGCTAATTTATTTTAATTTCCTGTAAATACTCTATCTACAGTAACAAGCTTGCATGACTCCGTCATCCACACATGTAACAAGACACAACTTTGTCATACAAACATAGTTCAAACCAGATGGGAAGTAGCCCCATGGAGATGATGATGGTGATATGTGTTAAGTTGCTACTAATTTCAACTATGTACGTGACTGTATGACCATTTCAGCATAACAAGAGCCAGTTATATTTTCTTCACTTGCACATGATGATAAATATTAAGTTGTATTCGAAAATATAAATCCAATAAGAAAGAAGTGAACTTAACTATTAGAAATAATTTATTATTCGCAGGTTTTGTATGAGCGACCTTAAAAGATATCAACCAACATTCATATGTGTTTAGACCTGTGAAGGAATCAAAATTTCAACAAGATAAATGATGCGTACTTTATTCAATGTACATAATCATTCATATGCTATCTTTTTAAGCAATAAATACCGTGTGAATTTTTTTTGATCTATAGATATGTAAGTGAGGAGACACATTGTATTTAATGAAATTAAAAGCCAACAGGTCATCAAAATTCAAAAATTAATCATCGTGATTTGACTTTACTTGCATAATACTACTTTTTACAGCATGCATTTGCTACGAATCCATTACAATCTGCTAGAATCTTAAATAAAACATCAGATTTTACACAGTAATAGACTTTGTCTAATATCCATATACCAACCAAAAATTCATTGAATATAAGGATGATGGATGAAACTCAAACCATAAATTGTTAGAATGGGCTGATGTATAAATCCACTAGTTTGATTACACTCTAGTAGTCACTTCAATCATCCAAAATGAACCAAGTTTGCTTTCGCTATCATCATATTAGTCTTAATTACAATGGAAATTCTACATAAGCATGAATAAGCAATCACATCATGTTATTTAATATAGAATCTACACATATCATGGTTATTACTTGGCCCTAATTCCATTAGCTCATTTATTCACCCTTTTTAAATTTTTATTTCACCTACTCAATTCATTTTCCAATTTATTATATTTATACAAAACCATCCTCAATTTATTTCTACTCACCTGGGTTTTGTTTGCAACCCAACCATTTCTATTATTATTCAATTTCATTTCATATGACAACACTTCTCTAATACCTAATATACTTGCAAATTTCATTAAATATTATTCAAATCACACTTGGATTTTATTTGTAATTAAAACCATCACTTTTTTTAATCCATCTCTTCATATTTAATTCATTATCAAATCCAAGTCGAATTCTATTCACAATTCGACTTCATTTTGAAATTCCATTATTAACTTGCAATCCATTTGTTTAATTATAAAGACTCACTTCATTAAATTTTTCTCGAGTTTCAATTTTATTTTATACTTTCAGTTTGGATTTCCCTTGATTTTCCAAAATTCCTACTGTCTATTTTAAAATTTTAGAAATACCTTTAAATTCACATCATACTAAATAAATAACTTTTTATAAAATACTTCTTATAACTCGATGTCTCAACCAGTCCATCCTTGTTCTCACAAAAATTCAGTCATGCGTTGATCGGGCGTAGGACTGAAAATCTATAAGTACTTAGTAAACCCGTTTTCAACACCCAATGAAAATACTTGAAAAATAATTTACTTAAAATATTGAAAACAGTTTTTTTTTTTAAAATAGAGGAAATATCTTGGTGAGAATGCTCTGGAAATCACCACCCCCATCCATGGTCGCAGTTAACCCGATGGTTACGTTGTCATCCCGACAAAATCCATAGATAACTGTAGGCCTCCGCGTCCCTCAATTACGCCATGGAACCCGCTACAGATCGCTGCTACAATTGGGGTTACGTAGCTATCACAACAAAAACCCATATAACTATAGGCATCAACGCCCTCGAATTTCGCTGCCAAAAGAATGAAACTTCTCCTCTCCACCCGACCATAGATCGCAGTCTACCGATGTTGCGTTGCCTTCCCGGAAAAATCAAGTGTAGACTGTTGGCACTCATCCTCCACACGATTTCGCTATGGTCCCTACAGTAAATCGCAGTGACATCGAGTTACACTGTCGTCACAGCATAACCCAAATGCCCCTGTAGGCATCAGCGCCCTCGACTTTCGCTACCCAATAATCCTTAGAAACTAGTTTGTCCGGACTCCTCACAGGATCAACTTTAGAACCTCCCTTGGGGCTCAAGGCAGCAACACCCGGTGGCACCCTTGAGAAGTTCATTACAAGGGAGCGCCTTTTTCCCCAGAGCCATTATCAAAACACTTTATACTATTCATATAGTATCATTCAAATCATACACCTAGTATGAATTTTATCAAAGCTCCTTTACACAAAATCGATTATCCTAAAATCGATAATTCTCAATCCAGGCTTTCCAAATTCCAATATTGATTTTCCCCAAAAATCAAAAGCCTTTCCAAATCCAAAGGTTCCCAAAACCCTTTCCAAAATCCTCATAAGATCCTTTATATATATATTCAAATATATATATATATATATATATATATATTTAAAAACTTTGGATCATTTTAAACTTGTATAAAATTCCTTTCATACTTCAAACACTTCCAAAGTCCCTTTTTCTTCCAGCAATAAATTCAACAAGGGAAGACTGATCTTATATAACAAAGATATATAACTTGTTTATTCAAAATCAAATATTCAAATTTGATTACTTTTCTCAATATCAATTTCATTCAAATCCGTACGATGTACGCATATCATCCGTACGCCATACCAACCTGATCGCTCACTCGGTCACACAATTTCACTTCCGAACTAGTATCATCCACCCGACTTCCTAGTGCGGACACAGATCTGGTTTCTTGATTAGAAACCGTCATTCTCCTTGCATAGCCATAACTATGATAGAGAATATCCAGAACCAATCAACAATCCATATCCAGGCTCGCCGTCGAAAATCGAGTGAAAAATCCCAACTCGGATCAATATAACTATCTCGAAATTCTGTGCTCGAATCTGGATCAAATCACTATGCGAATATAATAATATACGTACATCCTACGTATTTAACTTCATTGATTGTTAGCCAAATCAATTTCCTTCTTATTCACATTTCCTTAAATTCCCCTTCACTTATTTACAATTGCCTTAATCCCATTTGGATTATCACTTCAATTCTTATCTCAGTTGGGTATTTAAATCAATAACAGTTTGAACTCCGACCAGTTTATATTTAGAAAATAGCTTGAAAATTTTAAAAATAGATAAATAGTTGAAAAATCATTATTGGTTTGCAAAATAGCTATAACATAGTTAACTAATCGTAAATTAGTTGGAAAATAGTTAAATAGTTTCAGAAATTTTAGTTTGTGAAATAGTTGAAAAAATAGTAATTAGTTTAGAAAAAAATTGAAAAATGGTTAAATAGCTCCAAAAATAATTGTAAACCAAGTATAAAATAATTTGGCCGTAAGAAAGAAAAGTTGTATATATTTAATAGCTTAGAAAAATAAGTTTATATCAAAACAATTTATATTGAAAATAGACAAGAACCAACTGTTCACTTCCCCAACAATTCAATTTAAATTTCCACTCCCATTTAAATTGACCCAATTCCAATTTAAATAACTCCAACTTCCATTGGTCTTGATTTATTTCCAATTCAAGTTGAATCAATCCTGATTTCCTTCCCAATTTATATCAAATTCCATTTGATTTTAAACCTGCTCACTTTACTTATACTCTCAAATTATTCCGATCAATTTTGGACTATTATCAATTGAACCTACTTCAATTTCAAATCATTTCAATTTAATCTAAATCAATTTTCCAATTTAAATTCTTAAACTTATACATCCTCAATCACCAAGCCACTTAATTCGAACCAAATTCAATTTTGAGCCGGTTCAATTTCAATCTTGAATTTAAACTACCTCGAATTATATAAATTCGAGTTAAATTCTCAAAGGTTGGTTTAACTTTTTTAAACCAAATTAATCTTTATTTAAAGTTTATAAACAATTTAATTTCTGAGTTCAATTCTCAAAATTCCATTTTAAATTATCTTTACTTATGTATTTCAAGGTTCAAATAAGAGTTCAATACAAATTTATTTTACAATGTTAATTTATTATTAAATTTTATCTTCCAGTTTGAAGCCAGTTCTTAAACAATTTTAATTTACAAACTTAATTATTCAAATTTATTTATTTATACAATACCATTCCCATTTTAAAGATTTTTATTAACAATAGGATGATATCATCCAATTTATTTTAAAACGTCCATCTATTTTCAATTTTTAAATCTCAAACCCGTTTTGAGATCATACAAATGCCCAATTCAAATCAACCATTTAACTTCCCAAATTAAATTCCAATTTTATCTTGAAATTTTCAATTCAAGTTGTTCATTCAAACTTATTTAACTTTTCCCAAGTTAAATTCCAATTTACTTAATCCTATCAACCTTACTCAAATTGAATTCCCACTTCAAACTTCAAAATTCTTTCCCTCTAATAAGTTCAAAACTTATATCACTTTGGGTTTTTACATCACACTTCAGGGAAAAATCAAAACTCAACCTCTTAGAGTTTATTTCAAATTATCTTTGATATCTGTATATCCATACATATATACATATTTATTTCTTGGCCCTCCCAGCCATGTTTTAAATTTTTAAACCACCTTTGGTTTTAAATCCAAATCAAATTTCAAAAAACCCATTGTTTTCAACAAGTCCCAGTTATCCAAATAATACTTATTTATTATTTTTCATTACTTTGAAACAAAATTTCCGAATTCTGGACCAGATTTAAAATTCCATTTTCAATCCATTAAATTTTAATTTGGTTGTATTTCTATTTCTACTTAATTTAATTCCAATTCAAGACTTCAATTTCAGTTTGAATCCATTTCAAACTTATCTTTATTTAATTTTAGTTTGGTTGTATTACATTACTTCTTAATTTAATTCTAATAATTTAACAACCAATCACCTTAATATTTATTAGAAGGAAATATTGCTTTATATATCAAAATATATTTTTATATAAAATCATTTAAAATCTTTATATAAGAAAATAACAAGTACGCGCTCATATATATATATTCTCAACTCATTCTAGAGTACTACAAACTCTATTAAATGAGTGATCCCCACCAGTGCCAAGGTTCTTGCTTAACCTTTCAGCTCTGATACCAAATGTAACGACCCGAGATTTTCGAACCCGACAATTCCAGATAGTTATGAAAAAGAAGAAAGAGGTAGAAGAAGAAGAATAGAAACATCTACAACTCACATTTGCAGCGGATAAAATATAATAATAAATAACATCAGTTTACAAAAGAATACTATATCTGTCAATTACATTTAATATACATCAGAGTTTTACATATATACAATCACTGAATATACACTATTATCATGTCTCGGATTAACAATAATATAAATACAGCGGAAAAATTCTATACGCTCCTGCCATCCAGCTTGTCTCCTGAGCTCCAGTACGTCCCTACCTGAAAATCTGTAATACTCGGTCTGACCCGAGCATTGCACCAAAGTAACAGCCGGGTCAGGCTGGAAACCAGCGTGAGTAAACCCAACTAATATGGAATACCAAAGCAATTAACTTATATAAAACCCGAGGTAACTCGATTTAATTTACAAGTTCACCATATGTGATGGACATCATTTATTTCTCATATAAATTTTCTAAATACCAAAGATTTAGATTAAAATAGTCCAATTCCTTTAAATCACTTCACCCCAGCATATAGATTTCACATATCAATCAATAAAAATTCCAAGTGGTTTCGGGTATTTCCTAATACCCGACTCCCGATCTTTCCGAATCCAATTTCATCTTAGAAACAAGCCGTTTAAGTTTAAACTATTCTAGTATCAAACCCAGAATTTATCACAAATAGACAATCCATGCTAAACAGTTCAATCCAAACATAGCATATTAAACCACATGTCAGCGATATCAAATAATCCAAGACATTCAATATACTTTAATCATCAATAAGCAAGATTAATTTGTCATACCATTTCTAATTAATTTAATATAAATTAAATTGATTACTTTATCCACATTAACCCTGCTTGTTCAGGATTAATTAATTACAACTATTAATTAATCATTCCCTAACTTCCTCCTTAGATTCCTTAAGTAATTTGCCTTAAAATAACAAAAATCGATTTATCCTTTCATTTATCACTTATTAATTCTTAATTACCTTCTTAAGTAATTTACCTTAATTATTTTTATCAAGTAATTATCCCATTGCTATTATTATTTAAACTTTAATTATTAATTTTATCCTTTAATAACTAATTAGATCTATTTATACCTGAACAAGTTAATCCTTCACTTACTTCCATTAAGTGAATATATTTTAAGTAATTATTCCCCTAGTTACTTATAATAATTAATCTCTACCTATAAATTAATTAGTCTAAATTTAATTAACTTATAACCCTTAACCCATAATTAATTAACTCTTTACCATAACTGGATTGGTTTCTCTTTAATTGCTTAACTACTAAATAAAAATAAAATAAAATCTTAATCACCCAAACCCAAATTAATTAAAAGTTAAGTCAATTAATCAATTTCTTAATTATATCACTTTAAAATCTTATTTTATAAATCTGGAATTTAATTATCATTAACCTATAATTTAACTTAAGATCTTTACGTCTAATTTATAATAAACAATTTATTTCCTTAATTTCTTCTTAATCACCCTATTAATTAAATTTCAAATCTGACTTACCTGCTTAGTTTAAATAAAACATACAACTTAGATTAATATATATTAAACAACATCATTATTTAAAAGAAGGGTTTAAGAAGTTAATTTAAAACTTGATTTTGTTAAATTTTAAACGTGGAGGATATTCTCAAATTTGACTCGAGATAAATTCGGGAAACTCACCTGCTAGATCATCACCACAAGTCTCCAAAACCCTAGCCAAACTCCCCCTCACCACCAATCGCCGGCCACTGCCAGAAATTGCTCGCCATCACTTCCAAAATCCTCCACGCTTCTTCCCATCACAGGCACCACCAGGCACCGCGAGCATGCTTCATCCAGTCGCCCACATCCTCGTCCCCATATCCCACTACAACTTGAACCACCAAGTCGCCTGACCGCGTACCTCACTTGAAGTCGTCGCCCCACCGATGCTTCGCACGAGCGCCTGACCGAAACCCTATCGCGGCCCTGACCTTCCTTCCCCTAGCAACGATCACCAAGCCGCCCCTGCTAAACCTAGTGGCCGTCTTCCCCTCGCAAGCCTCGACCCTAGCGCCGCCTTTCCCTCGCAAGCCTCGACCCTAGCGACTAGGCTAAGCTTCTCGAGCTCGAGCTCGAGTTCACCATCGCGTGATCAATCCCCTCTGTTTAAATCGATCGAACTCCGTTCGATTTCGCGACCGTGGATACAAACACTCGGTCGCCATTTTTTTATATATTTGATTTCGATTCGAGAGAGACAAGGGATTTCGGTTTCATTCATTGTTTATTTTATTTTTCTGTATACGTTTCGTGAGTTTTAATTGAAGGCGGTGGAAGAGAGTAGATGTGATATAAAGTTGGGGAAGCGTATTGGAGAAGATTACTGTTTAATTGATTTTACTTTTGTATATATTTTTTTTCAAAATATCTCAAACTCCTATCAACTCGTTTACATACCGTACGATAACACGACAACTCCAAACATTACGAAAATTGTAATCCGACAATAATACAATATTACGGATCCAATGGAACTGGTTTCGTCGAATTCCGAAACTGTGCCTTAGAAGGATATTCTAAATGTCAATTTGAACGATAAATTATTTAAAACTGAACAAATTACTTTTAAATTAAAATTCAACCATTCTATTATCTTCAGTATCATCATTGTAAATTTTATAAGCTTTAAAATTATTTTTAGTAGGCTTAAAATTCCATATTCAACATCTTACCCAATTTCAAATTATATAATTCAATACTTTAATTATCTAATAAATATTAATATTTGGAATTAAAGCTAAAATTAACCTTTCAAATGTTTAAAATCATTCCATTTTAAATCGATAAAATTTCCGGGTCGTCACAATGTTAAAAGTTAATTAGGATATGAAATCAACAAATAATCAAGCAATGGTATAATAAAATAAATACCTTCCCACAATAAGGGAAGAAGTCGACATAGCACCTCAAGGGGTCAACCATAGGGGCCGACAGTAGAGGTTGGCCGCTTGGAGCATGTGGGTCGACCATTTCCTTGTTGTGGAGCCTATTTTGATGAGTTGTATGTTCTAGATTTATCCGTTGTTAATCTATTCTCATCCAACGGTTATGGTGTGTTTCCAACCACTATAAATTAGACCCTAGACCTTTCACTTTTATCCATAAATATATTCGAAACAATAGCGAACTTTACCATTGCTATCTCTCTAAATTAGATTAAGAAACTCCGTAGTGAATTCAGGTAAGAATCCAATATATTTTCTATTTATTTCAGCTTCCTCCAACCTATTCTTTTCCTATTCTCCTCTAACTATTCTAAATCTTATAAATATATACACCTCTTCCCTATTGTGTGTGTATATATAACAAAATATAGAGATTTTGAAAGAGATTGTGAGGCATGCAAATCTAAGGAAGGCAAAGCTAAGGCTATTCTGTGAGTGGAAATCTTAATATTCCTTTTCAGCAATTGTTTAGTGTATTTCTTTTTGGATTTGAATATACCTTAGACATTTTGGGATTTTAAAAATATGATAGATAAAATACCTAACAATTTCTTTTTATTTCGATATGTCAATTCTATATTGAGATTCTCAACTATTTACATTAATTTGATGGAATTTGTTTTGCTTATGCAATTTTCGATAACTTCATAATCTATTCCACTTTTTTTTCTTATTTGGGTCAAATTGTGATTCTTCAATAAAATAAGAATTTAGATTTCGAATTCTGTTTGTAGTTTATTCCACTTATTCCTATCTATTTTTTTTGTAAAAGTGGAGTTGAATAGAATATGGAGTTTATATTGCAATTCTTATTATTTAAGATATTCCATTTAATTGGTTTAATAAATTGAGTTTCTTTTCTATTTACATATCTGTTATTGCAGTTTTGGTTTTGAATATTTATTCCATGTTTTGGATATTAGAATCCCATGAAATCTTAGGAATTTGAAAAAAAGGATTTGTAATAATATTTGCTTAGGAAATTGACATTTAGCGCTAGTTTAGAGCGCAAAATATGTGCATTTAGAGCTTATTAGGTGTGGATATTTATTTATCTCTATTTACGTAATTAACCTATAATTATTGCATATATGAAATAATTAATTAAATGCTTATTTTAAATTTATTCCCTCCATTAGGAAGGCAATTGTGTGAGGCGAAAATAGGAGGAAACCCTTATATAGCCTAATTATTAATTTAAGGCATAATAAGGAAGATTCCTTATAAGGCCTTATTTATAAAACGGTGAGATGATGATGTATGTGTGGAATAATTTATTTTTGGCTAAGTCATAGGGATACGAGGTTTGCAGAGTTACATGATGGAATTTTGCCCTTCACTTTGAGGCTACCAGTAGTTGTGTACACTTTTATTGATGTGAGATACCCATATGATTAGTATTTGTAATGACGCGGGGTTGGTCCCAAATTCTATAGGGGAAATATCTAATCTGGCTACCAGTTCATACAAATAGTGAACTAATGTGAGATGTCATTATGAGTATGGGTCATAAGGTGAAGGGCCTGCTTTGGAGTTTTGAGGTACTAAGTGGTTGGACTCGCATCTTTTCCCTTGACGAAGTAATAAATGGACAAGGCGACACGTTAGGTGGTATCTCTACCGGGCTACTGGGGTATCTTCCATCATAGTATACCTCTAGATAAAATGTACCGAGGTCTATAAGAACTTCTTATAACCCTGCTACATAGAGCCGACTGCTCCTTAACATGGCATAACAGATTATATCGACCCTCAGGAACCAAGGCTGCAAATAGATGCACCAGGCCATAGATCCACTTTTGCACGCATACCAAAACTGTAAATATCGACTATAGATCGAGGAATGATGCTCTTAATGTAGCATCCCACCTAGTTCTACTGCATATCTCCTGCTTTAGTCGTTACCACGTAGTGAGCTTGTGAGGTCATGATTTACCTTTTCCACTATTAGCAATTCCCATTCGAATGCTAACACTGCCTTCCAGGCAATTTGCAATGTTGGCATTCATAGATACAAATTTTCCAAGATATAAACAAACTAAATGCACTGCTTCTACTACATCAATTTTGGAATCACCCTTGGGACTAGGGGCAAGTAGCCTTTGCACTTCAAAGAACTCCATCTTCGATTCCATCATCTTTGAGATGTTTCAATACGATGCTTTAGTTGAATCGTAGTGGTTTTCAGATAATTCATATTTATCTATTCCAGTCTCTTCAAACCAACATAGGCTTGTTTCCCGTAAACTCAACTCTAGTTCTTTCCGAAAATATACAAACAATAGATAAGAGAATGGATCACCCCCTTACCGTTTGAATGGACGGATCTCCGTATCATTTGTCCTATGAGAACAAAATGATATTTATACGCATAGTACGACATCATCGAAGATGACTATGCCATATAACTTACGTGTTCCTCCTAGATATTTCCAAAGTTATATTTTTGGCCAAGATTTGATTGTCGGTTATTTACCTATCAAATAATCAATAACAAAGATTTGATTTCCAATGGGATCCACTAAGTCTCTAACGATTAACCTTTTCATAAATCAAATCACTTTAAATCATTAATTCGAAATACCTTTGCAAATGATATTTTCGTAAACCTCTTACACTCCTTCCAATACATGGAAAATAATTATACATTTATCTCAACGGTATGAATATATTACATAAAGCATTATATTTTCAGTACTTAGAAAATATATCCATATACTTATTTCAAATCACTTAAGATATTACTTACTATAAAAGAAAATCACTTATCTTTCGGCGTTAAGTATGGAAAGAACGTTTCCATACCACCATAATTAAAAAGAATTAATAGTCAAAACAAATCTCATTACTTTATAAGATTCATTTTTATAAGCATGTTCCTTATTTACAAATATTTTTATAAATCTCCAAGTTTATTTATAAAGATCCCTTATAAAACTCTAAAATGATTTATAAAATCATTTAAAAAATATCATTTGTAAATCTCTTTTTCAATAAATTCTTTCACTAAGTGAATCCTTTATATAAACAATTTACCCTTTATAAGAATCCATACTCAAATAAATAATTATCTTTAAACATCATAATTGAATAATTAATTAACTTGAAACCCTCATGTTTAAATGAGTAATTAACTTTAAACATCGTTAACCAAATAATAAATTACTTTAAAACATCTTTCATAGTAATATAAACACTTAACCTCAAATTGTTAATAAAATATAATTAATTCAAAACCAAAATTTACACGGAAAGAGGCTTGTGACCACTATGGTATTGAATCAAGCCACCATTTTCTTAAATTTGACTTTTCAAATCACATAACTGGTATTTACACAAATCAACATGAATGTAAAAAAAATTAATTAGCAATCACTAAGTAAATCATCACTTGTCCAAGAATAATTAGATAGCATATAATTCAATGTCCAAATCAATATATTAGCAAAACAGGGTTTTGTTCTGCTAAATGGATGCCTAAATAATCTACTTAATTTAATTATAGCAGAATGAGGATTTATTCTGCTAAATAGATGTCAAAGTTTAACATAACTTTTCCACATTTGTTTTGCTACTTAATGGCTCAGATAAAAGAGAATCCATTGTTCCAAACTTTTCTTTTCTAAAAAATTTGTCTTGTTAACAAATCGATTCTTGAAAAATAAGTGACTAAGAATTTGAACCTCCTTTAAAATATTTAATAACAAGTTAAACCCTTTGTTAAATCATAATTGAATCTTCATTAAAATCTTAGCTTAACTTAATTAATAATTTAGACCTTTAATAAATAATTTATTTGTAATTTAAAATTCTTAATTAATAATTAAAAAAATTAAACTCCTACTTAATAATAATTAATCCTTTACTTAATTAATTATTAATTAAAATTAATCCTATACTTAACCATTAATTAATTATAAATTAATCTTACTTAGTTAATAATTAGCTAAAATAAATCTTACTATAGTAGGCAATTAATTAATAACTAATCTTTACTTAATTAGAATTATTAAATCTTACTCTTATTAATTATTAATTACCTAAAATTTAATTAGTTAATTATTTCTAAATAGACACTTAGTTACTTCCTCAATACTTACTAGTAAGTTTAGAAAACATTTCTAAAGTATACTTAAGTGTAAAACTATAATTTGTAAAAATTTGAACTTTTATCGAAACTGCATCCGTAACGGCTATCGCTATGAATACCATAAATTGGGAATTATTTATAAGTTTCTTTTTGAAATATTTATCACTTGGAAAGGTTACTTACCCTTTTAAAACATAAACTACCTTATAAAACTAAACAAAGATTAAATTCTAAAATGATTTTGTATTTAAAACTAATAACCATAGTTCTTTTTAATAGAAGGATTCCATTTCACTTAACCAAGTAAAGGTGATAACTTTTCCATCATACCACTACAACATCATAAGTAAGGGTCTAATTATTACAGCATTCACATCACTTTTAGATTTAGATTTCAAATCTATGACAAATCTACATACAATCACATACATATATTCACATTTAAGCCACATACTAGTCAATACACAAGCAATTCTACATCAAAATACTAGTCAAAAGATAAAGATATTGTTTTTCCTAGAAATAAAGAGATTTGCTCACCAAAGCTATGAAAGCAAACCAAACTATCACTAAAACATGAAAAGTGCATAGTTCTTGGGTTTTTTATATAAAAACTTTGTTTTTTCCCTTGGACATTGGAAATGGCTCGGTCTATCGGTAAATTGGGTGCAACCTAAGATGATAATAGGTGTATGGGATTGTTTTAGGTAGAGGAGAGTGTAAGAAAAAGAAAGAAGTTAATTTAAGGTGTTTTTAAGGATTAAAAAGGAAGAAAGATGTGATTTTAAAATTTTTAAAAAATGTGGAAGCCATTAAAAATTTAGAAAGTTTAAAGAAGGGATGTAAAATTTTAAAAAGTAGAAAATGAAATTGTGTAGGAGAGAAAAAAATTTGAACTAATTTTATATAAATTGAAATTAAAAAAATCACCAAAATTCTCTCCATTAACTTTTGAACTCACCTCCAATCTTTCGCACCTTGTTGCACACGCAAGCGATCAAGGTGCATTCATTTATCCAACATGTTAAATCCTTAAGTGTGCCATGATGTTGCATTTAAATGTGATATTTCATAATTTGGTTTTTAAAATTTCATTCTTATATAAAATGTTCACATCTTATCCTAACTTAACGTCTCATTTGAATCGACTTAAATAAATTGTTTTTGGGCTTTTTAAAAGCCAAAATGAATAGGTTTTGACTTCCAAAAAGCGAATAAACGAATTATATAAGTCGACCCAAATGAGCCGTAAGTAAACATATATTTTTACTTTTCCTTGTTATCGATCCATACTTATAATATTTGTAAATATATATTTGTGTACTAAAGTGTTCACAACATTTCAAACAACTTTTAGACAATGGAAATTTTATTTTTGAGAAAAACTTTCCGTTCATATTTTCTATTTTCCTTTGAACTAATTATTTTTGTAAAAAAATAATTTAAACCAACTTTTCCATTATTAATTATTAATTAAAAGGGGTATTTTTGGGTAATAAAACACATTTATAAATTACTTAAGAATATATTAAGTATCCTCATTAAAAATGATTAAATTATGGATCGTTACAGATTTGCGAGCTATTTTATGCTTGTCATATTTCAAAAAAGAGGAATTTTTGGCCTGTTTGTCAAATTGAAGGAATTATCTCAAATTATTGTCGGTGATCGTATTTCTCTAATAGCTAGTAAATCTCTTGGTATCGAAGATTTTGTGAGTAGTGCATATGATGGGTTGATGGTTTGGAATTTTCTTTTGATAAAGAAATTGATTTTAATGTGTTGATGAAGAAAGGTTCTTAATTAGAATTTTTTATTAGTGTTGGTTAAAATTTGAGTTTACATCCGATGTTCTTAAAATTGCTATTGCATACTGTGCAAAAAATGGATACAAATCTATGTTCATGAAGAATTGTAAAGAGCAAATTGCTGTTCACTGTGTTCTAAAAGGTTGTAGTTTAAAATTCATGTTTCTTGTAAGTTAATGCAGTTGGATCATTTTCTGGTTAGAAGGTTTGAATCTAATCATACTTGTGGTGGTGATTTTTGATCAATTAATGGTCTGTTTTATAGTGATCTTGTAAAGACCCTAATTTTAGATCAAATTTGCGATGAATCAACTAAAAAGATCAGTAGTATCATTGCAAGTCTTAGAAAAGGCTATGATATTAATTAGAGTTATTACTATATGTATATGGGAAAAAAGATGGCTTTGAAGGAAATGTTTAGTAATGAAGAACAATCTTTCAATGACTTGGTTTGGTACTTTAAAGTAGTTGTCAGAAGTAATCCTTATAATCACTCAATTATGGTTGATGAAAACACTAATCAATTTGAAAGGTGTATATATCTTATGAAGCATATATTTATGGATTTGTTCACCGTTGGCGTATGATCTTAATGCCACCTTTTTAAGAGGTAGGAATGGTTGTTTGATGGCTGCTGCTGCAAAAAAAAAGGGAATCAGGGTATGAATTGTTGTTTGAAATATTTACAAGTTAATTTGAGGTGATAATGGTATTTCTTTTTTTTAGTTAATTCATAAAATAAGTTGTAGTTTTATGGTTCTGGTGTTTTATATTTATGCTAGTTGTATGTAATATTGAAGTGATAATGGTATTTTCTTTTAGTTTTCTTGAATTATTAGTTTATATAAGTAGGTGTAAGTGTGGTATTATCAGCTTTATTCATAATTATGAGTTGGTGTATGAGTTTTTTTATGTAGATGTCTATTATTATGAATTTCTGTAAGTGGCAGTGAGAATGAAAAAACTTTTGTTAGAGTATGTGTAGTTTTATGAGTGATTTATGGTAAATTAAAATATCTTTTATTTTTATGATAAAATTATTTATTCATTACTATTGTTTTATATTATAAATATAAATTTCAGCTTTATTGAATTTATTTTGAATTTATTTATAGTAGTATTATTTACTTTACAATAGTAGAAGTTAATAATTGCCAAATGATAATTATTAAATTATTCATCTTTATTGTAATTGTTTGCTATATTATAGTTTTAACGATAAAAGTATTTATCTTTATGCATCGGTAAATTTTAAATTTATTGGCTTTTGTAGTTTTATTTATTTTCAGTTAAATTATACATTTTTACTATCGTTTTATATTCATTTTGCTTAGGTGTATGTTATACTTAAGTTATAGTTCAAAACAATGTATTTTTATGCTTATTATATTCAACACCGCACCTGATAATAATTAGATTTATTCTAAATTGTACACTGTAATTAGTATAAAAAGGAAAAATTACATTATCATTTTATTTCGTTGCATATATATCTTGTTCTTATTTTCATGTTGCCAAAGCAGGAAATAAAGGAAAATAGCTTGTTGAAAATTGCATTTTCACTTGCCAACTAAATTGCCCGCTTAAAAGAAAATTTGCACTTTTATCTCTTGTTTTTTATTTTAATTGCATTATTGGTCACTTGCATTTATATATATACATATATAATTAAAAAAAAACAAAAACCCATTCGTAGTTGCGTTGTTAATACACGTTTAATTTCTTCTTTGCATCTCATTTTAGATTTTTGATAATAATAATTGTTAGACATCGATAATACTTAATTGTATATTGACAAGTTATTTTCTTTGAACAATTTAATTTCTTGGTGTCTAGGCTACAGTAGAGTAATAACCTGTAGCGGTTCGACTTTTTATCACCAGAAAATCGCATCACTAATTAAGGAAGAAAGGGATAGAAGAAGAAAAGAAAGAGAAGAAAGAACAACAACACAACAGAAATCTCACAGCTGAACGAATGAAATATAATATATAACATATATAGTATCATATACATCAGAGTACACAACTTATATCTTAATTTAGATAGTTATAACACTTCTGTCTAATATACAATACAAGAACAACTACAAAGAATAACACACAGCGGAAACTCTATCTATATCTACACGCTGAAGCCTCCTGCTCCAAAGCTCCTCCAGAATTTGTGACGACCTGGAATTTTCAAGCATTTAAAATCGGAATATTTAATTGATTTTAAATATTTAATATAATAATTTTAACTAGAATTACAAATATCGTTATTTGTTTGATAATTAATTAATAGAATTTAATTATTAGAAGTTGAGTAAATTGTTGAATCTCGAATTTTAAAACTGTTGGATAAAATTTGAAGACTTGTAAAGTTTATATTGATAGTCATGAGGATAATAGAAGTCGTAAAATTGAAATTAATAGTGATTTGTTCAGTTTTAAAAATTTATAGTTTAAATTGAATTCAAAAATATTCTTCCGAGGCACAGTCTCGGAATTCGATAAAACTAGTTCCATTGGATCCATAATATTGTATTAGTGTCGGATTTCAATTTTCGTAGAATTTGGAGGCGTGGTGTGAGCGTACGATTTATCAACACGCTGAAATTTGAAACGAATTTAATAAAGTAACTGGTCAAATTCATAGCACATCAGAGCTTTTCAAAGCACCGTTTACGAACCGTATCAAGCACGCTTCCTTTGCCTTCTCGAATACACTTATCTCTTTTATTTTCGTCCTTATTTATTTTCAGAGGTTATAGCCGAGCTCGCTTATCTTCTTTGAATTCTGTTGACTCAAAATTTAATTCATGGCCGAAGCCATTTATCTTCAATTCGTAACCGGGCTTCAAAAAAAAAAAAAGGAAAATGGAATCCCATAAATCCGAACGCGAGATCCCCTTTTCAAACACCTTGTTCGAACGACTTTCCTCTTATTCGACATCACGACTTCATGAGATTCATGAAGCAAGTGGCGCTGGGCAGGGGGGTTGGTCGCGAGCGTGATGGAGGGGAAAGCGCGAGTGGTGGCATCGACCTAGGGTTTGGCATAGTGCTAATTCGCGCGCATGGAAGCAAGGAGTATCGATTTGAGACGTGCGGCAGTGCTAGGTTGTCCCGCGAACTCGCGCATGTGGATGGGAGGGGTTGGAGCGGCGGTGAGCGCGGTGGAGGGCGGCAGTTGCTGGCATACTAGAGAGTGGTGAGGTAATCCCTGTTCTGGTTTATTTAATAAAATATATAATAATTCTTTATTTCAGTTTATATTCACAGGAAAGTAAACTTCTATTTGATATTTACAGAAAGGAAAATTTTCTCAGAGAATAAGTATATTTATACAAATGCAGAGTTAAATAAAAAAAATCAATTAAATATTCAATTGAGTAATTTTATAAGGTTATCAGAAATATATATATGTATATATGTATATGAGTATAGGCAGCACTTTTATGAATTTATTTAAATAGCTCATTTGATTATTTTAGAGATTGTTAAAGAAAATTAGTTTAAAATTTAATCACCAAATTTAGGACTAAATCACTAGTTAATTTAATTATCAATTAAATTTATTAAATGGAAATTAATTATTCGATTGGTTCAAATATTTATGAAATAATTTAATGTGACAAGGTCTAAATATCTTGAAGGAAATAGTCGAGATGGAAGTGGGTTGCAAGATTAAAGGTGAGTTAATCTCACTCAGTTAAATTTAAATTTAAGTGATTAAATTTAAATAATTGTTTGAATGGCTGAATTAATTGTGTGATATAGTATGATATTTTGGAATTGGCATATTATATTGTGCTACTATTTGTGGATGCAGGGAAAACAGGTTGGAGGGATCCAACTGGACCCCTCACATTTATTTAAATTATTCAATATTCTCTGTTGTGATTATTTGATATCTTATGATGAGTTATATTGGGATATTGATGTTATGGTTTGATTGGATATTTGGGTATAATGAATTACCATAATATATGAATTGGATTGTTGAAAAGAAATTATGAGGAAGTAAATTTGTAAGCGAAATAATTATAGAAAGTTTGAATAAATTAAGAATGAATTGAAAAGAAATAGAAGTAATATGAAAATAATAATAAATAACTTCGAGTATGAAGAGAAATGGAATTTTGAATAAAATGAAAATGATGAATTGTAAACTTAAGTTCTATCAATTAAAGAAATAAATAATTATTTTAAAAATTCAAAGTTTAAATTTATTTAAAAGAATAAAGAAGTAATTGAGAAATCTAAAAATTTGGAATTTTTAGTTAAAGTGTTTTTAAAATCATAATCAAGAAATGAGATCTGAAATTAATAGATTCTGAATTAAAAGGGAGTAAATTGGAAATCAATTTGGGAAATTGATTTAAGTGATTGAAGTTGGGATTTTTCTCTGGATAACCAAGTACATTTTTAAAGTAAATTCTTAAATAAATTTAAAGGTTTTAAAGTTGTTGTAAAAAGCAAGTTTTAGAAAATTTATTATTTCTAATATTTAAATTCAATAGTAGGTATTTTCCTAAATCTATTATAGTAGTAATTACTTAAAAAGTGACCTGGTATTTTGTTTTCAAAAGTGAAAATCTAGTTTTATATTCTATTAAGTAACTTTATTTTCAAATACTCATATAGTATGTATTTTTAAAAAATATTGAAGTAATTTAACTTAAATGTTTAAAAGTATAATTTCAAAGTAAAGTGTTTTAAATTATTTTAAAAATCTATTTTTGTGCTTGGTGATTTCAGAGGAAATATAAAATATTTGGGAAAGTTGATTCTGAGAAGAATGATGGTTTGAAACTGTTTTCAAAGGATTGAAAATAGAAATATATCTTGTGAAGATATTTTTGAGATTAATAAATAATTTGGAAAATTATTTATTGGTTAATGGTTGTTTTGTGAATATAATTGATAGTTAAATAACCGATTATCAATATTGGACAAATGCGTTAATCGTTTCGAAGAGACCGGGATCGAGATTTATTTCTCGAAAACCACTTCGATCCGGTTTGTATGTTTCGTGAAAAACGATTTTGGATTCGAAGATGGAGCAATGAAGTGCAAGGGCTAGTCGCTACTAATCCTGAGGATATTTCCAAAATGGATGTAGTAGGAATAGTGCCTTTGGTTCCGTTCGAACCCAAAATGGACTTGTATGGATGAATGCTTGCGAAACATCGTCAGGTGGACGATGGGCATTCTAAGGGATATTGTTCTAAAAGGGTAACGCTTAGCCTCAAGCCTCATCAAATGGGAATGACTGAAAATCAGGGGTTATGCAGCAAGGCTAGGTGGGTAGCACCCAAGCAGGGTGAGGTCATTCCAGTCTAGATGTCCCTTTTTATTTCGGCTTAGTGGTGCGGTTGCTGATCCGAACCGTGGGGTGATCTCCCTCGGGACTGTCCAGTAAGGAATGGTTCCGGCCTTGTGTTGCAGGGGAGCGGGCGTACTCCTCGGTACGGTGATCTAGGCTCCGTACTGTGACAGGTGGTACCCTAGTGCCTAGTCATTAGTTGGAAGTCCATTCGCCCTACGAGCCTTGTACGAGTTTTGTTTGTATTACCCACTTTTTGGCTAGTAGCTGGAATTTAATGAATGTAACAATTTCGGCTATTTTATAAGTATTTGTATATAGACCCTATTATAATATCAGAGGATTTCTATAAAAATTGTTTTAGCTAGTGTAAGGTAAAAACCCGACATGTTTATTTGTGGCATGGTCTTACGAGATGCTTTTGTTTTCAAAGGATTTTGAAACTTTAATAATCAATTGGGTATGATTTTCTCACGCTGGTATTCCAGACTGACTCGGGTGTTATTTAACTATAATGCTCGGGTCAGACCGAGTATTATAGGGTACAGGATATGATGCTATGGAGCTCAGGAGACGAGCTGGATGACGACACGTACTCTCGTACTTATTTATATATATTTTCCGCTGTGTTGAGTTGTTGTGTATCCATGTGTATGATATTGATGTTGAGCTGTGATTGGTGTACTCTGATGATGTAATATGTAAACAAATGTATTTACTTTTTGAGTAAAGTTTATATATTATCTATTATATTTTATTTCGCTGCGATGGTTAGATTCTGATGTTGATTTTGTTTTGTCTTCTTCTACCTCTTCTTCTTAAACCCAAATGGTTCGTATTTCTGTGCAACTTGAGTTGATTGTTGTCGAATAGTGTTGACTCAAGGGGTACGGATTTGCGGGCTGTTACAGTTGGTATCAGAGCTTAGGTTGGTGATAACCTTGGCTCTGGTGGGAATTACTCATTTAAATTAGAGTTTGTAGTACTCTATAATGAGTTTGAGAGTATTAATAGATATAAGCGCGTATTTGTTAGTGAATATAATTGTTTTAATATTGTGTTGATTGGTTTATTGAGTGGCATATGAACCTTCGTCGGCACAGTCTGGACAACTGTATCGAAGGGGTTTCTAAACACTTGAATAGAACAGTTCGACACAGTATCGTTTTAAATGTGGGTGAATGAAATAATTTTACCCAAAAATATATTTTGATATAAGGAAAAGTTTTTCTTAACCTATTTATCCAATATATGGTTGTTTGGATGTTAAGAAGAATAACATTGAATTATTATCCTTGTTGAGTGAAAATTTAACTTGAAATTGAAAATACAACCAAAGTTTAGGGAAAACAAATTAATTATAAAATTAAATTTATAAATATGAATTATAAATGGAAATTATAAATTGAAATATAATCAAATGATAATTTGTATGAGCCTAAGCTGTACAAATGAATTATAGTTAAAAGTGATTTAAGCAGGATTTGGATATTTAAAATCTCGAAAATTTGGAAGTGTTTTGAAGATAAAAGATAGCCTTATTTTTTGGGGGTATTTATGAAAAGAAATTAGTTTAAAATGAATTTTGAAAGTGATATAGCATTGAAATCACTTGGATCATTGGAAAATAATTCTGATGATGACGGCCGCATCATCAGTATTCATTTTTGAATTTCTAAGTGATGGATTGCTGCCAAAAATTTGATTTGCTCAGAAGAGCTAGTTGTTTTTGAAAATTTTAAAAGAAATTTGTTGAAAATAAAAGCCAGGATTGGTTTGAAATTTTGAGGGATGAGATTTGAGATGTTGGAGATTTCAAAATGATTTGAAACCAAAAGTTAGGTGTTTGAAAATACTGATGAGATAAGTTATAAGCTTATAAATTGAGATGATTTTTAAATCAAGGAAATATAAGCTTTAAATGTTGGAATTTAAATTTAAAGAGTAAAGTTAAAAATGAAATTAACTTGGATGGGGAATAAAAATATGCTTGGGTTATAAATAAGCATAAGGCTTGAGTTAAAAATAAAAGAATAGTATATTCAAGCCTATGAGGAATGGAATTGTATAAACAATAAGCTGTGACTTATTAAATTGAAAATGGAATACATTTCCCAAAATCAATATTTTGATGAATTGAAAAATGAAATGGGCATCCAAACTTGAATTATAAAATAAATTTGAACTTAAAAAAATTAAATGAAGTAATATTTGAAAAAGAAGAAGAAGAGAGTGTTGGATTATAAATAAGGGAAGAACTAATTGATAATAAATTAGTTAATGAAATGTGTGAATGGAGTTTAATGTAGTTAAATAGAAGCTGAATTGTAAGCTAATAATGAAGATTGGAAATAAAACCCAAGTTATAAATCGTTGATGAAGAAAATGTAATTGAAAGTGGCCTTGCAATTAATTAAATGAATTGAGAATGAAATTGCATTGTAAGTTAATAAAATTGGATGGTAAATTAAAAGTGAATGATAGAATCAGAATTTGAGTTATTATTTAAAATTTGACTTGAAGTGTTAACAAATTAAATATAATTGAAATGTATCGAATAAAAATGTAAATGGATTAAAATAGCAATGGTATGAATTGCAAATAAAAATCCGAATAAGTGAAAATAAATTGGAAATGGCATTGTAATAAATTGAACGAGTTAAATTTGGAAAGTTAAATTTTATAATAACTAATCAAATAAATTTGTAGTTTGAAATGAGATTGGATTGAGATAGAATCAAATTAAATTGAAAAGAGAAATTTATTTGCAAAATGAAATGAGTTTAAGAATAGAAAAAAAGGGATTTACTTGAAAATAAAATGGGCTTAAGTATAAAATTGGAGTGAATAAACTTAAGCTAAAAAAATTGGAAATGAGTTGAATTTCAATCAAC
Source organism: Allium cepa (assembly GCA_030765085.1). Taxonomy (NCBI): domain Eukaryota; kingdom Viridiplantae; phylum Streptophyta; class Magnoliopsida; order Asparagales; family Amaryllidaceae; genus Allium; species Allium cepa. The sequence goes on from CM060931.1 coordinate 38,854,886, forward strand.
TTAAAATTTATTTTAATAAAAATGAATTGGATTTAAATCAAGTAAAAATGAATTTCAATTGAAGTAAAATTCGGTGAGTTGCCGATAATATTTAATGGAATGAAAATGCTTAAATAAATGATTGTAAACCATTTAAATTATTAAGGGATTGAAATAACTTGAGACAATAAGGAAAATGAATGTTTCAAGTTTATTAGAATGGTTTAAGTGAATGTGGATAAACTAATTAAATTGAATAAATAAATGGTATAATAAATAAGTATCAAATGAAATGTGGTTTAAATAAGTTGAGAAATGGTTATAAAATGAAATAGCTTGGATTGTCTTCGAGCTAAATAAAATAGTTTGGAACAAACAAATTTGGAATGGAATGTAAATAAATGGATTGTAAATGAAATTTAAATGGAGTATGTCGAGCTAAATAAATGCTTGTGAATGGATTAAAATAAAAAGGAAATTTAATTAGTAATGGAAATGGAACCTAAGTTGTTAATGGTTTTGAATGGACTAGTTTGGTTAATAAAATTGAAATGCAATGAAACCGAAAATATATGGATTGTGAATAAATCCGAAATGGAATTGAATTAAGTGTAAGTTGAGTTGGAGTCAATTTAAATTGATTATAAAACTCAAGTGCTTATTTATTCGCATAAATCTCGTCAAATTGCAAAGAATAAACTGTTATTGAATGTAAATAGAAGTTATTAAGATGCCTTGGATGGATAGGAATAAAATAAATTGGGTTTGAAAGCAATTGAATTAAATATGAGTTCAGTTTGCTTAAAAATAAATTAAATATAAGCAATTGAGTTTTAAACCATTCAAATTAATGAAGTTATATACGAATGGATTTAAAAACATTCACATTGGATGGGAATGGTTTATAAATTAAGTGAAAATAGTTGTTTGCATGGAAACCATATAAATTGCTTATAAAAAAAATGTTTGGTATGAGTTTCTTTTAGAATTCTTGTGTGTTAACTATCGTAAACAAGTGAAATGTAGTTAAACTTCATTTATATGACACTTACATGTTTAAATTGAGTAAGTACAGGTACCTGGGAACCGTGTGGCTGGATGTGGTTGTGCTATTTGCTAAAAATAATAAGCCGTCTGCTTAAAATGCTAAATAAGGTACGCCTACGCAATTAAAATAGAAAATATGAACTGTTTTTGGTTTTTCCGACCGTGTGGGTCGATGTAGATATATTTATCTCTTTTGTCAAATTGCAAAAGCTCCTCCGTACAAGGGAGACTCTGCCAAAAATTTTCAGAAATTTTGGGAGTTAGAAAATTTTTGAAAATTTTGGAAAATTTTGTTAACGACAAACAAATTCAAATTGGAAACTAAAATAAATTAGTAGAGGAAACCAACTTAAAGTAAATGATATGAATTAGTTATTAATAGAAAATAAAGTTTAAAAATTGAGAGTTTAAGATAAATTGAATCCATATGAAAATGAAAGAATTAATTTGAATAAAAATAGATATAAACTAAAATGGAAGATGAAATAAATATAAGAAGCATGTAAAATGCTTATACTAAACTTAAGAGGGAATGGTGAATTCTTAAATGATAATTGATACTACTAATACAATTTAAGTCAATATTGGAATGAATGGATATTGGCATTTTGTGAGAAGTCGATAAAATGTTTTGGAATATTGTGTTTGGATATTAGTACTAAGCAGGATTTGTAGGTAATATAAAGGAAAGGTGAATTGGTTTTGACTTCATAAGGATAAAAATTGAGTTGCCCGACCAAAAAGGTATGTATTTAAATTTGGTGTAAGATTTGATTGGGATTTTGGATTGGGCCACTTGGCTTCTTGTTTTCTTTTTGGATTTGGGAGGCCGTAGGGCCATTTTGTAGTTGTACCGAGCTAGCCGCGCAAAGGGGACGCTGGCGAAATTTTTCGGGAATTTAGGGAGTTAGAAAAATTTTGAGAAATTTTTGACAATCCAAAATTTGATTTTGAATTATAATTTGAATGATTGTATAAGTAAAGTTATTAGGAAACTAAGGAAAAAGTTGGGAAGTTAGTAAGAATTGTAGTGGGCCTTCTATTAAAAAGATAGGAGGTAAGATGTTGAATTGTTAAGAACAGATTGGTTTTGGGAAAAGTAAACGGGTATTGGACCATTCTTCCTAACTTGTAATTTCGGGGACGAAACTCTTTTAAGGGGGGAGGAATGTGACGACCAGGAATTTTCAAGCATTTAAAATCAGAATATTTAATTGATTTTAAATATTCAATATAATAATTTTAACTAGAATTACAAATATCGTTATTTGTTTGATAATTAATTAATAGAATTTAATTATTTGAAGTTGAGTAAATTGTTGAATCTCGAATTTTAAACCTGTTGGATAAAATTTGAAGACTTGTAAAGTTTATATTGATAGTCCTGAGGATAATAGAAGTTGTAAAATTGAAATTAACAGTGATTTGTTCAGTTTTAAAACTTTATAGTTTAGATTGAATTCAAAAATAGCCTTCCGAGGCACAGTCTCGGAATTCGATGAAACCAGTTCCATTGGATCCATAATATTGTATTATTGTCGGATTTCAATTTTCGTAGCATTTGGAGGCGTGGTGTGAGCGTACGATTTATCAACACGCTGAAATTTGAACGAATTTAATAAAGTAACTGGTCAAATTCATAGCACATCAGAGCTTTTCAAAGCACTGTTTACGAACCGTATCAAGCACGCTTCCTTTGCCTTCTCGAATACGCTTATCTCTTTTATTTTCGTCCTTATTTATTTTCAGAGGTTATAGCCGAGCTCGCTTATCTTCTTTGAATTCTGTTGACTCGAAATTTAATTCATGGCTGAAGCCATTTATCTTCAATCCGTAACCGGGCTTCAAAAAAAAAGGAAAATGGAATCCCATAAAGCCGAACACGAGATCCCCTTTTCAAACACCTTGTTCGAACGCCTTTCCTCTTATTCGACATCACGACTTCATGAGATTCACGAAGCAAGTGGCGCTGGGCAGGGGGGTTGGTCGCGAGCGTGGTGGAGGAGAAAGCGCGAGTGGTGGCGTCGACCTAGGGTTTGGCATAGTGCGAATTCGCGCGCGTGGAAGCAAGGAGTATCAATTTGAGACGTGCGGTAGCGCTAGGGTGTCTCGCGAACTCGCGCATGTGGATGGGAGGGGTTGGAGCGGCGGTGAGCGCGGCGGAGGGCGGTAGTTGCTGGCATACTAGAGAGTGGTGAGGTAATCCCTGTTCTGGTTTATTTAATAAAATATATAATAATTCTTTATTTCAGTTTATATTCACAGGAAAGTAAACTTCTATTTGATATTTACAGAAAGGAAAATTTTCTCAGAGAATAAGTATATTTATACAAATGCAGAGTTAAATAAAAAAAAATCAATTAAATATTCAATTGAGTAATTTTATAAGGTTATCAGAAATATATATATGTATATATGTATATAAGTATAGGCAGCATTTTTATGAATTTATTTAAAAAGCTCATTTGATTATTTTAGAGATTGTTAAAGTTAATTAGTTTAAAATTTAATCACCAAATTTAGGACTAAATCACTAGTTAATTTAATTATCAATTAAATTTATTAAATGGAAATTAAATATTCGATTGGTTCAAATATTTATGAAATAATTTAATGTGACAAGGTCCAAATATCTTGAAGGAAATAGTCGAGATGGAAGTGGGTTGCAAGATTAAAGGTGAGTTAATCTCACTCAGTTAAATTTAAATTTAAGTGATTAAATTTAAATAATGGTTTGAATGGCTGAATTGATCGATGTGATATAGTATGATATTTTGGAATTGGCATATTATATTGTGCTAACATTTGTGGATGCAGGGAAAACAGGTTGGAGGGATCCAACTGGACCCCTCACATTTATTTAAATTATCCAATATTCTCTGTTGTGATTATTTGATATCTTATGATGAGTTATATTGGGATATTGATGTTATGGTTTGATTGGATATTTGGGTATAATGAATTACCAAAATATATGAATTGGATTGTTGAAAAGAAATTATGAGGAAGTAAATTTGTAAGCGAAATAATGATAGAAAGTTTGAATAAATTAAGAATGAATTGAAAAGAAATAGAAGTAATATGAAAATAATAATAAATAACTTCGAGTATGAAGAGAAATGGAATTTTGAATAAAATGAAATTGATGAATTGTAAACTTAAGTTCTATCAATTAAAGAAATAAATAATTATTTTAAAAATTCAAAGTTTAAATTTATTTAAAAGAATAAAGAAGTAATTGAGAAATCTAAAAATTTGGAATTTTTAGTTAAAGTGTTTTTAAAATCATAATCAAGAAATGAGATCTGAAATTAATAGGTTCTGAATTAAAAGGGAGTAAATTGGAAATCAATTTGGGAAATTGATTTAAGTGATTGAAGTTGGGATTTTTCTCTGGATAACCAAGTACATTTTTAAAGTAAATTCTTAAATAAATTTAAAGGTTTTAAAGTTGTTGTAAAAAGCAAGTTTTAGAAAATTTATTATTTCTAATATTTAAATTCAATAGTAAGTATTTTCCTAAATCTATTATAGTAGTAATTACTTAAAAAGTGACCTGGTATTTTGTTTTCAAAAGTGAAAATCTAGTTTTATATTCTATTAAGTAACTTTATTTTCAAATACTCATACAGTATGTATTTTTACAAAATATTGAAGTAATTTAACTTAAATGTTTAAAAGTATATTTTCAAAGTAAAGTGTTATTTTAAAAATCTATTTTTGTGCTTGGTGATTTCAGAGGAAATATAAAATATTTGGGAAAGTTGATTCTGAGAAGAATGATGGTTTGAAACTGTTTTCAAAGGATTGAAAATAGAAATATATCTTGTGAAGATATTTTTGAGATTAATAAATAATTTGGAAAATTATTTATTGGTTGATGGTTGTTTTGTGAATATAATTGATAGTTAAATAACCGACTATCAATATTGGACAAATGCGTTAATCGTTTCGAAGAGACCGGGATCGAGATTTATTTCTCGAAAACCACTTCGATCCAGTTTGTACATTTCGTGAAAAACGATTTTGGATTCGAAGATGGAGCAATGAAGTGCAAGGGCTAGTCGCTACTAATCCTGAGGATATTTCCAAAATGGATGTAGTAGGAATAGTGCCTTCGGTTCCGTTCGAACCCGGGACGGACTTGTATGGATGAATGCTTGCGAAACATCGTCAGGTAGACGATGGGCTTTCTATGGGATATTGTTCTAAAAAGGTAACGCTTAGCCTCAAGCCTCATCAAATGGGAATGACTGAAAATCAGGGGTCATGCATCAAGGCTAGGTGGGTAGCACCCAAGCAGGGTGAGGTCATTCCAGTCTAGATGTCCCTTTTTATTTCGGCTTAGTGGTGCGGTTGCTGATCCCAACCGCGGGTTGATCTCACTCGGGACTGTCCAGTAAGGGATGGTTCCTGCCTTGTGTTGCAGGGGAGCGGGCGTACTCCTCGGTACGGTGATCTAGGCCCCGTACTGTGACAGGTGGTACCCTAGTGCCTAGTCATTAGTTGGAAATCCATTCGCCCTAGTAGCTAGAATTTAATGAATGTAATAATTTTGGCTATTTTATAAGTATTTGTATATAGACCCTATTATAATATCAGAGGATTTCTATAAAAATTGTTTTAGCTATCGTAAGGTAAAAACCCGACATGTTTATTTGTGGCGTGGTCTTACGAGATGCTTTTGTTTTCAAAGGATTTTGAAACTTTAATAATCAATTGGGTGTGATTTTCTCACGTTGGTATTCCAGACTGACTCGGGTGTTATTTAACTATAATGCTCGGGTCAGACCGAGTATTATAGGGTACATGATATGATGCTATGGAGCTCAGGTGACGAGCTGGATGACGACACGTACTCTCGTACTTATTTATATATATATTTTCCGCTGTGTTGAGTTGTTGTGTATCCATGTGTATGATATTGATGTTGAGCTGTGATTGGTGTACTCTGATGATGTAATATGTAAACAGATGTATTTACTTTTTGAGTAAAGTTTATATATTATCTATTATATTTTATTTCGCTGCGATGGTTAGATTCTGATGTTGATTTTGTTTTATCTTCTTCTACCTCTTCTTTTTAAACCCAAATGGTTCGTATTTCTGTGCAACTTGATTTGATTGTTGTCGAATAGTGTTGACTCAAGGGGTACGGATTTGCGGGCTGTTACAGAATTCGTCAAGGATAACCTGAATCACTTGACTACTCATACATAATATGAGTACCCAAGAGTTTAATAAAACAAAAAATAAACACTCGGGTCAGACAGGGGTCTGGTGTGAGTAAACAGTTTAAGATTGCTTAACTTTAAAAAATCCTTTGAGAAGAAAAGGTATCACGTAAGACTTCCCACACATAAAAATGGAAAAGTTTTTACCTTATGCTAACCAAAACATTTGATAGGAAATCCCGTGATATTATAATAGTGTCTAGGGTTTTCAAGTAAATATGAAATAGCCGAAATTGTTACATTCATTAAATTCCAGCTACTAGCCACAAAAGTGGGTAATACGAACAAAACCGTAGGGTCTCGTAGGGAAAATGAGTTTCCAACAATGGCAGGGCTACTGGGGTACCGTCCGTCACAGTACGTGGCCTAGATCACCGTACCGAGGAGCCACCCTAACTCCCCTGCAACACAAGGCCGGGACCATTCCTTACTGAACAGTCCCGAACAAGACAACCCCGGCAGTTGTTGCAATCAACCGCCCCACACAGCCGAATATAAAGGGACTTCTAGAAAGGGGTAAATCTCGCTCTCCAGTGGGAGCTACCCACGAAGCCTTGCTGCACCTCTCCTGTTTTAGCCATTCCCGGTTGATGAGGCTTGAGGCTGCGATTACCTTTATAGAACACATCTATCTTAAAATGCTCATCGTCCACCTGACGATGTGTTGAAAGCATTCAATCAACACAAGTCCGTTCCGGGTTCGAATGGAACCGAAGGCACTATCTCGTTGCACTCATTTTGGAATCACCCTCAGAATCAATGACCATAGCCCTTGCACTCTGAATCCCATCTCGAGCGTATAAGTACTATTCTGTCAAACTCATTACGGAATCGCCCACAGAGTTATACTGACGTATAGTTTTTACACCTTGAGTCTTCACAAAGATCCACTTGGATCAACGACCTAACGTTTAATTGGAGTCGATGTGGTTTTTGGATATCCAAATGTGGAAACCCGATCCCGGTCTCATCGAAACCAAACGCCATTTTAATGTCCAAGTTGTTTAAGGGATTTAAACAGTTTAACTTATATTCAGGATGATATAAACAGATAGATGAATCACATTATCATTACACATAATTCCTAATAACCATTCATCTCATAAAGCAGCATATCACATATAATAGATATCCAAATTATCCAGTATCAACCAATCACCCAATATCAATTACCCAATATCAATTGATCATACAATATAAACCAATCATCTATAAACAGAATTGGTTAACTCTTAATCAATTTGATTACCTAAATCCTTCTTCATTATTTATTCCAAATAAATAAATATATTATCTCTTAATGATTTTCCTTAATTAATCTTCCCTGATTAATTATACTTTAATTACATTCAAGTAATTAGTCTTATCCATATTTAGTAATTAACCTTTAATTAATTACAATAATTAATGATCATTCATTTACTTCCATTAATTAATCAATTATAATTAATTACATTAACCTCAATTAATTACAAATAATTAATCACTCTTAATTTAATTACTTTTATTAATCAATCTTGATTAATATCATTTATTGACTAATGATTCTTATTAATTAATAATTTCTTGTAATAAATCATCTCATTAATTATAAACAGTAATTAACAATTTGTAATTACTTATCTTAATTAATTATCTTCTTAATTAAGTGTATTAATCCTTGATTAATTAATCTAATAATTATTCTTTAATTACTTTATTAAGTAATTAATTAATTAATAAATCCTTAATTAATTACTTTATTAATTAATTACTTTATTATTAATTACATTTTTAATTAATTTCACTTAGTAATTAATAATCCTAATCTAATCTCATTAATTAATTAATTAATCACATTAATTAATTAACTAAAGTTAATTAAGTAATTAACCTTTAATTACTTACATAATTAATTATCTTTAATTACTTTTATTAATTAATCCTGATTACTTCCTTAATTAATTACTTAACAAGTAACTAATCCCATTATTAAATAATCCTTAATTATTTAATTAAGTAATTGCTCAATAATTAATTAACTTCAAACAATTATATTAATCAATTTCTTAATTAATATCATCAAGTGATTATTCATTAATCAGTTCAACTTTAATTACTTCCATGAGTAATTTCTACTAATTACTTCCATAAGTAATTATCATCCTTAATTGCATTCAATAATTAACCATTAATTACTCCATTAACTACACTTAACTAATCCTAATTAAGTGATTATTTAAAATTAAATAAACAATTAACTAATTATTTAAAATTAATTAAATAATTAATTAATTTGCGTCTTATATTTCAAAATCCTTAATTAATTAAGAAAACATTATTCTTAATTAAACTTTTACTTATTAATGAACCATATTACTTAAGTATCCTTAAGTTCAACAATTTAATCTTAACTATCATCACAATTTAATCATTTGAAATTACTCAAACTTTAATAACATCAAAAACAAATTATTTGGATTTCAAAATCATAACAACGACCTTATTTAAAGACAAGGCATTTAGGAATCAAATTTTAAAAATTTAAAATACTTTAAATATCTAATTTAAACTTATTAATTTTCAAAATAAATTTGAAAACTTTGTTATTAAAACAATACTTAACAATTCATTAAAACTTTGATTAATTAATTTTTTTTGAATTCAAACATTTCCTGTTTAAATTAACATTCACAATTAAATGAAATTAATTTCTTAAAAAAAAAGAAATCATTTTAAGCAGATTTAAAACTTAAAATAAATCCAATCAATACCCTTTTTTTTAAAGTTTAATTTACAATTATTTCCTAACAACAACCTTTAACTTTAAAAATTTGTTTACTTATCAAACTTGTTTATAATTTAAAACATGATCTAAATTTATTTAGATTTATAGATTTTGATTTGCAAACTTAATCCCTACACAATACTTAACAAAAACAAACAATCATAAACTTGAGACACTCGCGACATCAACACGCGTGCTACCCGAGAAACCTCCAGCTCCTCCCTCTTCGAGTCCCACCCTAGCATAACGCGAGAACTTCTCGAGAAAAAACTCTCGTCCTCCCCAATTCAAATTCCAGTGCACACTGCACAAACACGTGCACGTGTATCACCGCTACCGGCCATCTTGGGTCATCGCGACCGACGTCGACGATCATACGAACCCCTATGAGCATCGAAACAACCCCAGATCGATCTAATTCCACATGAGCAAAATTTCGACCTTCTGCTCGAAACTGCAGAAACATAAACCACCCAAAAACCTCCAACGCCGACCACCACAACGTCGCTAGGCCACGTCGACCACTCCATCGAATCGTCACCACCATGATCCTCAACACCCCCAAATGCGCACAACTTCGGTCAAAAATCCAAGTCGCGATGTTATAATATTCAAGCCGAACCAAAATTATAAGCTTAAACCCTAGTTCCTTCAAATTCACACACCACAATCAATAGAAAAATTCCAAAGCATTTTTCTCTTAATCCTTGACACGAGAACAAGCTTCGATCCAAATTACATCTGCAACCATCATGTTGTTCTTCAGCATTTCACCAAAACAACCCAAATGTTCAAACCCCAAATTCTCACAAGTTATCCAACTAAAATTCGTGATTCAAGCTTCTAAAATCATTATTTCTTATTTGCAATACGATTATAAAATCAAAACTCAAATTTGAACACAATTTTTTTTGTCCCAAATCAATATTTTACCGTAAATTTACAATTCCTGAGCCAACAATGCACTTTAAAATCCTATAAATATTTTTAGGTGATAGATTTCTTGTTTACAATCAACTTCTATTTATACATCAAAGGTCAATACGAATTCAATAGGGGATTATTGAATTTATAATGAAATTGAAGCCTGTTACTTTACACAGGACATATTGTTTACTTCGCAGGCAAAACAAATATACCCAATTCAAACATGCATTCAAATTTAAATCAAATATTCTATCATCATCACGTTATTCAATCATAAGATCAAGATGAACCCAATGTTTAAACTGATTTTAAAAGAATATATTTACTCGCCTTGTTATTTACAGAAGATAAAAACTGGTTCCAGGCTTGAAGCTTCACTGCATTTTTTTTAGGTTCTAAAATTCCTTTGCATGTTGATTTTTATTTTCCTGTTGTAAATATTTAATTGCATGTTGATTTAATCTCTGAGTTGTTTGATTATACTTGCTTGCCTCTGATTTCTATTTGAAAGAATCTTACATTTGCCTCTGTTTTGAATTTGCTTTTCATCCTCTTGCTTCAGATTGAAAATCCAGGTTTTATTTTTTTTCCTTCAGATTTTACCGTTTCCTTTTTCTCTTTTTTCTTTTCTCTGATCTTCGTTTTGATTTGCATTTGTATTCTTTTTGTTGAGAATGAAGAAAGGATTTGCTGAAAATAAAATTCCTCTTTCCCTTTGCAATTTAATATTAAATTTAATTATTAAAAGAATTTGACAAGTGTCCCTTGATTGCTTTAATTTTCTTACACCTATGCAATTCAATTTACACTTTTCTTCAACACATACTAAAATGTTTACAAGTGTTTAATGTTAAATTGATATTTGCAAAAGTATTTTCCTAATGTTTTATTAATGTTTTAAAAATGTTACTTTCCTATATTATAATTTATTTAAGTTATATATGTATATAAGTAATTATGTAATATTAAGTATTGATCTTTTCTCTTTTTTTTTAATAAACAAGTTTTAGATTTTAATAAATACAAAAGCAAGTCCATGTGAAAATTTATTGACAATAACTTATATTTTTGATTCAATTCTATATAATATGTGTCTATAAATTTGAGAAATTAAGTTTGACTCTTTATATAAAAATTTTAAAACAATTTTGTCTTATGTTAAAATTAATATTAAAGAAATATTAAAACAAATGAACTTTTAATTTAAATCTTATTTAAAACCAAAGCTTAGAGTATACGTTTATAATAAATAAGAAATTAACTTTGTTATTAATATTTGAATCTCAAATATTATTCAAAACATTAAATCAAATTAACATTTCAAATGACAAATTATATATTTATTAAAGTTTGCAATACTTATTAAATTCAAATTAATAAAATTTCTATTTCAAATATATAGATACAAATATATATACACATTTCAAATAGAAAAACATTTTAATATTATATTTGATAATTACTATATTAAATTTTGAAACACAAACCAAATCATAATATATACATTCATATATATTACAATTTGAATATAAAGTTTTATTACATTAAAACTTCCTATTTACAAGATATATCAATATATATATTATAAATAGAAAATATTATGATTAACTTTTGGAAAATAAATCTTACCAATTTTAAAATAATATTTCCAAATTAAAATATTATTAATTTTCAAAAGAATTAAACTTGCTTATTTTATATTGTTAAGAAAAATGTTGACGAATATTAACAGATTATTATTATTAGCCTTTTTAAAATTTTAACTTGTCAATTTATAATGTAAAATGATCAAATCAATTTAATTATTATCAAAGATTATTAAATTGATATTGCTCAAAATTCCGGGTCGTCACATTCCTCCCCCCTTAAAAGAATTTCGTCCCCGAAATTTAAAAGCAAAGATAATTTAATAACCCAGCAAAAGAATTTAAATTTCAAACAGCAACCACACAATCAATCATAGCAACCAATTCAAACAAACAATTTTATCTATCCAGAAAAATTCTGAATAGATCTTGCTAATATGATCTAGAGTTTCCCAGGTACCCATACTGGAATACACGCTCTATAGAATCTTAAGTAACTATACTACTATAACCAAGAACTCCCTCATCTAATCCTACAAATCTGAACAAGATATCAAACTAAACTCGAAACCAGCACAACCACCAGATTCTTCTAAACTGCTGATTCTATCACTCGAAGAATCACACACATATTCTTCGGAGATATGAGAAATATAATGAATTCCATTTATCCAAACTGGCATTTCAATCCTGTAGATCAAAATCTAATCTCTAAAGAACACAGGAAAACTAAAAATACTTCCATAGCTAACCCTCCAGTTTTATCAAATCTTATATCTCCTTTAGTCGGATAAAACTAAAACAATATCCAAATTCCAACTTCACATTCCAAATCTCCTTAATTCTTAACTTCACAACTCTTCTGATGCTCTAAGTCACCTCCATTATTCTTGATCAGCTTAACTCTTGCCGATTGCTTCATGAAACAAACAAGACTAAGATCAAACCAATCACCTGATCCTACTCAACAAAATGGCTCTCCAAAAATTTGCTGAAATCCAAAACACAACTTCATTCCACAAACATCAGTGGACTTCAAACCTTCATTTCTTATCTGGAATAGCCAAACAGTTGCACCTGACAACCTTGCCTACCAAATCCAAAAAATTTCTTCATACTTGAATTCCCTATAGAAATCCTTTAATCCAAGAAAACTGCAACTCCCGGTTGCTCCCATACTAAAATAACTGCTATCTCACTTTCGCTGCACAACTCTGATCTAGAGTAGATAAGAATGCTATCGAAGAAGACAAGCACAAACTTTCCCCATACACTGTTCATTCAATCCATAAAATCTTAGTGACCATTCCATTTGGTCAAAACATCTCAGCAGAATCTCAACTAAAACTAGATGATCAATCCTTCCTCAAGAATCCTGAGCTGCTTCACCAAACTCTTCTCTCTCCAAGAGTCATCCTACTACATGGTTGAACCATCAAAACTACTTCTGGAATCCAAGTCGATAAGAAAACTCAATCGAAAAATCTTTGACTACCTTCCTAGATTTCACCTCCACTTGAGATGTATCAATCTCAAACCAAAGAATACTCAAAGATTTCCAAACTAATCGCAAGTCACTTTTGCGATCTTACTCAGTTCAGATTTCAAAGAACTATCTCCACTCACTAGAACAGCTTTTCCTAATCAAGATCAATCTTCAAGAATGGCTTACCTACCAAAAAAACTGATAGACCAATTCCAACAAATATCCTGTTCTGTTGAGCTTCCCGAAGAAAAGGATAAACCTTCGCTATCTGTCTGGTCTGCTGTTAGTGGAATCCTAAAGATTCAGAATCATCGAAGAAACGGGTTCATGCTGCTGCTTCCAAACTTTACTTCAATGATACTGCTAAGCCAAAAGATCATCTTTAACTATAAAATATCACCCAACTCCACCAAAAAATCCTTGAGACGGGTAGACTTCCTCTCAAGAAACTCGGCTCCAAACTAACACCAACCACTTGTCTTCTTAAGGAAAACAAATGAGACCATGTCCGAAATGAGATAACTCATCGACCTTAGCCTCATACTTCAAAATAGATAAGACACCCTTACTAGATATCCAGAAAATTTCTAAACATCCGAATCTTCCCTGCAGAAGGCATCATAGTTCCTTCAACACTATCTAAATGTTGCTCTAGAAGAACATCTTCAGAACCATCTATGGATACTGCCTCTCATCACACAGCTATTCCTTCCTGAAGTCACCAAGATACCATTACCTTCTTCTGCTCATCTAATAAATTCAACTCTGGGAAATCCTGCTCACTCGAGAGCAAATCAACCCCTCACTCCAAGAATATACTACAATATTGAAAATATTTCCTATAGGATCAATGAAATCCTTTCACCAATCTATAAAGCTTATTTGAGACGACATTAGATCTACAATCTCGACAGACACACTCCCAATCAGAACATATAAGCCTCTACCATTAGTGGTAGTCGTGTTACACACACTCCTACCTTATCTACCTTTATAACCTATGTTGGAAAATCCGAACAGATAACCAAACAGACTAGGTATATATATATATATATATATATATATATATATATATATATTACAAGTACGCTCTCTCAAGATAGACACCACTCCAGAACCTAGGTATTCACTCAACCTAATGCTCTGATACCAACTGTAGCGACCCGACTTTCTATCACCAGAAAATCGCATCACTAATTAAGGAAGAAAGGGATAGAAGAAGAAAAGAAAGAGAAGAAAGAACAACAACACAACAGAAATCTCACAGCGGAACGAATGAAATATAATATATAACATATATAGTATCATATACATCAGAGTACACAACTTATATCTCAATTTAGACAGTCATAACACTTCTGTCTAATATACAATACAAGAACAACTTCACATAATAACACACAGCAGAAACTCTATCTATATCTACACGCTGAAGCCTCCTACTCCAAAGCTCCTCCAGAATTCGTCAAGGATAACCTAAATCACTTGACTACTCATACATAATATGAGTACCCAAGAGTTTAATAAAACAGAAAATAAACACTCGGGTCAGACAGGGGTCTGGTATGAGTAAACGGTCTAAGATTGCTTAACTTTAGAAAATTCTTTGAGAACAAAAGGTATCACGTAAGACTTCCCACACATAAACATGGAAAAAAATTTACCTTACGCTAACCAAAACATTTGTTAGGAAATCCCGTGATATTATAATAGTGTCTAGGGTTTTCAAGTAAATATGAAATAGCCGAAATTGATACACATTCATTAAATTCCAGCTACTAGCCACAAAAGTGGGTAATATGAACAAAACCGTAGGGTCTCGTAGGGAAAATGGGTTTCCAACAATGGCAGGGCTACTGGGGTACCGGCCATCACAGTATGTGGCCTAGATCACCGTACCGAGGAGCCACCCTAACTCCCCTGCAACACAAGGCCGGGACCATTCCTTACTGAACAGTCCCAAACAAGACAACCCCGGCAGTTGTTGCAATCAACCGCCCCACACAGCCGAATATAAAGGGATTTCTAGACAGGGGTAAATCTCGCTCTCCAGTGGGAGCTACCAACGAAGCCTTGCTGCACCTCCCCTGTTTTAGCCATTCTCGGTTGATGAGGCTTGAGGCTGCGATTACCTTTATAGAACACATCTATCTTAGAATGCTCATCGTCCACCTGACGATGTGCTGAAAGCATTCAATCCATACAAGTCCGTTCCGGGTTCGAATGGAACCGAAGGCACTATCTCGTTGCACTCATTTTGGAATCACCCTCAGAGTCAACGACCATATCCCTTGCACTCTAGATCACCATCTCGAGCCTATAAGTACTATTCCGTCAAACTCATTACGGAATCACCCACAGAGTTATACTGACGTATAGTTTTTACACCTCGAGTTTTCACAAAGCTCCACTTGGATCAACGAACTAACGTTTAATTGAAGTTGATGTGGTTTTCGGATATCCAAATATGAAAACCTGATCCTGGTCTCATCGAAACCAAGCGCCATTTTAATGTCCAAGTTGTTTTAAGGGATTTAAACAGTTTAACTTATATTCAGGATGGTATAAACAGATAGATGAATCACATTATCATAACAGATAATTCCTAATAACCATTCATCTCACAAAGCAGCATATCACATATCATAGATATCCAAATTATCTAGTATCAACCAATCACCTAATATTAATTATCCAATATCAATTGATCATCCAATATAAACCAATCATCTATAAACAGAATTGGTTAACTCTTAATCAATTTGATTACCTAAATCCTTCTTCATTTATTTATTCCAAATAAATAAATTTATCATCTCTTAATGATTTTCCTTAATTAATCTTCCCTGATTAATTATACTTTAATTACATTCAAGTAATTAGTCTTATCCATATTCAGTAATTAACCTTTAATTAATTACAATAATTAATGATCATTCATTTACTTCCATTAATTAATCAATTATAATTAATTACAATAACCTCAATTAATTACAAATAATTAATCACTCTTAATTTAATTACTTTTATTAATCAATCTTGATTAATATTATTTATTAATTAATGATTCTTATTAATTAATAATTTATTGTAATAAATCATCTCATTAATTATAAACAGTAATTAACAATTTGTAATTACTTATATTAATTAATTATCTTCTTAATTAATTGTATTAATCCTTGATTAACTAATCTAATAATTATTCTTTAATTACTTCATTAAGTAATTAATTAATAAATCCTTAATTAATTACTTTATTAATTAATTACATTTTTAATCAATTTCACTTAGTAATTAATAATTCTTAATTTAATCTCATTCACTAATTAATTAATCACATTAATTAATTAACTAAAATTAATTAATGTGATTAATTTTAGTTACTTACATAATTAAGTATCTTTAATTACTTTTATTAATTAATCCTGATAACTTCCTTAATTAATTACTTAACAAGTAACTATTCCCATTATTAAATAATCCTTAATTATTTAATTAAGTAATTTCTCAATAATTAATTAACTTCAAACAATTATACTAATCAATTTCTTAATTAATATCATCAAGTGATTATTCATTAATCAGTTCAACTTTAATTACTTCCATGATTGATTTCTACTAATTACTTCCATAAGTAATTATCATCCTTAATTGCATTCAATAATTAACCATTAATTACTTCATTAAGTAATTACACTTAACTAATCCTGATTAAGTGATTATTTAAAATTAAATAAACAATTAACTAATTATTTAAAATTAATTAATTAATTAACGTCTTAGATTTCAAAATCCTTAATTAATTAAGATAACATTATTCTTAATTAAACTTTTACTTATTAATGAACCATATTACTTAAGTATCCTTAAGTTCAACAATTTAATCTTAACTATCATCACAATTTAATCATTTTAAATTACTCAAACTTTAATAACATAAAAAACAAATTATTTGGATTTCAAAATCATAACAACGACCTTATTTAAAGACAGGGCATTTAGGAATCAAATTTTAAAAATTTAAAATACATTAAATGTCTAATTTATACTTATTAATTTTCAAAATAAATTTGAAAACTTTGTTATTAAAACATTACTTAACAATTTACTTAAAACTTTGATTAATTTTTTTTTAAAAATTCAAACATTTCCTGTTTAAATTAACATTCACAATTAAATGAAATTAATTTCTTAAAAAAAGAAATCATTTTAACCAAATTCAAAACTTAAAATAATTTCAATCAATACCCTTTTCTTTAAAGTTTAATTTACAACAACAACCTTTAACTTTAAAAATTTGTCTACTTATCAAACTTGTTTATAATTTGAAACATGATCTAAATTTATTTAGATTTACAGATTTTGATTTGCAAACTTAATCACTACACAGTACTTAACAAAAACAAACAATCATAAACTCGAGACACTCACGACATTAACACGCGTGCTACCCGAGAAACCTCCAGCTCCTTCCTCTTCGAGTCCCACCCTAGCATAACGCGAGAACTTCCCGAGAAAAAACTCTCGTCCTCCCCAATTCAAATTCCAGTGCGCACTGTACAAACACGTGCACGTGTACCACCGCCACCGACCATCTTGGGTCATCACGACTGACGTCGATGATCATACGAACCCCTACGAGCATCGAAACAACCCCAGATCGATCTAATTCCACACGAACAAAATTTCAAAACTGCAGAAACATAGACCACCCAAAAACCTCCAACGCCGACCACCACAACGTCGCTAGGCCACGCCGACCACTCCATCGAATCGTCACCACCATGATCCTCAACACCCCCAAATGCGCACGACTTCGGTCAAAAATTCAAGTCGTGATGTTACAATATTTAAGCCGAACCAAAATTACAAGCTTAAACCCTAGTTCCTTCAAATTCACACACCACAATCAATAGAAAAATTCCAAAGCATTTTTCTCTCAATCCTTGACACGAGAACAAGCTTCGATCCAAATTACAGCTGCAACCATCATGTTGTTCTTCAGCATTTCACCAAAACAACCCAAATGTTCAAACCCCAAATTCTCACAAGTTACCCAACTAAAATTCGTGATTCAAGCTTCTAAAATAATGATTTCTTATTTGCAATACGATTATAAAATCAAAACTCAAATTTGAATACAAATTCTTTTGTCCCAAATCAATATTTTACTGTAAATTTACAATTCCTGAGCCAACAATGCACTTTAAAATCCTATAAATATTTTTAGGTGATATATTACTTGTTTACAATCAACTTCTATTTATACATCAAAGGTCAATGCAAATTCAATATGGGATTATTGATTTTATAATGAAATTTAAGCCTGTTACTTTACACAGGACATATGTTTACTTCACAGGCAAAACAAATATACCCAATTCAAACATGCATTCAAATTTAAATCAAATATTCTGTCGTCATCATGTTATTCAATCATAAGATTAAGATGAACCCAATGTTTAAACTGTTTTTAAAAGAATTTATTTACTCACCTTGTTATTTACAGAAGATAAAAACTGGTTCCAGGCTTGAAGCTTCACTGCATTTTTTTTCAGGTTCTAAAATTTCTTTGCATGTTTATTTTTATTTTCCCGCTGTAAATCCTTAATTGCATGTTGGTATAATCTCTGAGTTGTTTGATTATACTTGCTTGCCTCTGATTTCTATTTGAAAGAATCTTGCATTTGCCTCTGTTTTGAATTTGCTTTTCATCCTCTTGCTTCAGATTGAAAATCCAGGTTTTATTTTTTTCTTCAGATTTTACTGTTTCCTTTCTCTCTTTTTTTCTTTTCTCTGATTTTTGTTTTGATTTGCATTTGTATTCTTTTTGTTGAGAATGAAGAAAGGCTTTGCTGAAAATAAAATTCCTCTTTCCTTTTGCAATTTAATATTAAATTTAATTATTAAAAGAATTTGACATTTGTCCCTTGATTGCTTTAATTTTCTTACACCTATGCAATTCAATTTACACTTGTCTTTTAACACATACTAAAATGTTTACAAGTGTTTAATGTTAAACTGATATTTACAAAAGTATTTTCCTAATGTTTTATTAATGTTTTAAAAATGTTACTTTCCTATATTACAATTTATTTAAGTTATATATGTATATAAGTAATTATGTAATATTAAGTATTTATCTTTTCTCTTTTTTTTTAATAAACAAGTTTTAGATTTTAATAAATACAAAAGCAAATCCATGTGAACATTTATTGACAATAACTTATATTTTTAATTCAATTCTATATAATATGTGTTTGTAAATTTGAGAAATTAAGTTTGACTCTTTATATAAAAATTTTAAAACAATTTTATCTTATGTTAAAATTAATATTAAAGAAATATTAAAATAAATGAACTTTTAATTTAAATCTTATTTAAAACCAAAGCTTAGAGTATATGTTTATAGTAAATAAGAAATTAACTTTGTTATTAATATTTGAACCTCAAATATTATTTTCAAAACATTAAATCAAATTAACATTTCACATTTCAAATTATATATTTATTAAAGTTTGCAAATACTTATTAAATTCAAATTAATAAAATTTCTATTTCAAATATATATATATATATACAAATATATATACACACTTCAAATAGAAAAACATTTTAACATTACATTTGATAATTACTATATTAAATTTTGAAACACCAACCAAATCATAAAATATACATTCATATATATTACAATTTGAATATAAAATTTTATTACATTAAAACTTCCTATTTACAAGATATATCAATATATATATATATTATAAATAGAAAATATTATGATTAACTTTTGGAAAATAAATCTTACCAATTTTAAAATAATATTTCCAAATTAAAATATTATTAATTTTCAAAAGAATTAAACTTGCTTATTTTATATTGTTAAGAAAAATGTTGACAGATATTAACAGATTATTATTATTAGCCTTTTTAAAATTTTAACTTGTCAATTTATAATGTAAAATGATCAAATCAGTTTAATTATTATCAAAGATTATTAAATTGATATTGCTCAAAATTCCGGGTCGTCACATTACCATTTATAAATATTACGACGATTCGTAAATATTATAGTGGTTGTTCCTCCGAAGGTACTTAACCCTTCGACTGCATTGTTGCGGTGATTCGTGGTGTACCGATGACCCCTGCTCGTTACCTGGCTAAGAACTATCTTGTTGAATTAAGACAATGTGTGATTATATAATTTTGGGTTAACTTAGGATAAATCATTTGTAATTAACCCTTGCACTCATTTAGTTGCATTAGTTCATGCATATATAAAAATAAAACAAAAAAAAATTGAAATCCAAAATAATTTTTTTTTTGTAAATATTCCTTTTCCTATTAAATTTTTAAATCCTTTTACTTTGAAATTTCAAAAATCCAAAAATTATAGAAAAAACAAAAATCCAAAAAAAAAGTTCTTTTCAAAAAAATTGAAAAAAAAACCAGTTTTCCAATTTTGAAAAATAAATTCTATCTGTAAATATTTTTCCTTTATAAAAAAACAAAAACATTCTTGAAAATATCCAAGTTTCCCCACTCACTTTAATTTTATAATGGTTGTGAAAATCAGTATAATCCATATAATTTCACTCCAAATTCGTATGGATGTTTTAACGCTAATTTTTGTCAATTCGAATTTCGAACCATAAAATTTTCAAAATAATGAACAACCCTTAACTCTTGAAAGTAGCCTTTTATCTTCACTTGAATTCTCTATACAACAAAATCAAAGTATAGTTGATTTGTGTGATTCATATTTGTGTAATAACTCGAGTCAAGGATTTCAAAATTTGAATTCAATTCAAAATTCAAATGATTTTGATTATAACCCATGCCAATTCAATTTCGAACTCCAAAATAAATTTCAAACTCAAAATGAAAATGGAAACAACTTTTCAAACGAATTTGGCAATGGGAATAATCTTAACCACGTTACGAGTGAAAATCTTTGTTCTCAACAATTTCAAAGTGAAAATCATCATGTTAATAACTATAAGTTGAATTTTGTTCAGCAAATACGAATTTGTTGATTGAAACATATTTGAAGCAACGTGATAAACAAAATCAAATCCCAACATGTGACGAGTCAAATGTTAATCATATTTTACCCGAATCGATGATTTTCAAATAACAACTTTTGAAATTGAAAATAATATTCTTAATAAAGTTGAAAACACGGTAATTGAGTTGGATTTCAATTCTTTTGAGGGTGTGGAACCAAATTTAAAATTTGATCTTCCTTTTCTCGATTTCAAAAATTTGAATACAAAAACTTTGGATTTTGAACTTACTATATGTGATGAAGTTTTTGATAAGCCAAATAAGGAAGACGAATTCAGCGTACAAGATTTATTTGGACTTTTTGAAAATGAGTTGTTGAATTCTCAAGGAGAAGATTTAAATCACCATTTCAATTTTGAAATTAATGATTTTGGAAAAATTTGTTGATGATAAGCTTGATTTTCAATTTGGTGAAAATAAACTTGAACTTCAATCAATTGTTTTATCAACCCTAAAAATCATCGAAAATAACACAACCAATTCAATTTTCAATAAAATGACATTCGTTTTTCCAAATCAACATTCAACTTTGAATTCTTTTACGGTTTGGTTTTTCGAGCTTAAGATGTGTCTCACATACTTGACGAGATAAATGAATCGGTCTTTGGAAGACTATTTCATTTACTTTTTAACAATATACTTTCTGATGTCGTGTAAATACATTTCATTTTCATGTAAATAATAATAAAGTTCCTTTCACTTGGGTTGACTGTGGGGACACAGTCAAAATCAAGTATGTGGGGAGACTCATCTTCTTTTTTGTTTTTTCATACTTTATTTTACATTTTCTTTTCAAACACAAAAAAGAAAACAAAAAAAACAAGAACTTAATGAACAAAAATAATTTTTTTAAAGCATTTTAATTTATTTTTAAAGAAACACCATAGGATAAATATATGGTTTTGGCTTATTAAATTGAAATTTTTGAAAGTTTATTTATCTTAAAAAAATAAAATGAAATTTGATTACAAATAACAATGGTTTAACTAGCACAGAGGAAGATTCATACGTGTTAATTATGAAATACATCCTAATTAAATCTTTATTTTAAAAAGTGGTGAATTTAAAAAGTAAAGGATATAACTTTTTTTTGTCTTCTAAGTTAAATGGTGATAAGATGATAAAACATTTGTATGTATGTAAATATTTTCTATTAACACCTACGGTCCACAGGTGTACACATTTGTGTGTACACTCGCCGTGCACTGTACCTTACTTACATAAGCCCGAAAGGCAGTGCATGATCAGTATATCTGGCCTCAGTTTATCTGAGCAAGGTGTATATATAATTTTTATTTTAATAACGCCTACAGTCAATAGCTGTTCACACTCGTGTGTTCACTCGCCACGCTCTGTATTCCCCTCACATAAGTCCGCAAGGCAGTGCATGGGTAATATATCTGGCCTCAGTTTATCTAAGCTAGGCATATGTAAATATTGTTAATATCAATAAAATTTTCCAAATAAAAATGGAAAGAGTAAGCAGATGAAATCCAAGCACTATTTTAACTTATTTGAGTTGACTTGTTATTGAAAAGAAATGAAAACACCACTTTGATAAACTTTGATAATCAACTAAGGACCTATTTTATAATTACACTTTGTTATCAACCTAAATAAAGAATTAAACTATAATCTATTTGTTACGATAACTTGATTTTTGTTGGAAATTTTGATGAGTAAATGACTTATATTTTCAAGATAATGACCGAAACCTATATTTAACTTACTTGTGTCGATTTAAAAGTGAATCCTTCATTGTAAATATTTTCAAAAACTTGCATTCATCTCTTTGTAAATAAATCTTGCATTTCATAAATATTTTCATCCTACATTTGGATTTTGTGGGTAGTATCTGCTAGAAACTCTAACGAGACAACACTCTTCCTACTGGGGACACCCAGAGGTTTAACGGCTTATTGCATACGCTTAATGTGGTCATGCTCCATACGAAAACAGATTTATCTTAGTTTTTATCCTTTATTCGAGGATGAATACAAAGATAAGTGTGGGGGTATTTGATGTGCATGTAAATGTGCATATTTTTACCACCATATTTAATCTATTTAAATTGAATAAATGATCATATTGGGTATTTTAACTTATTTAAACCAAAATTCAAACTATTTTCAAATTGTTACATATTCATCTTCATATAGGGATAAAATAGTCGTTTTTGTGCATTTATTAAATTATGAAAATTTACTTGGAATTTTCTATGTTGTTTTGTAGGAAATTCGGTGAATTTTACAAGTGGTTTTATGCACAAAGATGATACAAAAGGATGGAGATGGAAATAATTCAAAGTGAAGAACATGGAGGACCCCACCCACTTACCTTGATATTCAATTAGAGGCTAATGCACATGCTTACGGAGTTTATGGCTTCATGTACACTTAAATGAAGATTAGTAGAAGCTAATGATTACTTGGCCTCCACACTCTCTTAAGGGTATTTTGGGCATTCTCCAAAGATATGAATTAGGGTTTAACACATGTATATATACCCCTTATGTTTCATGTAACCCTTCTCTTCCTTAGTCTCTCTTTTAGGCTCTCTTCTCTTAGGAAAATAAAATGAAAGCTCTCTTTCTTTTCATGGCTACTTAGCCATTTATTCTTTATGTAATTCTTTTTTATGCAATTTAATACATGTTCTTTTCCTTTTCTTATTTATTTCCTTTCATGTTGTAGTGCAAATCTCTTTTATTTTGTGCAAGTAGAATAGTAGTTCTTTTTTCCATTAGCTTTCATTTTCCCTTTCTTTTCTTTTTGCTTTAATGTTGACATTGTTAATCAAATGACAAATATGAGAGGCTAAACCCCTTCAATTTAGGGGTAATGAAGCTCTCTAATTATGTAGCTTCAATTATTTGTTAATTCATGATCTCTTTTTTTTGCTTAATGATGATCAATGATCTATTTTATTTGTTGTTCTTGCTTTGAATTTGATAGCCTATATTATAGGCTACAAATAGGCTATGCTTAAACAATCACTAACCAAAATGCCTCTTCGTCAAAATATGATTGTGGCATAAGAAAGTGATTTGAAATTCAAATTTTATGGTCTAT
The DNA here is from genome assembly GCA_030765085.1 of Allium cepa. NCBI lineage: Eukaryota > Viridiplantae > Streptophyta > Magnoliopsida > Asparagales > Amaryllidaceae > Allium > Allium cepa. The sequence goes on from CM060931.1 coordinate 38,879,053, forward strand.
ATTTCTAATAAATAGTTAGTAGGCCATACTTAAAGTAGATTTCATTTTCATTATCAAGTTTCATGAAAGTTAGTAAGTGGTTTAAGGGATGTGTTATAGTTTGATGGCACATGTTGGCTAATTAATAGCACAAATATGTCATACTTGTGATAAGCACATCCATCAAAGCACTAATGGCCATAAAAGAGAGATCATGATTCCATATGTGTTGAACTACATAGTCTAGAGAGTGGATTTATTCTCTAAATTATCACTTAACTCTTATATATGCTTCTCTTTTCTTTTAGTTAGTTAGTTAATTTTCTAATTCTCTAGCTTAACTTTCACTCAACTTTGGTTAATTTGATTGTATATATTTTTAAAATCAATAATTCCCTATGGATCGACCCGTATTCATCACGTACTACGATAGTACGCCATGCGCTTGTGGTTATTTTTATTATAAAATTTATTCGGCTATTTTCTAGTTCATAGAACTTTAGTCGACGTAAACACACACATGGATATATGTATGTGTGTATTCTTTTTACTTACTGACAATGCTTTATTTTTATTTTTAGGCTTTTTCCCATCAGCTATGGCTATTGTTGCGGAGGAAAATGAGCAAAATTGGTCTTGGTTTTTGGATCATTAAAATATTCGGTTGGAGTCGATCGATCTTTGGTTTTTATTTCGGATAGACATTTCCTAAAAAATTTACAATGGCTTTCCATTCATATTCTTTGCATCATATACAAAATAATGTTGGTACGGTCGTAAAAGTGGAAAGGAGTCTTGGGTAGCTCATTTTAAGAGCATTGTGCCATAACTTCTACTCATTATGAAATTCAAAGAGCTATGATAAATGTGGATAAATTGGAGGTGAAAAAGTTGTTGAATTTCATTATAAACTAACAAATAAAAATTCAAAAAATATATTTTTACCAAAATTGAGCACAACACTTTTTGGAAGTGTTTAAAGAGATAAAATGAAGAAAGTAAATGTAAAAAGAGGATTATCTAACAAACACTCCAAACTATAATCAGAAAGTAGCAGAGAAACATAAGATTTAGAGTGGTTCGGCGTGTTGCCTATGTCCACTATGAAATGGTTGTTCTTTTTTATATTTTGCTTGCTGGTTACAACGGATCACAATAGTGAATTTCGAGTACAGTAGTGAATTTTGAATACAACAGTGAATTCGGCAGACTCTAGACATCGAAGAGCCAAAAGCCCTTTTCTGTAGGATCTAGGTTGCTATTTATAGGCATACAGTGCAAATATCTTGCTCAGATCTCGAAAGACCTCTTCTGACACATGAGTGGGCCCATGCGATTGATCCCATGTGGTTTGCACTCGATCTGTGATCAATACGAATGAGCTTCATATTGATCAATATCCCGTCCAATTGAGTCAGATCGATCATGAATGTTGTTGAAGATGTATGCAAGCTCCTGTGAAAATTTGATAGCATTTGGACTTGTATATTTTTAGTTGTGATTGATGAAAATTCGGGTTTTATGTAGGCTATTGAATTCATATCGATCACCTTGGCATCGATCTATTCGTATCGCTTTTGGGCATGTGCCTGCAAGTTGACATGGCGCTAACTCTTCGGATCGATCCACTTTTCGTGTCGAGTGATTGAGTCTTTCATAGGGATGTATCTTGTTTACATCGATCCAATTGAGCCTTGTTCGTATCGATCGCAACTGTTATATTTGTATCGATTGCAACTGTTTCGTTCGTATCGATTGCAACTTTTCTTTTCTTATTGATTGTCATTACTGTATTCGTATCGATCGATTTCATCTCTCTTCATATCAACTTTGTGCACTCCACTTCATATCGATATTTCGTATTCCACTTTGTATCGATGGCATTTGTGTATTTCCATCGATCACTGTGGGCCACGCCGTATCGATGGAAAGCCTTGAGTTCGTATCGTTCCCCTTAGCTGACTGATACGAAATGGGTAGAAAGGGATCGATATGAACATGGCAACAGTTGACCAAGTGGATTAGGAATGATGTCACCGGTTGATGGATATGAAGAGAGCGGTTGTCCGATGGATACTGTTCGTACCCAAATTGGTTACAACACTCTTCGAAAGTTTTTGAAGTGATAATAATGAATAATATAAATTTAAAATTAAGATTATCTAACAAAAACTCCAAACAACAGGAATGTAAATGCATAGACAAGCGATTTAGAGTGGTTCGGCGTGTTGCCTACGTCCACTATGAAGTTTTTGCGACTTTATTGATTCTCTTTCAGCGATTACAAAGGATTACAATGAACAAAAGCAAAATACAACTTGGAATTCGAAATCAACAGCAAAAGTATGATGTAGGTCTTGATCCGGCAGAGTCTGGGCGCTTCAGAATCAAAAGATCCTTCTTCTGTAGGCTCTGGGGCTTTATTTATAGGTGTAGAAGGCTGAGATTTCGCTCAAACTTCGGGAGATCCGCTCTGGCACGTGAGGGGGCCCACACGACCAATTCCAGAAAGTTTCGACTCGATCTGTGATCGATACGAAATCATTTCGTATCTATCAAGATCATGTCCGATGGAGCTGAAATTTGATGTGAACATTCCTTGGCTTGTATGCAATCTTCCGTGAAAATTTCATGGCATTTGGATCAGTGGACTTTGAGATATGATCGATACGAGTGGAGATTTCTCGGATGGCTGTTTGGTTTGACTCCATAGCTTCGAATCGATGCCCTCGTATCGATGGTTGCACGTGTCTTTGAGATGACGTAGCGCGCGTATTTCGAACCGATCCACCTTTCTCTCCTATTTGATCGTGTCACATCCATGGTTCTCGCCTCGTTTGTATCGAATGCCGTTATCCAATTCGTGTTGATGGACACGAAGCAGTGTTAACTCAATGGATTCGAGCAGCAACAACATCGATGGATACGAAGTGACAAAGGCTGATGGTTACGAAAAAGGACTTTCCTCGATAGATACGAACCAGGTAGATACTTGATGGATGCGAAGGAGGCCTTAGCCGATCAATACGTAATGCATGCCTTAGCCGAGCAGATGATGAACGAGCTCCTAGGTCAAAGCAACGATCCTTTTGCGGACATGCCATTCGTTCTTGGCGCATTCCCACCTACTTGCATCGCTTCGTCACAATCCACCACTTCCTATCATGAAGCCCGTGCCGCTCGTGAAGCAAAGATTTTGGCCGAAATTAACGTTGAGATGGAGGCGCGGCTCGCGACGAAGATTCTGAGGGTGGAGTGACGGCGCCGGGTCCGACTCCACTTGTGATGATATCACCATGGGGGACACTGGTCAATACTAGAGTGTCCACTTCGCCCCCGGTTGCAGATCCAGTTTCCTCGACCCTCCTGAAGAGAGCATCCCCGCAGACTCGATTTCGGAGGAAGATGCTGATATCATGACTTCTTCAAGGGATGATTCGCCAAAGGGAAAAGGCTCGAAGCGAAAAACTGTTAGTGGTTACGGCAGTTCCGCCTCGAAGAGAAGGCTGGAGAAGAAAAAGTAGATAAGCCCTCCTTTGGCGCATTTTTGGCAGTTAGGAATGTACTTTTGTCTTCTTTTTATAGGCCGTGTATAGATGCAGGCTCGGCCTTCTGCTAGTAGAAATTTTTGGAATAACTTGTACATGAATCTTCACATAAAGTTAGTTGAAATGAAATTTTGTTTCTTTGATTCAATTTTTATTTCTTTTATGCTTAAGTATTTGCAGTACTTGAATTTCAGTCCAGTGCACTTGTGGTGTTTTTACCTTTAAGTTGAGTTCGTTTTATTTGCCAAGTCTGAAAATCTTGATCACACGTCGTAATTGATGAATGAGTTGAATTTTGGACATTGTGTCGCTTCGGTTAGTGATTAACACTTAAGCTTTTGTCCCCTGTTCCAGGGACCAACATTTGTATTTCGGTGGTCAATCGCATCTATTGCAAATCTTGAGCAAATGTCCACACTCCGGGGACTTAGGATAATATGTGATCGATAATCTGGTTCACACTCTGGGAATTCAAGAGTTATCGATGTTTGTAACACAGTTCGCACTCCAGTAACTTTGACTTGGTATTTGTACTATAATTCAAACTCTGGGAATTTGGAGTCGACATTTATATTTCGGTTCGCGCTCCAAGAACTTTGACTTGGTATTTGTACTCTAATTCACAATCTGGGAATTTGGAGTCGACATTTACATTTCGATTCACTCCAGGAACCTGGAATTGATGTTTATACTTCAATTCATGCTCTGGAAACTTGGAGTTAGCATTTATATTTCGGTTCGCACTCCGAGAACCTGGAATTGATGTTTACACTCCAATTCACGCTCTGGGAACTTGGAGTTAGCGACAGATGGTCAGTCACATCTGTTTAGGCTTTTTTAGGAATTCGTTCACACTCTGGGAAGGACGGATTTATCGGGATCGTGGATGGTCGGATCACATCCACCTTGAGTTAACAAGCGAGGTCGTTAGACGGACGGGTCCATGCTCCTCAAACTTGGTTAAGATACGGCCAAAGTCGTTAGGTGGACGGGTCCACCCTCTCCGGAACCGCATTTATTTGTTTATACTCTAACTCACACTCTGAGAGTTTGGAGTTAGTGTTTATGCTCCGGTTCGCACTCTGGGAACCTAGAGTTGATGTTTATACTCCAATTCGCACTCTATGAATTCAGAGTTGATGTTTACACTCTGGTTCACACTCTGGGAACCTAGAGTTGATGTTTATACTCCAATTCGCACTCTGGGAATTCGGAGTTGGTTATAGGACTGTCGTGTGTCGGTCCAGTTCAGCCTTTAATGTGACGGCTTGCCCCGAGCTGAGGTTTCACTTAGTGAGTGGTCGGTCGTAGCACAGTCACTCGCTATTTGAATAAATTCCATCGTGCGATAGTACTTAGCTCGTCGTGCGTCGTGATTGTTGAATGTCGCATTCGGTGAACCACAACTCTAGCTTGAAGAGATAGTAATTTATTGCTGGAATGGAAAAACATGGCAAAGTCAGTGCCTTATTACAAATTCAAACTTCAGAATGCAAAGAAAGGTGCAAAGTATTCATAGACTAAATAAAGCCTGTCATGTGTAACAGTGACGAAGATCCTCGTCGTTCCAGGTTCCTGACAAAGTGGGTCCTCCACTGACGGCGTTTATCACTAATCTCCCGCCGGGACGGGTAGAGTCCTCCTGTCTCGGTCGATCGGGCTCATTATTTTGATTTGATGGGCCCGCTCCTCCAGCTGCGGCGCCCGCACAAACTATTCTTGCTTCCTTTCTCTAATCAATTTTTCAACGAGATCTTGCAAATGACGACATTCATTCGTATTGTGCCCGTAGCTTTAATGATGCCTGCTATATTTTCCTGTCTGGATTTGCCTTTCCGACAACGGTTTTGGAGCAGGTTTTTTGTATTGAATTGTATTACAGATTTGCAAATACAAGTTCTCCAACGATGTATTCAAAGAAGTGTAGTTGTCAAATATAGGATTCTTCCGCGGTGGGCCACGGTTCTTATTTTGCTTTCTATTTTGATTCACGTTCTCCCTCCGCTGAGTTTGTTTGTTTTGAACGTTCAACTGAACTTTTTCGGAACTCTCACCGGATTGTTTGATCGCGACATTGCTTTGGATCTCGTCCGTGCTTGGACCTGCATCAGTCTGCTTCCTAGACTGTTTCGCATCTTTCCTTCTCAGGTATTGAGCCGGCTTGGCATAGAAGCGGTACAATGATGCAGGTGGTTTTCCAACCAACCAGTTGCCAAACTCAGAATCGAGGTCAATCCCCTTAGTCAATGCCATAAGAATGGAGTTATCATTCGGATTGCTGATTTCCACACACGCAGCATGGAATCTCTCTAAGCAGTGTCTGGGCATCTCTCTAAGAGCTTGGGTGACGCTAGACAGAGTGTTGACATCTTTTGGCCTTGCGACGTGCATGCGGAATTGCTCAACAAATTTTGTGGCCAACTGATCAAAGAAGGAAATGGATCGTGACGGCAGTCGGGTGAACCATATGGTAGCGATGCCCTCTAAGGAAATGGAAAAACTACGACACTTCACTGCATCGTCAGCTCTAGCAGCGCTCATCGACCATTCATATTTCGAAATATGTTGGTTGGGGTTGGAGTTTCCCTCGTACATGGGTAGAGTCGGCATCCTGAATCGCCGAGGGGGTTCAGAAGTAAGAATATCGTCCGTAAAAGGAGTGTGACTTCGGGAGATACCCCAGTCATCATTCGTGAAACCCTGGCTCTCACGAATCATCTGACGTATCATGGTCGGAAGATCCGGCATTTGTACGTTCTGTGAGGCTCGTGCCAGAGTGTGATTTTGTTCCATATTATGAGGTTGGACCGGATGCTGTCGATGGTCCACATCTCACCTTATTGGCTCATAGTCCTTTGGGACGCATGGTTCAGGAGTATGCCTGTACTGACGACGGTCCAGGTTCGACTGATTTTGGGCATCGACCCCTGGTTCAACCGCGACGGTCATGGCACGTTAGTCTGCGGTGTAGTGAGGAGCGGAACCCCCGCGGGAGGAGGGTCCAGTCTGGAAACTGGCCGATGGGCCAACTCTTAGCTGTTCAATGGTCATTGCCGGTTGATGTCCAGCAGTTTGTATGTGACTCCCATCCAATCGGGGTTGTGGAGATCGATGATGATAATCAGAAGAGGAAGAACTTTCGTTGGAGGAGCGAGAAGCATGATCTCTCCTAGATCTCCTCCTCTTCTGGCGATTCAGCTGGCTAGTCAGCTCGGCGTTAGCGCATAGCTGCTCTGTTAGTTGTTGCCGACTTTGGGTCAGCTCTTGAAGAAGCAGCTGGAACTCTTGTCGGGTAACCGGAATTGATGGTTCCGAATGTCCGGTAGTGTCTTGGTTAGTGGGAGGTAGTGGTGCGGGATTCTTTCTATCCTGGTCTTCTTGATTGACAGCGTTGGAGGTGGTCCTTATGCTAACCATCTTGGGGGTTGAACTCCTTTCCTAGACTTTATGCAAATCTAAATAGAAGGGAAGAAACTCGAATTAGTGATCTGGATCTCTCTCTTAGATTTATGCAATCCGGTATCGACGACAGATCCAACGAGCAGGAGAAAATCTGGGTTCTCTAAGTGAAAGCACCAAAATATTTGTACCAAAATTGGACACAACACTCTTCGAAAGTTTTTGTAGAGATAACAATGAAGAATATAAATTTAAAATGAAGATTATCTAACAAAATCTCCAAACAACAGGAATGTAAATGCACAGACAAGCGATTTAGAGTGGTTCGGTGTGTTGCCTACATCCACTATGAAGTTTTTGCAACTTTATTGATTCTCTTTCAGCGATTACAAAGGATTACAGCGATCAACAGCAAAATACAACTCGGAATTCGAATACAACAGCAAAAGTATGATGTTGGTCTTGATCCGGCAGAGTCTGGACGTTTCAGAATCAAAAGATCCTTCTTCTGTAGGTCCGGGAGCTCTATTTATAAGCGTAGGAGGCTGAGACTTCGCTCAAACTTCGAGAGATCCGCTCTGGCACGTGTGGGGGCCCACACGACCAAGTCCAGAAAGTTTCGAATCGATCTGTGATCGATACGAAATCATTTCGTATCGATCAAGATCATGTTCGATGGAGCTGAAATTTGGTGTGAACATTCCTTGGATTGTATGCAATCTTCTGTGAAAATTTCATGGCATTTGGATCAGTGGATTTTGAGATATGATCGATATGAGTGGAGATTTCTCGGATGGCTGTTTGGTTCAACTCCATAGCTTCGAATTGATGCCCTCGTATCGATGGTCGCACGTGTCTCTGAGATGATGTAGCGTGCGTATTTCGAACCGATCCACCTTTCTCTCCGGTTTGACCGTGTCGCATTCATGGTTCTCGCCTCATTTGTATCGAGTGCCGTTATCCAATTCGTATTGATGGACACGAAGCAGTGTTAACTCGATGGATTCGAGCAGCAACAACATCGATGGATACGAAGTGACGAAGGCTGATGGTTACGAAAAAGGACTTTCCTCGATGGATACGAACCAGGTAGATACTTGATGGATGCGAAGGAGGCCTTAGCCGATCAATACGTAATGCATGCTCTGTAGATGGACTCGAACTGGATCGATGCAAAGTGGATGGATACGAAATAGGGTTCACTAATGGATACGAACCCTTGCTTGGTGATGGATCCGAACGAACAAAGGAGGATGGAGACGAGAGGAGGTAGTTATTTCATGGATACGAAAATAATGACCCGTGGCAGCTGTTGGATGCGAAGGTGATGGATACGAAAATGGGGTTATCACCTTCAATTCGGGTCGATCATAACTTGAGCGTACGAACTCGGATTGACTTGAAATTCGGGATGCGGGCTCCTATGGCTTAGCTTGTCCTTTCTTGTAAATTATAGCCCGATCCGGACTCGGACAAAAATCGTCGACACCCATAGCGAATCTGCGCATGCTTGATATCCAGGACGATTAATCCTAAGCTTATAGTCAAGTTCTTGGTGTCATAGCCTTGCCAAAAGGTGGGATAACAGATACGAAGTAATGCACTCGATGGATAGGAAACAATATTTGTTGATTGATACGAACAACTGAGGCTTGATGGATACAAACAACAAATAATTTAAGGATACGAAGAACACAGCTCTCCTGATCGATATGAAACCATGTGCACTAATCGATTCGAACCAAATCGAAATGAATTCGGGTTTTCTATGGTTGCTTGATGTATACTAACAAGGTGACTGCTTGAATTGCATCGATTATATTTTGAGTATACGAACTCGGATGGACTTGAAACTTAGAATATTGGCTTTCATATCTTTGCTTGTCTCATCTTATCAATTGTAGCTTGATCCAGACTCGAACAAAATTCATCGATATCCATATGGAACTTATGTATAATCAATCATCGGGATGAATTGTCTTTGGTTTATAGTCAATTCCTTGGTGTCACGGTATGGACAAAAGGCGGGATAACATTTTCCCCCCAAAACACGTCTTATGTAAACATAACGAGCTTTGAAAAGTTGTTGTCTTCATCCTGAATAGTTTTACCTGACTTGTCGAACGGTTGTTATCTGTTTACCGAAATATGTAGCCTTTGACTGATCTTTAGTAACATGAATTTTTGACTGCCAATTATCATACTTTGTACTGTTGTAACCGATTGTTGTATGTTAATAATCTGTTGTTCGTTGTTGCCTTTGTCACCTGGTGAGCATTCAGTTCTTGTGAATTTAAAAATTGGTTTTTAGTCCGTTATACATGAATGTATGTCAGCCTGAATCCCATTAACGTTCGCACGTTCATGAGTCGTTGTCAGTTTTTCAGTTTTTTTTGTATCGAATTCTGTATTGATCCTGTCCTGTATCAATGTGAAATTCTGTTTGTAACAACGCTTAATGGTTGTTTTGGAATGTCCCTTTGTATCGATCCTCTCCTGGATCGACGTAAAAGGTCGAAAAATTGTTTTCGTATCGATTCCGATTGGCATGAATTTAGTTGTTGTTTTAATGTAGTTCGTATTAATGGACATAAATTCAGACGGTCTTTAAAATGATGGGCACGAAGTTGTCATTTCGTATCGATGATACGAAGCTTAGGCCTCCAAGCTTATGGATACGAAATAGCACTTCGCATCGATGAAATCAAGTGATTCATGCAAGACTTCATTGGGAGTTTCGTATCGGTAAGACTTGAATCGAGGGATAAGCTGGCGGTAACTTGCTGATGGATATGAAGTTGCCATTTTGCATCGATGGACTGCCGATGGGTTGGAATGGTCTAAACAAGTCTTCATTGTCTCGCTCGTATCGATGATATGGCAGATACGAACAGTTATAATCTTGGCTGATGTGAGTGGATGGATACAAACAACGCTTCGTATCGATGACACGAGACGATGCTTCCAACTAGTTGGCATAACTGGGAGACGAATCATTTCTTTCTGTGGCTGTACCCATATAAAAGCATTTTGTACTTAGAAACATTTTATCTGTTTTCATTCCCTTTCTGCCTTCGTATCGATCCGAGCTTTAGAAAAGAAGAGAAAAATACCTTTGCCTTCGAACCATTTAAACCTTTAATCCCTCGAATTGACTGCTCAACTTAGGTAATTAGTTGAAATAATCTGTTCTAGAATGATGAGACTCGAGATTGAAACTAGTTTGCTCAACATCATGGCTGATTCCGGTAGTGTTGTTGCTGGAGTTGGTTAGAATGAGGTTGATGAATGGGCAATGACATGCTATCTGTTTGAGGAAGAAGATGGGTCGATGAACATGAAGGGAGCATTTGTATCGATCGATCGAGGAAAGGGTTTTGTATCGATCCAAAAAACATGGGACTTCGTATCGATAAGGCGAGTAGCCTGGTATCGATTGATAATGAGAGTCTGCTTCGATCTAGATTGATTGATACGAAGACGTAGATCTGGTGATCGATAGAAGACATCGTCGATGATCGATATGAAGTGGAGGTTTTTGGATCGATACTCACGAACTTCCTGGTGATCGTTACGATATGCTGTTTCCATGATCCATATGAATTGCACTTCTGGTGATTGACCTGAACTTGCATTTGATGTATACGAACCTTTGCATAATCAAATATTTAACTTCGATGAGCTTTTTCCTTGCATAAGTGGACTAAACGGTTAAACTGCGCATTTGACTGCCCTTCGAAGCTCGTCGACGGAACTGTGACTTAAACAAAATTTTAACAAACTTTAACTTGGATCGGTCTTTAAAGTTTAGATGGCACGGTTGTGACAGTCAATGTACGACGGTCACTCCAGTTGAATCTCGAAGTCTTATCATTCGAACACTTCTTTTTATTTCCGCGAATTTTCTTGCGTATTATGTAGCACTGCACTGCACAATGCATTCACGCACTTCACACTGGGGAACACACGGGCTTATTTTCATCTAATGATGGTTTTTGATAAGTTGATTAGCTATGGAATCTACGAGTTCTCAGCAACAGGAAATTCAAAGTCTGCATTCTCCAATAATATATTTGTCGGCCATCGCAGCCGAAGTAATTGATCCAGCTCCGGATGAGCTACCAGGAGCAAATTTTATTATGAATCCACAAGACTCTATGCCATCCAATGTCTCTGGAGATATGTTAGGACGAAAATACTTAAGGCACGGTTTACCATTAGCCGATGTTTTGTTACCCGGGCCAAGTGATAGACCATATGCTCCCACCGAGGGGTTTGCCGCTTCCAATTGACATTCGTGCACTGCTAGAACACTTCCCTCATTCAACCAGTACATTTGGGAAGTGTTATATTTTTTCGGAATTGCCCCCTCACAACTACACCCCAATGGATACGCGCCGCTAAATAGTTTATTCATTATTTTCATGGAGCATCTTTTCCGACCCCTGATTCCAATCAAAATCAGATACCTATTTAATGTTAAGAGTCGAGGAGATAGTCCTTCGTTCACATTCCTGGATGCAGTTAGAAACTGTCAAATGGTAACGGGCTCTTGGACCAGGCTCGGCTATTTTAAGACAGAATGGTTCAATGTCCGACGCCCTCCAGGATTCGCCAGTCGATGGTTAGCCAAACGTAAGCGTCACAATTTTCTTTGGTAATTCATGAGTTTGTTGTAACCGACGCTGAATCTCATATCTTCTTTCCTTTTACAGCTGTAATTCCACTCCCTAAAGGCGCACATTTTAAGGAAATAGTACGGGTCCATCAAGAAGCGCCAAGTGAAATGAGGGACATAGACTCGGTGCTAACAGACAGACAGAAACTTGAGGACCGTTATGCTAATCGAGTGAAATCAGAGCATAAGTCGTGAAGGAACGCTAAGGGCGGCTCCGGTGAAACAGGTTAAACATAGAGCGCCCGGTATCATAATAACCGAAGAGGGTGAGGAAGAAAATACGTCCACCGATGATGAACCCGTAGCCGGGCCTTCTGACAGCTTTCAAAGTCTTGAGGAAAGGATAAAAGCAAGGCTGTAGCGCATAAGCGTCACAAATCTTCGAGATGGAAATCCGTAATCATGTCTTTTCCTGTTCCAGGTATTAGAATTTCAGAGGCTCCTCCCTCGAAGTGGAGAACCTTTTCGAAGGGCTTGCTAATATCCTAATCCTGGATTATGTGTCACTTCAACGCGATGCCGGGTTGGAGGAGCTTCAAAGTGCTTTAGACTTAAGCGAGTCTCTTCCCACAAGCATGGCCGACCTTTTCGGTTGCACGGGGGTTGCATATACATATACACTTCACGGCATTACATGATTTCTAGTCCCAAGCTATTCACTTCAAGAGATCACTAACCTTATTGTTCTTTCATCTTTACAGATACAATGACTAGAAGAGAATCTATGTTGGGAAGTCTCCACTCTACATGACAATCATCTAGCTCCTACTATTAGTCTCGTAGAAGGGAGGCTGAAAAAGACTGCGATCGTGGTTACTCTAGTTAGGAAAGTTGCGAGATGGAGAGGGATAGAGATTATAGACATTGATCCCGATTGCGTTCTTCTCCTCGAGCCCTCATACAACCTTCAGGCCATGGGAAATAACCAGTAGAGTCTCCTTGCCAAAAATTATCTTCTCAAACCTCTAGGCATGAATCACAATGTTGCAGACATAAGGCCGAAACTCCCATTGTTGCTAAACAAGCTATCACTGAGTCTACTGGGGGAGAGGCCATTAGAATTGCCCAGTTGAAGAAATATTTTCCAAATATATGCTTTGACGGCTTCATCTTCCCCCCTCATTTAAAGAAGATCCCATCGGAGGCTGAAAACACAATGCATGATTACATTTATGACATCTATAACCAGTACAAGGAGTGGGTGAAAGCAAGAGAAAAGGCGTCAGCCATGACCTTTGAGCGGGCAAAAACCATAGAGAGATTAGAAACTGAACTCACTCAGAAGGACAGGATTATTCAAGTGCTTAATGACGAAGCCGAATCCTATAAGAAATTAGAAATTGAGGCCACCGAGAAGGCCAATGAGGTGAACCAAGGAATGGAGAGGATGCGACAAACACATTTTGCCTTAATGGAGGAGATGGGCCACCGAAACACCACTGTCACAGCCGAACGGGACGCTGCTATGAAAGAACTTAACGAGCTCAAAGCCATTTTTTTTGAAATCATCATTGAGAGCGATGATGCAAATAATGCAGCCCAAGAGGCACGTGAACATGCCGTAGTGCTTCGGGGAAAACGAGATGCGGCAACGGCTAAGGTCCAGGAGGTGAAGACTAAGGTCTAGGAAGAAGTCCAAACAACAGAGTCCAGGCTAGAGGCTAACATTGAAGATCTCCTTATTACTTATAATGCTAACGTCTTGAAGCATAAGAACCCAACCTGGCTCGATAATTATCCGATACATCTATACAACGCATGAGGCCGATTAGCAGGAGATGAAAAGGCTATCCATCAAGGTGAATCGGTTGTTGAATTCGAGCTTGAGAACTAAGTGCTGAATGAAGACGAACAGAAAGTTCTCTATGATGCCATGATTTCATATGAAAAGGAGAAACTTAGCGCTCGGCACTTGGAGGTTGGAGAAGGTTCTGGTGTCGAGCACCGTGACACAAGTCCTGAAACTCTTGTGCCTACTCAGTCTGAACCGACTTTTACGGTTGATTCTCATTCTGTTCCTGCTTACAATCTAGATCAGACGCAGTTATCTCAAGCTAGCGAGCAAATTTCTCACCCATTCAGCTACAACAAGTCGAACCGAGGAAGGTACTCTGAACATTTCGTATGCTTGTTCATGATCGGGAGCTTCACTTAAAATATTTAATAATAGTTTTCCTTTGTCTCTTTCCAATGATCGGAGCCACATCAGTCGTGCCTCCTACAACTCAAGGATCGCATCATGTGTAGGAGGCCATCGTAACTGAAGCGGTCGCTACAACAACTTCCACGCCTATTGACGGAGCGTAGGGGTGCACACTTTCCTTTGATGAACAAATGATGGAGGAACTTCTCGGCCATCATAGTGACCCCTTTACGGATCTTCCATTTGTTATGAGTGGAAACGCACCTACAACCAGCTCCTCAGGCCCAACCGCAAGCTTTTCCGGCGATGCACAAACACTTCATACGGAAGAAATTATAGATGAGATTAACGCGGAAATGGAAGAAGCTGCTCGGATTAGCAGCTTTGGAGGTAGAATGGTGGGCCCTGGTCCGGCCATGTTATAAATGATATCTCCTGGTGGCACTATTGTCGAAACCAGCGTGCCTATTCCGCCTCCTGTGGTGGACCCGATGCCTCCGACTCCGCCTGCTAGAAGTATTCCCATACATTTGAGTCGGAGGAGGAAATCAATATAATGCCTTCCACTGGAGATCAGCCGTCGAAAGACAAAGGCTCAAAGAGGAAACCCAGTGGTAGCTCTAGCGGGTCTACGCAGAAGAAGAAATCAAGAAAAAAGCAAGAGTAGATATGCTTCTTCGGCTAATTTTTGGTAGACAGAGAGGAATATGCATTTTTTTTCTTTTATAGTCCGTGTATAGATGCGGGTTCGGCCCCGGTTAGTAGGACTTTTGGCATACTTTTGTACTTAACCTTTTTCTTCCAAAGAATGATTGGAATAAAATTTCATTTTTCCTTCTGTTCAACTTGCTTTAATTTACTTAAATGTTTCAGCGCTTGAACTTCTGTTCAACACACTTGTGAAGTTTTAGTCCTTAATTCGGACCCAGATTTGATTGCTAAGTCTCGGAGCTATGGTCTCGGGTCGCAACCGAGTGTTGAGTTGAATTAGGACATCGCACTGTCTTAATCAGTTTGAAAGATCGGGCATCCATTTGAAAGACCGGCCAGCGGTTGTTGTTGCCTTTAACATATCAATCTCGATCTTTGTGAAACGAAGCCGAAACATGATGAATTCGAATAGTTGAACCACATTTGCTTGTCAGTTAGTGATTACATCCACACTTTGTGAATTGCATTGGTTCGCCGGCGGTTGATTATGTCCGCTTAAGTTTTAGTGATACATCCATGCTCCTGGGACTTAAGTTTTTTCTACAGGCGGTCAGTCACGTTTGTTTAATATTTATAAATGCGTCCACACTCTGGTGAATTTAGATTAATTCGTGGGTGATTAGTCATACCCAATCTGTGTTTATTCTTTGACAGCACTCCGGGGACTCAGAGTTGATTTATGGATAATCGGTTCATATCCACTTTGTGCTTAAACTCTAATTCGCTCTCCGCAAACCTAAAGTTAGTCGATCTTATACTCCAGTCCACGCTATAGGGACTTAGAGTTAGTAGATATTTTATAGTTCAGTCCACGCTCTAGGGACTTAGATGTTTATACTCCAACTCACACTCTGGGAATTCGGAGTTGATGTTTATACTCTAATTCGCACTCTGGGAATTTGGAGTTGATGTTTATACTCTAATTCGCACTCAGGGAATTTGAAGTTGGTCGACAGATGATCAGTCACATCTGTTTAGGCTTTAGGATTTTGTTCGCACTCATGGAACGACGAATCTATCAAGACCGTGGATGGTCGGTTCATATCTGTGACGACCCAGAATTTTCGAGCATTTAAAATCGAAATATTTAATTGATTTTAAATATTCAATATAATAATTTTAACTTGAATTACGAATATTACCATTTATTTGATAATTCAAACTATTGAAATAAATAATTCGAAGTTGGGTAACTTGTTGAATCTAGAATTTTAAGTCTGTTAAAAATTATTTAAAGGCTTGCAAAATTTATATTAATAATACTGAGGATAATAGAAGTCGTAAAATTGAAATTAACAGTGATTTGTTCAGTTTTAAAATTTATATCGTTTAAATTGAATTTAAAAATAGCCTTCCGAGGTACAGTCTCGGAATTTGACGAAACCAGTTCCATCGGATCCGTAATATTAGACTATTACCAGATTTCAATTTTCGTAGCGATCGGAGTTGGTGTGTGAGCGTACGATAAGTAAACGCGTTAGAATCTATATCGAGTTCAACTTAAATTTATAATTATATTGGTCGACATCAGCCTACATTCTTTCCCATCACAACTTTTTCCTTTCACATTCGAAGTACTATAGCCGACAATCTTCTGAAGCAAGCTGTTTCTCTTCGTTTTAAAATCATACTGTCTCCTTCCCTTTTCTCGAACTTGAAAATAAAATAAAAATGGCAGCCGAAAGAAGATATCGTTCGTATGGCCTCCAATTCTCCTCAATCAGTAAACGCATACCCCCCTTCACCTTTTCTTCCTTCAACTCAAATGAACCCGTTTAAAAAAAAGAAAGAAGAAATCGAGCAAATCACATACGTTCGAGATTCAAAGAAATCAGGCCTCGAAATCAATCGAAGTCCTCTCTTATGCGACGTCAAGCGCGGGGTAGAGAGGAACGGCATAGGCAAGGTCGTGTGTTGGGAGTGTTCATTGTCGAGCTAGGGTTTCGTTTGAGGAATTTGGGGCCGAGCCTCTCGAATTGGCATCGCGTTCGAGTTGATGGCATCGTGGGCGACGCAAGTGAAGTTTCGCTGAGGGTTTTCTGCTCGATTTGATGCTTGCGAGGTCGAGGTGTAGGAAGGAGGTCGCAATTTAGGGATTGCTCAGTTCGGCAATAAGGTGATTTTTTTAGCTTAATCTAAACTAATTTAAATTAAGGATAAGGAATTCAGAAGTTTAAAAATATATATTTATACATATATATATAAGAATTTACAGTGAGGTATTATCTTAAAATTCGTATATACTTATATTAACTGTAAACAGAGGAAAAAAAATTATTTACAGTAAAGAAATTTACTGTTGTACTTGCAGAGAAAGAAAGAAAAAATTATTAAGGAGATTTTATAGTGATAACTTTTTAAATTATTTTAGTCATTAAGGATTGTTTAAAAGGAGAATTTAGTTTAAGAAGAAAAAAAGAAAAAAAAATCAAGTTACTAGTTATGACCAAATTGTTAATTTAAAATTAATTTGTTTAAATAGTAATAAATTGTCGATTAGTTAAGTAAATTTATCAAGAAGGGAAGTTGGTAAGATTAAATAATTGGTTTAAAACCAAATGATTAGTTGAATTAGTTGTTTAGTGGAAAATTGATTTTTAGATTAACTCGGATATTGATAAACCATATCAATGTTTATTTAAGGTCAAAAATCGAGAAACCAAGCCAATGTTGAGGTGGAGTGCAAATAAAATCGAAGGTGCGTTAATCTCACTCAGCTGATTATAAATTTAAATTTAAATGATTAAATTTAAATAATCGTTTGTATGCTTGAATTGATTTATGTGGTATAGTATGATATAATTTGAAATTGGCATTTTATGTGATGCTAACGTCTGTGGATGTAGGGAAAACAGGTTGGAGGGATCCAACTAGACCCCTCACCATTTATATAAATTATTTAATACTCCCTGTTGTGATTATTTTATATTCTATGGTGAATATCATTGATATTATTGATAATTGGGATATTGGATGTTATGGTTTACTAAAACATATTCTTGTGCACTAAGTTATCAACATACGAAGAATTGGATTTGGAAATAAAATGAAGAGAATGTGTAGTTGAAATAATTATAGAAAATTTAAATTAATTAAAATAAATTGGATAAGTATAATGGTAGTTTTAAATTTTAATAAATAAATTCTGTATATGGAAAGGAAAATTTGAAGAAGTAGGAAGTTAATGAATTTTAAATCTTCAGTGATATTAATTTAAAGAAGAAAACATTTATGTAAAATTTAAGGTTTAATTTATTGAAAAGAATAAGGAAGAAATTGGGAAATTCTGGAATTTGTATATTTCCGTTAAAGGATTTAAAATCAAACGGAAGATAATGACAATAATAATAAATCCATAATTAATGAATTTTGAAATGGACTGAGTAAGTAAAGAATTTATTTCAAACAGAATAAATTGGAAATCAATTTGCGGAAATTGATTTAAGTGATTGAAACAGGGATTTTCTCTGGATAGCCAAATACATGTTTTTAAAGGTAATTTTTTTAATATAAATTAAATGTTTTAAAGTTGTTTTTATTAAAGAAAGCAAGTTTGTGAAATTTATTGTTTTTATAAAAGTCTAAAGTAAGTATTTTTCTTTAATCTATTCTAGCAGTAATTATTAAGAAGTAACTTAGTACTTTGTTCTTAAAAGTAGAAATCTAGTTTTATATTTTATTAAGTAACCTTATTTTCAAATATTCATATAGTATGTATTTGCAACAAATTATCAAAGTAGTTTTAACTTGAATGTTTTAAAATATATTTTTAAAAGTAAAGTGTTTTAAACTAATTTAAGAAATCTAGTTTTGTAATTGGTGATGCCAGTGGAAATGGAAGTACTCGGAATTTATTCTAAAAAAAAGAAGATAGTTTGAAAACTAATCTCAAAAGGGTTTGAAAGTGAAATATATCTTATGAAGATATTTTTGAGATAAATAAATAATTTGGGAAATTATTTATTGGTTGATGGTTGTTTGTGAATATTAATTGATAGTTACATAACCGACTATCAATATTGGACAAATACGTCGATCGTTTCGAAGAGACTGGAATCGAGATTTATTTCTCTAAAACCACTTTGATCTGGTTTGTACGTTTCGTGAAAACGATTTTGGATTCGAAGATGGAGCAGTGAAGTGCAAGGGCTAGTCGCTATTAATTCTGAGGATATTTCCAAAATGGATGTAGTAGGAATAGTGCCTTCGGTTCCGTTCGAACCCGGGACGGACTTGTATGGATGAATGCTTGCGAAACATTCGTCAGGTGGACGATGGGCATTCTCTAAAAAGGTAACGCTTAGTCTCAAGCCTCATCAAATGGGAATGACTGAAAATCAGGGGTTATGCAGCAAGGCTAGGTGGGTAGCACCCAAGCAGGGTGAGGTCATTTCAGTCTAGATGTTCCTTTTTATTTCAGCTTAGTGGGCAGTTGCTGATCCCAACCGTGGAGTGATCTCACTCAGGATTATCCAGTAAGGGATAGTCCCGGCCTTGTGTTGCAGGGGAGCGGGCGTACTCCTCGGTACAGTGATCTAGGCCGCGTACTGTGACAGGTGGTACCCCAGTCCCTAGTCATTAGTTGGAAATCCGTTCTCCCTACGAGCCTTGTACGAGTTTTGTTTGTATTACCCACTCTATGGCTAGTAGCTGGAATTTAATGAATGTAACAATTTCGGCTATTTTATAAGTATTTGTATATAGACCCTATCATAATATCAGAGGATTTCTATAAAAATTGTTTTAGCTATCGTAAGGTAAAAACCCGACATGTTTATTTGTGGCGTGGTCTTACGAGATGCTTTTGCTTCCAAAGGATTTTTGAAACTTTAAAAAATCAATTGGGTGTAATTTTCTCACGCTGGTATTCCAGACTGACTCGAGTATTATTTAACTGTAATGCTCGGGTCAGACCGAGTATTATAGGATACAGGATATGATGATGTGAAGCTCAGGAGACGAGCAAGATGACGATACGTACTTCCGTACTTGTTTATATACATATATTCTGCTGTGTTGAGTTGTTGTGTATCCATTTGTATGATATTGATGTTGTGCTGTGATTGAAGTACTCCGATGATGTAATATATAAACAGAGATATGTAAGTTTTGTGTAAAGGGCATTTATTATCTATTATATTTTATTCCGCTGCGATGGTTAGATTCTGTGGTTGTTTTCTATTTTTCTTCTTCTACCTCTTCTTCTTTAACCCAAATGGTTCGTATTTCTGTACAACTTGAGTTGATTGTTGTAGTATAGTGTTGACTCAAAGGGTACAGATTTGCGGGTCGTTACAATATCCACCCTAAGTTAACAAGCAAGGTCATTAGATGGACGGGTCCATCCTCCTCAAACTTGATCAAGATATGAGTGAAGTCGTTAGGTGGATGGATCCACCCTCTTCAAAACCACATTTATAAGTTTATACTCCAGCTCACACTTTGGGAGACTGGAGTTAGTTAAAGGATGGTCGTGTATCAATCCTTTTTTGGCTTCAGTGTGTTAACTTGCCCCAAGCTCGGGTTTCACTTAGCAAATAACCAGTCATATCACAATTACTCCCTATTTGAATAAACCCCACCGTCGGGTGGAATTTAGCTCTCCGTGCACAGTGATAGTTGTATGGCGCATTCAATAAATCACAGCTCTGGCTCGAAGAGATTGCATTCTATTGTTGAAATAAGAGAATACGAAAAAGTTAGTTGCCTTATTACAAATTCAAATTTCAAAATGCAGAAAAAAATTGCAAATGAAAAGTAAACTGAATAATTAAAGCCTGTCATGTGTAGTAGCGATGAAGGCTTTTGCTGTTCCAGGCTCTTGGCAGAGTTAGATGTCAACGGTCGATAACTTTAATATGCCATCTCCGAGCTTTCATTCAATCACATACGACCCTTCCCACATTGGTTTCATATGCGAAGGAACCAGATAGATTCTTTTGAAGACGAGGTCGTCGAGTTCGAAGGTTCGGAGTCGGACCTTGGCATTTTACAATCGGGCGACTCGACTTTGGTATGCGGCTGCCCTTAAGTAAGCCTCTTCTCGCTTCTCATCCAATGAATACCGGGATTCGACAAGTAATATAGCATTTGTCTTCGGATCATAGTATGTCACGCGATGAGAAGGTACTTCCATCTCAACTGGAATAATGACTTCTGAGCCACAAGAAAGAGAGAATGAAGTGTGGCCTATCGCGGACATATGTGTTGTTCGGTAAGTCCATAAAGCCATGGGAAGTTCATCGACCCATTTTCCCGCGGCCTTTTCTAGTCACTTCTACATAATATACTTGATAAATTTATTAACAGCTTCAACCAATCCATTCGCCTAAGGATGTGCAACTGCAAAGAATTTCTTTTGAATGTGGAATCATTGATAGAAATCCTTGAATTCAACGATGTCGAATTGGTTTCCCTCATCGGTGATGATGGTATATGGGAGACCAAATCGGCAGATAATGTTGCGTACCACAAAGATGATCACTTTCTTCATCGTGATTGTAACAAGGGGTTCAACTTCCATCCACTTAGTAAAGTAATCAACTACGATGACGGCGTACTTCGCAACACCTTTGGCCAGAGGTAGAGAACCAATAATATAAATACCCCAGGCTGCAAACGGGCATGGACTGACCATCTGGGTTATTTCGGCAGGAGGGTCTCTAGGAATCCGAGCGTGTTTTTGATATCTGTCACATTTTCTGGCGTAATCCGATGCGTCATGATTTACGGTCAGCCAATAGTATCATATCGGAGCACTTTCTTGGCAAGAGCTTGCATCCCGGTGTGATTGCCACATTATCCCTCACGCATATCATGTAACACTCATTTGATTTCATCGTGAGCGATGCACCAGAGTAGAGGAACGGAGATCATCTTCTAAACATGACTCCATTCTGAATAGTGAACCCCGAAGCTTTTTGAAGAATCTGTCTTTTCTTACTCCTACGCTCTGGCAGCGTCCCATGCTCGAGATAATTTCTAAATGGAGTCATCCATGACTCCTTTTCCGGAACGATCTCAAATACGCAATCTGTCTCAATCTAGTCGATACTTGGGGAAGATAACGTTTCTAAGGGAATGAGTCCCATTTGTTATGCTTCACCTGTACTGGCTAGCTTTGCTAATGAATCGACTTTCTGATTTCACTCTCGGTGGATGCAGTAGATAGCATAATAATCAAACTGATTTAGTATCTCCTGGACCAGAGCTATGTAAGCAGCCAATTTTCGATCTTTGGCCCGGTACTACCCCCGAACTTGACACATAACTAATTGTGCATCACAATAAATGTAATAGCCCAAATTTTAGCAATATTTTATTCTTTATTTATAACTCTGGGGTTTTATTTATAACTCTGGGGTCTTAACGTTAATAAGTATTTTGGTTTGAGAAAAATATACATTTGGCTAAGGCCTTGAAAAAAAAATCATTTGCTCCACTTGTACTCTAAGATAGAGTAAATATGTTTGCACCACTTTTATAAAAATAGAAAATAAATGTTATCACATGTTAGACCATGCGTGTTTTGTTAGTCACCTATGCTCTAGGAGAATGAGAAAATATTATTCAGGCACCACTTTTCTTTTATATATAAAAAAAGTAATAATAATAAGAATAAATAAATTAGATATATATAATATGTATAAGGAAGCATATATTTTTTGTGTGGGTTAAAAAAATTCGTATGATGTATATTTTAAAAGTTATTTTATAATGATAAAGTTTTAAAAAAAAGTTTTAAAAGTTATTTTAACTATTCAGTGTATAATATATATATATATATATATATTGATAAAGTTTTAAAAGTTATTTTATACTTGTTGTTTCATATAAAAATGCATGACCGCTAATATATATATATATATATATATATATATATATATATATATATATATATATATATATATATATAACTCGTTGTTGAGTATATTAAGTGCATAAGAAAGTATAAAAAGGTATTATATATATTCTCAACTACATATACATTTGCAGTATAGTTATGTTATTAGCTTTTGAATATAAATATATAGCAAGAGTTTTTATATAACTGAATATTAATAAATATAAGGTTGTTCTCTGTGTTTATATTGAAATTGAAATTTTACAGTCACATATTTTGTTATAAGTGCATTATTAAATATCATATTTATAGTCCTAACGTGTATTGTAATAAGTGTACTGTATACTATATTACATTACTATACATAGTATAATTTAAATATAGTCTAGTTTAAATGTATAATGGATATATGTTGATTATACGGAACGTATGGTCAATAGTTGTTTCTAAACTATTTATATTTTTGGAAAACGTATGTATATAATTTTAATGAGTCTTAAAGTTAATATTAGTTAAGCAAATAATATTTTGGGATTTTATACATTTTGTTTCGGTCTACATCAAGCAGTTTCTAATCTATTTTCATCGATCTCTATTTATTAGCTCTGTTCGTCCTATTCGTGCCAATTTTGTTCATTTTGGAAATTCGTTCTTGGATCCATAACCCATTTGAAATCTCTCTAGCCTCGAAAGGTGATCAATCAGTCACGATAACGTTCTTCTATTTTATTAAATTTGATTTCAATTGAAACAACAATTGAAATATGATGCTGCAGTCATTTAAATTGTTATTCATATGATATTTTCTGTAACTGTTCACTGGTAGGATATGACACCATATCCTGTTGTTTATATTTTATTTAAATTATTGATGATATATGCCTATTATTATTTTATTATCTGCTATCACTCTGCAAGTGCCCTGTTAATATAGAATTCACTATGGGTTGAAATGATACATACCCGAATGGACTTTAGAATAGGAGAAAATCGTTATGGGTTGAAATGATAAATCCAAGCGATTTTCATTTGAACTTAATTGGGATTACGGGTCGAAAGGATATCTACCCGTATATATATTTAATTACGGATTGAAATGATAAATATCCGCATTACTTAACCATATGATATAAATATATACAGACGCCGTTGGTCCATATATAAATATTTTGAAAATAATATCTATGGTTTTAGGAAAGAAATATAAGGTTTTAGTTATTATTGGAAATATTTTATATATAAATATGTTTAATGTAAAGTAGATTTAATAGTAAACTTTAATTTAATAAAGTTTGATTTAATCAATAGAATATGTTTAATTATTATATTTTAAATAGATTTCTAATGATTTGTATATGTTAAGGAAGATAAAGTTGAACTGATTAGAATGGTATTAATTGAGAATTTTATTTGAGTAAATCAATTCGAAACTTATTGAATTTGAAAACTTAAAATATAATTCATAAGATGACTGTGATTTTAGCGATTTAATGAATATTTGCGTTTAAAGAAATTGAAGGCAAATAAAATGAATTGAAATATTAGGCTATATAAATAATATTGAGTGGATATTTCAAGAATAAATTATAATGAAGATTAAATCAAGATCTATATGAAACTGTTAGGTTTAGTTTGAAATGTTGAATATTAAAGCTTTGAAAATACGGGAACTTAAACAGTTATTCAGATCTGTATTGAAATTAATATAATTTGAATTTGTTACTTAGAAGACTAAATTGGATAGAAATTGAAAATTTGAGATTGAAATAATTTGAACGAGAAAGTCAAGTTGAATTTTGAGGTGATCGGTAAAACTTGAAGAAATTATAAGTACTTTACTTTATAAGTTATTCAGTATATATACACACACCATTTTGGAAAATAGATATATTTGAAGTGAAAATGATAATGTGGTTTTGAATAATAAATAAATTTGAAAGGACCATGGTGTTATATTGTTTATTTCTTCATTTTAGATAGTTCCACAGGCCCTTAAAGGACTGTTATCCCAAACATCCTTTGAGTTACTTGTATTTCAGTTGATATTTCACTTGAGTTGGATTTATGGATATAAGAATATTAATCCTGACTCGAGTGTTTTGTGTTTTGCTTTACGCTCGAGTCAGACTGAGTGATACAACATTTGAGACTCACCTTTGGAGTTTGGAGCTTCGCTTGGAGATCCAACTATCGCTTTAGCTTTCAGCTCTTCCAGTTGATTTGTTCAGAAAAGTCATCTGTTGCATTGGAGACTTCACTGTATTTGAGATAATCTGCTGTATATTATTTCTAACTCAAATGTTTATATAGTGGCTTCATGAACTACAATTTATCTATTCCGCTGTATTATATTGCTCTGTTTCTATGATCTGTGACTATTTATTTATTGTTTATGTTGGGTTTTGCCAAATTTAAATTAACAATCTGATATTTTGAGCAGTTCAAGTCCGACATGTGCGGATGCGAATGGTCCAAAATATCGGGCCGTTACAGTTGGTATCTGAGCTTTGGCTATAGGCAGAACTTAGCATATACGGTAAATTTATTTACAGAATCACTTTCGTTCGAGTTGAATCTCTTTCTTTTTGACTCGATTTCCTTTGAATTTTAGAATGTCCCTCGGTTTCAAAATTCATTCTTGTCTCTCCCTATTTATATTCTTTCGATTCCGGAGTATCCCATGACTCCACTGAATGATTTGTAAAGGGGATGAAACTCCTTTACAATTGGCATTGATTCACCGAAGATTTATGTATCCCTCGGTTTAGATGCTACTATCTCCTGTTATTCCGAATTCTATCTATAGCGATCGAATGTCGATTTGCCTTAGAATTCTGCATCCATTATATTGCTAAATTCACGGTTAATCCGGTTAAGGTTGCCCTTGATTTATAAAAGTATATCCATCTTCTATTTTGTAATTTAATTATCTCATCTTCGATCGAGTCTATCTTCGAATCAGGATTCTATTGATTGGAGTTCCTCTAAATTAAATCTCTATCTTTGTTTTGAAACCATTCTTGAATCATCCTTTGAAAATCGGGTTTTGTTTGTATTTTTGAAATTGTCTATACCGAAATTTTATTTTGATAACTATGATTTTTTTATATATATATAAAAGTGAAAATGTTTTCGATAAGGATTATATACCTATATATATAAAGCAAATAGAAATGTTATTCTATATAAAAAGATTTTGAAAGGATTTGAAATTTTAAAAATTATAAGAAATTGATTTATATAAAAATGATTTATAACTGTAGAGTTAAATTTGAAATTCGAGAATTGAATTCTGGTATTTTGAAATTGGTTTTAAAATTATGGAAAATATATAAAAATAATACGATTTAAAAGTATTTTTTCGAATAAGAAATGTTTCAAATGAGTTCCAATAATTTTGGAGAAATTTCAAAGAAGTTTTCAAGAAAATAGAAGTCCAGAACTCACTTATGTCGCTGGAAAATAATTTCGGTGATGAATGCACGCATCATCGACATTGATTTTCAAGTTTCAAAGTGAGGGAGAGGCTACTTTAATAGCTTCGCTATGAGAGTGATTTTGTAAAACCATTTTTGGTTTCAAATTCCGAAGTAATTTGATATTTTCGAAAGATATATGTATATATTTGAAACAATTTAAAGTGAGGCCGGTGCTCAGTCCTCGAGTTTTGGATTTAATTTGGTATAATCCTATCTATTGAAATTGATTTATGTTGACTTTCAACTCTTCAATTTGGAAATTTGATTTCCCTAACTATTTTGAATGTTCGAACACTTCCAAATCGAGATTAAATTCTCAAAGCTAAGAAATTTCGAAGAGTATAAAATGTTTGATAAAGAATATAAATTTAGTTTTGAAATGTTTTGAGAGAAAAATAGTTTTGAATAATGGTTTTCAGAAAGGTAAATTGGATATTTCAAATAGAAATAGATAGTTTAAATGTTTTAAAGGGATAATTATAAATTTGGAAACCATTTTGAGTATAATTGATTTTGAGAATATATTTGGTTTTGAAAATTAAATTGAAATTAAAAACCAAAAATTTTATGGTGATTTTGGAAATGAATTTGTTTGAATTGAATTATTTTAGTTTGGAAACTGGGATAATTTTCTCAACCTATTATTTTGGGAACTTTGAAATTTAGATATTTAATTTGGAAGAAAATTTGGTGAAATCATATATGATTATGAAACTGAATTGATATTGAAATGATTTGAAATTGAGAACCTTAGATTACTAAGCACTTATTTGGGAGTGGTCGAACTTATATAAAATGAATTGTATAAGTATGAAGTTGATTTGAAATCTATCAATTTGAAAGGTACTCAATTTGGAAAGAGATTTTATATAATCGAAGTCTATATAAGTATGATTTGATCTACTATTGATTTGGAAGTATTCGATTTGGGAAAAATGGAATCCTATATATATGGACTTTATATAAGTACGATATTTGAAAGTGATTTGAAAAGGTACTATATGATATTATTTTTTGAAGTAAAGATATGGAAAGTGCCTTCTTCTAGATATCCGCTTTGTGGCTACATCGTGGATTCATTCTATCGATATTATTCTCTCTGATTTTTGGTTTTCCGGATGTAATACTCGAGTGTTCCCACCGTGGCGTAACCCATGGTTTTTTTTCTCTCGCGACTGCATAGCGCAATTGCCTAGCTGAGTCTGGCCTAGGGGTACGGATTGTTTCCTGGGGGATCCAGGCGTAACCATTGTGTATCCTGCAATCTGTGTAGGTCGCGAATAGTAGTGAAACTGCCTGGCTGAGATAGCCTAGGGGTACGGATTGTTTCCTGGGGGACCCAGGTGTAACCATTGTGTATCCTACACTCTACTAGTCATCATGGTGTAACTCGCAGGGCTGAGAAAGCTTACGGATATGGATTGTTTCCTGGGGGATCCAGGCGTAACCATTATGTATCTACGAACCATGGTCGGACAAAGGTCTTGGTTTGGTTGTTTTGTTTGGATTGTACTTTCCATATCTGTTTTAAAGGTTTTTCAAGTATTTTCACTGGGTGTTGAAACAAGTCTACTAAGTACTTGAAGAATTCTAGCTTTGCGCCTGATCAACGCAGAGTCTGCAAGAACGAGGATAAACTTGTTGAAACATCGAGTTATAAAAGTATTTTCGAAAGGAAAATTTATTTCGATATAATAGTATTTTATTATAAAAGTATTATTATAAAGGTATTTATTATAAAAGTATTTTTCCCAACAAAGAAATTTTGAATAAATATTTGAAATTTAAATTCTTATGGTTCTAGATTAATTATTCGTGCCTGAAACTATTCCTTGCATTTGCCTTATCTGCTCAGTTTAGTTATTCACCTTGATTCTGTTTTCCAAATCTACCTTCCTTCCTTGTTGGATATATCCTTTTTAAATATTGCTTATTTGTATACTACATTGTTTAATAGTAAATTTTAGTGTTATAAATATTTTGAAGTTATTAATTTAATAAAACATGTTTAAATAAAATGATTATTGATGTATCTATAATGTTGAAAGTATCTTAAGTTAAAGTAGTAAAAAAAAATTGAAGTATTAAAGAAAATTGATTTCCAAGTGAAGTTTTCAAATGAATATTTCAAGTAAAATTTATATAATTTTAAAATTTATTGTTTATCTTGTATTTCAATCTATTTTCTTTCTGGTTGTTTTAATTCTCCTACCTCCTTCCTTTTCGGGGACGAAAAGTTTTGAGTGGGGGAGAGTGTAATAGCCCAAATTTTAGCAATATTTTATTCTTTATTTATAACTCTGGGGTTTTATTTTTCGAAAATTTGATTGTCTAAATTTAATTATAAACAATCACCCAAGATTTTTATTAGTGTGAAAATTCTAAAAGTCTTATTTTGGTTAAAACTTAACATTTTTTGAAGTTATAAATCTTTACATTTTTAATTTTTAATCTTTTGGTTTAATTTAATATATTCGTAATAACGTTTATTTCACCTTTTGTTCTTTAAAAAAAATTGATTTTATACTTTTAAAATTTAATATTTTATATTTTACTTATATACATTTTTGAAATAAATTTCTTATTAAATGTGTAAACAAATCATATTTTTATATAAGTGATAAAATTTCCAAAACTTTGTGTATAAATAAACTGTTTAATTTCGCGTTTAAAAGGCGCGTTATTTGATGGAATAAATAATGTATATACATATACAAGAAAACGTATAAAACTTAAATCCGTTATTTTCATTTTTTTGGACAAAAATCACTGCGTCTGTTGTACGCATTCTAATTTTATTCACTTTCCTTTTACTCTCCTGATTTAATAGGAACGTTATTTACAAATTTTATAACCGTTCACCTTTTTAATTTCTTGCCATTGTTTCCATCAACGCGAGCTTTAAACTGTAAACACATTCAATTTTATCTAAAAATCTTATTCCAAAATCTAATCTTAGTTGACCGTTTCTTCTGCTTTAATTTCGAAACCCATTTTCTTAAAATTTTTTAAAAAATCTAGTAATCGTGTATAACAAGAAAAATCAGTGCTCAATCAAAATCGTGGCCTTTTTTTAATCAATATCTTATTTCTTGCTTATAACTGCTCATTAAAAATCAACGCTAGTTTAATTACCTTTTCATTTCAAAGAAAGTTGATTTATTGCCGTTCTTTCTTCTCCTTAAATCACGCTACCTCTCTGATCAAACCTATATTTACTACATAAGAAAAACGTACAAATTTAAAAGCGTTTCTTTGTTATAAATTGGGCGTATATTTTTACGTCAGTTTTACGCATGTCTCATTTTCTTACCTTGGATAATAATTAAATTTATCCGTAGGCGTATTTTTTTAAGTGGGAAAGAATTAAATTCCCTAACCATTCAATTAGTTTAAAATGTTTACCTTGGATTCAAGCGAAAAATTTTCTACTCTTTCCAATTGCCTCTCGTTTAAAATTGGTATAAAATCTTTAAAATCCAATCCGGTTCAAAATCAACTTTCCTCCTGCCTTTTTCTTTCACCATTATCAACGCGTGTTTGATTATAAAGCACGATTCATTTCATACTTCTCTACCGTTCCTAAAGCAATTTATTTCATACCGTTTCCTCCACTCAATCAACGTAAATTACTCCCTTTAAATATAAAATGTGCCTCACCATTTACATGCAAATTATATTCACTTTCCTTTTGCCTTCTGATTTAATAGGAACGTGATCCACAAATTGCTAACCGTTCCAAAATCTTTAAATTTCTTTCCATTTTTCCCTTGATGCACGCAAGCTTTTCTTTAAATGCTAAACACGTTTTCTTCCTTGCTTTAAAATTTGCATGCCTTGATTTTTGCTTTCCCACTTTAACAATTGTGTTGTCACAAATAAATACAAACCACGTATCAAACTTCATCTGCATCTCATTTTGGGTTCCTCTCCTTCTTCCTTGCGTGTGAGCAAAGCATCAGGTAATGACCGTATTATTTTTCATCCTTCTTTTTTTTTCTTTTCTTCATTGTTCTGTTCAAATTTTTGGCTCTACTATTTCACCACATGACACCTACCCTCCTCCACAATCAAGAGCACCCTCTACAGTATAGACAGATTCTTGCTTATATCATTTATAAACACGTTGGAAAAGGATGTAGGTGGCATCGCTGTTTTACTTCAGGTTTTAAATCAGTAAAAATATTCTCCTCAGCTTTGTTCGTTCAAGGTCTTAACGTTGATAAGTATTTTGGTTTGAGAAAAATATACATTTGGCTAAGGCCTTGAAAAAAAATCATTTGCTCCACTTGTACTCTAAGATAGAGTAAATATGTTTGCACCACTTTTATAAAAATAGAAAATAAATGTTATCACATGTTAGACCATGCGTGTTTTGTTATTCACCTATGCTCTAGGAGAATGAGAAAATATTATTCAGGCACCACTTTTCTTTTATATATAAAAAAAAGTAATAATAATAAGAATAAATAAATTAGATATATATATAATATGTATAAGGAAGCATATATTTTTTGTGTGGGTTAAAAACATTCGTATGATGTATATTTTAAAAGTTATTTTATAATGATAAAGTTTATAAAAAAAAGTTTTAAAAGTTATTTTAACTGTTCAGTGTATAAAAAATATATATAAATATATAATGATAAAGTTTTAAAAGTTATTTCATACTTGTTGTTTCATATAAAAATGCATGGCCGCTTATATATAAATATATATATATATATATATATATATATATATATATATATATATAACTCGTTGTTGAGTATATTAAGTGCATAAGAAAGTATAAAAAGGTATTATATATTCTCAACTACATATACGCTTGCAGTATAGTTATGTTATTAGCTTTTGAATATAAATATATAGCAAGAGTTTTTATATAACTGAATATTAATAAATATATAAGGTTGTTCTCTGTGTTTATATTAAAACTGAAATTTTACAGTCACAAATTTTGTTATAAGTGTATTGTTAAATATTATATTTATAGTCCTAACGTGTATTGTAATAAGTGTATTGTATACTATATTACATTACTATACATAGTATAATTTAAATATAGTCTAGTTTAAATGTATAATGGATATATGTTGATTATACAGAACGTATGGTCAATAGTTGTTTCTAAACTATTTATATTTTTGGAAAACGTATGTATATAATTTTAATGAGTCTCAAAGTTATATTAGTTAAGCAAATAATATTTTGGGATTTTATACATTTTGTTTCGGTCTACATAAAGCAGTTTCCAATCTATTTTCATCGATCTCTATTTATCAGCTCTGTTCGTCCTATTCGTGCCAGTCTTGTTCATTTTGGAAATTCGTTCTTGGATCCATAACCCATTTCAAATCTCTCTAGCCTCGAAAGGTGAGCAATCACTCACGATTAATGTTCTTGTATTTTATAAATTTGATTTCAATTGAAAAGACAATTGAAATATGGTGCTGTAGTCATTTAAATTGTTATTCATATGATATTTTCTGTAACTGTTCACATGTGGGATATGACACCATATCCCGTTGTTTATAATTTATTTAATTTTTTTATGATATATGCCTGTTATTATTTTATTATCTGCTATCACTCTGCAAGTGCCCTGTTAATATAGAATTCACTATGGGTTGAAATGATACATACCCGAATGGACTTTACAAAAGGAGAAAATCGTTATGGGTTGAAATGATAAACCCAAGCGATTTTCATTTGAACTTAATTGGGATTATGGGTCGAAAGGATATCTGCCCGTATATATATTTAATTACAGATTGAAATGATAAATATCCGTATCACTTAACCATATGATAGAAGTATGTACAGACGCCGTTGGTCCATATATAAATATTTTGAAAATAATATCTATGGTTTTAGGAAAGAAATATAAGGTTTTAGTTATTATTGGAAATATTTTATATATAAATATGTTTAATATAAAGTAGATTGAATAGTAAACTTTAATTTAATAAAGTTTGATTTAATCAATAGAATATGTTTAATTATTATATTTTAAATAGATTTCGAATGATTTGTATATGTTAAGGAAGATAAAGTTGAATTGATTAGAATGGTATTAATTGAGAATTTTAATTGAGTAAATCAATTTGAAACTTATTGAATTTGAAAACTTAAAATATAGTTCATAAGATGACTGTGATTTTAGCGATTTAATGAATATTTGCGTTTAAAGAAATTGAAGGCAATAAAATGAATTGAAATATAAGGTTATATAAATAATATCGAGTGGATTTTCAAGAATAAATTATAATGAAGATTAAATCAAGATCTATATGAAACTGTTAGGTTTAGTTTGAAATGTTGAATATTAAAGCTTTGAAAATACGGGAACTTAAACAGTTATTCAGATCTGTATTGAAATTGATATAATTTGAATTTGTTACTTAGAAGACTAAATTGGATAGAAATTGAAAATTTGAGATTGAAATAATTTGAACGAGAAAGTCAAGTTGAATTTTGAGGTGATCGGTAAAACTTGAAGAAATTATAAGTACTTTACTTTATAAATTATTCAGTATATATATATATATACACACACACCATTTTGGAAAATAGATATATTTGAAGTGAAAATGATATTTTGGTTTTGAATAATAAACAAATTTGAAAGGACTATGGTGTTATATTGTTTATTTCTTCATTTTAGATAGTTCCACAGACCCTTAAAGGACTGTTATCCCAAACATCCTTTGAGTTACTTGTACTTCAGTTGATATTTCACTTGAGTTGGATTTATGGATATAAGAATATTAATCCTGACTCGAGTGTTTTGTGTTTTGCTTTACGCTCGAGTCAGACTGAGTGATACAGCATTTGAGACTCACCTTTGGAGTTTGGAGCTTCGCTTGGAGATCCAACTATCGCTTTAGCTTTCAGCTCTTCCAGTTGATTTGTTCAGAAAAGTCATCTATTGCATTGGAGACTTCACTGTATTTGAGATAATCTGCTGTATATTATTTCTAACTCAAATGTTTATATAGTGGCTTCATGAACTACAATTTATCTATTCCGCTGTATTATATTGCTCTGTTTCTGTGATCTGTGATTATTTATTTATTGTTTATGTTGGGTTTTGCCAAATTTAAATTAACAATCTGATATTTTGAGCAATTCAAGTCCGAC
The DNA here is from genome assembly GCA_030765085.1 of Allium cepa. Taxonomy (NCBI): domain Eukaryota; kingdom Viridiplantae; phylum Streptophyta; class Magnoliopsida; order Asparagales; family Amaryllidaceae; genus Allium; species Allium cepa. The sequence continues at coordinate 38,911,976 of CM060931.1, forward strand.
ATGTGCGGATGCGAATGGTCCAAAATATTGGGCCGCTACAATAAATCTCCACAGCAATGATTCTCAAAACTCGGGCGAGTCTCAATCCGGCAAGCAAGGCTTCATATTCAGCTTCGTTATTGGTCGCACGAAAATAAAGCTTCAAAGCATAACATATAGATTGACCTTCGGGAGTTTCAAGTAAAACTCCATAACCCGAGCACCGGTCACTTGATGCACCATCGGTATGCAGCTTCCAGATATATTTGGGAGATTCACTAGTTTCGGGCATGTCCTCTAGGATGGTAAATTCAGCTATAAAATCTGCTAGGACTTGTCCTTAAATAGCTCGCCTTGGAGTATAGGTAATATCAAACTGGCTTAGCTTGATATTCCACTTGAGTAACCTACCAGACGTCTCAGGCTGTGTAAGGACCTGTCGTGATGCCTGGTCGATGTAAACAGTGATAGGATGAGCTTGGAAATACGGACGAAGCTTCCTTGAGGCAATAACAAGACAATAAGCCAACTTCTCTAGCTTCAGATAATTTCTCTCAGCTCCGGTTAGTGGTTTACTTATATAGTAGCCGGTTTTTATACTTGGTCTTCCTCCCAAACCAGGGCAGCACTGATCGCGTTTTCTGATACCGCCAAGTAAAGGTACAACTTCTCGTGATCGATGGGCTTTGACAAAATAGGAGGTGTGAAGAGATGCTGAATTAGTGCTCGGAATGCGCCTTCACATTCCATGGTCCATTTAAAGTTCCTTTTCCCTTTTCGGATCAAATCGAAGAAGGGAATGCATTTGTCAGTGGATTTTGAAATGAACATGCTCGGTGCTACTACATCCCCGTTGAGGCTTTGGACTTTCTTTATAGCTCTTGGAGTCTCAAGAATTTTGATCGCCCAGATCTTTTTGGGATGGGGGCTATAATTCCTTGAGTATTGACGATAAACCCATGAAGTTGGTATGCTCCTGGTCGGGCTAGTGCATGGGTATCTGGTTGTAGCTTGAATATGCATCCATGAAGGATAAGAGTTCATGTCCAACCGTTGAATCTACAAGCAGATCGATTCGAGGAAGTGGAAACTATCTTTGGGCCAGGCTTTATTCATGTCTGAATAGTCGACACATGTTCTCCATTTCCCAGTTGGCTTTTAGACAAGCACAGGGTTGGATACCCATTTCGAGTACAATGCATCTCGAATAAATCCATTCAATTTAAGCTCATCCACCTCTTCCCTAAGGGCGACAGATCTCTCTGGATCCATAGCACGCCTTTTTTGTTTGACCGGGACGTACTGTAGGTCAATGTTCAATGTGTGGCTCGCGAAGTCCGGGGAGATTCCACACCTATCAAAATGTGTCCAGGCAAACACGTCGAGGTTTGCACGAAGAAATTCAACCAATTCCTCTTGCATTTGTTGGCTTAACTGAGATCCAATCTTTACCATTCTAGAATCGTCGCTATCATCAATCGGGACATCGGTTGTCAGTTTGGCTGGAGAAGCTTGATTGTCTTTACTTTCATCTTCACTTTTGTTATCCCTCGGGTCAAGAACTCTTTGGAATTGGTTGGGGTGCCCGGGCCTGGGCCTAGAGGTCAATTGTCAATTTTCAGCAAAGCAGACGCAGAGAGATTCCTCTACACCCTTCCTTTCTCCTTTCGCCGCGCCTCGTGCAGCTCAGCAACATAACAGGCTCGTCCAGCAGTCTGATCTCCTTGAACGACCCCAACCCCACGATCGGTGGGGAACTTCAAAGTTAAACACCATGGGGAAGTGGCAGCCCTGAACTCAACTAGGGTCGGTCGACCCAAGAGAGCATTGTGCGACGAGTCGATATCCAGCACAACTAATTGTAATATCCGAACTATCCAGCATTCTTCGGTTCCTAACTCCACTGGAAATTCCACCACTCCAGTGGGTATGGTTGCAATCCCATTGAAGCCATGAATACAAGACTGACAAGGCTTCAAATCTTTAGCCTCCATCTTCATCTGGACATAGGATCGCTTAAACAATATATTCACAGAACTTCCACAGTCGACTAAGATCCTTCATCCAAGCAGGACCTATTTGAGATGATATGACAAGTGGATCAACAGTAGGGGCTTCATTACCTCTATTATCAAACATGGGAGCCTTACGTCGCAGACCATGATTCTGATCTTGTTTCTTATTTCGATCTCTATTACCTCTCTGTTGATTTTCTTCATTTTGAATATTCATTGCACTTTTCCAAAGCTCTCCCCAGATTGTTTAGTAGCTACAATACTCTGGATTCCTTCCATACAAGGCACCGCGTTATCCCTTTTCCTAGACTTTTTCGCATCCTCTCTTTTTAATAATTGGGCTGCTTTGGAATAGAAATGGTCTGATGACGTAGGGGTTTTTTCGGCCAGTCAGTTGCCGAATTTGGAATCGTGATCAATACCCTTAGTTAGTGCCATCAGAATAGAGTTATCGTTGGGATTGCTAATCTCAGCACACGTAGCATGAAATCTTTCCAAATAACGTCTGAGTTTCTCTTCAGGAGCTTGAGTGACACTAGATAATGTGTTAACATCCTTCGGTCTTGTTACATGCATCCACAACCACTCACAAAACTTTGTCGCCTACTGATAAAAAAATGAGATCGATCGAGGTGGAAGACGGGTAAATCACATCGTAGCTATGCCCCCAAGAGAAATCGAAAAACTTCAGCATTTAACTGCATCATTAGCTCGTGCAGCATTCATCAACCATTCGTACTTTTAAATATGTGGATTAGGATCTGAGCTCCCTCCATAAATGGGTTGAGTTGGCATCCTGAATCATCAAGGTAGTTCATCATAGAGTATGTCATTAGTGAAAGGGGTATGACTTCGGGAGATTCCCCAGTCATCATTACTGAGACCCTGACTTTCATGGATCATTTGACGTATCATCGTCGGTATATCCGACATCTAGACATTTTGAGCATGCTAGGCCAAGTTATGGCAGGGTTCTACAATGCGAGGTTGGGCCTGACGTGGTCGACGGTCCAGGTCTCGCCTCCTTGGTTCTAAGTCTTCAAGGATGTAAGTTTTGGAAGTATGTTGACGTTGGATCAGATCTGTCCGATTTTGGGCATTTGCTCTTGTTTCAGGTGGTAGTGCGGTTGTCTATAACATGATATGGGATAACACATCCTTAGGAGGAGGGTCCATTCTGATGGCTGATTGACGGGCCAACTCTCGGTTCCCTAATAGTCGGTGTATGCTGATATCCGGTAGCTTAAGTATAACTCCCATCTAGGCATGGGCGCATGGATCTGTGATGATAGTCCGAAGAAGCTGGTAGATGAATAGGAAGCCTGATCCCTCTTGGATCTCCTACGCCTTTGGCGATTCAGTCGATTGGTCAATTCTGCATTGACATGTAGTTGTTGAGTAAGTTGCTGGCGGCTCTGTGTCAGCTCTTGCAGTAGCATCTAAAACTCTTCCCTGGTGACAGGGCCTTGCGGATCTGATGGTCTGGTAGCATTCTGATCAGTCACAGGTAGTTGCACGGGATTATGTCAATCTCGTCCTTTTAGATCTGCAGCAGTATAAGTGGTCCTTGTGTTTACCATGATGAATAGCGAAGCTCTTTCCTAGACTTGATGCAAATCTGAATAGGATGGAAGAACTTTGAACTTGAGATCTGGATCTTCTCCTTTGATTTATGCAATGCGATGTCGATAGTAGATCCAAAAGTAGAAGAAAAACTATGTTCTCTCAGTGAAAGCACCAAAGTATTTGTACCAAAATGGGCACAACACTACTCGGAAGTGTTTGAAGAAATAAAATGAAGAAAATAAATGTAAAAATATAAACAATATTCAATATCAATATAAATAAAATCATAAACTTAAAATACATAAAATATACAAATTTAATCAAATATAAATATGAAAAACTGAATAAAAATGATAAAAGAATTTATCATTTTACAAAACCATAACTAAAATTTAATAAAAATAATCATAAACGAACAAATAAAAATTCAAATAATAAAATAGAAAAATGTAAACAATATATAGTACTAATATAAATAAAATTATTAAACTTAAAATATACAAATTTGATCAAATAAAAAAACTGAATGAAAATGATAAAAGATTTTATCATTTTACAAAACCATAACTAAAACTTAACAAAAACAGTCATAAAATAACAAATAAAAATTCAAAAAATAATATAAAAAATCTAAACAACATAAAACACTAGTAAAATAAAACCATAAACTTAAAATGCCTAAAATATTCAAATTTAATCAAATAAAAATATTAAAACATGAACAAAAATGATAAAAGAGTTTATCATTTACAGAACGTAACTAAATTTAACCAAAATAAAATAAACCAACAAATCATAAACTTCAAAAACTTTGAATATACAAATTTGATCAAATAAAAATAAAAATAATAGAATCGATATGTAAATTATAAAGATATTTATCATTCTACAAAACCATAAATAAAATGCAATTGTTAATTTCATACAATGAACTATAGTTTTAATAAATATTAGATCATTGAACATTGATCTTCTCAAAGCAAAAAAGAACAAGTTCTATCTTAATCCAATCTTTATTGCATTTGCTATTTGATTCAAGTGAACAAGTATCAAGAAGTGGTGTTTCAATTCCATTTCTTTCAGTAAACATCAGACTTGTATAGAGAGTAACTTCAGTTTTAACCACTCATCTCCACTTATGGCACTATCAAGGTATAAATCACAAAAATTTCTTATATATTCTCATTTAAACATCAAATTCTTATATAAAAAACCTCCATATAATTCCAATACTACAAAAAATGTTATATCACTTTCCATACTCATTTACTACAACTCCTAATCAGCCCAAACAGTAGTTAATTTATAAAAGAATTTTACAATTTCACCCACATAACGTCATATATTTCCATATCAACCAAACCAATAATACAATATAACATCAAAATTATCTTATTATTTTCTTCTCTAACAATGGTAGTCGATATTAAATTCAACAAAAAATAAACTTGCTAACAAAACAGGAACATAACTTAATACCAATAGTAAAAGAACAACATAAAAACAAAAATATAATTTAACACGATTACTTTTAGATTTCTAGATCGAAGGATATCTCAAAACAACATATAAAATTAAACATGGTTATCTTCAAGAACAAACAAGACAATATGACATAACAAACATAAAAATATTCAACCACTTAACAGACAACTTCTATGATTACGCTCTAACTTCTTACACTTTCCACTCTTGTTTTGCCTACTATGAAAAACATCCAACCCACCAAGCCTATTAATTCTAGGTCTACCGGTTTCATAAATAGGCTTAAGAGGATGAATAATGTAAGATTTGTCAGAAACAATATCATTCTTACCAAAAGTAGGAATATGATTGATATCATGCAAGTAAAGAAGTAAGATAAGCCTTAGATGTGAAGTAATATTCAATAAAATCACAAACATTTGAGTCTGGACATGCTAAAGTACTTCAGCACATGTGTACAAGGAAAACCATGATTCTCCATCGGTTAAAAGTGCACCCATAATTTCCAAGACCAACTTTGTGAGGAATATAGAAATGTACTTCAAAAAAAACTAGAAGATCAAGAAACTTTCCATTCAAACTTTCTTCTTTTAATTTCAATAAATGACTCTCCATTTTAGGACAAATAATACTAGTCCAATTAGATGCCTCTTCTCTACGCTTCGATATTTGAACCATAAGCTTAATTCAGATTTCATCAAGACAACAAGTAATAGGGAGAGGTCGTTCTTTCACAATGCTAGACTTAAAACTCTCAACAACGTTTGATTTATTCTCACTATAACGATTACAAGGGAAAAATAAACTGGCCTGATGATCAATAGGCTTGTCTTTTAGAAATTCAATAGCCTTTTCACTTTTAATTTGTCTATATTGCGTCATAGCTCTTTAATTCATAATGTGTACAAGCTATGGCATAACGCTTCAATAAAGGAGCTATTCAAGGTCCTTTTCCACTTTTTATTTGTTGGTTTATGACTTTTTTTTTTTATATTTTAGTTATTGTTTTGTAAAATGATAAATTCTTTTACCATTTTCATTCAGTTTTTTACATTTTTATTTTTGTTTGATTAAATTTTGTATATTTTACGTATTTTAAGTTTATTTTATTTATATTGGTATCGTATATTATTTTTATATTTTTTTTTAAATATTTGTTTGTTGGTTTATGACCATTTTTATTAAATCTTACTCATGGTTTTGTAGATTGATAAACTTTTTTTTTTTATCATTTTCGTTTTTTGATATTTTTTTATTTGATTAAATTTGTAAAGTTTTTGTATTTTAAGTTTACGAGTTTATCAATATTGGTGCTATATATTTTTTTATATTTTTTTGAATTTTTATTTGTTAGTTTGTAAATGTTTTTGTTAAATTTTAGTTATGGTTTTGTAAAATCATAAATTGTTTTATCATTTTAATTTTTATTTGATTAAATTTGTATGTTAATGTTTGTGGTTTTATTTAAATTTGTACTGTATATTGTTTATATTTTTGGAAGTAATAGAAAGAAGGACAAACTTTAAAAATAATTTTGACCAATGGATAGCAAGTTTTATTTTTAGATTGAAGGCAAATGCTGGTAATAATTAACATCGTATTCAATTTTTACACTATACGAAGTGCAAGTCATAACTAGCCTTGTATTCAGTTTTACACTATGTAAAATGCTAGTTACGACTAGCATTCACCCTTCAGTTTAATTTTCTTTTAAAGTTTGTCTTTTTGTCCATTTTCCTATTTTTTGTATTTTTATTTTTATTTTTATTTACTAGTTTCTGATAATTTGTTTTAAAGTTTAGTTATGGTTTTGTAAAATGATAAATTCTTGTATTATATTCATTCAGTTTTCTATATTTTTATCTTTATTTGATTATATTTTTTTATATTTTATGTATCTTAAGTTTATGATTTTATTTATATTGGTACTATACATTATTTAAATTTTTTAAATTTTATTGAATTTTAATTTGTTGGCTTATGATTGTTTTATCAAATTTTAGTTATGGTTTTGTTAAATGATACTCTTTTATCATTTTTGTTCATTTTTTATAGTTTTATTTTTATTTGACCAAATTTGTTATTTTATTTATTTTAAGTTTGTGATTTTATTTATATTGGTACTGTATATTGTTTATATTGAATTTTAATTTGTTGGTTTATAATTGCTTTTGTTAAATTTTAGTTATGTTTTTGTAAAATGATAAACTCTTTTATTATTTTTGGTTATTTTTTTACATTTATATGTATATTTGATTAAATCCGTATATTTTATCTTTTTTTATTTATATTGGTACTTTATATTGTTTATATTTTTAGTACTTTTTTAGTTTGCATTTGTTGGTTTAGACAATTTTGGTTAAATTTTAGTTATGGTTAGCTCGATTAACCGGTGTTCTAAACTACGTACAAACCTATTTCCTGATGTACTAGCTTAGCCATGCATCTGGTTAGCTTTTGAATATTCTGGTTAGCTCAGTTAAACGTATTCTAACTTTGGTACAGATTGGTTTTTTGAAGTACTAGCCTAGGTTGTGCATTCGGTTGCATTTTGCATATAATGGTTATCTCGGTCAACCATTGTTCTTGTTTGGGCACAATTGGTTTTCTGGTGTACCCGCTTAGGTTGTGCATCTGGTTGGTTTTTGCATCTGACAGTCATTTCTCTAACTTGAGTATTGATTGGTTTTTTGATGTACCCTCTTAGGTTGTGGGTCTAGTTGGCTTTGTCATCGGTATTAGCTTGGCCAACCGTTGTTCTAAATCGGGTGTAGATTGGTTTTTTGATGTGGCCGGTGAGGTTGTGTGGCCAGCAGGGCTTTTGCATCTGGTGGTTAATTTGGTTAACTGTTATTCTAACTCAGGAACATATTGGTTTTTTGGTGTACTTGTTTGCATTATGCGTCTGTTTCTCTTTTGCAACCAGTGGTTAGCTTGGTTAACTATTGTCCTAACTTGGGTACAGATTGGTTTTTTGATGTAAGTGCTTATGTTATGTGTTCGATTGGCTTTTGCATTCGATGGTTAACTCAGTTAGCCATTGCGGTAACTCGGGTACAGATTGATTTTCTGATTTACTCGCTCAAGTTGTATGTCTGGTTGGCTTTTTCGTTTATTGGTTAGCTCGGTTAACCATTATTCTAACTTGGTTATAGATTGTTTTTCTGATGTAACCGCTTAGTTTAAGCATCCGATTGGCTTTCACGTCCAATGGTCAGCTTGGTTAACCATTATACTAAGTCGAGTATTATTTGATTTTCTGATGTTCCCCATTAGGTTATGTGCCCGGTTGGCTTTTGCGTCCGGTGGTTTGCTCGGTTAACCATTGCTCCAACTCAGGTACAGATTGGTTTTCTGATGTGCCCACTTTGGTTGAGCATCCGATTGGATTTTTGCATTCGATGGTTAGCTTAGTTAATTATTGTTTTAACTCGTGTAAAGATTGGTTTTCTAATGTACACGTTCACATTGCGCATCCGATTGGCTTTTGAAATTTGTGATTAGCTTGTTTAACTATTGTTCTAAATCGTTTACAGATTGGTTTTCTGATGTACTCACTTAGTTAATGCTTCCAGTTGGCTTTTGCATTAGGTGGTTAACTCAGTTAATCGTAGTTCTAAATTGGGTATATATTGGTTTTCTAAGGCACCTACTTAGGTTGTATGTGTCCGGTTGGCTTTTGCATCCGGTGGTTAACTCGGTTATTCGTTGTTCTAACTTAGGTACGGATTGGTTTTCTAATGTACCCGCTTAGGCTGTGCATCTGGTTGGCTTTTGCATCTGTTGGTTCGCTTGGTTAACCATTGTCATAACTTGGGTACATATTAGTTTTCCTATGTACCCGCTTAGGTTATGCGTCCCATTAGCTTTTGTATCCGGTGGTTAGCTCGATTAACCATTGTTCGACATCGGGTATAGATCGGTTTTCTGATGTACCCATTTAGGTTGTGCATTCGGTAAGCTTTTGCATCCAGTGGTTATCTCAATTAACTATTATTCTAACATAGATATAGATTGATTTTCTGATTTACCTGTTTAGGCTATGCATCCAGTTGGTTTTTTCATCCAGTGTTTAGCTTGTTTAACCATTGTTCTAACTCGGGTACAAGTAGGTTTTATGATGTACCTCCTTAGGCTGTGCATCTTGTTAGCTTTTGCATCTGGTGGTTAGCTTGGTTAACCGTTGTTCTAACTTAGATATAGATTTGGTTTTTGATGTACGCGCTTAGGTTACATTCGGTTGGCTTTTCCATCTAGTGGTTATCAGTTATATGCTGTTCTAACTTCGGTACATGTTGGTTTTTCAATGTACCCATTTAAATTGTGTGTCTGGTTGGCTTTTGTAACCGCTGATTTGCGTGGTTAATTATTATTCTAACTTAGGTGTAGATTAATTTTTTGATGTACCTGCTTAGATTGTGTGCCCAGTTTTCTTTTGCATTTGGTGGTTAACTCGATTAACTATTGTTCTAACTCAGGTACAAATTGGTTTTTTGATGTACCCATTTAGGTTGAGTGTCTGTATGGCTTTTGTGTCTGTTTAATTAGCTTAGTTAGCCATTATTCACACTTGGGTACAATTTTTTTTTCATATGGACCTAATTAGATTATACATCCAATTGGATTTTTCATCCCATGGTTATCTTGATTAATCGTTTTTATAACTAGAATATAGACTAGGTTTCGGATATACCCATTAGCATTTTGTGTTTGGTTAGCTTTTACAACAAGTGATTAGCTTGGTTATCTATTGCTCTAACTTGGGTATAGATCGATTTTTTGATGTACCCACTTAGGTTGTACATCCAGTTGGCTTTTGGAATTGGTGGTTAACTTAGTTAATCGTTGTTCTAACTCAGGTATGATCGATTTTCTGATGCACCCGCTTATGTTATGAATTCAGTTAGACATTTCGTCTGGTGGTTAGCTCTGTTAACCTTGTTCTAACTTGGGTACATATTGGTTTTCTAATGTACCCACGTAGGTTGTGCATCCGGTTTGCTTTTTCATATGATGCTTAGCTCAATTAACATTGTTCTAACTTGGGTATAAACTGGTTTTCTGATGCACTCACTTAGGTATGGCATCCAGTTGGCTTTTGCATCCGATGGTTAGCTCAGTTAACCATTGTTCCAACTAGGGTATAGATTGGTTTTTTGGTGTACCTACTTAGGTTATACGTCCAGCTGGCTTTTACATCCAGAGCTTAACTCAATTAACCATTGTTCTAACTCGAGTGTAATTGATTCTTTGATATCTCACTTAGGTTGTGCATTCGTTTGGCTTTTGCATCTATTGGTCAGCTCGGTTAACGTTGTTCTAATTCTAACACAAATGATTTTTTGATGTACCCGCTTAGGTTGTGCATCCGGTTGGCTTTTACATCGGACGTTAGCTCAGTTAACCATAGTTTTATCTTAGTATATATAAGTTTTCTAATGTACCTGCTTAGATTATGCATTCGGTTGGCATTTCCATCCGACGGTCGATTATCTATTATTCAAACTTCGAAACATAATGGTTTCCTAATGTACGTGCTTAGTTCATGCGTTCGGTTGGCTTTTGCATCCGGTGGCTAGTTCGGTTAACTGTTTCTCTAACACAAGTACATATTGGTTCTCTGATGTACCCTAAGAGTAGAAGTACATATTGGTTCTCTGATTTACCTGCTTACGGTGTGCATCCAAATGGATTTTGCATTTGGTGGTTAACTCAGTTAACCGTTGTACTAACTCAGGTATAGATTGGTTTTCTGATGTACCTGCTTAGGTTATGCGTCTGGTTGTCTTTTTCATCCTGTGATTAGCTCTGTTAACCATTGGCCTAACTTGGGTCCATATTGATTTTCTGATGTACCCACCTAGTGCGTCTGGTTGGCTTTTGCATCTGATGGTTAGTTTTTTTACTAGTTGTAACTCATGTACAGATTGGTTTTCTGATGTACCTACCTAGCTAGGTTGTGCATCCGGTTGGTGGTTAGCTTAGTTAACTATTGTTCTAACTTAAGTACAGATTGATTTTATGATGAACCCATTTAGGCTATGGGTCCGTTAGCTTTTTCATTCAATGGTTTACTCGGTTAACCGTTGCTCTAACTCGCATGTAGATTGGTTTATTGATGTACCTGCTTATGTTATGCATCGAGTTGGCTTTTTCATCATGTGATCAGCTGGGTTAACGGTTAACTTAACTTAGGTATAATTGGTTTTCTGATTTACCACTTAGGTTATGCATCCTGTGGTTAGCTCAGTAAACCATTGTTTCAACTTGGGTACTGATTGGTGCTCGGATGTATCTGCTTAGGTTGTGTATCCGATTGGCTTTTGCGTCAAGTGGTTAGCTCAGTTAACCACTGAACTAACTCAGGTACAAATTGGTTTTATCATGTAATCGCTTAGATTTTGTGTTCGGTTGGATTTTGCATCCAATTGTTAGCTTGGTAAATCGATATTCTAACTCATGTACAGATTGGTTTTCCAATATAACCTTTTATGTTGTGCGTCTGGTTGGCTTTTGCAACCAATGATTAGCTTGATTAACTATTTTTCTAACTTGGATATAAATTGGTTTTCTGATGTACCTACTTAGGTTTTGTGTTTGATTGGCTTTTGCATCCGGTGGTTCGCTCGATCAACCATTGTTCTAACTTGGGTATATATTGGTTTTCTGATGTACCCTCTTAGGTTGTGCATCCGGTTGATTTTTGCATCTAATAGTTCTATCGGTTAACCATTGTTCAAACTCAAGTACATATTGGTTTTCCGATGTACCCTCTTAGGTCATGCGTGCGGTTGGCTTTTACATCCGGTGGTTAGCTATTGTTCTAATGCAGGTTTGATTTTCCGATGTACTGGCTTAGATTGTGCGTCCGATTGCTTTTGTATCTGGTGGTTAGCTTGGTTATTCTGATGTAGCCTCTTATATCATGAGTTAAGTTGGCTTTTACATCCGTGGTTAGCTTAGTTAACCATTGTTCTAACTTGGGTATATATTTATTTTCTGACACATTCGCTTAGGTTGTGCATCCGACTGTCTTTTTCATTTGGTGGTTAGCATGGTTAACCTTTTTTCTAACTTGAGTACAAATAGGTTTTCTAATGTACCCGCTTAGGTTGTGCATTCGATTGGCTTTTGCATCTGGTAATTAGCTCGGTTAACCGTCGTTCTAACTTAGGTATAGATTTATTTTCTTATGTGCCCACTTAGGTTGCATAGGGTTGGCATTTGTATTTAGTGGTTAGCCAAATTGTCTATTGTTCTAACTCGGGTGCAAATTGGTTTTCCGATGTACCCATTTACATTGTGCGTCCGGTCAGCTTTTACAACTAGTGATTAGCTTGGTTAACTAATTTTCTAACTTAGACACAAATTGGTTTTCTGATGTACTTGTTTAGTTTGTGCTTTCGGTTGGGTTTCATGTTCATGGTTTAAGTAGGTTAATCGTTGTTTTAACTTGGGTACAAATTGGTTTTCCAATTTACTCCATTGACTGGATTTTTCGCCACGAGTACGGAAAAACCGGCCAAACCTTGACATGCAACCGTGTTAGGGAGGACACCGCCGCGTCGACGCTAGACTTACATTTTGGATGAATCGACCTTGGAAAGAAGGCTTGCCGTTGGTGGAGGGAGCGAACCCATTTGAGCCACAAGGTTAGTTGCGGGTCGACTGCCCCTAGGCGCATGGTGACCGGATGGGACCTTTGCTGTTGGATCATTGCTTAGATGGAGTATGGATTGAGATGGGTAGGAGCGAACGAAGATACTTGCTCATGGTAAGAAGTATGAAGAGTTGGAGTGGACAAGGAGACTTGCCCATGAAGGGAGATGGAAGAGATCGATCCAAGGGAGAACTAAGTACAGAAAGTAAATACACAATGATATATTGTGGATCGGCTTTGGGAGCTTCTCTAGCAAATTTGTGTTTACCTAAAATTTTAGGTAACATTTTGCCCTTATAGTCTATTCTTTCTTGCAAGGATGGACTTGAATTCTTCGGGTTGATCTGGATCCGAGGGAAGATCTAATAGTGGGGCCATCCCCAGAAGAGACTTTGATGAGAGCTCATGCAGTAGGTAGCACTATCCAGCCACAATTGGGAGATGGTCAATGGAGGCAATGCGGGCTGCTTCTAGCTAGATACAGGGATGATGAGGTAGAATGGCCATGGCTTGTTGATGAACAAACTGACCAAGAACTGGAGGGCGGACTCGAGGGCTTTCTTTGCGGTTTTCTAGATTTCAAAGTCGAGATGCCCTCGAGCCATGGGCATGCTAATTGAGAGGCTAGTTGGTGTGTCTTCCTTCTCACTAGCTACGGATTGGAGGCAGACATCAGGAGGACATCCTTTGCCCAACCGAAGTGATTAGGGAATTGCTCGATTCGGCAGGAGTGAACAATGCAGTCCGTTAAAGTCTTTGATTAATCTAGGTTGGTTCATATGTTTTTGTGCTACGACATTAGGAGAGTTGACGGAGAATGACCACAAATGGAGCCAGCTGCAAAAGTGCTGAAAGAGGACCAGTAGGGGGATTCATGTCTAACCGGCTTTGAGGAAACATCGGGTAGCAGTCAGAATGCGCGTTGCAGGCGCCTCACTGGTTCGGAGCTTCATGACATGAGTTGAAGCGCGTGGCCACCTCCGAGGTTTACGATAGGAATGTATCATCCATTGAATGGATATATGATCCTGAGTCGAACCTATGCCGAATTGGAGCACTGTGGCCGGCTTACTGTTCCAGGTAAATATGATGGGTATGATTGGATGCATTCCATAATCTCGTGCGATCCTCATGAGACCCCAGATGTGCCATGGCTTGCTTTCACCAAACTCTCTTAGGAAATGGTAGGCTCCCCCGAGTCCATTGGAGGACATTGATGGGGGTGCAAGAATGTTGGTGTTGCCTAAGTTGCTTGGATAAAATGGCGGAAGAGGTGATTCTTATTCAGGACTCTAGCATTGACTAAAATAGGATGTACAAATGCGGATGGCAGAATGTTGTGAGTTACATAGGGTGTGTAGGCCATCTCTGGAAGGAGGTCGTGGTGGCCCGTTAGTGGGGGCAAAGAAGTTATTGCTTACCTTGCCGCTCTTAGGGAGTGTCGCGCGAGACCGAGGAGGAGATTCTTGCAAACTAGGTGGATTTCTTGGGGTTTCCCTTCGATGTTGGAATCCGCCACCACTGGTCTCAGGAGGAGCTCAAGGGTTGGAATTCGAGGCTACTACTAGTGATGCAGGAAAGATGCTCCTCGGCTTTGGATTCCATGTCCCATCCTTCAAATTAAGAGGTATTGCCCTCAAGTAACTTTCCAATACTACAAGGGAGAAGGAAAGAGAGTGGGAGGCGCTCTACCAACCTGCACGGTACCTAGAGATCCATGGAGCACACTATAAGGATGTAGAGGGCTGAAAGAAATGGACGGGACCATATCTTATAGGAACATAAGACTGTGGCTGCTTCTCTCAGAGAACACGAGATTGTAGAACAGGAATCTGAATTCCTCTCTCTTCTGGCTGGTCTTCCTTTTTCTTCGTTGGAGGGAGGAAGAGGACTAGAAGACTTTTGCGATTGAAGCTAGGATGTCGGCTGATGCTAAATGAGGTCGCTGCTGTAAGGCTTTTATCCTTGTGGTCATAGGATCGGGCCCCATGGTGCATGCTAGAATGTCAATTTGATTTTTCATCATGAGTATGGAAAAACCGGCCGAACCTCGGAATGCGATCGCACTGGCGAGAACACCACTGTGCCTACGCTATGCTTACATTTTGGATGAGTCGATCTCGAAGGGAAGGATTTCTGTTAGTGGAGGGCGCGAACACGTTTGAGCCATAAGGTTAGTTGCAGTCCAACCTCCTCAGGCGGAGAGCGGTAGAATGGCCCTTTAGTGTTCGGCTATTGCTTGAGGGAAGTGTGAATTGAGATGGGCATAAGCGGACGGAGGCGCTTGCCCATAGTAGAGAGTATGACGAGCTAGAGTGGACAGGGAGACTTGCCCATGGCGAGAGAGGGAAGAGAATCATCCTAGGGAGAACTAAGTACAGAAAGTAAATACACAGCAATATATAGTGGTTCAGCACAATGCGACATACGTCCATCGTGATGTTCCTTTACTATATCGACCTCTTACAATTTACAGACTATTACAAGTGAATAATAAAGGAGACTTAACTAAATATTACAAGAGTATAATATCCTAGTCTAAGGGTCCTGCAGGGAGGAGACCAAAGAAAAGTCCCATCGGGAGGGTCATCTGTTGAGGAGGAGTTTGAAAGATGGAAGATATCTTGAAGGAGGGTTTTTGATAGTGGTCGAAAGTATACACTAGAATGAAGTGTCGTTTGTTGGAGGTATAAGCTTGCTGTTGGATGCGATGATTATGGTAGAGCTTGGTGGGTATAGCACAATGGGTTGAGTGGTAGAGCTTGATAGAGGCTCTCTCTAACGAAAGTCGAGGGAAGTCGGGCGAGTCCACCATTAGAGAGGCTTTAGAGGAAGAGATAGTTGGTGAAGGATATGGGTTGGAGAAATTGTACCGTCTGTCCTTTTTTATATGTTTGTCTCCCCCTTCTGCCATATGGTATGGCATTGGGTATATATAGAGCATGTGGGGTGTGAATGGATGGTCGAGATTGTAGAACAACAGTGTAGGAGAGGCTTTGGGTCGTGGATTGGAAGGGACATAAGAAGGAGCCAGTTGGAAAGTAGATTCGAGACCATAATAGATTGCTTACCATCTGGAAAGAAGGGTCTTTGCCAGACCTTGGAAATGCGGCATGCTTTAATAGGTAGGCGTGCAGGCATTATGATTGGCTATTGGAAAGATAGAGTAGAGAAAAGGGCAGCGCTTAGAGTACCATTAGCAGAGGAACATTACTTTTCTCTAGTGGCGTGTACTTTGGAGCAATTAGACTGGGAGTGGTTAGTGTACTTCATGTCAAGCTATTTTGGCTTAAGCGGAAGGTCTTAGTTGGCATGTTTAGGATTACT
Organism: Allium cepa; assembly: GCA_030765085.1. NCBI lineage: Eukaryota > Viridiplantae > Streptophyta > Magnoliopsida > Asparagales > Amaryllidaceae > Allium > Allium cepa. Next base: position 38,928,008 of record CM060931.1, read on the forward strand.
AAGGACACAAGGTGATTGGTCCATAGCAGTTGGGTGGATCATTGTGCAGGAGTAGTTAGGCCAAATAAGATAGCCAGTCCGATATCGACTCTAAACGACCCAGACTTTCGGTGGAGGGTGGATATGCAGGGCATGGTTGCAGCCATATGGAGAGCGAAGTCAGTGGATGGTCACATGAGAGTAAAGCTACTTCTGATACTAGGATTGCACCGAGGGAAGATCCGGGAATTTTGAGGGAGAGGAACACCGCTAAAGAATGGTGTTGCATGGAAGGTGTGTTACTTGGCACATGGATTGGGATGAAGGACCGGATCGGACATATGTCGAAGAGGCCAGTGGTGGCTCTGGCTTCTAAGGAAAAGGATGCCAGGGAAGGCCCGGGGTGCAACCATGGGCTTATGCCTTGAGGTGTGGTTGAGGATGGATGATCGAAGGGACCCCAATGAGTACCAGGAGAGTATGCCCGTAGGCTTATGCTTCTACGAGAGACGGACAAAGCTTCCATCCGTGGTGTCATAGATGCGGAGTAGGAACGATTGGCCACTACGGACGATGGACTGGTCGCCTATTAACAGGGGTAACCAGCTGGTTGGGCGAGGATCTGATGGGCGGACTGACTTTGGGCGCTTCTCCAAGAAGTTTTTATTTATCCAAAACTTTGGGTAATATACCCACGTAGGTTGTGCATCCGATTAGCTTTTTCATCCTTGGGTTAGCGTAGTTAACCACTGTTCTAAGTTAGGTACATATTAGTTACGTGATGTACCACTTAGGTTGTGTGTTCGGTTGGCTTTTGCTTCGGTGGTTAGCTCGATTAATTTGTAACTCAGGCACAGGTTGATTTTCTGATATATCCATTTATGTTGTGCATCCACTTGGCTTTCACAACTGGGGATTAGCTTGGTTAACTTTTGTTCTAACTCGAGTACAGATTGGTTCTCTGATTTACCTACTTAGGTTGTGCATCTAATGGCCTTTTGCATTCGATGGTTAACTCTGTTAACTATTGTTCTAAATTGGGTACAGATTATTTTTCTGATATACCCACTTAAATTGTGCATCTAATTGGCTTTTTCTTCTGGTGGCTAGCTCGGCTTACCATTTTTCTAACTCAGTATATATTGGTTTTCTGATATACTTGCTTAGGTTGTACGTCTGGTTTTTGAATCAGGTGGTTATCTCGGTTAACAGTTGTGCTAACTTGGTACATATTGGTTTTCTGATGTACCTACTTAGGTTGTGCGTATGCCATTTGCATTCGATGGTTAGCTCGGTTAACCGTTGCTTTAACTTGGGTACATATTGGTTTTTTGATGTACCCGCTAAAGCTATGTGTCTAATGCGCTTGTGCATCCGATGATTAGGACGATTAACCGCTGTTCAAACTCAGGTATAGAATGGTTTTTTGAAGTACCTGCTTAGTTGTACATTCGATTGGCTTTTGCATACGATAGTTATATCTGTTAAATGTTGTTCTAACTTAGGTATAATTTTTTTCGATGTACCAGCTTAGGTTATGTATCTGATTGGCTTTTGCAACCGGTAACCATTTCTCTAACTTGACTATAGATTGGTTTTTTGATGTACCTAGTTAGGTTATGCATCCGATTGGCTTTTTGCATCTAGTGGTTAGCTTGGTTGACCATTTTTCTAGCTCAGGTACTGGTTGGTTTTCTGATGTACCCGTTGAGGTTGTGCGCCTACTAGGCTTAGCATTTACTAGTTAGCTGATTAATCGTTGTTCTAACTGGGGTACAAATTGGTTTTTTTGATGTTCCTATTTACATTGTGCATCCGATTGGCTTTTGCAACTGGAGAATAACTTGGTACTTATTGTTCTATCTCAGATACAGATTGATTTTCTGATGTACCTATGACTATCGCCCTACACCACCGACATCGAATACACTTGTATAGTGCACCGTAGCGGTGCTTGGTCGATGTGGGGCCAGCCATCAAGGCTTTCTAAAGTAAATAAACAACATAAAACATATCGCATATCTCACGGCGCATCAAATAAAATAAAATAGTAAACATCTCAGATATGAAACAGGCGAGACAGTAAATAACTGAATGAATCATGGAATTCGAGCGATAGATCCATATAGTATACAACAGAAGAAATAGAGTTATACATCAAATAATAACTCGTAATAACCTCTAAGTAATAAAGGAACTAGAAAGTTCCATAGTTTTTTGCCACGGAATAGGAAATAAGTAAATATAATAATATAAGAGAATAACCTCCCACTCGCCGCCTGTCTAGCTCCATGTGCTTACTGGACCTGATATCCATAATCTATTCATTTAAGAGTACCCAGAGTAATAGGAAGCAAGGCTTAAAACTCTGGTCATTCAACTGTCTGATGTGAGTGGTAATAAATATTTAAATACTAATATGCCACTATAATAGGAAAAATGGTGTGAAGAGTCATACCTGACATGTCCCTACGTCCACAGAGTTAACAAAGATACAAAATATACGCTACTCCGCATCCTAGTCATCATTGGTGTATTATACAGTAAAGTACTAAGGGGTATCTGGTATCTACATCAATAATATCGGCCTTATATGACATCTATTTGGTGATAAGGTGATAAGAAACCAAGCAAACGTAGCATCCATCCTCACATTCACTCACTTAGTGTGCTAGATATGTGATAACTTAAATGGCCCATCATGTTAAGAACTACTCAACATTCTGATTGCTTAGTATTGAAATCCATGCCACTCAATAGGCAAGGATACTAGAATGCCCGTCAAGTCCGATCCAGGTTAAAAGATCGCTCATCATGGAGATCATATCGCCCGTCATGGAGATCAAATCCCGTCGTGACTCAAATAGATACCATATATTACCCTTGCTTTACGAGTACTCTCCGAATCTTTCAATATGATCGATCCTTTTTAACATGTTATTAGTTGTAGAGCTCATCTTGGAACTGTCCCTATGACTTTCGTCATGAAGTCACTGAGATCGAGAATCATCATTAGTCCTAGATTATCCTCTTGCATCCCATAACCTTCCTCCAATAATCCTCTTAATCCAACTCGTCATCATCCACTCTATGTCTCGAAGTGCAGCTATACATCATCGAAGCCATCACTCCACATCACCGAATCATCATAGTCGGGTCATAAGTCAATGTCGTTGAAAAGCGTCGAAAAAGTCATCGAGAAACTCAACTTGAAATTTCCTAAGTTCTGGCCCAAAGCAGAACTCGAGAATTTCTTGATTTGGCCTGAAGCTAACCTTGGCCCGAAGTTGTGCTCAAATAATTTCAAAAAATGCCCAAAGCATTCCCAAACATTAGTACCAATCCTTGACTTAACTTATTTTTTTCCTCTTACCTTCAACGATTTGAGAATGCCCTAGGTCAAGCCCGAACATTTTCCTTTCTAGCTCGAAGCATACCTTACACCGATCCGTCTTCACCGATCTGAACTTCCTAAAGCCATAATTCGACCATACGAACTCCAAATGACTTGAAACTTGAAGCATAGTCTTATGGCACCTTCTTTGTCACCCCATATCGATTGCTCCAAATTTAGAATAAAAATCAGGGATCATCACCGATCCCTAAGCACAAAATCCCACCGATCCTTAAGTTATTCCTAAAACCAAGTTATCATTCAATCGACGTTTTTCAACCATTAAAGCGTCACAAAATCAACCAGTCATCACAAATAATCTATACTAACAAGCATACAAGCAAACACATCAATATGAGTCCTAAATCTAAGGGCAATATCCTTAAGAATACGAATTTACAAAACTAATCCAAATTACTCGAAATTTATGTATGTTGTTTAGAAAGGATTAAAAATGTGTTTAAGAGTTTAAAATCATTTAAAAACATCATTAAATGTCTAACGTAGGCTAATTAGTGAGTAGAGGCATAAAACCACTTACCTATCTCCTGCGCAATCCTTCCAAGCTGCAAGCTCCACGAATCCAACTATGAACAACATCTTTAAGCTGATCTCCAGTAACTAATCTCCACTCCAAGATGGTATTCTCACTAATCTCCTCTTAATGACACTTTTTGGTTAATTAAAGTGAGGGTTGGGTGATTTTTTGGGTAAAAGATTGTTAATGGTGAAATTCTCTCTATTTTTGGAAAGAGTGAAGTGATAAAGTCCCATTTGCCTTAATCCTATGCTAATCTCGAAATGGGCCTTAGGCCATGCTATTAATCCGCTTACCACCCAATAAGATATCTAAAATAAAGTGAAACTTTACATAGCGATATCTCCCTAACGTTACATCCTTTTTTCGAAAATGAAGTAACGGAAGAATGTCCCATCAGCTCTAATCTTATGCTAATCCCAAGATGAGCCATGGGCCATGCCATTAATCCATTAATTACGCAATAAGCTATCTAAAATCAAGTGAAACTTTAAATAGCGATATCTCCCTAACGATACATCCATTATTCTATTATGACCACTCTATAGAAAGGGAATCATCATCCCGATCTAGTGGAAGTGGTTTTAAACCTTAGTTCGACTCCTATCAAAAGTTGTAGGCTATGCAATATTTTCAGGGGCCAAATGGTTACATAAAAATGCGAAAAAAAATCGCAGACGTGGGAAATGTTCCAAAGAGTCATTCCCTAAAATTTTAGAATCATAAAACCTCATATAAAAATAATATAAACATTCTACGATTCTTTGATATGTAGAATATGGGTCGTCACATTACCCCTCTCCCTTAAGGTATTTCCCCCCTCGAAATTCCAAACAAAACTCAAGAAGGTTACCCGCATGCCTAATAACCATATACAAACACAGGCAACCATCACAATCAAACATGCATATATCACAATAAGTAAAAAAGAAACATCAAAGCCTATCATAGCATATAGGATACTACACTAGGGGTATATACTTCATGATACTATAAGTGAAAGTAAAAGCGATAAATAAAAAGTCTCATTAAGTAATAGCTCTGGATAAGCTGTCCTCATGCTCTCCTCAGTCTCCCAAGTGCAGTCGCCTTTGCTTTCAGCCACTAAACCCATAAACCTCGGTGCCAACTTCTCTTTATTACCAAACTAAATGAGATTCTTAAATGGAGAGACCTTGACAATATCATGCCATTGACAGAGAACTTTAAATTCTACATCTCTTATCAGCTTAAATTTTCTGTTGTCTTAGGAAGCTTTCATTCATTGCCGAATGAACCCAACCTTCATCAAAGTCTCTCTAATCATATCTGGCCAAAGTATCAGTTTCTCATCCGCTTAACATCAATATGAAGGAGCATTGCACGGTTAGTCATATAATGTCTCAAATGGTTCCATATCGATGTTAGACCAATAAATATTATTTTTGAATTCAACAAGATGTAAGAGATCATCCTAAAAGCCTCCAAAGAATGATATGCAAGCCCGCAAGAGACTCTATAAGATATAATTCACTCTCTTAGTTTGGCCGTCAGTTTAGGGGTGATAAGCTGTGCTGAGGTGCACCTCTATCCCCAATGCTTCCTGTAAGCTCTTTCAAAACCCACTAGTGAACAACAGGTCTCGGTCACTCACAATGGTCTTCGGCATACCATTAAATCATACTATTCACTTCACATATAGCTCGGCTATTTTGGCTACCATTCTTGACTTGATGGGTATAAATCTAGCTCTCTTGGTCAATTGATCAACTATGATCCAAATGCTATCGTACCATGCTCGAGTCCCCAACAGTCCATTCGATGAAATCCATTGATACTTGTTCCCGTTTCCACTTGGGAACTTCTAGCGATCACATCAAACCACTATGCTTCTTCGATTTTGTCTTTGCCAACTAGCAGTTCATGCATTTTGAGATAAATGTCCCAATGTCTCTCTTCATCCCTTCCTAATATTAGTTCTGCCTAATATCACTATACATCTTATTACCGTTGGGATGAATGGTCAATCTCGAATGATAGCTCTCTCGGAGCATCTCATCCCTCAATCCATTGATATCAGGAACAAACAATCTCCCATTCTTATGTAGGCAACCATATCGATCGAGTCCATACTGTTTCATACCTTCAGTCCCTAATCCAGCTTTAATCTTATCAATGATCTCAGCTAATCTTGCATCATATCTCTGACTAGTACCAATCCACTCAATTAGAGTAGGTCTAATGGTCAAGCTCAGCCATATCTTTGGCTCTAGTTCACATCTCAGTCGAAAATTATAACCAACAATATACCCCAACCGTGTCCACTTTAAGGACATAGCTCCCAAGCTGGCATGTCTCCTGCTTAAGGCATCTCCATCTGCATTACCTTTCCCCAATATATATGTGATATTAGAGTCATAGGAGGCTAGGAACTTTAACCATCACTGCTAGCGAAGGTTAAGATTTCTATGAAAAGAGGTACTACAACGATTTATTGTCGGTGAATATCTCGAACTACTCTCCCAAAAAATAGTACCTCCGAATCTTTAGCACAAACACAATTACAACGTACTCTAAATCAAGGGTCGGGTATTTCTTCTCATGTGGCTTTAGTTGTCGACTAGCATATGCAACAGCCTTGCTCCTCTGCTCAACACCACGCCTAATTTGGTACCACAAGCATCAGTGTATAACGTCTTCTTCTCATCCCGCCTTAGAATAGTCCTACAAATGAACCCTTTTTGCAAATGGTTATTCACTTGTGCCTCGATCTCTCTCAACTCTCTAGGTTCTGCCTCCTCAATGGCATCACTATCGATTTGGCATCCTTAATTATATCATTATCAACCCCAATCTCTCTATGTGGTGGAAGCCTACGCACTTCCTTGAATAAGTCCGGATACTTTCTAGATATAGGCACATATGAAAACTCTCTATGAGGGAACTTGAGCTAATCTGAACTGCTAATCATCATCTAATTGCTAGGTAGGCAGCCTGTCTCCAATCTATGCCCATCATTCATCCTTATCTTCATCGAAAGAAATTTGTAGTCCACTACCATTCTGTATCTCTTCATCCAGTCATTTCCTAAAACAACACCAAACCCAGAGAAACCCAAATAAAAGCAATTAGAAACACGAGAACATCCATGACTCTATAAGACCAAACACCACAAACCATACACATGCTAGTAAGCCTCCAACATGGTTCGTCACAATTAAAGATCGGTCAATAATTTTGAGTCTCAGTCCCATTCTATTTACTAAGTCACTAGACATAAATGAATTTGAAGCCCGGTATCAAATAAAACTCGTATAAGAACATCATAAATGGAGAGCATACCTTGAATAATGATGTGTTTCCCCTTCTCTTTCGCCGATGGAGCATTTGACGAAGTTGGAACGACATTGGTAGCATATGATTTCATCATCTCTTCTGCTTCATCGGCTTTGGATAGTCCTTATGAATGTGTTCAAGCTTGTTGCACCTATAGCATTTCTACCCCTTAACATTGCAGTATCTACTGTAGTGACTCTTCTCTAAGCGGCTGTAGCAAGTCAAAGCTTGTTTGCTACTTCCTCTTATCATTCCACTTCTTCTTGCCTCCTGATAGGTTGTGTGTCCAGTTGGCTTTTGCATTCGATGGTTAACTAGGTTAACCATTATGCTAACTTGGGTACAGATTGGTTTTTGATGTATCCACTTAGGTTGTGTGTCATGTTAGCTTTTTCATCTGGTGGTTAACTCGGTTATCCATTGTTTAAACTTCGTACATATTGCTTTTCAGATGTACTCGCTTAAGTTATGCATCTAACTTGCTTTTGCATCTAGTGGTTAGCTTGGTTCACCATTATTCTAACTTAGGAACAAACTGGTTTTTTGATGTACCCACATAGGTTTTGCCTCCGGTTGCTTTTGCATCCGATGGTTAGCTCGCTTAACCATTGCTCTAACTAGAGTATAGATTGGTTTTCTTATATACTCTATTTAGTTTTGCATCTAGTAGGATTCTGAATCTGATGGTTAGCTCGATTAATTGTTATTCTAACTCATGTACACATTGGTTTTCTAATGTACCCATTTACATTACACGTACGGTTGGCTTTTGCAACTGGTGATTAGCTTGGTTAACTATTGTTATAACTCAGATACAAATTGGTTTTCTAATGTACCTGCTTAGGTTACGCATCCAGTTGGCTTTTGCATCCGGTATTAGCACGGTTAACCAATATCCTAACTTAGGTGTAGATTGCTTTCTAATATGCCTTCCTGGGTTATGCATCCAGTTGGCTTTTCCGTTTGGTGGTTAGCTTCCACTACTACAAAACAGGCCATTTGCATCGCCTCATTTGAATCGGTTGAAGTAAAAACTGATGCAAATAGAACTATTTGCATCAGTTCTGTCTTAATAACCGATGCAATTGGTGCATAGAAAGCAATAGGTAATAAAAAAATCAACTTTGCATCAGTTGTCACCAACAACGGATGCAAATACGTCGATGCAAATAGTTGTAATAGCATCGGTTATAAAGTGAACAGATGCAACTAAATTAATTTGCTTCCCTTTCCTTACGCACTTTTGTTGATTCCAGTGTTTCGCCGCTTATTTTTTCATTCGCTTCCAGTATTTCGCCTGCTTCCCAAAAAAAACCCTAACCTTAGCCAAATCCATGATTTAATCAACCGAATTCCTCTCCCATTTTCTCATTCACTTTCTTCTCCTCTCTCTCATCTCAAACCCAAATTTCCTCTAATTTCGTTCAGGTAATTTCATTTGTTTTGGGGTCAAAAGAGAGGGGTGTAGGAACTTCGACGTTGACGCCTGTTTTGAGATCATCGATCAACCTTGAGACGACGATGGAGGCGTCGATGCCTACAAGATCTGTTTCTCCCAATAGGCTAAAGTTAGGGTCTCGACTGCCATCTTTGATCGAAAGGGGTCGAAATATTGACGATGCTGAAGTGGATTGGTTGCGGTCGTCTAACCGAGCTGTATATGTTTCATTTCACTGGCTAATACTATGGGTAGCTGGTGCTGGTGCTATTCAGTTATTATAGCTTTATTAATGTCTTTTTAATGAAGTTAGTTGCAATTAGAGTAACATATCATTGATGTTTAGAGATAGATATACGAACAGCGACTAGCTATTACTTTGCGTGTCCTTGCTCTTATGGGTCTTCTTTTAAATTATCAGTCCATTATATTTAATGCAGCAGCTCCCTGTATTTGAAAATAATTAGATGTTATACCGAAGCCATGAATGAAAAAAAGGAGGAGAAAAAATAAATAAAAACAGATAGGTAAAGATTGTAATTAACAATTCGGATCCGAAATTTATTGCTACTGATTAAATGACATTTTCCCATTTTTCAACAAATAACTTCATACTTGATCTTAACCCAATAATCCACATCTGTATGGAATATAATCCAAAATGACAATTAAAATTGCAGGGAATTAAATGACTGCCAACCATATCTACATTGATTTTTCATAGTCACAACTTCAGTGGACCCGTGTTCTCACATATGTACATGCTGACATGTTTCAAGCTACACTGAACACTGAGTACCTTCATGATTGGGATTGATTTTCCTTTCTTGATGTGTCTTTCTATAATTTTGTATATATTTGTAATAAATGCATCCATTTCTGTTTATGTATGTACTATTTTTTTCTATTTTTTTTCCTCGTTTGGAATTGTCTCTATGTTCCTCATGCTTTCTGAATCTTTTGTAGGACCTAATGGCTGGATTTGATCAAGAAGCTGCTGCTGCTATTATGGCACGATTGGTTTCTTTTAAGATGGAATCTGAGGTAATTATTCTTCACCTTGTTAATGAAACTTTCTATTAACCAAAAATTTAAACTACGGTATAGAATATAATTTGAATTGTCATGTGGTCTCGACCGTTGATATGATTATGAAATGCATGTTACTCCGATTCCACAATTTATTGGCTTTGCATAAATAATATGAAACTACATTTAGCAACTGTGTGCCGTACTGCTAAGAAATTTGAGCTCAAAGTCTTAATGTAAGCTTGGTTTTTTAGTAATCTACTTTCATGCTAGACTTTGGTGCGTGTTTCGATTCACTTAGTTGGTTTAGTATCCTTTTCTTATCATAGTTTGGATCCAATGGCTATAATGTTTTTAATGCCATCCAAATATTAAAATTGAATTACACACATTGGCTTATTCAAGAATACGTACAGTTTGAAATGTCAACGTACATGGACAACAGTGTATTTATGTATGCTTGCTTCCTGCGTCTCTTGACTTGTATAATATCTCAGATTTTATTTTTTATTTTTGAACTATTGTATGATTAAAACTGTAAACCTCAATATTTGTCATTTCCAACATTCTCTTAGTTTTACAATTGCATCTGTTAGCAGAACTCTAGACTAACCTTCATATTTTGATTTTAAATTAGTATTTTCCGATGCTAACTGACAGTGTTTGTGAAAATGATGATGTAAAAATTGATGTTTGCTCGAATGATCATATGCATAGCCATTATTTTCAGTATAAACAATTATCCTTTCTCATAATTATTGTTGTAGGCTGATTTTGACCCCATTAGATGGCTTGATCGGTCACTGATTCGAGTATGCTCCAAATTTGGAGACTATCAGAAAGATAATCCATCTTCATTCAGCTTATCACCAAAATTATCGATCTTCCCTCAGTTCATATTCCACCTCAGGCGGTCTCAGTTTGTGCAGGTATGATTTTGATTTGATCAAAGTCAACATCACCTGAATGCTGAACTACCTAGTATGCATATTTCCCTTCTCAAAATATTGAGGTACGATTAAAATCAAGAAATAACTGACTTGAGGAATAAAGGTCTCATGATTGGGATATGGCAATTTTATGTTAATTGACCTTTAAATTTGAGTTTTTCCTCCAACTGAGGTTTGTATCGCTAGGTTTTTGGCATTTGAGAAAAAGGCAAAAGCATAGCTAGCTGCCAAAAGCTACAATATTCTAAACATACATACTTGTTTTATTTGCTAAGTTAACTCCTTCCCATTACAGGTTTTCAATAATCGTCCTGATGAGACTGCATATTATAGAATGAAATCAGCAACAATAATTAAGTAGAATCATTATGTGCTAATTTTTTCTAGGGTGAAAGACACATAGAATTTCCTAGAATACTATTTGCAGACCTAAATGTGAGGGGGGCATTGGTTTAAGAAGGTTAGTAGATCTTAGAACCACTGCAAGCGTCAAACTTAACTATAATCTACTCACAAAGAAATGTTTATGGAGCACTTGGATGACTAACGGATATATTCATTAAAATACTCGGCTATGCAGATCAACAACAACTACTCAGTCACATTTAAACATATGATAAGAAATAGAGAATATGCAGCCATATTTTTTAATAGAGTCATTGTAAATGGTGAAACCTATGGATTAACCACATATCTTTGATAGATATTTTAGTATGGCACATGGCAGTTATGTTTTCAACTGGAAAAAATTTCTCTGAAATTATACCTATAATACAGTATGTCCAAATATTCTACCCGAGGCTAGAGAGGCTAAACAGTACATAGAGCCTATTACTGTTAACATACATCATGAATTTGATATCTGAGAGATTAACAACAAACTGCAATTTAATTTCTCTACATTGTGGAACTCTATTAGATAAAAGGATGATTTAGTGGACTAGCATCAAGTTATTTGGTCCAAATTAAATGCGAAGAAAATGGCAATGTGTGCATATAAAACGATGAACAAGAGATTATCTATAGTGGACCGTCTATCTAACTAGGGGATCCACTTAGATAGTCGTTGTCCACTGTGTTAAGCATATTGATCAGCAAACAATAAGTATGACCGTCTATCTTAATTATTTGTGAGTAGAAGCTGCTACACTATCATTGTTGGACTGAAATCAGCAACAATGTCATTTAATGGAAATAAAAGGTTTTTATAACAAAATATATGACCATACTAAGAATAATGAGTTGTTACAACAACTGAACTCTTGATTTATATATAAAATTTTGTTTTTTCTTATGAAGGAATGCATATTTACAAGTTGAATGGATATATTCAACAAACAAATAGTCCTATAACCGATGCTAGATACATGAATCTTAAGATATTCATGAAAAAGTTTGATTTAATTAGCAAAAGTTTTTCTAATGTACTGACACACATATACTTACATGAATCTTACTGTTTTGAATGTCTGTAACAGTAGATTAAAGTCTAAAAAGTCTAAAATGTATATAGTTCATCATTTATTTTTTTAAAAATGCTACTACATTATTGCTACCTTTGGTTCCAGAACCGTTGTCAGAATCTGCAGTTGCTTCTAAAAGAATATTTCATGAATTAAGTGCACTCATGTCTTTATTGCATGTTGTATAATTGGATAAGTGTAGCTATCACGTTGAATTGATTTTTAGGTCTGATCAAGATTGGATCAGTACTCTGCCCATTTCTGGACCTGTTTACTGTATTGACAGAGGTGGCATCATCATCTTGATTCGCCATGATGGGTCAAGAACCCTGCTGTATGAAATCTTGATCAGTGATGGCGAGGCAATGATAATTTTGCAGCCAATAGTTATGGATGCAGAGCAATCAGGTGAGAAGATCTTGATCAAGAAGATGATGCTTTTGGCGAGGCAGTGATAATACTGCAGCCAAAGTGGACTCTAGTGATCAAGATCAGTGCAACCATATGAGGAGATGAAGATTTCTAATCTGATCCTCTTCTACGATGGCACAGTTTGCGAGAATTGGTAAGAATTTGATATTTAGATGATTAAGAGATCGGTATACCCCCTTGTGATGATAATGCTCTGAAGGGAGAAGGATAAAAATCACCTTTTTTCTGATTGATAATTGCCTTTTGGCTATACTAGCTCTGATACCATGAAATGAAAGATGAATTTTATTAATCTCACTGCTGCTATTTCTCGAAATTGAATCTAGTTTCCATATTCTTCTCCCTTCTTCAGAATCTTTGTCTACAAGGTATGGTGCCCTGTAAAGTGATATCGTAACCCCAAATTCCTACATTTGCACATCACCATCAAATATGTCAGTTAAGAGTAATTTTGAGCCTGTTTGGTATAGACTTATTTTAAATCTTCTAGTTTGAATTATAATTTTGCCTGTACTATCTGCTACTCTCTTTTTCGTTCTGGCCTCAAAATTCAAAGCTAATTTCACGCATTTATGTATTTATGCAAGCTTACATGTAGGTATGTATAGTTTAAAACTCCATAACTACCATTCATTTCAATGCGGTAAAGACTAAAATGCAGTAAATTATTTACCAATTTATGTATTTATGCAAGCTTACATGTTTGTACTATTTGTATATTTTCCATCTTTATTCATAAGTAATGCATATAGTTTAAGAGTTATTTGCCAATTGATATGCAGATCAATACATGCAACGGATTGTACTATGGAGAAACTTTCAAGGGCCCTAATTCGCCTAACAAGCCTGCGTTGTGGACAGAAAATTGGATATCACAGTATACATCTAGTTCTTAACATTTTTGTTGGTTTAATCCTGTTAATAAGATAAAACAGTGAGTTATTTTTATTGCGCATGGTAAGGTTCCAAGTATACGGAGGGAATCAGTCCAGAAGATCAGCGGAAAGATATTGCTTTTGCTGTAGTTCTCTTTATAGCAGCAAAACATGGAAGCTTTGTAAACTACTATATGGTATGTATTATTTTTTTAATCACATGCTTAATCGTGTATCTCTCAGCAAGTTTGAGTATATTCTTTTAGTTACATGCTTACCAAACATAAATCAGTAAATAGACAGGGTCTCAATAATCAATACTGAGAAAAAGTACAATAAAAAAACATGTATCATATTTTGTTCTTCTTGCATTGAACGGAAGTCAGTTGACTACAAAGTTAAATCGATATCCATGACATAATTTTTTGATGGTGAAACGGTAAAATATGCATTGTTATATAATATTATGAACGAGGAGTCTGTACCTAGAATCTTCTATTTTATGAATTATTTGTGAGTTTGTTACAATAACATTTACAGTATCATGGAGGAACAAATTTTGGAAGGTACGGTTCTGCTTATGTAACAACAAGTTACTATGATGACGCACCACTCGATGAATATGGTTTGTATTACCTAAACTTCAGAAATTATAATCAAACCTTAATTTTCCTATATTATAACTCTATTTGTATGGTTTTGCTGCAGGTTTGATCAAAAACGCAAAGTGGGGTCATTTAAAGGAATTACATTCCGTAATAAAGGCATCATCCAATCCACTACTTTTCGGGAGTTATCTTAGCTACCAGCTTGGAAATCATTCGATGGTTTGTAAACCAGTTACCTTGTTCACATAGAAATTATCAATTAACGTATTACTAATCTTATACTATATATGGAAAACTTTCTCCTAGGCATATGTTTTTAAAGGAAAACCGAACTGTGTTGCATTTCTTCTTAACAGTGATGTAGTGCATGATGCTACTATTCAGTTTCAAAAAAGAACATATCAATTGGCTACAAGATCTATCAGCATTCTACCAGATTGTAAAAATGAAGCTTTCAATACTGCAAAGGTTATTTACAATAAAACACCTAAGTATTGTTACATTTTGATGCTTTACATTGGCTATACTTTACAATATATTGAATCTAAGTTGGATATTCTACTTTTAAGTCATCAAACTTTCAATCTTCATATTCTCTGTTCAAACTCAAGCAGCATTCAACTACTTCATTGTTAAAATGGTCTGAATTTTAATGGATACAAAATTAGGAGCATATAATGAATATATCAAAACCAAATGCATTATAAAAAAAACTGCATTACTTATTTCCATTCATTGTGGTAAACATCAAACACGTACATATACACATACACCAAAGAGTAAGCATGTTCAATCATATATTTAAGTATTTTGCATTTTGAAACACATAATATTTACAAATTATGTACACGACGATTGTTATAATTCACGATGATAATGCTCAGTATGTTATGCTTCTTTAAATTTTTACATACTACAAATTTTACATCGATCAAACTTTGATATTACTTAAACTTTGTATTTGTGCCATCAGCACAGGCTCAACATACGTACAAGTAAAAGTCATTTTGTAAGCAAAGATACGGCAAAAGAAAGCAAAATCGAACCATCTGAAGCAAAACAAAGCGAAAATGATTCATCTGAAGCAAAACAAAGCGAGATTGAATCGGCTGAAGTAAAACAAAGTGAAAATGAATCATCTGAAGCAGAACAAAGTGAAACTCAATCTTCTGAGCCAGAACAATGTTCTTTCTGAAACTTAGGTATAGGTTATTCACTTTCATCAATCCTCAGTTTTTTCTTATACATATTTTGGGTGTCATGTGGAGCTCTTTCTATACTTTGTATTTTTTACAACCCAAAATCAAATGTTTTTAACTCATGATGGTATTTTGATCAATGTTTAAAGAGAGTATTCACAACAATATTCAGGAAATGATAGGAGAAGGGTATAGAAACGATGAATCAGAGTGGGAAATGATGTAACTATTGATGGTTGAAATGTATGGGATGGTTGCAGCAATTAGGTGATGTGAAGTGAAGTATAGAGAATGGCAATTTTATGGTGTTCAGGTGAGTTAATGTGAATATGAAGTTTTTAGCAGTATAGTTTGAAATGATATGTGTGAGTAGGCAGGGAAGTATGGTATAGTATGAAATTGTACCGGTGGGTAAGTTGTATAAGGTGAGTTAATGTGAATATGAAGTGTTGGGTTGACAGGGTGGTGGTGGTTCTGGAGGACGGTTGGCAGTAGTATTTGAAGTTGATTTGGTAATATATGGTGTACTGGAGTGTGAAGTTGAATTGGCAATATATGGTGCACTGCAGGAGGTTGTATGACAGTTTTGGAGTGGTTGGATGATGTAGTAGTGGTGCACTGGTATGATGTAGTAGTTATGCAGTGTTGAAGTTGAATGTTTGTAAAGTATGCACGGATGTTATGAAGTGCATGGGCTGGTAAGGTATGGGTGTATGGCACTTGCAGGGGGCAGTAAGGGATGAAAGGTTGTATATGGTTGTATAGGCAGTGGTGTGTTTAATGAATGGAGTGATGCAACTGTAATGTGGAGGAGGGGATTGATGTGTTCAGTTGCAGGGTTGCACAGGCATTGGCACAGGGCAATTCTATGGAGTGGAGTGTTTGTGGTGCACACAGTTGGCAATGTGGTGATGTTGTAATGTGGAAGATTATATATGCCGAGAGGGTAGTGAGATGGATAGCAGTGAGTTTGGAGCAATGTAACATGGAGGGGGGGTTGAAGTATGGAGCAGAGGAGTGTTGCAGTTATGTGTATGTGAGGTAGGGGCTTGGATGATGGCAATAGGCAGAAGTAATGATGTGTTTGGTTTGATGTTCAAGGCAGTGGTGGATTTGAAGCATGGCCGTGGTTTGTAGCTTGATGGGGGTTATACGGAGGCTATATGGAGGGCAGAAGTGTGACTGAGTGGTTGTATGGAGTGGGTTGTTTGTACTGTATGAAGTGTGGTGAAGTACTGTATAGATTATTAACACTTTAATTGATATATATTTATTTTGTTATTATGTTATTCAGTTTGTATTTTCCATCAAATTTAATTTTGAATGATTGTAATATCATATGCAATAATTGTTTGTTATAATCAATAATATATATATATGTACGTATGTATGTATGTACACTGTAATAATGGTTTTTGAGAATGGCTTTTTTGCATCAGGTATAAATAGCTGATGCAACAGAGGGATTAGTTTGCATCGGTTGTTATAAAAAACTGATGCAATAGAGGGATTAGTTTGCATCGGTTGTTATAAAAAACCGATGTAACAAGTTACTTTGTTGCATCGGTTTTCATTACAATCGATGCAACATGATGATATTTTGCATCAGTTGTTAGTAACAACCGATGCAAAAAGGACCTTTTTGCATCGGTTTCAGAACTGATGCAAAAGTGTTAAGCCAGTTGCATCGGTTGCATATGCATCGGTTGTTGAACTGATGCAAATGGGGGGTAAACAACCGATGCAAATGACCTGTTTTGTAGTAGTGTTCGTTATATGTTATTCTAACTCGAGAACAGATTGGTTTCGTTATGTGCCTGCATAATAATGCTTTCGGTTGGCTTTTGCATTCGTTGGCTAGCTCAGTTAACTATTACTCTAAAACGGGTACATATTAGTTCTCTGATATACCCGCTTAGGTTGTGCATTCGAATGGCTTTTGCATTAGGGGTTAACTCCGTTAATTGTTGTTCTAACTTGGGTATAGATTGGTTTTATGATGTACCCGCTTAGGTTATGCATCCGATTAGCATTTGTATCCTGTGTTTAGCTCGGTTCACCGTTGTTCTAACTTGGATGCATATTTATTTTATATTATACCCGCTTAGGTCATCTGGTTGGTTTGCACATCCAGTGGTTAGCTCGGTTAACCATTGTTATAACTCAGGTAGAGATTGGTTTTCTGACCCACTTAGGTTGTGTGTCCGTTTAGCTTTTGCATCCGGTGGTTAACTTTGGTTAATCATCGTTCAAACTCGGATATAGAACAGCTTTTCGATGAACCTTCTTAGGTTATGCATTCGGTTGGCTTTTGCATCTCGTAGTTAGCTCAGTCAACCATTAGTCTAACTCGGGTATAGATTGATTATCTGTTGTACCTGCTTAGGTTATGCATCCGGTTAGCTTTTTCATCTAGTGATTAGCTTGGTTAACCGTTGTTCTAACTCGAGTACGAATAAGTTTTCTAACGTACCAGCTTTGTGCATTCGGTTGGCTTTTCATCTAGTGGTTTGCTTGGTTAACCGTTGTTTTAACTTAGGTACAAATAGGTTTTCAATTGTACCAGCTTTGGTTGTGCATTCAATTGGCTTTTGCATTCGACGGTTAGCTTGGTTAACCATTATTCTAACTTAGATATAGATTAGTTTTATGATTTATCCACTTAGGTCGCATCTGGTTAGCTTTCCACCTGGTGGTGAGCTTAATTATCCGTTGTTCTAATTCTTATGCAGATTGGTTTTCTGATGTACCCCTTCACGTTGTGCATACGGTTGGCTTTTGCAACTCGTGATTATCTTGGTTAAATATTGTTCTAGCTTGGATACATATTGGTTTTCTAACTTACCGGCTTAGGTTATGTGTCCGGTTGGTTTTTGCATTCTGACGGTTAACATGGTTAAACGTTGTCTAATTTGAGTATAAATTAGTTTTCTAATGTTCCTACTTTTATCATGCGTTTGATTGAGTTTTGCATCTGGTTGTTAGCTCGATTAACATTGTTTTAATGTGGGTAATGATTTATTTTTTAATGTACCCACTTAGGTTGTGCATCTGTTTGGCATTTGCATCCTATGGTTAGCTCGATTAATCATTGTTCTAACTCAGCTAAGATTGGTTTTCTGATGTACCTATTTACATTATGCATCCGGTTGGCTTTTGCATCTAGTGAATAGCTTGGTTAACTATTGTTTTAACTTGGGTTTAATCGGGTTTTCGATGTACTCGCTTAGTTTATGTGTCCGTTAGCTTTTGCATTTGACGGTTAGCTTGGATATTAGTTATTTTAACCCGGGTATAGATTGGTTTTTTAATGTACCCGCTTAGGTCGTGCATTCGGTTGGCTTTTGTTTATGATGATTACCTCAATCAACCATTGTTCTAACTCGAGTATAGGTTGGTTTTCTTATGTACCCGCTTAGGTTGTGTGTTCGGTTGGCTTTTGCATCGGGTGGTTAACTGCGTTAACCATTGTTCAAACTCAGGTACAAATAGGTTTTCTGATGTATCCGCTTAGGTTGTGCATCCTATTTGCTTTTTCATTCGGTGGTTAGCTTGGTTAATCATTATTCTAACTCGAGCACAAATAGATTTTATAATGTTCCCGTTAGGTTGTACTTGGTTAGCTTTTCAATCCACTTGGTTAGCTTAGTTATCTGTTGTTCTAACTCGGGTCTAGATTTGTTTTATGATATAACCATTTATGTTGTGCATATGGTTGACTTTTTCAACCAGTGATTAGCATGGTTAACTTACTTTCTAACTCAGGTAAAGATTAGTTTTCTAATATACCTGCTTAGGTTGTGCATCCGGTTGGATTTTGCATTCATTGGTAAACTTGATTAATCGTTGATCTAACTCAAGTATATATTGGTTTTCTGATGTACCACTTAGGTTACGCATCAAGTTGGCTTTTGAATCCATTGATTATCTTGGTTAACCATTATTCTAACTTAGGTAGAGATTGATTTCCTGATGTACTCGCTTGGATTGTGCATTCAGTTGTCTTTTGCATCTGGTGGTTAGCTCGGTTAATCGTTGTTCTAACTCGGGTACATACTGGTTTTTTGATGTACCCATTAACCTTATCCGGCCAGTTGGCTTTGGCAACCAGTGATTAGCTTGGTTAACTATTGTTCTAACCCATGTATAGTTTGGTTTTATGATGTACCTAATTAGATGGTGCATCCAATTAGCTTTTGCATTGGATGGTTAACTCGGTTAATCGTTATTCTAGCTTAGGTACAAATTGGTTTTTTGATGTACAAATTATATTTTTTGTTCAATTAATGTTTTCATTCGGTGGTCAGCTCGGTTAACTGTACTTGCATACATATTGATTTTCTAATGTTACCGCTTAGCATGTGCGTCCGATTGGCTTATGCATCCAGTGGTTACTTCGGTCAACCATTGTTCTAACTCGGGTACAAATTGGTTTTTGGATGTACCCGCTTAAGTTATGCCTCTGGTTGGCTTTTTTATCTGGTGGTCAGCCCGATTAACCAATATTCTAACTCAGACACAGATTGGTTTTCTGATGTGCCCGCTTAGGTTTTGCTACGGTTGGCTTTTGCATCCAGTAGTTAGCTCAGTTAACTGTTATTTTAAATTGGGTGTATATTGATTTTCTAATGTACTTGCTTAGGTTGTGCATTTGATTGGCTTTTGCATCCTTTGGAAAGCTCGGTCAACATTTATTCTAACTCAGATACAAATTGTTTTTTAATATACCCTTTAGATTTTCCATCTGGTTGGCTTTATGCATTTGGTGGTTAGCTCTGTTAATCATCGTTCTAACTAGGTACAAATTGGTTTTACGATGTACCAGCTTGGGTTGTGTATCTAGTTGGCTTTTCCTTTCGATGATTAGCTCGATTATCTATTACTCCTTAGGAACATATTGGTTACCTAATGTACCAGCTTAGGTTGTGCGTATAGTTGGCTTTTGCATCCAGTGGTTAGCTTGGTAACTGTTTTTCTAACACTGGTACATATTGGTTCTCTGATGTGCAGGCTTAGGTTATGCTTTCGGTTGGCTTTTACATTCAGTGGTTAGCTCGATTAACCGTTGTTCTAATTTAAGTACATATTGGTTTTCTAATGTACCTTCTTAGGTTGTTCATCTGGTTGGCTTTTGCATCCGGTAACCGTGTTAAAACTTGGGTATAGATTGGTTTTCTTATGCACCCACTTAGCTTGCATGTCTGGTTGGCTTTTGCATTCAGCGGTTGGCTCGGCTATCCATTTCTCTAACTCAATTACTTATTGGTATTCTAATGTACTTGTTTAGATTGTGCGTCCGGTTAGATTTTTCATTTGGTGGTTAGCTTGGTTAATTGTTGTTCAAACTCGATTGTAGATTGATTCTTTGATGTACTCGCTTAGTTTGTGTGTTCGGGTGGATTTTGCATATGTTGGTTTTCTCAAACAGTCGTTGTTCTAACTCAGATACAAATGGTTTTCTGAGGTACCCTATTAGGTTGTGCGTCCAGTTGCTTTTTGCATCCGATGTTAGCTCGGTTAACATTGTTCTAGCTTAGGTATATATTGGTTTTCTAATAGCTTAAGTCATGCATTCGCTTGGCTTTTTCATCCTGTGGTTAGTTCAGTTATCGGTTATTCTAAATCAAGAATAGATTGGTCTCTTAATGTACTTTCTTATGTTGTGCATCTGGTTGGCTTTTGCATCTGGTGGCTAGCTTAGTTAAACATTTCTCTAGCTCAGGTACATATTGATTCTCTGATATACCTACTTAGGTTGTGTAACATTCTAGAATTTTATCATTTTGATTTTGAATATTTAATTAGTTTTAAATATTGAAATAATTTTTTTTTAAAGTTTAATAATTTGAATTCGGATATAGTGATTACTTAAGTATTTGAACTGTGAATTAAATATTAATTAGATGGATTTAATAGCCTTATTTAACTTCTTTTCATTAACTAATAATAACGGCGAACTCATTTTATAAATTTATTTTGTTTGAATAAATAACAAAAAAATTATTTGTAACAAAATGATTCGATCTTAATAAAGTATTTTTAATTTAATTTATAGGATTTTTTTTCATAATTTTTAATTGGCAAAATATTTTAATTATCGTTTGATGTATTTTACAGCAAACGATGGTATTTTTTAAATTTCACAGAATAAAACAATTTTTGTATTATATTTTGATTTGTGATCGTATCATATTTTGGTGTATGATTATATTTTTATTTCTACCACTCACGGTTCGTACGCTAATGGAATAATGCTTGGGGTACGACAAAACCTACTTTTTAAAACATTTTTTAAGTTAAATCAAAACCCAAAATTTGGAAATGACTTGACATGATGGTTGCATTTGAGTGTTGACTTAGTTTTACTTGAGAATTTTGGCTAACTTGGGTTATAAGTAATGTAAACAAAATTTTGTTATAAAATCAGTTGTCAACACTTACGCTCTTTCTATTTTCTCTTGTTCATCTTTCCCTCTTTCATTTGATTAACAATGAAGGAAATAATGGCCTCAACTTCAAAATCCAAAATCAAATAGTTCCCTCGATGAAAAATGATAAAACTTGATTATTTGAACATGTGTGGTCATTATCTTCAATTCTATATAAGTTTGGTTATGTACGATGATGATTAGACAAGATCAATGTTTCAAGTTAAGCTAGGGCTTTGGTCAGTTTGTGATTTAGGCGATGAGAGGCCTAGTGGTTGATTCCATTGAGTTCATGGTGTCGAAGTGCATTAACGATCGAAGTTGTGGAAGATGCGTTAGTGGGAGGCACAACGCATCCTCTAGTGGTCAAGGTAAGTTCGTGCCAGGTCGCTTTCTGGTTATGGAGGTCGAGCTCCTCTATGTTGGGCGGATTAGAGTGCTTGCGTGAATTGGAGTTGTTTGGTGCGAATGTGAATTGATTTCATGGAGAATCGAGGGAAAGTGGGGGAGGAGAAGGCTCGGTTATATTGTAGTGAAGGTGCATAGTGTGCATGGCTTTGATTTTGTAATTCGGGAAGAAAGGATTAAGGAGGGAAATTTATTTAAATAGGGTAATTAATATGTTGATTAATTTAATTAAATCAATAACTTATAAATTCAATATCTTGCTCATACGTGGTTGGATTTGGACGTGATCTTTTGCATTGAACTCGACGTTATCTATACCTTGGAACTGATTTCGTGGAATTTGGAGTTAGTTGAATTTCAGACTAAACTCGAATATCGTTCCATTTTAGATCAAACCGAAACGTGGTGCACCAATTGCAATCTCTATGAGTTTACTTGCTTTTAAATAAACTATATGATATCTGTATTGCTATAGTTTATTATTGAATGCTTGGATGATAGTTGATAGTTCTGATGTAGTATAGATTAATGATAAAGGTATAGTGATTTAATTTAATTAATTCAACCTAGTTAAATTAGTTATACTTCGTTCGGGATTTCTATTTAGCAGAATAAAACTCCGTTGTACTACAATTAAATTAAATAGATTATTTGGATATCTATCGAGCAGTATAAATCACCGTTCCGTGCTTGCAAAGAAAAAGGATTATTATTATTTAATTTTTGTTTGGATTTGAATTCCCACTGAATAGCGGATAACATAGATAACTATTGTGCCACAGGGGAAAAAAGAAGAAGAAGTGGAGTGTTTTTGTAGCGAATAGGTCACCGTGGGCACTTCGAAATGCATATATGCATGTGTATGCGTGCATGTGCGTGTGTGTATATGTGTGTGTGTATACATGTATGTATGCATATATTTATATGTATGTGTGTAAGGTTAACAGTGGCCTTTGTAGAGAGACCCTAAGAGGTTTCTCGCCATTATTAACTTACTGTTATATGCATCTTACTTATATTCTTATGCTACTTATATTGATGTTTTGTTGAAATATTTATGACATACTATTTGTTTTGTGTAAATGACATTAAAGCAATTATCGCTATACCGACGATAACGACCCGTATTTTTAGCTATTTTAAATTATTAAATAAAAATGGTTAAAAATAAAATATTAATGATTTTGAATGTAAGTTATTGGATATGAACTTGAATAAAATTTTGAAATAAACGAATTTCGAAGGTTTAAGTAATAACAAGTATTGAAAGGTAATCTATGTCCTGAATGTGTTTATAACCAACAGTTGGATTAAATAATAAATGTTGAATTCATTAGATGTAAATAAAGTAATTGACTGATAACTAAAATTCACTTAAAATCTAATATTGAAATTTGTTTAATATTGAACAATTAAATTGTTTAAATTTAATATTAGAAATTATTTGAATAATTAAATTCTGAATTCAATATGATTGATAATGATATTGAAAGCTGATGTAAATTTTATTTAAACAACAATGAAGGTTGTTAACATTTAAAATTGGATTTAAAAGCGAATAAATAGAAATTGGAAATTTTATATTATGAACGAAACGTTAAAATAAGGATCTGAAGGCACAGTCTCAGATTTTTATGAAACAAGTTCCATTTGATCAGTAATAATGTGTTATTATCAGATTTCAAATTTCATAGCGTTTGGAGTTACCGTTTGGTCGTACGGGATAGAAACGCGTTGAATTTAATATCGAAAATTTTAATATTTTAATTGGATCCATAAAGCTATCTTCCACATACGATCGAATTAGACCTCGAAACAAGTTCCACTATATTCGAAATAGGGGTAAAACATTATAAACACTAGGCGTCATGCTTCGTCTGGAGTTCGTCCGAAAAAAGTTGAAAATAATATTAAAATAATATGTTTACACTTGTAAATAAGCACACAGTAAAAAAAACCCTAACCCTAATCTATTCGGGCTGCCAACTTATTCAATAGCCGAAACTACTCCTCTTCCACCTCAATTATCTCCTTTTCCAAGCTTTTTTTTGAAATCTTTCAACTACAAAAATCTAGAGCTCATCAAGACGAGGAGATCTAACGGTCATGATCGACATTAGTGGACCACATTGGCGACAGTTCACCTTCGTTTGGAAGCAGTTTGGGTCAAGATTTCTCAACATTGGAGGAATCAAGCTACACCGGAGCTTGGCCCTAGGGGAAGCTAGCTACGATACACATGTTGATGTGACTTGATCGTCTTTCGATCGCGTGCAGGTAGAGCGGCCAGAAGATTCACGCGACGGTTATGGGTTGAGTAAGCTCGAACTTGCCTGGAGCATGAATGATTGGAAGAAGATGTTTCGTACGCCTTGATTCTCTGCTGGAAGATTTGAACGTCTAAGATTTCTCTAGATTATAAAAGAAAATGTAAATTTATTAATTAAACTATAGTTTAAATGGTGCAATCTTTAAAACTATATATCTTTTTCATACTTTATCAGAATTGGATGAAAAAAGTGGCGACGCAATCGTGATGACGAGCACTACATCATGAAACTGATTTGGAGCTTGTTAAAATTTTAGGTTAAATAGAATGTCGTTCGATTCGATTTAAAATTGAAAACTAAAGGTGAGTGCTTTATAACGCTCACAAGTACTAGAATATTTTTACGCTAGTTAAAATTCGAAATTGTGAAGTGATAAAAATTTATTGATTGTTGTTTGATAAATTTAATTGTCATCTAAATTTTCATTGAATTAACTATTAAAAATTAAAATTGATAGTTAAATATGAAATAGGAATTTAATTGCCAATAAAACATCCGATTTTAATAACTATGAAATTGTTGTGAATTATACTTACTGTTTGGATTATTGATTGCGATGGATGTTATTGGTTGATAATTTGGATGATTTAGATGTTTATTTATTCTGATATATCCTATTATCACCACGTATATTATTTACAGCATATAAATTGTAAATTGAATTATTTTGAATAAATTAAGAAATGGGTTGAAATGATATATATCTATGGAACTGTGATTTGGATTGAAATGATATATATCTATCCCTGAAATTAAATTGGAATAACTGATCACTTCGCCATAGGATAAAAAATAATATAAGGACGCCAGATCAGTTAAATGAAGTGATTTTAAAATTTCGATTTGAAATCTATTTAAATGATTTTGATTTAAAAGAAATAAAAATAAATTTTATAGAAATCAAATTATTTTCGAAACTTGAGGTTGGAATATTGAAATTAAAAATTTGAAACAAAAACTTTTTAAATAACCGAAGTGAATTTTTAAGTTATAATAGAAATATGATTGAATTTCAAAAATTGATTTGTTTTAAAAAGATTTGAAATTTCATTCGAACTTTGAATATTGCTAAATAAAGGTGACATAAAATGGTATTTCAGAATTGAGCTCAGAATAGAACTATATTCGAGGATTTGATTTTATTTGGACATTGAAGTTAAATTTAATTTAAGTGATTTAAATCGATATTTTGAAAATTGAACTCGAATTAAATAAATTAAAATGGTTTAAAATTGAGAATTGAATTGAAATTAATTCAAGTTGGAATTGAATTAAATTAATTGGAATTGAGATTGAATTTGAATTAATTTGGAATCAAAGTGGAAATTGGTTTGAATTGAAATCGAAATTGCATCGATTGAATGAATGGAAATTGGAATTGATTCGAATTAGGAAGTTGGAATTGAATCGGTTTGACTTCGAAGCTGTTTTTGATAAAATTATTTAATATAAATTGTTTAAAATCTATCTTCTTAAACATACAAATCATTTTGGTTTTCCAAATTACTTCGCTATATAAACCATTTTAATACCTAAACTATTTTATATAAAACTATTTTAACCATTCAAACTACTTTTGACTATTTTAACCATTTACACTACTTTTAACTATTTTAGTTACTTAAGCTATTTTAAATTATTCAAACTAGTTTTCAAAATTTCAAAGTGGTCAAGGATGAAATGTTTATATTTAAATCTTGGATTGAAATACGAATTGGGCTAAAATAAAGTTATAACCTAAATTGAAATTCGAAACAACTTTGGAAATGAAATCGTGATTTTAAGGCGAAAATGATTGTGAAATGAAAGGGAATATTTTGTGTAAATATAATGATTTCGACGTGGATTTTATTTTGAAGCAAACATGATATTTTGATATCAAGTTTGAACTATTTTCAAAATGTAAAGTACTAGCCGGTATGAAAAATGGTGTTTGGTTGTTAAAGAGACCGGGGTCGGATATGAGCATACTCTCTGTCGATACTAGAACCACTTTAACAACTATGTACGTGGAGGAGACTCCAGAACGAAGTGGTTGGATATAGCGATGATTGCTGGATTTGAAGAAAGGGAACGATGATCGATAGGCCCCGACACTTGTGCTAATTTGAAATGACTGAAATAGAATGACTTGACTAGGCCAGGGGTGCTAGCTACCCTAAGAGGACGCATTTCTTCATTTGAATATACTGTTTTGATTGTTATTGGTAATCACCCTCCTAATTTTGGGAGTGTTGGACGCAATGGGCGGTCATAGCTATAATGCATCACCACTAGCCTACGACTCAAACTGGCAGCATCCTACCTTGGGCATTGCCTCACGTGTCCTGTCACACTTTTATCCCTATACGAGACCCATACGATTTAGGTTTGGTGTTTTCGTATCACAGCGCATCCCTAACTACCGATGTTCTATTGGTGGTGTCAAATGCAAACTATACACCGATGCTTAAAAATGCATTAAAGGGGATCAACGTAGAGTGTAACAACCTGCAAATTTCACGATTATATATTTAAATATTTTATTTAAATATAACATCATTAGTTGAATTTAAAGTCTAAAATGTGACTTTTTGTAAACGGCCTAATCCGGACTCAAGACCACTTCCATTTAGTTCAAAATAACATCTACAACTTCTTTGAGTATATACATCAATATGTTTGGAGTTGATTAGGATTTTGGTATTTTGTATGGGCTTTGGGTTGGGTTCTAGCCACTAACCCTACAATAGAACCCAAACTCTTCTATCTAATAGCTCCCACTCAACTCCTCTTCATTCATTCATTCTACTTCTAATTTCCTAACACTCAAGCTATATGGAAATGGGGGAAAGAGAGGAGATCAGAAATTCCTAAGCCTTAGTTCTCTTAGGAAATTCAAATTCATGTTATAAATCATAGAGAAACTTAGGTGAGCATTCTCTTCATCTTCTCCATCTTAATCTCTCTTCAATTTTCAAAATTTCCTATTACCTAACTAAGGAAATCTTTGCTTGTGATAATAGATTGAAGATCCTTGAGGTGTAGTTGAAGAGGAATTGATCTTTCGTTATTTTAGAGCTTCTCAATTGTTGTTTTTGAGTTTAAAGGTGAGTTCTCGAACTCACATCTATGTCTATTGCTTTCATTTTGTTAGGTATGAATTCCTAATATCTATTTCATGTACAATTGCTTTTGATTTGAATTGGTTTGGTGAATTTTTCAATTTTGGTATTTTGAAGTCAAAATCTTTAAAGGTACTATCTTGGGTGTTTGGACATGTTTTTGATGGTGTAACGAAGAGCCTGTAGGGCTGGGGCATAGATCTCTAGCATCCATCGCTCGTTTGATCGCTTCCAGTTTGGATTTTACCCTCTTTAGGCTAGGCTGATTTTTGCCTAGCAGACAAATCCAGACATCTGGTTGAAAAATTCAGATGTTTGGTAGGGGTCCCTGGAAAAGAAAAAAATAACAAATCCAGAAAAAATGGCTGAGACAAAATCTAGACGTCGGGTTAAACCCAACCAGACGTTTTGTCCTGTGCAATTTTGCCTATTTTGGCTGTTTTTAGTGCATATCCAATTTTTATCGATTTTTGTTGATCCGGTTAGTTATTTCCAATTATTGTCGACCATGCTGACTTCATTTATGGATTTTTGGGAATATCCATTTGATGGATTTGATATCGATTTTTATGATCTTAATTCATGTCGTCGAATGCGGATTTTGGTGATAGATTGTTTTTACAATCATTTCTGTGATTTGTCACTTTAAAATACAAAGGTTTTTATACTGGTAGTAAATACTAATAACTCTTTCACAAAAACATGTTCAACACTATTTTTGTACAGTGCTTGTGTTTAAAACCGTTTTCTAATCTATTAGTATATACAGACCTTTACCTCATTCTTATGAGAAATTTAATTAAACGACTTAGTAAAACATGTGGTATGTAACGCTTGCGTTTACTTCGTCCATTAATTCTTGGACTTGTTCGATTGAAATTTCGTGACAATTTTCAAGTGAAAATCTACAATTTGTTTGTAAATATTTAAGTTAATTCGGTGGTTATAGGACATGAAGCGAAACTCATTTATTTACAAGCTTAGTGTAATTTACACTTATCGATCAATGATGATCATTTTATGATTTAGACTAGCGATATACGATGTCTCTTTGCTTGCGTGTGGGACTAAACCCCTTTTGTGGAGCTTCAGCTCAAATTGGTGGGGTAGCGACCCATGGTTTTTCGGGCCGTTTGTGGAGCCTCGACTCAAATTTGATGGTTAGCGACCATGGAATAGCGTTTCATTTGTGATACATATGTTGGTGAGTTTTCATGCTCATGTTTGTGATAGTCCTTTCCCCCTTTTATGTTTTCTGGATTCCTAATTATCGATTTCTGGAATTTTTGTGTTTCACCTATTTTTGTGATTTGTATTGATAAGCTTTATCAATATTTGAGGTATGTTGAATAAGCAAAAGAATATAACATTCATTTTGGTGTTTTTGAGTAAATTTGAGATATTGTATGATGTTTGTTGTTATCATATATTTTCTGTCATATCTCTTATCCTATCTAGTTTTATATTATATTTATAGCTAGGCTAATCAGATTATTATTTTTCTTCTTAAATAATATTCGGGTCAGATCGAGGTGTTTCAAGTGCTTCAACCTGACTTCTTAGCAGGGACTAGCTTTTAACATTTGGCTAACTACATTAGCTCAGTAGTTTTTTTGTTTTTTATACATTCGAGATAACGACTCCTTGATGTATACATATTCTTTTGTCTTGCACTTGAACCTATTCTTTTGGGATGTAATGAATCTTTTATGACCACTACTTCGATGTACACTTCTATGTGATATATTCATATCTATTTCCGCCTTAGTGATATGAATATCTGTAACTTATTTGTATTATGCTTATTTTATATTTGTTTTCAAAGATCACATAGCCACTGTGTAGTAGTTTTGAGTTTGTAATTGATGTGTCAGGTTTCATCTTGAAACGAAATGCATGAAATACTATCTGACATATCGGTAGTCGCACAAAGCAATTACACAAATGGTCTCTCCTCAACAGCCTTAATCTTCATACTAGTCGACGGCATTACTCTGTAGTGGTCTTGGCTAGTGTGAGCATAGAGATGTGGCGTCACAGCTTCGTATCAAAGCCAAACTTTGAAACAATTTAGAATAATCTAAAAAGGATCATTGTCCTAATTCTCTCTTAGGAATCGTGCCTTAGGATTTAATTCGAGTCATAGGACGCATTTTATCCAATTTTATTTTATGATGTCTTGTTTTATCAATCAGGTTTATTTGATATTCATTCTGAGAATAACATTTTTCCTCTTCTTTCTTTCTTTCTTTCTTTCTTAAAGTAGAGAAATGGTAAGACCTGGCCGTCCCAGCGCCGCTCAATCCAGTGCTACTTCTCAGGATGGTGTATTCACGTCTACCCAACAACTTTTGGATCTTATGAAGAATGCCCAAGCTGTCGAACCCATTCTAGATCCTACTTATCCTAAATCCAGATTTGCATGCTTGTGCAGTGATTGTACCAATTTAGGTGGAAGGCCATTCAAGGGTTCCGAAAGCGTTATAGAAGTCCAAGCTTGGCTTAGAACATGCGATCGCGACTTTTCTCCCATGAATCTTGTGGATCTACACCGAGTCGAAGTGGCTTCTAGCATGCTCCAGAAGAGGGCATTGGATTGGTATGAGCTTTTGGTTTCTGAAATTGTTAAAGTAGATCTTACTTGGGAGCAATTCTGGGAAAGGTTCAAGTTAAAGTTTATGCCGAAAGCTAAAAAGTAACTTTAGCCCGACGCTTTATTGACCTTGTTCAAGGTGAATCTTCTGTGCTAGAGTATGTCGCATCTTTTGAATCCCTCTCTAAATATGGGGTCGAGTATACTAGTACCCATTGAAGAAAAATCAAAGGTTTATCTATGGGTTGAATAAGAATCTCAAAAAGGCTTTACTTATGAAACTAGAAGTTTTTTCGATCAGCTTGTAGATATCGCTCTTCGACTTGAAGTGGCCTATAAAGAAAGTGATGTTGAAGTTGTTGGTGCCAAAAAGAACTTCAAAAACAACAAGAAGAGGCAACTCGTCATTAAGTTCAAATGTCCTAATCCCAATAAGAAAGGGAAGAAAGTAACTTCTGTAGCAAAGACTCCTACCTCTAGTCGTGGAGTATGCTACAATTATGGTTCTAAGGGCCATTATGCAAATAAGTGTCTGAAGCCCCTTACTTCTCGCTATTGCAAAAGATCGGGTCATTATATATCTTAATGTCCCAAATTTCAAAGCAAGAACGAAGGAAAGCTAAACGTTGTGCAAGCCCCTAGTAACACTTCTCTTGGTCAAGGTATTTCTCGTTCTATCTTGTTGGCATTATTGTGTTTCATGATCATTCTATTCGAGTTCTTTCTGATACGGGTGCATCTCACTCTTTTATATCAAAGGAACTTATTGATACTTTTTCTTTAAATGTTGTGGCTTTGATGACTACAATGATAATTGCGAATCCGGTTGGTGGCTCCGCAATACCCAGTATTTTGTAAGGATGTTGAAATTATTTTATGTGATCATGCTTTTCATGCCGATTTGCATGTTGTGCGTTACTTAGGTTTTGGAATGATTTTAGGAATGGATTGGCTTAACCATTATGAAGCCCACATCCCATGTCCCGAGAGGACTATCCACCTTCGACATCCCTAATCTATTAAGAAAATTTCTATTTTTCTTAAAGATTCGGATTCCAATTCGGTAGCATCCTTATATTATCTAAATCCGCATGATGACGATAATGATGACGAGGAAGATGTCATTTCCCTCATTCACATTGTTCGTGAATTTTTCGATATATTTGAGCCCGTTTTAGGATTACCACCTAAGCGAGCAATTGAGTTCAAAATTAATCTAATTCCTAGAGTTCTACCTATCACTCGTCCTCCTTTTCGTATGTCCAATAAGGAAAATGAGGAGATGCGTAAACAATTATCCAAATTGGAAGCAGAACAGTTTATTCATTCTAGTTCCTCTTCTTGGGGAGCTTCAACCATCTTTGTGAAGAAATCCAATGGCACATTTAGGCTTTGTGTTGACTACCACAAACTTAATGATCTCACCATCAAGAATAAATATCCCTTACTTCGGATTGATGATCTATTCGATCAACTTAACGGTGCTAGAGTCTTTTCACAATTAGACTTAGCAACCAGTTTTCATCAGCTTTGAATTGCAGAGGATAGTATTTTTTTTGACGTCGTTCCGTACTCCTTACGGATCTTATGAATGGCTTGTTATGCCATTTGGTTTAATGAATGCTCTAGCTTATTTCGTTGACTTTATGAATCAAGTTTTCAAAGACTTCCTCGATCGATTTGTTCTCATCTTTATAGATGACATTCTTGTTTATTCTAAAACCGAGGAAGAGCATGAAAAACATCTTGGAAATATGTTAGAAACTCTTAGGAACAATCAATTGAAAGCAAAATTTTATAAATGCCACTTTTGGCAATCCCATGTGAAATTTTTAGGACATATTATTTCTGAATCTGGAATTTCTATGGATCCTTCAAAGATTGAGGAGATTCAAAATTGGAAGAGGCCGGAGCATGTGACGGAAATTCGTAGCTTTCTTGGATTGGCAGTCTACTATCGTCGTTTTATAAAAGACTTTTCTAAAATTTCTATACCTCTTATTAATTTGTCAAAGAAGGGAGTTAAGTACATTTGGTCAGACAAATGCGAAGCTCCTTTTTAGAAATTAAAATAACACCTTTCCGATGCTCCTATTCTTATGATTCCTGAAGGGAACCAAGACTTTATTATTTATACCGATGATAGTCGTGTTGGTTTGGGAGCCGTCCTCATGCAAAGGGAACGTGTTATTGCTTATGCTTCTAGGCAATTAAAGCCTACCGAAACTAGATATTCCACTCATGTTTTAGAGCGCGCGGCCATTGTTTTTGCCCTTAGAATTTGGTGTCATTATCTTTTGGGAGAGAAATTTGTTCTCTACATCGATCATAAATCTTTGAAGCATTTATTTTCTCAAAAGGAACTTAATTTGCTTCAACAACGTTGGCTCGAATTCCTTACATCTTATGATCTTAATATTATCCGTACTCCTGGAAAGGGAAATCGTGTTGCCGATGCCTTTAGTCGTAAGCAACAAACAGTGTTTCCATGATGATATCCGAATGGAATGATCTTGAGTCTTTGTCCACTTGTGAGATTCGAGATCGTGAATCCGATTCATGTTCATCTCTTGTTTTATGTAGCCTTGAGGCTCATCCTTCTCTTTTAGACCATATCCTTGAGGCTCAAAGGCAAGATCTTGAATTGGCTCTTCTTAGCCAAAGTTGTAGGGATAAAAATAAGCTTGATGGTTTGAAAGACTTTAATATTGATTCTCTTAGTGGCATTCGAAAATTTGGTAGAATTATTGTCCCACATATTAGTGATCTTCTTAAAGACATTTTAGAGGATTCTCATCGTTCCAAATTTTATATTCATCCCGGTAGTAGTAAAATGTACGCAGACATGAAACTACTTTATTATTGGGATGTAATGAAATCTAATATTGCTAACTTTATTAAGTGTTGCATGACTTGCCAAATCGTAAAGGCCGAGCATCAAAGGCCCAGTGGGTTATTGCAAACTTTAGATATTCCCGTTTGGAAGTGGGATCAAATTTCCGTGGAAATATTGACAGTCTTCCCCGTTCTCGTTCGAGTCATGATAGTTTGTGGGTGATTGTAGATAGACTTAAAAAATCCGTCCATTTGTTGTCGTTCGGTCCAATCGGGCCATACCTTTTTTGGCTAAACTCTATGTTAAAGAAATTGTTAAATTGCATGGAGTTCCTACTTCTATCGTTAGCGATCGTGATTCATTGTTTACTAGAGGATTTTGAAAAAGTCTTCAAAAAGGTTTAGGAACGAAGCTAATTTTTAGCATCGCTTATCATCCTCAGTTCGATGGAAAAACCGAGCATGTAAATAAACTCTTGAAGATCTTCTTCATGTATGTGTTCTTGATTTTGGTGGAAGTTGGGAAGATCATATTTCCCTTATTGAGTTTATTATAATAATAGCTTCCAATCTAGTATTGGTATGGCATCTTTAGAGGCACTCTGGATGGCCATGGCGATCACCTTCGTGTTGGTTTGAAGCCGGTGAGAAGCTGATTTTAGGTCCAGATTTTGTTCATGATTCCACAGAAAAGATTGACCTTATTCATCATAGGATGAGGGAAGCTGAAAGTAGACAGAAATCCTATGCCGATAACCAAGAAGGGATTTGGAATTTTTTATAGGAGATTGGTGTTCATTCATGTTTCACCTATGAAGGATGTTGTGCATTTCAGTCGATCGGGAAAATTAGCTCCTTGATATATTGGCCCATTTTCCATCACCGAACGCATTAGTTCCGTGGCTTATCTCCTTTTATTACAGGCTTAATTTTCTGCTATTCATGGTGTATTTCACATTTCTCAAATACGAAAATCCTTAGAGATTCTGATTCTATTCTTGAGCCTGGTGTTATTGAAGAAATTGAAGTTTCACTTGATTTGACTTATGAGCAACATCTTATCTGTGTCATTGCTATAGAGGTTAAATGCCTTCGAAATAAAGATGTTATGCTTGTGGAAGTTCAATGGTCCTAAAATCCTAAGGATTGTTCTTGGGAATCCATAGATTTCATCGAGCGAACACATCCGGACTTACTCTCTCATGCTCCTTAAGGTGAACTTCTCACTTCAAAATTTCCTTTGTGTTGTTATGCCTTAAAATGGTTGTTACTCTTTATTTTCTTCTTAAGTATTACAAGGATGCAATTTCTTTAAGGAGGAGAGTCTGTAACAACCCGCATATTTTGCGATTATATATTTAAATATTTTAATTTAAATATAACATAATTGTTGAATTTAAAGTCCAAAATGTGACCTTTTGTAAATGGTCAAATCCGGACTTGACACCACTTCCATTGAGTTCAAAACAACGTTTATAACTTGTTTGAGTATAAACATCAATATGTTTGGAGTTGATCATGATTTTGGCATTTTGTAGGGACTTTGGGTAGGGTTCTAGCCCACTAACCCAACAAGAGAACCAAAGCTCTTTTACCTAATAGCTCCCACTTAACTCCTCTTCATTCATTCATTCCACTTCTAATTTACTAACACTCAAGCCAAATGAAAATGGGGGGAAAGAGAGGAGATTAGAAATTCCTAAGCTTTAGTTCTCTTAGGAAATTCAAATTCATGTTATAATTCAAAGAGAAGCTTAGGTAAGCATTCTCTTCATCTTCTCCATCTCAATCTCTCTTTTCAAAATTTCCTATTACCTAACTTAGGAAATCTTTGCATGTCATAACAGATTGAAGATCCTTGAGGTGTAGTTAAAGAGGAATTGATCTTTCTTTGTTTTAGAGCTTCTCAATTATTGTTTTTGAGTTTAAAGGTGAGTTCTTGAACTCACATCTATATTTATAGCTTTCATTGTTGTTAGATATGAATTCCTAACATCTATTTCATGTTCAATTGCTTTTGATTTGAATTGGTTTGGTGAATTTTCTAATTTTGGTATTTTGAAGTCAAAATCTTTAAAGATCCTATCTTGAGCGTTTGGACATGTTTTTGGTGGTGTATCGAAGAGCCTATAGGGCTGGGTTGTCAATTGACATAAATCCCTAGCATCCATCGCTCGTTTGATCGCTTTCGGTTTGGATTTTGCCCTTTTTGCGCTAGGCTGATATTTTCCTAGCAGAAAAATCCAGGCGTCTGATTGAAAAATCCAGATGTTTGGTAGAGGTCCTTGGAAAAAGGAAAAAAAATAAATGAATAAAAAATGGCTGAGACAAAATAGGTCTGGTTAAACCCATCTATACGTCTAGTCTTGTGCAGTTTTTCCTATTTTGGCTATTTTTGTGTGGATTTCCTATTTTTATCGATTTTTGTTGATCCAGTTAGTTGTTGTCAATTATTATTGACTTTGATGACTTTATTTATGGATTTTTTGGAATATCCATTTGATGGATTTGATATAGATTTTTTTGATCTTAATTCATGTCGTCGAATGTGGATTTTGGTGATAGATTATTTTTACAATCATTTTTGTGATTTGTCACTTTAAAATACAAAGGTTTTATACTAGTAGTAATTCACAAAAACGATTTTAACACTATTTTTAATACAAAGATTTTTTTTTAAACCGTTTTCTAATCCATTAGTATATTCAAACCTTTACCTCATTCGTATGAGAAATCTAATTAAACGACTAAGCAAAACAAGTAGTATGAAAAGCTTGCGTTTACTTCGTCGGTAAATTATTGGACTTTTTCGATTGAAATCTCATGATAATTTTAGAGTGGAAATCTACAATCTGTTCGTAAATATTTAAGTTAAGCCAGTGGTTATGGGACATGAAGCTAAACTCATTTATTTACTAGCTTAGTTAATTTACACTTATCGATCAAACATGATCATTTTGTGATTTAGACTAGCGATGTACGATGTCTCTTTATTTGTATGGGGGACTAAACCCCATTTGTGGAGCTTCGGTTCAAATTGGTAGGGTAGCGACCCATGGTCTTCGGGCCGTTTGTGGAGCCTTGGCTCAAATTTGATGGTTAGCGACCATGGAATAGTGTTTTGTTTGTGATACACGTGTTGGTGAGTTTTCATGCTTCCGTTTGTGATAGGCCTTTCCCCCTTTATGTTTCCTGGATTTCTAATTATTGATTTCTAGAAATTTTTGTGTTTTACCTATTTTTGGGATTTCGTTTGTTATAGGCCTTTCCCCCTTTATGTTTCCTGGATTTCTAATTATTGATTTCTAGAAATTTTTGTGTTTCGCCTATTTTTGGGATTTGTAGTGATAAGCTTTATCAATATTTGAGGGATGGTGAATAAGCAAAAGAATATGACATTCTTTTTGGTGTTTTTGAGAAAATTTGAAATATTGTATGATGTTTGTTGTTATCATGTATTTTTTTTTCATATCTCTTATCCTATCTCATTTTATATGATATTTATAGCTAAACTGACCAGTTTATTTTTTTTTTCTTAAATAATACTCGGGTCAGACCGAGGTGTTTCAGGTGCTTCCACTAGACTTCTTAGCAAGGACTAGCTTCTGACTTTTGGCTAACTACTTTAGCTCAATGGTTTTTTTTCTTTTATACATTCGAGACAGAGAATCGTTGATGTATACATATTCTTTTATCTTGCACTTGTACCTATTCTTTTGGGATGTAGTGGATATTGCATGACCACAACTTTGATGTACACTTCTATGTGATATAGTCATATTTGTTTTCGCCTTAGTGATATGAATATCTATGACAGATTTGTGTTATGCTTATTTTATATTTTTTTCCGAAGATCACAAGCCACTATATACTAGTTTTGAGTTTGTAATTGATATGTCAAATTTCCTCTTGAAATGAAATGCATGTAATACTATATGACATGTCGGTACTCGCATAAAGCAATTACACAAATGGCCGCTCCTCAACAGCCTTATTCTTCGTGCTAGTCGATAGCATTACTCTGTAGTTTTCTTGGCTAGTGTGAGTATAGAGGTGGAGAGTCACATAAAGCCTTAATGCCAAGAAAAATATTTACTTTATCGATTAGACATCATATATGTAGCATATTCTACTACGTATAAATATTTTGACAGATCCTTAAGAGATGGAAAATCCCGTAACATATCTTGAGTTATTGCACGCACGCTATACACCGGATAAGAGATGTGAAAACCCGTAAACATCTTTGATGCCATGACACTCATGTTATATTCGATATCGATTTGACTCACATAAGAATATTTTAGTCCTGACTCGAGTGTTTTGTCTTTTCATTACGCTCGGGTCAGTCCTCGGTTTTTTTAGCTTATTGAAGATTTATTCTGGAGGACGAAGACGAAGATTTGGTATATTATTATTATTAATACTCCTGCATCATGTTGTCTACTGCCTTATTTTATTTATTCCTGATGTATGTATAACTCTAATAAATGGTGTATAGATTACAATAAAATGTATAATATAAGCAGCTTTATGACGTTTATTTAATTATTATATTTTAGAGTTCCGCCGCGAGATTCTGTGTTTGTTTTCTTCTTCTATTCTTATTTTTATTAATTAACCCCATTGATTATCTATGTTTCAGATTGTTTAAGTCAGACGTGTGTGGATTATTGTTAATTTTAAACCTTCTGAAATGTAGGTCATCACACCGATGTTTATTAAATATCATCTACTTAAACCCTTGTGTGTATTGAACTTATGCTTGTATTTTTACAAAAAATGTTTGGTCGCATTTTTACACTTCAAAAGTAGTCTAAACTATGTTTTTAAATATTTTGATAATTTTGAAAATAAAGGATAAGTATCGATTAAAATTTTTATAACAGAAGTTATAAATTTGATTAATTATCTTTTGGAATAATTAAAGTTGTTTAATTAATAAAAAGGATTTGAATTTGATTTATTTTCCTTTCGGACAATTAATGTCGTTTTATATTTATAAAAGATTATGAATTTGATTTATTTTCCTTCAGGATAATTAACACAGATTAAAATTTATAAAAGGATGTTTATAAATGAGAAAATTCTTGCAAAAAAGGAATGTTTAAAAACAAAGCTAAGGGTAAATTTTTTAGGGTTTATACTAAAAAATGTTTTTGATGTCATTTATTTTGACCGTTCTTTTCAATACACGTAGAAATCTAGTTTTCCCTTTTAAAAGTGTATTTTTAAAGAGTGTTTTAAAGTGTATTACAAATAATTATGATATGAAAATCAAGCACAAATAAGGATAAAATGTTTTAAAAGCTTGATTCATTTATTTATGACAATTGTGTGCGATCTAATCTCCATACACAATCATTCATTTACTTTCGATAGTTGATTTCTTAACTATCGATTTTGACATTATTCTTTCTGCTTCGTCGATCTAACACGAATTGTCGCTCATTTTGAGTATTGGCATCAAACACCACAAATAGCTAAATCCAAAAAGCATGTGTGAGTCGAGCGAGTGGGAGCCAAGCTAAGCAGGTCACATTTATTAGGATATATTCACATTTATCTAGAATGTTGCCAGTAGCATGCATGAATTGATGTGAGTATATCCGGATGCTTATGTGAGGTGGGGTCTAGCTTGGAAGTTCCCGAGAGTGATGCGTGTTTGGAATAGGCTCTTAAGTATATTTTATCTAGAGGTATACTTACGATGCAGGGAGTGCACACCATCCTAGACGTGTTATTTAAATTCATTCCCCTTGCTTCGATTGAAGATGATTTGTTGCTCATTTTGAGCACTAATATTCTTTGTCCGAGATGACTAAAACCAAAGTACGAGTGTAAACCAAGCTATATAGGGTTACGTCTATTAGGGTATCTTCACATTTGCTCTAGATTGGATTCGGTGGTATGCGCTTAGAGATGTGAAATACTCATATTCTTGGTAAGCCTGGCGGGGTCCACCTTGAATGTGCCCGACAGCTATCGTAGTTCTCAAGTATATTTCTAAAGGTAAACTTTTGACAAGGGGATGTACCCTCCTAGTCGTTATGGAAAAAAATTCTTTCCTTATTCGATTCACATCTTTAAATCATTTTCTTAATTGCATCGAGAAGTTTCTAGAGCTCTTCTCGATATTTTATTATTTATGTCCATTATTTAAGCTTGGATTTTGATCTTTTTTATACTCATTCTTTCAAGTTGGGTTTTGTTCTAATTGTTTCAATTTTTTCATCTATGGCTGTTGTTCTTGTAAGGTAAAAAACCATTATGTATTTAGCGGTATGGTCTCACAGAATTATTATATGTTCATCATATTACTCGAGTTCTCGTATTGGTTTTCCAGACTGATCGTGATGTTATTTCATTATAATGCTTAAGTCAAACCAAGTATTTTTTTAGGTTGCCGTTAGTGGGACATGGAGCTCATAGACTGGAGTTAGATGTTCATCTATCATAGTATTTTATTTTCTATTGTATTATATTTATACCTATCAGCAATTATAACGTCAAAAATTTATAACTATCCAATTGATGGGGTTTTAACTTCGATTTACCTTATATCTTGGAGTGACAGTTTGTACTATCATTATTATATTATATGATATCGTTCCACGGTGAGATTATATTTCCCCTGCTTGTTCTTTTTATTTTACACTAACAATCTGCCTTTTCCAACGATTAATGTTTGGTATTGGAATACCATTGAAAACTTTTCACAAATATTTATCTTTTAAATTTCTTATCTCCCTTTTAGATTATATTAAAAAACTTTATTAAATTTTTTACTTTTAACTCAACATTAATAAAAGATGACTTTTAACTAAGCATTTTAACCAAATGCCTTATAGTCAAACTGTGATACTTAATTCACAAGGGGTTCATTTGAATATGCTCATAATTATCGAACAATAAATACCCATAAACTGATCGAGTATAAATTAACAATCAACAAACAATAGTCAATGCTTGCAAACTATCCGAGCATGACAAACCAAATATTAATGATAATAAAGAAATATTATCATTACAAAATAAACACTATAAATAACTATATAAATTCGAAAATTATTTCTTTATACATAAAAAATATGTAATGTTAGGTAAAAAATTTCATTTGCCAACTTTTTAAAAATCGATACCATGTTTATTTGCCTTATTCAAGTGCTTAGAAATTTTTATCGACACCGTGGCATCCCATATATCGACCAGAATTCATAAGTAATCTAATAGACCAATTAACACAATACGATTTTTGTAGCAATAACAAATACGCTCCAGTATATATAATACCCTCAACTCATTTTAGGGTGTCACTTATCCCATCTCTAATGAACCATACCCTACGAAAGATAAGGTTCTCTCTTAACCTTCAGCTTCGATGCCAAGTATAATAACCCGCTTTACGTTTAGCGATGTGGTCTCATGGAATTATTATGTGTTCATCATATTACTTGAGTTTAATAATGTTGGTTTTCTGACTAATCGGGATGTTATTTTATTATAATGCTTAGGTTAGACCGAATATCATTCTAGGTTGTCGTTGGTGAAACATGGAGATCATGGAGTAGAGCTGGATGCTCATCCACTGTAGTATTTTATTTCCGTTATATTGCATTATACACTGATCGGTAACTATAAGGTTGGAAATTTATAACTATCCGGTTGATGAGGTTTTTTTAACTCTGATGTACCTTGTATCTTGGAGTGGTAATTTATATCGTCTTTATTATATTATATGTTGTCGTTTCCTCTATTTTTTTTGTTTCCTCTGTTTGCTCGTTTTATTTTACCCTAAAAATCCGCCTTTCCAACTATTGGTATTATAATGAACTCTTTACATTGTGCATCTGGTTGAATTTTGCAACTGTTAATTATCTTGGTCAACTATTGTTCTAATTTAAGTACATATTAGTTTTCTGATGCAACCACTTAAGTTGTGCGACCTTATTGGCTTTTGCATTCGGTTGTTTAACTCAGTTAACCATTGTTCTAACTCAAGCAAGTATTTGTTTTCTAGTGTACTCGCTTAGATTGTGTATCCGATTGACTTTTGCATCATATGGTTAGCTCGTTTAACCATTGCTCTAGCTTGGGCACAGACTGGTTTTATGATGTACTCGCTAAGGTCATGCGTTCGATTGGCTTTTGCATCTGATGGTTAGCTCTTCAACCATAGCTATAACTTAGGTATAATTGGTTTTTTGATGTACCCGCTTAGATGGTGCGTCTGGTTGGCTTTTTCATACGATGGTTTGCTCGATCAACCATTGTTCTAACTTGGGAACAAATTGGTTTTCTAATGTACCAGCATAGGTTGCGCGTTCGATTGATTTTTTTCATCTGGTGGTTAGCTCAGTCAATCATTATTCAAACACAAGTACATATTAGTTTTCTAATGTATCCTCTTATGTTGTGCATTTAGTTCGCTTTTATATCCAGTGGTTAGCTCAGTTAACGGTTGTTCTAACTTTAGCACAAATAGGTTTTCTAATGTACCCACTTAGATTGTGCATCCAATTGGCATTTTGATCCTGTGGTTAGCTCGGTTAACCATTGTTTTAACTTAGGTATATATGGTTTTTTTGACGCGCCACTTTGGATGCATTCAGTTGACTCTTCTATTCGGTGGTTAGCTCAGTTATCTATTGTTTTAACTTGGGTATGGATTTTTATTCTAACATACCCATCCATGTTGTGCATTTGGTTGGTTTGTACAACCGATGATTAGTTTGGTTAACTAATTTTCTAACTCATGTACAAATTGGTTCTTTGATGACCTACTTAGGTCGTGTGTCTAGTTGGCTGTTGCATTTTGTGGTTAGCTCGATTAACTTTATTCCAACTCAGGAAAAAAATGGTTTACTAATGTAACCACTTAGGTTGTGCGTCTGATTGGCTTTTGCATCTAATGGTTAGCTCGGCTAATGTAACGACCCGAAAATTCCAGATAGTTATGAAAAAGAAGAAAGAGATAGAAAAAGAAGAACAGAAACATCAACAACTCACATTCGCAGCGGATAAAATATAATAATAAATGATAATAGCTTTGAAAAGAATACTATATATGCCGATTACATTTAATATACATCAGAGTTTCACATTATATACAGTCACTGAATATTTACAATTATAGATTAACAATAATATAAATACAGCGGAATACTCTATACGATATCGCCATCCAGCTCGCCTCCTGAGCTCCAGAACGTACCTACCTGAAAATCTGTAATACTCGGTCTGACCCGAGCATTACACCAAAGTAACACCCGGGTCAGG
This sequence comes from Allium cepa, assembly GCA_030765085.1. Taxonomy (NCBI): domain Eukaryota; kingdom Viridiplantae; phylum Streptophyta; class Magnoliopsida; order Asparagales; family Amaryllidaceae; genus Allium; species Allium cepa. The sequence goes on from CM060931.1 coordinate 38,970,205, forward strand.
CTGGAAACCAGCGTGAGTAAACCAACTAACAAGGAATACCAAAGAAATAAACTTCCATAAAACCCGGGGTAACATATATCAATTTATACAATTCGCATCTTGCTATAGACGACCCTTAATTCACATATAAATTTCTAAGTATCAAACTTAGATAAAATAATCCAATTCACTTAAATCACTTCATTCCTGTCTATAGGTTTCACAAATTAAAATATCAAAATCGAAGGGGTTTCGGATATTTTCTAATACCCGACCCAGTCTCTCCAAAACATATGCTAACTTAACCCAAGTAATTCAAATGAAAAACACAACATTTCTTATCAGAAATATTAACCCATCAAAATCATCCAATGACATTCAATAATCCATAATCAAATTTAATCCCTTCCAAATTAATTCAATTGATTCTAATTGAATTCCAATCCTCAATCACTTAGTTTTCGTTACTTGATAATTAATTAATTTTAAATCCAATAATTCAATTATCCCTTCAAGAATCATTAGCATTAATCAACCTGGATTAGTTATCCTTCACTTTCATTTTAAACAACTATCTTTAAGTAACTACACCTTGTTTCTAATCCTTAACCAAACGATAAGTAATCTTAATTACTTCATGAACAAATTAACTATTTTAGTTATATTAATCTTTAATTACTTATCTTAACTTCACATAAGTCACTCATTAATGATTAATCAATCTTAATTAGTAAATCTTTATTTATGTCATTGATTTTATAAATTAATGATTCCCAAGTATACTTTAATTTATCCTAATCTAACTTAATTTCATTCCACAATCAATCATTAATTTCGCCACAAATATTAATCATTCTTGAATTATCTCAACCTTTAAATTTACTATCTATTTATTTACTCCTTTAAATAAACCAACTTCCTCTTAATTAATCGTCTTAATTAATCTCTTAATAAATTACACAAAGTACTTATATTTTATTTTAATTAAGTAATTATTCATCAAACCATCCAATGACTATTTTGAATTAATTAAACTTCATTAATTAACTTAAACCATAATTAATTAATTCCAAACTTTTAATTACTAAATTAATTAACCCAAATTATTACTTAATTGAACTAATTAATTCTTTATTTTAATTACGCTTCAAATTTATAAAACAGAATTCATTAAGCCCTCAACAACATTGTCTTGTTTATAACATTAAATCTAAAACAATAAAAAAAACCGAATACTTCGAGCCAACTCAAATTGACTCGAGATCAAGTCAAAACAAAGTCACATCATCTTCAACAGCACATCCAATCAATTATTCATCCAACCAATTATAAAAATTTAACCATTTAAAATTTTGAATAGAAATCCTTAGAGTGAGGTTTACTCACACTTTCCTTTATTGTCTACAATTCATCCTAAACCGGCTTATTTCTCAATTTTAGATTTTGTACCAAACAAATTTTATAATTTATTAATATGCGAAACCAACGGAAACAATTAATTTTCGATTTATAGATTATTGTCAATTGATTATGAAATTTGAACTAAATTTCCTTTACTGCAAAATTTCTTTCCTTCTTACTGTTAATATTTTTTCTTCTTACTGTTAATATGTTTTTCTTCTTACTGTTAATATGTTTTCCTTCTTACTGTTAAAAATTTCAAAATCAAGAGAAACAGATAATTCATAAACTCCAAACAACGCACCTGCTATCCCCAGACCGTTCGCGCCTCCAGACTTCACCGAAGCTTCGCCGATGCACGCGTACCCTTCAACACAAGACCGCGCCTGCCAAATCACCTCGCGGCGATGAAATACCCAAATCTCCGAAACCCTACCTCCAATCTCTCCTTCGCTCGTGTTCGACCCATCAACGAGTGAGAAACCTCCTCATCGCAGCGCGCACGCAGGCCGCGTCGCCTTCACACACGGTCGCGAGCTCACCTTCGAGCGCGAGTCATGCCCTAACTGAAGACGACCACGCTAACTGCTTTCGACCCCCCTTCGATTCGATTGCGACCCTCCTCATGCGATCGTGCTCGCGTCGCATTTACCTCCGAGGGCTTCGGCCATTAATTAATTTTTTTTTGAACGAATCGGTTTTGGGATTAAGAAAAGAGGGAGGCTTGGTTCCCAATCTGTAGAAAGGAGAGAGAACGGTAAAAATATAGGTTTGGAGAAATTAGCTTCTTCAGCACGTTTGAATACTAAATAATTAAATATGAAAATATTTCGTGCCCCAAAACACGAAATCCCGAACCCCAAATCACACATGCCGACAGACGTTCATAAGATTTTACCTGCGTTTCGATCACAATGGAACGAATTTCGGAGGCTAATTTGATCGCATGCACGAGTTACGGAAGTGAATGATCAAATTTCAATTAAATCGATTAAAGTAATTTCTAAGCGTTTCGAGTTGCCATGATCAAATGACAACTCCGATTGCTAAGAAAATTGAAATCCGATAACTAATTATTACGGATCCAATGGAACCGGTTTCGTCAAATTCCGAGACTGTGCCTCGGGAGGCTATTTTTAAATTCCAATTTAAACTATAAATTATTAAAATTGAAAAAATTACCTTTATATTAGATTTCAACCATTCTATTATCTTCAGTATCATCATTATAGATTTTATAAGCCTTCAAATTATTTTAAACAGGCTTAGAATCTCAGATTCAACAATTTACCCAATTTCAATTATAAAATTCAATATTTAAACTATACAATTCAATGATTTAATTATCAAGTAAATATTGATATCCTAAAATTCAAGTTAAAATTAACTTTTAAATATTTTAAAATCAATTAACTATTCAAATTAAATTTGTTAGAAATTCCGGGTCATCACATTCCTCCCCCTTTAAAAGAATTTCGTCCCCGAAATTACTAATCAGGAAGAATGTCCCATACCTGTCTACTTTTTCCTAAAACCAAATAGTTCTACAACTTACCAATTATCTTTCATAAAACCCCCTTATTATTCTTACTAACCTCCCAAACTCTTCCACTGTATCAAACGATACCCCTTTTTCTCAATCATTTAAATGTCAATTTAAAACCTAATTTTTGAACTATCAAAATTATCTCAAAATTTTTCTAACTCCCCAAATTCCCGAAAATTTTTGCCAGCGTCTCCTTTGCGCGGCTAGCTCGGTACTACTACAAAAGGCCTCTTCGAGCTCCCAAATTCCAAAAAGAAAACAAAAGCCAAGTGGCTACATCAAAAACCCAATTCAATTTCATACAGAAATTTAAATACATACCTTTTTGTCGGGCAATTCAAATTTATCTTTTGGAACCAAATCAAATTTCTTTTCTCTTTAATACCTGCATATCTCACTTAGCAACAATATCGAATCGCAACCTTACAAATCATTTTATACATTCTCATATATAAGTTTTCACATATACTGCTATTAAATTTTGTTGTTCCCTTTTCATATGAATTCAATTTTATTTCGATTTCTAATATTGAATTTTATCTTTCATTAAAACTGATTCATGTTAGTTTCATTTACTAGTTTACTTTAATTTTCAATTGGAAATTGTTTTGTCGTTAAGAATTTCCAAAAATTTTCTAACTCACAAAATTTTCGAAAATTTTTGGCAGAGTCTCCTTTGTACGGAGGAGCTTTTGCAATTTGACAAGAGATATAAATATGTATACATCGACCCACACGGTCGAAAAAAGAAAAAACAGTTCATATTTCCTATTTTTATTGCGTAGGCGTACCTTATTTAGCATTTTAACCAAGCAGCTTATTAATTTAAGCAATTAGCGCAATCCAAACCAACCAAACAGTCTTCAGGTACCTGTACTTACTCAATTTAAATATGTAAGTGCCATATATATGAAGTTTATAACATTTCTCTTGCTTACACAACTACAACATATCAATTCTAAAAGAAAGGCATTCTAACTAACTTCCACAAGCACTTTATATGATTTTCAAAACTAATTCCATTGTTTTCAATCAATTTATATACCATTACATTCAATTCTAATGGTTTACAATGCAATTGTTCACATTCAATTCATTTTTAAGCAAAACAAGCTCATATTCACTTCGATTAACTCAAAAATCAATTATATTTGCTTCCACTAATCCACAAAATTTAATTAAATCCAGTTTACGTTAAACAACAATTATTTCTACGCAATTTGATAACATCCATGTGAATAAATAATTACTTAAGTTTTATAACCTATTAAAATTGATTCCAACTCAATTTTATTTACTTCAATTCCATTTTAATTTATTCACAATCATTTTATTTAGCTCGACACATTCCATTCTTGTATACTACTAGCCATTCCCAAATTAATTCAATCCAAGCTTAATTTAATGGGCTTTCACTCTTATTCAAAGCCAAACTTCCATAACTTTTAAACTTAAGTGAATTTACTTTAGTTTATTCCAACATTAAACTTAAGTTTGCTTCTATTTGATTCTCATTTAAGCAACTTCCATTAAATTTAGTTAACTTATCCATTTTAAACTTTGATTTTAAATTCACCTTCACAATTTCCAAAATAATGTCCAACCACATACTTATCTCATTTATACTTTAAATTAATATACCACCAAATTTAAGTTCAGTCTGATAATCTTATTCCAAACACAATTTTGATTTAGTTTTTATTCTATCAGACTTCATCCATTTATTATTTAACTCAATAAACCCATTTACAATTTTTAATTGTTACTTAATTCGTTATCGAATTTATTTTATTAATACAAGGCCACTCTCAGTTTATTTCTATTCACTTGGATTTTGCTTTGCAACTCAAACTATTTCTATTATAATCACTTCTCTTATATCCAATCTACTTACAAATCTCATTAAATATTATTCAAATCACCCTTGAATTTTATTTATAATTCAAACCATCGCATTTTTTTTTCAATCCAACCCTATTTTATTTTTACAACATCTCTTCTAATTTATTTCATTATTAAATCCAAGACGAGTTCTATTTACAATTTGAATTTATTTCCAAACTCCATTATTAATTTACAATCCATTTATTTACCAAAGTTAAATTTTATTAACATACTCAATCTCACAATTATTTAACCAATTAGCTTATTTCCAATTTCTAAATGAATATTCGATTTTAATTACAAATCACTTCATTGAAATTCTAGTTTGGATTTCCTTTTTATTTTCCCAAAATTCCAACACCTTTATTTAAAATTTTAGAAATGCTTTTTAAATTCACAACATACTTAATAAAATAGCTCTTTATAAAAATACTTTTATAACTCGATGTCTCAACCAGTCTATCCTTGTTCTCACAGAAATTCAGTCATACGTTGATCAGGCGTTGGACTGAAAATCTATAAGTACTTGGTAAACCCGTTTTCAACACCCAGTGAAAATACTTGGAAAATAATTTTATTGAAAATATAGGAATCGGGTTTTTGGAAATAGAGGAAATATCTTTGGTGAGAATGCTCTAGAAATCATCACGCCCATCCATGGTCACAGTTACATACCAGGGTTACGTTGCAGTCACAACAAAAGTCCATGTTACTGCAGGCTCTCCGCGGCCTCTCAATTACGCCATGGATCCCACACAACAAATCACAGTTACATCCAGGGTTACGTTGCCGTCACAGAAAAAGTCCATGCAACTGCAGGCTCTCCGCGGCCTCTGATTTTCGCTATCGAAATGAAACTTCTACTCTCCTACATAGTTCGCAATCGGCCGATATAAAATCAAACACAGACTGTTGGCTCTCAGCGGCACACATGACTTTCGCTGTGTTATACCATAGGTTGCAGTCTACTGATATAAAATCAAACGTAGACTGTTGGCTCTCAGCAGCACACACGACTTCCACTATGGTATACGCTATTCATAATCCTCAGGAACTAGTTTTGTTCGGACTCCTCACAGGATCAACTTTAGAACCCCCCTTGGGCTCAAGGCAGCACCACCCGGTGGCACTCCTGAGAAGTTCATTTCCAGGGAGCGCCTTTTTCCCCAAAGCCATCATCAAAACACTTTATACTATTCATATAGTATCATTCAAATCATACACCTAGTATGATCTCATACAAGGCTCCTTTACACAAAATCGATTATTCCAAAATCGATAATTCTCAAAATAGGCTTTCCAAATTCCCATATTAATTTTACCCAAAATCAAAAGCCCTTCCAAAACCAAAGGTTCCCAAAACCTTTCCCAAAATCCTCATAAGATCCTTTATATAAATACCGATATATATAAAATTTAAAACTTTAGACCACTATAAACTTGTATAAAATTCCTTTTTGTACTTCAAACACTTCCAAAATCCTTTTTCTTCCAACAATAGATTCAACAAAGGGGTTTCATCTTAAATAAAACAAAGATATATAACTTTGTTTATTCAAAATCAAATATTCCAATTTGATTACTCTTTTCAATATCAATTTCTTTTCCATTCACTTATCCACCTTTACATTAATCCCCATTTGGATTATCACTTCAATTCCTATATCAGTTGGGTATTAAATCCATAACAGTTTGAACTCCGACCAGTTTATTTAGAAAATAGCTTGAAAATTTTTAAAAACAGATAAGTAGTTGGAAAATAATTAGTAGTTTTGTAAAATAGTTAGAAAATAGTTAACTAATTGTAAAATAGTTGAAAAATAGTAATTAGTTTAGAAAACAGTTGAAAAATGATTAAATAGCTCCAAAAATAATGGTAAAACAAATATAAAACAAGTAAGTCTTAAAAAGAAAGGTTATATATATTTAATAGCTTAGAAAAATAAGTTTGTATTAAAACAATTTATTTAAAATAGTCAAGAGTCAAACTGTTCACTTTCCCAACAATTCAACTTACATTCCACTTAATTCAAACCAAATTCCATTTGTACTAATGGAATTTAAATTTCAACTTTAACTCACCTCGAATTATATAAATTCGAGTTAGATTTCCGAAAGGTTGGTTTAACTCTTTAAACCAAATTAACCTTTATTTAAAGTTCTTAAACAATTTAAATTTCTGAGTCCAATTCTTCATTTCAAATTATCTTTACTTATATATTTCAAGGTTCAAATAAGAATTCAACACAATTTCATTTTAAAATTTTAATTTATTATATTCAATTTTATCTTCCAGTTTTAAGCCAGTTCTTAAACAAGTTTATTTTACAATTTAATTATTCAAATTTATTTTATTTATACACTACCATTTTCAATTTAAAGGTTTCCATTAACAACAGGATAATATCATCCAATTTATTTTAAAAACATCCATTCATTTTCAATTTCCAGATCTCAAACCCATTTGAGATCACACAAATTCCCAATTCAAATTACCACTTAACTATCCAAGTTAAATCTCAATTTCATCTTGAAATTTTCAATTCAAGTTGCTTTTTCTATACTTATTCAACTTTCCAAAGTTAAATTCCAATTTACTTAATCCAATCAATCCCACTCAAATTGAATCCCCGCTTCAAATTTCAAATTCTTTTCCTCTTATAAGTTCAAACTTATATTACTTTTTTTTTATATATATCACACTTCAGGGAAAATCAAAACTCAACACCTTAGAGTTTATTCTAAATTATCTTTGATATCATGTATATCCATACATATATACATATTTATTTCTTGACCCTTCCAGCCATATTTTAAAATTTAAACCATCTTTGGTTTTCAATTCAAAACAATTTCCAAACAACCCATTGTTTGCAACAAATCCCATTTCCCTTATATTATTCTTATTTCTACAATTTCAAGATAAAATTTCAGTTTGAATCCCATTTCAAACCTACATTTATTTACAGCTTATAAATAATGTTAATTCCTGAATTCTAATTTTAGAATTTCATTTTCAATTAATTAAATTTCGATTTGGTTGTATTTTCGTTTTTACTTCATTTAATTCTAATTCTAGACTTCAGTTTGGTCGTATTATATTACTTCTTAATTTTAATTTCAATAACTAACAACCAATCACCTTAATATTAATTAGAAGGAAATATTGCTTTATATAAACCAAAATATAATTTTATATAAAATCATTTAAAATCTTTTTATAAGAAAATAACAAGTACACGCTCGTATAAATATACATATATATATATATATATATACTCAACTCATTCTAAAGTACTACGGACTCTACTTATTGAGTAATCCCCACCAAAGCCAAGGTTCTCGCTTAACCTTTCCGCTCTGATACCAAATGTAACGACCCGAAATTTCCGAACCCGAAAATTCCAGATAGTTATGAAAAAGAAGAAAGAGATAGAAGAAGAAGAACGGAAACATCAACAACTCACATTCGCAGCGGATAAAATATAATATTAAATAATAATAGCTTTCAAAAGAATACTATATATGCCGATTACATTTAATATACATCAGAGTTTCACATTATATACAGTCACTGAATATTTACAATTATAGATTAACAATAATATAAATATAGCGGAATACTCTATACGATATCGCCATCCAGCTCGCCTCCTGAGCTCCAGAATGTACCTACCTGAAAATCTGTAATACTCGGTCTGACCCGAGCATTACACCAAAGTAACACCCGGGTCAGGCTGGAAACCAGCGTGAGTAAACCAACTAACATGGAATACCAAAGAAATCAACTTCCATAAAACCCGGGGTAACATATATCAATTTATACAATTCGCATCTTGCTATAGACGACCCTTAATCCACATATAAATTTCTAGGTATCAAACTTAGATAAAATAATCCAATTCACTTAAATCACTTCATTCCTGTCTATAGGTTTCACAAATTAAAATATCAAAATCGAAGGGGTTTCGGATATTTTCTAATACCCGACCCAGTCTCTCCAAAACCTATGATAACTTAACCCAAGCTATTCAAATGAAAAACACAACATTTCTTATCAGAAATATTAACCCATCCAAATCATCCAATGACATTCAATAATCCATAATCAAATTTGATCCCTTCCAAATTAATTCAATTGATTCTAATTGAATTCCAATCCTCAATCACTTAGTTTTCGTTACTTGATAATTAATTAATTTTAAATCCAATAATTCAATTATCCCTTCAAGGCTCATCAGCATTAATCAACCTGGATTAATTATCCTTCAATTTCATTTTAAACAACTATCTTTAAGTAACTACACCTTGCTTCTTATCCTTAACCAAACGATAAGTAATCTTAATTACTTCATGAACAAATTAACTATTTTAGTTATATTAATCTTTAATTACTTATCTTAACTTCACATAAGTCACTCATTAATGATTAATCAATCTTAATTAGTAAATCTTTATTTATGTCATTGATTTTATAAATTGATGATTCCCGAGTATACATTAATTTATCCTAATCTAACTTAATTTCATTCCACAATCAATCATTAATTTCGCCATAAATATTAATCATTCTTGAATTATCTCAACCTTTAAATTTACTATCTATTTATTTACTCCTTTAAATAAACCAACTTCCTCTTAATTAATCTCTTAATAAATTACACAAAGTACTTATATTTTATTTTAATTAAGTAATTATTCATCAAACCATCCAATGACTAATTTGAATTAATTAAACTTCATTAATTAACTTAAACCATAATTAATTAATTCCAAGCTTTTATACTTAATTGAACTAATTAATTCTTTATTTTAATTACGCTTCAAATTTATAAACCAGAATTCATTAAACCCTCAACAACATTGTCTTGTTTATAACATTAAATCTAAAACAATAAAAAAAAACCGAATACTTCGAGCCAACTCAAATTGACTCGAGATCAAGTCAAAACAAAGTCACATCATCTTCAACAGCACATCCAATCAATTATTCATCCAACCTACTATAAAAATTTAACCATTTAAAATTTTGAATAGAAATCCATAGAGTGAGGTTTACTCACACTTTCCTTTATTGTCTACAATTCATCCTAAACCGGCTTATTTCTCAATTTTAGACTTTGTACCAAACAAATTTTATAATTTATTAATATGCGAACCAACGGAAACAATTAATTTCCGATTTATAGATTATTGTCAATTGATTATGAAATTTGAACTAAATTTCCTTTACTGCAAAATTTCTTTCCTTCTTACTGTTAATATTTTTTCTTCTTACTGTTAATATGTTTTTCTTCTTACTGTTAAAAATTTCAAAATCAAGAGAAACAGATAATCCATAAACCCTAAACAACTCACCTGCTATCCCCAGACCGTTCGCGCCTCCAGACTTCCAAAGCTTCGCCGATGCACGCGTACCCTTCAACACAAGACCGCGCCTGCGAAATCACCTCGCGGCGATGAAATACCCAAATCTCCGAAACCCTACCTCCAATCCCCTTCACTCGTGTTCGGCCCATCAACGAGTGCGAAACCTCCTCATCGCGGCGCGCACGCAGGCCGCGTCGCCTTCACACACGGTCGCGAGCTCACCTTCGAGCGCGAGTCATGCCCTAACTGAAGACGACCACGCTAACTGCTTTCGACCCCCCCTTCGATTCGATTGCGACCCTCCTCATGCGATCGTGCTCGCGTCGCATCTACCTCCGAGGGCTTCGGCCATTAATTAATTATTATTTTTTTGATTGAATCGGTTTTGGGATTAAGAAAAGAGGGAGGCTTGGTTCCCAATCTGTAGAAAGGAGAGAGAACGGTAAAAATATAGGTTTGGAGAAATTAGCTTCTTCAGCACGCTTGAATACTAAATAATCAAATATGAAAATATTTCGTGCCCCAAAACACGAAATCCTGAACCCCAAATCACACATGCCGACAGACGTTCATAAGATTTTACCCGTGTTCCGATCATAATGGAACGGATTTCGGAGGCTAATTTGATCGCATGCGCGAGTTACGGAAGTGAATGATCAAATTTCAATTAAATCGATTAAAGTAATTTCTAAGCGTTTCGAGTTGCCAAGGTCAAATGACAATTCCGATTGCTACGAAAATTGAAATCCGATAATAACTAATTATTATGGATCCAATGGAACCTGTTTCGTCAAATTCCGAGACTGTGCCTCGGGAGGCTATTTTTAAATTCCAATTTAAACGATAAATTATTAAAATTGAACAAATTACCTTTATATTAGATTTCAACCATTCTATTATCTTCAATATCATCATTATAGATTTATAAGCCTTCAAATCATTTTAAACAGGCTTAGAATCTCAGATTCAACAATTTACCCAATTTCAATTATTAAATTCAATATTTGAACTATACAATTCAATGATTTAATTATCAAGTAAATATTGATATCCTAAAATTCAAGTTATAATTAATTTTTAAATATTTTAAAATCAATTAACTATTCAAATTAAATTTGTTAGAAATTCCGGGTCATCACAGCTAACTATTGTTCTAACTTGGATATAGATTGGTTTTCTAATGCACCCGATTAGGTAGTGCTTTTGGTTAGCTTTTGCAGCTAGTGGTTAGCTTGACTAATCATTGTTATAACTTGGGTATAGATAAGTTTTTTGATGTACGTTTACGTTATACATCCGGTTAGATTTTACAACCAGTGATTAGCTAGTTAACTATTGTTCTAACTCAGATATAATCAGTTTTCTGATGTACTCGCTTAGTTCATGCATCCGATTGGCTTTTCCATTCAGTGGTTGACTCGGTTAACCATTGTTCTAACTCGAGTACATATTGGTTTTTTATATATCGCTTATTTTGTGCATCCAGTTGGCTTTTTCATCTAATGATTAGCTTGGTTTAACATTATTCTAACTGAGTACATATTAGTTTTCTGATGTATCAGCTTAGGTTATGCGTCAGGTTGGCTTTTGAATCCAGCGGTTAGCTCAGTTAATCATTGTGATAATGTGGATATAGATTGATTTTCTAATGTGCCCGTTTAGGTTGTGCATCTAGTTGGCTTTTGCATCCGGTGGTTAGCTTGGTTAACTAATGTTCTAACTCGAGTACAGATTGTTTTCTGGTGTATCTGCTTAAGTTATATGTCCGGTTGGCTTTTGAATGCGGTAGTTTGCTTGATTAACCATTGTTCTAACTTGAGTATAGATTGGTTTTCTAATGTACTCTCTTAGGTTGTGTGTCCGGTTGGCTTTTTCATCCATTTCTTAGCTCGATTAACCGTCGTTCTAAATCGGGTACAAATGTTTTTTTGATGTAGTCGCTTAAGTTGTACATTCGGTTGGCTTTTGCATTCGAAAGTTGAAAGTATACACAGATCTTGTATAATATGGCTTATATGTATATTCGAGCATATAGTCTAAACGAAATAGTACTAACAAGTAGAGCTTTGTAAAGTAAAGTAAATAAAAGCAATCACACTAGAGTTCTTATATTGGTTTGGTCCTTTCGTCCTATATTCAGTCCCAGACTCTATTCGAAATTGACTAACCGACCCTCACTTAACCTAAAGGAACAGGTATCTTACAAAATGCCTAAGCAGCTAAACATGAGTTCAATCTTTTCGTAAAGATCACCAATAGGATTTCACAAAATGAGAATAAATCTTTGACTTCTAATGAGTTCTTGAGAACTCGAATGCTATCAATTGTAGTTCAAAACTTCCTATAATCTCAAGATGCATGCTCCATAATTATGGAAGTGTAGTAAGTGATTCTCAAGTAAAGAATAATATATGAATGCAAATAGTTCAAGAGTGCTCAAGCAAAAGAATAGAGATCTAGAAAGCAAATAGGAAAGTTAAAGTAATTTGTGGAAGTCGATCTCTATTTATAGGTATCAAAGAGTTATCGAATAGTTGTAATCATTCAGAACACTCATTACCATTCGCAAAGATGATCTCGAATGATCGCAACTATTCCAAGTAACATTTAAAAACATAGCCGTTATAGGGTGATCAGTCGACTGAGAATAAAAACCCTTCTACTGAATATAAACATTACTTTACATAGCATAATCTACAAACAAGATTGTATAATAAAATGTTAAGGTTCGATCCAATGGATATATTTTTAGTCGACTACCCTCAGTCAACTGAAAATATATCCAGTCAAGTGAACCATATAAAATATGTTTTATATAGACATATAGAGATATTTAACTTAATGCTAATATTATGAAATTATATGTATCTGCCTGCTAGTAGAAGAAGGTAGAGATACCCAAGAGGGTTTGGAACCCTTAGAAATATAATTACCATTATAAATAGCATTTACTAGATAATCATCTATATATTTATGCCCAATCAATTTATTACTAATTTTAAGGATATAAATTTTCAAAATTCTTGAATTTGAGTTACATGATTTAACACTATCTTTGGACTTTTTAAACTTGGTATACAAAGTACTATCTTTCTTGTGACTTTGTTTAGATTTGGAACCAAATCTATTTTTGTTGCCAGAAGGTTTTAAAATTTTAATTAAAATTCCTAAACTCTGCCTTCCTTTACTAAATTTTGAAACATTGTTAGTCATTTATTCCAATTTTTGCTTTAGTTTAACAATTTCATTTCTAGCCAAATCTGAACTGGATTTAATTCACAAACCTCACTACTTAGCTTATTATTCTCAGCTTTGCTATTTTTAGTTTCATCAATTTGAGCAACATTTTGAGAAGATATGTTTTCACAAGATTTTTATGAAATTTCAATTTCCTCCTCCAGAATACTTTTCTCATCTTTTAGTAAACCAATTTCTGGTTCAACTCTATTGGGCTTCCATATATTCTCTTTATATAATTTCTTTAAATCTTTAAGTTTATGGTTCAATTTAATACTTATTTCCAAAATATCATTATAAAAGTGTTCGGGATTTACCTCACTAGTAGCCTTGAAACAAACGTTTCACTATCGCTATCGCTATCCGAAGAAGATATGTCTGAATCATACTATATAACTTGAAAAGATTTTCTTTTCTTCTAAAATTTGTCCTTCGTCTTTTTCTTATTTATTTATGAACAATCCTTCTTTATGTATCCGAATTTGTCACATTCAAAGAATTTGATTGAGGTAGAGTTTTCGCCATTTTGAACCTTCTTGAACTTCTTGAATTTTTTGTAGTTCTTGGTGATAAAAACAATCTCATCTTCTCTTAGTCTGAGCCATCATTGTTGGCTTGGAAAGCTATACTCTTTTTCTCTAGTTTTGTTCTTTCCTTGCCTGTAAATTAGCATCATATGGCATTAAATTATCAATTAATTCTTCAACTTTGAGTTCGGAAAGATCGTTAGCTTCTATGATAGCCAAAAATTTTCTTTCCCATTTTTTAACCATAAAATACAAATGGAGTTAAAGAAGTCACTTCAAAAACCTTCCGTAGAGGCAAAGAGTAATAGAAGAAGTTACCTTTCAGTGGCACCGAATGGTTTGCATAACACTCGAGGAAAAGAAGCGCATGATAACTCTAGAGGAGGGGCTTTCACAGGTATAAAAAGGAAAATAGTTATAAGGTTGCTTGATGTAATGAACAGATGAAAGGAAAGAAGAGTGCCTCAAGCCTTTTAAATAAAAAGGAAGGAATGCAAGAAACAAGTTTTCTGCAAATCTAAACCTTTCAGAGCAGACGAAGGGATTCATCACTTGTCATTCAAAACAAATGTCTTCCAAGAAAGGTAGAAAGAATAAGACCAGAATATATAACATGGTTGACAACCATTTCGGAAGCATAATGATCCTTCTTGACCGGATGAATTACGTGTCCAGTATCTCTCAATAATATCGAAAGGTTTACATAAAGATAACATTTATAATTCAGCAAAAGGCCACCTGCCGACAGCATTCAGGAAAGGCGCGGCTCTCAGCAATAGTTACATAAGGAAGCAACCTTTCGACAAGATTGGAAGTTTCATAGTGTCTCATAAGGAACCTACCTTGCAAGAAGATGAAGAGTGTAAAGACATATTAAGAAACACAAGGCCTTCTATGACGCTCAGGGTCCCATGATGGCGTGTGAAGAATAATCATTTCATTAAAACCAAAAGGTTCGCAATTGCATAGAAGAAGGAGCCTTCCATCCAGATGAAAGCATAGGGCTGAAAGGGGGGCCACATACATCTATAAATAAGACCCTAGGGGTGCAGTCTAGGGATCCAATCTTCTTCTCATTTTCATCTACTCGACAACTTCAATTACTTCCGTTTAACACATTGTAACCCTAATTTTGAAATCGATTGGGGGCTATCTTCTTAAATTTTGTACTAGATTCCATTAGGGAAAAATAAAGAGATTGTGGCTTGCGATCAACTCGGAATTTGGGAATAATCATGATCGGGCGTTAAATTTACATTAACTATTGATCTTAGATGATTTATTTCTTATATTCTTTGTTTATTTCAAGAGCATGCCGTGAAATTATCATCAGACAACCTCATAAGTTTCCTTCTCCTCTACTTAATATTAATTACAAGAACAGGGAATGAAACTTGTGAAACAATTCCAATATAAGTTTCATTGCATATTGACTCAACTCTTGTTATTTTCTTAGGATGTTTGAATCATGCATTCTTTTTGAAAGGTTTTCATAAGCAGAATGTCAACTTAAGAAGCTAAAATTATTAAAGGAATAGCGGATAAAGCAATCTCATCATTTATTGGCCCCGAAGGGTTTTTTAATCTTCCGAAGGGTTTAAATGGTTTATTAAACCTTCCAGTCCATTGAAAGGTTTAATATAACCTTCAAGAGATGTGGATTACTTTCAACTTCTAAGTGAGATATAATGAAATGATGTAGATGAAGGTCATTCGATCCAAATAAGCTGACCATAGGGTTTGAATGGGGGCTAAGTGACTGCTTATAATTTCTAAAACCCTTCTGGATTACAAAAATGTGTAGTCACTCTGTGGATCCCTTCCAGCCGAAGTGCTTAGACCATACTTAAACCTTTCGGTAAGGCCGAAAGTAAGATGATTCCTCCTCAATTCCTCGTAAGAAATAAGCACTCACTTATAACCTTCTGGTATCAATCCCCTCTTGTTAAGATTAGAATTGAGATCTTGAAACCTTCTGACTTAGTCGTTTCATTCGATAATGAAAAATCTACTCAACCGGAAGGTTGAATTCATATTATGTAGTCCTATGAAATGCATCGGGATGTTAATAAAAAATCTTGTTAACATTTTTGGTGCTAGATGGAGGGCTCGAACCCTCTACCTTGTGGTCAACGTAACTAATTATGAAACCTAATTTGCTATAGGAAAATGAAATCAAAAAGACCTCTTACCATTAGCAAAAGGAACGATCAGGCTACTTCTCTGGAGGAAAACATATCACCCTCTTTTAATCTTGGAAATAGTGAGTAGGGGCAACTTTCCGCCCCACCTCAATCTATTCCACCTCCAGTTCAGGTTCAGGTGTCCCCACAACTGGCCCCAACTCAAGATCATCAAGCAGAAGAAAAGCTAGCTAAAATCGCTTATCTAGAACGCCAGATGGAAAAAATAAAAGATCTTTTGAACGAAGTGTTATCTCGCCAATCGTCAATAGAAGCCACCACTGTAGGGGAAGAGATTGTGTCTCTAAAAATAAATCTGAAAACCAATGTAGGTGCTGCCAAAGGTAAAGCTTACATTTATCTATCAAGACAAAAGGGGGGCCTTCAACCGAAGGCAAATCATCAGGGAAGAGTTCACACGGAAGATAAAGACTGTTCCGCGAGTTCAGCTTTAGATGGCTACTAACCTAATCAAAGAGACTACATGAACAATAAAGCCTATCTTAAGATGTGGTGGAAAAGGCTGTGAAAGATCCGCTAAACGCGAAGTGCAAAAGAACTGAAGGCGAAAGATTGAACAACAATGAAAGTGTTGCACCCTTCATCGATGAAATTATGTCGACGCCAATACCATCTTATGTGAAGGTCCCCACCATGAAATATCAGGGGACAACCAACCTGGATGACCATCTGATGGCGTTCGATAGCTAAATGGATTTATATAATGCTTCTGATGTTGTGAGGTGTTGACCTTTCCAGTCACGTTACAAGGGGCCACAACTAAATGGTACTTGCAATATCATGAGAATACGATATATTCTTGAAAGCAGTTCTCATACGAATTCTTTGCTCAATTCTTCATATGCAAAGATCCTTCTATCGATTATATCGTGCTTGCTAATATCAAGCAAAATCAAGGAGAGTCCTTTAGGGGTTACCTAAAGAGATTCAATACTAAAGCCTTGAAGGTCAAAGGCATAAAGGACAGAGATAAACACATAGCTGTCCACTCAGGACTCATAGTTATTCTCATTTTTGGAAGGAGCTATTTATTCATGGATGCCAGGATCTTCAAGATTTCCATTTTCAAGCTGACAAGTTTATCCGAAAAAATGAATTGTATTACACAAAGAAGAAATTTGGTCACAAGAAGGATAGCGGTAGATTTGGCCCATCAAAAATTCCCAAGAGCGCTACGTTGGAAGATACCAATACTAACGCAGTGGTGTTAAATAAACCAATCTCCTACGTCTATGCAATGACCCAGGATAAGGACAACTTCCCTACTTCATTTAAGGCCCGAAATTGTCCTGAGCAGAAAAAAGGAGACAAATGTTGTGCCTACCACAAAGCTAATGGCCATAGAACTAATGGGTGTAAGGTTCTAGTTGGGATAATTCAAAAGTTGATTCGAGAGGGGCAGTTGAAAGAATTCGTGAAGAACCCACAACAAACTCTCCCAACAAACACTGGCGTAAGGAAGCCTGCAGGAAATGCTGTAAATGTAATCGAGGAAGATGACCTGCTAAGCTTAAGTCCACCCTATAACAATATTGATGTCATATATGGAGGACACATCCAGCTGGAAGAAGTCAAAGTGCCCGAAGCAAGTACATACGAGAAGCTAAAAAAGTGTATTCTCTATACGGGAAGAGCCGCCATTCAAAAGTCCGAAATCCGACATCAATATACATATAACGGTGATTAACCCACAGGAGCTAAGTAGGGGGATTCATCATTCCCATAATGATCCTTTAATGATCACAGCCCAAATAGAGTTTTCGATGGTCATGAAAATCCTAGTTGACACGGGATGCGCTATGAATGTGATATTCCACCATGCATTTGATCAAATGGGGATCTCTAAAGATAGACTTGAACCTTTTCACAAGCCAATATTTGGGTTCAACAACAAGGGAACAACTCTGCTTGGGCAGGTGAAGCTTTTTGTCCAACCGAGAGCTCCCCCATGCTCCTGAGTCTTTGAAACGACCTTTGTAAACATAGATCAGCCATCATTCTATAACTCCTTCTTTGGATGGTCGACGCTGGATGAGGTAGATGTATTCATCTCATCAAAATATCTAATGCTTAAATTCCTCGTTAAAAGCGGCCGAGGAACTATCCCAGGCGAACAGTTCGCATCTCGAGAAATGTACTTTGTAACCCTAGAACAATACAACAGGGAGTTTACTTGTTACTTTGATTCTTCCATTGCTCTGAAGCATTCGAAAGATGGGTTTCTACATCCATTATTCAAAGCAAAGAATAAATATGATAAAACTAATCAACGTTTGGTGTAAGGTGTTTTTCAGTTTACGGAAAAAGAAATAGGGTAGATTCCAACTCAATTGAAGAAAGTAAAATCGTTACAGAATTGGATTGTCAAGGAGAGGTGGAAAGAGTTAAGCCAGTCGAAGAAACTAAAGAGGTTCTAGTAGGTTCTTCCAATTCCACCAAAATAGTCAGAGTGGGAAAGGGTTTTGTGGAACCTCTAAAGTCAAGATTGACAGAATTCTTAAATAACAATAAGGATGTTTTTCTTGGACCCACTCTAACACCGTTGGAATTAGTCCCACCGTCATTAGCCATGCCCTAAATATCAATCTAGACATTCCCTTGGTTCGGCAAAAGAAAAGGCAGTTTGATAAGGTTAGAACCGACGCCCTGAAGGAAGAAGTCAAGAAATTGCAACAAAGTGGGTTTATCCTGGAAGTCCGATATTCCAAATGGTTGGCAAATCCGGTTCTGGTAAAGAAATCCAATGAAAAAGTGGCGGACTTGTATAGACTACACAGATTTGAATGAAGCTTGTCCAAAAGATTGTTACCCGTTGCAAAGGATCGACCAATTGGTCGACTCTACCGGTGAACGTAAGCTGCTTTCCATAATGGATGCATATTCTGGGTATAATCAAATTCCTACATTTAAACTGGAAGAGAAACATACTAGCTACGTTACAGACGATAGAACCTATTGCTATAAAGTATTGCCATTTGGACTGAAGAATGTAGGAGCAACTTATCAGCGGTTGGTTAACCGAATGTTCAAACAACAAATTAGGAGGAATATGAAAGTTTATGTTAACAACATGTTGGTGAAATCTCAAGAGGTGGAAGATCACCTTGAAGACCTAAATGAAATGTTTAAAGTGCTCTACGAGTATCAAATGATGCTCAACTCCCAAAAATTCAACTTCGGAGTCCATTTCAGAAAATTTCTTGGATATATAGCAAGTGCATAAGGGATTGAAGCTAGCCCAAAATAAATTAAGCCATTAAGAATATGGCATAACTGAGGACAAATAAAGATGTCATGAGTTTGAATTGTAAAGTGGAAAAATTAAGCATGTTCATATCAAAAGCTACTGATAAGTGCATACCGTTCTTTGAAGTGATCAAGAAAAAGAAGAATTTTAAATGGAACGAAGATTGTAAAAAGGCATATCAAGAACTGAAGTTTCACTTGGAAAAGCCACCAATCTTATCTAGCCCCGAAGAGGGGGGAGATCTATTCTTATATATGGCAATTTTTGAACATGAGGTGAGCTCGGTATTGATAGAAATAGCAAGGGATTGTAGCTACCAGTTTACTATGTAAGCAGAAGATCAAAGGATGCTGAGATCTAATAGCCAGTTGTTGAAAAGCTAACATACTACTTAGTTATGAAAGCTTGAAAACTAAGGCCCTATTTTCAAGCACATTCAATAAAATTGTTGACCAAATTCCCATTAAAGCAAGTCTTTGGCAAGCCTAAAACTTCTAGAAGGTTAATTAAGTGAGGAATTGAACCAAGTCAGTACAATATAGAATATCAGCCTAGAATGGCTATAAAAGGTCAAGAATTAATCGATTTCATCAGCGAATGTACATGTTTCATATTAGAGCAATCTGAAAAGAATAATGATACAAAACCCAAGTGGAAACTATTTGTGGACGGTGCATCAAATGATTAAGGAGCGAGGGTAGGGTATGTGATAATTACCCCAGACGAGCACAAGTTACACTATGCTATGAAGTTGGGATTCTCAGCGACTAACAATGCAGCAGAGTATGAATCAATGGTTACTGGATTTACCCTTGCCATACAACTTAAAACCCCGAGAATCTAGGTATTCAGCGATTCTTAATTAATGGTTAACTAGATCAAGCAGGAATCAAACTAAGGATCCTAACTAGGCCTGTATGTGAAGAAAGTTCTTAAGATGGTTGCACTTTTTGAATATTTCTCCATACATCAAACACCAAGAGGAGAAAACCCTTAAGAAGATTCACTGACTAAGTTGGCAAGCTCTAGAGGGGCTCCTGAAACTCGAATTGTATCGGTAGGATTTCAGCCAATCCCAACATTGAGGAAAATAGACAAAAGAAAGCTGCAGAAATACTAGTATTAACCCGATCACAGGCATTAGTATCAGAATTGGAAGAGATGGACCAAGAAGTACTGAATCAAGAATATGTAGCTCCGATAACAGAAGAAAGTTATGAAAACACTTGGATGGCACCAATCGTAGATTATATAATCAATGGAAAATTAACCGCAGATAAAGCAGAAGCGCGAAGGCTAAAACAACAAGCTTAGAGCTTTACTGTTATTTATGGAATTCTTTATAAGAAAAGGTATGCCCTTCCCTATTTGCGGTGTGTGAAACCTAAAAACGGATTGAAAATAATAAGGGAAGAACATGAAGGATTTAGTGGGGATCTGTCTAACGGAATAAAACTAGCCAATAAGATAATGAGGTAAGGGTTTCACTGGCCACATCTAACTAACCGAGCTATGGAGTACGTTAAAAGGTATGAGAAATGCCAATGTTATTCCAAGATACCACATCTCCCGCCAAGTCAACTAACCTCTATTACTACCTCATGGCCATTTGACGTTTAGGGAATAGACTTAATTGGATCGCTCTCAATCTCTAAAGGAGGAGCAAAATATGTTGTGGTGGCAATAGATTATTTCGTGAAATGGGTTAAAGAAGAACCACTCCTGAAGATTATCTTAGGGAAAGTACCGAGATTTGTCATCAAAAACATTGTCACAAGATTTGGGATACCTTACAAGATAATATCTGATAATGGAACTCAATTTGAGAGTGAAGAGTTTTCATGATTTTGCCACAAGAATGGGATAATAAGAAGCTTCTCCTCGGTCGCTCATTCGAAGGCCAATGGAGTCATCGAAGCAGTTAATAAAACAATCAAAACCATCTTGAAAAGGAGTCTAAACAAGGTAAAAGGAAATTGGGTAGAAGAGCTTCCCTTAGCTCCGTAGGCCTATAGAACCTCAACTAGAACTACAACGGGTCATACCCCATACTCTCTAACTTATGGATGTGAGGCAATGCTACTTGTAGAGATTGAGGTACCTTCTTATAGAAGAGTTTCCTACGCCTTTAATCCAAACTAGGAATTGAGAAAGGAATCACTCGACCTGATTAATGGATTAAGAGATGAAGTAGCCTTGAGAACGGCTGAATATCAAAGGAGGATATCAAGATATTAAAACTCAAAGGTAAAAGCCAGGTCATCCAGACAAGGGGATTTAGTACTTCGAAGGGTAATGGCCAATACTAAAGACCCATCGGATGGACCAATGGGACCTAATTGGGAAGGACCATTGGTAATCTTCAAAGAAATTTCTTTAGAAGCTTATAAGCTATGCTACCCTAATGGGAATATGGTGCCAAGAACCTGGAACGCGAAACGTTTGAGACTATATTTTCCAACTATGAATGAATAAAGTGTTTCCAAGAACACCTCTACTACGATCTAGTAAACAAATCTACATGGTCGGGAGTAAAATTCTCCTTAAAAACTTTGATAGCCTAAGATGGTAGACTACCAATAATGGTAGAAAGCACTTGGCCATGCCAAGAAGGCTAGGTCAAGGCACCTCTTGGAGGGAGGGTGTAAGCCTTTATCCACGCCAAAACTAAAAATGGCCAAGTTAAAGTAGCACAAGCCCTTATTCGCATGATGCTATAGCCAGGATAAGGCACCTTCTGGAAGGAGTAAGGGTAATCCCTTTGTCCCGCCATGCTATGGCTTGGCTAAAGTTCCGAAAAAGCCCTTAACCGCGTCACACTATGACCAGGATAAGGCATCTCCTGAAGGGAGGTCGGGTAAGTCCTCAGGCCCTACTTCAGAAAAAGCTAGCCGAGCGCATCGAAAACCCGGATGAAATGTCCGACGGACTAAGAAAAGTCCATGCCTGAAACAGGCACTACCAGAAATCGGCATAACTTGAAATAGCAGCCACCAAAAAAGGCCGGTACTGTTAGATATGAAAAACAACCTGAAATAGGCTCTTCTTAAATAAGCACAAAATCAGACAGAAGAGTCCCTGCTTAAAATCAGCCTGAACAAATGATAAATAGAAAGAAAACTTAGGCCCGAGAAAGTGATAGCATGCAAATCGCAAACATAGCCAAAGAATGGCATATTCAGCAAGAAAATCTGAGGGAAGTCATTGACTTCATCTCGTGAACATTTTCCAGACGGGAGTTATGGGCTCCTATTACAAGAAATTATATCCCAATCTTCTATTACTTGATACCGGAAAAGGTATTCTGGTCTTCAATTATTAACTACCAGTAATGATATTCTGGTCTTTAATCAATTATTACAAGCAAAGGATTCTGGTCTTCAATCATTAGTTACCAGTGATGGTGTTTTGGTCTTCTATTATTAATTACCAAAATTGGTATTTTGGTCATTTATTATTAATTCCCGAAATTTGTATTCTGGACTTCTATCATTAACTCTTGGAAGAGATCTTTCGGCGTCCCTATCAATTATCTGAAATGACATTTTGCAATTACTGTTAGAAGTTGTCAAAAAATGGTGCCCCAAAAGTAGCATCTTGGAATTCAAGAGCTCCTTTTATTGATGTTAAAACGGGTCTTCTGGTCTTCTGTTATTCATTATCAACCGAAAGAATTCAAGGATAGTTCTGTGATCTCAAAATCTTTGTCCTATAGAACAAAAGCCTTATTTATGCAAGGGGGGCTAAATGTTAACCATATAATACAAATGGATATAAAGAAGGCACTTCAGAAACCTTCCGCAGAGGCAAAGAGTAATTGAAGAAGTTACCTTTCGGTGACACCGAAAGGTTTGCATAACAACCGAGGAAAAGAAGCGCACGATAACTCCAGAGGAGGGCCTTTTGTAGGTATAAAAAGGAAAATAGTTATAAGGCCGCTTGATATAATAAACAGATGAAAGGAAAGAAGAGCGCCCTAAGCCTTTTAAATAAAAAGGAAGGAATGCAAGAAGTAAGTATCCGCAAATCTAAACCTTCGGAGAAGGCGAAGGGATTCACCACTCGTCATTCAAAGCAAGTGCCTTCCAAGAAAGGTGGAAAGAATAGGACCAGAATAGATAACATAGTTGACAACCATTTCGAAAGCAAAATGATCCTTTCTGACCGGATGAAGTACATGTCCAGTATCTCTCAACAGTGTCGAAAGGTTTACATAAAGATAAAATTCATAATTCAGTGAAAGGCCACCTGCCGAAAGCATTCAAGAAAGGCGCGGC
The DNA here is from genome assembly GCA_030765085.1 of Allium cepa. Lineage (NCBI taxonomy): Eukaryota > Viridiplantae > Streptophyta > Magnoliopsida > Asparagales > Amaryllidaceae > Allium > Allium cepa. The sequence continues at coordinate 38,993,877 of CM060931.1, forward strand.
TCTTAGCAATAGTTACATAAGGAAGCAACTTTCTGACAAGATCAGAAGGTTCATAGTGTCTCGTAAGGAACCAACCTTGCAGGAAGATGAAGAGTGTATAGATACATTAAGAAACACAAGGCCTTCTGTGACGCTCAGCGGCCCATGATGGTGTGTGGAGAATAAACCTTCCGCTAAAACCAAAAGGTTCGCAACTGCATAGAAGAAGGAACCTTCCATTCAGACGAAAGCCTAGGGCCGAAGTGGGGGCCGCCTACATCTATAAATAAGACCCAAGGGGCCCAGTCTCAAGATCCGATCTTCTTCTCATTTTCATATACTCATTAACTTCTATAGCTTCTGTTCAACACATTGTAACCCCAATTTTGAAATCAGATTGGGGGCTATCTTCTTAAATTTTGTATCAGATTCCATTACGGAGAAATAAAGAGAATTGTGGCCTGCAATCAACTCGGAATTTGGAAATAGTCATGATCAGGCTTTAATTTTACATTAAGGCTAATCTTAGATGCTTTTTTTCTTATATACTTTGTTTATTTCGGGAACATGCCGTGAAATTGTCATCAGACAACCTCATAAGTTTCCTTCTCCTCTACTTAATATTAATTACAGAACAGGGAATGAAACTTGTGAAACAATTCCAATATAATTTTCATGGCATATTGACTCAACTCTTGTTATTTTCTTAAGATGTTTGAATCATTCGTTCTTTTCGAAAGGTTTTCATAAGTGGAATGTCAACCTAAGAAGTTGAAAGTATTAAAGGAATGGCGGATAAAGTAGTCTCTTCATTTGATGCCCCCAAAGGGTTTTCTTAACCTTCCAAAGGGATTAAATGGTTTCTTAAACCTTCCAGTCCATCGGAAGGTTTAATACAATCATCAAGAGATGTGGATTACTTTCGGCTTCTATGGGAGATATAATGAAATGAAATGGATGAAGGTCATTCGATCTAAATAAGCCGACCGAAGGGTTTGAATAGTTTCCTAAACCTTCCGGCCGATCGGTAGGTTTAATAAAACCATCGATCTTATCAAATCTGAAGTTTTAAGATGTGCTTGAACCCTTCGACGGGGGCTACGTGACTGCTTGTAATTTCTAAAAACCTTTCGGATTACCGAAAGTTGTGGCCATACTATAGGTCCCTTCTAGCCGAAATGCTTAAACCACACTTAAACCTTTCGGTAAGGCCGAAACTAAGATGATTCCTCCCCCAAATCCTTATAAGAAATATGCACCCACTTATAACCTTCCGGTATCAATCCCCTCTTTTTAAGATTAGAATTGAGATCTCGAAACCTTCTGACTTAGTCGTTTCATTCGATAATGAAAAATCTACTCGACCTAAAGATTGAATTCATAAGATGTAGTCCTATGAAATGCTTCGGGGATGTTAACAAAAAATCTTGTCAACACCATTCAATAGTCAAAGAGCTTAAAATGTTTGAACTAGATCAAAATCTATAAAAGTAACTCTTAATTTCATGAGACCATGTTGAATTGTTTGAAATCTTACATACATGTCTATGATAGTCTCATTTGCTTTTATTTTGAATGGTGAGAGTTGATTTTGTAAAATAGATATTTTGGTTTGTCTTAACTTATTCATGCCTTTATGAGTGACATGTAATGTATGCCAGATGTCATATATAGTTTTATTAAGCATAAATCTTAAGAACTCATTTTTATCAAGTGAACAGAATAAAACATTCATAGATTTTGCATTATTGGTCACTGCAATCTTTTGAGCATCTTTTCAAGTACTCATTTAAGTAGCAGGAGCTTCATAGTTAGTTTCTAGATTTCAAGATCGTTAGCTTCGATAAAGATTCTCATACATGTAGACCGGTAAGCATAGTTCGATATAGTGAATAGCGGAGAACATGCAGTTGACTGACCCTCTAGAAAAGTGTTTGTTATATTATAACGACTATTCAAATACTTTGTTATGATAATTTGAAATGACGAGCTCTGATACTAAATGAAAGTATACACGTATCTTGTATAATATCTTATATGTATATTCGAGTCTATAGTCTAAACTAAGTAGTACTAATTAGTAGAGTATCATAAAGTAAAGTAAATAAAGCCAGTCACATTAGAGTTTTTATATTGGTTCGGGAATCGCGTTTTAGGTCCAGTCCCAACCTTCTTCTGGAATTAACTAAACAACCCTCACTTAACCTAGAGGAATATGTACTTTAAAAAATACCAGAGCAGCCGATCAGGACTTTAAACTTTGCTTGAATATCTCCAACAGGGATTCACAAAATGAGAATAAATCTCCGACTTCCAGCGAGTTCTTGATAACTCGAATATAGTCAATTGTAGTACAAGACTTCTTATAATCTCCTTGATGATTCAGATGCATGCTTCATGATTATGGAAATGTAGCAAGTGATTCTTGAGTAAAGAATAAATTTTGAATGCAATAGTTCAAGAGTGCTTAAGAGTGAGAATAAAGAAAAAAGTAAGTAGAAAAGTCAAAATGATTTGTGAAAGTTTATCTCTATTTATAAATATCAAAGAATTTCATCAAAGAGTTGCAATCTTTCAGAAACAAACATTACCATTCACAGAGATGCTTTTGAATGATCGGAACTATTCGAAGTGTCTTTTAAGAAAATAGCCGTTACAGTGTAATTAGTCGATTGAGTATAAAAAGTTAATGTATTAAGTATAAACATTATTTTATGCAGCAAAATTTTATTACTAAGATTGTACAACAAAATGTTAAGGTTTAATCGAATGATTTATTATCAGTCGGTTGAAGATATTTTCAGTTGACTGAGCTACATAAAATATGTTTTTTTATATAGATAGTCCATTTTAAACTTGTTTACTTTGAAAAATATTTGTATGTAGGTGCATGCACATGCGTATGAACTACCAAGTAGATTTTACAAGTATAACTAAGAACATATACATATATTTTGGCTTAATCTGTGTTTCCTTAGCTTTTGATCTAATGATAATACACTTTGTTTTCTCCCTGATTCCCGGACTAAAGATTTCTGATACCTATATAATATGATATTCTAGATATGTGCAAAAATATAGTTGTCATTATTAAAACGTACAAATAGAGTTCTAACCGTGATTAGCACGGTTAACCTTTGTTCTAACTTAAGTATAGATTGGTTTTCTAACGTACTGGCTTAAGTTATGCATTCAATAGGCTTTTTCATCCGGTGGTTTGCTGTTATTCTAACTTGGGAATAGATTGGTTTCATGTCATATCAACTTAGGTTCAGCGTAAGTTTGGCTTTTGCATCCCATGGTTAGCTCGGTTAACTATTTCTCTAACTCAGGTACATATTGGTTCTCTTATGTACCCTCTTAAGTTGTACATTCTGTCTGCTTTTGCATTCAATGGTTAGCTCGATTAGCCGTTGTCCAAACGCAGGTACATATTAGTTTTCTACTGCACCCACTTAGGTTATGCATTGGATGGATTTTGCATCAGATAACCATTGTTGTAACTTGGGTTTTCTAACTTACTGGCTTAGCTTGTGCATCTGGTTGGATTTTCATCCGTTGGTTAGGTCGTTTAACCATTTTTCAAACTTGGGTATATACTGGTTTTCTACTGTACCCACTTAGATTGTGCATTCGATTGGATTTTTCATCCGATGATCAGCTCTATTAATTGGCATTCTAACTTGGGTACAGAGCAATTTTTTTATATACCTGAATAGGTTATACATGTTGGAACTTCGTATTTACGATATTTCGTAATTATGATATTTTGACTATAACAACTATATAAGCCATTATCATATACCAACTTGTTTTACAAGAGTCAATCAAGACAAGATTCAAATGAGCTTCAACTCTTAATTATGTATCGAGTTTGTGTCTAGAGTTTATTTATGTTAAAATCTATCCTATATGATATATCTCGACATTGTTTTTAAAGCTTTTCATATTATCAATTTTTAGTCTACATTCAGACGTCTGAATGCACCAAATCAGACGTCTGAATCTGGAAAAATGAATATTGTTTTTACAATATTCAGATATCTGAATTGTTCATTTCAGACATCTGAAAATAGTCATTTTTGGCCTATTTTCTTTCTGGTTTGAGCTCGTGCGAATTTAGAAGTCTGAATTTTTCGATTCAGTAGTCTGAATATCTATCACGGCTATATTTTTCAAATAGGCACTTTCATTCGTGAATAGATGCGTCCTTCATTTCAATAAATATGACCATATCTCTTCATGATAACTCTTCACAAACAAATGCACCTATTTATAATCTATATAAACACAATAGAATCATTCTTTTTAATCAATCAATTCAATCTATTCTTACTCTACTCTCGTATTCTTGATTCTAATATTCTTGTGCATTCAATTTCATACAATTTCATTTTATTGCTTCCTTGTTCTTCACCTATTTACATATATATCATAAAGGAGAAGATTATAGGAAGAGTGTACTATAATTGACAAATTTGTGTTATTAAAGAATACATAGTGTCAAGAAAACTTAATTTTACATAAGTCATGTTCTGTTGCTCAGGCGTATGAAGTCCTCTTCGGCTGTTGAGGCGAAATCCAATTCTACTGCTCAGGTCCCTTGGTTGGTTGTTCAAGGGTTGTATAGACATGTTCCTCTGGGTTAAGTGAGGGTTTTTGTAGTTGAAATTCCAGATGGAGTCAGGGACTGGACGTAGAACGGGAAGTTCGAAGCAGTATAAAAATTCTTGGTCTGCTTGTTTTATTTTACTTATTCACAGTGCTATAGTATCTTAGTTTATTTTCACACTAGTATAGTATAATTCCATATAGCACGATCCGCACCGTCTTTTCATTTGGTATCAGAGCCAGACATCTTATAACTGTTACAAAGTTATTTGATATTTTTTTAATATGGAAAACAATATCAGCACTAGCATTGTCACTAACACTAGTTTTATTGAAGGTCAATCTACTTTACGACCTCAACTATTCAATGGCATGAATTACAACTATTGGGCAACACGAATGCATATTTATATGCAAGCCAATAGTTTCGATGCATGGAATGTTACACAAGTAGAATATACTGCACCTACTACAGAATATACTACATGGATAGCTGCACAAAAACAAGATGATTCTGCGAATGCTAAAGCAATGAATATGTTATTTTGTGCATTAGGTAAAAATGAATTTAACCGAGTTAGCATACATTACACTTCATATGAAATACGGAGAACACTAAAAGTCACTCATGAAGGTACTTACAAGGTTAAAAAAAGTGAAATGTCTATGCTTAAGAATCAATTTTAAAATTTTAGAATGAAGCAAGATGAATCTATAAATGATATGTACTCCATATTTTAAGATATTCATCATTTTTTATTAGGACTAGGAGAAATATAATTCGATTTTGATATTGTTTCAAAAATCCTTAACTCTTTAACGGATGAATGGGAAAGAAAAGTCTTAGCTATTGAAGAAGCTAATGATCTTTCTACAATGAAACCAGAAGAGTTGATAGGAAATCTAATGTCCTATGAAGTAAATTTGTAGGCAAAAAGAGTTCAAGCACAAGACAAAAGAATGTGGCATTTCATGCAGAAAAAGAAGAATCAGACTCGGATGAAGAAGACTTAGCATTTATTGCTAAACCTTTAAAAAGTTCTTGAAGTACAAAAAAGGAAATCAAAATAATGGGAAAAAAACTTCAACAATAATTCAAATAAGCCATCTTCATTTATACTATAATGCTTTAACTGCCACAAGAAGGGGCACATGTAAAAAGATTGTCCAGAACAAAAGAAAACATATCACAATAAAATCCGAAAGGACAAGTTTAAAAGAAAAGCATTTTCAGTGACATGGGATGACCAAGATTCTTCTTCTTCAGAAAGCAATAGTGACAGTGAAAATGAACAAGCAAATATTTGTTTCATGACTACAAAAAATGAGGTAAATGAATTTACTTTTGATGACACGATTGGAATAAATTTTGAATTATTAGATACTTTAAAAAGTCTCAAAAGAAAATATAAAGAGGCTCTAGAAAATAAGAGAAAAGCAGATTTCGAGAGAGACATGCTTAATGATGAAAAACAGATATTAGAAGAAGAACTTGGAAAACTTCAAGATACTTTTACTAATGATAACTCTCAACTTACCTTATTGAGTCAAGAAATTGAAACTCAAAAGAAAAAGAATGATGCTCTTATCTTTGAAAATCATGAGCTAAAAACCAAGATCAAAATGATTGAACTAGACAATACTAGCCTCAAAACAAAGTTAGAATGCATTACTAAAAATGTATCTAACTTTAATAAAGGCAGAGAAAACTTATCTAAAATTGTTGAAACTTCTTAGTCTCTTTCAAATAAGAAAGGTCTAGGTTATACTAAGAAATCTATAGCTCTACTAAAAACTAAGCAAGATAAGAGAAATATTTCGAAATCTAAGTCTACCATAGTTTAACCAAAAAGGAATCAAAACTCAAAAATCCTAAAAATATGGGTTCCTAAAATAAATAACAGTTTGATTAGGAATAAATATATTGAGTTCCTTTTGAAAAATGTTCATAAAAATTAAAATTATTTATATAAAGGGAATGCTGCATCCTCTTGGGTTTGGTTTTCTAAGATCTAACTCTTAGGACCCTATCAAAAAGTGGGTATCAATGTTATTCTTTTATTTTTTGTAGGTCCCACATAAGAAAAGAGGAAAATGGATAATCGACAGTGGTTGCTTGAGACACATGACAGGAGACAAAATATGCTATCAAATATCACATATTCAGATGGAGGCTCTGTCACATTTGAAGACAATTCCAAAGGTTATATGATTGGAAAAGGCGATGTGAGCAATTACGGTATATCTAATCTACCTCTCATTTCCAATATTTTACTTGTCAAAAACTTGAAGCATAATTTATTAAGTATTAGCCAATTGTGTGACAAAAGATTCAAAATCTCATTTTCTGAAAATAAGTGTAGTATTTATGATCAAAATGAAAAACTTATCTTTGAAGGTAATAGAGACAGAAACATATACGTTCTGAACATGAAAATTAACCATAATTCAGATATGTGCTTAGTAGTTAAAGAAAATGATTCTTGGTTATGGCATAAGAGATTCTGTCATATTAACTTCAAAGCTATAAACAAACTTTCTAAAAATGATTTAGTAAAAGGATTACCAAAAATAAACTTTAAAGTCGATCATATTTGTGATGAATGTCAATTAGGAAAATTAAATAAATCATCTTTTAAATCTAAGAAAGTTATTTCTACATTACAACCACTTGAATTACTATAAATGGATTTATTTGGACCAACTCAAGTACAATCCATAAATCACAATAGATATGTGTTTGTAATTGTAGATGACTTTTCTAGATATACTTGGACCATATTTATGAAAATAAAAGTGATACTTTTGACCATTTTAAAGTTTTTTTCAAAATAATCCAAAATTTAAAAGGATTAAAAATAGAGAATATTACAAGTGATCATGGAGGAGAATACGAAAACGAAGCTTTTGAACATTTCTGCAAAAAGAAAGGAATATTTCACAATTTCTAATTTCCCAGAATTTCAGAACAAAATGGAGTTGTAGAACGGAAAAATAGAACATAATAGGAATGTGCAAAAAATTTATTAAATGGAAATACACTTCTAAAACATTTTTGTACAGAAGCTGTAGCAACTGCTTGTTATGTTTTAAATTGTGTTTCTATATGACCTCTTACCAAAAACACTTCATATGAACTTTTTCATGGAAGAAAACCAAATATTTCCTATTTTAAGATCTTTGGATCAAAATATTTTATATTAAATACCAAAGATTATCTTGGCAAATTCGATGCAAAATCCGATGAAGGTATCTTTGTAGGATATTCAGATCGAAGCAAAGCTTATCGATTGTTTAATAAAAGAACTAATACTGTTGAGGGAACTCTTCATGTATCTTTTAGTGAAACTTTTTTTTACAAAAACCAAGTATAAGAGATGATGAAGAACTTTCAGATAAAATCACAAATATTGACAATATAATTTTTGAAAATAATGAAAACATAATTGATAATTCTAGAGAAGATGAAATTGTTATTCATAACAATAATGAGTTAAGATCTCCACCAAAAATATTATGAGATCATCCTGTTCGAAATGTTATTGGAGAAATTAATTCTAAAGTCCAAACTAGAAGTCAATTGAATCAAATGGGCCATGTAGCATTTCTTTCCAATTTTGAACCTACAAACCCTAAAGAAGCATCTTCAGATGACTACTGGATAATTGCAATGCAAGAAGAGCTAAATCAGTTTGAACGCAATGAAGTTTGGGAGTTAGTTCCTAGACCAAGTGACCAAAATGTTAGTGGTAGAAAATGGGTCTATAAAAATAAGGCGGACGAACAAGGTAACATCACCAAAAATAAAGCAAGGTTAGTCGTTCAATGTTATAATCAAGAGGAAGGAATTGACTATGAAGAAACATTTGCTCCTGTTGCAAGATTAGAATAAATACGTATCTTATTGGCTTATGTATGTTTTCATAATTTCAAACTTTATCAAATGGACGTGAAAAGTGCTTTTCTGAATGGTTATATAAAAGATAACGTGTACATTGAACAGCCTCCTTTATTTATCCATGAAAAATATCCAAACCATATTTATAAACTTAAGAAAGCTCTATACGGTTTGAAACAAGCACCACGTGCGTAGTACAAATGGCTTAAGAGCTATTTACTATCATCTGGATTTCAAATGGGAAAGGTTGATCGAACACTTTTATTAAACATTCAAAAAGGGATATTTTAATCGTTCAAATTTATGTTGATGACATCATTTTTGGTTCTACCAATGAAAAATCATGCCAAGACTTCTCCGATATTATGAAAAAAGAATTTGAAATGTACCACATGGGAGAATTATCACATTTTCTTGGTTTACAAATTAAACAATTACAAAATGGTATTTTTATTAATCAAGAGAAATATTTTAATAATTTAATCAAACGCTTCATAATGGAAAATACTTCTGCTAAACCGACTTCTATGAGTACAAAAACACATCTCGATAGAGATGAAAATGGTAAAAGTATTGATTAAAAATAATACCAAAGTATGATTGGTTCATTACTATATTTAACGGCCAGTCGTCCTGACATAATGATGAGTGTTTGTTTGTGTGCTAGATTTCAAGCTAATCCAAAAGAATCACATTTAAGAGCAGTTGAACGTATACTACGTTATTTTAGTAATACCAAGGACTTTGGACTTTCCTATTCAAAAGAGTGTCCTTTCGAATTAGTATCATATAGTGATGTGGATTTCGGTGGATCTCGGACAGATAGATAAAGTACCAGCGGTACGTGCCATTTTATTGGAAAATCATTAGTTTCTTGGTTTAGTAAGTAACAAAACTACGTTTCACTTTCTATATGTGAAGCAGAATATATTTCTACTGTATTAGCTTGTGCTCAAGTTATTTATATGCAACAGACACTTAGAGATTTTAATATAAATTTAGCAAATACAACAATATATTGTGATAACTCAAGTGCTATTAATTTATCAAAAAAATACAATCAATCATTCACGAACAAAACATATTGATATTCGTCATCATTTTCTTCGTGATTGTATTGAAAGAGGAAAAATAAATTTAGATTTTGTTACATCTAAAAACCAATTGGCTGATATTTTTACAAAACCACTTCTTGAAAATACTTTTATTAAACTAAGACGAGAACTCGGAATTATCTCGTTTAAAAATTTATAATTGATTTTCTGAAATATATTATTAGTAGCATACTATTTTGTTTACGTCAAGTTTTTATATTGTTCACATTCAATTTTTTTAAGTTAAATTTTGATTTGCCTTTTAGTCATCCATCTCCTGAAAAGACGTTGTCCATATTTTTTTTATCTGTTGCAATTTTATTGCTACTTTTTCTTAGGAATCTATTTATTTTTGATTCTCGTCCACATATTTACTTTCTAAATACATGTTTTGCTCACCTATAAATTTTCTCCTCTTGCTAAATTGTTATTCAGCTTCCTCGGTATTCTACCTTTATCGATTAACACAACCATGTTGCTTTCTCAATTACTCGCAATTGTTTTTTATTCTATGGAGTCAAATGGCTCTTCTTCAGAAGAACCTTCTTCTATAGAGTTTTCTACACCATCTTCAGCATATTCTTCCAATTTGCCAACTCCAACCTCTTATTATGAACCTGCCCGGCATGTATCTTCGAATAATCATACCGGTCACACTTCAAAAAAGAAGAAAGCTCGACGTTTTTTGTTCTTCGGTTCCCCGCAAACTGAACAAAAGATTGATGATATTCATCATTATCGACAGGAATTGTTAAGTCTTCAACGAGAAATGTACTATGAGAAAAAAGTTAATTCACGACGTCTTAATTTTCTAGAGAACCTTGGTTGGAAAATATGTGGTTCATCTACATCTAATGTTCATCAACCTACATCTTCTCATCACAATTCATGGAATCAGACACCGCAACGTCCTCATGTATCTCCAAATTCATGGGAACGTGGCAATAACTGGAATTCTTTGGAATCATCTAAAAGAAAAAAGAGGATAGAACCAGAAGAGCCTAAGACTCCTAGACAATCATCATCCTCATCATAGATACAAAAATCAATAAATTATTTTTCCATGTTGTTTTTATGTTTATAATTGTATGTTTTTAATAAACAACTTTTGTATGTTTAATAAATTTGTTTATGCTCAGAAATACAATTTTTCTTTAAATTCAGACATTTGAAATGTTTAAAATAGACGTCCGAATATTGCCAAATATACATTTTTAACTTCAGAATCAGACGTATGAATCATCCAAACCAGATGTCTGAATATGCTTAAAATAAACTATTTACGTTCTGTTTAAAATTTATTGATTTCAGACGTCTGAAATTAAAAATCCAGACGTCTGAACAGTTCAGCTTTTCAAATTACAGGGGCTTTTCAACATTTTTGTTTCCCACCTATTCCAACCTTATACCTTTCTCATTTTTCTCTAAACTGCTTTATCTTATTTCCTCTAACCCACCTTTTGCACTCTTAAAAATTCAATCTTTATTATCTTTTTTTCACAAATGGCTCCAAAACCTAAGAGATCTAAGGCTTCAACATCCTCAGCTACTCCAAACATTGATCAATGGCTGGGAATGATGAAGCAATGTCGGTTTGCTCAAATGGAAAGATCTAATTTTTTTCCCGGTGTCTTCATGAAGTATGAATTTGAGCCTTATCGATTTCTACAAATAGCTTGCTCAAATGGGTTGGCATCTCTTCTTCCTTTTTCTGCCAATAATGTGAAGATTAATCATCTTTTGGTAAAGCTTTTTTATGAAAATATGAATTTGGATCATCACCATCCTCACAATCGTCAAGATTGCATTTGGACTATTGTTTGTGGTACTAAAATTTATCCTCCACTTGTTCGTCTTGGAGAAATCCTTCAATGTCCTTCAATCGAAACCGATTTAGATGATATTGAGGTTTCTCTACCTTTGGACGAACGAGATGAAGTTTCTCACCGCTTTCATTCTGACGGTATTACTAAACTTATATCTATTCAACTTCGGCCACACCCGTATCATTCATAGAGCTTTGATTCGCTCGGTTTTACCACGCACCGGTAGCTATGAAGTTCTTAATAAGCGCACTTTTCAAGCTCTCTGTGCTATATACTACGAACAATCTATAGATTGGGGTCGTGCTATTATGGAAGCGTTTATGGATGTAAATCTCCGTCGTCGATATATAACTTTTCACTATGGTGCTTATATAATGAAAATTCTTCAAAATTATTGTATTTCTTTTCTGGAATCTGAATTTTCCATAATTAAAGAGCTTGGGTCTAAAAATTTGGGACTCATGAACTTACCGAAGCGTCCATAAAGTCTTGCTTTTATTGAATATGAAAGTATATGATTTTTGTTTGATGATAATAAACATATATATATATATATATATATTCATTTAAATGTATTTGTTAATGTACTATTTTATTTTCACAGATTAAATAAATATTTGCTGAATAAAATAAATAACATAGAGTTTAAATTCAAACAGATATTTTATTCAAACAAATATTTATTACAATTTTAAATAGTATAAATTTGAGCTCTCACTATAGATATACAATTTTCAATTACAATACATTTCCATTTACAAATACACCTCACTTCATATCGCTCATTCACTTGTATTTACCTTTAACTTCATTCCAGATTGAATTCAACATTTGAGCAATCTGCAAAAATAAACACTGACGCAGTAAAATTGAAAAGGAAATATTTTTGCAGTATAAAATAAAATATGCATTTTGAAATAATATTTGCCTCAGTTATTTGAGTTGTTCGTCATCATTTAATTTTGAATTCATCATACACGAACAGCTTGTGACATGCACAATGTATCATTGTACATGCCGTAAGGCCGTGCATACCGATATATACACTTGATAAAATTGCAGGGGCAGGTGAGCACAGGTCAAACCCAAATGAAAAACCGGGTTCAACTCAAGTGCAATACAAATAAAATCACGACATGAGCACAAGGTCAAACCCGAGCTCCAAGCTGGATTCAATTCAGGTGCATCAAAATGTACAAACTCAAGAATGAATGAAATAGCAATATAGCTTCAATTGAAAACAATGTACACGGTGAAATATGTGCATAGCAGCAGCAAGCATATGAAAAACGACAATGAAATCAATATCGAACCAGTTCAAATGCCAAAGTGAAGCCACCCGACTTCAAGTCTAACAGGCAGTGGCTCAACATCAATATGCAAGAAACCAAGCAGACTACACAAGTGGTGCACATGTCAACAATCAATGATGAAGTGATGCAATATGAACCAAATAGTGCACACTGCAGATATAAGGCAACAGTAGTGAACATGCATATGACTCAAGACCATAATGCAGACAACAGGGTTTAATTCAATATGGTCGCGGTGAAGACTGGAAGTACAAATGCATCAAATGCATAGATGAACAACATGAATCAAAGGCGAACCAGACCCACAGCTAACAAGAACAAAACTGAATACAAAGGCTCAATGACACAAATCACAGTGCACAGTCACAATGAAGACTACATGATGATATCCGACAGAGAAATAAATACAAAGCAATATCAATACAACAGTGATGAACCACAGACTCCAGTGAACAGCAAGTAGAATCAAGACTCGAGAAAAATAGAGATGATCATGCCACCAGATTATATGAATATCAAACAACTATTAAATGAAGACTCGAGTCACAGTGCAGACCATATTCAAGTATATCGAACCAGCATGTAACAACCCTAGATTTTTCATATATTATAATATTTGGCTTTTTTTTATTTTGAAATTATTTTAAACTTATTTTATTTCAAACATTTCATTTTTAAATGTAGGTGTTGATTATTATGTGAATTGTAATTTCAAACCGGTATAAATTGGATATTTTGCTGAAATATGAATTTCCGTTCAAACTGGTCAAACCTTAACTCTTAAACTTCAAATTTAAATTCTTGAATTTTATCTTTTATTATGAAAATAGATGTAATAACTTGAATATTGCTTTTCGTTTCGTTGAAAACGGATTTAATTTGTGAAAGTTATGTACATTTCAATTTTGAGTATAATTTGTTTTATTTTGAAATTTTGTCTATTTTAAATTATATAAATCATATTTTCTATGTTATATTTTATTTTAATATGTGTTAATATGTTATTTTATGTATATTTCATCTTTTAATCTTTTTAAAGTGATAATAAATTTTTTCCAAAATTTACTGTATTTATTTCCTATTTTTAAAGGCTGTTTTCTTTTTTTCTGCTATTTTCTTCATTTAAATTATATTTAATTAAAATTTATATATTTATTTTGTGAATGTATTTGTATTTTATGTTATTATTTATGTTTAAAAATATTTTACAAGCTCATATGAATTTTCTAAAAATTATTCTATTTAATTTCAAATTTTCTAGTCTAGTTCACTATTTTTAGCTATTTTTCTTAATTTAACTTTATATAATTAATAAATATTATATAAATTTTTATATTTTGATAAATTTTTGAAATTTTATCTGGGATTATTACTATTTTCAAAAGTATAAAATTATATAAATTAAATAAGGAAATATGAAGAGTTTTTGACTTTTGAATTGCCTTTTGCCCTTTGGAATTCCACCTCTTCATTTTCCTCACAACTCTTCATTTCTTTTGGCATAACTCCCCACATTTCAGCTGACTAATTTATTTTCATTTCACGTATCTTCATTTCCTCCTTCCTGAGAAAAATATTTCGGCCATCACATGCTTGGGAAGTTGGTAAAAAAAATTTATTTCTTTTATCTCTTTTTTTTCACTTATATTGCTTATTCCTTTTTATTTTTGTTTGCACTTGCTCTTCCATTTAGGTTCGTCCATGCTACCTTGCTTCCTAGCCGCCTCCACCACCTGATGGCACACCACCAACACCTCCTCCTCACCAGCCACCCAAGCCGTGACCCCCTTGGTGATGCCCATCCACAAACTTTTCAAAACAACCTGAATTCCTAGCCTAGCCGAGCACAACATCACTTCCATCACCTCACTACCCCTCTAGCCGCCACCTCCACGCCTCCACCACCTCCAGCACCCTCGGCCACACCACCACAGTGGACCCCACACCTCTGACCATGACACTTGGAGCCTTGGCCGAGCCCAAATCCATGACCAAATGCATGTATTCATGCTTATGTGTATTATTCCCTTCACCCACATTGGCACCATCACAAATGACATATAGGCCGACCCATACCCACCATAACCTGACCCAAATACCTTCCATTATTTGGTATTTCCTCTTATGGCTGAGCCTAGTAAGGGTTAAAAGCAAGTGCAAGCATTTCTATTTGATTCTGTGCAGTCTATTCTAGTGTAGTTTTGATCGTAGTTGATTTGAAACTCGTCGTTGTTATATTGTTTTGTTTGATGTGTACGCAAGGAATTTGACATTTGGCTCCTCCATTCGAATCTATGTCGTGCTTTTGTACTTGTGTAGATCCCGTTTGAGAAATTTGTCGTTGGGTCATCAGCTCAAACCGGTGAGTTATTCTCACCAGATAATATGTACTTTTATAACTAGTAAATTGACCCCTTTTGAATCTGTAAAATACATTATCATGTTACACCTGCTATGTTATGATTTTATGATGTTCACCCATGCTTAAACACCTGTTATATCATATGTTACTATTATATTATGCTGTTCTATTATTTTTATCAGTTTATCACACTGCAAGTTCCTTTTAGATTAGAATCACTATGGGTTGAAATGATACATACCCGAACGGACTTTAGAATAGGAGAAAATCGTTATGGGCTGAAATGATAGGCCTGAATGATTTTCATTTACTTGGGATTGTGGGTTTGAAATAGTCAAACCCGGGTTTTCTTTGTAAATTACGGGCTGAAATGATATATTACCCGTATCACTTTACCTAGGCTAGAAAATGAAATACAGACCCGTTGTTAAAATATGTTTTTCTTAAAATTTTAAATTATTTTAGGAATGTAAATATTATAATATTTTGATTTAAATTTGATTAAAAATGATTTTGTAAAGCATTATTGACTCTTTGAAAATTATAAGTGAAATAAATTAATGGTAAAGTTAGAAAATCTGAAATGTAAGTTTTTTGGAAATTATAATTTGGTGATAAATGGAATTTAAATTAAATATGAAAATATGATAAATTTATGATATTTTAAACTAAATGAATTTAAAATAATTTTATAATATATTAATGATTTTTTAATTAATTTAAAATGTGAAATGAATGAATATTTAAGTTGAAATTTTGAAATATAACTAAATTTTGAAATTTGTGAATTTGGCTTAAAAGTGAATTTTAAGTTAAGTAAATAAAAATGAAATTAAGTTACATTTTAAAATTTAAACTTAAGTGTTAAGTTAGATTTAATTTAATGAATTTAAAATTTATGTTGGAATTTTATAAGTGAATTACTATTAAATTTTGATTTTTGAATAGAGATTTAACTTTATAAAATCATGAATATAAGGGTATTTGAATGATTGTTTTAAAAGTGAAATTATATGATTTTATAAGTTAAAAATGGTTTAAATAAAAATATAATTGTCTGTGAAATTATATTGAATATTTAAAGTTAATTTACTGCATTTCTAGAATGCTATTAATTCTAATGTAAAGGATAATACAGCATTTGTAAATGCTGTAGTTGATAATAATGAACCAAATGGCTCAATTTAATTAAAGGCTATTATAGCATTTTTTGTGAATGTTATAATGGTTGAATTTAACTAAGTTTATTTTAAACTAATGGAACCTTATTAAAGCATTTTAAATGTTGTCTTTTGTTAAATTGAATTGTTTTAAGTGTGACTTTCCGTAGCATTTTCTAAATGCTGCGAAAGTTGAATTTTCATTAATTTAATAAATTTAAGTGAATGAATGAACTTTGAAAGATTAAAATTTAGGAAATTTAATAATTTAATTATTAAATATAATATCTTCATTTTAATGATTTAAATGAAGCAATTTGTTTCGAAATATAATCTATTTTGAAATGTGTTTTGAAATGGTATTTAAATTAAATAAAATGAATGTGGTTTGGAAGATATGATATTTTGATATTTTGAGATGGATTTTGAATGATATTGAATTTTTAAATGATATTTGATTTCGGAGTATAAATACTATTTTGAAATTTTAACCACGGGATGTATTTAATTTATGGTTTAACTGATCTATAAAGGATGGACGATCCCAAGCATCCTTTAAGTTATGTGCATTTCTACTACATTTTACTTGAGTTGATTTACGTTATATAAGTATATATTGTCCTGACTCGAGTGTTTTGTGTTCTACTTTACGCTTGGGTCAGCCTGAGTATTCACAGCTTTAAATTCTCTTTCTGGAGCTGGTCTTTGCTGGAGTTTCTACTTATCTACATTTATATCTACTTTCTATTTCAGCTATTCTAGTTTATCTCATGTATTAGTGAACTTCTATGTATTTGGGATTTCTATTATGTTGTTTTCAGACTGTATTATGTCTTTGGTTTGAGATTCTGCCGTAGTAGCTTCATGAACCACTATGTATCTCATTTTCCGCTGCGAGGTATTCTGTTTGTTCTGAATCTGTGATTCTGTGATTTGTATTTCATTTGCTCCAAATTTATATACAATGCGGTATTTTGAGCAGTCCAATTCCGACATGTGCGGCTGCGAATGGCTAAAAATACAGAGTTGTTACATTTGGTATCAGAGCTTGGTTTTAGGCAAACCATAGCCTATGGAGCAAAAACTCATTAGAGATAGGATAGAAATACCCTAGAATGAGTGAAATCAATCTCAGAATCCTTTCTTGTGAGAGAACGTATTTTCGAAGTATAAAATAATTTCCAAATGATTTTTAATGGATTTTCAAAGATTATTTTGGTATAAAAATTTTCTTATTTTGAAACCAAGATTTTCAAAACTTCATCCCTTCAGTATCCATCTTGTTAGAAATCTCTTGGTTAGGATTCTTATCGATTAGGATTCCTTAAACTTTGGAACGCTCCCACTTGTTCTGAGATCCAGTCTTGTTTTCCCTATTCTATCCATTTTGATTGTGGAGCATTTCATAACTCCACTTTGGAATGACCTCTATGAAGATCAGTGATTCCGCAAATCTTTCAATGATTTGTAAAGGGGTGAAAATCCTTTATAATTGGCATTAATTCACCGGAGATTCCTATATCCTCGGTTTTCGATGCTATCTATCTCCTACTCTACCTGGATTCTATCTCTGGCGATCTAATGTCGATTTGCCTTAGATTTCCGAATTGGTTATAATACCTGAAGTCACGGTTGACCGGTTAAGGTCGCCCGCGATTTGTATAGGCTTATCATCTTCTATTTGGTAATAAAATTACCTTATCTTCGTTCGAGCTTATCTTCGAACCAGAATTCTATTTGATTAGAGTTCCTCTAAATTCAAATCTCTGTATTGCTTGAAATCTAACCTTGAGTCATTCTTTGGAAATTTTTGTTTGATTGAATTTTGAATTTGTACATACATCGAAATTATTATTTTGATAAGGATGACCCTATTTTGTATACAAAAGTGAAATGCTTTCAATAAGGATTTTTACCTTTGGAAAATGAAAATTTGAACCTTTGAAGGGATTTGAAATTTATAATAAATTTGATATATATAAAAATGATTTATAAATGAAGGGTTTTGAATTTGAATTTCGAGGAATCGAACTCCGGTGTTTTGAAATGGGTTTTTAAGATTTTGGAAAATATATAATAATAATATGATTTAAAGATATTTTTCGAAATAAGAAATGTTTCAAATGTATTCGAATGAATTCCAATGATTTCGAAGAGATTTCAAAGAAGTTTCAAGAAATAAAAGTCCAGAACCCACTTATGTCGCTGAAAAATAATTTCGGTGATGAATACATGCATCATCGACATTGATTTTTGAGTTTCTGAGTGAGGGAGGCCACTCTAGTAGCTTTGCTATGCGAGTGATTTTATGAAACCAAATTTTGATTTCCGATTTCGAAGTATGGTTTGATATTCGAAAGATATGTGTGTATATATATAACTGAAATGATTTAAAATAAGCCGGTGTTCAATCCTCGAGATTCAGATTTGTTTTGGTATAACCTTACCTATTGGAATCGATTTACTAATTTGTTGGTGATTTCCAACTCTTGGATTGAAAATATGATTTCTTCGACTATTTTGAAGTTTCGAGTACTTCCAAATCAAGGTTAACTTTTCAAAGCTAATAAATTTTGAATGGTATAAGGTATTTGATAAAGTATAAGTTTAGTTTGGTATGATTAATGTATAAAGTAATATAATTTATATAAGTTTGAAACTATTGTGGAGTGAAATAAATAAGACTATTTTGAATTATTCTGTGTGAAATATAGTTTTGAAGAGATATTTGAAGTAAAATGTTGAGTTTTATTAAATTTATATGTTAAGAAAAACAGTGAATTTTGACTTAACAAATGAAAGTGAGTTTTAAGTTGAATATTTGATTTAAAATTTTGTTGTGATAAATCATATGTTAAAAATTATTTAAATGTGAAATTTTGAAGTCTAGAAATATGATTCATAAGTTTAAAATTTGCTAAAATTGAAGTTGTATTGTTTTTTTAAAAGTTATAATAAAATCTGGAATTTTATTAATAGCATTTCTGAGATGCTATAGTTTTATGACAACACTTTAAAATGCTGTTGTTTTTGAACTTAAATTTGTTTGAATTAACTAAATATCAGTTATGGCATATTATAAATGCCGTTATTCTTGAACTAAACTATTTTGCAAACTTTAAGTTACGATGCACTTTTAAATGTTGTCGTTGTTATAATTTGACAATGTTTCGTAATTATAGATTTTAACACTATGTTTTAAAAAGTTAAATGATATAATGTTTGGAATTGATTATTTGTGAAATATAAGGAGTTTTGAATATAATTTAATATTTAAATTTGAATTTTAAGGAATTTAATTTGAATTTGAATTTAAATAAGGTTTACTTGGTTATGTGTTAAATGGAATGAAATGTAATGAGATAAATGAATTTTTGAATGGAATTTTGAAATGTATTTTGTAATGATATTTGAAATAATAATTGAATGACATATTTGATTTTTTTTAAATGATATTTAAATTTGAATATTTGAAATCAAATTCAAATAATGATTTGATATTGAGGCTTGGAATGATATAATCTTTATTTGATAAAGAATGTGAATCAGGAATGATAATTGATTTTGACAAATGAAATTTAAAGTTTATATTTGTATGAAAGTATATTTGGTTTACTTGTAATTTGAGTTTAAATAAAAATGATGGATTTATGAAATGAATATTTCAAAACTAAGTAATAATGAAGTAAAATTTGAGACATATGAAATTATAAAAATTTAGTTTTGGAATATGGTATATTTAAGCCTTGAAATATATTTAAGACTGAAAAGTTTATTTATGGATCAAATCTGTATAGAAATTTTATAATATTTGAAATGGTTTTGTTGTAAAACTAATTTGAATTGAAATTGATGGTTTGAATTGAATTAAAGCTGGAACTTGTTGACTTGGGTTTAAATTGAATAAATTTGTGAAATGTAAAGAATTAAAGGGATGTTTTATGATTTCAAATGTATGATTTAGAAAAGTTATGATTTTCAAAGTGTAACGATTTCAAGTATTTTGGTTTCGAAAGATTTATAACTTTGAAAGTATTATGATTTTTGAAAGTGAATATATGTTTGAAATGGAAATGAATTTGTTTGACCTAAGTTTTTGTTGATTTGGAAATTTGGATTATTTTCTAAATCTATTGTTTTAAGAAACTTTAAACTAAGTATATGTAATTTGTAAGAAATGATTTGGCGAAATCATATATGATTCTGAAACTGAAATGTTATTGAAACAAATTAAAATTGAGAACCTTGTTTTACAAAATACTTGATTTGGGAGTTATCGAACTTATATAAAATGGATTTGTATAAGTATGAAGTTGATTTGAAAATGTTGAATTGAAAAGGTACTCAATTTGTAAATTAAAATCTTATATAATCGAAGTTTATATAAGTATGATTTGATATACTATTGATTTTGGAAAGTATTCAATTTGAAAATGAAATCTTATATATAATTGAATTTATATAAGTGCGATATTTGAAGCTATGATTTTGAAGGGTTACTATATATGGTATATTATATTTCGATGTAAGAGGTATGGGAAGTACCCTCTGGAAGAAGTATAGTGATATACTTCGACCCAGATGGACTTGGGGAATCCAGGAATGGATTCGACCGATAAACCCTAATGGACTTGGGCGAATTCAGAAATGGATTCGAACTGATATGGTTGTCCGGACTTAAACTCATGAGTTCCTCGATTTTTTCCAGGGTAGATGGTTCTTTAGTTTACCCAATGTAGGCGCTTTCGATCCTGGGATCTGTTGTTTATGGATCTTCTGGGAAGGAAGTGCATCCATTGCATAAATCATTGAATCAGCAGCGTACCACTGCAGCAAGGGTCGATGGTCCCTTGTTTACGAACTGGCTACGATATTTTTTTGGAATCCGAAAGGTTGAAGGATCTTCTGGAAAGTTTTGTGTCCAGTGCGTAAATACTGGATCAGCAGCGGGCCACTGCTATCGTATTATCATCATTTCACATTGGATTTTGAGTGGTGCTTCTCATACCCATTTATTTTTTCATTTTTATTTTTTTTTAGTAGTTTTCACTGGGTGTCGAAACAGGTCTACTAAGTACTTGGAGAATTCTAGCCTTGCGCCTGATCAACGCATGGCCAGAGCCTGCAAGAACGAGGATAAACTTGTTAAGACATCGAGTTATAAAGTATTTTGATAAAGTACTGTATAAAGAATATTTTAATTAGTTATTTTCCTTCTAAAGAATTTTAAAATGTTTAAATATTGTTTACCTTTAACTATCAAATTTGAATCAAATAACTAATTACCATATTAAATGTTTAACATGTCAAATATATAAAAAAAAAAATGGTTCATCCATGTCTTTCAACCTGCTTTCCCTCCTAGCTACTTTTTCCCTACCTTCTTTCAGGATGTCTTCTAACCTATTGTTCTTTCTTGCTGTTTCTCTGCTTCCTTCCTTTTCGAGGACGAAAAGATTTAAGTGGGGGAGAGTGTAACAACCCTAGATTTTTCATATATTTTAAAATTTGACTTTGTTTTACTTTGAAATTATTTTAAACTTATTTTATTTCAAACCTTTCATTTTTAAATGTAGGTGTTGATTATTATGTGAATTATAATTTCAAACTGGTATAAATTGGATATTTTACTGAAAGATGAATTTCTGTTCAAACTGGTTAAACCTTGACTCTTAAATTTCAAATTTAAATTCTTAAATTCTATCTTTTATTATGAAAATATATTTAATAACTTGAATAATGCTTTTCATTTCGTTGAAAACGGATTTAATTTGTGAAAGTTATGTACATTTCAATTTTGAGTATAATTTGTTTTATTTTGAAATTTTGTCTATTTTAAATTATATAAATCATATTTTCTATGTTGTATTTTATTTTAATATGCGTTAATATGTTATTTTATGTATATTTTGTCTTTTAATATTTTTAAAGTGATAATAAAAATTTTCCAAAATTTACTGTATTTATTTCCTATTTTTAAAGGTTGTTTTCTATTTTTCTGCTATTTTCATCATTTAAATTATATTTAATTAAAATTTATATATTTATTTTGTCAATGTATTTGTATTTTATGTTATTATTTATGTTTAAAAATATTTTACAAGCTCATATGAATTTTCTAAAAATTATTCTATTTAATTTCAAATTTTCTAGTCTAGTTCACTATTTTAGCTATTTTTCTTAATTTAACTTTATATAATTAATAAATATTATATAAATTTTTATATTTTGATAACTTTTCGAAATTTTATCTGGAATTATTATTATTTCCAGAAATATAAAGTTATATAAATTAAATAAGGATATATGAAGAGTTTTTGACTTTTGAATTGCCTTTTGCCTTTTTGAATTCCACCTCTTCATTTTCCTCACAACTCTTCATTTCTTTTGGCATAACTCCCCATATTTCAGCAGACTAATTCATTTTCATTTCAAGTATCTTCATTTCCTCCTTCCTGAGAAAAAAATTTCGGCCATCACATGCTTGGGAAGTTGGTAAAAAAATTTATTTCTTATATCTCTTTTTTTCACTTATATTGCCTATTCCTTTTGATTTTTGTTTGCACTTGCTCTTCCATTTAGGTTCGGCCATGCTACCTTACTTCCTAGCCCCCTCCACCACCTGATGGAATGCTACCAACACCTCCTCCTCACCAGCCACCCAAGCCGTGACCCCTTGGTGATGCCCATCCACAAACTTTTCAAAACAACCCGAATTCCTAGCCTAGCCGAGCACAACATCACTTCCATCACCTCACCACCCCTCTAGCCACCACCTACCACGCCTCCAGCACCTCCAGCACCCTCGGCCACACCACCACAGTGGACCCCACACCTCTGGCCGTGACACTTGGAGCCTTGGCCGAGCCCAAATCCATGACCAAATGCATGTATTCATGCTTATGTGTATTATTCCCTTCACCCACTTTGGCACCATCACAAATGACATCTAGGCCGATCCATACCCACCATAACCTGACCCAAACACCTGCCATTATTTGGTATTTCCCCTTATGGCTGAGCCTAGTAAGGGTTAAAAGCAAGTGCAAGCATTTCTATTTGATTCTGTACAGTCTATTCTAGTGTAGTTTTGATCGTAGTTGATTTGAAACTCATCGTTGTTATATTGTTTTGTTTGATGTGTATCCAAGGAATTTGACATTTGGCTCCTCCATTCGAATCTGTGTCGTGCTTTTGTGCTTGTGTAGATCCCGTTTGTGAAATTTGTGGTTGGGTCATCAGCTCAAACCGATGAGTTATTATCACCAGACAATATGTACTTTTATAACTAGTAAATTGACCCCTTTTGAATCTGTAAAATACATTACCATGTTACACCTGCTATGTTATGATTTTATGATTTTCACCCATGCTTAAACACCTGTTATATCATATGTTACTGTTATATTATGCTGTTCTATTATTTTTATCGGTTTATCACACTGCAAGTTCCTTTTAGATTAGAATCACTATGGGTTGAAATATACATACCCGAACGGACTTTAGAATAGGAGAAAATCGCTATGGGCTGAAATGATAGGCCTGAATGATTTTCAATTATTTTCATTTACTTGGGATTGCGGGTTTGAAATGATCAAACCCGGGTTTTCTTTGTAAATTACGGGTTGAAATGATATATTACCCGTAGCACTTTACCTTGGCTAGAAAATGAAATACAGACCCGTTGTTAAAATATGTTTTTCTTAAAATTTTAAAATATTTTAGGATTGTAAATATTATAATATTTTGATTTAAATTTGGTTAAAAATTATTTTTTTAAAGCATTATTCACTTTCTGAAAATTTATAAGTGAAATAAATTAATGGTAAAGTTAGAAAATCTGAAATGTAAGTTTTTTGGAAATTACAATTTGGTGATAAATGGAATTTAAATTAAATATGAAAATATGATAAATTTATGATATTTTGAACTAAATGAATTTAAAATAATTTTATAATATATTAATGATTTTTTATTTAAGTTAAAATGTGAAATGAATGAATATTTAAGTTGAAATTTTGAAATATAACTAAAATTGGAAATTTGTGAATTTGGCTTAAAAGTGAATTTTAAGTTAAGTAAATAAAAATGAAATTAAGTTATATTTGAAAATTTAAACTTAAGTGTTAAGTTAAATTTAATGAATTTAAAATTTATGTTGGAATTTAATAAGTGAATTACTATTAAATTTTGATGTTTGAATAGAGATTTAACTTTATAAAATCATGAATATAAGGGTATTTAAATGATTGTTTTAAAAGTGAAATTATATGATTTTATAAGTTAAAAATAGCTTAAATAAAAATATAATTGTTTGTGAAATTATACTGAATAATTGAAGTTAATTTACTGCATTTCTAAAATGCTATTAATTCTAATGTAAAGGATAATACAACATTTGTAAATGTTGTAGTTGATAATAATGAACCAAATGGCTCAATTTAATTAAAGGCTATTATTGCATTTTTTGTGAATGTTATAATGGTTGAATTTAACTAAGTTTATTTGAAACTAATGGAACCCTATTACAGCATTTTAAATGTTGTCTTTTGTTAAATTGAACTGTTTTAAGTGTGACTTTCCGTAGCATTTTCTAAATGCTGCGAAAGTTGAATTTTCATTGTTTTAATAAATTTAAGTGAATGAATGAACTTTGAAAGATTAAAATTTAGAAAATTTAATAATTTAATTATTAAATATAATATCTTAATTTTAATGATTTAAATGAAGCAATTTGTTTCGAAATATAAACTATTTTGAAATGTGTTTTGAAATGGTATTTAAATTAAATAAAAATGAATGTGGTTTAGAAGATATGATATTTTGATATTTTGGAATTGATTTTGAATGATATAGAATTTTTAAATGATATTTGATTTCGAAGTATAAATACTATTTTGAAATTTTAACCACGGGATGTATTTAATTTATGGTTTAACTGATCTTTAAAGGATGGGCGATCCCAAGCATCCTTTAAGTTATGGTGCATTTCTACTACAGTTCACTTGAGTTGATTCACATTATATAAGTATATATTGTCATGACTCGAGTGTTTTGTGTTTTACTTTACGCTCGGGTCAGCCTGAGTATTCACAGCTTTGGATTCTCTTTATGGAGCTTGTCTTTGCTGTAGTTTCTGCTTATCTACATCTATATCTACTTTCTGTTTCAGCTTTTCTAGTTTATCTCATGTATTAATGAACTTCTATGTATTTGGGATTTCTATTATGTTGTTTCCAGACTGTATTATGTCTTTAGTTTGAGACCTGCCGTAGTAGCTTCATGAACTACTATGTATTTTATATTCCGCTACGAGGTATTCTGTTTGTTCTGTGTCTGTGATTCTATGATTTGTATTTCATTTGCTCCAAATTTATTTACAATGTGGTATTTTGAGCAATTCAAGTTCGACATGTGCGACCGCGAATGGCTAAAAATACCGGGTTGTTACACAACATGTCGTGCACATGTAAACAAAACCAAGTTAAACACAATGAAACTCAAATGTGCATATATGGATAAACAAGTTTAAAACAATGTGACAGCAATGCAGTGAAACCAGAAACAACTACAAGCAACATATAACTGATTATATACATATGTGAGCATATATGTATATATACATGTGCAGGATACAAGTTCAAACAAAGACAGAGGAGATTTCAAAATGTAGCTCAAAGTAAAACCAAAGTCAGAGATATGATGGCCGAAGCTAATACACAAAGCAAATGCAAAGTCGAAGTCAGGTGAAAATGAACCAATTAAAGTCAAGCCAGAAAAACATCAGAGCTTCAACTGGTCGAAGTCAAGAAACAGCAGCAACACAAAGACCAACAGCAAGTGGATATGACCATCAAGCCACAAGTCAATCAAGTTAATCAATAAATTGAAAGTACCAAAAATTCATGTAGCAGTTTTCAAAAAGTCAACACGATCAAGTCAAAGCCAAAGTCAAGTAGGTCTTACAAGTTTTAAAACAGAGTTCAAATGCCAGAAATTCACAACCGTAACGACCAAGGAAAGATCGAACGGTTCAGAATCGAAGCCATGGCAATTAGGGAATTGAGCGAGTTCAAAATAAAAACCGTGTTAATCAAGTAAACGAAATTATACGATATGAACAAGTCAGAAATCATCACCAGCATCGAAACAAAGTCGAACGGTCGAAACAAAGAAATTAAAGAAATCAAACAAATACATACGAATGAAATTACAGGGGATTAAACCCTATATAAACCCTATCATCATCGACCGTAAATGCATCGAGTTCAAGCAAGCAAATCAGAAAAAGAAAAGGACATAAATTACATAACAAAGTCAAGATCGAACTCGATCGAGAAGCAACCGAGTGCGAATCAAGGAGACGGTCAGTCAACAGAGCTAGCAACGCATAACCAAATATTCGATTGATCAATTTGAAGTTGACGGCTTCTAATTTCCCACAAAGCCCTAATTTGGAACGACGAAGAATAAACACGAGGCCGCCATTGTTTTTGGAGCAAACCAGGCCGACATTTTATAAAAGAAAAGGAAAGAGGCTTTCTTATTTAATTTTGGGCCGGCTATTTACTTAGGGCTTGTGTATTTTAAAGAATAGGGGTTTTTTATAATAAAATCTGTATTTTTCTTTTTATACTCTTGTAATTACTAGTCGTGTGACTAGGTACGAACTGCGGTGGTGTAGTTCGTGAATTCGCAACTCAGTGACTAAGTAGTGGTAGGGTTTTGAGCGTCAGGTTAAGGCTAGTTGATAGCGTGTTTCGTCAGTTTACGTGTGTAAGCGTCTGACTGCTTAATTTCTGGTAGAAACCTTGGGGGTAGCACGTAGGCAGGGTTTTGCCGAAGCGGGTAAATTCTGTGTCGTTCTATTTCTGCATTTATTATTCTGCTATTATGTGTGCTGCTATTATTTTGATATATCTGTGTTGAGATTATTTTATATAAAATCATGCAATAAATTTTTATAAATAATAGCATCTCCCTATTCACCCCCCTCTAGGATGAAATCGATCCTAAAAGTGGTACGAGAGCTAGGAACAAAAGCCATTTTTGTCTTAAAAATTTTTGATTTTTCAAAGACCAATTTTTTTACAAATTTGAATTTTTAAAATGGCTACTTTTGCTGAGGGTCGGTCTAGTATTATCCCTCCTATTTTTGATGGAGTAGATTTTTTGAACTGGAAATTGAAAATGGAATTTTATTTAAAATCTGTTAATATTAAATGTTGGGATATTATTGAAAATGGGTGTGATATAACAGATGAGAAAATTATCTCAATTAATGCTCTTGCTATGCATATATTATATTCTCATATTAATCAAGATAATTTTAACTTTATCTCTCATTGTGAAAATGCACAGAAAATATGGAATGCTTTTGATGCAATATATGGTGTAAAAGTCAACAACAATGAGAAATCATCCTCAATCGACTCAACTAAAGAAACGAGCTTAATAGGTTAGGTAAAAAGAAATAGTGATGAGGATGAGGATGATGGAGCAGCTGATCTAGCATTTCTAATGAAGAGATTCAACAAATGGAATCGCAAATATAGAAATCCAGCTCTAAATCAAAAGTTGATAAGCAGAATATTCAAAGCACTAGACAACCTAGAAGAACGGGAGATCATCTGTCACAAGTGCAACAAACTCGGACAGATTAATCCCATTTGTCCTCGAAATCGACACGGCAAAGAAAAAAATTCAAAAAGGAAAAGTTTTGCAGCCACGTGGAATAAAAGCAACAGCAGTGAGAGTGAGAAAGTTGATCTATGCCTTTGAAGTGATATAACTGATAGCGATGATGACGAGCCAAGCGAGGTATCAAAACTTACTCAATCGGAATTACTCATACATTTCCACGAAGTAGATGGCTGTTTCGAACGACTTAGGGAGAAATACGTTAAACTTGAATCACAAAGAGATACTTTGATAGATTTAAATAAACAGCTTGATAAATTAGTTAAAAACTATCAAAGCAAAATCCCTAACTGCGATACGTGTCCAACATTCGAAGAAGAGATTAAAAAATCAGAAATCAAAATTAAATCGCTTGAAAATGAAATTCTGATTTTGGAAGAAAGTGAAAATACAAGAAGAGAAAATTCAATTAAAAAGTGCACACACTTATTGAACGAAAATGAATCACTAAAAACACAAGTCCAAGAACTGTCAATGACTTTAGAAATTTCTTCCAAAAGTGAGAGATCGTTGAATATATTATTTGGGAAACAAACTGTTAATACAGTTAGGCAATGAATTGGATATATTCAAACTAAACCTGTTAGGAGTGAATTTAATCAAGTTAAATTCAAGTGCACAATTAGTGGAAAATTTGGACACAATCATAATATTTGTTGGTATAGACCCAAACAAGTGAAAACCATACCAATTTGGGTTCCTAAAGGCACAAATATAAAATCCATTAAAGTCAAACAAATCTGGGTGCCAAAAGGAACATATATAAATAGTTTTGGGTCTCCACAAAATTATCTTTCAAAATATGTTGCCACTAACAACCACGGACCTATAAAAACAAATAGGTCACAAAAGTCTTTCATTGTGTAAGTGTGGTGGTAGGCTAAGGAACTACAATAGTGTTACTTGGATTCTGGCTGTTCCAGGGACACAACGGGCGATAAAGAAAAGTTCCTTAGCCTAGTATAAAGGTGACAGAATCACAATGGACAACAACGAAAAAATATCATAAAGGTAAAAGAGGTAATGGTATATTCATCTTGAACGATATATCAATGTGATAATCTGCACCATATCTGATTTGATTTAATTCAGCCGGTTATCGATAAAGAAATAATTCATGATAATGATTCTGACTTTTTTTAAAATTGTTGGCCAATTATTCTGAGAACACTACAATCCTTGAGATACTTCATTTAGATTAATTTGATTAAGTATGGTGTTCTATTGGTTGATGATAATACATTTAGCTGACTCTATATTCATGGTTTTTGTTTATTTACACGGCTTCAATTAAAATTGAAAAGAATTTCATTTAAAAAGGTCTTCAAGAATTTATTGCAATTTCACGGTCTGGTCTATAACATCAAACAAATGATAATCACAGGTGAAAGAAAAATTCAAATGCAGATTATACTGGTAATTTAGTTGATAGAAAATTTTCAAGTGGAACGTGATTTATGTTGAGACATTCAGTAATTGCATCGTTTTTAAAGAAAATATATGCATATTTTCATTTCAAGTAATTTTCAAATAGCAGAATTTTTCTTGTAAAACCCCTTCTAGAAAATCATTTTTGACCTTGTTTTCAGATTAGTCAATTTTAGAAAAATTAATTTTATAATTATTTTTGAATTTAATTTTAAATGATAACATTAACTAATCTGACTCCCTACTGATTATCTAAAAGATAAATAGTGACTGAAAAAGTGATGAGTGTTGATATTAATCATATATTATAACTTGAGATGGTATAATTAGTAAATTTCTTTAGAAATTTAAACAAGAGCTACAAACATTTTTTGTTGGATAAAATTCTATGATCATTTCTATTTCTGTCATATTTCTATCGACCATCACTCATCATAGTCCAATATAGTATGTCAATATGTGGTTATTTAAACAGGAATCGTTCATTTTTCATTATATTTTAAAAATAAATCAAAATATTCACTCTCATTTAAAAGTCCTCACGGTTATGCATGGGTGAATTACTTGGAATTTTTTATGTGCTTCCATGCTCATTTAAAAATCCTCACAGTTATGCATGTGTGGAACGCATATCAAAATTGATTTATTAAATAGATAAGTTGATTCTAATCCTATTTAAAAGTCCTCACGGTTACGCGTGGTTAGAAGATACTTGAATTCATTAAAAAGTAAAATTGGAATAATACTAATCTCATTCAAAAGTCCTAACGTTATGCATGGTTAGTAGATAATCAAATTCATGATATAAATATACCACAAATAGATGCAACTATATGGTTTTATATGATGACATTATTTCTATCATTCTAAAGTGGAATATGTGCCTAACAGAGTATTTATGATTTTTGTTTGATTTTTTTATTGATATTTAATATTTATATTCGATGAGTTTTAATGTTGTATTAATATATATCACTTTATATATATTTTTCTAACACTATTACTCTTTTGCTGATAACAATAGGGGGAGAGAAAAGTTAAAATTTTGACAAATAGAGGTCAAATATTTTCTACTTGCATCTAGGCTTATTTGCATTTTTTTTACATGCATATATGAAGGGGGAGCTTTGTGTAGAGAGGAAGCATTCAAATAGGGGGAGAAAATTGAATGATCAAATACATTTAAGAATTTCAAAATCTTAAATATACGTTTGTTATCTTCAAAAGGAGGAGATTGTTGAATATGCGAGTATATGGTTTTTGTTTGATGATAATAAACATATATATATATATATATTCATTTAAATGTATTTGTTAATGTACTAATTTATTTTCAAAGATTAAATAAATATTTGCTGAATAAAATAAATAACATAGAGTTTAAATTCAAACAGATATTTTATTCAGAAAAATATTTATTACAGTTCTAAATAGTACAAATTTGAGCTCTCACTATAGATGTACAATTTGCAATTACAATACATTTCCATTTACAAATACACCTCACTACATATCGCTCGCTCACTCGTATTTATCTTTTACTTCATTCCATATTGAATCCAGCATCTGAGCAATCTGCAAAAATAAACACTAACGTAGTAAAATTGAAAAGAAAATATTTTTGCAGTATAAAATAAAGTGTGCATTTTGAAAATAATATTTGCCTCAGTTATTTGAGTTGTTCGTCATCATTTAATTTTGAATTCATCATACACGAACAGCTTGTGACATGCACAGTGTATCACTATACATGCCACAAGGCCGTGCACACTGATATATACACTTGATAAAATTGCAGGTACAGGTGAGCATAAGTCAAACCCAAATGAAAAGCCGGGTTCAACTCAAGTGCAATACAAATAAAGTCACGACATGAGCACAGGTCAAACCTGAGCTCCAAGCCGGATTCAACTCAGGTGCAATCAAAATGTACAAACTCAAGAATGAATGAAAGCGCAATATAGCTTCAAACGAAAACAATGTACACGGTGAAGCATGTGCATAGCAGCAGCAAGCATATGAAAAACAACAATGAAATCAATATCGAACCAGTTCAAATGCCAAGGTGAACCCACCAGACTTCAAGTCTAACAGGCAGTGGTTCAACATCAATATGCAAGAAACCAAGCAAACTAGACAAGTGGTGCACATGTCAACAATCAATGATGAAGCAATGCAATATGAACCAAACAGTGCACACTATAGATACAAGGCAACAGTAGTGAACATGCATATGACTCGAGACCACAATGCAGACAACAGAATTTAGTTCAATACGGTTGCAGTGAAGACTACAAGTACAAATGCATCAAATGCATATATGTACAACATGAATCAAAGGCGAACCAGACCCACAACTAACAAGAATTAAAACTGAGCACAAAGGCTCAAAGACACAAATCACAGTGCACAATCATAATGAAGACTGCATGATGATATCCGAAAGAGAAATAAATACAAAGAAATATCAATACAACCATGATGAACCACTGACTCCAGTGAACAGCAAGTTGAATCAAGACTCGAGCAAAACAGAGATGATCATGCCACCAGATTATATGAATATCAAACAACAATCAAATGAAGACTCGAGTCACAGTGCACACCATATTCAAGTACATCGAACCAACAAGCCATGCACATGTAAACAAAACCAAGTTAAACAGAGTGAAACTCAAATGTGCATATATGGATAAACAAGTTTAAAGTAATGTAACAGCAGTGCGGTGAAACCAAAAACAACTACAAGCAACATGTAACTGATTATATACATACGTGAGCATATATGTATATATACATGTGCAGGATACAAGTTCAAACAAAGACAGAGGAGATTTCAAAATGTAGCTCAAAGTAAAACCAAAGTCAGAGATATGATGGCCGAAGCTAATACACAAAGCAAATGCAAAGTCGAAGTCAGGTGAAAACGAACAAATTAAAGTCAAGCCAGTAAATCATCACAGCTTCAATTGGCCGAAGTCATGAAACAGCAGCTACATGAAGACCAACAGCAAGTGGATATGACCATTAAGCCACAAGTCAATCAAGTTTATCAAAAAATTCAAAGTACCAAAAATTCACGTAGCAGTTTTCACAAAGTCAACACGATCAAGTCAAAGCCAAAATCAGGTAGGTCTTACAAGTTTTAAAACAGAGTTCAAATGCCAGAAATTCACAACCGTAATGACCAAGGAAAGATCGAACAGTTTAGAATCGAAGCCGTGGCAATCAAGGAATCGAGCGAGTTCAAAATCAAAACCGTGTTAATCAAGTAAATGAAATTATTCGATATGAACAAGTCAGAAATCACCACCAGCATCGAAAAAAATCGAATGGCCCGAACAAAGAAATTGATGAACTCAAACAAATACATACGAACGAAATTATACGGGACTAAACCCTATATAAACCCTATCATCATCGGTCGTAAATGCATCAAGTTCAAGCAAGCAAATCAGAAAAAGGAAAAGACATAAATTACATACCAATGTCAAGATCGAACTCGATCGAGAAGCAGCTAAGTGCGAATCATTCATGGTTTTCTAAATAAGATATGGAAATGTATTGGTTACACTTCCTCAACTTCTACTGAAGTTTTTGATCCAGCTCCTTTTAAATGGTCTTTTACCTCTGGCACAAATAATGATAATAACGATGAAGAGGATGAAGAGAGTGATAATGGGTCAAGCATAAGGTTTTCAGGTAGTGGTATGGTTGTTTTTTTATCAAAAAAACATTCGTAGTAATTTTAATTTTGTTGTGTATATTTGTATATGGAGATCTCATACTAACTTGTTGGTTTGTACTATTAAAACTTCTATGACTATTTTGAGATAGTGTAGTTTGTCATTATCTAAGATTTGTGTGTATTTCATATTTGTATGTTTTCTTTTTGTCGATGTCAAAGGGGGAGAAGGAGTTTAAAAACTATACCATCGACAGGGGGAGCTTATAGTAAGAGGGAGTACATATAATTATTTCCTGTTAAATATGCTCATATTGTGTATATACTTATATAGTTGTCATCGTCAAAAAGGGGGACAATGTTGGAACTTCGTATTTACGATATTTCATAATTATGATATTTTGACTATAACAATTATATAAGTCATTATTACATACTAACTTATATTTACAGGAATCAATCAAGACCGAATTCAAATGAGCTTGAACTCTTAAGTATGTATCGAGTCCGTATCTAGAGTTTATTTATGTTAAAATCTCTCCTATATGATATATCTCAACATTGTTTTTAAAGCTTTGCATATTATCAATTTTTAGTCTATAATCAAACGTCTGAATGCACCAAATCAGACATCTGAATATGAAAAAATGAATATTGTTTTTACAATATTCAGACGTCTGAATTGTTCATTTCAGACGTCTGAAAATAGTTATTTTTGGCCTATTTTCTTTCTGGTTTGAGCTCGTGCGAATTCAGAAGTCTGAATTTTTCGATTCAGAAGTCTGAATATCTATAACGGCGATATTTTTAAAATATGTACTTTCATTCGTGAAGAGATGCATCCTTCATTTCAATAGATATGACCATATCTCTTCATGATAACTCTTCACGAACAAATGCACCAATTTATAATCTATATAAAAATAATAGAATCATTATTTTTAATCAATCAATTCAATCTATTCTTACTCTACTCTCATATTCTTGATTCTAATACTCTTATGCATTCAATTTTATACAATTTCATTCTATTGTTTCCTTGTTCTTCACATATTTACATATATATCATAAAGGAGAAGGTTATAGGAAGAATGTACTATAATTGACAAATTTGTGTTATTAAAGAACACATAGCGTCAAGAAAACTTTATTTTGTATGTCATATTCTGCTGCTCAGGCCTGTGAAGTCCTCTTCGGCTGTTGAGGCGAAATCTTGTTCTGTTGCTCAGGTCCCTTGTTCGGTGGTTCAAGGGTTGTATAGACCTGTTCCTCCGGGTTAAGTGAGGGTTATTGTTGTTGAAATTCTAGAAGGAGTCTGGGACTGGACGTAGAACGGGAAGTTCGAACAAGTCTAAAAATTTCTGATGTGCTTGTTTTATTTTACTTATTCACATTGCTATAGTATCTTAGTTTATTTCCGCATTAGTATAGTATAATTCCATATAGCATGATCCATACCGTCTTTTCAATACATCCAGTTGGATTTTTGCATCCAAATGTTGGCTTGGTTAATTATTGTTCTAAATTAGGTACATATTGGTTTCTGATGTGTCCGCTTAGAGTGTGCATCCAATTGACTTTTTCATGTCGTGGTTAGCTCAGTTAATAGTTTCTCTAGCTCGGTACATATTGGTTTTCTGATGTATCCACTTAGGTTGTGCATCCGGTTGGCATTTTCATCTGGTGGTTAACTCAGTTAACCATTGTTCTAACTTGGATACAAATTGGGTTTCTGATGTACTCGCTTAGTTTGTGCATTGGTTGGCTTTTTCATCTAGTGGTTAGCTCAATTGACCATTGTTTTAACTTAGGCACATATTGGTTTTTTGATGCACCTGCTTAGATTGTGCGTCCGATAGGATTTTGCATCCCGTGGTTAGCTCGGTTAACAACTGTTCTAACTCAGGTACATATTGACTTTCTAATGTACTCGCTTAGGTTGTGCGTTTGGCTAGCTTTTGCATCTGGTGGTTAGCTCGGCTAACCATTTCTCTAACTTAGGTGTAGATTTGTTTTCTAATATGCTTGCTTAGGTTGTGCATCCGGTTGGCTTTTCAATCCAATGGTAGCTCGGTTATCTATTGTTCTCACTCGAGAACATATTGATATTTTGATGTACTCGCTCTGGTTGTGCTTTCGGTTGGCTTTTGCATCAGGAGGTTGGCATGGTTAACATTTCTCTAACTCAATTACATATTGCTTCTCGGATATACCCACTTAAGTTATGCTTCCGGTTAGCTTTTGTATTCATAGGTTAGATCGTTTAACCATTGTTCTAACTTGGATAAAGCTTGGTTTTTTTATATGCTTTCTTAGTTTGTGCATCTAGTTTGCTTTAGCATTAGGTAATTAGCTCAATTAACTGTTGTTCTAACACATGTACATATTGATTTTTTGATATACCCGCTTAGGTTGTGCGTCCAATTGGCTTTTCCATCTAGTGGTTAGCACGGTTAACCTTCGTTCCAACTCACGTATAGATTGATTTCCTAATGTACTAGCATGGGTTGTGCTTTCAGTCGGCTTTGGTATCCAATGGTTAGCAGTTAACCGTTCTTCCAAATCAAATATAGTTTGGTTTTCTAATGTACCTACTTAGGTTGTGCATTCGGTTGGCTTTCTCGTCCCTTGGTCGGCTTGGTAGATCGTTGTTCTAACTTGGATAAAGATTGGTTTCCTGATGTACCTGTTTAGGTTAGCATCATTTTCCTTTTGCATTCGATGATTAGCTCGGTTAACCAATATCCTAACTCATATTGGCTTTCAGATGTACCCGATTTGGTTGTGCATCAGATAGGCTTTTGCATCCACTAGTAAGCTCCGTTAACCATACTTTTATCTTGGGTATACATTGATTTTCTGATGTACCCACTTAGGATGTGTGCTTGGTTGGCTTTTGCATTCGATGGTTAGCTTGGTTAATCGTTATTCTAACTCTTGTATAGATTGGATTTCATTGTACCCTTTTACGTTATGTGTTCGACTGGATTTTCCAATCGGTGATTAGCTTGGTTAACTATTGATCTAACTTGAGCACGGATTGGTTTTCTGATGTACCCACTTAGGTTGTGAGTCCAATTGGCTTTTTCGATCAGTTTTTAAACCCAGTTAACAGTTGTTCTAACTCAAGTACAAATTGGTTTCTGATGTACTGGCATAGGTTGTGCATTCAATTGGTTTTGCGTCTGGTGGTTAGCCCGATTAATCATTATGTAAATAAGGTACACATTTGTTTTCTTATGTAATTGTTCAGTTTGTGTGTTTGGTTGGCTTTTGCATCCGGAGTTTAGCTTGGTAAACCATTATTCTAACTTGGGTATAGATTGGTTTTTTGATGTACCTAAATAGTAATGCGTTCGGTTGCCTTTTGCATTTGGTGGTTTGCTTAGGTAACCGTTGTTCCAACTAGGGTGTAAACTTATTTTATGATATAACCGCTTAGGTTGTGCATCTGGTTGGCTTCTGCATCTTGATTAGCTCGGTTAACTATTGTTCTAACTCGAATGTAAGTGGCTTTTTGATATACTCAATTTGATTGTCGCCCGGTTGGTTTTTGCATATGGTGCTTAGCTCGATTAACCTTTGTTCTAACTAAGGTATATATTGATTTTCTAATATACCTTCTAAGGTTGTGCATCTAGTTTTCTTTTTCATCTGGTGGTTAGCTCGTTTATTTATTATTTCAACTCAAGAACATATGGGTTTCTAGATGTAACTACTTAGGTTGTGCATCCGGTTGGCTTTTGCATCTGGTGGTTAGCTCGATTAACCATTTCTCCAACTCAGGTACATATTTGTTCTCTAATGTATCCGCTTAAGTTGTGCGTCCAGTTGGCTTTTGCATTTAGTGGTTAGCTTGGTTAACTGCTGTTCTAATTCGGGTACATATTGGTTTACTGATGTACATGCATAGGTTGTGAGTCTTGGTTTGTTTTTGCATCTGATAACCGTTGTTGTAACTTGGATACAAATTAGTTGTATGAGGTACCAGCTTAAATTATGCATCAATTAGTTTTTTCATCCAGTAGTTAGCTTAGTTAACCATTTCTGAAACTCGGGTACATATTGGTTTTCTAATGTACCTGCTTAGATTGTGCATCCAGTTGTCCTTTTCATCCGGTGATTTGCTTGGTTAACTGTTATTCTAACTCGAGTGCAAATTGGTTTTATGATGCACCCAAAGAGGTTGTGCATTCGGTTTCCTTTTGCATCTGATGTTTAGCTCGGTTAACTGTTGTACTAACTCAAGGCACATATTAGTTTTCTGATATACTCACTTAGGTTATGCATCCAATTGGCTTTTCCATCTGGTGGATAACTTGGTTAATAATTCCTCTAACCTGGGTTTATATTGGTTTTCTTATGTAGCTGCTTACGCTGTGTGTTCGGTTGGCCTTTTCATCTGGTTAGCTTGGATAATCGTTGCTCTAAGTCAAGCACATATTGGTTTTCTGATGTATCCACTTATTTTGTGCGTCCAGCTAGCTTTTGCCTCCGTGGTTAGCTCTGGTTAACTGTTGTTATAACCCGGGTATAGATTGGTTTTCTGATGTAAAGGTTCAATCAGGTGAGTATATTTCCAGTCGGTTGAAGATATTTTCAATCGACCGAGCTACATAAAATATGTTTTTTTACATGGATAGTCCATTTTAAACTTGTTTAACTCTTTGGTCTTTAAAAAATATTTGCATGTAGGTGTGTGCACGTGCATATGAATTACCAAGTAGATTTTACAAGTATAACTAAGAACATATACATACATTTTGACTTAAAGATCTCTATTTCCTTAGTTTTTGATATGTAGATAATACACTTTGTTTTCTCCTTGATTCCCTGATTAAAGATTTTTGATACCTATATAATATTATATTCTAGATATAATGTAGAGATATAATTGTCATCATTAGAACGTATAAATAGAGTTCTAACCGTGATTAGCTCAGCTAACCTTTGTTCTAACTTAAGTATAGATTGGTTTTCTAATGTACCGGCTTAAGTTATGCATCCAATTGGCTTTTTCATCCGGCGGTTAGCTGTAATTCTGAATTGGGAATAGATTGGTTTTATGACATATCAACTTAGGTTCTGCATACGTTTGGCTTTTGCATCCCGCGGTTAGCTCGGTTAGCTGTTTCTCTAACTTAGGTACATATTGGTTCTCTTATGTACCCGCTTAAGTTGCACATTCTATTTGCTTTTGTATTCAATGGTTAGATCGATTAACCGTTGTTCAGACTCAGGTATAGATTAGTTTTCTAACACACTCACTTAGGTTATGCATTGGTTGGATTTTGCATCGG
Organism: Allium cepa; assembly: GCA_030765085.1. NCBI lineage: Eukaryota > Viridiplantae > Streptophyta > Magnoliopsida > Asparagales > Amaryllidaceae > Allium > Allium cepa. The sequence goes on from CM060931.1 coordinate 39,032,233, forward strand.
ATATGTAACTCGGGTACATATTGGTTTTCTAATGTAGCTTGTGCATTTGGTTGGATTTTCATCTAGTGGTTAGGTTGGTTTACCATTTTTATAACTTGGGTATATACTGGTTTTCTACTGTATCCACTTAGATTGTGCATTCGATTGGATTTTTCATCCGATGGTCAGCGCTATTAATTGTCGTTCTAACTTGGGTACAAAGTATTTTTTGATGTACCCAAATAGGTTATACATCCATTTGGATTTTTTCATCCGAATGTTAGCTTGGTTAATTGTTGTTCTAACTTAGATACATATTGGTTTTCCGATGTATCCGCTTAGAGTGTGCATCCAATTGACTTTTGCATCTGGTAGTTAGCTCGGTTAATAGTTTCTCTAGCTTGGTGCATATTGGCTTTCTAATGTATCTGCTTAGGTTGTGAATCCGGTTGGCATTTTCATCTGATGGTTAACTCAGTTAACCGTTGTTCTAATTCGGATACAAATTAGGTTTCAGATAAACTCGCTTAGTTTGTGCATCGGTTGGCTTTTGCATCTAGTGGTTAGCTCAGTTGACTATTGTTCTAACTTAGGTACATATTGGTTTTTTGATGCACCTTCTTAGATTGTGCGTCCGATAGGCTTTTTCATCCCATGGTTAGCTCGGTTAACAAGTGTTCTAACTCGGATACATATTGACTTTCTAATGCACTCGATTAAGTTGTGCGTTTGGCTGGCTTTTTCATCCGGTGGTTAGCTCGGCTAACCATTTTTCTAACTTAGGTGTAGATTTGTTTTCTGATATGCTTGCCTAGGTTGTGCATCTGGTTGGCTTTTCAATCCATTGGTAGCTCGGTTACCTATTGTTCTAACTCGAGAACAGATAATTGATTTTTTGATGTACCCGCTTAGGTTGTGCTTTCGGTTGGCTTTTGCATCAGGTGGTTTGCATGGTTAACCATTTCTTTAACTCAATAATATACTGCTTCTCTGATATACCCGCTTAAGTTATGCTTCCAATTTGCTTTTGCATTTATAGGTTGGATCGTTTAACCATTGTTCTAACTTGGATAAAGCTTGGTTTTTTGATGTGCTTGCTAGTTTGTACACCTAGTTTTCTTTAGCATTCGGTAATTAGCTCGATTAACTATTGTTTTAACATGTGTACCTATTTGTTTTTGGATATACCCGCTTAGGTTATGTGTCCGATTTGCTTTTCCATCCAGTGGTTAGCAGTGGTAACCTTTGTTCCAACTTAGGTATAGATTGGTTTCCTAATGTACCAGCATGGGTTGTGCTTTCGGTCGGCTTTGGCATCCAATAGTTAGCAGTTAACCGTTCTTCTAAATCAAGTACAGTTTGGTTTTCTAATGTATCTGCTTAGGCTGTGCGTTCGATTGGCTTTTTCATCCCATGGTCAGCTCGGTAGACCGTTGTTCTATCTTGGATAAAGATTGGTTTCCTGATGTACCTATTTAGGTTAGCATCAGTTGCCTTTTGCATCCGATGTTTAGCTTGGTTAACCAATATCCTCACTCATATTGGCTTTCAGATGTACCCGCTTTGGTTGTGCATCAGACTGGCTTTTGTATCCACTGGTAAGCTCGGTTAACCATAGTTTTATCTAGGGTACAAATTGGGTTTCTGATGTACCCACTTAGGTTGTGTGCTTGGTTGGCTTTTGCATCCGATGGTTAGCTTGGTTAATCGTTGTTCTAACTCTTGTATAAATTGGCTTTCTATTGTACCATTTTACGTTATGTGTTCGATTGGCTTTTGCAATCGGTGATTAGTTTCGTTAATTATAGATCTAACTTGAGCACGGATTGGTTTTCTGATGTACCCACATAGGTTGTGACTCCGATTAGCTTTTTAAATCATCTTTTAACCCTGTTAACCATTGTTCTAACTCAAGTAAAAATTGGTTTTTGATGTACTGGCATAGTTTGTGCATTCGGTTGTATTCGGTTGGTTTTTTCGTCTGGTGGTTAGCCCGATTAATCATTATGTAACTAGGGTACACATTAGTTTTCTTATGTAATTTCTTAATTTGTGTGTTTGGTTGGCTTTTGCATCCGGAGTTTGGCTTGATAAACCATTGTTCTAACTTGGGTACGGATTGGTGTTTTGACGTACCCAAATTGTTATGTGTTCGGCTGCCTTTTGTATTCGGTGGTTTGCTCAGATAACCGTTGTTCCAACTAGGATATAAACTAATTTTCTGATATACTTGCTTAGAATGTGCATATGATTGGCTTATGCATCCTGGTTAGCTCGATTAACTATTTTTCTAACTCACATACAAGTGGCTTTTTGATGTACTCAATTTGATTGTACGCCCGGTTGGTTTTTGCATCCGGAGCTTAGCTCGATTAACCTTTGTTCTAAATTAGGTATAGATTGATTTCTAATATACCTTTCAAGGTTGTGCATCTATTTTGCTTTTTCATCTGGTGGTTAGCGTGGTTATTTATTAGTCTAACTTAAGAACATATGGGTTTCTAGACGTAACTACTTAGGTTGTGCATCCGGCTGGCTTTTGCATCTGATGGTTAGCTCGATTAACCATTTCTCTATATCAGCTACATATTTGTCCTCTAATGTATCCGCTTAGGGTGTGCGTTCGGTTGGCATTTTCATTCAGTGGTTAGCTCGATTAACTTTTGTTCTAACTTAGATACATATTGGGTTACTGATGTACCTGAATAGGTTGTGAGTCTTGGTTTGCTTTTGCATCCGATAACCATTGTTATAACTTGGATATAAATTAGTTGTATGATGTACCAGCTTAAGTTGTGCATCAATTGGTTTTTTCATCCATAAGTTAGCTTAGTTAACTATTTCTAAAACTTGGGTACATATTGGTTTTCTAATGTACCTGCTTAGACTGTGCATCCAGTTGGCCTTTTCATCCGGTGATTAGCTCAGTTAACTGTTATTCTAACTTGAGTGCAAATTGGTTTTATGATGCACCCACAGAGGTTGTGCATTCAGTTGGCTTTTGCATCTGATGGTTAGCTTGGTTAACTGTTGTACTAAATCAAGGCACATATTGGTTTTCTGATATACTCACTTAGGTTATGCGTCCAACTGGCTTTTCCATCTGGTGGATAAGTTGGTTAACAATTCCTCTAACTTGGGTTTATATTGGTTTTCTTATTTAGTTGCTTACGTTGTGTGTTCGGTTGGCCTTTTCATCTGGTTAGCTTGGTTAACCATTGCTCTAAGTCGAGCACATATTGGTTTTTTGATGTATCCATTTATTTTGTGCGTCCAGTTAGCTTTTGCCTCCGGTGGTTAGCTCTGGTTAATCGTTGTTCTAACTCGGGTATAGATTGGTTTTCTGATGTACTCGCTTAGGTTGTGCGTCTAGTTGGCTTTTGCATCTGGTTATTAGCTCGTTAGCCATTCTTCTAACTTTGGTACAGATTGGGTTTTTAATGTACGCGCTTAGGTTATGCGTTTGGTTAGCTTTTTCATCCAGTGTTTAGCTCCGTTAATCGTTGTCCTAATCCAGGTATAGATTGGTTTTCTAGTGTACCCCTTAGGTTGTACATCAAGTTGGCTTTTGCATCTAATGGTTAGCTCAGTTTACCATTATTCTAACTTGGGTATAGACTGATTTTCTGATGTACTCTCTTAGGTCGTGTGTTCAGTTGGCTTTTGCTTCCATTAGTTAGCTCGATTAACCATTGTTCTAACTTAGGAACAAAATAATTTTCTCATATACCCGCTTAGATTGTGCATCCCGTTGATTTTTATATCTAGTGGTTTGCTCAGTTAACCGTTGTTCTAACTTAGGTATTGATTGGTTTTCTAATGTACCTGCTTTGGTTGTGCATCCAGTTGGCTTTCTCATATGATGGCTAGCTCAATATTTGTTATTCTTGCTCGGGAATAGATTGGTTTCCTGATGTACCCACTTAGTTTTTGCATCAGGTGCTTTTGTATCTGGTGATTAGCTCGGTTTACCATTTCTCTAACACAGTTAAATATTCATTCTCTAACATATATCCTTAGGTTATGCGTCCGATTAGCTTTTTCACTTATTGGTTAGCTCGGCTAACTGTCGTTCTAACTCCAATACAAATTGGTTTTCTGATGTACCCGCTTAGGTTGTTAGCCTTGGTTGGTTTTTGCATCTGTTAATCGTTGTTGTACTCGGGTACAAATTAGTTTTCTGATGTACATGCTTAGGTTATGCATCTAGTTGCTTTGTCACCTCGTGGTTAGTTCAGTTAACCAAACTCGGGTACATATTGGTTTTCTGATGTACTCGCTTAGATTGTGCATCTGGTTGACATTTTCATCCACTAGTTAGCTCAGCTAACTGCATTCTAGCTTAGGTACAGATTGATTTTTTGACGTAACCACATAGGTCATGCATCGGTTGGCTTTTGCATCCGATGGTTAGCTAAGTTAATAGTTGTTCTTGCTCGAATACATAATGGTTTTCTGATGTACCTGCTTAATTTGTGCATCAGGTTAGCTTTAGCATCCTATAACTAGCTCGATTAACCATTGTTCTAACATCTGTACTATTACTACCAAAATCTCCCTTCGACTTAGCCGAAACCTATTTAAGCAGAGCTCAAGGAAGATCAAAAGAAAAAGGTTCCAGCTAGACCTTTCGAAGGAGTCAAAGGCATGTTGTACTCAAAGTCCAGAAGATTTTAACCTTTTAAGGGGGTCGAAGGAGTCAAAACCACTTTCCGCCTTCATTAACCAACTTTCGAGGCAGATGATTCTACAGCTTGAGGACCTTTCGAATGAGTTAAAGCAACTCCTTTCGAAGGCTATGAAGGTCAACTCTTTAAGTACGCGTCAAACCTTTTGAAATCAAAGGTTTCACCTTCACTCAAATCAATCAAAAGAAATTATTGTCCTAAACAACCCCTTTGAAAGCAATAATAATACTTTCAAACCAGTCGAAGCCATTGTGATCCAGGAGGGTTCCGTATTAAGTCACAGGCAAGAGCTCAGACGCAACCAACACCATTGAAGCCATTGAAGAAGGCCTATCGATAGATTCGAAAGCTCTACAAAATAACACAATGAAGAGAAGCACAACCATTTTTTTCAACAATGACGGAAGCATACTTGATTTATTCGGCAGCCACCTTTCGACCAAGTCGAAAGCTTTAGGGTCAAAATGTGTTGAGACGCATCAATAAATAAGACCCAAGGGGTCAGGTTTTTGGGATCCGAATCTTGTGATTCCGAACTTGTATTTTCTTAATTAGAAGAGCTGTAAACCCTAATTTCCAAATTGATTTGGGATTTTGAGTAATAAAATCTTCTTTAGCATGCAAAAGGGAAGTTGTCAATTTTGTAGATTACATTACTGTTACTAAAGCTTTTATCAGGTTTAACATCGTCTTTCAGGTGTCGCTTATATTGAAAGGACTCTTTCGATGCAGTCAAAACCTGACATGCTCAAATAATATCAGTCATATATTCCAAACTATCTTTCTCTAGGCGTTAGCTTTCGATAAGGTCGAAACCTAACCTCCAACTCTTCAAGCCTTAGAAAACCTAGCCTAATAAAAGGTGCCAAAAGATCAAGCTTTCGACAAGGTCAAAGCCCCAACTCCAAATCCCTTGTCTGGGTCTTACACCTAAACAACTTTGTTTTCTACAAGGTTGAAACCTCTTTCTCAGATTCTTGGAAAAGATCCTAACCACACAAAAACTAAAGCCTTCGACTAGGTCAAAACTAACCAAGGCAAATCTTATCCTCGGTATTTCAACTGAATCAAAAGGAAATCTTTCGAAGGTAAATCCACACTGCTTCATCAGGGTCGAGAGTTCATTAAGGGAAGAAACCAACTGTTTCGACTGAGTCGAAAGGTTGACCTAAGAAACTTTTTGCTAAAGCGATCTATTCGAAAGGAAATTCAAGTAGGATTTACACATCCCATTCGTCTCCATTTACGTGAAGGATAAAATTTGCTCCTTAACACAACTTTGGGGTGTTGACAAGATTTCTTATTAACATTTTGGCGCTAGAGGGAGGGGCTTGAACCTCTAGACTTGGTTGAACACCCAACATTACATGTCTCTTACCCCACTTAACTCTTTCTCAAGTTCATCTACTTTGGTTAAGTCATGACTAGAAGAATCGTAAGATCTGAACAAGGATCCTCTGAACCACATGAGATAAGATTCCCTTAAAAGCCATTAAGGATTCAACCAAAATAAAGATCAAAGGCTAAGACTAGAAGCTTTAAGAATCATTAACAAGAAAAAAGCGGAATCGTATGATCCTAAAAAATGGAGCTTAAACCACTTTCATATTGGCCTTACCCCTATCTTTGCCTTAGGAAGAAGGACAAATGGAAGTGATAGTTTATTCAACTAAATGAGAAAAACCATTCAGCGCTATTCCAAAGGCATAATCTTTGAAGAAGAAATATAAGCCGACTATAATGCCTCTACATATAAATAGCAACCAACTATAACAAGGACGCTTTCAACATAAGGGCTACAAAGGGTGGCAAAAAGAAAAACGATCAAGGAATGTGAAACTACAAGGCCAAGGAATAAAAAGTCAAAAAGCCATCCTTAAGAATCAAGCTTCTAGTCTAGACTCCCCAAAGAATGCAATTTGATGACTTCCATAGAGAATGTCTACTTGCTAACCAAGGATGAGCTTAATTATTGGCCATCATTAAAAAAAAGCCAAAACATGAAAGGAATTTAGGGGGATCCTATTTTCACCATTATATGATGAACGGACACGAGGCCAGTCATCGTAGAGCCTTAGAGGGGACGATTATCAATTTCTTCCATCAAGGAAAGATCAAAGAATTTGTAAAGAGAATTTGAGAAAAACCAATAAAGAGTTACTTTCAAAGAAAGATCTACATGGTTGGGAGTGAAATACTCCTAATATTTGGATACTACCTAAAATGGTAGTCTACTGTATGGTAGAAAACCTCTGTCCGTGCCAACATGGCCAGTACAAAGCATCTCCTAGAGGGAGGATGGAGTAAGCCTTTATCTGCGCCATAAGATGGCCAGGGTAAAGCACCGGATGAGCCTTTGGCTGCGTATCTGGTCAGGTCAAGGCACCTCCTATAGGGAGGACTGAGTAAGGCTTTATCTGCACCATAAGATTTCCAGGGTAAAACGCCAAATAAGCTCATATCCATGCCATGCTATGACCAGGGCAGGGTGCCTCCTGGAGGAAGGTTGGAGTAAGCCTTTATTAGCTCCATGCTATGGCCAGGTTAAAGCACTAGACAAGCCCTTGATCGTGTTTCTGGCTAGGTCAAGGCGCCTCTTGGAGGGAGATCGGATAAGTCCTTGGTTCCGGCCTCTAAGATGAGCTAATCAAGAGCACCAGACAATAATGGACTAAGATGTCCAAGCCTAAGAGGAGGCTCATCCGATAATGGACTAAGATGTCCAAGTCCAAGAAGAGGCTCATCCAGCAATGGACTAAGATGTCCAAGTCCAAGTAGAGGCTCATCCAATAATGGACTAAGATATCCAAGCCCAAGAAGAACCTCATCTAGCAATGGACTAAGATCTCCAAACCCAAGAAGTAGTTTATCTCCAATGGACTAAGACGTCCATGCTCAAGTGGTAATTGATCAAATTACAACTACATACAAGACCTAAAGGGTTCATGCATGTCAAAGAAGACAAAATCTAAGAAGTAAAGCCAAACTCCATCAATCAATCTTATTTCAGGATTTCATCTATGAATACCCGAATCCGGGTTTCGGATTGCATCCAATCACTTATAGTCTTTATTTTACCCAAATCTGAGTTTTGGGGTTTTCATTTCTAGATTTCATTTACTAATATCTGAATTTAGGTTTTAGGTCTTTATCAATCGCTGGTTATCTTTATCATACCCGAATCTGGGTTACAAAACTATTACTTACTAATGCCCTAATTTGGACTTGGATTTTCTATTGTAAATTTCTATTATAGATTTCTACTATGCCTGAATCTAGGTTAAAGAATAATTCTCAAGAAGATCATTATTAAAAGTTTTTGCTGATTCCCGAATCTAGGATTTGTATTTCAAAAACCTTCAAAATCGTATTAATGCCTAAGAGTAGGATTTCTATTACTAATATTCGAATAATGGCTTCGGTATTTAGCTCTTTATTAAATATCTCTTGAAAATTACTCTCAACATTTATACCCTTATGATAGGGCGGGATTTCCTATCAGCAAATTTCAGACATTCCAGCCAAATGGTTGAAGTTAAATTCTTAATTATTTCTCATTATGGTTAAAGATGGGATTTAGACATTTGATATAAACTACTTTTCATACGATTAACAAGATAATCTGTTAACCTATACAAATAATATACATAGGCTTGCACGTTAATTTCAAGCTAACAATTGAAAATATTGTTTGCTTTATACTTTTTTAGGAGATCAGCACAACAAAGAGAAATGAGGATTAAGCAAATACAGAAATTAATGTATGAGCTATCAAAAAGCATTTCAGAAGTGACATTACAGAGAAGAATTACAAATATAGTGATCATACAAGGTTTGTATATGATTTACATGATTTATGGAACTATTTACAAATATACAAAACAAGTATACACATTACAATTACAAGTCTATCACAATTCTCGAGTAGCTTTGCTAAGATTTTCAGCAATCAAAGAATCAATTATGTGATGAATTGCGATGCAGAGGTCTTCCTTAAGTTTCTTTTCTTTCTTTCTTATCCTATCTGCATCATCGATTGCATTAATATTAGTTTCCAAAGCGTGGTTAAAAGCTCTGTTTGCACCTCCAAGGGTTTTGTTCTCTCTTACTAGTTATGCGATGCGCTTTTGAAGAAAGTAGTTGACGTGCTCGAGCTCTTAAATTCTGGCCACACACTTGTTTATACGTTGTGATTATTTAACCCTTTGTTGTTCATCACAATATTTAGCTACTTCAAACCTGACTTTCCTACACCATTCACCTACAATCCTCCTGTCTAAGCCAAGAGGAGGATTAGTCATTGTAGGGAACTTCTAAGCGATAAGGGAAGCATACCTTGTAGGTCTAATAGCCAAAGGAGTACTATGGGGAGTCGGTAAATCAACACTATGAATATTATCTCCCATAATATATTCAAGCGATTCACACTGGGCCTGGCTATCCTTCAGTTTTATCTCTAAATCGCTTATTTACTAAAGCAGCTCCGATATTTTCTGGTCAAAGTCAATCAAAGGTTTCGACTTTTCTAGTCATTTCAGTGTAGAGACCATTTTATCTTTGCTTTTAATATCAGCTTCTATGCTAGCAACTTGATCCTTAAGGTTGCCAATGATACTCTTCTGAAGTAGGTATCTTTATGCCATTTTACGGCTTTAACATTACCATGAAAGTGTGTAAGTAAGATGTCTTCAAAGAGTTCACTCCTTTCGAGTTCTTTTAACAACCTATCTTTAAGACTTGTGAAGCACGACTTAGAATCAAGTGGGAAAGGAGCTATTGATAATGTAACTCCTATTTAAATAGAAAAAGAAACAAAATAAAGTCAAAATCAAGATAAAAATCTCTTTATTATTATCATAACATGTTAAAACTCAAATAATAAAGAAACTAAAAGATACAATAAACAATTGTTTTATATCTAAAGTTGGGAAACTACATTTCTAACTTTATCCGATGAATCAGTGGAGAGGGTAGCTGTTGAATCAAAAGGAATATCGACCCCTTCCGAGGTGATAACCAGTGGACATCTGTTATAGTCTCACTTCCCAACTGGAGGACTATCACAGCCATAAATTAATTTAGAATGGAATGTTTTGATTTCCTTAAGAAGTTTCTCCTCTTCATCACCAAGAAAATCAAAATGAAGGCAAGGATATTCCAAGTAAAGTTTGTATAAATCTCTAAGGAAGCAGTATCTAGCTAGATTTGAAGTTTTTAAAATTGATGCCTTTTCGTGATAAAATCATCTCAGTTTGACGTATTGAATCAAATACTCTTAGAAAGTAATTAGAAGACAAACTTATATTTACGATATTTAAAATTTTTGGGAGGGAGATCTTGGGGAATGGATATGACCCATGGTAAGTTCCAACAAGCTCTGAGGTGCGGGTCAGATCCAAATTCATTCAAGTAATGAAAACGCCTAAGAAAACCACCACTAAATTCGCCTAAATTTGAAAAATCAACAATTGAGTGTCTACAGTAGGCCTTATATAAGAAGTTGATTAAAATATCCCGTCCTTCAATCAACATCCAAAATAAGGCGATCTACTCCCGGGTTTTCTTTCAAGAGAGTGTCATAGTGAAGGCATGCTCTCTTTAGTAGGGGGCAGCTTTTTGATGCTTAAAAGATGCCAGCACTAACGCACTCCTAGCAATGCTATGATATTTATCTGAAAGCACATTATGCTCCTTTATTTACTTTCCTAACTTCCTATATAATCTTTTTAGCTCTTCTTGTTTTCTCTAGAGTTTGGTTTTATAGGGGAAAGATGGATTTCTTCCTTATCTAAATACAAGAATTACACTACTATGGCTTTCGAAATAAAAGTTATTTAAATTGAGAGTCCCATACATAAGATACCAGGACATAAGTTTGAGAAACCTGCTCATTTTCTATTGGTTCTTTAACATTAATAGAAGCAGGATCTTGAGGGGTAGAGGGAGCAATGGGTTCGGGCGGGGTAGCTTTGTGAGGAGATGGCTCTTTTCCAGAAGCTCTTGAGTTATCATCTTCATCTTTATCAAAGGTTTTGATGTGGCCTCCTCCATCACCGACTAAGCCTTAGCCGCCGTTGTTATTGTTATCATCATCGCCATCATTATTATCATCTTCGACGTCATCATCATTGTCGCCCTCCTCTTGACAGCATCATCTTTGTTGCCTTCATCCTCTTAGTCGGACTCGACCTCAAAAAAGGGAATGTCAGAAGAAACAGCCTTGGAGGCATCGATTTCCTCCTCTTTTGCAACTTCAATCCCCTACTTCATCTGGTTAATCTTGCCCATTACTCTATAACCAGGGCAGGGTCGAGCTAGGGAAGCTTAACTCAGGGTACTTGTAATAATATCAGCATAAGCAAGCATTAGAGCGTTTTCATAAGAATTCAACATGATCTCCCTAAGTGCAGTGTCGAGAAACTACGACACTCACTGATCAACATCGAAGATAGTGTCAATAGCATGATTCAGGGAAGCCTTGGTTTTCTTCAACTTTTCGCTCAATAAGGTGTTCTTTGCAGCCATACGGGCCTTCTCCTTGTTGTATTCTTTCAGGGTTAGTTGCATGGAAAAAATTTCATCGACGAGGAGTTGGCGAGCCGTTCTTTCTTCCGAGTGATCAGATTCTGACCAAGCAAGAGAAGCTCTTAATCGTTACAATCTAGAGTTGCTTCATCTTGTGTCGTAGATAAAGAAGACACTTGATTCTTTAGAGTAGAATTTCCTCCTAGAACTTGAAGGACTGAACAGAACATTTAAACGCTTGTTTAGAGTTAACCAACTCTTAGAAATATGAAAGAGGGAATGCAGTACAAGTCAGAAATTTAAAGAAGAACAATAAGGATAAAGTCAATCGAAGTGAGACTTACCAAGAATTGTTGCACTATCAGAGAGCGGTAATGATCCACCAAATCAGAGACAGTAGAAGGTGGATGGATGGAGGTGAACGACTCAGAATTTAAGATAGACTTGGCTATCTTTTCAAAATTAACGGAAGGAGAAGAAAACGATGGCCTAAGAGGAATACACTTTATAGTGAGGGTCGTCTCCAAAGCTTGTTGCTTTTGTTCGAGTGCGATCGAAAAGCTAGAAATGGTAATGCAAGAGAGGGGATCAATCGCAATAGGAGTCTTCTTAGGTTTGTCTTGGGGAGCTTCAATAATCGGGCTCTCTGAAGCTTTATCAAAAGATGAATATTCCTCGTCCTCTGCATCAACAACTTTAGCAATCTTTAAAGGTGGTTCTGCTTTAGTTGATCACGTCAACTCCTCTTATTGCAATTTTAGTTCTAGCAAGAGATTGAGCAATGGAGAGGGAACGAGAAGTAGAAGGAGGAGGAATCAGACCACTAACATGATTTTTAACTTGAGGAGAAACTAAAAAATATTTCAAGCAGATTATAAGTCAGTAGAATAATTTGAGGAAAACAACATAGCAATTCATAAAAAGTGCAGTGTTTATCACATACCAGAGTGGTCAGCACAAATGGGAGACATGACAGAGAAAGTTGATGGGTCTCCTAGAGAAAGGAAGCATTTTCTCCGAGAGGTATATTAGAGAGAAGGAGGATTACCAAGGATTCTTTGACCTTCCGACAGAAGAGAGTGCTTTCGTAAATTTGATGGAGTTAATAGCATTAATCTGGTCCCAATTTGATTTGAGGCTACAATTAGAGACTCTACCATTCTCTTATCTTCCTCATTTAACTCTTTAATAGGGCACCAGACAAAAGAAGAAACTAGACAATGAATGAAGGAAGATAATGAAAATCTGAACTTATGAGGGGAAGAAAAAGTCCCACTGATGTTTGGGAAGCATTTAACAAAGAAAAATTGATTCTCCTAGTCTCTAAACTTATTAACCCCATATAATATTAACTTTTACAAGGGTTTGCACTGAATATTTGGCTATTGAGATTGCTAAGCTTGACCAGCTGGAAGTGGTTCAACAGTTCAACACTTAGAGAAGGGAGACCAAACTCTAATGCCATCATCTCTAGATATAGGAGATATGTGTAAACGTTCTTCGACAATTAGATCGGAGCAATCTTGAGATGAGAAAGGAACTTGCATAAAAACTCTGGAAAAGGTAGAAACCCCTCATGCCATATATGGATGGCGATATAAGCAAAAAACCCTTCGGGAGGGTTATTGATGGTATTTGTTTCCTTGGAAGGAATGGTTTCTACACTAGTAATGTCGTAGTCACTGAGGATAACATCTACTTTGTCTTGAGTTGATATAAGTGAATGCTCGGAAGTAGCTTCGGCCTTCTTCCAAGAGCTCATGGTTGTGCCAGGTGAAAATGTTTCATTAAAATTTTCAGTTTATTATGAACTTAGCATTCTTTCAAGAATTGGTAAAAAAACCATTTAAGCAACTTAAGCACAAAACCAAGCATGGAATTTCAAATTCTTGGAAAAATGTTAAAGTTAAAAATCAAAGATATAGAGCTTTCGACAGAGTCAAAAGGAAAAGGAAAATTAACATTTAGCAATTATCTCTCAATAGTGTTGAAAGCCTAAAGATGAGCATTCACAAAGCTTTCGACAAGGTAGAAAGGAAGGATGGAAATATATGTCCAAGTGACACTTTTCAACAATGCTAAAAGCTCAATAGAAACAAAGTTGTTGAAAGAAAATAATTAAAACTAATTTGAAAATTGAACCATGTACAGATAACAAGTATTTCATAAATAAGATAATAAGACCCTTCGACACTGTCGAAACCTATGACTTGATTTTTTCCGAGGGAGGTATGAATGTCGTCGAAACCTCATAAACTCATTGAGTCGAAATGTCCTAAGTTAAAATCATGTGTACATAGAATGTTTTGGCAATACTGGAGAAAGATGATTTTAGAGGGTGTTGACTCATTAGATACAAAAGGTTTTGAAAGGGTCGAAGGGGCATTATGGTTTCAAAAGCATACTAAAGAGAAGGGATTTCAATCGGCATGAAAGGTTTCGACTAAGTCGAAACATTTTGTTTTCGAGAGGGGTGACTACATTCTACTTTACTATATAGCTTTCGACAAAGATTGTCAAACTCACGCTACAATACCTTTTGACCCCATTGAAAGAGCCTAAGAATCTAGAAATCAATGTTGCCGCCTCAATCCCCATCGAAGGGTAGAAAGGTAATTTTTATGGCACCAATTTTTTACCCGTACAACTCAAATCTTCTAGGCAAAGAAAACGTAAACCTGTTTCTTCCTTAAACCCTATTGCAAATCTAGGAACTTAAAAGGAACCAAAAATTAATAAACAAACAAATCAAAACCATCAAACCAATAGATATCAAAATAAATTAACCCTTTTAAGTTTCGAAATTTATAAAATGGTTTTCAAACTCCCTAAAGGATAACAGAAATTATGAACACTGAAATTTGGGTTCAAGATGAGAGATAAATATCATTGATTCATGAAACCGAATCTCGATGTTCTCTCGAATGTATCAAATTTAAAAAATCGAATGACTCTCAGTAAATCGAATCAAACTTACTATTAAGAAATTAAAATTTGAATACTTATAAATCAAACTCCCAATTATAAGACCTAAGAGGGTGAAATTCACAATGAGATATAAAAAATAGAGAGAATGAGAGGTTCACAAAATAGAAATAATCTTTAACTTACAATTAGATCTGGTTATTTCTTTGATTGAGGAGGAAAAAGTTTGAGAATTTTGGAACTTCTTACTTTCACTCAAAAATTTTGTTTAATTACAGAAAAGTGATGAGGGAAGAGGAAAAAGACGTACTTTATAAGAAAAGTCAGAGAAGGCAAAGGTCCGTACATATTTAAATAGACGGCCTAGATTTATGCAGGAAAACCAAGAGGCAGGAAATTTCTAGGTTTTGACATAGTTGACTTGGAAAGTCAGGTGCATCACTTCGTAAGGCAGGGGAAGGTGGACAAATGTTACTATCAAAATCTCCCTTCCACTTAGTCGAAACCTGTATAAGCAGAGGTCAAGGAAGAGAAAGAGAAAAAGGTTCCAACTAGACCTTTCGATGGAGTCGAAGGGATGCTATATCAAAGTCCATAAGATTCTAACCATTCGAAGGGGTCGAAGGAGTCGAAAGCCTCTTTCTACCTTCATTAACCACCATCCAAAGCAGATGATTCTACACGCTTGAGTACCTTTCGAATGAGTTGAAGCAACGCCTTTCAAAGGCTATAAAGGTCAACTCTTTAAGTACGTGCCAAATCCTTCAAAACCCAAAGTTTCGCCTTCACTTAAATCAACCAAAAGAAAATATTTTACCAAACGATCCCTTCAAAAGCAATCATAAGCATTCGAACCGGTCAAAGCCATTGTGATTGAGAAGGGTTCCGCATTAAGTCACAGGCAAGAGCTCAGATGCAACCAACACCATCTAAGCCAATGAACCATACCTGTCGATCGAGCCGGAAGCTCTACAAAACAACACATAGAAGAGAAACGCGGTCGTTCCTTTTGACATTGGAGGAAGCTTACTTGAGTTAATCGGCATCCATCTTCGACCAAGTCAAAAGCTTTAGAGTCGAAAGGTGCTGACCTGCATCTATAAATAAGACCCAAGGGGTTAGATTTGGGGATCCAAATGTTGTGATTCTAAACTTGTGTTTTCTTAATTAAAAGAGCTATAAACCCTAATTTCCGAATCGATTCGGGGATTTGAGTAATAAAATCTTCTTTAGCTTGCAAAAAGGAAGTTTAAATTTTACAGATTACTTTACTATCACTAAAGCTTTTATCAGGTTTAACATTATGTTTCAGGTGTTGCTTATATCGAAAGGACCTTTCCAATGCAGTCAAAACCTGGCATATTCAAATAACTTCAGTCGTATATTCTAAACTATCTTTCTCTGGGATTCATCTTTCGATAAGGTCAAAACCCGACCTCCAACTATTCAAGCCTTAGAAAACCTAACTTAATACAAGGTTCCAAAAGATCAAGCTTTCGACAAGCTCGAAGCCCCAACTCCAAATAACTGGTCCAAGTCTTGCACCTAAACAACTTCGCTTTCGACAGGGTTGAAACTTCTATCTCAGATTCTTGGAAAAGGTCCTAACCACACAACAATTAAAGCCTTTGACTAGGTCACAACCAACCAAGGCGTTCGATTGGCTTTTCCATCCAGTGGTTAGCTTAGTTAACCTTCGTTCTAACTCGAGTATAGATTGGTTTCCTGGTGTGCCCACACTTGGGTTGTATTTTTAATTAGCTTTGTCATCTGGTGATAAGAGGTTAACCTTTGTTCTAACTTAGGTACATAATGGTTTTCTAATGTACCTGCTTAGATTGTTCGTCCAATTTCCTTTTTCTTCCAATGGCCAGCTCAATGGACGGTTCTTCTAATTTGGGTACATATTGATTTCCTGATGCACCAATTTAGTTTGTGCATCAATTGGAATTTGCATTTGGTGGTTAGCTTGGTTAACCAATGTTCTAGCTTGGGTACACATTGGCATTCAGATGTACCTGTTAGATTGTGCATCTAACTGGCTTTTACATCCACTAGTAAGCTCAGTTAACCATTGTTTTATCTCGGATATAGATTGGTTTTCCAATGTACCCACTTAGGTTATGCATTTGGTTGGTTTTTGCACCCGATGGTTAGCTTGGTTAATCGTTGCTTTAACTCTTGTATGGTTTGGCTTTCTAATATACCTGTTTTTGTTGTGCGTTAGTTGCCTTTTGCAACTGATGTTAGCTTAGTTAACTATTATTCTAACTCGAGTACAGATTGGTTTTTTGATGTACCCACTTAGGTTGCAAGTCAAGTTGGCTTTTGCAATCGGTTGTTACTCTGTAACCATTGTTCTAACTTGGCTGCAAATTGGTTTCTGATGTGCTAGCGTAGTTGTGTGTCCGGTTGATTTTTTGCATCAGTGGTTAGCTTGGTTAACCATTATTTTAACTTGAATACATATTGGTTTTCTAACATACCTTCTTAGTTTATGATTTAATTGGCTTTTTCATCTGGTGTTTAACTCGATTAACCATTGTCCTAAGAGGGTACAAATTGGTTTTCTGATGTACCTGCTTAGGTTGTGCATTTGGTTGGGTTTTGCATCTGGTGGTTAGCTTAGTTAATCGTTATTCTAACTCAGGTATAGATTGGTTTTTTGATGTACCTGGTTGCGTTGTGCATACGTTTTGGCTTTTGGAACTGGAGATTAGTTCGGTTAACTATTCTCCTAACTCGAGTACAAATTGGTTTTCTGATGTACCTGCTTAGGTTGTGCTCCATTTGGCTTTCGCGTTCGGTGGTTAACTCGGTTAAACGTTTTTCTAACTTGGGTATAAATTGATTTTCTAAAGTAACCACTTAGATTATGCGTCTTATTGGCTTTTGCATCCCGTGGTTAGCTCGATTAACCGTTGTTGTAACTTAGATACAAATTAATTTTCTTATGTACCTACTTAGGTTGCGCATCCGATTGGCTTTTGCATATGGTGGTTTGCTCGATTAGTCGTTGTTTTAACTCCGGTACATAATCGTTTCCTGATGTACCCATTTAATTGTGCGTCTCATTGGGTTTTACAACCAGTGATTAGCTTGGTTAACTATTGTTCTAACTCATTTACTGATTGGTTTTTTGATGTCCTCGCTTAGGTTGTGCATCCGATTAGCTTTTTCATTCAGTAGTTAACTCAGTTAACTGTTGTTTTAACTCGATACATATTGGTTTTCTGATGTACCCGCTTAAATTGTGCGTCTGGTTGGCTTTTCCATCCAGTGGTTAGCTTAGTTAACTGTTGTTCTAATTGGGAACATATTGGTTTTTTGATGTACTCGCTTGAGTTGTGCGTCTGGCTGGCATTTTCATCTGGTGGTTAGCTTGATTAACCATTGTTCTAACTTGGGTACATATTGGTTTTTTAATGTACCTGCTTAGGTTGTGCATCCAGTTGGCTTTAGCATCTAATGGCTTGCTCGGTTAACCATTGTTCTTACTTTGGGTATAGATTTTTATGATGTACCCGCTTAAGTTGAGCATCCAGTGGTTAGCTCGGTTAAAAATTATTCTAACTTGGGTGCAAATTTGTTTTCTAATGTATCCAATTAGTTTGTGCATCCAGTTGGCTTTCACATCCCATGGTTAGCTCCGTTAATCATTGTTCTAACTCGGGTATAGATTGATTTTTTGATGTACTCGCTTAGATTGTGCATCCAGTTGGCTTTTGCTTCCATTGGTTAGCTCGGTTAACCATTTTAATAACTCAGATACAAGTGGTTTTGATGTACCGGCTTAGGTTGTGCATCCAATTAGTTTTTGTATCCGATGGTCAGCTCGGTTAACCATTATTCTAAATTAGGTATCGATTAGTTTTCTAATGTACCTTCTTATGTTGTGTAACGACCTCTATTTTACATATCAAAGGATCGTAAAATATATTTATTTTATTCATATGAGGTCGTATGATTCTATAATTTTAGGGTATGGCTCTTTGGGACATTTTACATACCTATAATTTTTCTCGATTTCTATATGACCATTTTGACCCTATAAATCTTGTTCGGTCTATAGCTTTTGATAGGAGTCGAATAAGGTCTCAATGCAGTTCCATTGCTTCATGATGATGGTTTCCTATTTTGTAGAGTGCCCAAAATTGGAAAATAGACTTAGGGTTAGGTATTTCTGCATGTTTTAAGTTTAAACAGCTATTGGCTGGTATTGCTATGTAATTAATTAAGCCCATAAGTTGGCCCATTAGTCTTATTCGAAAAGAAATAGGGGTCAAATTAAAACTTTTCACTCTTACAAAAATTAGATTTAAACCCCCATCAACCCTGATTTAATCCAAAATCACATAAATTACTCTCTAATCTTTGCTAAATCATTAAATATAGAGAAAATCATCAAAAGGAAGTTAGAGACCATCATTTTGGTTGATTTGCATTGCTTCCTACTGCTGTTCACATTAGAACTAAGCAAGAATTGGTTGATTTTGATAATTGGTGAGTGATTTATGCTTTCTCCATATTCTATACATGTTTATATCGTAGAATAGCGTATTTTAACATGATTTTTGTCCTTAAAACCTTTTCTAACTTTAATTGCACATTATCATATGCATATGACCTAAATTGTGAATCTTTGAAATGGTATTCGAAATTGATTTAGTAAATCTCCTTATTCATATTTATATGTGCATGTGATATGTAGATTTAGATTAGAATTGGTTTGTTTATCACATTCTTTTGTGTTATTTGTATGAATGGATGTATATTCATATTATTCTATGCTTGTATGTTATGCTTTGATGTTGTTTACTAGTGTTTTGTATACATAGGATGATAGGTTAGCGAATTTGGAAAATTGCATGCAAAGTTGGTCGGAATTGGACGAAACTTGAAGGAGAGGCTTTGGAGTATAGGGGAAGCTTGCAGAATACATCGCATCTTATAATTACTTACAGGTTTAACTCAACACCGAGTTAAAGGATCGCTATCGAATCATTTCTATAACTCGGTTGGGTCGGTGACTTTGGGGATCTCTATGTTGGCTAGTGGAGATGGATCAAGGCTAAGCGTTGGGTGATATGTCTAGTTGTTTATAAGACTTGGAGTTAAATGCTTTAGATTGGAGGCCATGTTGTTTTGATGAATGAGTTGGGGTTCAAAGCACTTGAGAAGGAAGTACTAGAGGCAAAGTGATTTATTTAGCTAAAATTGGCTAAGTGAATGACTTGGTGCCAAGTCATTTTGACTCGGTATCGAGTTGTTTGGTTGAATATGTGAGGGTTAGGCTTTTACAAGGAGGGAGCATGGGACTATGTAGATTATGTTAGAGGTATTGGCTCGTTTGCTTGAGTATTGAATGACGACGTAACAACATGATAAAAGCTTTATATCTTTGGTTTGTGACTCATGAAGGAAGTAGGTACCGAAGATAGTGGCTCGATAAAGGAGGGATTCATGGAATGGGAACGTTAAGGGTTCTAAATAATGGAAACTGGATTGAGCAAAATAAGGGTTCAGTTTCGAATAGAGAAAAAAAGTGCTTGAATGTGTGTGGTAAGGAATTGTTAATACTCGGAGTGTTTTCTTTTATGCTTGAAGAAAGCGTATTTTATATGGGGATTCCCATGGATCAATGGAGTAGATTTGGATACCCTAGACCAATGGCTTTGGGACCAGTGTATAGTTTTGGGCTGTGTGATACAAGACTACACTAAAAATTGGGATTTCCATTAATCCCTAGCTGTATGTAGGCCATACATGCTATCATATATTCAAAGCGTATAGAGTGATAGTAGGGATTGCTTGATGGATGCTATGTTTGCTTTAGTTGTTTTCTATGCTATCACATAGAGATATCATCAGGAGTGGGTATTGGTGATAGGATTACCTAGAGAGTTGATATGCTTATTTTGAGTAGAGTACTTTTATGCTATTTATAGAGTAGCATATTATGATGATATGTGTTAACTCTTTGGTTGTAGGGGCATGTCAGGTGTGATTCGTGTACCATTGTTCCTTACTATATTTAATTGCACATTATTTTTAAATTCATTTACCATGCACACCAGACTATTGTATGAGCCAAAGTTTTATGCTTTGCTCTTACTATCTTGGATATTCTTAAATAAGTAAACTAGGTAACAGGTCTAGATGATCCAGTAGCTATGCGGAGGATGAGCTGGATGGAGCTATCTCATATTATATACTTATAAGGATTTTCCGTTGTGCAGCACCTGGGAGCCTTAGCAGTGACTGCTTATTTTCTTGTTATGAGACAATTGTTGAGTTTGATCTTATTTTGTAAACTCTACTACTTTTGATGTATAACTCTATGGATCTATTACACTGATGACTTGATCACATAGTTATTATTGTCTTTCCTGGTATATTTGTGATATTATATTTTATCCATGGGTCGTGAGATATTCGACAGGTTATATGCTGTATTTGTTACATTTTCAACCCTGACGATCGTCCTATATCGACCGAGCATGGTTATAACATGCTATTTTGATATTATTAGTGTCAGTGGTATAAGGCAGTCGTCATATTTGGTATCAGAGCTTTGTTACACAATTAGCCTGAGTTGATATCGGGATCCAATAGAGACAAGGAAGGGGTTATCACCTTAGACTGGATCAAGAATATATATGTGTACAAGAGAGTGCAAACTTGTTATATATTTTGATTTTTAAAGCTGTATAGTAATATATTATGTAATATACGTCGCATGCACACGAGCACTATAGACACAATTTTCTTCATGAGAGACCGATCATTCTTGTTACAAATTAAGGATGAGTCGGTATACAAGAAATATTGTAAGGAATTTTACTTTAGGAGTTGAGAAAGGAGCATGGTTAGGAGCTGCTACACCTGAAGTTCAAGCAATGTTGGATGCTATGATGCCAACTACGATGAGGAATGTCCAGGCTACTACTCCCGCTGTGGCTGTTGGTGGAGGTGCTCCCGTGCAAGCGCCTATCACTGATTTCGCCCAGTTGTGTTAAGACTATTCTACTCTAGGAGGAAAACCATTTCTTGGAATAGAGTCAGCCATAGAAATGCAGGACTAGTTGGATACTTATGACCGCATCTTTAGCGATATGGAAGTGGATGATGATATGATAACAAAATCAGTCTTTAGACAACATTAAGGATGATCTATAAACTAGTGGAATGCCATTACCATTGCTACTCCAGAAGATCAATTTACTTGAGACTAGTTCAAAGCAAGGTTTGAAGAGAAGTTTAATCCAACTGCTCAGAAGTGGGTGTTGTTTAAGAAGTTTGTCGATCTTAAGCAAGGAGATATACTATTTTCTATGTATGGTGCAATATTTAATGCTTTATCGAACGATGGGGTGTATTTCATTGACAATGCCTTGAGGAAGAATGAGAAGTTCATCCTAGGTTTGGATGACTATCTTGGAGAGAAGCTAGTAAACCACATAGTTGAGCTCTTCGAGAAGCTTATAGAGAAAGCTTTCCATCATGAGAAGCTGTATCCAAAGGCTAGAACAGTTGTTTTCATTTCTGCTAAGAAGGAAGAGCCAAAATTGCAACAAGACGATGGAGGCAAGAAAAAGGAATGGAAAGAGGAAGCGGTCTCAAGGCAAAAATGGCCAGAAGAAAGGTAAGTGAGAACCTACTTACTATGGTTGCAAGGAAAGGGTCACTTGATTAGGGATTGCAAAGTGAGCAAGAAGAAGAAGTGCTATAGTTGTGATAAGCCTAGGCATTTGAAAAAGGATTATTCAGAACCAATGAACGATAAGCAAGTTTTGAAAGCATATACTTTAGACGTTGTCCCAACTACGTCTAGTGCTCCCACAATGAAGGAGAAGGGAAAGGGATCCATTATTCAAGGTATGCTTTCCATCAAATATGTTTCCATTCATATTTTATTTGGTATCAGGTCTTCACATTCATTTATATCTAGTGATCTAGTAGATAGATTGATATTGAGACCTAAGATAGTAGACCGATCCTTAATTGTGACGAACCCTATTAAGAGCTCTACCAGCCTTTGCATGGTTTTTCATGACCTAGTGTTATCGAGTTATGAATGCTCTTTTGGTTGTGATTTCTTTGTCTTGGATTTTGTTAGGTTCGGGATTATCTTGGAAATGGGCGGGCTTAAAATATATGCGACTATAGTGGATTGCGAGAAGCTATTGGTGACAATAGGGGATATGGAAGGGGGAACGATAGTAATTGGCTACCTACCAGAGGATGGTGTGATGGTTACCTTTCTATATTCGCGTAAGGTTCCACATAAGGTATTGTTATATGTGCCTATCGCTAGAGGGTATCCATATGTATTTGAGGAAGTGACCGAATTATCTCTTTATAGAGAGTCGAGTTTCAGATAGACTTATTCAAGGAAGCCCAACCTATAGTTATGCCTTTGAGGTGTATGGCACCCAAAGAGTGGAAGGAATTAAAGGTGCAAGTGAATGACGTATTGATGAGAGGGTTCATTCAAAGGAGTATATCTTAGTGGGGTGCACACGTAGTATTCTCAACTAAGGAAGATGTCCCTTTAAGGTTGTAAATGAATTATGATGAGCTGAATAAGGTCAAAAAAAAGAAGAAGTGCCCAGTCCCAAGAATTGAGTACTTGTCCGATTAGTTTCATGGTGCGAAGGTGTTCTCTTAAATGGATTTGGCAATGAGATTTCATCAACTTAGAGTAGGAAAGGAGAGTGTGCCTATTACTGCGTTTCGTATGCCATTAGTTCTATTTGAGTTGTAGGTGATGCCGTTCGGGTTGACTAATGCTCCATCATACTTTGTAGATCTTATAAATTGGGTTTTCAAGTACCAGCTGAACAAGTATGTGCTTGTATTCATAGATGATATTCTGATCTATTCCAGAACTAAGGAGCATAAAATGCACTTGAGGATTGTGTTAGAGGTGTTTAGGAAGAACAAGTTAAGAGCGAAGTTATCTAAGTATCACTTCTGGTGAAAAGAAGTGAGATTCTTGTCGGAACTGGGCCAGCCTGCAACGGAAGTTATGGGTGAATTATAACTTTTTACCCTATTGGATCATTACTAGGCCTATGAAGTCTATTTTTTTATATATATTTCTAAATTTAGTTTAAATAAAATCATGTATTTTATTTAAATTCATAAATTATGTATTGAAATTTGTTTGATTTATTTTCACTTATTAAATATGTATACATCCGTATCATATACATATTTAAATATGCATGCATGTGTAACATAATATTCCGTGTAAGGTATAACATGCCCATATATAGATATTGGAATTTACATCGCAGCAGACACATTAGTTCATTCTTTTTATGTTGTATGTTATCCAAATATATGTGTATGCTTATAGCCACAAATATCCAAGTATTATATATATATATATATATTATAAAAAACTATTATTTATGTGTATATATATATTATAAATAAAAATTAAATAGATATATACATATAAAATTATAAACTTAAGAAAATAAATTATTTTATTTATTAATATATATAAGTACGAATTAAAGTAAATACTTATGATATATATATAAATATGAGTATAAAAATTAAATGTAAGTTTGTATTATAATATATATAAATATAAATATATAAAAATTATTTTTTTATTTTATTTTAATATTCCAGTTCGAAATCATTACAGACCCAAATTTATTATAATTTTAATATGTTAATATATATTTATTATGAATTAATTAGTCAAACTATAATAAATAAATAGTATAAAATAATTATATAATAAAATATAGAATTTTCCAAAAATAAAGAATAATATTTTAAGTGTAGCGATTTTATAAGATTTTATGAGTAAAAATTATATTTTTAGTTAATTAAATAATAATCGGCCAATTTTTAGGTTAATTATTAAAAATATAAACGCTTATTCAAAAAAATCTGAAGTACTTTCTAAGATCTTCGGAGATGATAAACTAATTGAAATTTAACTTTTGAAACAATACTATTTTATATGAATTTATTAAATCTTATAGAGATTGAATAATAATATATCTAAGAAATAATATAAAATTTATTTTCAGCTGTTAAAATTCATAATTTACATAAATATATATTAAAAAATTATTAGATCGATTTTATGTAATATATATAGTGTGTGTGTGTGTGTGCATGTTTTGATATAAATTTTGTAAATAAACTGATACATACATACTACATACATACATACATACATACATACATACATACATACATATATATATATTAGTTAATGTAATACTAAAATAAAATACATTTATTTGGTATAGAACATTAGATTATTAATAATATGAGTACATTAAAGTTATGCACATAACTAATCAATATTGTGACAACAACGTTACCTACAGAAATCTCACCTAACTAAATGAGCAATAATAACATATATACATAGATGTACATAAGGAATGAATTATTATATCATAATCATATATCTTATTATGTATATAAATAGTTACCCATAACTGATGCCCTTAAGTCCATATTGAAAAGATGAATCCTCTTTGTTTGGAAATTTCTTCAATATGTCAAATTGTTAGTTTTGAATCGCAGAACCTTTTGTTATAAAGTAGCCTTATATTTGAATTAATTTG
Organism: Allium cepa; assembly: GCA_030765085.1. NCBI lineage: Eukaryota > Viridiplantae > Streptophyta > Magnoliopsida > Asparagales > Amaryllidaceae > Allium > Allium cepa. The sequence continues at coordinate 39,056,957 of CM060931.1, forward strand.
ATTTGTGTTTTCATGGAGTATATATAGAGATGAATTTTGGCCACGAGATGATAGAGGAGGCAATAAAAAAGCGATTAAGTTAGGGTTTCTTTTGTAGTGGTTGAATCAAAAGGAATAGTGGATTAGATCACCTAGCTTTTCTCACTAGATCTTAACCACCCATCATACCCCTTTATCCTATATTTTTCCTCCCCCTATATCACCTATTTCCAATTGAAATAATCCCTAATATCATGGGCTAATAGTCCATTTAAGCCCAAGTAAATTGTTTTAATTAAGTCCAATTTAATTTCTTTTCGGTATCTTATATCGATTGATATATTTGTAACTATTATAAATACATACAACCATATTTATTCCTAAACCATATTCAAATTTCATAATTAATATTTCATAAATATTAATTAATTATAACAATTATAAACTAATTAAATCATTTGGCCTAAAGAGAATTCATCATTTCAATTGTGTAACTCCTCGGTGTAGATTCGGTCGGTAATTAACGTCGAACTATTCAAATGTTAACGTTCACACATCACTTAGTAGATGATATGACATTTAGTAGATGATATGACATTATAGCCATATTTATTGCTTACTCGGTTTCAATAAAATATAATTTTAGTTTAATAAGCTTTACCCAATCGTGCCATTTATTTACACTAGTTCTCTTCTCAAAACTATATCACTTTTGACTTATGGATTTTTGTAGTGGTCAGAATTCTGACATCATCCACAATCAACTCTATAGTCTAACACAAAGTCCATGGTTCAATAATAACAACTATTGTTACCAAAATACTTTGGCCAGAGACTTTAACTTTGAGTTGACTTGAGTTGGCCATGATACTAACCTCGTATAACTAAGGAGACGAATCCTCTCTTGTATAGTGCTTCACTTTCAAAGCTTCCACACGACCCAACTATAGTCACTCTATGGATGTTATTCCATGATTTAACTATATACAAATCGAAGCTTTCATATTGAACATCCACTTATTCTCAATTTGAGAGAACTGTGCAAATCAGTCACATCAATATTTTCCATTCGACCTTAGTATATCAACCAATAGAAAACTATCGAGTGAGTTGTTTCATAGTTGTCCACTAACTAACAAGACATAGTATCTTGGGAACCCCGACAGTCATGAGTAGTACACTACCAATTATATGGAAAGTGTTAGGTATTCTGGTCTTAATGGATACATCGGTATCCAATCTTAATGCATATTGACTAGGAATGTTTGAAATAGTATTTTTTTTTATTGTGATAGATTACTCATGGTTACAACACTTTGTAACTACTATCACAAAACATACCACTTATGAATTTTCTATTAAATGAACTTTTAATTAAATTAATTAATAAACCATATTATATCAAGTATTATATAAAAAGAAAATACTTGTTATTTCGAACAAGATTGGTCAACGAGTTAGATATATGTAACAAACTACATAATTGCCCTTGGGCATACCCACAACTTCATCAGCTCTTGGGTTACATCATTTCTAGATAGGGTATAGCAGTGGATCCTATAAAGGTGGCAGCGTCCAAGATTGAAACTAGCCTAAGAATGATGCGGACATAAGGAGTTTTCTAGGATTGGAAGGATACTATAGACTCTTCATCATCGATTTCTTAAACATAGCGGCGCCATTGACCAACTTGATGAAGAAGAATCAAACTTTCATTTAGGACACAGCGTGTAAGCATGCATTTGTGAGTCTAAAAAAGAGGTTGACGGGTGCACTGGTATTGACCATTTTGAGTGGGAATGAGGAGTTGACTGTATATACAGACCCCTGTGGTACTGAATTGGTTGTAATATTGATGTAGAAGGGAATCATTTGTGTCTATGCTTGTAGATAGCTAAAGCCACATGAAAGGAATTACCTAACTCATAATTTGGAATTGGCAGCGATAGTTTTTTCTTTGAAGATGTGGAGGCATTATCTGCTTGGAGAAAGGTTTGAGCTATTTACGAAGCACAAATTCTAGACGTAATTTTTCACTCGAGAGGATCTCAGCCTTTGTCGGCAACTATGGTTAGAATTCTTAGCCCCTTACAATTTTAACATTTCTATACATCAGAAAAGGAATATAGTCGCCGATGCATTGGGTAGGAGACATGCTAGTTTGGGAGCATTGTTCTTGGAATGGAAGAAGATTGAGTATATTGCTAGATATGATTTCAGGCCTTATTACGAACTAGAACCAAACATATTGACAAGTTTGTCGATCAGACCTACTCTAATAGAAAGTATCAGTCCTAGTCAAAATTGAGATGCTAGGCTAGTAGAGATCGTAACGAAGATTGTAGAAGGAGTAGAGTTTGAGAATATGAAGCAATACGGACTCGACCGAGAAGGTTGGTTCCGTAAAGATGGAAGACTGTTTTATTCCCAATATCGATCGATTATGAGATGAAGTGCTAGAAGAATGCCACCATTTTAGGTTGACAAAACATTCTGGGGGTAATAAGATGTACCAGGATATGAAACGGACATATTATTAGGAAGCTATAAAGAAGGATATTAGGGCATTCATCATGAAGTGTATGAACCTTCAATTGATAAAGTAGAGCAAAAGAAACCTATTAGATTGTTATAATCGCTAGAAGTTCCTGAGTGGAAATGGGACTAAGTATTGATGAACTTTATGGACGGAATGTCGAGGACTCGAGCAGGGCATGATAACATTTGGGTCGTAGTTGATCAGTTGACCAAAAATGCTAGGTATATACCAGTCAAGTCAGGTAGAACGACATCTAAGCTGGTAGAGTTGTATGTAAAATGAATAATACGATTTCATGGTGAGCCAAAGAGTACTGTGAGCAACTGAGACATGTTGTTCCCTAATGGCTTTTGGAAGAGCCTAAAAAAGGCGTTCAATTCAGAGCTGCATGTTAGTACAGCTTATCATCCACAAACGGATGTGCTAACCAAAATAGTAAATCATATATTGGAAGATCTCTTGCGAGCATGCATTAACGATTTCAGAGGATCATGGGATAACCATCTACATTTGGTAGAATTTGCATACAACAATAGTTATTAGTCGAGTATTGGTATGACTCCTTATAAAGCATTGTATGGTCAACCATGTAATGTTCTATCCATTTCCCCAAAAATAAAAGTATGAAAGAAGGATCACAAAAGCATGGGAAGAGGTCAAAAAGCATCAAGATAGTCTGGTTAACCATACCTACCAACAAGGATCTTTCGGCGAGGTCAAAAGCTATCTTTAAAAGTTCATATGCAGGGGCTTACTCCAAAAATCCACCTTTCAACTAAGTCGAAAGTTCTTTCCACAAAGATAAAGGAGAAGAAACTCAAATCAAACCTATCGAAGGAGTCGAAGGGATACAGCCATCAGAATTTAATAACATCAAACCATTTGAAGGAGTCGATAGGTTCCATTTAGGGACTTCTTACCTTTTGAATAAGATGGGGAAGTCAAAGCAAGTGAGAGCAACTCCATGGTGACCATTTCAAAAGCATAGTAAGCCTTTCGAACCGGTTGAAGCACATCTAGAATGCCTTTCGACAATGTCGAAAGGTTTTATGAAGAAAGCAACACTCATAAGTGAAAGACAATCTTTCGACAACGTTAAAGGGAAGCATAGCTCTCGACAACAACAAGTGAAGAGCAACCTTTTGACATGGTCGAAAGGTTCACAACAATTAGGAGGAGAGAAACCTTCCAAGAAGGTCGAAAGGTTCACAACAGTATGCAGAAGGCAAACCTTCGACAAAGTCAAAAGATTCATGAAGGCATAAAGACAAGCAAACCTTTCAAGAATGTCAAATGGTCTGTAACAGAAGAAGAAGGTAAAACCTTTCGACAAAGTCGAAAGGTTCACAACTGCATATAAATGGGGAACCTTTCGACCTAGTGGAGAGCATGGAGTCGAAAGGGAGGCCGACTGCATCTATAAATAAGACCTAAGGGGTCCTGTTTGGCGGATCCGATTTCTCTCATTCTAATCTTGTATCTACTTAATCAAAGCATTGTAACCCTAACTAAGTGTCGATTTTGGGGAATTTAATAAAATGAAGTTTCTCGTGCATAAAGAGGGAAGTCTTAAGCTTTGTTAACTACTTTTCTATCCACTTAATCTTTGCTGGATTAACTCCTATTTTTAGGTTCAGTCCCATAGAAAGGTTCTTATCGACAAGGTCGACAAGACTTCTATAGAAATAACCACAGTAGCCCTTCAAAGCCTTCAACTCAATAACTTGAACCCTTCGACAAGGTTGGCAACTTAATTGGCTTAGTGTTCACTAAAACCTTCGAAACTATTGGTTCTACCGATTAAACGTTTCGACAAGGTTGAAACCTACTTCTTAAGGATAGATCCAGGAAAACTTAACCTAATTAAAAAGAAAACCTTGTGGAAGACTACGAGCAAGGTCAACAAAGCTGGAAAGTTATTTAGTCCAAGTTGTAAACCTTCCGACGACGATGAAAGACCTGATATGGGGTTTATCATTTAATAAGGTTAAACTGAAAGGCATCTTAAAAGAAATCACACCTTTTGCTCTCCAAAGAAGAAATCCATCATTCTTAACATTATTGGCGCTATAAGGAGGGCTCGAACCTCCGATCCTTAATCATTTTCACCAAGGGCCATCAGAATACTAGCTTAAAAAGAAGAAGATGGAAGGAGTCATGAATTTTATTCATATATCAAACAAGGAAGACAAGCCACAATTAACTTTGGAAAACTATATAATCCTAAGCTTTAACTTTGAGAATTTGGAAGTTGGACAATCTTCGGCCTTAGGGAGATTGGAAAACAATGAAATTAAAGTCCAACATCTACAACAACAATTGATGGCAATACAGGTGTTTCTTGAGAAAGCACCATCTCAGGGATCAAAAAAATTATGGAAGGAAAAGATAAGGCACAACGCCCAAACGAAGACCAAAATGAGGATCAAAGAGGCCGGGTTAAAAGAATATTGAGCAATCAAATAGTTTAACCATGGAAAATAGTAAAGGTCACCATGAAAACGTTCACAACCAAGTCACAGAGGGTATAATAAAAAATACACTCGATGAATTAAGGGAATCTTTTATCTTGCAAAAGGTTCCTTCTTCTGAAGAAAACATGGCAATTAGTACTCTCCCACGCATTCAAATTCTCCCACTAAAGTATGATGGAACAACTAATCCAAACGATCACCTTGTAGCTTTTGAAAATTGGATGGACTTTTGTGATGCACCTGGCCTAATTCGATGCAAACTTTTCCCACTTAATTTTCAAGGAGCGGCAATATAGTGGCGTAGAAATTATCAAGGGAAGGCCATTTGTTCTTAGAAACAATTTTCTTATGAATTCAAAGCGCAATTTCACATATATGGTGGCCCAATAATAGATTCCTACAGGTTGGCTAACATGAAGCAGCGGACAAATGAATTACTTAGTGAATATATTAAAAGAGTTAACATGGAAACATTGTAGGTGGAAAACGCAACTATTCAAGAAAAACAAATGGCAGTTCGCTCGGGGTTGATCGAAAAACTCCTGTTTGGAAGGAACTTCATATTCATAGGTGTAAGGATTTACAACATTTCTACCTCCAAGTCAAGAAGTTTATTCAAATGGACAAAATGCATCATGATATAAAAAAATGTCGACAAAAACAGAGGATAGAAAAAGGTAACTACAATCGTCCCAGTAAAAAATCTAAGTGGAAAGAACACAAGAAAGACAGCCAAATGGTGACATCTAGATCCAAACCAGTTGAATTAAATAAACTTATATCTTATATCTTTTCTGCAACTAAAAATGATGCCAATTTCTCCATTTCCTATAAGACAAAGAACTTCCGCTGAGCCTAAAGAAGGAGTGAACTATTGTACTTATCATAAAGTTAATGGACACGAAACTGACAATTTCAATGTATTGGAAAAAATAGTTCAGAACCTAATCAAGTCTGGATTCTTAAAATAGTTCATCAAAAATGATTAAATGGTTTTCTAACAAAAAAGGAGTAACCCAACCATTTCAAAGCCTTGATAGAAAGTCAACCACTTCTCCATCAGATATTGATCATGCAATGAGGCCTAGCAGTATTTGTCTATTTTAGATCTTTTTTGCGTATAATTTCTTTAATTTGAATTATGCATAGAATCAGTCAATACGAAATTCGAGTGTCATTACAGGTAAAAAAGAAAAACGAGCTTATTGCATACAACATACTCGTCGAGCACAACGGATCCATAACAAGATGAGAAAGACAACTCGAACGCCTGATAAAAAATAGCTATAAATGTTGGAGCCAATGAAAAACAATGATCTGCTCCCATGAAATCTTTAACTACAATAAGGCTTCCACCAATTTAGGATATGAAGGGCTCAAAAAAAGACTCCTTTGCTGTAAAGCAACATTTACAAAGGTATGGGAACACATCCGAAGGGGAAACCAATGTTCTCTAAGAAATTTTCTAATATATATATATATATATATATATATATATATATATATATATATATATATATATCTTCACAGTGCTACCAAAAACAGTTAAAGCTATTGATAAGCGGGGATTCATTTACAATCAGGAGGTGGAATATGAGTTCGTTCCACCAAAGTGTGGTGAATGTTTTTGTTTTGGTCATACAAATTTACAGTGCCAAAATAAAGTTACTGACAGACAAAAGATTTGGGTTGAAAAACCAAAAAACACATCATTTCCATTTGAAGCTAGTAACCCAAAAAATCAGGAGGATACTACAAAAAATTTACAAAATATATCCCCCATCATCATACCTAGTGAATTGCAAAATGTTACTATGGTGTCGGACTGCGTAACAGAGCAAGAATCTCATCTATCTCTTGCTCAGAAAGAGAAGACACCCTGTTCAAAGGATCATCTGAAGAATGCTGAACATGATGAACCACTTCATGATCAAGATCAAAATCTGGTACTGCAGGCTGAGATACCTCCAATTGTTGAACATAATAAGGAGGAGGAGGAGCTTCCAAACTCCCTAACAGATATCCACAAGATGGACATTGATTTGGAATCAACTGATGAAGAAAAAGAAGAAGAAACATCAGAAGACATAAGTAAGTATACAAAATGCAATACTGAATATGACAATCAATTCATTCAAATTGATAAAGGTAGACTCAAATCAGTCTCGGTGGGTAATGCTCCGGTTACACGGAGTAAATCTACCAAAAAATAATGTCTATCATATGCTGGAATGTGAGAGGTCTCAACAATGAAACACGTAGGTTAGACCTCCACATTTTAAAGGCTTATCATAAGCCTACTATTGTTGCTCTCTTGGAAAATAAACTAAATAACTTTAATTTGGAGTTACTGAAAAGTCAGTTTGGTAATCAATGGCAATTTATCACATCTCAATATAAAGGCAGAATTATTGTAGGATGGGAGACTAATTATTGGAATGCAAACATTGTTGATAATGGTGAACAACAAATCTCTATTAAATTTCATAACAAAGGGGGATTACAAATAGCAACCACGTTTGTGTATGCAAAAAATCTAGCATCTGAAAGATTGAGTCTATGGAAACAAATTACTGAATTAGCTAAAGATATTAACATTCCCTGGATAGTTACTGGTGATTTCAATTCTGTTCTTAAAACTAATGAAAAAAAAGGAGGACTTACACTGCGTGTTTCACAAGTGGCTGAATTCAATAATTGTGTATTATCTGCGGGTCTTGTTGAAGCTATCCACTCTGGCCTAAAATACACATGGAGAAGTGGTAAGTCAAAGAAAATTACTTCTAGATTAGACAGAGTTCTGGGTAATGCGGAACTATTTACAAAAATTACAAATTTGAAAGTGACTGTTCTACCTTGTTCAACAAGTGATCACTGCCCCCTTTTAGTACAATTCAATGATGATGACAAAATGCATAAAGGAAAACCTTTCCGATATGCAAACCACTGGCCTCTTATTGATGGATTTGATGAAGTGGTGAACTTTAACACAGTTATAATTCCTCCAGGTAACCACATGTACCGTTTTGTAATGCTCATTAAAACCATGAAAAATAGACTCAAGGAATGGAACAAAAACAGACCCAAAAACAATGATAATATCACAAAGTTCCATCAACATTTAGAGGAAATACAGCATAGACTTGATGAAGATCCGCTAAATGAAGACCTAAACAATGAATTCCACACGGTTCAAAAATGCCTTAAAGAAGAAATACACAAGAAAGCTGTTGAACTGAAGCAAAAAGCAAAAGAAAAATGGTTGATGCAGGGAGATGAATGCAACAATTTCTTCTATGCGAAAATGTCCATTAGACAACATCATAACAATCTGCTTAACTGCATAGACGAACATGGTGATACATCAAGATACATACAAAATATAGAAGAACAAGCTATATCATATTTTACTAATTTATACAATGGGGACAGCAATGATCACTTACCTCAGGTCAACTGCAGAAGGATCATTTCCACTGAAGGAAGCAGTATGCTGATTGCACCAATTCATGAAAGGGAAATGAGAGAAGTTTTATTCCATCCATAATGACTCCTCCCCCGGACCTGATGGAATGGGGGCAGCCTTCTTCAAACAGCACTGGATAAACCTGAAGGATTTAATGTTAAAAGCTTATAATGAGGCCTTACAAACAGGTGAGTTTATTAAAGAAATTAATCATACTTTTATCTCTCTTATCCCTAAAGTTAAAAAACCAGACAGAATTGAAGAATATAGACCAATTGCATGCTGTAATGTGACATACAAAATCCTCAGCAAGATTATTTGTACAAGATTGAATAAAGTACTGCCAGATCTGATATCTCAATGTCAAAGTGCATTCATCAAAGGAAGATGTATTTCAGAAAATTCTCTTTTGGCTCATGAGTTGATAAGAAATTTTAGTAAAAAAGGAGCTGAAAAAATTTGTATAAAAGTTGACCTCCAAAAAGCTTATGATAAAGTCAATAGGAGCTTTATTATTCATATGCTAGATTCGATGGGTGTTCCAGTGAAGCTTTTAAAACTGATAAAATACTGTATAGACACTCCAACTTTCTCTATATTGGTGAATGGCAAACCTACAGGTTACATACAAAGCAACAGAGGGATTAGGCAAGGTGACCCCCTTTCACCATATCTCTTTGCAGTAGCAATGGAGTGGTTTACTCTCCAAATGGAACTGGCACACAATCAGGGCTTAATACAACCAGTTTTCAATCATCAACCATATGTAACTCATTTACTTTATGCTGATGATTTACTGGTAGTAATAAAAGGGAACTTAAAAGCAGCAGAAAAAATCAAAGATATATTCAGAGATTTGGAAAGTTTTGCAGGGCTAAAATTAAATGAAATGAAAACTAAATGCTACTTCAACAAATTCTGCTCAAACAAACAATCAATGCTAGATAAACTGGGATTTACTGAAGGTTCCCTCCCAGTCAAATATTTGGGAGTACCTCTATCGAATAATAATATTACTGATGTGGAGTGTGGTAAACTTATAAATGAAATCAGGGATAAGCTACAAGGATGGAGATCAAAACTTCTGTCTTTTGCTGGAAGAGTGGAGCTAGTTCATACAGTTATAACATCTAAGGTCAGATTCTGGCTTCAAACTTTCCAAATACCTGATTGTTCTATTGCAAAGATTAACTCTGTTTGTGCTAATTTTATTTGGAGAGGAGGGATACACAAGATTAAATATTCAGACCTATGTAGGAAAAAGAAAGAAGGTGGAGTTGGATTGAAAAATCTATTTGAACTCAAAAAGGTATATTGCCTTAAACAAGCCTGGAAAGTATTAACATCTAATAAATTATGGGCTACTTGGATGCGAGCTAGATATTTGAAAGATAACTTCTGGACTACTAAAATAGACAATAATGCTTCAGTTACTTGGAAAAATATTCTTAAAATCAAAAATGATCTCCAAAAACATTTAGACAAACAAATAGCAAATGGTAGAAATACAGACATTTGGAAAGACCCATGGTTGAACTCGAAAAGTTTCATTGATAGACTTGGTTGGGATATCTTCTCGACATATGGTACTCCTAATTGGAGGGTAGCTGAAATAGTGGATAATGGTACCTGGAAATGCAATAATCATTCAATAACTCTTAACTATATTGAGGAAATCAGGAAGAAATACATTTATACAGATAATTCTGAAGATAAATGGGTATGGAAGGCTAGCATGAAAGATCAGTTCAAGTTCAAAGACATCTGGGAAGAAATACGAGAAAAAAATACAGAAGTTATCTGGTCTGATGTTGTCTGGAGCAAATCTATCCCTCCCAAAATGGCTCACACCCTTTACAAAGCGATAATGAGAAAACTTCCAACAAAAGACAGATTAAAAAAATGGAAGATTTTGGATGACTCAAAATGTAATTTCTGTTGCATAGAAGAGGAGACACATGACCACATCTTCTTTGACTGTGAATTTTCAAAAAGAATCTGGAATACCCAAAAATACAGACTCCAACTCAACAAATGCGCTACAAACCTAAAAGAGGAATTAGAATACCTGCACAGTAGGAGTCACCTCTCTGATTTGATGAAGGAGATTGGAAAAATTGGCCTCGCAGTCAGCTTGTGGTTCATTTGGAAGGAGCGGAACGGCAGGACTTTTGAAAACAAAAAGCAAGACACTTTAACTATTACAAAGCTAATCAACAGAGAAATTGCTGCTGTAATTGGAAGAATTCCGACAAAGAAACTTACCATTGCATCGGAACAAGAAAAACAACTACTGGAGAAGTTGAAGAAGATGGAATTGATCGAACGAACTCCACCAGGGATTTGGCAGCCGCCATAATCGCCCCAATTTGGAAAGTTTGGAAGTTATATTGACTGATCTATGTTATGTCGGCCTGTGATATATTTGTAATGCTATTAGGCCGCAAAGCCTGTTTAGTAATTCAATTAACCAATTTTCAAAAAAAAAATATATATATATATCTTCAAATAAAAAACTATTTTCAATTACCTTGTGGCCTGGGGAAACACAAGTATTCGTTTTTTCTAAGAGAAAATTTAAGCAGTCTTCCAAGGATACTATAAAGCATTAGTAAATGCTCATAAAAGGTTTCCAATTAAACAATTTCAATATTTCAAAGTTTTCTAAAACCACTGGTGAGGAGAAACCTACCTATATTTCCAAAGGAAAAGTTTTAAAGATATCAAAGCTTAGTGACAAAAAACTCAAATTAGAGAACCCTATTCTCGATTAAAAGACTACGGTTCATGAATCATGATCTTCCAGTCTCCTATTTGAGATCTGTGTCTCCATTATGAGAATAATTTGAAACCCCTATAGAGGGCAACATTAAGAAATGATTCTCATCTCTCCAAGATTTTTTCGAAAAGTAATACCTCAATGTATGGTAGGGATCATTTACAAGAATTCTTCGAAAATGGTTTTCAGTTAGCCAAATTAATTTTCATACACAAAATTTTAGCCGATGACCAATCCGTAGAACCTCCTAGAGGGAGGGGGGTTTTGTACCCACTAAAAGCCTATATCCAAACCATAGCACCTCCTAGAGGAAAGGGGTCATGTACCCACCAAAAGCCTATGGCCAATCCATAACACCTTCTAGAGGGAGGGAAGTCCTATGCCAGCAAAAGCCTATGGTCAATCCCTTACACCTCCTAGGGGGAGGGATAAAAACCCTAACATCCATATCACCTCTTAGGGGAAAGGTAGAGATAAGCACCAATCATCAACCTTCTGGAGGAAGGTAGGTTTAGCATGCACAATATCCTTTTGAGATGAGGGAAACCCAAAGAGAGGCTCATCATATAGTGGACTAAGATGTCCATGCCTAAGGAGAGGCTCATCAAAAAGTGGACTGAGACGTCCAAGTCCAGTGGGGGCTCCAAATAAAAGAATAAAGACAAAGGTATCTACAACTTAAGGCAAAAGTTAGAACCCAATAGAATTAAGGGTTAAAGAAATAAATCTATCTATCAACTGGAAAAAAGTTGTAATCCTAAGAAGGATACATATAGAGATAACAAGACAAAACGTCCAACACTACAGTCGAAAGCAAACAAAAAGTCTAGAATCATATCCGACAGAGACAAGGTATTAATTAGCAAATCCCATAACATCTATTGCTTGGGAAATAATTACTATATCAAAGGACTAAAGAATCTTCATCCTAAGAGATGACATGATAAAAGAAAAGGGATAAAAAGGAATCCCTATCATGGGATCAAATGCTAAAATATATAAATAAATTCAAAAGAATGAAATAAAAAACAAACTATCGCTAAAGATAATAGAGACCACGCTCAAAGAATGGATTGAGTAAACCGCAACTGAGTCCCTGGAAATAGGATGATCCCTTAGAATAAAAGAAACTTTGTAGGTATATAAGGAACCAATATTCCAATTAATCACAAGGTTTTGCAGATGTGACCCAACTCTAATTATCAAAGAACTTCACCAACCCATAGGTCTAGGAGTTTGTTGTTTAAATTTACTGAATTTACGATGACCGGATAAGTTTCTAATTTCAATATTGGATTAGTTTCTAGTAATTTATTTGTCAGATGAGATCTTGGCAAAATTTACGTTAAATTCTTGGTTTCATGGACTTTTAATTTCTTTGCCTAAAATTCCGTTATTGGATTTGATCAACCTTAAACTCCTACACTGACTTTATGATGATTTATTGATTTCATTGAAGAATTTCATAAAGGCTTCATACAGAATTCCAGGTTTTAGGATTTCCCAATTCCTTCATTAATTTTCGAAATAGTTTATGAATTTTACATACATGAATTTTTATGATGATTTCCCATCATTTGTTTGTTTGTTGAGTTCCTAAATTGTTAGCTCATTTGTGGAGTTTTTATGATAACTTATGGACTTCCCATTGACTTTTGTGATGATTCGCTGATTTTGTGTTCATGAGTTCTTTATTAAATCACTATGATGATTACTTGTTGAATTATTGGTTTAATGGATTTCCCCACTGATTTCTCTTACGATTCATGAATTTTACATATTACAATTTCCTATTGAATTTTTATGACGATTTCCTATTAATAACTTGTTTCACGAAATCATGTTTTCTTGATTCCCTTTATCGGTTTGCCATGATATTTATGAATTTTCCATAGCCTTCTAATTTTGAATAAGAATGGATGGGTTTCAGATCATGTTTTTGATTCTTTGATTTCTAATTCCTCGATTTAATGGAATTTAAGCTTCTTTACTAATTTTTGTGATGATTGATGAATTTAGTATTTCTAGTTTTCTTATGGAGCTTTAGGATGATTTTTATTGAGGTATTGAATCGATGAATTCTGAAGTTACTTGACAATTTTCAAGATGATTTATGAGTTTCTGATTTCCTTATTAGGTGCTTAATAATCCTTTATAAGATTTCTGATTTAATGAATTCCGAGATTTCCTTGTGAATCGTTATGGTGATTTGTGAATTTTACATTCTCAATGGATTTGGGATAATTTCTTATTGGATTTTTGATATAGTGAATTTCTAATTTCCTTGTCGGTCTTTGTAATAATTCACGAATTTAGTTCTCTATACCTCCATGGCAGAATTTGGATGGCTTTCTGCCAGTTTTCTGATTTGATTGAGACTCGCGTTTTCTTTCAGATTTTGATGGGCATTTATGATTTCCCTATTCCTGACTATCTTGTAGGATTTTCAGATTCCTGATTTTAAAAATCTTATGTTTCCTTAATCATTTTCATCATAATTCATGAATTTTGTATTTCTTTTTTCCTTATTGAGGTTTTTGATGATCACTATTTAGATTTCTGATTGAATGAATTCTGATATTTCCTTGTGGGCTTCCCTGATAATTATGGGTTTTCTGCGCTTGATTTTTCTTATTGAATTTTGAATGATCTTTTGCCAATTGACCAATTTCCTGGACTTTAAAACTTCCTTGTGAATTTTGATGACAATTTATGAATTCCACATCTCCAGTTTCCTTATGAGACATTTACAGAATTCCTAACTTAATAAATTCTATATTCTGCTATTGAATTTTATGATGACTTGTGAGTTTTTTCCATTGAATCTAAAATTTAATTTTAATATAAGATCTTCATGACACTAAATGGAATCATTACGAAACTACTTTCTACTTTTTCACTAAATGAGAATTACTAATAGATGGTTTAAGATTGAAAATAAAGGAAACGTAGAGGGGCGAGGATAAGTCCCCAATATCATGAATTTGATTTTCATAAGTTGCAAGGGTCTAATTCGAGAAAGAAATATCAAGAGTATGTAATAAACTTTCTTCAAAGGTTCATTTATTTGAACTGATATCTACAAATCATGTGATATTATTCCATAATCTTAAGGAAGTTTAATTATGGTCATTACATAGCAACTTATCTGCAAATATCACCTCAATGACATCTTGAATACAAGCATCACAAATTTAAGTTTTCTCATTAAGGTCTCATAACAGAGTTACAGTCTTAATAGAAGTTATTATCTATTTTGCAAGAAGCAAAGAAGGAAGTCCATTGGAGTTTTTTCCTAAAGAACAAAAGCTTCTTTCATACAAGGGGGAAAATAAATATTATCCATAAAATATCCTCAGAAATAAAGGCACGAAAGAAGGATCACAAAAGCATTGGAAGAGATCAGAAAGCATCAAGATAGTCTGGTTAACCATACCTACCTACAAGGAGCTTTCGATGAGGTCAAAGGCTGTCTTTCAAATTCCATATGTAGGGTGTTACTCCAAAAATCCACTTTTCAACTAAGTCGAAAGGTCTTTCAACAAAGATAAAGGAGAAGAAACTCAAATCAAACCTTTCGGAGGAGTCGAAGGGATACAGCCGTAAGAATTTAATAACTTCAAACGTTTTAAAGGAGTCAAAAGGTTCCATTCAAGGAATTCTTACCTTTCGAAGAAGATGGAGAAGTCAAAGCAAGTAGGAGCAACTCCACAGTAACCGTTTCCAAAGCATAGTAAGCCTTTCGAACCAGTTGAAACACATCTATAATACCTTCCGATAATGTCGAAAGTTTTTTTGAAGAAAGCAACACTCATAAGTCAGCAAAGAATGAAAGACAACCTTTCGACAACATTGAAGGGAAGAAGAGCTCTTAATAGCAAACAAGTGAAGAGCAACCTTCTGACAAGTTCGAAAGGTTCACATCAATCAGAAGGAGAGCAACCTTCTGACAAGGTCAAAAGGTTCACAACAGTATGTAGAAGGCAAACCCTTCGACAAAGTCAAAAGGTTCATGAAGGCATAAAGACAACCTTTTGACAATGTCAAAAGGTCCGTAATAGTAGAAGAAAGGCAAACCATTCAACAAATTCGAAAGGTTCACGGCTGCATATAAAATGGGGACCTTCCGACCCAGTCGAGAGCATCGAGTCGAAAGGAGGGCCGCCTACATCATAAATAAGACCCAAGGGGTCTTGTTTGGGGGATCTGATTTCTCTCATTCTAATCTTGTATCTACCTAATCAATGAACTGTAACCCTAATTGGGTGTCGATTTGGGAAATTTGATAAAATGAAATTTCTCTTGGATAAAAAGGGAAGTCTTAAACTATTTTTCTATTCACTTAATTCTTTGCTGGATTAGCTCCTATTTTTAGGTTCAAACACATCGGAAGGTTCTTGTCATTAAGGTCAACAACACTCCTATACAAACAACCATTGCAACCCTTCAAAGCCTTCAATTCAACAACCTAAACCCTTTGACAAGGTTGACAGCTTTGTTGGCTCAGTGTTCACTAAAACGTTTGAAACTATTGGTTCTACCGATTAAACCTTTCGACAAGGTTGAAACCTACTTCATAAGGACTCAATCCAGGAAAAATTAACCTAATCAGAAAGAAAGCCTTTGTAGAAGACTTCGAGCAAGGTGAACAAAGCCGAAAAGTTATTTAATCCTAGTTCTAAACCTTTCTGATATGGGGTTTATCAACCAATAAAGTTAAATTGAAAGTTAATCTTAAATGAAATCACTCCCATTGTTCTCCAAAGAAGAAATCCATCCTTCTTAACATTATTTTGGAGTTGACAAGAATATTTATTAACATAATGTTCGTTCAGGTTGGTGGTATGTGTGCAAGAGATTTATACCTGGACCAGATATGATTAGTGAAGCTTCCAAAAAAGATTGGATCATTCGACAATGAATGAGAGCCGCTCAAGATCGATAGAAGAGCTATGCGATAAAAGACATAGAGACTTTGAATTTTATATTCGAGATATGGTTTTCTTGAAGGTATCTCCTTTGAAGAATGTTGTTCAATTCGGTAATAAGGGAAAGTTGGCACCAAGATTCGTATGTCCTTTTCTGATAAAAGAAAGGATTGGGAAGTTAGCATTTAAGACCAACTTACCTCAGAAGATGGTGGGCGTCCATAATTTTTTTCATATCTTCTATCTACTAAAATTTATGCATGACTTAGGCATGCTGATTAAACCAGATCAACTTGAATATGTTGAAGTAGAACCTAAAGTTTCGAGATCTCGTAGGTTCGTATTGCTACACATGATACGAAAAAGCTTACGAGAAAGTCCGTAATGCTAGTAAAAGTAAAATGGAGAAGAAGTGATGGCAATTATACATGAGAAACTAAGGAGAGCATGAGGACTACGTGTTTGGAACTCTTTGAATGGTAAGATCCATCATTTATCATATCTACTTTCACCATTGTATATCACATTTGATAGGTTAATGTTCTGCATGCTAGGGTAGGTATACAATTGATTGCATGACTACTTGTTTGATATGGTTGATGGTATCATTGGTTGGTAAGCATGCAGAGTAACTATGTTGCTTATTTCTTGACTTGTTTAGGAATTTCGGAGGTGGAAGTCTAGAAGGGGGTGAGAGCAGAACGATTCGTATTTTACTTATTGGAAGATCATAAAATATTTTTATTTTATTCATTTGAGGCTGAATGATTTATAATTTTGGAATATGATGCTTGAGGATATTTTACATACATATGATTTTTCCTAAGTTTCCATGTAACCATTTTCACCCTAGAATTCATATTTGGTCTATAACTTTTGATAGATGTTGAATTATATTCGTATTTTACTTATTGGAGGATCATAAAATATTTTTATTTTATTCATTTGAGGCTGAATGATTTATAATTTTGGAATATGATGCTTGAGGATATTTTACATACATATGATTTTTCCTAAGTTTCCATGTAACCATTTTCACCCTAGAATTCATATTTGGTCTATAACTTTTGATAGATGTTGAATTAGGGTCTCAAATTGGTTCCACTACTTCAAGATCATGGTTTTCCATTTTGTAGAGTGGTTATAATAGGAAGCCGGACTTAGGGTTAGGAAGTTATACCCAATTTAAGTTTAAACAACTATTGGCGAGTATTAGTGTGCAATTAATTAAACCCATAAGTAGGCCTACTAGTCTAATTTGAGACTAATATAAATAGGGGGCTGTAGGGGTCAAATTAAATCTTTCCCTCTTTCGCAAATAAGATCTAAACCAAAATTAGCCATAATTTCATCCAAAATCACAAAATTACTCTTTAATCTTTGCCAAACCATTAATTAGTGAAAAGATCATCAAATAGGAATGAAAGATCATCGTTATGGTTAATTTGCATTGCTTTCTTTTGCTATCTAGATTGGATCTAGGCGAGAATTGGTGATTTTTGAAATTGGTGAGTGGTTTATGTCTTCTCACCATCCTATGCATGTTTATATTGTAGAATTACATGTTTTAACATGATTTTCGACCTTAAAGCCTTTTCTAAATTTAATTACATATTATAATATGGTTATGATCTAAATTGTGAATCTTTGAAATGGTTTTCGAAATTGATTTAGCAAATCTCCTTATTCATATTTATACGTGAATGTAATATGTAGATTTAGGTTAGAACTGGTTTGTTTATCACATTCTTTGTATTGCATTATGAATGGATGCATATGCATATAATTCTAGGCTTGTGTGTTGTTTACTAGTGTTTTGTTTACGCAGGAAGTGGCCAATTTGGCAAACTGGTGGCGAAATTAATCGAAATTGGATGAAACTTGGAGGAGAGGCTATGGTGTATATGGGAAGCTTGTTGAATAAGTCACACCTCATAATTGCTTAAGGGTTTAACTCGGCATCGAGTTGAATGGTTGGAACCGAGTCATTTCTATAGATTGGTCGGTCAACGACTTTAAGGATCTCTAGGTGTTAACTTATGGAGATGGATTAAGTCAAGATTCATAGGATTAGCTAGGTGTTGGGTGTATGCCGAGTTGTTTCTATAACTGGGGTTGAATGCTTTAGATCGATGGCTGAGTTGTTTTGATGAATGAATCAAGGTCCAAAGCACTTGAGAAGGAAGTGCTAAAGGAAAAGTGATTTACTTAGCCAAAGTTGGTCAGTAAATGACTCAATGCCGAGTCATTTTGACTCGGTACTGAGTTGTTCGGTTGAATATATGAGGGTCGGGCTTGCAGGAGGAGGAAGCATGGGACTTTGTAGATAATGCTAGAGGTGTTAGCATGTTTGCTTGATATTGGATGACGATGTAACAACATGATAAAAGCTTTGTATCTTCGGTTTGAGATTCATGAAGGGAGTAGGTACCAAAGATAGCGGACTGATAAAAGACGGAGATGTGGAATGGGAATATGAAGGGTTTCGAATAATGGATGCAATGGTTGCTATGTTTTCTTTAGTTTCTTTCTAGGCTATCACTTGAAGATATCATTGGGAGTAATTATTGAGGATTGGAATATCCGGAGAGCTGATATACCTTTTTTGAGTGGAGTACTTTTATGCTATTTGTAGAGTAGCATATTATGATATCATCTGCTAATTCTTTGGTTGTAGAGACATGTCAGGTACGATTCATGCACGTTTGTTCCTTACTATATTTACCTGCATAGTATTTTGAGATTCATTTACCGCTCACACTAGATTATTGTCCGACCTAAGATTTTATGCTTTGATTCTTATTATCTTTGATACTCTTAAATAAGTAGAGTAGATAACAGACGTAGTAGCGGTGCGGAGGACGAGCTGGATGGAGCTATCTTTTATCATATACTTATAAGGATTTCTACGCTTATTCTGATGTGCATCACTATGGAGTCTTAGTAGTGACTGCTTATTTTCTTGTTATGAGACAATTGTTGAGTTCGATCTTGTTGTATAAACTCTACTACTTTTGATGTATAACTCTGTGGTCCTATTACTTTAATGACTTATTCGCATAGTTATTGCTATCTCTCCCGTTATAACTGTGATACTATATTTTATCTATGCGCTACGAGATATTCAATAGGTTATATGTTGTATTTGTTTCATTTTCAACTCTGATGATCGTCGTATATCGACCGAGCATGGCTACAGCGCATTATTTTGATATTATTAGTGTCGATGGTATATGCGGTCGTCACGTTGTGCATCCCATTGGCTTTCAATCCAGTAGTTAGCACAATTATATGTTATTCTAACTCAGGAACATATTTGTTTCCTTATGTGTGCACCTAGGTTATGCATCCAGTCAACCTTTGATCTGATGGTCAGCATGGTCTACCGTTTCTGTACCTCAGGTACATATTTGTTCTTTGATTTACTTGCTTCAGCTATGCGTACGGTTGGATTTTTCATTCAGTGGTTAGCTCGGTTCACAATTGTTCTAACTCGGGTACATATTGGTTTTCTGATGTACCCGCTTAGGTTGTGCATCTATTTTTGTTTTGCATCTGGTCCCCGTTGTTATAACTCGGGTACAAACAAGTTTTCTAATGTACTCGCTTAGGATGTGCATTCTGTTAGCTTTCGCATCCAATGGTTAGCTCGCATAACCATTTCTCTAATTTAGGCACATATTGGTTTTCTATATACCTGCTTAGGTTGTGCATCCGGTTGGCTTTTTCATCCGATGGTTAGCTCGGTTAATATTATTTCTAACTCAAGTATAGACTGGCTTTTCTATGTACTCGCATAAGTTATGCGTGCGGTCGGCTTTTGCATCCGATGGTTAGCATGGTTAATCTTTGTTCTAACTTGGGTGTGGATTCGTTTTCCGATGTACCTAGTTTGGTTATGCATTTGGTTGGCTTTTGCATCCAATGGTTAGCTCAGTTAAACATTGTTCAAATTCGAGTGCATATTGGTTTCCCGATGTACCCGCTTAGGTTGTGTGTCCAGTTGGCTTTTGCGTCTGGTGGTTTGCTCGGTTGACAGTTTCTTTAACTCTAGGACATAAGGTTTTCTAATGTAGTCACTTACGTTGCGCGTCGTGTTGGCTTTTGCATCCAGTGTTTAGCTCGGTTAACCATTGTTCTAATTTAGGTACAAATCGATTTTCTAATGTACCGCTTAGGTTGTGCATCCAGTTGGCTTTTTCATCTGGTGGTTAGCTCAGTTAACCATTTTTTTATCTCGTGTACAAATTGTTTTTCTAACATACCCGCTTAGGTTTTGCATCCGATTAGCTTTTGCATCTGATGGTTAGCTCCGTTAACCATTGTTCTAACTTAGGTAAATATTGGTTTTTTGATGTACCATCTTAGGTTGTGTTTTCTATAGGCTTTTCCATCTGATGGTTAGTTTAGTTATATATTTTTCTAACTCAAGTACAGATTAGTTTTTCCACATAGTCGTTCACTTTGTGGGTTTGGCTGGCTTTAGTAACTGGTGATTAGCTTGGATGACTATTGTTTTAACTCAAGTACAGATTGGTTTTTTTGATGTACCCTCTTAGGATGTGATGCCAGTTAGGATTTTCATTTATTGGTTAACTCGGTTAAATGTTGTTCTAACTTGGATATAGATTGGTTGATTGATATACCGGTATAGGTTTGCATCCGGTTAGCTTTTGCATCTGGTGGTAGCTCGGTTAACCATTGTTCTAAATTATGTACAAGTTGGTTTTCTGATGTACGCATGTAGGTTGTGTGTCCGGTTGGCATTTACATCCGGTGGTTAGCTTAATTAATTGTTTTTCTAACTCGGGAACAGATTGGTTTTCTCATGTACTAGTTTTCGTCGTGTGTTGAGTTTGCTTTTGCAATCGATGATAAGCTTAGTTAACTATTGTTCTAACTCCAGAATAGATTGGTTTTACAGCCGCTTAGGTTTTGCATCCTGATGGCTTTTGCATTCGAAGTTAACAAGGTTAACCGTGGTTCAAACTCGGGCACAAATTGGTTTTCTGATGTACTCGCTTAGATTGTGCATCTGGTTGGCTTTTTCATCTGGTGGTCAGCTCATTTAACCGTTGTTCTAAATTATATACTGGTTTTCTTATGTATCCGCTTAGGTTGTGCATATGATTGGCTTTTGCATTTGTTGGTTATCTCAGTTAACTATTTCGATAACTCAAGTAAATATTGGTTCTATGATTTACCTGCTTAGTTTATGCGTCCAGTTGGCTTTTGCATTCACTGGTTAGCTCGGTTAAGCATTGTTCTAACTTGGGTATAGATTGATTTTTTGATATACGCACTTAATTTGCATGTCCGATTGACTTTTACAACTGGTAGCTAGCTCGATTAACCGTTGTTCTAATGCGAGTACATATTGATTTTCTGATGTACCCGCTTAGGTTGTTCATTTGGTTGGCTTTTACGTCTGTAGAATACAACAACCTATGATTTTTGTTTGATGATAATAAACACACACACATACACACACACACACATATATATATATTCGTTTTAAATGTATTTGCTATTGTACTATTTTATTTCTCCACATAATTAAATAAATATTTGTTGAATAAAATAAATAACTCGGAATTCTTATTTAAACAGATATTTTATTACAAATTCAAATAGTACAAATTTAAGCTCTCACTACATTTACACATTTTCAATTACAGTACAACTTCAATTACAACAGAATTGTTACTATACAATTCACCTCACTACATAATTCACTCATCACTCGTATTTGATCTTCAACTCTATTCCAGCTTCAATCCATCGTCTGAACTATCTGCAAAATAAACACTAATGCAGTAAAATTGAAAAAGAAATATCTTACAGTGCACAATGATGTGTGTGTTTGAAAATATTACTTGCCTCGGTTATTTGGGTTGTTCGTCATTATTTTAATTTATCTTACACGAACAACTTATGACATGCACAGTGTATCACTGTACATCACATAAGGTCATGCACACCAATATACACTTGCTTGTTAAAATTGCAGGTACAGGTGAGCACAAGGTCAAACCCATGCCTAGGCTTGATTCAACTCAAGTATACACATATATGTACAACATGACATCAAGTATGCACATGGCACTAGGGTAGTTTAACTTGAAGATCCACATGAAAACAATGCAACAAGACTTCACAAGCAACTGGACATGGAACTCGAAGCAACCCAGCAAATAGTGAATGGAATACAAGGAAATGGATATGGAATTTGACAACATGCAATATGAACCACTCAAATACAACTAGACTTAAATGAACACATACCAAACAAAACACAGAGTGCACCAGGCATGTACAAATGGAACCAGTTCAAAACATGCTTAGGTCCAACAAACCAGACTCCAAATGCGATTCAACAAGCCAGTGGAACAAGACCAAAATGCAAAGCAAAACAACATGAAACCAGACATACTCAGACTTCAGAGAATACAAAATCATGAATGCAAAGCTTCAGACAGTTCAAATGGGCCAACATGAATGCAAAACATGAAACCGAGGAGTACTATGCAACCAGACTTTAAGATCACAAAATGTACACATGAAGATCAAAGCAACATACAACATGACAACATGAATGCAAATGGGCTAACATGCTTCAGAAATGTGTATATGTAACCAAGCAATAACATATAACTAGACTCAAGTGGAACCACACCAAACAGACTCAAATGGAACTAGACCAAGTTTATCAACCCAGATCAATGACTTGAACATGAAAATATACAAAATGTCCAAGTAAATGCAGACAACAGATCAAATGCAACAAGATTTCAAATGGCACATGGACTACATGTATAAATACAAGGTCAGGCATTTAGGTAATGGTTAGTACGCTGAAGTACACCAAACACTGCAATACACTCACATATACACATGCATACATATATGTATACACATATATCAGTTCAGAGAATCACACACATGAATGCAAGCACTTGGGTAGACACAACAACTAGCTCAAAATCACAATGCAACATGTTTAGATTTCTAGTACAAGACAATGCAGTCATGGGTCATACATTTGAATAAGTCAAGAGAATTCAATTAAAAGTCAGCAAAAAAATTTTCAAGAAGGAGTAGACAAAATCGCAGAGGGTAACATGATGAACAAGTCAGGCTTCAGGAAGTCAACATTAAACAAAATCAGTAGATATATATCTCAAATTCAAATGCAAGCTGTAAGCGAACGATGAACAGGTCATAGGAGCAAAGAACGGAACCGACTCAATTACGTTTAAGAAAATTCGAATTTATTAGAAATATATGGAGTAATACGTATGTAATAAACAAGTCAGAATTCATCACAATGATTCAATCGAAAATCAAATGGCTGAGCAAAGCAACTGAAGAATTAAAACCAAAATATACGAACGAGATTATAAGGTTTCGATCCCTATAAATACCAATTTCATCATCGAAAAAAATCATCGAGTTCGAGTTCAAGCAAATCAACAAAGAAATAAAGTAAAAAAATCATATACCGATTTTATTTCATTCAAACTCGACCTTGAAGCAGCTGAAGCAAATCGAAGAACAAAGATTGTAGATGCAACAAAGCGAATTGAGGAACAAATGGCAATCAATTTGAACTCCAAGCGGTGGATTCAAGAAAATTGAAGCTTAATTTTTGAAGAGAAACAAAAGATCGGCCAAATTAGTTACTGGAACGAAAAAGACAAGACAGTCTTTTAATTATTACTCGGGCCGAGTTCTTTTTTATTCGGCTACATTTATAAATGTAGGGTTTTTTGGTTTCGTTTTTAATTGTAACTTTATTTTTGTTTGAGTCAAACTCCAGTTTTAACTAAGTTACGAACTACGGTTTTGTAGTTTGAGAATTCATAACTCGGTGGTTGAGTTGTGGTAGGGTTTTGAGCTTAGAGTTAAGTTAATCAAGTTAGCATGTATCGCAAGTTTACATGTTTTGATAAGCGTCTGATTACCTAATTTCTAGTAGAAACCTTAGGGGTAACACGTAGGTAGTTTTTGTCTATGCTGGGTAAATCTGTGTGTGATCTTTTCTGCATTGCTTTCTGTTTTTATTTTTATTTCTGCATGAATTTTAAGTATCACCCTATTCACCCCCCTCTAGGGTGAAAATGATCCTACAACGTCCAATGGTTCGCTCGGTTATTTGTTAGTCTAACTCGTGTATAGAATGGTTTTCTGATGTACCAACTTAGGTTGTGCATCCGGTTGGCTTTTGCATCCGGTGGTTAGCTCGGTGAACAGTTTCGCTAGCTCTATGACATATTGGTCTTCTGATATAGCCACTTAAGCTATGCGTCCAGTTGGCTTTAGCTTGGTGAACCGCTATTCTAACTTGGACACAAGTCGATTTTCTGATGTACCTGCTTAAATTGTGTGTCCGGTTGGCTTTTTCATCCGATGGTTAGCTTGGTTAATCATTGTTCTAACTCAAGTACGTATTAATTTTCTGATGTGCTCTCTTAGGTTGTGCATCCGTTTGGTTTTTCCATCCGCTAGTCAGATCGGCTAACTGTTATTCGGTACAAATTGGTTTTCTGATGTACGCGAATAGGTCATGTGTCCAGTTAGATTTCCCATCTTGTGGTTAGCTCGGTTAACTATTGTTCTAATGGGTACATATTGGTTTTCTAATATACCCGCTCAGGTTGTGTGTCCGATTAGCTTTTGCATCCAGTGATTAGCTCGGTTATCCTTTGTTCAAACTCATGTATAGATTGGATTTCTGATGTATGCACTTAGGTTGTGCGTTTGGTTGATTTAAACATCTAGTGGTTAGCTTGTTTAACCACTATTCTAACTCCAGTACAAATAGGTTTTTGATGTACCCACTTAGGTTGTGTCATTTGGTTGGCTATTGAATTCATTAGTTAGCTCGGTTAACCCTTGTTCTAATTAGATATAGATTGGTTCCTTGATGTACCCGCTTAGGTTACATCTGGTTCGCTTTTCCATTCGACGGTTAGCTCAGTTATTTGTTGTTCTAACTTTGGTACAAAATTGTTTTTCATGTACCTATTCACGCTCTGCATCTAGTTGGATTTTGCAATAGTTATTAGCTTGGTTGACTACTGTTCTAACTAGGGCACATATTGGTTTTCTAATTTTTCTGCCTAGGTGTTAGGTCCGATGGGCTTTAGCATTCTGTGGTTAACTCAGTTAATCATTGTTCTAACTCGGGTACAAAATGGCTTTCTGAGGTACCCGCTTATGTGTAGCTTTTCCATCCTATGTTAGCTTAATTAATTGTTTTTCTAACCCAGGTACAAATTGGTTTTTAATGTAACCATATACGTTGTGCATCTGGGTTGCTTTTGCAACTAATCATTAGCTTGATTAATCATTATTCTAGCTTGGTTACAAATTGGTTATCTGATGTGTCGTTTACGTTATGCATGCAATTAGCTTGTGCAACTAGTGATTAGCTTGATTAACTATTGTTCTAACTTGTGTACAGATTTTTTTTGTGATGTATCCACTTAGGTTATGCATCCAGTTTCCTTTTGCATTCGGTTGTTAGCTCATAAAATCATTGTAACTTCGGTACGGATTGGTTTTGTAATATATCTGCTTAGGTTGTGCACCAGGTTGGCTTTTTCATCTGGTGGTTATCTCGGTTAACCATTGTTCAAGCTTGGGTATAGATTGGTTTTCTCATGTACCTACTTAGTTCATGCATCCGGTTGGCTTCATCATCCAGTGATTATCTCAGTTAACCATTATTCTTACTTGGGTATAGATTTGTTTTCTGATATACCTTCTTAGGTTGTGCATTTGGTTGGCTTTTACATTTGATGGTTAGCTTGGTTAACCATAATTATAACTCGGGTATATATTGGTTTCCTGATGTACTTGTGTAGATTGAACTACCAATTGGCTTTTGCATCTGGTGGCTAGCTCAGTTAAACATTGTTACTAACTCGGGGATACATTGATTTTCTAATTTACCGACTTAGGTTGTACGTCTGGCTAGATTTTGCATCCGTTGGTTAGCTCGGTTAACCATTGTTTGAATTCACTAACAAATGGTTTTCTCATGTACCCACTTAGGCTATGCGTTTAGTTGGCTTTTGCATCTGGTGGTTAGGTCCATTAACCATTGTTCTAACTTAGGTGTAGATTTGTTTTCTAATGTACCTGTTTGGTTGTGCAACCAGTTGGCTTTTCCATCCGTTGGTTAGCTCAGTTATTTGTTATTCTAACTCGAGAATAGATTGGTTTCCTAATGTACCCACTTAGGTTATGCATCCAATTGGTTTTTCATCCAGTAATAAGCTCGGTTAACCATTTCTCTAACTCCTAGACATATCGGTTCTTTGATGTATCCACTTAGATTGTGCGTCGGTTGTCTTTTGTATTCTTTGGTTAGCTCGGTTAATAGTTGTTCTAACTTTGGTACATATTGGTTTTCAGATGTAACGGCGTAGGTTTTGTGTCTAGTTGGATTTTGCATTAGTAGCTTTGGGTACAGATTAGATTTCTGATGTACCTGCTTACGTCATGCATCCATTTGGCTATTGCATGCGATGATCAGTTAACCATTTCTATAAATCAGGTATAGGTTGTGCATCTGGTTCTCTTTTTCTTCTGCTGGTTAGCTCAGTTAAATGTTGTTTTAGCTCGGGTACAAATTGGGTTTTATGATGTACCCACATAGAATATGCAGTCGGTTGGCTTTTTAATTAGATGGTTAGCTCAATTAACTGTTGTTCAGACTCCGGTACATCTAAGTTTTCTGATGTACCTGCTTAGATTGTGCGTGCGATTGGCTTTTCCATCCAATGGATAGTTTAGTTAATAGTTTCTCTAACTCAGGTACATAATGGTTTTTTGATGTAGCCATTTAAGTCATGCACCCATTTAGCTTTTACATCCAGTGACTAGCTCGGTTAAATGTTGTTCTAACTCAGGTATAGATTGATTTTCCAATGTACCCGCTTTGGTCGTGCGTCCGATTGGCTTTTTCATCCAGTGGTTATAACCTTTTTTCTAACTCGGATACATATTGGTTTTCTGATGTATCTGGTTTTTTATGCACCTGGTTGTCTTTTGCATCCAATGGTTAGCTCTGTTAACCGTTGTTCTAACTTAGGTACAGATTGATTTTCTGATGTACTCGCTTAAATTATGCATCCGATGGCTTTTCCATCTGGTAGTTAGCTTGGTCGTCTGTTGTTGTAAATCGGGTATGGATTTGTTCTCTTATGTACTACTTACTTTGTACATCCGGTTGGCTTTTGCAATAGATGATTATCTTGGTTAACCATTGTTCTAACTCGAGCACTTTGATTTATGAATATTTATTTTATTTTAAATATTCAATGAATATTTTAATAATTAAAGAAATTTCTTTAATTTACATAATGATAGAAAATTCTTTTTTGAATTCTATTTACATAAATAAGTAGTTTGATGGAAAATCGAAAATGTAACCGAAACCCGCTTTTTAGATTTTCAGCGCTTGATCGAACATCAAGTTGTAGAAAGTTTATTTGTATATAATTTAATCAACATTTAAATGTCTAGAAAATTTAATTTGAAATGTGAAAAGAAATAAATAAAATAATAATAGTAAAAATTTATAAAAGAAATGATGGATTTGAAATAAAAGGATTCGTTAAGTGTGTGAATCAACTAATGTACATGAGCCATTCTTAAATCCACCATATTTTAAAAAATTTGACATTTTGGTGGCTTTTGAAATAATGGAAGAAATGAAAATGGAGCAAGGGCATTTTGAGTCTTTTAAGTCGTCTTTACTTTTAATTTATACTTCATCTTATATATGTATCTTTCATTTGGTATTTCATTTTTATCTTCATCTTCTTGAACTCCATTTTTTTCTATCTCTCCATTTTTTTATATTTGAAAAAAAAAACAATTCTTTTTAGCTCAAAAATTATTTCTTTTCTCAAAGATCAAAATTATTAAACATTTCAGCTATATGAAAGGTGAGATCTCAATTTCTAGGTTTATTGATTTTATTATATATGTGATAAATGCTACGGAAATTTATAGCTTAGTTGATTTATTTCAAAAATATCCATCATGTTCACAATAATGGTTTAAAGATTCAAAATTTGATTTGAAAATGGGAAATATACTCATTGGAAATCTACAGGAAACCAATTCATCTTGTTTTTCTACTTTAGTTGAAAAATATGAAGTAACCATTTCCATCTTAGATTTCTAAATTCATTATCTCTCAACCGTTTAGAATTAGCTAAATCGATTAACCGTGCAGTTGTTTTTTATAGTCTAATTTAACTTTTAAAGAAGTTGCTCGACGTTTATTGACTATGGTGGTCAAATTTATCCAATTTCAGAGAGTGTAGAAAATGTAAGGTTTTTGTCAATCACAAAACGACAAATGGAGTGTATAATCATGTTTGTATCAACGAATCATGATTTTTAGGTTCAATCCCAAGATTTTTGAGTGTAACTTCCCATATCTAGAGGCCAAAAGCAAAGCACTATGATGTTGTAGTCATCTATAGTATTAACTTTTGGTGATAAAACAAGACAATGCTAATGGTATCTATAATATTAAAAACACTTGAATATGAAAAAAGTCATAGATTTCTATAAAAATAACATTTAGTTGATTACGTTTCAAAAAATATCATATCCAAGTAACAAAATTCTCAAAACATATCCTAGGTAATGATCAATTATAGTTTACAACAATATGTCAAGAGCGACATATAACGAAGCCCCCATGGATGATCAAAGAAATATAATCATATCTGACTTAATACATACTGGAAACAAAACAAAAGAATTGTAGTCCTAAATTAGCTATCTGTCAACCATCTTCTCATCTGCGAAAGCTTTATTCGCCAAAACTATGAAAACCTTAAAAACCTAAACTCTCAGCTTACTCAAATCAATTTTAAGCACCCGAGAGTTTAAGGGGAAACAAAAACTTCGAGTCAGACATAAAGCCTAGTGTGAATAATTCTGTTACATCTTGGTTTACTGATATTGAGTGAGACTACGCCGCTTAGCGGAATGGGTTTTCCCTCACTACTATCCTTTTTCAAAACATATATTTTGCATATCCTTTCCTGCAACCAAACTGGTTAATCAAACTGACTACGATAATAGAATAATAGCAAGATCCGTTATGCTATAAACAAGCAATAAATGGACTTTTGAAATGTTGGCTGACTCGGGCCTAGCCGATACCATATCGAATATTCTAAACAACAATTAGACAAAAATTCTGGACGGTTTTTCCTTAACTAACATCTTCAAGGGTCAATTGATCCTAATGGTATTGTGGCTTACCAATAACCTACATCTATACATCAATATTCTGTTCTATTTGTAACCAACATTTTAGTCTTACCTACGACTAAGCTTTACACACTGGAATTCTAGACTAAATTATCTAGGAGCTAATAGCTAATGAGCATAGGGCGTGACCCTACACAAGTCCTATCTGGTCTTCTAATCAGAAAACAACACCTTTCGACTCCTTTGAAACATCTAGGGAACCACCCTTTCAAAACCACTTTTAAAACCTTCAACATTAAATCCGAACCTTTTAAAAGCATATGGGTTTAATTTGAAACATGTGGAAACCTTTCGAACCTTTCCAAGTTAACTACTTCAAAACCCATTTGAAAACATTTCGGTCAAAATCATTGGATTTTGCGTTCAAGTAAAAGGACATAAACCCATTAAAGTCGAAAGCACTTCCTTTAAACCATTCAAATCATCTCTTTCAAAACCAAATTTGGGTTATACTTCAAATAAAAGAAAAAGGGCCTTTAAATCATTTAAGTCGAAAGAAACTATTTCGAAACCATTTCCTAAGTAATAAAATGATAGTGTTGAAACCATCCCTTCGAAAGTATTTGAAAAGTGGGCAAATTTTAGAAAACATGTAACCCCTTCAAAACCAACTAAGTCGAAAGGTAGAAAGGCGTTAGCTAGGTGCTTTTACTTAGTTGAAAGCATTCACTTAAAACAAAGATGCAACCCAATCGAAACAATTTCCTTTTAAACCATTTGACTTAGTCGAAACCCAACCAATTCAAAAGCATCTTATTCGAAACCAAGTAGGCATATTTTTCCTTTAAAACAAAACAAAGCTTTATCCCATTCGAAAACCCATGGTTTCGACCCTATACCTTTCGTCTTCTTCCAATACACTACGTACTAGTTCGCTGATATCACGTGCATTGGTTCCGACTGTTTTGGAAGGGTAGTATGGAGGCGGAACCTAGGTACCGAAGGAGACAAAGCAGTGAAAAAACTATTTATTTGTACTTTTAAACTATCTCTTTTGTACCCAACGTTCCTTGTCTGTCTAAATCTGCTTGGTTGCCATAACACTTTTTCAAAAGTGCTACCATTTTCCAGAACTAACAAATTCAAATTATTTACAAAAATTCCTTTTTGCATTAATAAAATATATAAAACATTTAAGTCCCATACCTTAAATAATTTTGTATAATTATCAAAACTCTTAGGAAAAATCTAAAAAAATTCCAGAAAATCAAATTATATATGTTTTCTAACATATGAAAATTTCAGACCCAAATAATTAATTATTACCCATAAATAATTTATAACCCAAAATATCATTTTCTTTACTAGAAAATTCATATAAAATCCCCGAAATATTAATTTTTATCTATATTAAAATTCGCAAGGATAAAGATGTCATTTAATAGGGCTTTACTCAAAACATATCATAAAATCAATATAAACATGAATAAACCATCAACAAGTATATATAAACATTACATCGTTGAAAAACATAGCAAATTAATGCAAAATATTCGGATTTAATCTTAAAACTGAAACCAATAAAATTTTGAGATGTAAACATTATTTAGCTTAGCTTTAGAGATTAAAGGAGCTTGAGATTTGAATGAACTTGATTTGAATTAGTTTTTCCTTTGGCTTTTCTTACTTCTTCTTTCCTATTCCTTGTTAATGGTGGTCAACCTCTATTTTAAAAAAAATTCGAATGAAATGAACGTGTATAATACACGGCGTAAGGGAATAGATATAGGAATCACCTCTTTTCCAATTTACCCCTCTCTAACTCATTTTAAAAGCCTTCTTTAATTCATTTGTCTTAAATGGCATGACTGCCTTCAATTAAAATCAAATCTCAATCCCCTAATCAGAACTTTATTTTATTTAACTCAACTGATTAAATATCTTAAATATTGTTACCAAAAATTCATGGTGTTAAGGACTCCCCTCCTTAAAGAATTTCATCCTCGAAATTACGATAAGGCATACAATAAATCAAACATGAAGGTAATACATACCATCAAAAAAGTCAGAATAAGTATCTCTAATCCTGCTCTCAACCTCCTAACCACAGTCCCAGTCATCGTCACTCCGCTGGACTTTGTCCAATCTAACCATCTTGGTTCTAAGCCTCTTCTCATCTCTCACAACAATACGAACTGGCTTTCTCACTATAGTCAAGTCTGATTCTACCACTAAATCATCTAGCACTGTGGGTACAATAGCAGTTTCCAAATCTCTAACACACTTTCTACGATGAGAAGCATGAAAAACATCATGGACACTTGCCAAACTACTTGGCAACTCAACTCTATATGCGAGTTTCTCGATCCTCTCAACAATAGGAAAAGATCCAACGAATCTCGGTGATAACTTCCCCGATTTTCCAAATCTAATCACACCCTTCATCGGTGATACTTTGACGAAAACCTGGTCTCCAATTGAGAACTCTAAATCTATTGTCTCTTATTCGCATAACTCTTCTGCCTAGACCGAGCCTCCTTCATTCTAGCCTGAATGACCTTCCCACTTCCACACTGGAATGTCCAACGGCTAAAGAAACCCATTTGGCTTTTGGTGTTCGGCCTTTGCCTATCGGCAAATCATGCATTGCTTCATACACAAACCAATATCCGATTCATACCTTCCCAGAAGAAACCCCTCTTCATCTCCTGATACATCTTAGTATCTCTTGGATGAATGATGAACTTCGAACGATAGCATTCCTCCAAGATTTCTTTTCTCATGTTTCCCACACTCAGAACACTTAACCTTCCTTTCTCAACCATCCATTCTGGTCAAGACTAAAATCTTTCAAGTCATCACTCTCAATTGCTTCTCTTAGCTTTCTAATCCATTCGGCTAACACTGGATCATCCATCTTCTTAGAAGCAATCCTATCGATCAACACAGGTCGAACTTCCAAACAAGATAATACAAATATATCCCCATGAGACCCAGCCTTGGACCTCCACTGCATTCTGCAATCTACTAATGCTTCTAAATCTTTCCACTCAATAATCATTGCTAACACTGCACTCTGATGTTTCCTGCTAAGTACATCTCCAACCTTGTTGCCTTTCCTTGGTGTGTACTCAATCCCAAAATCATAAGTGGATACAAACTCTAACCACCTTTACTGTCTCATGTTTAGCTCCTTCCGAGAGAACAAATACTTCAACAACTTATTTTCTATATATAGCTTAAACCTTTCTCCCAAAGGTAATGTCTCCACACCTTTAAAGCAAAAAATTATTGTAGCCAATTCCGAATCATGCGTCGGATATCTGACCTCGTGCGGTCTAAGCGGTCTAGAAGTATAGGCAATCACTTTACCTCTTTGCATCAGCACAGCTCCTAATCCTATTCCACACGCATCGGTATAAACCACCAAATCTCGATTCCCCTCTGGAACCGCCAACATAGGTGCATGAGTCAATAAGTTTTTCAAACGCTAGGATGCTTCCTCATACTTATCGGTCCACACAAACTTCACATCCTTCCTCGTCATCTTTGTCATCGGTTCTGCTATCCATGAAAATTCTTTAATGAATCTTCGATAATAACCTGCCAACCCAAGGAAACTCTTTATCTCGGTTACTATCTTAGGTCTCTTCCAACTATTCATTGCCCCAATCATTGTCAGTTCTGCTAACAACCCTTTCTCTAAGGTTACATGACCAAGAAACTTCACGTCCTTCTTCCAGAAGTGGCACTTCGAACTACGCTTTTAGCTGATGTTGCCTCAGAGTCTCAAGCACCACTCTAAGATGGACTTTGTGCTTTTTATTCATCCTTATAGTATATCAAGATGTCATCTACGAAAATCAATATGAACCTGTCCAAGTGTTCTTAGAAAATTCGGTTCATCAAATCCACAAAGAAAGTTGGAGCATTCGTCAGTCCGAACGGCATAACTAACCATTCATACGACCCATATCTGATCCTGAACGTTGTCAAAGGTATAATATTCTCTGTTACCCTTAGATGATGGAACCCTGTTGCCAAATCCAACCGAGAAAATACTTTTGCTCTACTCAACTTATAACGACCCGTGATTTTCGATATTTAAAAATTGTTGATTTAATAAAATTCTGTGATTTAATTTTGGAAGAAATAAAAATTAGGATTTATTAATGAAATAATAACCAAGATGAAAGGTAATAATGTTAATTTAAGTTAATTATTAGCAACTTGAATGAAATTCAAGTCAATTGAAATAATGAAAAGGTTATACTTGGTTGTAAAGTGAATATAGAAAAACAAATGTAAATATTGAATCACTAATCGAATAATATAATAAATGGTAATTGAATAAATATCAGTATTATATAAGTAATTATAACATTTATTTGTAAATAAATAACAAATAAATGTGGTTAAAGGTTTATGGCAACAATTATTATATGTTACCTATTTTTTGGACTTTTAAATTTAATTTGGAAACTAATTATAATTAAGATGAAATTGGAAATCAATTGCAATAAATATAATTAAATATTACATCAATGTAAATCAAGGTAGTAATTGGAAATAATGTTAATTTTATTCATAATATGATAATAGGTTGAATAAAAAGAATGAAACTCAAGATTTATTAATTTAGTGGAATTTAAATTGTAATAATTGAATTTAGTGTAATTAAATGAAATTAAATATTACATTAATGGGAATTAAGATGAAATTGGAGAACATTGGTGTACTAAGGTATAAACGAATATTAATTATACTCATGAGATGATAACTGATCGGATAACAAGATTTAAATATTTAAGTAAATGGATTTTTGGAATCTTAATTTATAATTACTGAATTTACTGGAATTGAAATTAAACACTGTAATTGGAAAATTGATTTACTTTGAATTGATATTTAGATCTGTTTAAATTATGATAAATGTCTAGGTAACCCAAAATAATGGAAATTGTAAATTATTAATTAAAAAGTGACTTAACTAATTTAATATCAATTTATTTAATTAACTTGGAAAATAGCGATTTTGGCCACTATCTTGGATTTTGATGAAACCAGTTTCATCGGATTCGTAATGGTGAATTATTATAGGATTTCAAGTTTTCTAACGATCGGACTTGTCGTTTGATCTACGGGATCGAAACGCCTAGAAATCAATTTAATTGAAGTCAATAAAATCAATTTGAAATAAGCTGATGTTAAGTTAATTTCTTCATACGATGGAATTAGAGCCTAAAGCCAGTTCCATTGAGTTTAAAATCATCGAAAACATCTATTTCAATATATGGGATGTCCCATTTTCATTCCAGAGGCAGAACGAGCTTTTCGGGTCATTTATCGTTCATCGTGTAAATCAAATCGTGTTCATTCATTCTATATTTCAGCTCTGCCTATAAATAGCCTGTTATAAACCCTAGCTACTTTTTATTCCTATTTGTCTGTACGTACAATTCAGCTATCTACTTCTGCTCCTCAATGGCAGAAACAGATTCAAACTTCAAATCCAAATTCAAAATCAATTTCAAAAAATAAATACCTCCAAACCTTATCAAATTAAATATCGATTTGAAGCTGTTGACAAGCGCAGGACAAATCTATAGTTTTTCGATTTGGGTTTCGCTGTAGCAAGAATTGGATGAATTAGTTGCGGCTGCACATATAAGGTTATCGTTTTTAATGGTGGATCTGCGATGAGGTTCGATTGGAGGGTTCCGGCTTGTAGAGGTCGTCAAGTAGGATTCATTGATGGTTTCGTTGTGTGGCGTAGTCAACGGGTTTTGGCCAGAATCGCCTTCGAATGCCACGGCAAAGCTACTCCAAGCAAGGCGGCAGAGGTTTTGGCGTTGGCCCGGGGGTGCGGCTCGGCCAATAGAGGCGGGGACGTCGCCTGATCGATGGCCTGGTGGTCAGGGCAGCTTGCCTACATAGATGAACTCGATGGCTAGGGTTCTGTAGTCATGCGTTGATTTGGAGCATGGGCTGGATCGTGTAGAACGAGGTGACATATCTAATTACTATTTATTAATTCTTTATTTTATTTAAAATTTGAATTTCAATCTTCTAATCAAGATAACTTTCGCATACGAGGTCCAATTCATGCGTGCTTTGATCTGCTTGGATCGTATTGAAATTTCGGACATTTTGACGTAGGTTTGGACGAATTCCGAGACTGTTGAAATTCGGGCCTTTATTTGGAATTCAAATCAATTTAAATTCAAAGGTGAGTGTTTTAACCCACTCATATATTCTAAAATTTCTTATATTAGTGAAATTAAATTTATGATGTAAAATTAGAAATTTATTGATTGTTGTTGGTTGTTAAATTGTCATTTCTGGTTAAATTTGACTTCTATCGCATTTAATTATCATTTAATTTAATATTTAATTTTAATTGTCAAATTGGATATCTATATTGACTACCAGTATCTATTGATGTTTATTTATTGAATTGGATGATGATGATAACGAATGTTTAATTTGTTGATATTCGATGACTGGATGTTGTATTTTATATTGTATAATTACAAGTTTCTTATGGGTTGAAACGAAGCATATCCAAACGATCTATTGAGTAGGGAAAAATCGTTATGGGTTGAAATGGTAGACTCGAGCGATTTTATGGATTTATTATTTAATTCGAGATTGCGGTTTGAAATGATATATAGCCGTAAAATTTTAAATTGTGGATTGAAATAATAAATATCTGTATCACTTGACCCTAGGATAAAAAATTATATACGAACACTGGATTGGTTAAATTAAATGATTTTAAATCCCTAATTTTTGAATTTAATTAAATGATATTTTGAAATAAACTTGTTTTATATAAATTGAATTCTTATTGAAAATCAAGTTATATTGAAATTTCAATTGGTTAAAGGAATTGTTTAAAGAAATTTGATTTAAAAATTAATTTAAATTTTGAAGTATAAATGGAATTAAACGGAATTGAGTTATTGAAATTTGTTTGAAATATAACTTTGAAATATATTGGAATGTGAGTGATTTAAATTGATGTTTCAAGCATGGTTTGGAAGTAATATAAAATTTAATAATTTTATTGTGAGTTGAATTGAAAAATTGAAATTAGTTTTTGTGATTTGGAAATGTGAAATGGTCCAGATATGTTGAAATAAAATAAATAGTTAAATTTATATGAATTCCAAACTCATATTTTATATAAACCGTTTTAAAATTTTATTATCTTAAAATTTCTAATTATTAAGGTTTTCAAATTTAATAAACTATTTTAACCTATATTAACTATATAAATTATTTTAATCTACTTTTAACCAATTTAATTTATTTTAAACTAATTAAACCATTTTAATTTATTTTAAATTAAATAATCTATTTAATCTATTTTAATTATATTTAACCTATTTAAAATCTATTTAACTATATTAAATCAATTAACAAAACTAGTTTAATCTACTTTAAATATTTTAGAGTACTATAACTATTCTTATTTTAACTTTGTTAAACTAATTTTAACCATCTAAACTATTTTCTAAATTTAAGACTAAGTAAAGTGAAAGTGTTTAGGTTCAAATCCTCGATTTTAAAGTGAATATGGTTAAATGACATTATAACCTAAGTTGAGACATGATTTCGAAAGTGAATGTAATTTCGAAAGTGATATGGTTTTGAGGATATGATATTTTGATATAAATTGTGAATTGACTTTTGAAATGTGAAAGAACCATCTGGTGTGTAATAAGTAATTGATTGTTAAAGAGACCGGGATCGGATATTGTCATACTCTCTGCCAATACCAAAAACCACTTTAACAACTGTGTACGTGGTGTAGATTCCAAAAATGAAGTAGGATGGTTTGGTGCTGTATAAGGTATAACGTGACCCTGACTCCCGTGGGTCAGCTTAGATATGACTAAAACAAGAGCCACGCCAGGCCAAGTGAGGTCATTCCTCCTAACAGACACATTTTTTCAATACCATATTTATTGCTTTGTGTTTTATTTGGTGGCCACCCTTTGATGTTGATTATGCGAGTGTGTTCCGAGGTAGGCGGTAGTAGCTGCTATGCGTTACCACCGGTCCAGATCCACAATTGGTATATCTATCCTGGCATTGCCTCGAGTGCCGTGTTCACATGCCCTAGAGCGCCTTCTACGTGTTTGGTATGTACCATACCTATGGAGTGCCTTCTGATACGGAGGAATTACGGTATTGTATAGACTATGGGAATATATAAAAATGTGTTAAGGGAGATATGGGTAATGCCTTAACGCTATTTTAATACTTTTACTTTACTGTAGACATATTATAATAGCGTATTTTACTACATAATAGATAGTTTAACAGATCCTTAGAAGATGAAAATCCCGAACATCTCTTAAGTTATTACACTCTGTTAAACACTGGATATGAGATGTCAAACCCCGTAAACATCTCTGATGCCGTCACAAGCATATTTACCATTGATTTAACTTACATAAGATCTTTTAGTTCTGACTCGAATGTTTTGTCTTTTCAATTCGCTCAGGTCAGCCTGAGCATTTCAGGGTTGAAGACCTTATTTCTGGAGGACGAAGACGAAGATTTGTATTTTTATTATTTGTGACATGTATTCCACTACATCATATTGTTCCGCTGCATTTGTTTATTTATTCATGTTGTCCGTAACTCTGATTATGTATTGTACTATTATAATCAAATTCATATATAAACAGCTTCATGAAATGTTATTTGATTATTATATTTTTTCATCCCGCTGCAGGATTCTGTAACTTTTTATTTCTTTCTCTTTTTCTTATTTACCCCATAACAATCTGTGCTTTTGAATGGTTTGAGTCGGGCATGTGTGTCTCCTTAAAACGCTCAAAAGGCAGGTCGTTACACAATTAGTCTAACAAATTGTCAATCCTGGGCAATGGATATCGATTCTTTATCATCCTCTCATTCAACTTACGATAATCGATATATAGCCTCAACGATATGTCCGACTTCTTAGCAAATACTACTGCCGCACCCCAAGGCGAACTACTCGGCCTGATAAAACTCTTGCCCTATAAATCCACCAATTGCAAGTACAAATCCCTCATCCAAATTCCTCATCTCTGAAGGGTCCATCCTACTCGATGAGCTACTCACTGGTTTTGCCCCCGGAACCAGATCTATCCAAAACTCAATGGCTCGCTTTCTCGAGAATCGAACTACAAGATCAAAAACATCTATGAATTCTCTAATCGTGAAAACATGGCTTAACTCATAATCTGATTTTATAGTATGCAACAAAGCAAACATCTCACCGTATGAACCTTCTATAGTATAAACTATCTGGTCGCTATGATCAGGGTGTCTAAGCGATATCTTCCTATCCTGGCAAAATATCCTAACATCATACTCACTTAACCAATCCATCCCAAAGATAATACCGAACTCCATAAAGTCAAACACATTCAAATTGCAAGCAAAATGATGGCCTAACAGGTAAAACTCTAACTGGTTACATCTCAACCTTAGAGTTGCGTACCCTTCAATTGGATTTGCAACCCGCAAGGAAGTAACTAAATATATGGATTCAAGGTTATGCTTATCTATCAAACATCTAAATATAAAAGAATGCGATGCACCAGTATTTAAAATGCTAACAGACGTACCATGAATCTGAAGCGTTCCTCCTAGAACTGCATTTCCCTTTTCCTGAGCTATTGGCTTAGAAGCAACAGACTCCAATGCATTAACCTTGCCCTTTCCATCCTTAGTGGGCTCCTTGCATTGGTTCTTATAATGGCCAATCTGGTCATAATTGAAACACCTGACATTCTTCCTCTTAGCAACATCCTTTGCCTTCCTCGCATGATACTCATTGGCAAAGTGCCCTTTCATGTCACACATGAAGTAGACAGTCTCATATTTTCCTCACTTGGCTGCTCCACTCTTCTGAGCACCTTTCTTAGGAAAGAACTTCCTCTTTTGGCCCTACCCAACCTGGACCTGCTTAGCCTTATTCTTCTCTGGAGACCCAAAAACCTACTCTTGCCTTATGGCCATCTCCACAACCACATCACATTGATCTCTGATATGTGGTAAAGTAGCCCTAGCCAACTCAGGCTTCAAACCCCCGATGAACTTCTCGTTCCTCTTCATCACGGTATCGATAGCAGTATAACCATACTAGGCTAACTCCTCAAACCTTCTGGCATACTCCACAACCGACATCTCCCCCTACTCTAACTCAGTGAACTTCCTGATCAGAGCTGACTGTGCCATAGCTGACATGAACATCTCCTGCAACCTCCTCTTGAATTTTTCCCATGTCATCTCTTCCTCATCTACTGCCACTGTTACACTATTCCACCAAAACAACGCAGCTCCCTGAAGCTTTCTAGATGCTAGCCTCCTCTTCTACTCATCATTGAGCGTAAAATCAGAAAAAAAATCCTTTCAAAGTGTAATAACCAGCTGTTCTCTACTTCGATAACTCCTCGATTCCAATAAATGGCTTCCCTTTGAGCTTAACATAATCTCCGCTCAGCTTAACATAATCTGGACAACTATAACCTATGAAACTCCTCCTCCTCCTACAATAACACCTTCCTACACCATATTCATGAAGAACTGATACATAGCTTCCATTCCCACCTACGGGACCCCAGCACCTATATTCTCTGCATGTGCCTGACCTTGGTTTCTCTTGGCATTAGGTTCGGCATTCCCTTCGGCTCTTCCCCTTCCTAGGTTAACTCTTCCTCTTCTATCATTCATATCTGTATTCAAACCTCATGAGATACAAAAAGATAACCTAACCAAAGATAGAAGACTAGAGATAGAGCGTATACTTATATGTAGAAAATACAAGTACTTTATCATAGCGTTATCCCAAACCCTAACCTTTCTCTAATTCCTTTGGATTTTTGTTTTCACAACAAATTTAAGTTAAAAAATTTCATAAACCAATGCTCTGATACCAAGTTGTGACATCCCATGTCTAGAGGACAAAAGCTAAGCACTATAGATGCTGCAGTCATCTGTAGTATTAAATTTTAGTGACAAAACATGGCAATGCTAAATCCATAATATCAGAAGCACTTAAATATAAAAAAATCATAGATTTCTAGAAAAATAACATTTGTTGATTACATTTCAAAAAAATATCATATCCAAGTAACAAAATCCCCAAAACGTATTCCAAGAAATAATCAATTATAATTTACAACAATACGCCAAGAGCGACATATGACGATAACCCCTTGGATGATCAAATCAGTATAGTCATATCTGACTTAATACACAGCGGAAACAAAAAAGAAGAACTATAGTCCTAAATTAGCCATCCATCAGCAACCTGCTCGTCTCTAGAAGGTTTATTCGTAAAAATTACAAAAACCTGAAAACCTAAACCCTCAGCCTACTCAAATGTATTTTGAGCACTCGAGATTTTAAGGGGAAAAGAACTTTGACTCAGGCATAAAGCCTGGTGTGAATAATTTTGTTACATCTCGGTTTACTGATATTGAGTGAGATCATGCCGCTTAGCGGAATAAGTTTTCCCTCACTAATATCCTTTTCCAAAACATATATTTTGCATATCCTTTCCTGCAACCAAACTGGTTAATCAAACTGATTATGATAATAAAACAATAGCAAGATTCGTTATGCTATAAACATGTAAATGGACCAACTGTCCGAAATCTGGACTGACTGCCCTTTGGCTGACTCGGGCCTACCCGATACTATATTGAATAGTCTAAACAACTGTTAGACAAATATTCCGGACGGTTTTTCCTTAACTTACATCTTCAAGGGTCAACTGATCCTAATGGTATTGTGGCTTACCAATAACCTATATCTGTACATCAATATTCTGTTCCATATTTAACCAACATTTTAGTCATACCTACGACCAAGCCCTACACACTGGAATTCTGGACTAAATTAGCTAGGGGCTAATAGCTAATAAGCATAGGGCACCACCCTACTAAAGGCCTATTTAGTCTTATAATCTGAGTCATTTTCTTAGCGTTAACTACCCTTTAAAATTTGCCTTGAAAACGTTTTAAAAATGATTTGGTCCATTAAATCATACATATACAAGGAAAATATATCTTTAGCTTTATTCTAAGCTATTTTTCATGTTATATATACTTTACTCAAAATATGTTGATGATATTCAATAAGGATTACCTATAATTTTAAAATAAGTTAAAGTCGTTTATAATTTGAAAACACTTAGGCTATTTGCCCATTTATTATATGCGAAAACTTTGTTTAAACCCTTTAAACAACCCCTTCAAAACCCTTGAAAGTAACCCTTTTGAAACCATATAAAAACCTTTCTTTTATCTAGACCGAAAGGCCAAAATGTTCCTTTCAATACCATACTCAAAACACTTTCGAAACCTTTGGAAATCTTCCATTCGAAAGCATTGAAATCTTAGACATATTTCTTTTAAAAACCTTTAAACATGCCTTTCTAAACTATTAGAAAACCATTCCTATTGAAACTATTCGAAACCATCAGAAAATAATACCTTTCGACTCCTTCAAAACCTCTAGGGAATCGTCCCTTCAAAACCTCTTTTAAAACCTTTAGAAAGCATTAAATCTAAACCTTTCAGAAGCATATGGGTTCAATTTAAAACATATATAAACCTTTTGAAGTTTACTACTTCAAAACCCCTTTGAAAACATTTCGGCCGAAAACATTGGATTATGCCTTGAAGTAAAAGGACGTAAGCCCATTAAAGCTGAAAGCACTTCCTTTTCAAACCATTCAAATCATCTCTTTCAAAACCAATTTTGGGTTATACTTCAAACAAAAGAAAATGGGCCTTTAAAACATTCAAGTCGAAAGTAACTGTTTCAAAACCATTTTCTAAGAAATGAACTGATAGTGCCGAAACCAACCCTTCGAAAGCATTTGAGAAGTGGGAAAACTTTAGAAAACAAGTAACCCCTTCGAAACCAACTGGTCGAAAGGTAAAACAATGCAGCAGCTAGGTGTTTCGACTTAGTCGAAAGCATTCGCTTGAAACAAAAAAGCAACCCAATTGAAACTATTTCCTTTTAAACCATTTAACTTAGTCGTAACCCAATCAAGTCAAAAGCAAGCGGGCGTAATTTTCCTTTAAAACAAAACAAAGCTTCATCTCTTTCCGAACCCCATGGTTTCAACCCTATACCTTTCGCCTTCTTCCAATTCACTATGTACTAGTTCACTGATACCATATGCATTGGTTTGGACCATTTCGAAAGGGTGGTATGGAGGCGGAACCTAGGTGCCGAAGGAGACGAAAAAGTAAAAAGCTATTTATTTGTACTTCTAAACTATTTCTTCCGTACCTAACCTGCCTTATTTATCTAAATCTGATCGGTTTCCATATTGCCTTTTCAAAAGTGCTATCATTTTCCAGAATTAACAAATTCAATTATTTACAAAAAGTCATTTTCTTCTTTATAAAATATATAAAACATTTAAGTCCCATACCTTAAATAATTTTATATACTTATCAAAAATCTTAGGACAAATCTAGAAAAAAAATCTACAAAATCAAATTATATATGTTTTCTAACATATAAAAATTTTAGACCCAAATAATTAATTATTTACCGATAAATAATTTATAACCCAAAATATCATTTTCTTTACTAGAAAATTCATATAAAATCCACATTAATTCCAAAAATTCTGAAAATTAAAACCCATCTCCAAAATATTATTTCTGATTTATATTAAAATTCACAAGGCATAATGATGTCATTTACTAGGGTTTTACCTTAAAACATATCATGAAATCAATACGAACATGTATAAACCAACAAGTATATTTAAACATTTCATCATTCAAAATATGGAAAATCAATGCAAAATATTCGGATCTAATCTTAAAATCGAAACTAATAAAAAATTGAGACGTAAACATTATTCACCTTTGCTTTAGAGATTAAAGGAGCTTGATATTTGGATGGACTTGATTTGAAATAGCTTTCCCTTTAGCTTTTCTTAATTCTTCTTTCCCTTTCCTTGTTAATGGTGGTTGGCCTCTATTTTAAAAATAAAATTCAAATGAAATGAACGTGTATAATACACGGCCTAAGGGAATAGATGTAGGAATGGCCTCTTTCCCAATTTACCCCTCTAATTTATTTAAAACCCCTTCTTTCATTCATTTGTTTTAATTGGTAAGGTTACCTTCAATTGAAACAAATCTCAATCCCTTAGTCAACACATTATTTTATTTAATTCAAATGATTAAATATCCTAAATAATGTTACCAAAAATCTAGGATGTTACATAGAGAGTGTGTTGGTATCGTGGTTAAGAGATGATCAGATTTGGGTCATTTGGAAATTCTGACGACTATGGTGGTTTTAGGGTAGAGTGACTAGAGATAGAGCAAGCTTAGGGATGGCCAAATCATTGGAGGTAGTCGTGTGGTCTCTATTGTTAAGAGATGCTTAGTCGAGCTCAAGTTAGGTTTTAGGACAGTTTGAATTTGAGTTCAAAAAATCAGGCAGCGGGAACATATGGAGACGTCAGACTCGGCGTGGCTTGGTCCAGAGGTGGGGCATGGTGGAGATTATTGATTAGGAGTGGCAGCGGGGTCTGGGAGTGGGTGAGACGACTATGGTTGGAGATGAGTCAAGCCTGCGTATATTTCGATTTTGGGTCGAACGATCGTATTTCAATCTAGGAAGCTAAAGGTAAGGGTGATAGGTCAGGGGAGATGGGAGAGGCCCGAGGCGTTTGTGGGTGGATGGCCGAGTGGTGGTCGGAGGATGGTGGCAGTGTGCAAGGTGCACGTGTGCATGTGCATGCACAGAAATGTTGGATCCAGATTTTGGTGGGAGATTAATTTTAGAATCGATTTGGGTAGAGGAAGCTTTTGTTTGATTTAGTTTTAATAAGCCTTGGGCATGCGCGTAAGGGTGTGGGTAGTTTAAACTTTTGTTAATTAGTTTAGTTAAATAAAAAAGTTTAAATTTTGAAAAACCATTGCCCACCCATACGAAGTCTGTTTGACCCACGGGTTTTGATGTTAGGTTCGTATTTACTACTGTAAAAGATTTGTATGAGTATTAGTCAAAAATTGAAGCATAAAATGTTGATAAATTAACAGTCATGGAAAATAACTACGTCGTTTGGTAAATACAACATTCAGTTAGCAGAAAAGACAACATTCTTTTATTTTTAAATTTGATAGATTATATTGGACATCTATTTAGAAGAATAAATCCATGTTCTGCTATTTTATCAATTTGGACATTTATTTATATGCCAGTTAGCACGGATAAAGCGATATATTATCTATTA
Organism: Allium cepa; assembly: GCA_030765085.1. Lineage (NCBI taxonomy): Eukaryota > Viridiplantae > Streptophyta > Magnoliopsida > Asparagales > Amaryllidaceae > Allium > Allium cepa. The sequence continues at coordinate 39,101,659 of CM060931.1, forward strand.
TTTAATAATTATGGATTTTATTTACATATATTTTGTTTATATAAATATCAATGATATGGCTTAGAATGTTGAACTGAAAGAAGTGGTAGCTTTTTTAAGTGCTAGTGTGGTTGCTAAGCCTCTTCCTAAAATTTGAAAAGAAATGGATTTGGTTCCCTTTAACTTTAAAATATTTTAAAGTAAAGTGTTTTCCATATTTAAATGGTTAAGTTAATTATCTGGATAATTGTAACAACCCTGTTGTTGGTTACCTGATTAATTAGACCTAGTTAGGGATAATTAATTCTAAACTGGGATTTGTGAAATTTAACTATGAAATTAAATCTAGTTTTATGAATAATTGAATTGTTTATCTTAATTAATTTTAAGATAACTTTGAAAAATGTTGTAAATGTTGTTAAGTGTTAATATTGTGATTTATTATTTTAGAATGATAAATTGTGATTATAATTTATTTTATTTTAATTAAAAATGATAAGAATAACTTTCTCTTTGTGAATGAGTTTGATAAATTATGAATGGTTAAGACAATGTTAACTAAAACCTTAGTTAAAATGTAAAATAGCGCTTTATAAATTATTAACACTTAGGATTTTTGTAACACTTGGCAATTGGGTCCATACCTCAAACCACTTAGCCCATTTAAGAGAAGCTTCCTTCTCATTTGATGAAAAGAGTACGTTCTTTTCTAAAAGCTTAGAAAACCAGAGAATTCAATTCCTCTTTCAAAACCTAGAAGAAAAAAAAATCAAATCTCTTCTTCAATTCATGGTAAATTAAACATCTTTGAGAGCTTATTTGTGCAGGTAATCATCTCTAGCTTAAATACATCTCAATTGTGATTTTATTTCTCAATTTACAGTAAACTAAATTAGGGCTTTTGGGTATATTTTGGATTGATTTTCGTTTAGGGTTTACTAGTTTGGAAATTTGGGCTGAAGTGATAATATGGATTGTTGAATTAAAGAATAGAGGTGAGTTAATCACTCACATGCTTATTTCTAAATCTTTGTTTGCTGCACATTATTGTTTGAATGATTTTTGATTTAATTGTATGCAATTTGGTTGAGAACTTATGTGATTTTTGTGTTATTGTTTGCTGGAAATTTGATAAAACAAAGTAGCTGCAGTAAAACAACGATAATATATGGTAGATTAATCCAAATTGACTCAATATTTTTGTGGTTGAAAGATATTTCAATTATCTACAAGTTTCATTTTAATCATATTTCGAAATTTTGCTGTTAAATTGGTCAAAATTGAGTTTGAAACTAATGTTATAGCACAGCCATATAACAATTTCCTGAGTTAATACCTGAAAGTAAAATGGACGTAACTTTTGATTGATTCATCCAATTGTGTTGAACCTTTTTGCAGTAGAAAGATAATTTTCTAAGGAAGAACTTTTGTTTTAATTACTTTCTCATATTTTGAAGATTTCTTGGTCAAAATCCGGTTTTTTTAACAGAGTAATAGTCTCTGCCCTGTCAAATTTCTATGATAGATATTGGTTAGTAAATAAAGCATAACTTTCTCGTTTCTTATCGTATTTTGACAAAATTTAAAGTTATGGAAAGATTAAACTTTGCGCTACAACTTTCATGTTGTAAGTTTCTGCAGATTCTATTATTGAAAGGGTCGAAATTGGGTTTTAATCTGAGGTACATGCTCCGCTCTGTTGATTTTTAGAATTGAAACCTAAAACTAAATTAGACATAACTTTCTCATTTTTGATCGGATTTTGATAATATTTTATGTTCCGGAAATTTTATTTCATGTACTATAACTTTCATGTTTTGTATTTTCTGAAATTATGAAGTTAGCTATGTCAAAATCGTAATTTTCTACTGTAATCCCGAGAGCAAAATCAATATTTGCTCTGTGAATGGCTAAAACTAAATTCGCCATAACTACTTCGTTTCTTAACCAATTTTGATGATTTTAGTCATTTCGGAAAGACTAGAAACTAAGATAAAACTTTTATTTTATACGTTTTGCCAAGTTTCAAAGTTATCTAGTCTAAAATTACAATTGTTTGTCGCTGTCCTGCAAATGCATAAGTTCAGACTGAGTTGATGTTTGTTTTTAGTAATTTGATCAGAACTTTCTTGTTTCAAATCGAAATTTAGAAATTTTAGATGTTCTGAAATCCATGTAAAATATGCCACAACTTTTATGTTTTCAGTTTTGAATGACTTTGAGGTCTATATAGTGAATAACTGACATTTTTATCGCTGGCCGTTGTTGATAGCCAATGCACATAAATTTTTCTAAGTAGTATTTCACTCATAACTTATTCGTAACTGATCGGAATAACAAAATTTTTGATGTTCAGGAAACCTTATGATGAAGGCTACAACTTTTATGTTTTGAGTTTTGTAGGATTTCGAAGTTTACCTGGTGAAAAATTGACGTTTTGACTGCGGGCATGTCATTGACAGCCACAATATTTATATTTGTCTGATTTCGACGATTCCATTTGCATTCTTTGCGAATTTTTTTTTATGAAATTTGATGCTAATATTTGATCATTTTGTCTAGCAATGGACTAATCCAGTTAGGATGAGATTTGAATTTAAATTAATTCAAATTCGATTTAAATTTGAATATCGATTTAGGCCGATTAAATTGCAAACTGATGTTTTTATGAGTTTAAAAAAAAAAAACAAAAAAGAGATTCCGAATAAATTCCAGAATATCTTCTAACATCATGGTTGGAGAATAAATGTTTTTATGTATTTTTAGAGGTTTTTAAACAATTATTCTTTATTTTTAAGGCTTTTAAAAATTATTAAAATCCTTTTTAATGATGTGTTTTCTCTCAAAATCTTTTAGATAAGTTTCTAAAATTTGTTTTATAACCCCGTTTTCTCAAGTAAAATCTTTTAAAATTAATTTTATTCATTTTAATTATTTTGATGCTTTTTCGGACGTATGAGGAAGTAAATTAAACGGTTTAGTAAAATTACGAGGTATGGGACTCGTGAATTTACTTTATCGGTTAATTTCGGACTTGTACGATCGAAAATCTTTCGATGAACTGTTAGAGATGATTTAAGATGCTATTGAATTTTGGGTAGTTATATGGTCGAGAACTCCAATTTAGAAGTATATTCGATGAAGGACCGTTTTAAGATGTTGTTTTACTTGCCGATGAGATGAGGTGAGTCTTGAGATGAGATTTCCCTTTTCGGGGATGATGGTTTATGAGAAACCATTATGAGATTTAATTGCATTTGCCGATGATATGAGGTAAGATTATTTATGAAGTATTCATGAAGTTAAGATGTTTATGATGGTTTATGAAGTTAAGATGGTTATGATGATTTTTACTTGTCGATGAAATGAGACAAGTCACGATGGAACCATTACTCGTCGATGAGTAGAGATGAGTGTGGTATTATATTAGCTCGCCGATGAGATGAGGCAGAGTGAGTTTTATGATGGTTCTGATGTTTTATGATGTTTTCTAATGTGGAACCAACTAAAGATTAGTAAACCATTTGGGGAGAATGTATAGTATGGGATATACGTTCTCGCCTTTTGGGTTCCTATTCGAATAGTTGAGACACATTCAAGATGTTACTAGTACTAGACCGAGTATGATTGGAGTCACCACGATGTTCACGATGTTATTACTCAACTCCAATCACCATGAAGTTTTTACTCGGATTTGTGACTGGGTGTCATTAAGATGTTCCGACTAGTCAATCACGATGTTATGATGTTTATGAGACCCCAAGTCATCACGATGTATGGTACCAAATTACTAGTACTAGTCAAGATGTAAAGCACGTGCTGTTTTCCATGAAGTTTAGATGTTTCGTTTTCACTGTTTTGATGATGATGCTTTATTATAGCCTTATGTAAGAAAAGGGCTAATTTATATACATGGTTTTATGGTGATTTCGAATATGATGTTTTGGATTCTTTCTGGGCTCTATCAAGATGGATTTGAGACATTTTATATATTTATACCAATGAGATGAGGTATAAATTATGGTAATGCTTTTATGATGAGTGTTGATAATAGATTTAAGATAGATATATATTTATACCAATGATATGAGGTATAAATGATTATGGAGGATCCTTTATAATGAGTTTAATGATGGATTTGAGATGTATTTATATTTATACCGATGAGATGAGGTATAATAATTAAGAAGTTTCTCTTAGATGGGTTTTATTTATGATGGATTCTTGAAGTTTAATTATCTTATGAAGATTTACTTTATGGTCCATATCCTCACCCATTTCATTCGGTTATATATATAATTAGATAAACCATGTCTATCTAATATACATATTGTATTCCTCTATGCAATTATGATGAACCATTGATGTATCACTCTAGAGATAACTTGATGACCTATATCATTTCATTGGTAATGATGGAATGGTTTTCCCCTTATCTCTTATCATCACCCTTACTAATGATAAGTTCTAGCTAGCCTGACCCGTGTGTTTTCACTCGGGTCAGACCGAGTTGTTGCAGGTATCATCTATTGGGCTTAGCTTGAAGTTGATGTTGGATATCAGCTCTTCTTTCTCTTGAGTAGTTACTATTCTTTCGCATACTCTGATGTAGTTATATTTGATTTGATATTTATGGTGTGGTCGAGTACCACCTTTATTGTATTCATATTGTATTGTACTAAACACATATCAGTGTATATGTATATATATGATGTTGGTTACTGTTCTGTGATGTGATTTACATTCAGTTATTGTATTTTGTTCTGATAGATCCGTTAGCCACCTATAGTTTTGGATTAAGCATTTACTGGGTATGTCGATCCACTTGAGTTGAAAAAAAATATAATGCATTTATCGACGTATTCAATGAATGTTTAAGACAAAATTGTAGATGGTCGCCCTTAACTAGCCCTATTCTCCGCTTTAGTAGACGGAATTACTTGTTAATTCTCTTTGCTAAGGTGGGTCTCGGGGTGGGGCGTCACTGCATGGTATCAGAGCTGTGGTCAGAACAAAGTAGAATAAACACAGAACAATACGTATATCATGATACGTCGAAGTACAATACGAATGAATCATTGTCCTTTATTCGAGCTTGTTTTAGAATTGAGGCTTGATTCTTTTTCGAGTATTAGGATTGTTGAAGTGGAATATGTCTAGGAATATAGATATTTGTATTCCGTAGTATCCCATAATACAGTTTGATGTCATCTTGTCTTATATAAAATCTTATTTGGGATTGTTCTATTCTTATTTTTATCGATACAAGTAAATTCGTATCGATGGAGCTGATCGATTTCTTTGAGCATTCTCGTTGCATTCCTTTGAGAGTTGTGATCCTATTAAAGGGATCCACAATGATTGGCTTGTTGTGAACATTCTGAGTTCTCTATTTGTTGCTGCTTTAGTGAGTATTTGTTTATTACTCACTATCTTGAGATGTATCTGATTTGAGATAGATTGACTTACTTGATGTTAAGTCCGATCCTTTTGTTGTTATAGGATCCTATATTTATTTAGGCATCCTAATTTGATTAGGTTATTATTTCTATCATTTTGAAATGTTAGTGATGATTCCGAAGTTTCTGTGTTCACTCTTGAGTATCGAGATGTTGATGATATATCTCGAATTCCAGTCAAGGTGACTTTGTTGAGTTTTGTGAGTCCGTTTGCATTTGACATCCAATCGGGCAATCGATTGTTGAGGTAACCTTATTCTTGGCTCTTCGGTTATCCTTCCACGAGGATATTCACTAAGGAATGAGGTGAGTTTCTAGATTATTCGAGTTTGATTGAGTTTATCATTCAGCTTCGTTTGTGTGTTCTTTTCATATACTCAATCAATGTTATCCTTTAGCATTACTCCGACTAAAGTAGCGATTCGTGGATTGTTTCTTCTTCTCCTTCGAGAATAATATCTTTCTTATCCTGTATCTTGATGATTTTTGGGAGTGGCTCGTGACATCGTAAGATTGACGAACACTCTATCTCCTTCTATTGATTTTGAGAATCGAGTATTCTGGGAATATCTCGATGCATTCTCTTAATGTTCTTTGGTTTGAGTTTTGAAGCTATATAAATAAGAGTTTTAAAGAGAAATTTGAGCTTTGAGATTAAAAAAAAATATCAAAGAATATTTTGGGAATATATTTACATGAGTAGTATTTCTTTTATAAAAATAATTTAAGAGTGTTGGGTTGTCCATCGAGTAGTTAAGAGTTCTAGTCGATGCGCCTGATCAACGTTATCGATAGGAATCTCCTAAATGCTATGATGAGGCAATCAGACAAAATGGTTTGTGTTTTAAAAATTGAGATTTTGAAAATATATTTTGAGATTATATATTAAATTTATTTTTTGAATGGTAATTGCAGCTATTGATTTTAAAGTCGAGTAACAGAGTGGCGAGGCAATTTTGATCCTTCGATCGACTCTGCAGCCAACAAATATATCTATTTATTAGAGGTTCAATGGCGAGGCAATGCCACTTATTTATTTACTTTGAACTATACTTTATTGAAAGTATATTTTGATATTTTGGAATCTATATTATATACATTAAATGTTTTAAGAAAAGAGTTATAAGAGGATTTGGAGATTGGTTTTAAACGATTTAAGTGGTTAATAAAAAGAGTAAAGAGAATTTAAACCCTTAATTTATTTTGAGGAAAATTATTATGGATTTACAAAATTCTTTGAAAATTAATTTTGAAGTAAGAGAAGAAATTTGGACTTTTAATTTGAGTTTTAAACTACTTACTAAGTAATATAGTAAAGAGTTTGAAAATTTTCAAATATTGAAAATTGAGATTTAAAATTTAAAAGACGTTGAGAAAAAAAAATAAAATCTAAATATCTTGGATTGAAAAGTAATTTGAGCTTATATTCTTGTTCTTGAGTTCACTCTATTCTTGTGCTATTGATGACGACGTGCATTTTCGCGGTCGTTCGAGTTTGGTGGCCTCGTGAGAAGCCATTTTGTGTGATTTATCTGTCTTTTCTATTGAGTTTATCTTGTTGTGAGGATGTTCTTTCCGTATTATTATACGGAAAATCTTGTTGATGATCTTCTCTATTGTTTAAAAGTTCAGGTTTGAATGAGTTTGATCCCGATTCTATTCATAGAGTTTTGAGAAATCTATCTTATTTGATAGATAATTTGTTGAGCTTTTTATTGAGTATTGATTCGAATACGGGATATCTTCGAAATTCTTTCGAGTTACTTGGAAAATTCGATGGCTTGCTAATCACTATATTAGCATTTGATAGGCCATTGGATTAACCAAGTGAGTTTTTCCTTGTTTACCTCTACCATTCTATGTTGATATGAATGGTTTGAGTTTCGAGCATGTCCCATATCCTTGGTCGATTGAATTTTTGTGTTGCTTACGGCTCTTTTTCTAGAAAATTGCAGGGACGCAATTTTTGTAAGGGGTGGAGTCTGTAACAACCCTGTTGTTGGTTACCTGATTAATTAGACCTAGTTAGGGATAATTAATTCTAAACTGGGATTTGTGAAATTTAACTATGAAATTAAATCTAGTTTTATGAATAATTGAATTGTTTATCTTAATTAATTTTAAGATAACTTTGAAAAATGTTGTAAATGTTGTTAAGTGTTAATATTGTGATTTATTATTTTAGAATGATAAATTGTGATTATAATTTATTTTATTTTAATTAAAAATGATAAGAATAACTTTCTCTTTGTGAATGAGTTTGATAAATTATGAATGGTTAAGACAATGTTAACTAAAACCTTAGTTAAAATGTAAAATAGCGTTTTATAAATTATTAACACTTAGGATTTTTGTAACACTTGGCAATTGGGTCCATACCTCAAACCACTTAGCCCATTTAAGAGAAGCTTCCTTCTCATTTGATGAAAAGAGTACGTTCTTTTCTAAAAGCTTAGAAAACCAGAGAATTCAATTCCTCTTTCAAAACCTAGAAGAAGAAAAAATCAAATCTCTTCTTCAATTCATGGTAAATTAAACATCTTTGGGAGCTTATTTGTGTAGGTAATCATCTCTAGCTTAAATACATCTCAATTGTGATTTTATTTCTCAATTTACAGTAAACTAAATTAGGGCTTTTGGGTATATTTTGGATTGATTTTTGTTTAGGGTTTACTAGTTTGGAAATTTGGGCTGAAGTGATAATATGGATTGTTGAATTAAAGAATAGAGGTGAGTTAATCACTCACATGCTTATTTCTAAATCTTTGTTTGCTGCACATTATTGTTTGAATGATTTTTGATTTAATTGTATGCAATTTGGTTGAGAACTTATGTGATTTTTGTGTTATTGTTTGCTGGAAATTTGATAAAACAAAGTAGCTGCAGTAAAACAACGATAATATATGGTAGATTAATCCAAATTGACTCAATATTTTTGTGGTTGAAAGATATTTCAATTATCTACAAGTTTCATTTTAATCATATTTCGAAATTTTGCTGTTAAATTGGTCAAAATTGAGTTTGAAACTAATGTTATAGCACAGCCATATAACAATTTCCTGAGTTAATACCTGAAAGTAAAATGGACGTAACTTTTGATTGATTAATCCAATTGTGTTGAACCTTTTTGCAGTAGAAAGATAATTTTCTAAGGAAGAACTTTTGTTTTAATTACTTTCTCATATTTTGAAGATTTCTTGGTCAAAATCCGGTTTTTTTAACAGAGTAATAGTCTCTGCCCTGTCAAATTTCTATGATAGATATTGGTTAGTAAATAAAGCATAACTTTCTCGTTTCTTATCGTATTTTGACAAAATTTAAAGTTATGGAAAGATTAAACTTTGCGCTACAACTTTCATGTTGTAAGTTTCTGCAGATTCTATTATTGAAAGGGTCGAAATTGGGTTTTAATCTGAGGTACATGCTCCGCTCTGTTGATTTTTAGAATTGAAACCTAAAACTAAATTAGACATAACTTTCTCATTTTTGATCGGATTTTGATAATATTTTATGTTCCGGAAATTTTATTTCATGTACTATAACTTTCATGTTTTGTATTTTCTGAAATTATGAAGTTAGCTATGTCAAAATCGTAATTTTCTACTGTAATCCCGAGAGCAAAATCAATATTTGCTCTGTGAATGGCTAAAACTAAATTCGCCATAACTACTTCGTTTCTTAACCAATTTTGATGATTTTAGTCATTTCGGAAAGATTAGAAACTAAGATAAAACTTTTATTTTATACGTTTTGCCAAGTTTCAAAGTTATCTAGTCTAAAATTACAATTGTTTGTCGCTGTCCTGCAAATGCATAAGTTCAGGCTGAGTTGATGTTTGTTTTTAGTAATTTGATCAGAACTTTCTTGTTTCAAATCGAAATTTAGAAATTTTAGATGTTCTGAAATCCATGTAAAATATGCCACAACTTTTATGTTTTCAGTTTTGAATGACTTTGAGGTCTATATAGTGAATAACTGACATTTTTATCGCTGGCCGTTGTTGATAGCCAATGCACATAAATTTTTCTAAGTAGTATTTCACTCATAACTTATTCGTAACTGATCGGAATAACAAAATTTTTGATGTTCAGGAAACCTTATGATGAAGGCTACAACTTTTATGTTTTGAGTTTTGTAGGATTTCGAAGTTTACCTGGTGAAAAATTGACGTTTTGACTGCGGGCCTGTCATTGACAGCCACAATATTTATATTTGTCTGATTTCGACGATTCCATTTGCATTCTTTGCGAATTTTTTTTTATGAAATTTGATGCTAATATTTGATCATTTTGTCTAGCAATGGACTAATCCAGTTAGGATGAGATTTGAATTTAAATTAATTCAAATTCGATTTAAATTTGAATATCGATTTAGGCCGATTAAATTGCAAACTGATGTTTTTATGAGTTTAAAAAAAAAAAACAAAAAAGAGATTCCGAATAAATTCCAGAATATCTTCTAACATCATGGTTGGAGAATAAATGTTTTTATGTATTTTTAGAGGTTTTTAAACAATTATTCTTTATTTTTAAGGCTTTTAAAAATTATTAAAATCCTTTTTAATGATGTGTTTTCTCTCAAAATCTTTTAGATAAGTTTCTAAAATTTGTTTTATAACCCCGTTTTCTCAAGTAAAATCTTTTAAAATTAATTTTATTCATTTTAATTATTTTGATGCTTTTTCGGACGTATGAGGAAGTAAATTAAACGGTTTAGTAAAATTACGAGGTATGGGACTCGTGAATTTACTTTATCGGTTAATTTCGGACTTGTACGATCGAAAATCTTTCGATGAACTGTTAGAGATGATTTAAGATGCTATTGAATTTTGGGTAGTTATATGGTCGAGAACTCCAATTTAGAAGTATATTCGATGAAGGACCGTTTTAAGATGTTGTTTTACTTGCCGATGAGATGAGGTGAGTCTTGAGATGAGATTTCCCTTTTCGGGGATGATGGTTTATGAGAAACCATTATGAGATTTAATTGCATTTGCCGATGATATGAGGTAAGATTATTTATGAAGTATTCATGAAGTTAAGATGTTTATGATGGTTTATGAAGTTAAGATGGTTATGATGATTTTTACTTGTCGATGAAATGAGACAAGTCACGATGGAACCATTACTCGTCGATGAGTAGAGATGAGTGTGGTATTATATTAACTCGCCGATGAGATGAGGCAGAGTGAGTTTTATGATGGTTCTGATGTTTTATGATGTTTTCTAATGTGGAACCAACTAAAGATTAGTAAACCATTTGGGGAGAATGTATAGTATGGGATATACGTTCTCGCCTTTTGGGTTCCTATTCGAATAGTTGAGACACATTCAAGATGTTACTAGTACTAGACCGAGTATGATTGGAGTCACCACGATGTTCACGATGTTATTACTCAACTCCAATCACCATGAAGTTTTTACTCGGATTTGTGACTGGGTGTCATTAAGATGTTCCGACTAGTCAATCACGATGTTATGATGTTTATGAGACCCCAAGTCATCACGATGTATGGTACCAAATTACTAGTACTAGTCAAGATGTAAAGCACGTGCTGTTTTCCATGAAGTTTAGATGTTTCGTTTTCACTGTTTTGATGATGATGCTTTATTATAGCCTTATGTAAGAAAAGGGCTAATTTATATACATGGTTTTATGGTGATTTCGAATATGATGTTTTGGATTCTTTCTGGGCTCTATCAAGATGGATTTGAGACATTTTATATATTTATACCAATGAGATGAGGTATAAATTATGGTAATGCTTTTATGATGAGTGTTGATAATAGATTTAAGATAGATATATATTTATACCAATGATATGAGGTATAAATGATTATGGAGGATCCTTTATAATGAGTTTAATGATGGATTTGAGATGTATTTATATTTATACCGATGAGATGAGGTATAATAATTAAGAAGTTTCTCTTAGATGGGTTTTATTTATGATGGATTCTTGAAGTTTAATTATCTTATGAAGATTTACTTTATGGTCCATATCCTCACCCATTTCATTCGGTTATATATATAATTAGATAAACCATGTCTATCTAATATACATATTGTATTCCTCTATGCAATTATGATGAACCATTGATGTATCACTCTAGAGATAACTTGATGACCTATATCATTTCATTGGTAATGATGGAATGGTTTTCCCCTTATCTCTTATCATCACCCTTACTAATGATAAGTTCTAGCTAGCCTGACCCGTGTGTTTTCACTCGGGTCAGACCGAGTTGTTTCAGGTATCATCTATTGGGCTTAGCTTGAAGTTGATGTTGGATATCAGCTCTTCTTTCTCTTGAGTAGTTACTATTCTTTCGCATACTCTGATGTAGTTATATTTGATTCGATATTTATGGTGTGGTCGAGTACCACCTTTATTGTATTCATATTGTATTGTACTAAACACATATCAGTGTATATGTATATATATGATGTTGGTTACTGTTCTGTGATGTGATTTACATTCAGTTATTGTATTTTGTTCTGATAGATCCGTTAGCCACCTATAGTTTTGGATTAAGCGTTTACTGGGTATGTCGATCCACTTGAGTTGAAAAAAAATATAATGCATTTATCGACGTATTCAATGAATGTTTAAGACAAAATTGTAGATGGTCGCCCTTAACTAGCCCTATTCTCCGCTTTAGTAGACGGAATTACTTGTTAATTCTCTTTGCTAAGGTGGGTCTCGGGGTGGGGCGTCACTGCATGGTATCAGAGCTGTGGTCAGAACAAAGTAGAATAAACACAGAACAATACGTATATCATGATACGTCGAAGTACAATACGAATGAATCATTGTCCTTTATTCGAGCTTGTTTTAGAATTGAGGCTTGATTCTTTTTCGAGTATTAGGATTGTTGAAGTGGAATATGTCTAGGAATATAGATATTTGTATTCCGTAGTATCCCATAATACAGTTTGATGTCATCTTGTCTTATATAAAATCTTATTTGGGATTGTTCTATTCGTATTTTTATCGATACAAGTAAATTCGTATCGATGGAGCTGATCGATTTCTTTGAGCATTCTCGTTGCATGCCTTTGAGAGTTGTGATCCTATTAAAGGGATCCACAATGATTGGCTTGTTGTGAACATTCTGAGTTCTCTATTTGTTGCTGCTTTAGTGAGTATTTGTTTATTACTCACTATCTTGAGATGTATCTGATTTGAGATAGATTGACTTACTTGATGTTAAGTCCGATCCTTTTGTTGTTATAGGATCCTATATTTATTTAGGCATCCTAATTTGATTAGGTTATTATTTCTATCATTTTGAAATGTTAGTGATGATTCCGAAGTTTCTGTGTTCACTCTTGAGTATCGAGATGTTGATGATATATCTCGAATTCCAGTCAAGGTGACTTTGTTGAGTTTTGTGAGTCCGTTTGCATTTGACATCCAATCGGGCAATCGATTGTTGAGGTAACCTTATTCTTGGCTCTTCGGTTATCCTTCCACGAGGATATTCACTAAGGAATGAGGTGAGTTTCTAGATTATTCGAGTTTGATTGAGTTTATCATTCAGCTTCGTTTGTGTGTTCTTTTCATATACTCAATCAATGTTATCCTTTAGCATTACTCCGACTAAAGTAGCGATTCGTGGATTGTTTCTTCTTCTCCTTCGAGAATAATATCTTTCTTATCCTGTATCTTGATGATTTTTGGGAGTGGCTCGTGACATCGTAAGATTGACGAACACTCTATCTCCTTCTATTGATTTTGAGAATCGAGTATTCTGGGAATATCTCGATGCATTCTCTTAATGTTCTTTGGTTTGAGTTTTGAAGCTATATAAATAAGAGTTTTAAAGAGAAATTTGAGCTTTGAGATTAAAAAAAAATATCAAAGAATATTTTAGGAATATATTTACATGAGTAGTATTTCTTTTATAAAAATAATTTAAGAGTGTTGGGTTGTCCATCGAGTAGTTAAGAGTTCTAGTCGATGCGCCTGATCAACGTTATCGATAGGAATCTCCTAAATGCTATGATGAGGCAATCAGACAAAATGGTTTGTGTTTTAAAAATTGAGATTTTGAAAATATATTTTGAGATTATATATTAAATTTATTTTTTGAATGGTAATTGCAGCTATTGATTTTAAAGTCGAGTAACAGAGTGGCGAGGCAATTTTGATCCTTCGATCGACTCTGCAGCCAACAAATATATCTATTTATTAGAGGTTCAATGGCGAGGCAATGCCACTTATTTATTTACTTTGAACTATACTTTATTGAAAGTATATTTTGATATTTTGGAATCTATATTATATACATTAAATGTTTTAAGAAAAGAGTTATAAGAGGATTTGGAGATTGGTTTTAAACGATTTAAGTGGTTAATAAAAAGAGTAAAGAGAATTTAAACCCTTAATTTATTTTGAGGAAAATTATTATGGATTTAAAAAATTCTTTGAAAATTAATTTTGAAGTAAGAGAAGAAATTTGGACTTTTAATTTGAGTTTTAAACTACTTACTAAGTAATATAGTAAAGAGTTTGAAAATTTTCAAATATTGAAAATTGAGATTTAAAATTTAAAAGACGTTGAGAAAAAAAAATGAAATCTAAATATCTTGGATTGAAAAGTAATTTGAGCTTATATTCTTGTTCTTGAGTTCACTCTATTCTTGTGCTATTGATGACGGCGTGCATTTTCGCGGTCGTTCGAGTTTGGTGGCCTCGTGAGAAGCCATTTTGTGTGATTTATCTGTCTTTTCTATTGAGTTTATCTTGTTGTGAGGATGTTCTTTCCGTATTATTATACGAAAAATCTTGTTGATGATCTTCTCTATTGTTTAAAAGTTCAGGTTTGAATGAGTTTGATCCCGATTCTATTCATAGAGTTTTGAGAAATCTATCTTATTTGATAGATAATTTGTTGAGCTTTTTATTGAGTATTGATTCGAATACGGGATATCTTCGAAATTCTTTCGAGTTACTTGAAAAATTCGATGGCTTGCTAATCACTATATTAGCATTTGATAGGCCATTGGATTAACCAAGTGAGTTTTTCCTTGTTTACCTCTACCATTCTATGTTGATATGAATGGTTTGAGTTTCGAGCATGTCCCATATCCTTGGTCGATTGAATTTTTGTGTTGCTTACGGCTCTTTTTCTAGAAAATTGCAGGGACGCAATTTTTGTAAGGGGTGGAGTCTGTAACAACCCTGTTGTTGGTTACCTGATTAATTAGACCTAGTTAGGGATAATTAATTCTAAACTGGGATTTGTGAAATTTAACTATGAAATTAAATCTAGTTTTATAAATAATTGAATTGTTTATCTTAATTAATTTTAAGATAACTTTGAAAAATGTTGTAAATGTTGTTAAGTGTTAATATTGTGATTTATTATTTTAGAATGATAAATTGTGATTATAATTTATTTTATTTTAATTAAAAATGATAAGAATAACTTTCTCTTTGTGAATGAGTTTGATAAATTATGAATGGTTAAGACAATGTTAACTAAAACCTTAGTTAAAATGTAAAATAGCGTTTTATAAATTATTAACACTTAGGATTTTTGTAACACTTGGCAATTGGGTCCATACCTCAAACCACTTAGCCCATTTAAGAGAAGCTTCCTTCTCATTTGATGAAAAGAGTACGTTCTTTTCTAAAAGCTTAGAAAACCAGAGAATTCAATTCCTCTTTCAAAACCTAGAAGAAGAAAAAATCAAATCTCTTCTTCAATTCATGGTAAATTAAACATCTTTGGGAGCTTATTTGTGTAGGTAATCATCTCTAGCTTAAATACATCTCAATTGTGATTTTATTTCTCAATTTACAGTAAACTAAATTAGGGCTTTTGGGTATATTTTGGATTGATTTTTGTTTAGGGTTTACTAGTTTGGAAATTTGGGCTGAAGTGATAATATGGATTGTTGAATTAAAGAATAGAGGTGAGTTAATCACTCACATGCTTATTTCTAAATCTTTGTTTGCTGCACATTATTGTTTGAATGATTTTTGATTTAATTGTATGCAATTTGGTTGAGAACTTATGTGATTTTTGTGTTATTATTTGCTGGAAATTTGATAAAACAAAGTAGCTGCAGTAAAACAACGATAATATATGGTAGATTAATCCAAATTGACTCAATATTTTTGTGGTTGAAATATATTTCAATTAGCTACAAGTTTCATTTTAATCATATTTCGAAATTTTGCTGTTAAATTGGTCAAAATTGAGTTTGAAACTAATGTTATAGCACAGCCATATAACAATTTCCTGAGTTAATACCTGAAAGTAAAATGGACGTAACTTTTGATTGATTAATCCAATTGTGTTGAACCTTTTTGCAGTAGAAAGATAATTTTCTAAGAAAGAACTTTTGTTTTAATTACTTTCTCATATTTTGAAGATTTCTTGGTCAAAATCCATTTTTTTTAACAGAGTAATAGTCTCTGCCCTGTCAAATTTCTATGATAGATATTGGTTAGTAAATAAAGCATAATTTTCTCGTTTCTTATCGTATTTTGACAAAATTTAAAGTTCTGGAAAGCTTAAACTTTGCGCTACAACTTTCATGTTGTAAGTTTCTGCAGATTCTATTATTTAAAGGGTCGAAATTGGGTTTTAATCTGAGGTACATGCTCCGCTCTGTTGATTTTTAGAATTGAAACCTAAAACTAAATTAGACATAACTTTCTCATTTTTGATCGGATTTTGATAATATTTTATGTTCCGGAAAGTTTATTTCATGTACTACAACTTTCATGTTTTGTATTTTCTGAAATTATGAAGTTAGCTATGTCAAAATCGTAATTTTCTACTGTAATCCCGAGAGCAAAATCAATATTTGCTCTGTGAATGGCTAAAACTAAATTCGCCATAACTACTTCGTTTCTTAACCAATTTTGATGATTTTAGTCATTTCGGAAAGATTAGAAACTAAGATAAAACTTTTATTTTATACGTTTTGCCAAGTTTCAAAGTTATCTAGTCTAAAATTACAATTGTTTGTCGCTGTCCTGCAAATGCATAAGTTCAGGCTGAGTTGATGTTTGTTTTTAGTAATTTGATCATAACTTTCTTGTTTCAAATCGAAATTTAGAAATTTTAGATGTTCTGAAATCCATGTAAAATATGCCACAACTTTTCTGTTTTCAGTTTTGAATGACTTTGAGGTCTATATAGTGAATAACTGACATTTTTATCGCTGGCCGTTGTTGATAGCCAATGCACATAAATTTTTCTAAGTAGTATTTCACTCATAACTTATTCGTAACTGATCGGAATAACAAAATTTTTGATGTTCAGGAAACCTTATGATGAAGGCTACAACTTTTATGTTTTGAGTTTTGTAGGATTTCGAAGTTTACCTGGTGAAAAATTGACGTTTTGACTGCGGGCCTGTCATTGACAGCCACAATATTTATATTTGTCTGATTTCGACGATTCCATTTGCATTCTTTGCGAATTTTTTTTTATGAAATTTGATGCTAATATTTGATCATTTTGTCTAGCAATGGACTAATCCAGTTAGGATGAGATTTGAATTTAAATTAATTCAAATTCGATTTAAATTTGAATATCGATTTAGGCCGATTAAATTGCAAACTGATGTTTTTATGAGTTTAAAAAAAAAAAAAACAAAAAAGAGATTCCGAATAAATTCCAGAATATCTTCTAACATCATGGTTGGAGAATAAATGTTTTTATGTATTTTTAGAGGTTTTTAAACAATTATTCTTTATTTTTAAGGCTTTTAAAAATTATTAAAATCCTTTTTAATGATGTGTTTTCTCTCAAAATCTTTTAGATAAGTTTCTAAAATTTGTTTTATAACCCCGTTTTCTCAAGTAAAATCTTTTAAAATTAATTTTATTCATTTTAATTATTTTGATTCTTTTTCGGACGTATGAGGAAGTAAATTAAACGGTTTAGTAAAATTACGAGGTATGGGACTCGTGAATTTACTTTATCGGTTAATTTCGGACTTGTACGATCGAAAATCTTTCGATGAACTGTTAGAGATGATTTAAGATGCTATTGAATTTTGGGTAGTTATATGGTCCGAGAACTCCAATTTAGAAGTATATTCGATGAAGGACCGTTTTAAGATGTTGTTTTACTTGCCGATGAGATGAGGTGAGTCTTGAGATGAGATTTCCCTTTTCGGGGATGATGGTTTATGAGAAACCATTATGAGATTTAATTGCATTTGCCGATGATATGAGGTAAGATTATTTATGAAGTATTCATGAAGTTAAGATGTTTATGATGGTTTATGAAGTTAAGATGGTTATGATGATTTTTACTTGTCGATGAAATGAGACAAGTCACGATGGAACCATTACTCGTCGATGAGTAGAGATGAGTGTGGTATTATATTAACTCGCCGATGAGATGAGGCAGAGTGAGTTTTATGATGGTTCTGATGTTTTATGATGTTTTCTAATGTGGAACCAACTAAAGATTAGTAAACCATTTGGGGAGAATGTATAGTATGGGATATACGTTCTCGCCTTTTGGGTTCCTATTCGAATAGTTGAGACACATTCAAGATGTTACTAGTACTAGACCGAGTATGATTGGAGTCACCACGATGTTCACGATGTTATTACTCAACTCCAATCACCATGAAGTTTTTACTCGGATTTGTGACTGGGTGTCATTAAGATGTTCTGACTAGTCAATCACGATGTTATGATGTTTATGAGACCCCAAGTCATCACGATGTATGGTACCAAATTACTAGTACTAGTCAAGATGTAAAGCACGTGCTGTTGTCCATGAAGTTTAGATGTTTCGTTTTCACTGTTTTGATGATGATGCTTTATTATAGCCTTATGTAAGAAAAGGGCTAATTTATATACATGGTTTTATGGTGATTTCGAATATGATGTTTTGGATTCTTTCTGGGCTCTATCAAGATGGATTTGAGACATTTTATATATTTATACCAATGAGATGAGGTATAAATTATGGTAATGCTTTTATGATGAGTGTTGATAATAGATTTAAGATAGATATATATTTATACCAATGATATGAGGTATAAATGATTATGGAGGATCCTTTATAATGAGTTTAATGATGGATTTGAGATGTATTTATATTTATACCGATGAGATGAGGTATAATAATTAAGAAGTTTCTCTTAGATGGGTTTTATTTATGATGGATTCTTGAAGTTTAATTATCTTATGAAGATTTACTTTATGGTCCATATCCTCACCCATTTCATTCGGTTATATATATAATTAGATAAATCATGTCTATCTAATATACATATTGTATTCCTCTATGCAATTATGATGAACCATTGATGTATCACTCTAGAGATAACTTGATGACCTATATCATTCCATTGGTAATGATGGAATGGTTTTCCCCTTATCTCTTATCATCACCCTTACTAATGATAAGTTCTAGCTAGCCTGACCCGTGTGTTTTCACTCGGGTCAGACCGAGTTGTCTCAGGTATCATCTATTGGGCTTAGCTTGAAGTTGATGTTGGATATCATCTCTTCTTTCTCTTGAGTAGTTACTATTCTTTCGCATACTCTGATGTAGTTATATTTGATTCGATATTTATGGTGTGGTCGAGTACCACCTTTATTGTATTCATATTGTATTGTACTAAACACATATCAGTGTATATGTATATATATGATGTTGGTTACTGTTCTGTGATGTGATTTACATTCAGTTATTGTATTTTGTTCTGATAGATCCGTTAGCCACCTATAGTTTTGGATTAAGCATTTACTGGGTATGTCGATCCACTTGAGTTGAAAAAAAATATAATGCATTTATCGACGTATTCAATGAATGTTTAAGACAAAATTGCAGATGGTCGCCCTTAACTAGCCCTATTCTCCGCTTTAGTAGACGGAATTACTTGTTAATTCTCTTTGCTAAGGTGGGTCTCGGGGTGGGGCGTCACAATAATAATAATAATATTTTAAAGATAACTATTTATTTAATAAGGTTGTATTAAAGCTATTTTATTATTTTATTAAAGTTATTTTAAACATTAATTATTTTATTAATGATATTTTACGTTCGTTAGTTATTTAATAATGATGTTTTAAAATTTATGAACTATTTATTAATAGTGGTTTAAGTAATTAATCGTCTATTTCATAGTAATTGAGTTAATTAACTATTCTCTATGGTGGTTTAAAATTTATTAATTATTTACTATTGATGGTAAACCTAATAAATTATTTATTAGAAAGGTTTTGAAGATAATCAATTTATTAAATAAAAAATAGTTCAAAGTAATTTTTTTGCAAAGAGAATAATTTTTAAAAGGTTGTTACATGTATAAATTGGAAAGAGATCTTGGAATTTTGGAAAAGAACATTTAGGCAGATAAAACTTTAATTTTATATGAATTGGGTTACTTATAAAAACAAAAATTTATGAAAATTAATAAATAATCCTTCTTAATTTTGGTGGTATGGAAGCATCTCCATATTTTACATTGAAAGATTAGTGGTTTAGGTTGATATTAAACAATGTTCTTAAATGACATTTTTTTGACTCATTTAATATGATTTTGAAGTAAGAAACTTGTCTTAAAATTCTTTGTAAATATTCTTATACCTTTGTATAAGTACGTGGTAAAATTTTCCAAGCATAGAAAGTAAAATGGTTTGAGAATATACTAATAATGGTAATATTACGTATATAAATATTTTTATAAATAACTGAAGTGTTTTAATTCATGAAGATTGATTAAAAAGGGAATAATGGATTCTATGGAAAATCAAAAATATGTTTGATTGTTTGATTGTTTGTTTGTTTGATAGTTAAATAACCGATTATCAAATATGGACCATTTCTACTCTGGAAATATCTAGGAGAAAACACGAGAATTATATGGTATAGTTATACTCGGGGATGTTATACTGTGCATATAAAATCATGTGTTTTCTAGGGCAAATGAAAAGAAGATTTGTCTGCTTAACAGGTTAGGGGGTGATCCCCACTCTTATGAATTTTCTGTTTACTTCCGAAAGAATCAGAGTTTAGTTTACCAGAAACTTTCGAATGTTGGTTCGAAGAGATCGGGATCGGATAAATATTAGTTATTCGAAAACCATTTCAAACCAACTTAAATTTTCAAATTGAAGACATCTTAAGGATGATGGAATGGAAGATGGAGCTCTTTGAAGTGTAAAGGCTACTTGCTACTAATCCTGAAGGTGATTCCAAAATGGATGTAGTAGAAGTAGTGTCTTTGATTTTATTTCATATCCTAAACAACTTGTGTTGACGAATGCTAGCATTGCATTGTCGCCTGGAGGGCATTGTTAACATTCCAAGTGGGATAGCTGTATAAATGGTAAAATGTAGCCTTAATCCTCACCAAACGAGAATGAATAAAACATTGGATATGTCGTAAGGCTATGTGGGTTGCACCCATTAGGGTATTGTCATCACACTTCTAGATTATTATTTATGAATTTATTTATGCATGAGAACTCTCGGGAACCGGTTGCAAACCAACAAGGGTGATGAAATATTCAGTACTATCCTGTAAGGGGTAAGCCTGTCTTGCCATGCAGGGTGTTCATGCATGGCCTTCTATAATGCCTCTGAATTTTAATTAACATTTAAAATTAGAATAATGTGAATAGTTAAGGAGATGAGATTAATAAATCCAAGGTCGTGTCTTAGAGAATGAGCTAAAATAGGACATAAATAAATTAAGGAGGAGGGATTTCCTAAGGGGTAAACTTGGAAATGTAGCTACATTTCTTAGTATAAATCTCTTCCTCCACTTTAATAAACTTTTACTTTCTCATTCATAACTCCTTACCTATATTTCAGCCGGCCATTAAAAGCTCCAGGAAGAGCAATAGATTGAAAGAGAAGCTAAGAAATTAAAGCTAGAAAATTGTCTCATTCTCCAATTAACTAATCAAGATGTATAATCATGTTTATCATCTCATTTTCTATGTTTGGATCGGTTTTGGGTTATACCCGTTCACGTTTGTGATATTGGTTAGGATATAACTATTTAAAACTTTGTTTGGATAAGACTTAGGTGTTTTAAAATTTTAATGGGCTAACTAACACAATTTATTCAGTTTTATTTAAATTCCAAGTTGTTTTTATCTTCATATGTTTTGAAATTTTAATATCTTGAAATATATATAATTTATAAGATTTTTGGTGATTTTTCTTAGTGGTTAACTAAGGTAACTTAATTAAGCCTAAGGGACTGCAATATTGCTTCCGCCTTAGTCAAAGTCGTAGGTAAATTGCTTTCAAAAATTAATGTGGGGAAGAAGTATAGTGTTTTGAGAAAAAGGTTAACTATTTTATACTTTTTACTATTTGAAAGTAAAGGAGAAGACTCCTCAGCCAATCAAAATTAGAAAAGCAAGATAAAACATCACTTTAGTAGGCTCAGTTCTGCCTTCGACTCTAACAAGGCTGCTTTTACCCTTTTGACGAAGTCAAAAGGTACATTTTGTCTAAGATGGAAGGTAAAGAATTACCCTCAGACATAGTCAAAAGGTAAGCATGGTGTCGAAGGGAAGAGGGGCGAAGGAATGGGGAGGCTTCTTCCTTTGCTTTTGAATAGAAACATGATTGCTTTCGAATAAGTTGAAGGGGGATCGATCTATCATTTTACAAAAGACTACTTTTTTTATGTATTCAAGAAGGGGTTTCAAAGGGGATCTTTGAAAGCTTAAACCCTCAAGAGTATTGTTGAAAAATGTTTTCTAAAAAGGTGTTTTAATACCTTTCTGCAAAGTTGAGGGGAAACCTTCTGACATGGTCAGAAGTATACTTTTGAAGGGTTGGCTCCAATACTAACACTTCACTGTTTGAATTGATTTTGAAAAGTTTTGATTTCGAAAGGTTTGACTTCGAAAGGTTTTGAAGTGGTTATCTTCAATGATTGCGAAAGGTTTTGAGTTTGATTACTTTCGAAAGGTTTATAAATCATTTTATAAGGGGGATACCCCAGACTTTCAACAAGGTCGAAGGGTAGACCCTTTTGACTAGGTCGAAAAGAAACATTTCGACAAGGTCAAAAGGTAGGACCTTCTGGCAAGGTCGAAAGATATGATTTTTTGATGCTTTCAAAAGAAAGATTTCTAAATAGGCTAACTTTGGACGCTTATTTGCTTTCTAACGGGACTTCATTCGAAGGGTTTTAAAGGGTTGTTTTAGCCATTTTTCTTAAGTAAAACTTTGCTAAGTCGAACGAGTTACTTCGAAGGGTTATAACATAAAATACTTATCTTTGTTTGAATATTTAAGGGGATCCTTATTTAAATTGAATTTTATAAAACCCTTGGGACACCCATGTGGGTTTAATGTTTTCGATACATAGTTTGGGGTTACAAATAAAAATATGCTTTCGAAAATATACATTGGGGCTATCAATGTGTTTTTATTTAATTTAACCTAATTGGGGCTACCAGTGGGAATAGGTTAAACATGTGGTATACTTGGGGAAAATAATTAATCATGGTGATCATGAATTTTTATAAATAATCATGTGGATCATGATATTTTAATTTCCCAAGTGATGGGTTCTTGGTTAACCTAGGAAAACAATGGAATGTGCGGTGGATAGCCCATATCAAATTTCTAAAGCAAAGAATGTTTCGCCAGAGGTGGTTAGCCTCGGGATTTGGCACCCAAGGGTTCATAGTCATCCTAGAAAAACTATGGAGTGTGCAGTGGATAGCCCGCACCATCTTTTATAAAACAATGTACGATGCATAATCTACGTTTATACTAAGGAGATTTGGGACGGACAGTCGTATTAAATTATGATGGATAGTCATTTTAAATATTTTAGAGGGGAACTCTAATAAATTGATTTTAGATGGGAAATCTAATAAATTTCTTTTAGATGGAAATTTAATAAATTGCTCTTAGATGGGATATCTAATAAATGGGTGGATGAGATATCCAATACATATGATTTATGTATTTATTTCATATTATGTTAAGGCTAATCATTTTGGGTGCAGGGGCATAGTAAATTATTTGGATGTTTATTTTGGATACTAGTGAGGGGAAAACCCATTCCGCTAAGCGACATGGTCTGGCTAGCTTTCTATTTGTGATAAGAGATGATGGTAGATTATTCATACCAAACTTATTGTCTGACTCGAAGGTTGTGTTTCTCCATAAACTCTTGGGTACTCAAAATTAATTTGGGTAGTCTGAAAGTGGGAGACTTTCAGTTTTTTGGACGAATAAGCTTTCGGAGACGTGTAGGAGGCAGTGTTGCTATATGGGAGCTTTTTTTCGCTATGGTGTACTAAGAACTGTAAAGTTCATATTTATTAATTTTCTGATCATCATAAGGCGACATATTCATATGTCGCTCTTATCGTATTTTGTACATGTATATGTCATCTGAACGTGGATAACATCTGGGATTATGTAATTAAACCTTAAATTGAAATTTATAAGAAATGAGAAATTCTGTTTTGTTGAAGTTTATTTTTTTTTATATTTTTGTGTTTCTATGTTGCCAATACACTAAACCAGAAATGTCATTTAGCCATGAGCCGCTGCAAAAGGATTTTGCAACGGCTTTGAGCCGTTGCAAAATGAGCAGTGGTAAAAATATAACAAAGGCTTTTAGCCGTTGTAAATTTCTGTTTTAGAACGGCTAATAACTGTTGCTAAATTTAATTTAGTAACGGCTGGAAGCCGTTGTAAAGTCTTGTTGGGCAACTTTGTTAATTCTATTTTGGAACGGCTCAAAACCGTTGCCAATTGTAATATTATTATTTTTTAAAAATGCATTGCTTTTCCTGACCCCCTACAGACATTCATTCCATTATCATACCCAATATAAACATTTGCAAATTTAACATAATATCACAAAAGAAAGATCATTAAACTAATTTTTTTCATAGATTCAACACAAAAACCGAACATAACAAATCTTTTAATTACAATGTTCAATAACAATACATAACACTACATAGTTCAATAGCAGCAGCAACAATACATGACACTACAAAGTTCAATAGCAAAAACAACTAGTATTCCGTAGTAATATTACAAAAATGCAATAAAACCGTTTATCATAAAGTCTTTTTTCGGGCCAACTTATATTACAGAAGAACTCACAAAACCATAACTACCTCTCATTCCTCGCTTTAGGCTAATCTTTTTCTCTACGTTGTCTGCATTATGAACAAACACACAATTAGTTAAAGCATAAAGTAAGCACAAATAAAGTAACGGGAGTATGGTAAATTTCATTAATAAATTGTCTAGAAGTAAAAATATCTTTAACAGCAACAGTACACACAACATTTGCCTTTTCTACACTTCCTAAACCTACACTGCAATATTTTGTATGATGTTCATCCTGACAGATTGAGCACTAGGGTTATCTTTGGGATGCTGATTGCACTCCGTATCACACTTCTCTACTGCGTTTTTGCTTAGGCTTTGAAGTTTGATGTCTGAAACATGACGCTAAATTTAGCATTTTCTCCATTGAAAAGTTATACTGTAGCATTTTGAGCACATTTAGTATCTTGTACTGAATATACTGGAAAGTATACACAGCTTGTATTTGTGCTAAAACTAAAAAAGGTTTGTATTTTTATTCTATGCTTTCATATTTATTCTATGACCTATATTCTAATCAATGTGTTAGGTAATGAAGGCCGAGAAGATATGAAAATAGTAACATAGGCATACACTGGCAACCAAGGAAATTGAGAAGCATTCAAGCAAACACCTAGCGGGCATCATTACAATATGACACCACGGGAGTCAATAGTCGACTAAAAATAAAAACATAGTACAATAATAGAGCAAAATCTAAAGGAAGCAAAGGCTAATACTTATTTTGCTAGAGTAAAATGAAATGCGGAACCAACCGGCTAAGGTAATAAAATGAAACTCAGATATTCCATCTTTCTCAAACAAAATAGTAGCAGAAGTAAAAAGGTCTGCAAAAATGGTTTTAAGGAGCGTTTACGAGGAAGAAAAATTAACCGGAACCATTAAAATTGAATTTGTCATGGGTTTTGGATGAATTTGGCCTACTTTTGAAGCGATGTACAAGAATAGGTCTTTTTGACCCGTTGACCAAATCAGCCAGATTATTTTTAAACCCCGTTCGAAGATTTGCCAAGATGGGACAGGTCTTGGCTACTGGAGTTTCCAAATCGTTCTAATACTTTGTTAGAATGAATGAGATGGATTTCATAAACATTTCAAGGGAAAAAGTTGTGAGGTTTATCTCGGCACTGAGGCCGAGCTTAAGCAAGAAAGTTATGATGCATGTGAATAGTTCATTTAGGTAGACATTGATATGATTCAGATGCATGAGGATGAATACAATTTTGTTCATACTTTTTTCGAAGTGCGAACAAAACACTTTCCTCCTATTGGAGGAATTTGGTTATCACCATGAATGTAGGGATATTAAATTCGTTGTTTCCTCTCTATATCTAGTTATTTGTCACTTGAAGGCTTGGTTGCTATCACCATGAATGCTCTGAACTTGTCTAACTATTACATCTTTGGACTGCGGTTCCAAATACCATATCCATTTTTGATTAGCTATCAAAGTTATCCATACTCTATTGTGCATGTTATAGACACAATATATGAGAATATTTATAATACTTACAAACGTGAAGTGTCAAAAGAGTTTATAACAAGTCAATCGGAATTTCGCTTAAGGCATACTGACATAGGATCATCAAACACATCTAATTAAAATTAGAAGAAGAACATTGAGTAGCAAGAAACAATTTATGATGGACAAAGATAAATTTAAATAGATTAAAATTAGACTATTACCTGATCTCGCGTCTAAAGATATCGAATTGAAATCTTTGGATGGCACACAAAACCACTGATCCCAACTTATCCAAAGGTCGAAGCAAGAGGATGATTTTGTTTGGCTGTGTTCTCATATAGTAGTAGTATGTTGTCCACAACCAACTTCTCGTGTGTTGGAGATACATGCTTCTCATGTATAATGGATGTTGTCGAATCTCTGCATACAGAATCTGTTGCAATGACCTCTAGATCAAAGTTTAGGATTTCACATTTTTGATTTGCCGTACCAGACGAACTCAATGGATTATTAACTTCGTTGTTCGGTAATTTTCCATAAATTTCCTGTCGTATCCCCCTTTCTCCTTCATTGGAAGGAATGTCTGGTATGTGTTTTCCGTTATCCATGTATCCTTTGAACAAGTCGACCAACGACTTCAGTGTACCCTACATATTGTCCATCCTAGATTTCAAGTCCTCTAAGTCTACTTTGGTCTTTTTGATTTGTTTACGTGCAATAGTAGAAGCCTTTACTTGTGTTCTTGATATCTTAGTTCAAATACTACAAGTCCGGCCCCTTGTATTCTTGCCAAACACTTGCGTGACAAGATGTCTTCATCCAATGGCAAATCTTCTTCATCATTGTCATTGATTGTTTCTTCGCTTTTGCAATTTTACTCTAAAATATGATGATACTTGAGATATTACTATTAATTGATAGGTTACTAATCTAAAATAGTAGACTGATAAAACATGTAAATATATATGTCATAAGCAAGCATTATTAATTTATCATCTAAAATAATAGACTGTTTAACTTACGAAGTAGGAAGAAGTCGAATCGATATGCTACCATCATTTTTCGTGTGAGTTTTCTCCCATACTTGACAACGTGTGATTTCTTTTTTTGGATTTTCACTGGCCTGCAAACAAAAAGGAAATAATTGATTATGTCAGTTCAACATTTGAATTTCCAACCGAGGCACTGTAGTATTACTATTAGTTTAACACTACAAAATTACCTAAGTGGATGGATTTTGCAAGCCAGCATCTTACCAAACTCAATTCAGAAATAGTTGATTCAAATTCCATATATACATTATTTAGACTTAATCTACATTTTAAAATGTAACATTGGGCTAAAAAGAATTCACTTGGTTAAATTGGTTTTATAGTATATTTTTCAATACAAATAGAAGTTTGATTATGCATTTAAAAAAACAATATCACTATTTGACTGTCCAACTGGGGCAGCAGTGGTATTACTACAGCTGTTAAGTGTTTCACTATAAATTTTGTTAAGATAGATAAGAGTTACAAAATCAACATCATATTGGTCTCAATTTCAACATAGGCGATTCAGATTTCGTATGTGAAATATATAGAGCTGACCCGGAACTTCAAATATCATATTGGGCTAAAAAAGTTTTTGTTTTGGATAAATAAACTTTTCCCGTGTAAATAACTTGTTCTAAAATATTTCCTGAACACACATGATATGCTAGCATTTTTATAAGAAGAGTTCTATTTGAGGCTAATGATAGTCGATTTTTAATGTGTAAAAAATGTTTTTGTATACCACTCTTAAAAGGTTGCCTTTATATAATAGTCGATGTAACTTTCATTTAAAAGTTGACTATTAATGTTTAAATACTCTCTACATCAAATTGCTAAGAACTCAATCGAAATTTTAGAAAAGAATTGCGAAGAAAAAATTACTAATGTTTTTACTGTATTAATACCAAAATAAGTTGTACGTTAGAAAGAAACCTTCCTAATGAAGAGTGGTCGAAAACATAAGCTTTTACAAAATAACAGTTTTCCATATTCAAAAGTTAAAATTTATATTGTATAAAATGGAAAAAATTATCTCTGAATATGTTGTAAAATGATCAAAGCGAAAACGATATATCAAACTAATGCCAAAGTTCAACAAAGTGAGCAAATAATAAACGGATAAAACCTTACAAAACTATAAAGTAGGGACAATGTATATCATATACTATAATAGTAATATATCTTCTAAACAATTGCACGAACTAGGGGAGCAAAGCCAATACAATTGTTGTGGAAACATATGTAAATATTCAGTTGAGTCGAAAAATGCATAGTTAACCAAAATGTAGTATTTGAGGATGGAGTATGACGGAAAGAACCATAATTTAGAAAATCAATAAAACAATAAGTGAGAATCCTTATATTTTTGTAACTACTAAATCGATATATTCAAGATGAACTTAGCATTTGATTTCACTTTTATAGGTTTAAAGGTTATAAGATTCAAGACGAAGATAAGTTGAACTAACATATACGGTGTGTAGTAATGCCTATACAATGCAGCTTTAACACGAATTGGTGCATTTTTATCCATTTTTCATTTTACATTTTGGCATTATCCAAGTGTCATTGAAATTTAGAGCAAATGCTACAAACTAAGAATATTTAATAAAAAAGATGAAACAAACGTACCATTTTATGTTCTACTACAGCGTGACTTGTACGATCAGTATGATGGCCATAATTATATAATGATCTTTTTTTTTTTGCTTACATCTATTCTTTCGTGTGCACCGAGTTTTGCTTCGTTTTTCAAGAAACCATCCCAATCTTCTTCGCTGATTTTTGAAGGACAATTTTTCCTCCTCTCTTCAGCATTATTAAATTTGTCATAGTAGCTTGTCCGCAATTCGCTCTTGTATCTCCTAAATGACTCGCACATTTTTCTAAAATAAAACTCTTTTGCATCTCACTCTAGTTCAAAAGAGTCTGTGAAAATTAAGAATTGCTTGCTAAAAAAAGCAATGTGGCAAAATATAATAATAGAGAAAACCGAAACTGATATATTTTAATTTACCTGTAATTCAGCCCAAACGTGATCCTTAAAATTTTGGGGCATTTCACTAGAAGTACAAACTTTGCAGTCCAATTAGTTTTTAGGACACACATCCACAGAAATTAATTTCAAGGCCAAATTCAGCATAATAATTAAATTTGAGGACAAAATCAGTAGTTCAATTACTTTAAGGACATAATTTCATAGGTTTTTAGGCCTTAGAAACTAATTATTTTACACTTTGTCCTTAAAAATAATTATTTCAGGTGTGTGTACTAAAAACTAATTACACTAGCTAAAGAGGCCCTTCTGGCTAATTTCCACTAAATTTTTTGAGTATTTTATCCCAACTTTCATATGAGATTGGTACATGCATTCGTACCAATTTACCAACTCAACTGCCTATTTTTCCAGCATTATCTGAAATTAGAGCACCATGCGTTTGTCTCAACTTTCTCCATCTGTGTAGATGATGATTGAGTTATTGAATGGATTGACGCTTTTGCGGCTTCTGACATTGTTACTCTCTTCTATAGTACCATCAGCACCTCCCTGCATATATAACAATTTTTTCATTCATAGGTGTATCTATTTATTGCATTGTTATATACTTGGAATAGCAAAATAAGGCTTAATCAAAAAGAGAACAATTCAAGCTCAGCAAACAAACAAAAAACAGTGAAACCGGATGCATCACGCAAATGCATATAGCTTCAGCCTACATATGTTACAGAATGCAATGTTTTGGCTTATCAATAAGCAATCAAAAGAACAAACATAATTTGTGTTTATTTCTATTAGAGATTGCTGCAGTTTCTCAAAAGAATAAGAACTTTGACATTGGTTATGATTTGGCACTTGAGGAGAATTAGTCTGAATATATATGTCATTAAGGCTTCCAGAAATATTACTGCAGTTTCTCAAAAGAAATAAAGTACCCCCTAACTCTAGCATGTCTAAGACTTCCTCTACTAAACCCATCAACACTTCAGAGATAGAAGTAGAAACTATAAATGCTACGATTTAAAATGTTACACCTCGAATAGGAAGTACAGTATCCAATGAACCTCACGCAGATGGTGTAAAGCAAGCTAAGGAAATTAGTAGCACGACCCAGCTCAATGAGATAAATAAAGATGCAAATAGTCTCAGTTCATATGTATGCATTGGAATTGAAACTAAAAAAAATATTGATACAAATCTTGAACAAGTAACTAACAAGAAACAACTCTCATAATCTTTCGAAGTCTAAGACTCCTCTTCCTACAACCAAATAGTACATAATCAAAGAAGAGCAAGTCTAAGAAGCTCATAGATGTAAATATAAGCTCATCGACCCAAGTAGACCCTGTAGTACAATCGATAGATGAATTATCTGTTGCTCAAGGGAAGTCTTTAATGAGATTATAAATAATAAATAATGTCTAACTAGAAAACTAGGAGTGCATAAAACATATTTGAGTTCTGAGCTACCAATTTAGATGTTGTAGACAACCCACCTTGGGACAAATACACAGCACAACTAAGAACAAGGTCAAAAAAGTTGAAAAAGATTAAATTGAGTACAGCTAAAGTGAGAGGTCTTAACTCTCTCACTAGAAAACAAGATGTTAAGCAACATATTATAAACTATAGCATCTCTATAAAGGGTATTTTAAAATATAATTAAATTTTAATACTTGTCTGAAGTTTTGTAAACATTTAGGAAATGACTAGAATTTTATTGATAATACTGATAAGGATCTTAGAGATACAATATTATTTTATTGATTGGCATTTTTTGTGCAGAACAATGGGCCTATACATTACAGGACTGTAAGTTGTTTGAATTGTCTGATGCAGAAGGATCCTTATGATATCATTTGCTGCTGCTGTATTTTTTTCAACCACATTTGACGCCTACTAAATTTGAAAACCACTTACTACTTCATTATTGGATGTTGAAACTAAATCCAGAAAAATTTAAATTTGAAACTAAAGCAAAAGAAAATAAATTTGAATCGACCATAATTAATATATTGATTTGTCCTATACAACTTCGGTGGCACTGCAAAACCAGACTCCACCTTAAGCATGACGTACCTTACAATACTGCAGAGAGATGAATGGCTTTCTTTGATGTCAAAAAACACCTATAGGAAACTGTGGGAGGATTTCTCTGAGCATGTGAGCACCAAAAAAGCCGTTACCTTTCTGTTATATTTTCTTACTTGATTGTTATATAAATATACGCATATGATTAGCTAATATGAGGGTTTAACTTTCCCTTTTCAGGGTTTTCGCATGTTGAAATAAGTATCTGTTGTAATTTTTATATGATGCTTGCACCACTGTACATTATTTAACAATAACCCATGCATCAGCAAACGCTTCGTAAGTATAAAAACAAAAGATGTTAAGTACTTATGATTGCCAATTTGCAATTGCGTGTTCTTACTTCTCTGTCTATATTCGCATATCAAATCTTTATTATTCTAACATAACGCCACATCATGTTGAGTAATGTGAATGGAATATCATCTATCTCCTGTTTGGCATTTGATTTCTGCAAAACATTCCAAAATGGAATACATATGTTGGTAAATAATGAGGGCCAATCTATCTCTTGTGCCTTTTTTAATGGAAGTACCCATTTTGTTTAAGAACAGAAAAACAAAAATACAAATATTTTTAAAGATTGACTTATGTTTATGTAAACTGAGCAATACGTGATTAATATTCCACAAACTATAAATGTGCATTGACCATGACATACTTTTTATAAATGTTTTGAAACAAAACCAATAACCACCATGAAAAAAACATTACAAATGCTGAATAATATCCTCAGTGAAAACATTGTAAATTCAGTCACGCTTGAAATCCAACTCAATTCAATTAAGAAATATATCTTATATTAACATATGCATTTGGTAAGGTCTTCTAGTTTTTTATTATTATCTTCAAAAGCTGATTGATAAGCAGTATGAAACTCAATGCTATCAACATTTGTAGTCAACCATTTTGGTGTGTGCAAAACCACAAACCGTTTGGTATTTTTTAATTTTTTTGAGTAGAATACTTGACTCGCTTCTGATACAAGAATAAATGGCTTATCGGTCACTCGATCTTTGGTCTTTATTTCTCTAAGTTAACTTTGATCAAGTTTGAAACAGGAGCAATCTTGCAACCATTGATCTTGTCTTCGACCTTTACCCAATCACAATAAAAAACTATTTGTTTAAAGTCGATGTAATCCAACTCAATTATCCTATGGACAACTCCGTAATACATTATGTCAACTTCCTTGTAATTTTTAGCATTCCCACTCGCTCTAAATTTTATAATTGCTCTCATACATACACCGCTGACTTGCGTTACCATCCGCTCTTTGTAACTTTTGGGGAAAATGTAAATCCATTCACTTGGCACTTCATATAACTACGCGCCTTGAAATTTGGCCCATTCACCAGCCGCCAAAGATTTGAGTCAACATCGTTGTTCTTCACCAACTAAGAAACAAAATCAAAAGTGTGTTCATGAAGGTGTATGATTTACTTAAGTACACATGCAATAATTAACAAGATGTGATATATACCTCGCCCCTTAACCATAGAGTAAAACTTTGACAAGCTTCCATGGATGTAACCCCACTTCGATGTTGAGATTTTGTACTTTTCATATAGATATTATACCTCCTGCTACACTCAAAACATATATATGAGTTGATTTACAATAATGTGAATTCAGGAGTTATTCGTGAACTTACTTCTCCCATTCATCCAATCCATCGTACTTATTAAGGACCTATCTATGGACTTGTTCAAACTGCAATTGGGTCAAGGTTATATTTTTACCATTATCTAGAGGCATCTCACTAGCAAACTCATCATCCTCATCTAAAATGCCTCACGAGTATGTTTATGAGTGTCATCACCTCCTTTTGGCATATACACCATGCAGTAAAGACTAGCTTCTTGTACGGTATATCCTTCTGCAATACATCCTTCAATATATTTCATTGCACACATATCGTTTATACGTTTTCATTAACCTATGAAGGTAATCAATTATAAATAACCAGTACCTATTTAAACTAAATGATGATGAGCTATTTAAACTGAATGATGATGAACAAAATTGAAATTAGTAATTTACCATTCAAAAGGATGCATCCACCTATATATAACAGGACCGCAAATCAATGCTTCATCGGCTAAATGAACCATAAGATGGATGTTGATATCAAAAAAAGTATGTGGAAAATGTTTTTCAAACACGCACATTGCTTCCACCAAACTAGCCTTTATTTTTAAAAGATGTTCCCTGTTGATCACCTTTGAGCATAAAATGTTAAAGAATAGACTTATACGATGTATAACATTACGTAGATCCTTATGTTGTGGATAAGAATGTCAAAACAATACAAGAAGTAATTGTTGCATTAGGACATGGTAGTCATGAAACTTCTTATTTGTTAGTTTAGGAGGATTGATTTTCACATTGTTGTGAAAGTTAAAAGAGAATTTTCTATGCACTTTCAGGCTTTTCAAAATGGTGCAAAATTGTAACTTCTCTTCTTTGCTCAAGGTGAAAGTTGCCTCTGGTATGGTTATTTTATTTGTTTCAAGATCTTCCATCACCCACAATTTTTGTTTTATACCCATGGTTTTCAAATCCTTGCGTGCGTTGATGTCGTCTTTTGACTTATCTTTATAACCCATGATTGTGCTAATGAGATGCTCAGTGACATTCTTATCTGTATGAATAACATTAACATTATGTCGGACCAAATTTGCTTTTCAATATGGCAAATCAAAGAGGATGGACCTCCTATGCCATGCCTGAACATTGGCAAGTTCTTCTTCATCGGTTTTCTTTTTTCGATTTCGACCAATTTCCATTTTTTTACCAACTTTCATCTTGATATTCGCTACCTTCTCTTCAACTTGATAACCATTATATTATCCTATGACATACACAAACACATAACACAACTCAAACTATTTTGATGTATAAATTCTTATGTCCACTTACATGGAGATCTAGCCCAATGAAAAATAAATATAGATCGTTTTATGTTCACTTTCGTGGTAACGTCGTAGTTCATCTATTGATATTTTGATGACTAATGGCACTGCCATGGTAGTGTCGTAGTGCATATATTTCCTTAAATTTAAAGGATAATTTACTGTCCAAAATCATGAATATATTTCCTTTAATCCAAATTCATTATTTCTACACCTTTAATTAAAGGATTATCCACTGTCCAAAATCGTTTTTTCTTTTAAATAACAGTACAAGAAATGAGCATCCTTAAAATGTTTAAATTAAAACCATTTTTTCTTTTAAATAATTGCTTACATATGAGATTGGTGTCCTTTTTTTAGTCCTGGTGAGGAGTTCACATTTTAGTTTAAAATCATATTTGCATTGAGATGTACCTTTCATCAAATTTTTGTACAATTTTTTATGAAATTCCAAGTTTCCGCCTCATAATTGAAATAATGGCACCATATAAAACTGTCAACACTAACCCACTATTACATGACCTACAAATAGTTTAATATTAGCTTTGGGAAATGGCATGAAAATTATCTTATTCCACACACTTAAAAACAGACTGACACACAAACAAAAAAGGGTAATATAGGGAAAAAAAATCTGATAATGCAGGTGCACTACACTACTGCCAGGTAGAAGTGTATTTGTGCACTTCTCAGTGCTTCTACATTGCTGCAGCAGTAGTGAGAAGCACTGCACTACTGGGCATCAGTGCACAATTGTGCATTTGTGTACTGCACTACTGCTAGCAGTAGTGCCCACGGATAAGCAAGAGTGGAATATGTTATCTAGATTTATCTCACGATCTTAGGTAACATGTTGGATATATAATATAACTAATAAGTTGCAGAATGAAGGTGTTTGCTTGAGTCATCATTACATTATAGTTGAATAATGCAGGAATTATATGAAAAGGAAAAGCAGTCTTAGGTAAACATATAATAATAATAACAGTAGTCCCTGTCTGTTGTGTAACGACGGTCGGACAAAGATCCCCATCTCCCACATGAGGCGTACGCATATGGGTTGGCACGCACTTTGTTGTAACAAAAGGAATCACCGATGTTACATGCCTACCAACCCATATTTATACACCACTTTTCCATATTATTTAGCGATGTGGGACTTTTCTCCAATCCAAACTGTCGTTCCTCCAGTAAACATGCGAGACAACGCTAACAGTCTCCCCTTTGACTCGCATCCCCTTGCGGTAATCTTTGAGAGTACTGCCGTGTCTGCATGGCCCAGTCCGTAACCTTCGGCTCTGATACCACTGTTGTGTAACGACGGTCGGACCAAGCTCCCTATCTCCCGCACGTGGCGTACGCATATGGGTTGGCACACACTTTGTTGTAACAAAAGGAATCCCTAATGTTACATGCCTACCAACCCATATTTATACACCACTTTTCCATATTAATTAGCGATGTGGGACTTTTCTCCAATCCAAACCGTCGTTCCTCCAGTAAACATGCGAGACAACCCTAACACTGTCATGGTCCTTCGATTGAGACTTGCTTGTTTCCTTTTTTATCAACATTCTTAGAATTATTATTAAAGTATTTATATATGCACTAATATAACCATTATTTACCATGCTGCTTAGATTTGCTTATTGTATCTTGTACATAAGTGATAATAATTGTGTGACTTTCACTTTTCTATGTTAATTTTTTCCAGTACTTTCAGTTTAAGAAACCAAAACGACCAAGGTTTCTACACATAATGCATTTACTCTTCTTAAAATAACTCTTTCAAACAATCAAATATCACACACCTTAAAAAATAATGTCTTTGCATGTGATTTTTAAAGAGGAAAAATCAAAAAAAATGATTTTTATGTCAAAGCAGGTATACGGAAGAGAGAACAAATCGAGCGCCCATGGTTTTTTCGTTCCCTTAATTCTCATTCCCTCTTCCCACAATTCCTGATAATTTATTATTCTTTGAAAGTTTATAGTAACCAAGTGTCAGTAAATCAAAAGATCTTCACTTGTTCCACTACTAGCAAAAGTTTTCCGTCAAATAGAAAACTTTTACTAAAAGTACCAATTTCATTAGTGAAAATTGCTAAACAGCCACTCTATGTCTACACCGTCCAAATCCAGAGAAATTAAAAATGATTATGAACCTAACATGATTATCATACAAACATCCATGCATATGCAACATGCAACTAATGTTATAATAGTATTTTTATTTGGCATTAATCTAAATAAATACTTCAATAATTATAAGTTGATAAGAGAATATGTAATCATGATATCAGTTAACGTAAAGAAACTTGGTACAATATTGTATATATAGCACTATATAATACAGTCTTACTATATAAAATTCATTTAGCTAGCTACTTCAAAAACTAAAGAGCCAGTTAGAAGATTTTGGTAGATTACACAGATTGACATCCGTAACCAAACTGATACCATATTACTTGGTTAATAATAGTGTTTAATGCATGCAACTTATTAAATACACTAGTTATATTAACAATAGCAGACAACATAAGTTGAGTATAATGTATATAGCATATGTGCATGTTCATTGAGTGACGAGTATTTCTGGTATTTTTTCGCCATCTCAAGTAAAAACTTATTACATGCATGGCTGTAAAAGAAAATATTTTAACAGAGGATCAGAAGAAAACATTTAGCAGCTATGATATGGCCTAGGGGGCAGCTAGATTTTAATATCTAGCACAAACTTTAATAATTAGCCTGTAATATATGCATGTGTCTAGGTGTATTGAAGCTTAAAGTTATTATAGTAGAAGATGCAAGCATTGTACAGCTTCATATTTATCCCAATATGTTTATAGAAGTAAAATTTTGTGAATTGTTTTCCCTCTCTATTCCCTAATTTTTATGCAAACATTTTAAAACAATTAACCATAATAATTACATTTATAGCCTATTTTAAGGTTCGAGGATGAAATTTCACATGTTTACGTATAGGAACATAAAGTTCTAAAATTCAATGTAAGTCTTATGTGCTGTTTTACTGAAAAATCAAGGCTTTGGATCTTCATATTGGCAGCATTAATGATGAGAGTGACTATTAATCGGTGATTTCATGGAATGGATCTTTCAGTTAATACGAAAAACGTGATATAGCAGGGTCTAAATTCTTTTGCCAAATTTGGTCTTATCATTCTCTTAAACACAAAAAATATAAAAATACTTATCAAGATAGCTCCTATGCAGACACATACAAATATACTTTATAAATAACAAATTGTTATTTATAGAAAAGTGATAACAATTTGTTTCTTACTTATTATTCCCTTTCTGTATATTTATTTGAAATTGTAAAGATGAGAATATGTGAGAAAATTATTGAGCTATACTTTATTGATAGTACATTTTGAGATTTTAGAATTTACATTATATACATTGGATGTTTTAAGAGAAGAGTTATAAGAGGATTTGAAGATTGTTTTAAGCTTTTTAAGTGGTTTAATAAAAAGAGTAAAGAGAATTTAAACCCTTAATTTATTTTGAAGAATATTATTATGGATTTACAAATTCTTTGGAAATTAATTTTGAAGTAAGAGAAGAAATTTTGGACTTTTAATTTGAGTTTTAAATTATTTACTAAGTAATATAGTAAAGAGTTTGAAAATTTTCAAATGTTGAAAATTGAGATTTAAAATTTAAAAGAGGTTGAGAAAAAAAATCTAAATATCTTGGATTGAAAAGTAATTTGAGCTTATATTCTTGTTCTTGAGTTCACTCTATTCTTGTGCTATTGATGATGACGTGTTGTTTTCCATGAAGTTTAGATGTTTTGTTTTCACTATTTTGATGATGATGCCTTATTATAGCCTTATGTAAGAAAAGGGCTTATTTATATACATGGTTTTATGGTGATTTCGAATATGATGTTTTGAACTCTTTTCGGGTTCTATTAAGATGAATTTGAGGCGTTCTATATTTATATCAATGAGATGAGGTATAAATTATGGAAATTCTTTTATAAGGAGTTTTAATAGTGGATTTGAGATGTATTTATGTTTATACCGATGAGATGAAGTGTAAATGATTATGAGATTTTTTTTTTGATAATAAGTTTTAGTGATGGATTTGAGACATATCTATATTCATACTAATGAGATTAGGTATGAATAAGTATGATGCTTCTTTTATAATTGGGTTTTATGTTTCCATGAATGATCCTTGGGATGTGCCAATGAGATGAGGTACATCCATATGCGTTTTATTCTATGCATGAAGGATATGTACCTTTGATGTATTGTTATTTTGACAACCACTTCTAAGAAGATAGTTGATTCATTTGAAGTCATTATCCATATTCTTTTATACCGCCGTTGATACGAGGCGAAAGCGATGTTTATTGAATCTTATCTTTAAAATTTTGTTCGCCGATGATCCATTTTCTTAAGTGTCTGTTCCGCCACTTAAGTATGACTTTATCATCATTATCTCTCCTACTTGCCAAGAAGAGATGTTGTCCTTTCATATGATGTTGAAACCCTGTTTAGGGCATGGCATCCTTTATGAAAAAGGATACCATAGCTTTCACCTAATTATCCTTATTGATTATTCTATTTAACTGATAATTTTAGCTAGCTTGACCCGTGTGTTTTCACTCGGGTCAGACCGAGTTGTTTCAGGTATCATCTATTGGACTTAGCTTGAAGTTGATGTTGGATATCAGCTCTTCTTTCTCTTGAGTAGTTTTTGTTCTTTCGCATACTCTGATGTAGTTATATTTGATTCGATATTTATGGTGTGGTCAAGTACCACCTTTATTGTATTCATATTGTATTGTACTAAACATGTATCAGTGTATATGTATATATATGATGTTGGTTACTGTTCTGTGATGTGATTTACATTCAGTTATTATATTTTGTTCTGATAGATCCGTTAACCACCTATAGCTTTGGATTAAGCATTTACTGGGTATGTCGATCCACTTTAGTTGAAAAAAAGTTATATTACATTTATTGACGTATTTAATAGATGTTTAAGACAAAATTATAGATGGTCGCCCTTAACCAGCCCTATTCTCCGCTTTAGTAGACGGAATTACTTGTCAATTCTCTTTACTAAGGTGGGTCTCGGGGTGGGGCGTTGGTATTTAGTGAATGTGTAGTAGGTGTGTGAAGGATCTCGAGGCCGGAGTGGGTGGACCTCAGGTGGTCGGAGCGGCGTATGGTCGCCGTTGACAGGTTGGGTCAAAAACCTGAAACATGTTTTCAGGTTTGGGTTTTTAGAGCTCAATTTTGAATTCTTGTTTATTGTTCGATCTGAGGGTTTCTGTGGGCATACATGGGTTTCTAGAAGTTGTTGGATCATCTATGATGATCAGTAGAGGCGGTGGTCGCCGTGCATATGCACGGCGATGAGATTTCTGGTGAAATGTTGGGGGTTTGGATGTTGCAGGGGAGATCTTTGAGTTTGCTCGAAGCAAGTAGGATGATGTCTCGGAGTAATCAGGCTTTAAACCCGAAGTAGTACTAGGGGACCTTGGGTTGAACTGTAATTTCCAGGTTTCTGAAACCTGTTTTTAAATTTGGGTTTTAATTTTTATTTAAAATCTGTAATTTTATGTTTAAAGTAAGGTTTAAGTTTAAATTCAAATTCAAGTTTGAATTTTTGATTTAAATTCAAATCCCAGTTTTTAAATAAAAATAAAAGTTTCAAAAATTTAACTTAATTAACTATTTTGTTTTGGTAAAATAGTTTAAACCTTTTAATAATGAGGTTTTAAAAATATGAGTAAGATTTGAAGATTTATTTAAAATCTGGAAATCTAAGTTTAAATATGAACTTCAGTTTTAAATTTGAAAAGAAGATTTAAATTTGAAAGTTTTAAACTAAGAATGAATTGAAACTTCTAAAATTTTGAAATGAATTTAACTTCAAATTTTTATGATTTCATTTTTAAGACAAACTTTTGTTTTGTCTTGAAATTTAAATAAGTTTTAAAATTTTCAAACTTTGATAAGTTTAAATTACTTTTAATTTAAACTTGTATTTAAAATGAAAATTTAAAGTAATTTCAAGGGTACTTTGATTTTAAAAAAAATTGTTTTAAACATAATTAAGTTATGTTTTATCTTGAGATTTAAATCAAGATTAATGTTTTAGAATTAATTTATAAGGTAATTATGATTAATTAATTAATTTAATTAATTAATTAAATTTGGAATTAATAATTGATTAATGATTAATCACTCTATAATTAAGATCATTAATTAGATTATTAATTAATGATGAATGAATATTATTAATTATGTAATTAATTTTCAAATCAAGGTTAATTAATTTAATAATTAACTTTAATTAATGAATAATTAAAGATAATTCAAATTGTAGTTAATTTAAGTTAATTACTAAATGAAATAATTAGAGAATGGTTAATGAAGGTCATTAACCAGGATTATTTAACAAATTAATTAATATGGTTAATTTTTATAATTAATTAATATAATAATAATCATTTATGAATGGTTTGAGTATAATTACTTATGAAATTGATTACTTAACATAATTAATTTAGTATAATATGATTTTTTAATTTAACTAATTAAGTTTAATTAATTTTTTAAACACTTGGGATTTAAAGATAATTACCTTATGTAATAAAAGATTTGAAAATTACTTAGTTAAGTAATTATTTAATAATTACAGGTTGTAATTAAGGGGAGATGTTTAAGAATGAGGTAATTAATTTAAAAGGATAATTAATTTGATTTAATAAAGTAATTAAGTTAGTTAATTACTAAATGTAATTAATCTGGGATAATTAATAATTATGAGTTAATTACTTAAGGTAATTAATTTAAGTAATAATTAAAGATCATTAATTATTTTAATTAATGATGCAATTAAAGATGATTAATTATGATCAATTAGTCAATGGTAAAAGGTAATTAATTAATGTAATTAATTAAGGATAAATGTAATTAATTATGATTAATTAATTAATTAAAGTAATTAATCTCAAATTCCTTCGTCTCTTATCCATAAACTCTTTTGATGATCCTGGGCTGCCTACATCCAAACTGATCAGCTTAACCTTCGCTGATGCCTCAAGAAACAAGCTGGACCAAATACAATCCAACACAACGATCTCCTCAAGATCAATCCAAAACCAAATACATAACTCTACTCTTCAAACCTCAGAAGAACAAACTCATTTCTTCTATAGAAACACTTCTAAACTGCTTCCGCTGCACAACACTAATCTGGAATAGAAGAAAAACGCTGATAAAGAACACGAGCACAAACTGGACAACATATCCCAGAATATGATTCAACAGATCCATAAAAGAAAACTCAAAAGTTCCACCAATCCTGAGCTGCTTCACCAAACTCTATCTCGAGAAATCCTCCTTCTACTAGCTACTCCACCGGTATCATTCCTGGAATCCGGCCGATAAGAAAACTCAATCTCCCGATACAGACAAACCTATGACTTCTCAGAAGATATCCAAAAAAGTCTCTGGTAACACAAGAGAATACTCAAACAATCGCAAGTCACTTTTGCGATCAACACAGACCAATTTCCAAAGAAAACTGTTCTCTCTTACCAAACAGAACAGCTTACACTTAACTAGCCATTCCACCAAAGAAACGGATCTACTCTGCTGCTTCTGAACTCCACCTTCAGAAAAACTGCTAACCATAAGTCCTTCTTGCCAACATAGAATACTCCGAACTGCACTGCTGACACCGAAGTCAAAGACTTCCTAATCCAAAGCTCTTCGGACCTCAAAGCCAAACACAAACAACCAGCTGAACTCGGCCACATAACCGAAGCAGACACACTTCCTGAAATTTGTTCCAAAGAAAACTTCTTCGGAAATCTCCATAGTCACTGCATCTCATCACGCAGCTACCACTTCCTGAGGTATCAAAATACCATCACACACTTCTGCCAAAACGACAGATCCAAACTCAACTCATCCATCTTCAAAGATAGACTCCGAACTTTAACAGGTTACCTTCAGAGATCGATGAAATCTCTACACCACTGCACAACTCACTCAAGACGGTATTAGGTCTACAGTCTTGACAAATACACTTCCAACCTCAACATTCAAACTTCAACCAATGGTAGTAGTCGTGTTACACACACCATTACCTTATCTAACTTTATAATCTATATTGGAAAAACCCGAACAGGTAACCCAACAAATAGGTAGAAATAATATATATATATATATATATATATATATATATATATAATTACAAATACGCTCTCTCAAGATGGACACCACTCCAGAGCCTAGGTATCCACTCAACCTAATGCTCTGATACCAACTGTCACGACTCGTCTTCCACTAACCAGAAAGACGCATCATGAATAAGAAAGAAAGGGATAGAAAGAGAAAGAAAGAGAAGAAAGAAGAAACAACACATCAGAATCTAAACAGCGAAATGAATAAATTATATTAATAATCAAAAGTATTACATATATATATATCAACTATCAGAGTTACACAGATTATACATCTCATACTAGATAGTTATAAACGTCTGTCTAGATATTACAACACAGTACAAACAACTCAAACAACAACTCAGAGATACCAACACAACGGAATACTAGATAACTACAACGCAGAAGCCTCCTTTTCCATTTGCTACTCCATAATTCGTCAAAGCTAACCTGAATCCCTTGGCTACTCGTAAAAATTTGAGTACCCAAGAGTTTAAGAAAACAAAGATAAACTCCGGGTTAGACATGGGTCTGGTGTGAGTAACAAGTTAAGGTTGCTTAACTTTTGAAAACCTTTTGAAAAGAAAGGTATCACGTAAGACTTCCCACACATAAACATGGAAAAGTTTTTACCTTACGCTAAGCAAAACATTTGATAGGAAATCCAGTGATATTATAATAGTGTTCAGCGTTTTCAAGTAAATAAGAAATAGCCGAAATTGTTACATGATTAAATTCCAGCTACTAGCCACAAAAGTGGGTAATACAATCAAAATCGTAGGCACTTATTGGATTTTGGATTCCATACAATGGTAGGGCTACTGGGGTACCGCCCATCACAGTACGTGGCCTAGATCACCGTACCAAGGAGTACGCCCGCTCCCCTGCAACACAAGGCCGGAACCATCCCTTACTGGACAGTCCCGAACAAGACAACCCCGGCAGTTGTCGCGAATCAACCGCCCACACAGCCGAATAAAAAGGGACTTTTAGACAGGGGTAAATCTCGCTCTCCAGTGGAAGCTACCCACGAAGCCTTGCTGCACCTTCCCTGTTTTAGCCATTCCCGGTTGATAAGGCTTGAGACTATGATTACCTTTAGAGAACACATCTCTTAGAATGCTCATCGTCCACCTGACGATGTTCTGAAAGCATTCAGTCCATACAAGTTCGTTCCGGGTTCGAACGAAACTGAAGGCATTATCTCGTTACACTCATTTTGGAATC
The DNA here is from genome assembly GCA_030765085.1 of Allium cepa. NCBI lineage: Eukaryota > Viridiplantae > Streptophyta > Magnoliopsida > Asparagales > Amaryllidaceae > Allium > Allium cepa. The sequence continues at coordinate 39,145,164 of CM060931.1, forward strand.
ACCCTCAGAGTTAACGACGATAACCCTTGCACTCTGAATCTTCATCTTCACTTGAGATTCACAACCTATCGTTAATTTGGATCGATGTGGTTTTCGGATATCCAAATATGGAAACCCGATCCTGGTCTCATCGAAATCCAAAACGTGCCTTTTAGGTCCAAGTTGTTTTAAGTTTAAAACAATTCAATTTAAACTATCTATATACACACAGATAGATAATTTATATCATTACAATAGATAATCATTACCACAGATAATCCATATTATTATTATCAGAAGATAATCCAATTCATCATCACAATGCAACCAATGTATCCATATCACACATCATTACTAATCTCATATCTGAAATTCAAACCATTCAAGGAAATCTATATCATCCATATATAAACAAGGATTTAATAATCACAACATATATAATTAATTTAAAATGAATTAAATTAATTACATCATTTCTAATTAATTTAAAGTAAATTAAATTAATTATCTCAATCTATAAATCCTGCTTATACAACCATTGATTACAAACCAATCAACTTAATTAATTAACTACTAATTAATCATTCTTGATCAACCACCCTTGATTAATCATCCTTTAATTCAAGTAATTAATTTCACAAATTAATTATTCTTAATCAAATACAGTAATTAACCTTTAATTACTTCATTAATTAATTAATTATAATTAATTACATTAATCCTTAATTAATCACATTAATTAATTTCTTTAATCACTTATCATTAATTAATTAATATCAATTAATTAATCCTTCATCACATCATTAATTATATTAATTAATGATTCCTAATTACATTTAAATTAAATAACTTCATTAAGTAATTAACTTTAATTATTAATCACCTTGATTAATTAACTTCAGTAATTAACTATTCTTAATTACTTCATCGAGTAATTTGAGTACCCTTAAATTAATTATATTTAATAATTACAAATAAAATTGACCAAGGACGATCAATAATTAATTAATTATTAAATATTATTAATTTAAGGGTAATTAAATTACTCGATGAAGTAATTAAGAATAGTTAATTAATCAAGGTGACTAATAATTAAGGTTAATTACTTAATGAAGTTAATTAATTTAAATGTAATTAGGAATCATTAATTAATATAATTAATGATATAATTAAGGATTAATTAACTGAGATTAATTAACTAATGATAAATGATTAAAGAAATTAATTATTGTGATTAATTAAGGATTATTGTGATTAATTAAAGATTCTGATGTGTTGTTTCTTCTTTCTTCTCCTTCTTTCTCTTTCTATCCCTTTCTTTCTTATTCATGAGGCGTCTTTCTGGTTAGTGGAAGACGGGTCGTGACAATCATAAATTAGTATAGCATAATTAAAAACAATTTAGTAGTTTTGATTGTTTGTATTCTACAGAGCGAGTATCCCGATATATATATCGGGGAAACTCGTGAAGGTTTTATCCAAAATTCTTTTGGATAATTAGATTTGTTATGATTGTGTGAATTGGTTGCATTGGTTGTTGGCATATGATTAACATATGCTGTATTTTAAAATAAAATCTGTAAATAGATTATTAAATTACCTTTGTTTTAAATTTCAGGGACGAAATTCTTTTATGGGGGAAGGATTGTAATATCCCGGAATTTTGGACAATATAAATTTAATAATCTGTGTTTAAATTCAAATTGAATTGATAATTTTTGTTAATAAACTTTATTTGATTTAATAATCTTCTTTATTTAAATATTTAATTTGTGAATTTATTTTTAATAAACTAATAAATTTATTTTCTATTTAATAATGTATATATATTTATATATATTTTAAACAGATAAGTTGTTAAATTAGTATAGCATAATTTTAATATTTTGAAATTAGGAATTGTGATTTATTTTTGGATTTAAGTTTTTCAAAAATATTTAATAAAATACTATATGATTTTAAATATAAGATAAATGTTTTATTGGTTTAAAATATTTTGATTTAAGTTTGAATATTTAAAATAAGGTTCTAAAATGTTTGTTTTATTCTTTTTAAAATATTTGTTTATAAAATGTGATTTGTAAATTTAATATGAAATTTAAAATACAATTTAAAATATGAAACATGTATTCATTTAAGTTACAACATCTTTTATAAATTTATTTTAGTTGTTTAAAAGTATCTTTGACAAATGATTTATTTATATATTGTTTTATTTATAATAACACTTTTCTTTATTCTTTAGAAATTAATTATATGCATAACTAGGTGTTAAAGAAACTAATTAATTAAGTTTAATTTTCTTTAACACTTAATTAAAATAACAAAACATTTAAAAAGACATGTGTAAGTAATTTAAGACATAATAAGTTAACATGTGTTAAGTATTTAAGCAAGATATTTACAAGTGTTAATAGCTTAAGCCATGTGTCAAAATTTTAGTTTTAATTTTCCTTTAGTTTTAATTTAAAACAAAATATTGTTATTTAAACTTGCATGTTTTCTTTTCACTTTCTTTTACCATTTTTCCATTTCATAAACCAAGAGAAATTTCCAACTAAAAACCTAATCAAAACTCTTCATTCCTCAAATCTAAGAATCTGCATTTCCCTCTTCCAAAAACATATATGCATTCCATTTTCAAGCAAGCTCTGCATTTACAAATTAAAGCAAATCTGAACACCACCCTCTAGTACATCTTCAAATGCATAGCATAAATCCTGAAGCAATTTGCAAAACAAACCTGCATTTTTGTTTCTTCAATCTGGAAACGAAAGGCCTGCATGTTCTTGTTTACTGAAGCATGCCTGCAACGTTGTGGATTAGGGAGCAAAGTCAACATTCATGAATTTTCAAATCTGGAAGCATTTTTAAAACGAGATTAAAAGCATCAAATTTGAAGCAAGTTTCAAAGGACATTAAAACATTTGCAAAGTTCAAGCAGGATTTAAAAAGAAAATTTGAAAGCTTTCAAAAAAACAGAGCTCTGTCTGCATTTTTATTTCAGGTGAGTAACCCAAATATTTTTTTAAAATATTTTTTTTATAAAGGATGGTTGCTTGATATTCATGAAGATAAGTAGGCCTATACTTACTGTTAAAAACATTTCTGGGTATATATTTGAATGGAATGCATGTTGTTTATTTATGCTACTGACCATTTACAGTACAAGTTTAAGTTGATTTAAAAGATATTCTTTGATCTGTTGCTATTATGATTTATATTTGAATCAAATCTGTTTATTTCAAGATAAAGTAAGTTTTAAAAACTTTATATAAGTTAAACAATATTGTGTATGCCTGAAAGTAAAGTTAACAGAGAAATTAAGTGTATAAGATGAAAAATTCAAACTTTACATAACATTGTTTCAGAGTTATAAACCAAAACATCATATAAAATCATGAATTCTAAACTTAGAATTATAATTTTTATACCTATATCCAAGAAACAGTTCATATTTTACTGTAATTCAACATTTGGGTAATCGCTGTTAATTCTTATGTTTATTTGAGTTCAATTTGCCCCTGAAATTGGTGAAGCTATCAGTGATATTGGGAAATTTTTTAGTTTGAATTGAAATTCATTTATGATGTTGTAATTTTGGATTTTCAGTTATGAACCCTAGTTTTACTGGGTTTAAAAATTTGAGTACTTCGGCTTCAACTATGGATCGAGTTCTAAGATCTTTAGGGTATTGCTAGATGAGGGATTGATGAAGTTGTTGACGGAGATTCAAAGGTGATAGTGGCCGAAAATGGGAGGACTCGCCGTTGACAGGTCAAGCATTGAAAGGGGGAAATGATATTCCAGGTTTTGATTTTAAACATGAATTCAAATTCGAGTTGAATTCTAGGGGATCTGAGGCTTGAAGGGTGATGTGGGGTTACTAATCGATGGGAGATGGCCATTGATGATGGTCAGAGGTGGACGGAGTTGATGTATGGGTGCACAGTGAAGTGTGTGCATGTTGGTGATGTTATAGGATCAGGTTTTGGTCTCGGGTGAATTTATTTTTGGCTCGAAGAAACTTTGTTTCAGACTCGAAGTAATATATATGGGTAGCTCGGGAATTTGAAGTGTTTCAGGTTTTAGAATTTGATCAGAAACCTGTTTCCAGGTTTTATAAAATTTGAAGTAAAAAGTAAAATGCAAACTAAAATTTTAAACTAAGTTTGAAAACCTAAATTTGCATATAAATTCAAATAATTTAAATCTTGGTCTTTGTAATTATTGAGTTTTTAAATTAAAGTTTGGGTTTTAAATAAAATCAAAAACTGTTTTCTGTTCTTAAATTTTAAGAATAAAGTTGAAAATGTAAGTTGAAGTTCAAACTGAGATTTTTAAACCTGAAATTTAAATATGTAATCAATAGTTTAATTCTTGGATTTTGAAACATTTTTGAATTCAAAAATTTAAGATGTTTAGACCAAAACAGGAAACTGTTTTTCTGTTTGAATTTAAAAGTAAATTTTTAAAATGTAACTGAAAATTTAAACAAGTTTAAATTTGGAAACTGAAATATGGAATTTAGAGTAGATGAACCTGAGTTTGAATTTAATTTAAATCTGGGAATTTAAATTTAGATTTTAAACTTTTTAAAGTATAAAGGAACACTGGTTTGCATTTTAAACTGTGAGATCTAATTTATGAAATAAAAATTTAAAATAAGTTTAAATTTAGTTTTAAAACCTGAAATTTTATTTTAATGTCAGTTTTTTTTAAATAAGCTTTTAAATTTAAATTTGTATTAACTATTTTGGAAAAAGGTTAAATAATTTGAAAATGAAGATGGAGATGTAAGTAAAGTTTTTAAGTTTTTAAGTTTAAAACAGGAATAAAGATTTAAACTGTATTTCAGTTTGAAATTTAAAAGGAATTTTTTAAATTGAATTTAAATAAATTTGTTTTATAATCTTTTGAACCTTTATTTTATAAAAGGTATGTTCTTAAACATGTTAGATAAAAAGGGTTTTTAAATTTGTTTAAAACCTTGTCTAAATAAAATTTTATTCATTTTAAAATCTTAAAATTTTAAAATGAAATTTAAAGTGATGTTTAAAATTAATTTGGAAACAAATTGTTTAAAATACTTTATATAAGAAGAATGTTTCTTAATTTAGAACTTAAGAAATTGGTTTCATTTAAATTATTAAATTAATTTAAATGGAATATTAATTATTTAATTAAGGAATAATATGGATGTTTAATAAAGTAATTAATAATTTTTAAGTTAATTAATCAAGACTTGAGATTAATTAATTAAGGTTAATTAATCTATAATTAAGGATGGTTAACTAAATTTCATTAATGAATAAGATTTATTTAATCAAGTGATTAATGATTAATTAAGATTTTAATTAACACTTAATTAATAATTAGAAATTAATTAAATTGTAATTAAATATTAATTAATTTGTAATTAATAATGATTAATCTAAGTTAACTCTTAATTAAGTAATTAAGAAATGTTAATGAAGGTCATTAACTTAAGGTTATTTAATAATTAATTAATGTGATTAATTTTTGATAATTAATTTAATTAATTAATTAATAATAATCAATTGTTTAAGTTTAATTACTTAATGAAAGTAATTAATGAATTAATTACTTGGTGTAACTAAATTTGATTAATGTGATTAGTTTAGATTAATTAAGTTTAATTATTTTAAACAATTGTGGGTTGATGAATAAGTACTTTATGTAATTAATTACTTAGGGAAGTAATTAATTAAATAATTACTGGATGTAATTAAAATATTAATTATGGAAGTAATTTAAATTACTTTGAAATTAATCAAGGGATTAATTTAGATAATGAATTAAAAGTAATTAATTTATGGGATGAGTAATTAAAGTAGTTAATTACTAAATGATTGTTAATCATGGGTGTTTAATATATATGGTTTAAGTTGAAGATTAATTACTTATGTAATTAAAATTTACATAAAGATTGATTAAATGTAATCAGAAGTCATTAATAAATTAATTAATGATGTAATTTAGAATTTATTTAATTAAGAAATAATCAATAAATGAAGTAATTAATTAATATTGGATTAATGTAATTAATTTTAGTTAATTAATTAAGTAAGTAATTATAAGTTAATTTTTTGTAAAGATTTAAGTATAATTAACTTGTGGAATTAATATTAAAGGCTAATTACTTATTGTAATTAGGGAATTGTTAATCTGAAATGATTAATTGGAAGAATAATGAGATGATGATTTATAAATTGATTTGTAATCAATTGATGGTTAAGTTAAGCAGGATTAATGATGAAGTAATTAATTTAATTCATTTTAAATTAATTAGAGATTAAGTAATTAATTTAATTCATTTTAAATTAATTATAAATGGTGTAATCATTAGATCATTGCTTATGTTTGATGATTGATATTGGTTGCGTAGTATGGATTGTAATCTCAGCTACGAGATAAAAATGTATGTGATATAGATGCGTTGTTTGTTTTTGGATGATAATATGGATTATTTGATTATGATATGAATTATCTGTTGGTAATGATAATGTTAATTATGTATTGTGCTGTAAATTATTTATCTGTATGTATATAGATAATGAATTGAATTGTTTGAAACTCTAAAACAACTTGGCCTTAAAAGACACGTTTTGGATTTCGATGAGACCAGGATCGGGTTTCCATATTTGGATATCCGAAAATCACATCGATCCAAATTAACGTTAGGTCGTGAATCTGAAGTGAAGATGAAGATTCAGAGTGCAAGGGTATCGTCGTTAACTCTGAGGGTGATTCCAAAATGAGTGTAACGAGATAATGCCTTCGGTTTCGTTCAAACCCGGAACGAACTTGTATGGATTGAATGCTTTCAGAACATCGTCAGGTGGACGATGAGCATTCTAAGTGAAATGTCCTATAAAGGTAATCGTAGCTTCAAGCCTCATCAACCGGGAATGGCTAAAACAGGGGAGGTGCAACAAGGCTTCGTGGGTAGCCCCCACTTGAGAGCGAGATTTATCCCTGTCTAGATGTCCCTTATTTCGGCTTTGTGGTGCGGTTGCTGATCACAACTGCGGGGTGGTCTTGTTCGAAACTGTTTAGTAAGGAATGGTTTTGGCTTTGTGTTGCAGGGGAGTGGGCGTACTCCTCGGTTCGGTGATCTAGGCCACGTACTGTGACGGACGGTACCCCTGTAGCCCAGCCATTGTATGGAATCCAAAATCCAATAAGTGCCAACGTTTTGATTGTATTACCCACTTTTGTGGCTACTAGCTGGAATTTAATAATGTAACAATTTCGGCTATTTCTTATTTACTTGAAAACCCTAGACACTGTTATAATATCATCGAATTTCCTATCAAATGTTTTGGTTAGCGTAAGGTAAAAACTTTTCCATGTTCATGTGTGGGAATTCTTACGTGATTCTTTTTCTTTTCAAAGGTTTTTCAAAGTTAAGCAACTTTAACCTGTTACTCACACCAGACCCATGTCTGACCTGGAGTTATTTCTGTTTTTCTTTAACTCTTGGGTACTCAAATTTTTACGAGCAGCCAAGGGGATTCAGGCTAAGATTCAGGTTAGCTTTGACGAATTGTGGAGGAGCATATGGAGCAGGAGGCTTCTGCGTGTAGTTATATAGTTTTCCGCTGTGTTGGTTTCTCTGAGTATCTTCTGTGTGTATTGAGTTGTAATAACTAGACAGGTGTTTATAACTGTGTAGTATGTGATGTATTGTCTATGTAACTCTGATATTTGATGTATACTATGTAATACTTATGTTACTAATATAATTTATTCGTTCCGCTAATGAGATTCTTGTATTGTTTCTTCTTACTCTTCTTTCTTTTCTCTTTTCTATCCCTTTCTTTCTTAAGGATGATACGACCTTTTGTGGAGAAAAAGTTGGGTCGTCTCAGTTGGTATCAGAGCGCTAGGTTGAGCGAATACCTAGTCTCTGTAATGGTGTCTATCTTCAGAGAGCGTATTTGTATTTTTATTATACGTGTATATATATAATTGTTTCTACCTATTTGTTGGATTACCTGTTCAGGTTTTTCCAATATAAGTTATAAAGATAGATGATGTAGAAGTGTATGTAACACGACTACCATTGGTTGGAGTTTGAATGGATGAGGTTGGAAGTGTATTTGTCGAGACTGTAGACCTAATACCGTCTTGAGTAAGTTTTGCTTAGAGTAGGGACTTCATCGATCTCTGAAGGAAACCTGCAAAGGTTCGGAGTTCATCTTTGAAGTGCAGAATTGAGTTTTGATCTGTCGGTAGGGCAGAAGCAAGTGAGTGATGATATCTTGATATCTCAGGAAGTAGTAGCTGCGTGATGAGATGCAGTGACTATGGATATTTTCGAAGATGTTTCTTTGGAACAAGTGTAAGAAGTGAGTCTGCTCGGTGATGTGGCTGAGATTAACAGAGTGTTCTGAGTTTGTAAGAAGTCTTCTGGCTGAGTAGTTTTTTTTCTGAAGTGGTGTTCAGAAGCTGCAGAGTAGACTCATTTCTCTGGTAAGTTGGCTAGGCCAGCATAAGCTGTTCTGTTTGGTTGAGAAAGAGCAGTTTCTTTGGATTTAGGCTGAGTTGATCGCAAAAGTGACTTGCGATAGTACGTTCTTTTGGATTGTTGGAAATTGTCCGGATTTCTTCCAGGAAGTCAGAGGTTTGTCCACATCTGGAGATCGAGTTTTCTTTCTAGGAATGGAACAGGTGGTTCAGTTAGTAGATGGATGGTTCCATGAGATAGAAGTTGGTGAAGCAGCTCAGGTTTCGGAGGAACATCTGAGTTTTCTTATGGATACGTGGAACCATATTTCTGTGCTGGGATGTCTAGTCTGTGCTCATGTTCTTCAGCATTTTCTTCTGTTTTGGATCAGAGTTGTGTAGTGGAAGCAGTTTGGGGGTGTTTCTGTTTTGTCTTTTCCGGATAAGAAGAAATTATTTTGTCTTCTATTGTTGAGAAGCAGGGTTTGTGTTCTTGGTTTTGGATTGATCTTGAGGAGATCATTGGATTTGATCTAGTCAGTTTCTAAAAGCATCAGCGTAGAGTTAAGCTGATCAGGATGGATGTTGGTAGCCAATGGTCGTCCGAAGAGTTTTTATGGATAAGAGACGGAGAAATTTGGATTCTGGAATCGGAGATTTGATTTGGGATAAGGTTTTCTCTGATCCATGGAGCTATAAGTTTGGGGAAGCTAGCTCCGTAGTGTTTTGGATTTCTTCTGTGTTTTGGTAAGACGAGTGTTTGGTTATCTAGAGTTGAATTGCTAGTTTGGATAACTGGGATTCAGTATGTTTCACGTATCTCTGAGGGAGTACATGTTTGATATTTCTGGCTGTAGAACCAGCAGTTGAGGATGGATTGGTTGTTGAGTCAAACTCGTCTGTAGTCTGATATTCTGTTTAGAGTTTTTGATAGGAGCTCTATAGCTTAGTAGTTTTGATTGTTTGTATTCTGTAGAGCGAGTATCCCGATATATATATACCGGGGAAACTCGTGAAGGTTTTATCCAAAATTCTTTTGGATAATTAGATTTGTTATGATTGTGTGAATTGGTTGCATTACGGAATCACCCACAGAGTTATACTGACGTACAGTCCTTACACCTCGAGTCTTCACAAAGCTCTACTTTGATTCACGGCCTAACATTAATTTGGATCGATGTGGTTTTCGGATATCCAAATATGGAAACCCGATCCCGGTCTCATCGAAATCCAAAGCGTGTCTTTTAGGTCCAAGTTGTTTAAGGTTAAACAATTAAATTCAACTATCTATATAGACATAGAATAGATAATTCACAAGTGACAATTGATAACTACATTATCAAATAAACAGATGATCCATAACCATATAGGTAATCCACATCATTATCACAATAGATAATCTATATTACCATCATAATGCAACCAAACATTTATACCACATAACATTACCTATCTCATTTCTGAGATTACATCCATTCAAAACAATCAATGTCACTCATTCATACATAAGCAATGATTTACTTAATCACAACATAATTAATTTAAATTGAATTAAATTAACTATCTCTAATCTCTAGTTAGTTTAAAGTGAATTAAATTAATTACTTCATCTATAATTAATTTAAAATAAATTAAATTAATTACTTCATCCAAATATATCTTGCTTACTTATTCTTCAATTAAACAAATTAATTAATCATCATCCTAATTAATCAACCTTGATTAATTAACTCTTAATCAAGTAATTAATCCTGAATTATTCTCATTAATCATATCAATTAATGAACCTTAATTAATTACTTCCATTAATTAATTAACTTTAATTAATTAACTTTAATTAATTACATTATTGCTTAATTAATTACATTAATTAATCATGTTAAATTAATTACTTTAATTAATTACTTAAATAAATATAAATAGTAATTAATTATTCTTTATTACTTTTAATTACTTTATAAATTCTTTGATTTATTACACTAAGCAATAAACCCTTAATTACTTTAACCAGTAATTATTCATTTAAAAATTACTTCCCAATCAGTAATTTACCTTATTTCAATTACCTCCATAATTTATCAATTACTTATCTTAAGTAATTAGCCTTATCAAAACTTTATTTAGAAATCATACTTAATCTTTTATCAAGTGACTATTTTTAATTAATTAACAAATTAATTAACTTTGATTTCACTCATCTCATAAAACATAATCGAGTAATTCATTCCTTAATTACTCGTTAACCAAATTAATCTTCAAATAACAGATTAACTATCATCAACTATTAATTAATAAGCCTTAATTATTAATCAATTCTTTAATATAAAGTAATTAATCATTAATTACTTTTATCATTAATAAATTAAACTTAATTAACAATTTAATTATCTCATAATCATTAATTAATAAACTTAATTATTAATTAAAAACCTTTATTACAAATTAATTAATAAAATTAATTAATCCTTAATTACAATTAATTAACCTTAATAAAAATAGTTAATTGATTCTTAATTATCTTGCATTTTAGATTAATAACCTTTTTAATTATTAATTAAGAAAACCTTAGTTATTACTTAATAAATCCTTTATTAAGTATTAATTAATTACTATTTTAATTAACTCTTAATTACTTAAATAAATAATTAATACAATTTAATTAATCATTAGTCATAAATTAAATTATCATCTTAATTAATAGTTAACTAAATAAATAACTATATTTAATTAATTACTTAATAACCCCCTTTAAATTAATAATCAAATAAATAAATTAACTTAAAATTCCTTAATTAACTATCTAATTACAAATTATTAATACTTAATTATTATTTAAGATAAAACATTATCTTAAATAAATCTTGAAATCTTTACTTAACTTAATTCATTAATTAAATTAAATTATAAAGAAATCATTAATTACTTTCTTTAATTATTTATTAACAATTCTAATTTCAAGTTAATAAATTATCTTAATCTTAAATCATTTTCCACTAATTAATTTAAATAAAAAATTTACTTAAAATTCTCTTTTATATTTCAAAATAAGTTTTGAAATAATATTAAGATTTTAACTTAAGACATTTAAAACATCATACAAATTTCATTTATAAAAACAAATCAAATTCAAGACAAGAATTTAATTTAATTTAAAGTTTAAAACTTATTTTATATTTTAAACTAAAAATCAGGTTGAACATTAATTTGGGTTCAACCCATATATACTTGAATTCAAGTACAAGTTCTTTTAAAAAAAAAAAACAAGTTACCCTTTTAAAATTTTAAAACTGTTTTAATTTAAAACTTAAAATTGCTAAAATAAACAGTTTAACACTGCAACTCAAAACCCTAGAGACCACGCGAGTATTACCCCGAGCCACAACCAAAAATGCTCGAGCTTTCCCCCGAGTCTCCTCCCTTACTACCCAAGTTAAATCCCAGTAACACAAACCCAAAACAAAACCCAATCCCACTGACAACAACCAACCCCCATGCAACCTGCACCAGTGCCGGCTCCATTCCGACCAACGTCGAACCCACCGACAAGTCATTCTACCACCCTACAAGCCTCCACGACCAACCAAACTCCAACATCTACCCCAAATCGAATTCAAGCATCCTTGAGGTACATAACCCAAACACCATCATCAGCAAACCCCAAAATCATCACCTCCGATCAACGTTAAGCACCACAACTCCGTTCATAGATCACTGACCCACCATGCTTCCTTCATCTAAGATTTCACTCAACTCAATGCAGAGAAGAAGGTGCGGTAGCTCAATTTCCAGCAAGAACCCAAAACTAGGTTAAAAATAAATCTCTGGCAAAATCAAACTATTCGGTGATTTATAAATTCTTCAACTATTTTTGCTACACTCCCTGATGCTTCACCTAGCTCCACCAAGAATCTCACTCATTCCAGATGCATAAATCAACTGATTTTTGCAAAAACCCAATATCCAGACAATACTCATTTTCTTACACCTTATTTTATTTAAAATCTTAATTTTGATTTCAAAAATCCTAAACTTCAGAATAGATTCAAGTTATAAACTTGAAACTGTAAATTTAAGTAACAAAATTTGTCTTGTTTAAAAGACTTTTTATAAAGATTTCATTTTCCAGATGAGTTGCTAAATCCTTTTACTTAAATTCATTTTTCGTATTAAATTTAACCTTACACCAACATTCAATGTTTGAAAATCAAAACCTAAATGAAATCAGAGGAAGAGCAACTTGAAATTTGTTTAAACACGATAATCCTGTAACAGGAACAGGAAGGGCAAGATAGGCGAGACATGCACATTCATTAACAGTCAAATAAATTCAGATTCTACACTTATATTTACATAACAATGCAGAGCATATTCAACCAGAATTTTTCCAAGCAACTTGATTTATTTACTAAATTTTAAATAAAATGATTTACTCACTTTTATTTAGAAGAAGAGCAGAGGTTTTGAAGATGCACTGGAACTGGAAGTTTGTGAAAGAATTTGAACTTGAAGCCTTAAAACAGAAATGCCCACAACCCTTTAAAATTGCTTTTCAGATTGCATTTTGAAAAACTTAGAAACACTTAAGCTTGAAGCTTTTTAAAACTGGATCTTTGAAACTTGCATGCACTAGAAGATGATTAATGATTTAGAATGAAAAATGAGAAAGAGGAAAAGAAAATGTGTAAATGCAAGTTTATATAGCTTGTTTATGATTTATTTAAAATCAAGAAAAAAATAAAATTTGAAGTAAAAGTAAAATGCAAACAAAAATCTGAAAATAGGCCTGAACCTGAAATTTAATTTGAATTCAATTAGTTTAAATTTTGGATCTTTGAAATAAATTTGAAATTCTTTTAAACTCAAGTTGATTTTAAACCAAAATAGGAACTGTTTTCTATTTTTAAAAATTTAAAAGTAAAATTTAAAATGTAAGTTGAAGTTCAAACTGGAATTTTTAAACCTGAAATTTAAATATGTAATCAATAGTTTAATTCATGGATTTTGAAACATTTTTGAATTCAAAAATTTAAGATGTTTTAAACTAAAACAGGAAACTGTTTTTATATTTTAAATTTTAAAAGTAAATTTTATGATGCAACTGAAAATTTAAAACAAAGTTTAAATCTGGAAAACTGATATTTAGAATAGATGAATCTGAGTTTTAATTTAAATCTGGGAATTTAAATATAGATTTTAAACTTTTTAAGGTATACAGGATCATTGGTTTTGAATTTAAACTATGATTTTTAATTTATGAAATAAGAATTTAAAATAAGTATAAATTCAGTTTTAAAACTGAAATTTTATTTTAATGTCGGTTTTTTTTTAAAATAAGCTTTTAAATTTAAATTTGTATTAACTATTTTAGAAAAGGTTAAATAATTTGAAAATGAAGATGGAGATGTAAGTAAAGTTTTAAAGTTTTAAAGTTTAATATTGGAATAAAGATTTAAACTGTATTACAGTTTGAAATTTAAGAGGAATTTTTTTAAATTGAATTGAAATAAATTTGTTTTATAATCTTTTGAACCTTTATTTTATAAAAGGTATGTTCTTATACATGTTAGATAAAAAGGGTTTTTAAATTTGTTTAAAACCTTGTCTAAATAAAATTGTATTCATTTTAAAATCTTAAAATTTAAAATGAAGTTTAAAGTGATGTTTAAAATTAATTTGGAAACAAATTGTTTAAAATACTTTATATAAGAAGAATGTTTCTTAATTTAGAACTTAAGAAATTGGTTTCATTTAAGTTATTAAATTAATTTAAATGGAATATTAATTATTTAATTAAGGAATAATGTAGATGTTTAATAAAGTAATTAATAATTTTTAAGCTAATTAATCAAGACTTGAGATTAATTAATTAAGGTTAACTAATCTATAATTAAGGATGGTTAATTAAATTTCATTAATGATTAAGATTTATTTAATCAAGTGATTAATGATTAATTAAGATTTTAATTAACACTTAATTAATAATTAGAAATTAATTAAATTGTAATTAAATATTAATTAATTTGTAATTAATAACGATTAATCTAAGTTAACTCTTAATTAAGTAATTAAGTAATTAAGAAATGTTAATGAAGGTCATTAACTTAAGATTATTTAATAATTAATTAATGTGATTAATTTTTGATAATTAATTTAATTAATTAATTAATAACAATCAATTGTTTAAGTTTAATTACTTAATGAAAGTAATTAATGAATTAATTACTTGGTGTAATTAATTTGATTAATGCGATTAGTTTAGATTAATTAAGTTTAATTAATTTAAACAATTGTGGGTTGATGAATAATTACTTTATGTAATTAATTACTTAGGGAAGTAATTAATTAAATAATTACTGGATGTAATTAAAGATATTAATTATGGAAGTAATTTAAATTACTTTGAAATTAATCAAGGGATTAATTTAGATAATGAATTAAGAGTAATTAATTTATGGGATGAGTAATTAAAGTAGTTAATTACTGAATGGTTATTAATCATGGGTGATTAATATATATGGTTTAAATTGAAGATTAATTACTTATGTAATTAATTTACATAGAGATTGATTAAATGTAATCAGAAGTCATTAATAAATTAATCAATGATGTAATTTAGAATTTATTTAATTAAGAAATAATCAATATGAAGTAATTAATTAATAATGGATTAATGTAATTAATTTTATTAATTAATTAAGTAAGTAATTATAAGTTAATTTTGTGTAAAGAGTTAAGTATAATTAACTTGTGGAATTAATATTAAAGGCTAATTATTTATTGTAATTAGGGAATAGTTAATCTGAAATGATTAATTGGATGAATAACGAGGTGATGATTTATAAATTGATTTGTAATCAATTGATGGTCAAGTTAAGCAGGATTAATGATGAAGTAATTAATTTAATTCATTTTAAATTAATTAAAGATTAAGTAATTAATTTAATTCATTTTAAATTAATTAGAGATTAAGTAATTAATTTAATTCATTATAGAAGGTGTGATCATTAGTTTATTGCTTATGTTTGATAATTGAAATTAATTGCCTAGTATGGATTGCAATCTCAGCTACGAGATAAAAATGTATGTGATATAGATGCATTGTTTGCTTTTGGATGATAATATGGATTATCTGATTATGATATGAATTATCTGTTCGTAATGATAAGGTTGATTATCTATTGTGTTGTGAATTAACTATCTGTATGTATATAGATAATGAATTGAATTGTTTTAAACTCTAAAATAACTTGGCCTTAAAAGACACGTTTTGGATTTCGATGAGACCGGGATCGGGTTTCCATATTTGGATATCCGAAAACCACATCGATCCAAATTAATGTTAGGTCGTGAATCTGAAGTGAATATGAAGATTCAGAATGCAAGGGTTATCGTCGTTAACTCTGAGGGTGATTCCAAAATGAGTGTAACGAGATAATGCCTTCGGTTTCGTTCGAACCCGGAACGAACTTGTATGGATTGAATGCTTTCAGAACATCGTCAGGTGGACGATGAGCATTCTAAGTGATATGTCCTATAAAGGTAATCGTAGCCTCAAGCCTCATCAAACGGAAATGGCTAAAATAGGGGAGGTGCAGCAAGGCTTCGTGGGTAGCCATCACTTGAGAGCGAGATTTACCCCTATCTAGATATCCCTTATTTCGGCTTAGTGGTGCGGTTTCTGATCACAACTGCGGGGTGGTCTTGTTCGGAACTGTTCAGTAAGGAATGGTTCCGGCTTTGTGTTGCAGGGGAGCGGGGTACTCCTCGGTACAGTGATCTAGGCCACGTACTGTGACGGGCGGTACCCCAGTAGCCCAGCCATTGTATGGAATCCAAAATCCAATAAGTGCCAACGGTTTTGATTGTATTACCCACTTTTATGGATGGTAGCTGGAATTTAATCATGTAACAATTTCGGCTATTTCTTATTTACTTGAAAATCCTAGACACTATTATAATATCATCGGATTTCCTATCAAATGTTTTGGTTAGCGTAAGGTAAAAACTTTTCCATGTTTATGTGTGGGAAGTCTTACGTGATACTTTTTCTTTTCAAAGGTTTTTCAAAGTTAAGAAACTTTAACCTGTTACTCACACCAGACCCATGTCTGACCCGGAGTTATTTTTGTTTTTCTTTAACTCTTGGGTACTGAAATTTTTACGAGTAGCCAAGGGGATTCAGGTTAGGATTCGGGTTAGCTTTGACGAATTGTGGAGGAGAATATGGAGCAGGAGGCTTCTACGTATAGTTATTTAGTTTTCCGCTGTGTTGGTATCTCTGAGTATCTTCTGTGTGTATTGAGTTGTAATAACTAGACAGGTGTTTATAACTGTGTAGTATGTGATGTATTGTCTATGTAACTCTGATATTTGATGTATACTATGTAATACTTATGTTACTAATATAATTTATTCGTTCCGCTGTTGAGATTCTTGTGTTGTTTCTTCTTTCTCTTCTTTCTTTTCTCTTTTCTATCCCTTTCTTTCTTAAGGATGATACGACTTTTTGTGGAGAAAAAGTCGGGTCGTAAAAAATGAATTAAATGAATTACTTAATCTCTAATTAATTTAAAATGATTTAAATTAATTACTTCATCATTAAAATCCTGCTTAACTTAACCATCAATTGATTACAAATCAATTTATAAATCATCATCTCATTATTTTTCCAATTAATCATTTCAGATTAACAATTCCATAATTACAATAAGTAATTAGCCTTTAATATTAATTCCACAAGTTAATTATACTTAACTCTTTACACATAATTAACTTATAATTACTTAATTAATTAAGTAACTAAAATTAATTACATTAATCCATTATTAATTAATTACTTCATTTAGTTATTGTATTTTGTTCTGATAGATCCTTTAGCCACCTGTAGTTTTGGATTAATTATCTACTGGGTATGTCGATCCACTTTAGTTTAAAAGAAAATAATATTGCATTTATCGACATATTTAGTAGATGTTTAAGATAAAATTATAGATGGTCACCCTTAACCAGCCCTATTCTCTGCTTTAGCAGACGGAATTACTTGTTAGTTCTCTTTGCTAAGGTGGGTCTTGGGGTGGGGCGTTACAGTTTAGTATCAGAGCTGCGGTCAGAACAAAGTATAATAAACACAGAACAGTATGTATATCATGATACATCGAAGTACAATGCGAGTGAATCATTGTCCTTTATTCAATCTTGTTTTTGAATCGAGCTTTGATTCTTTTCCGAGTTTTGGGATTATCGAGATGGAATATGTCTAGGAAAATATGTATTGTTTTCCGTAGTATTCCATAATAGAGTTTGATGTCATCTTATCCTATAAATAATCTTATTTAGGATTATTCTATTCTTATTTTTGTCGATACGAGTGAGTTCGTATCGATGGAGCTGATTGATTTCTATGAGCGTTTAATCGACTCTACAGCCAACAGATATATCTATTTATTAGAGATTGAATGGCGAGGCAATGCCATTTATTTATTTATTTATTTTGAAATTATAAAGATGAGAATAAGTGAGAATATTCTTGAGCTATACTTTATTGAAAGTATATTTTGAGATTTTAGAATCCATATTATATGCATTGGATGTTTTAAGAGAAGAGTTATAAGAGAACTTGAAGATTGTTTTTAAACTATTTAGGTGGTTTAATAAAAAGAGTAAAGAGAATTTAAACCCATAATTTATTTTGAGGATTATTATTATGGATTTACAAATTTCTTTGGAAATTAATTTTGAAGTAAGATAAGAAATTTGGACTTTTAATTTGATTTTTAAATTACTTACTAAGTAATATAATAAAGAGTTAGAAAATTTTCAAATGTTGAAAATTGAGATTTTAAATTTAAAAGATGTTGAGATTTAAAAATTCTAAATATCTTAGATTGAAAATAATTTGAGCTTATATCCTTGTTTCTTGAGTATATTCTATCCTTGAGTTAATATCAACGACATTCATTTTCACGATCGTTCGAGTTTGGTGGCCTTGTAAGAAGTCATTTCGTGATTTATTCATCTTGTCTATTGTGTTTGTCTTGTTGTGAGGATGTTCTTTCCCTATTATTGTGCGGAAAATCTTTTTGATGATATACTTATTACTTAGAGTTCGGGCTTAAGTGAGTTTGATCCCGACTCTATTAGTAGAGTTTTGTGAAATCAACCATTTTCGATTGATTAATTGTTGAGCATCTTATTGAGTGTTGTTTCGAAGACGGGATATCTTCAAAATTCTTTCGAGTTACTTGGAAAATTCGATGGTTTGCTAATCACTATATTAGCATTTGATGGGCCATTGGATTAACCAAGTAAGTCTATCCTTGTTTATCTCTACCATTCTATGTTGAGAGTATGAATGGTTTGAGTTTCGAGCTTGTCTTATATCCTTGGTCGATTGAATTTTTGTGTTGTTTACAGCTCTTTTTCTAGAAAATTGGAGGGACGCAATTATTGTAAGGGGGGAGTCTGCAACAACCCTGTTGTTGGTTACCTGATTAATTAGACCTAGCTAGGGATAATTAAGTCTAAATTGGGATTTGTGAAATTTAACTATAAAATTAAATCTAGTTTTATGAATAATTGAGTTGTTTATCTTAAATAATTTTAAGATAACTTTGAAAAATGTTGTAAATGTTGTTAAGTGTTAATATTGTGAATTATTATTTTAAAATGATAAATTGTAATTATAATTTATTTTGTTTTAATTAAAAATGATAAGAATAACTTTGTCTTGTGAATGAGTTTGATAAATTATGAATGGTTAAGACAATGTTAACTAAAACCTTAGTTAAAATGTAAAATAATGCTTTATAAATTATTAACACTTAGGATTTGTGTAACACTTGGCAATTGGGTCCATATCTCAAACCACTTAGCCCATTTAAGAGAAGCTTCCTTCTCATTTGATGAAAAGAGTACGTTCTTTTCTAAAAGCTTTGAAAACCAGAGAACTTAATTCCTCTTTCAAAACCTAGAAAAAAAAATCAAATCTCTTCTTCAATTCATGGTAAATTAAACATCGTTAGGAGCTTATTTGTGCAGGTAATCATCTCTAGCTTAAATGCATCTCAATTGTGATTTTAATTCTCAATTTACAGTAAACTAAATTAGGGCTTTTGGGTACATTTTGGATTGATTTTTGTTTAGGGTTTACTAGTTTGGAAATTTGGGCTGAAGTGATAATGTCGATTGTTGAATTAAAGGATAGAGGTGAGTTAATCACTCACATGCCTATTTCTAAATCTTTGTTTGCTGCACAATATTGTTTGAATGATTTTTGATTTAATTGTATGCAATTTGGTTGAAAAGTTGTGTGATTTTTGTGTTATTGTTTGCTGGAAATTTGATAAAAAAAAAGTAGCTGCAGTAAAACAACGATAATATATGGTAGATTAGTCCATGACTCAATTTTTTGTGGTTGAAAGATATTTCAATTAGCTACAAGTTTTATTTTATTATATTTTGAAATTCTGCTGTTAAATTGGTAGAAATTGAGTTTGAAACTAATGTTACAGTACAGCCATATAAAAATTTCCCGAGTTAATACCTGAAAGTAAAATGGACATAACTTTTGGTTGATTAATCCAATTGGGTTGATTCTTTTTGCAGTAGAAAGATAATTTTCTAAGAAAGAACTTTTTTTAACTACATTCTCATATTTTGAATATTTCTTGATCAAAATCCTTTTTTAACAGAGTAATAGTCTCTGCCCTGTCAAATTTCTATGCTAGATATTGTTAGTAAATAAAGCATAACTTTCTCTTTTCTTATCGGGTTTTAACAAAATTAAAAGTTCTGGAAAGCATAAACTTTTTACTACAACTTTCATGTTGTAAGTTTCTGCAGATTCTATTATTTAAAGGGTTGAAATTGGGTTTGAAACTGAGATACATGCTCCGCTCTGTCGATTTTCAGAATTGAAACCTAAAACTAAAATTAGCCATAACTTTCTCGTTATTGATTGGAATTTGATAATTTTGAATGTTTCGGAAGAATAAATGATGTGCTGCTTGTTTCATGTTTTGAGTTTTCTTAAATTTTGATGTTAGTTGGTCAAAAACGTGTTTTATTTTTGCTATCCCGAGACAAAATGACAGAAGTTGTGAAATTCAAATCTCAGAATTGTTTTATCCATAACTTTTACATTTCTTATCAAAATTCGATAATTTTTAATGTTCTGGAAAGCTTAGGATGTCGTGTACAACTTTTATGTTTTGTGTTTTCTCAAGTTATGTGCTTAAAAGAGGAAAAATGAACAAACAAAACACATGCCTGGGCAAAATGCCAAAGTTTATTCCTGTGTATCTTGAATTGTTGCACCAGTTTTTGGTGCTTTCTCTTATGTTTCCGAACATGGTTTTGATGCTCTTTTCAGTGCAAATATTGAGAGCTTTGTATCACATATGCTCTGGTATTGAATCATATATTTTCTTAGATTGTTCGAGCAAGTCTTTGATGATAAATTTTAATATAGATCTTGAGTGTTGTATTATCTTATTCAAGGGATAGACCATGCTTCTTGTGATTATTTTTGGGTTGCTTCTACTATATAGAAGCACGGATTTTCACGAATCCGTCATTGGGATTTTAATGGATTTTAATGATTCCTTATGTAATGTTTTCATTGTGATTCCGAGCGCATGTGCACGTATTTTCAAACTATTTTTCCAACAGTGTTCATTTTCTAACTATTGTTCTAAGAAATATATTTTACAAAGTGATTTTATAAAAAAAAGTGATATAATTAATATTTCTAAATTATAAAGAGATCTTCAAAATCGATTTCTTAAATATTTTCTGAAATTTATTTCAAAACCCGATCTAGCAAAAAAATATTTTCTACATAAAGATACACGTTTTTGCACTTTTCGGACGTATGAGAAAGAGAATTAAATGATTTAGTAAAACATGTGGTACGGGTCACATGATTTTGCTTTTTCAGTTAATTCCGGACTTGTACGATCGAAACCTTTTGAGTATTGTATCTTGAGTTAATATTTAAGATTTTCAATTCCTATTATAGGAATTATTCGAGTAGCCAATATTTGGCGAGTTGAGATGTTCGAGATCTCCTATTATAGGAGTAAATATCGATGAGAACCACTTAAAGATGTTGTTTTACTTGCTGATGAGATGAGGTGAGTCTTGAGATGAGATTTCCCTTTTCGGGGATTATGGTTTATGAGAAACCATTATGAGATTTATTTGCATTTGCCGATGATACGAGGTAAGCTTCTTTATGATGATTCTATGATGTTGAGATGTATTATGATAGTTTTTACTTGTCAATGAGATAAGACAAGTCACGATGCCACTAGCACTCGTCAATGAGATGAGACGAGTAGGGTATTGTATTTACTCGTGAATGAGATAAGACTGAGTATATTTTCACGACGTTTATGATGTTTTACTAGTGTGGTACGAACTAATGGCTAGTAAATCATTAGGTGCAAACGTATGGTATGTGACATATGTTAACACCTATTGGGTTCCTATCCGAGAAGTTGAGACACATTCACGATGTTTACTGGTACTACAGACTACGAATACTCGATTGGAGTCATCACGATGTAGTTGCTACTCCAATCATCACGATGTTTAACTTGGGTCTTTGTGACTGTGAGTCATTATGATGTTATAGACTATAGTCGTTCATGATGTTCACGATGTTAAGATGTTATTTGACTCCAGTCATCATGATGTTTATGGTACCAAATAGTAGTACTAGTCACGATGTAGTGCGCGTAGCATTGCTTCGGCATGCAATCGAGGATCTGGCCAATCCGAGATTTCTTTAAGTTTTGATGTTTTTGACTTCACATCTTTAGACGATTATTACATTGATAGCCTAGTGCCAGATGAGATGTATACATATATGGTGAAATCATTTATGATGTTACTCTTGCATTATGGATTGATGATTTGATGATTTTATAAACTACTTGATGTTAAGATGGAGTTGAGATGTACTTATATATTTATACCGATGAGATGAGGTATAAATGATTATGAAGAATCTTTGATGATGAGTTTTAGTGATGGATTTGAGACGTATCTATATTCATACCGATGAGATGAGGTATGAATAAGAATAATGCTTCTTTTATGTTTGGGTTTTATATTTCCTTGAATGCTCCTTGGAATGTGCCAATGAGATAAGGCACATCCATATGCATTTTATTCTATGTATGAAGGATATGTACATTTGATGTATTGTTATATTGACAACCACTTCTAAGAAGATAGTTGAATCATTTGAAATCATTATCCACATTCCTTTATACTACCGATGATATGAGGCGAAAGCGATGTTTATTGGGTCTTATCTATAAAACTTTGCTCGCCAATGTTCCATTTTCTTAAGTGTCAGTTATGCCACTTAAGTATGACTTTATTATCATTATCTCTTCTACTTGTCAAGAAGAGATGTTGTCCTTTCTTATGATGTTGAAACCCTGTTTAGGGCATGGCATCCTTTAAGAAAAAGGATACCATAGCTCTCACCTACTTATCCTTATAAATTATTCTATTTAACTGATGATTTTAGCTAGCCTGACCCATGTGTTTTCACTCGGGTCAGACCGAGTTGTTTCAGGTATCATCTGTTGGACTTAGTTTGAAGTTGATGTTGGATATCAGCTCTTATTTCTCTTGAGTAGTTTCTGTTCTTTCGCAACTCTGATGTAGTTATATTTGATTCGATGTATATAGTGTGGTTGAGTGCCACCTTTATTGTTTTCATATTGTATTGTACTAAACATGTATCAATGTATAAGTATGTATATGATGTTGATTACTGTACTGTGATGTGCTTTACATTTAGTTATTATATTTTGTTCTGATAGATCCGTTAGCCACCTGTAGTTTTGGATTAAGCATCTACTGGGTACGTCGATCCACTTTAGTTGAAAAGAAAAATTATATTGCATTTATCGACATATTCAGTAGATGTTTAAGATAAAATTATAGATGGTCGCCCTTAACCAGCCCTATTCTTCGCTTTAGCAGACCGAATTACTTGTTAATTCTCTTTGCTAAGGTGGGTCTTGGTGTGGGGCGTACTCTAATCTTAGATTTATATTAGCTCATTTTTGCTCTCATTCTCGTTCGGTTTTGATATTCTTTTTAAGATATTTTGAGAGCTATGATGCCTATTAGTAGGCTACCTATATTTGGAGAATTAGAAATTCAAATTTAAATAGAATTTGAATTGATTTTAGTTAAATTTGAATTGAATTCGTATTGAATTCAAGTTATTGGTCTTGTGTTATCTTTCTTGTTTCTCATTATTTTCGAGTGCGGTTTTCACTAAACACTTTTGGAGTGATTTTTGAAGTAAATGGACAGTTTAAATTATTATTATGTAGCAGTTTAAAATTATTTTTCTAATATAAAATCTATATATTTCATATAGTAAAGGAATTTCAAATATTGCTTTTGTTAATCTTTTTGGGAAAAAAATTTTAAAAGCCTATTTCCTTTAGTAAACTATTTTAAATATAAAATATATATTTTTACACTATTCGAACGTATGAGAAAGAGAATTAAACGATTTAGTAAAACACATGGTATGGGACATGTGCGTTTACTATTTCGGTTGATTCTGGACTTGTACGATCGAAGTTATTTGGTATTATTGATTCTGAGATATTTTGCCATTTTATGGCGTATTTTGAGTTTTATCATTTCTATTTATTGGAATTATTTAAGATGGCCAAAATTTGGCAAGTGTTATGGTTTGAGATCTCCTATGTAGGAGTATGGTCGATGAAAACCTTCATGATGTGTTGTTTACTTGTCAATGATATAAGGCAAGTCTTGAGTATATGATTTTATATTTTGAGATTTATGGTTTGTAAGGAACAATCACGATGTTTTCACTTGTCGATGAGATGAGACAAGTTACGATGTCAATTAATACTTGTCGATGAGATGGGACGATTATGGTGTCTCTTTATCACTCGCCAATGAGACGATGTGAGACATGATTTTCTGAGTTTTATGATGTTTCTAGTGTGGCATCGACTAGCGGCTAGTAAACCGCTAAGTGCGAACGTGTGGTATGGGACACACGTTAACACTTTTCGCATTCCTATCCATGAGTTTATGACACATTCACGATGTTTACCTAACAGAACTACTTTGAGAGGTGTTAGCGACCTAGCCATGAGGATGAACTGCTTTGGGAGGTGTTAGCAACCTTGTTAGGGCTGACAAAATGGCTTGGAAAGGTGTCAGCGACCTTGTCATGAGGACGAACTGCTTTAGAGAGGTGTCAGCGACCTTGTCATGAGGACGAACTGCTTTGGAGAGGTGTCAGCGACCTTGTCATGAGGGCGAACTGCTTTGGAGCGGTGTCAGCGACCTTGTCATGAGGACGAACTACTTTGGGAGGTGTCAGCGACCTTGTCTGAGGCTTCGGCTGCCTGAGTTTAGCACGTGCTGCATTGCTTCGGCATTGCAATTGAGGATTTCGCCAATCCAAGTTTTTCGAGTTTTTTGTTTTATTGTGATTTCACCATTTTAAGAAGTTTAATTACATTGATAGCCTAGTGTTATATGAGATGTTATATATACAGTGATTTTACTTATGATGTTCTGAACTCTTATCGACTTCCTTGAGTTATGAGTTTGGATGATTTCATGATTTATAGGATTTCTGGGTTTTTCCATTTTGGCGAGTTGAGATTGAGAATTATATAAATTTATACTGATGAGATGAGGTATAATTGAATTTGGAGATTCTTCTATATTTGAGTTTTGAATCATCCTATTTGATAATGTTTTATATTTTCCATTTTGGCGAGAGTTTGTATTGATGTTTCTCCTTTTGAAGGGATATGGTTCATGGAAACCATGTAGACATTTTTGGATGTCGCCAATGATATGAGGCGAATGTTTATATTATTTGAGTATTATTATCGAATTTACCTCTTTTGAGGTCTTATTATACTTAAGTGACATTAGTTCACTTAAGTCATGAGTTGTATTCTTTATGTTTCCTCTTCTCATTCGAAAAGAATTATCACCTTGTATCTTATTCTTCATTTTATCGTCTATCCTCATTAACTATTGTTTTATCTAGACTGACCCGTGTATTTTGTACTCGGGTCAGAAAATGGATTTTTATTAGAATCTTTACTTCTGAAGTTAAGTACAGGAAGGAGCAGATTCACAGCACATACATTCAAACATTTATATGCATATATTCGACAACGCATTTAAAATCATATACACAGGCAGATTAATCAACATGCAATTCATATAAACATACACAACATACTTATTTAAGCAATAAACTTATATTTAAATTTTAAAAAGTGTTACTCACCTGTCATTTGAAAGACAGAGCACAAAATTTTCTTTTAAACTAGTTTATGTTAGGATCTAAGATTCAAATAATATCTGATTTTTTGATTATAAAGAAAACTTAAAAATTGTACTTAAGTTAAAAATTAATGTAATTTACTCTGTAAACTAAAATAAGTAGTGAAATTTAAATTTTGGGAAAATTCAAACTTTTGAAATCATGAATTTAGGACTAAATTATGAATTCTTATTCCAAATCATGATTTTAAAAAAATCAAATTACAAATTTTTAGGGTAGAAGTGAAGAGCAGTTTTGTTTTTACTGGAAACTAGGTTTGGGTTTTTGCTGATGCTCCCAAGGGTCAGGGTGGTCATGGTTGCTTCTGGTGATGGATTAGGGGTCAGTAATGTAGGATAAAATGGGGATGGTGGTGGAAATGCACTGTGGTGAAGGTGATGGTCAAAATTTATCCCTAAACCTAGTTTTGAGTAGTTCTGTAGTTTTGGATCTTTGCGATCCTCTGGTTGATCGAGTTCGATGGAACTCAGGGGAAGAGTAGTTAGGGCATGGACGAGGACATGGCCGGAGTCGCCAGTGTTCTGGTGGTCAGCGATGGATGTACGAGGTGTTTTCAGATTTTGGGGGATGGGGGTGTGCCTGCGCTGCTAGGTTTTGAATTGGGGAAACTCGGTTTGATTTCTAGAAGATGGTGGGTTTCTGATGATCGCGATGAGCTTTAATGGTGAACGTCGACTTGCTTGTTGTCTGGGTAGTGGCTGGAGGTGGCCAAGACCACCATGCATGTGCACGGTGAGGAAATGGTGCGATAGGGAAGGTTGGGTTTTGCAGTTTTATTTTGGCTCGAGTCATACTCGGGCAATTCGAGCTTTTTCTCGAAGATAATCTTGGTTTTACTCGAAGTAAAACAAGGGGAGACTCGGTTTTTCTGTTGGTTTCAGGTTTCAGAGAAACCTGATTTTTATTTTCCAATTCAAAATTTGTTTAAAATCTGAATGCAGATTTTAAACAAGAATTTAAAACTTAAATTTAAAAGCATGGCTTTCAATCTGAGTTGAATTCCAGTTTTTAAATTTTATTCAAACTTTTCAAATTAAAATGTTTACAGGTTTCTTTGGGAAACCTGTATATTTCCAGTTCAAAGGAAATTAAGTTTTAAAATTCTGGAGCAGGGTTTTAAAAAAAAAGAATTTAAACTTAAATTAAAGTATGAATTTCAAATGAGATTTGAATCCAGGTTTGAAATTTAATTTAAACTTTTTAAAACAAAATGTTTAAACAACTTTAAAAGGGTTTAAATAAAACTGAAATTAAAGTAAAAGGCTTTAAATGAAAATAGAAGATTTAAACATACGTTTAAATCTGGAAACAATATTCAAATTTGAATCATGTTTTGAAAAGTAAAGAAGTTTTTAAAATTTCGAAATGTTTAAACAGCCTTTAATGTTGAATCAAATTTAAATATGATTTGAATCTTAAATAAATATAGGTTTAAATCCCTTTTATAAAATGAGAGATTTTTAGCATAGGTTTTAAATAAAAATTGAAAATGTTTTTAAAAAAAACTTTGATAAAGTTAAGTTTGGTTTTCATTTTAAATTTAAATTTTAAAATGAAATTTGGAAACAAATTTTAAAGTAAGTTGTTTTAAATATTTCTTTGTAATGATAATGAAATTACTAATAAGAAATGTTTTATTTGTAATAAATCAAAGATTTAAATGATTTTGGTTTATTAAATTAGTAAGGAAATTAGATGGTTAATTAATTAATTCATTTTATTAATTAAATGGGGATTTTTGAATTTATTAATTAAGGTTGAAGTTAGTTGATTAAAATTAATTAATTTGGGAATAAGATCATTAATTAATTTAGTTATGATTTAATTTATGATTAGAAATTAATCAATAGGTTAAGATTAATTAAGTTAAAACTTAATTAATTAAATAATTAGTGATTGATTAAATGATTATTAAATTTTTGATTAATAGTGATTAATTTAAATTAATTACTTAAGTAAGGTAATTAAAGAAATTGATGAATGGTTAATTAAGGTCATTTACTTGGGATTATTTATTAATTAATTAAGTAATTAATTTTGATAATTAATTAGATTAATTAAATTAGATAATCATTATAGAATTTGGTTAAGTATGATTACTTTGTGAAGGTAATTAAAGTTATTAATTACTCATTGTAATTAATAAATTAATTTGATTAGATTATTATTAATTAATTAAGTTTAATTAATTTATAATAATCATTTGATGAGTTAATAAGTAACTAATGAAGGATAATTACTTAGAGAAGTAATTAAGATGAGTAATTACTGAATGTAAATAATTGAAGTATGGTAGAATTTGGGTTAATTGCTTGCGTAAATTATTATGGAAGATAATTACTTTGAGAAGTAACTAATAATTAATTACTTGGTGCAATTAATTTAAGCGATTATTGATTAATTCATTTGGGAAATAAGTAATATAAATAATTAAGGATAATTAATTACAAATAAAATTGATCAAGGATGATCAATAATTAATTAATTATTAAATATAATTAATTTAAGGGTAATCAAATTACTCAATGAAGTAATTAAGAATAGTTAATAACTGAAGTTAATTAATCAAGGTGATTAATAATTAAGGTTAATTACTTAATGAAGTTAATTAATTTAAATGTAATTAGGAATCATTAATTAATATAATTAAGGATTAATTAACTGAGATTAATTAATTAATGATAAATGATTAAAGAAATTAATTAATGTGATTAATTAAGGATTAATGTAATTAATTATAATTAATTAATTAGTGAAGTAATTAAAGGATAATTACTGTATTTGATTAAGAATAATTAATTTGTGAAATTAAGTACTTGAATTAAAGGATGATTAATCAAGGGTGATTAATCAAGAATGATTAATTAGTAGTTAATTAATTAAGTTGATTGGTTTGTAACCAATTGTTGTGTAAGTAGGATTATAGATTGAGGTAATTAATTTAATTTACTTTAAACTAATTAAAGATGATGTAATTAATTTAATTCATTTTAAATTAATTATATATGATGTGATTATTAAATCCTTGTTTATATATGGATGATATAGATTTCCTTGAATGGTTTGAATCTCAGATATGAGATTAGTAATGATGTGTGATATGGATGCATTGGTTGCATTGTGATGATGAATTGGATTATCTTCTGATAATGATAATATGGATTATCTGTGGTAATGATTATCTATTGTGATGATATAAATTATCTATCTGTGTGTATATAGATAGTTTAAATTGAATTGTTTTAAACTTAAAATAACTTGGACCTAAAAGGCACGTTTTGGATTTCGATGAGACCGGGATCGGGTTTCCATATTTGGATATCCGAAAACCACATCGATCCAAATTAACGATAGGTCGTGAATCTCAAGTGAAGATGAAGATTTAGAGTGCAAGGGTTATCGTCGTTAACTCTGAGGGTGATTCCAAAATGAGTGTAACGAGATAATGCCTTCAGTTTCGTTCGAACCCAGAACGAACTTGTATGGACTGAATGCTTTCAGAACATCGTCAGGTAGACGATGAGCATTCTAAGAGATGTGTTCTCTAAAGGTAATCGTAGCCTCAAACCTCATCAACCGGGAATGCCTAAAATAGGGGAGGTCCAGCAAGGCTTCGTGGGTAGCTCCCACTGGAGAGCGAGATTTACCCCAGTCTAGAAGTCCCTTTTTATTCGGCTGTGTGGGCGGTTGGTTCGCGACAACTGCCGGGGTTGTCTTATTCGGGACTGTCCAGTAAGGGATGGTTCCGGCCTTGTGTTGCAGGGGAGCGGGCGTACTCCTCGGTACGGTGATCTAGGCCACGTACTGTGACGGGCGGTACCCCAGTAGCCCTGCCATTGTACGGAATCCAAAATCCAATAAGTGCTAACGGTTTTGATTGTATTACCCACTTTTGTGCTAGTAGCTGGAATTTAATCATGTAACAATTTCGGCTATTTCTTATTTACTTGAAAACCCTAGACACTATTATAATATCACTGGATTTCCTATCAAATGTTTTGCTTAGCGTAAGGTAAAAACTTTTCCATGTTTATGTGTGGGAAGTCTTACGTGATACCTTTCTTTTCAAAAGGTTTTCAAAAGTTAAGCAACTTTAACTTGTTACTCACACTAGACCCATGTCTGACCCGGAGTTTATCTTTGTTTTCTTAAACTCTTGGGTACTCAAATTTGTGTACGAGTGGCCAAGGGATTCAGGTTAGCTTTGACGAATTATGGAGGAGCAAATGGAGCAGGAGGCTTTTGTCTTGTAGTTATCTAGTATTCCGCCGTGTTGGTATCTCTGAGTTGTTGTTTGAGTTGTTTGTACTGTGTTGTAATATCTAGACAGGCGTTTATAAAACTATCTAGTATGAGATGTATAATCTGTGTAACTCTGATAGTTGATGTATATCTATGTAATACTTTTGATTATTAATATAATTTATTCATTCCTCTGTTTAGATTCTGATGTGTTGTTTCTTCTTTCTTCTCTTTCTTTCTCTTTCTATCCCTTTCTTTCTTATTCATGATGCGTCTTTCTGGTTAGTGGAAGACGGGTCGTGACAATCATAAATTAGTATAGCATAATTAAAAACAACTTAGTAGTTTTGATTGTTTGTATTCTATAGAGCGAGTATCCCGATATATATATATATATATATATATATATATATATATATATATACACACACCGGGGTAACTCGTGAAGGTTTTATCCAAAATTCTTTTGGATAATTAGATTTGTTATGATTGTGTGAATTGGTTGCATTGGTTGTTGGCATATGATTAACATATGCTGTTTTTTAAAATAAAATCTGTAAATAGATTATTAAATTACCTTTGTTTTAAATTTCGAGGACGAAATTCTTTTAAGGGGGAAGGATTGTAATATCCTCGAATTTCGGACAATATAAATTTAATAATCTATGTTTAAATTTAAATTGAATTGATAATTTTTGTTAATAAATTTGATTTGATTTAATAATCTGCTTTATTTAAATAATTAATTTATGAATTTATTTTTAATAAACTAATAAATTTATTTTCTATTTAATAATGTATATATATTTATATATATTTGAAACAGATAAGTTGTTAAATTAGTATAGCATAATTTTAATATTTTGAAATTAGGAATTGTGATTTATTTTTGGATTTAAGTTTTTCAAAAATATTTAATAAAATACTATATGATTTTAAATATAAGATAAATGTTTTATTGGTTTAAAATATTTTGATTTAAGTTTGAATATTTAAAATAAGGTTCTAAAATGTTTGTTTTATTCTTTTTAAAATATTGATTTATAAAATGTGATTTGTAAATTTAATATGAAATTTAAAATACAATTTAAAATATGAAACATGTATTCATTTAAGTTACAACCTCTTTTATAATTTTATTTTAATTGTTTAAAAGTATCTTTGACAAATGATTTATTTGTATATTGTTTTATTTATAATAACACTTTGCTTTATTCTTTAGAAAATAATTATATGCATAACTAGGTGTTAAAGAAATTAATTAATTAAGTTTAATTTTCTTTAACACTTAATTAAAATAACAAAACATTTAAAAAGACATGTGTAAGTAATTTAAGACATAAGTTAACATGTGTTAAGTATTTAAGCAAGATATTTACAAGTGTTAATAGCTTAAGCCATGTATCAAAATTTTAGTTTTAATTTTCCTTTAATTTTAATTTAAAAAAAAATATTGTTATTTAAACTTGCATGTTTTCTTTTCACTTTCTTTTCTCATTTTTCCATTTCACAAGCTAAGAGAAATTTCCAACTAAAAACCTAATCAAAACTCTTCGTTCCTCAAATCTGAAAATCTGCATTTCCCTCTTCCAAAAACATATATGCATTCCATTTTCAAGCAAGCTCTGCATTTAGAAATTAAAGCAAATCTGAACACCACCCTCTAGTTCATCTTCAAATGCATAGCATAAATCCTGAAGCAATTTGCAAAACAAACCTGCATTTTTGTTACTTCAATCTGGAAACAAAAGGCCTGCATATTCTTGTTTACTGAAGCATGCCTGCAAGGTTGTGGATTAGGGAGCAAAGTCTGCATTCATGAATTTTCAAATCTGGAAGAATTTTTAAAACAAGATTAAAAGCATCAAATTTGAAGCAAGTTTCAAAGGACATTAGAACATTTGCAAAGTTCAAGCAGGATTTAAAAAGAAAATTTGGAAGCTTTCAAAAACAGAGCTCTGTCTGCATTTCTATTTCAGGTGAGTAACCTAAATTTTTTTTTAAATTTTTTTTTTATAAAGGATGGTTGCTTGATATTCATGAAGATAAGTAGGCCTATACTTACTGTTAAAAACATTTCTGGGTATATATTTGAATTGAATGCATGTTGTTTACTTATGCTACTGACCATTTACAGTACAAGTTTAAGTTGATTTAAAAGATATTCTTTGATCTGTTGCTATTATGATTTATATTTGAATGAAATCTGTTTATTTAAAGATAAAGTAAGTTTTAAAAACTTTATATAAGTTAAACAATATTACGTATGCCTGGAAGTAAAGTTAACAGAGAAATTAAGTGTATAAGATGAAAAATTCAAACTTTACAGAACATTGTTTCAGAGTTATAAACCAAAACATCATATAAAATCATGAATTCTAAACTTAGAATTATAATTTTTATACCAATATCCAGGAAACAACTCATATTTTACTGTAATTCAACATTTGGGTAATCGCTGTTGATTCTTATGTTTATTTGAGTTGAATTTGCTCCTGAAATTGGTGAAGCTATCAGTGATGTTGGGAAATTTTTAGTTTAAATTGAAATTCATTTGTGATGTTGTTATTTGGGATTTTCAGTTATGAACCATAGTTTTACCGGGTTTAAGAATTTGAGTACTTCGGCTTCAACTATGGATCGAGTTCTAAGATCTTTAGGGTATTGCTAGATGAGGGATTGATGAAGTTGTTGATGGAGATTCAAAGGTGATAGTGGCCGGAGATGGGAGGACTCGCCGTTGACAGATCAAGCATTGAAAGGGGGAAATGATATTCCAGGTTTTGATTTTAAACATGAATTCAAATTCAAGTTGAATTCTGGGGGATCTGAGGTTTGAAGGGTGATGTGGGGTTACCGGCCGATGGGAGATGGCCTTTGATGATGGTCAAAGGTGGCCGGAATTGATGTATGGGTGCACAGTGAAGTATGTGCATGTTGGTGATGATTAGTGGGTTACAGGGTTTGGTTTCTCGTGATGGTCTCGAGTAAATTGGAGGGTGACTCGAAGCAGGAAAGTCTTTTGCTCGAAGTAAAATATGAGGAGCTCGGGTTTGTGTAAGTGTTTCAGGTTTTAATAAACCAACTGAAACCTGTTTCCAGGTTTTTTTAAAAAAAAATTTGAAGTGAAAAGTAGAAATGCAAACTAAAAATTTGAAACTAGTTTGGAACCTGAATTTAGTTATAAATTCAAATAATTTAAATCTTGGTCTTTGTAATTATTGAGTTTTTTAAATTTTAGTTTGGGTTTTAAATAAAATCAGAAACTATTTTTTGTTTTTAAATTTTAAAAACAAAGTTGAAAATGTAAGTTGAAGTTCAAACGATATTTTTAAACCTAAAATTTATATGAATTCAATAATTTAAATCTTGGATTTTGAAATATTTTGAATTCAGGAAGTTTAAGATGTTTTAAACTAAAACAGGAAACTGTTTTTTCTGTTTTAAATTTAAAAGTAAATTTTATAATGCAACTGAAAATTTAAAACAAAGTTTAAATCTGGAAAACTGAAATTTAGAATAGATGAATCTGAGTTTTAATTTAAATCTGGGAATTTAAATTTAGATTTTAAACTTTTTAAGGTATAAAGGAACATTGGTTTTGAATTTAAGCTATGAGTTTTAATTTATGAAATAAGAATTTAAAATAAGTTTAAATTCAGTTTTTAAAACCTGAAATTTTATTTTAATGTCAGTTTTTTAAAATAAGTTTTTAAATTTAAATTTATTTTAACTATTTTAGAAAAGGTTAAATAATTTGAAAATGAAGATAGAAATGTAAGTAACGTTTTAAATTTTTAAGTTTGAATCTGGAATGAAAATTTAAATTGTGTTTCAGTTTGAAATTTAAAACGAAATTTTTATTGAATTTGTTTGAAACAAATTGTTTAAAATACTTTATATAAGAAGAATGTTTCTACATTTAGAACTTAAGAAATTGGTTTCATCTAAATTATTATATTAATTTAACAGGAAATTATTGTCAAGGACAAAATTTCACAGCTTTTTAGCCTCAAGGACAGACCTTCAATATTTTATCCTGAAGGACAACTTTCTGTAGGTATCAGTTTTTAGTTATTGATAGCAGTTTTTAGGTATCAGTTTCTAGTTATCGGTAGCAGTTTTTAGGTATCAGTTTTTAGCTCGGTATCAGTTTTGTTGTCCTTATGGATAATTTTGGAAAATGTTTGTCCTTGTGAATAATTTTTAGAAAAATGTTTGTC
The DNA here is from genome assembly GCA_030765085.1 of Allium cepa. Classification (NCBI taxonomy): domain Eukaryota; kingdom Viridiplantae; phylum Streptophyta; class Magnoliopsida; order Asparagales; family Amaryllidaceae; genus Allium; species Allium cepa. Next base: position 39,179,463 of record CM060931.1, read on the forward strand.
CTTGTGGTAAAAATATTGAGGTCGTGTCCTTAAGGCAAAAAATATAGAAAATTTTGTCCTTTAAATTAATTCCCCCTTAATTTAAATGGAATATTAATTATTTAATTAAGGAATAATGTGGATGTTTAATTAAGTAATTAAAAGTTTTTAAGTTAATTAATCAAGACTTGAGATTAATTAATTAAGGTTAATTAATCTATAATTAAGGATGGTTAATTAAATTTTAATTAATGATTAAAATTTATTTAATCAAGTGATTAAAGAAATTCAGATGTTAATTAACACTTAATTAATTAATAATTAGAGATTAATTTAATTGTAATTAATATTTATTAATTGATAATAAATAGTGATTTGTATAAGTTAACCCTTAATTAAGTAATTAAGAAATGTTAATGAAGGTCATTAACTTAAGATTATTTAACAATTAATTAAGGTGATTAATTTTTAATAATTAATTAAATTAATAAATTAATAATAATCAATTGTTTAAGTTTGATTACTTAATGAAAGTAATTAATAAATTAATTACTTAGTGTAATTAATATGGTTAATGTGATTAGTTTAGATTAATTAAGTTTAATTAATTTAAACAATTGTGGATTGATATGGTTAATGAATTGAATTGTTTTAAACTCTAAAACAACTTGGCCTTAAGAGACATGTTTTGGATTTCGATGAGACCGGGATCGGGTTTCCATATTTGGATATCCGAAAACCACATCGATCCAAATTAACGTTAGGTCGTGAATTTTAAGTGAAGATGAAGATTCAGAGTGCAAGGGTTATCGTCGTTAACTCTGAGGGTGACTCCAAAATGAGTATAACGAGATAATGCCTTCGGTTTCGTTCAAACCCGGAACGAACTTGTATGGATTGAATGCTTTCAGAACATCGTCAGGTAGACGATGAGCATTCTAAGTGATATGTCCTATAAAGGTAATCGTAGCCTCAAGCCTCATCAACCGGGAATGGCTAAAACAGGGGAGGTGCAGCAAGGCTTCGTGGGTAGCCCCCACTTGAGAGCGAGATTTACCTCTGTCTAGATGTCCCTTTATTTCGGCTTAGTGGTGCAGTTGCTGATCACAACTGCGGGGTGGTCTTGTTCGGAACTGTTCAGTAAGGAATGGTTCTGGCTTTGTGTTGCAGGGGAGCGGGCGTACTCCTCGGTACGGTTATCTAGGCCATGTACTGTGACGGACGGTACCCCAGTAGCTCAGCCATTGTATGGAATCCAAAATCCAATAAGTGCCAACGGTTTTGATTGTATTACCCACTTTTGTAGCTAGTAGCTGGAATTTAATCATGTAACAATTTCGGCTATTTCTTATTTACTTGAAAACCCTAGACACTATTATAATATCATCAGATTTCCTATCAAATGTTTTGGTTAGCGTAAGGTAAAAACTTTTCCACGTGTATGTGTGGGAAGTCTTAGGTGATATGTTTTCTTTTCAAAGGTTTTTCAAAGTTAAGCAACTTCAACCTGTTACTCACACCAGACTCATGTCTGACCCGAAGTTATTTCTGTTTTTCTTTAACTCTTGGGTACTCAAATTTTTACGAGTAGCCAAGGGAATTCAGGTTAGGATCCAGGTTAGCTTTGACGAATTGTAGAGGAGCATATGGAGCAGGAGGCTTCTGCGTATAGTTATATAGTTTTCCGCTGTGTTGGCATCTCTGAGTATCTTCTGTGTGTATTGAGTTGTAATAACTAGACATGTGTTTATAACTGTCTAGTATGTGATGTATTGTCTACGTAACTCTGATATTTGATGTATACTATGTAATACTTATGTTACTAATAAATTTGTTTGTTCCGCTGTTGAGATTCTTGTGTTGTTTATTCTTTCTCTTCTTTCTTTTCTCTTTTCTATCCCTTTCTTTCTTAAGGATGTATCCATCAAAAATCAAGTTTGAAATGTAAATCAATTAATTCCTTCTCTATCTTTGTTTGCATGTCTGCTTTTTGAGATTTTACAGGTTTTAATGGTCAATCCTCCTTCAAAGCTTCAATATTTTGCATCTAAATCGTAGTTAAATCTTCATGAAGGCAAGGTGAGTGTAAAACTCACAAACTCCAGCTTTTTATATGATCAATATTTCATAATCAGTGAATTACTGAAGCTGAAAAGATAGGCTTTTAAATCGTCAAATACTCTTCAATAAATTGTTGTTATTATCAATCTAAAGAGAATCAAAAGGTAATCTCATTCCAAAATATTGCTATTTCATCAAAATTCTTACTTGAGAAGAGGGTTTTCTGATTCTTTTTATATTTCCTTTTGCATATGCTGTTCTAATTTTCTACAGGTTGTTGGAAGCTTTATTCTCCTCAAAACTTGCTTATTTCAGCAAAAATCTGAGATTTGATCATCTCTAATTCAAGGTGAGTTGAAAACTCATACTGTGACGCCCCACCTCTATGCTCACAATAACAAAGAGTATTAAAGGAAATACTGTCTGTTATTACGAAGAATAAGGCTGGATAGGAGCAGCCATCCGTAGTTAGGCCTTACACTCGTATTGGTTATTTCGATAGGAGTGGTATATATTTTTATTTTTCATCTCTTATTTATTTACTCCCATCGACATACCCAATTCCAGTATAAAACGAACTACGATGGTTCATAATAGTTTAGGACAATAGATATAATAATAACACAGATAATATAAATGCGGAACACAGATAAAACAAAAGTCTCATATATGTATAATAACTGATGTCAGTTACAATACATGTGATACAATACATATGATACAACTACAACTGTCGACTCTGGAAGTTACATATACAAGTACATTATCGTAAATAATATACATGAATATACAACATCCTATACTAAGACAACGACTACACCAAAAAGTATGAAAAGACTTCATAACTCTATCAGCAACCCAAAGTAAGATATCAACAACCTGTAAATACTCGGTCTGACCCGAGTATTACATTCAAAAGAAAATAATACACGGTCAGTCTAATTCAAACTCAGTTATTAGTGCACAGAAGCAATAATAATTAAATAATGAATAGACGACAGTCACAATAAATCTCGTCTATCCGATCCTTAAATAAAGAAATCGGATAACGATAATTATAACACGTAACAGTGTTAAACAACAAATCAGCAAATTAAACCAAATTAGAATACAATTCAGAATATTGAATTGAATAAACAAAACAGTTCAAACCATTGAAATATCAATTAAAATATTAATTCGGGTAGGGCTGCAGTACACGCACGCGTGCACTGCCTCGCCACTACAGCATATGGAATATGCAAAAGGTCAATAAATCGAAACGAAATAGAATATCATAAAAGCCATGCCGCGTGGCTGCAGTTCACGCATGCATGCACTGCCTTGCCACTATAGTGATGATGTACCCAAATATCAACGAACCAAAATCAATGAAGGTTCAACTATCAATTAAAATTATCGATACTGTATGGCTGCAGTGCACGCACGCGTACACTGCCTCGCCACAACAACATATACAGAAATAGCAACAAGGCACAAAGGCCAATACACAAGAATTCATAGTGCAAACAAGTGCAATAAGCAAGCGGCAGCAGTGGAAAGCTTCAACCCAGTGAGTTGGAGTGGTTGACTATCTCAAGCAACAACAACCCAACAAGTTCGAACAAGGCAGAGAAATGCCAAAGTGGTCAAGAAAAGGTGACAACAACTGCAGCCAAAAACATAAAACAGTGGTGCAGGTACAAAATAGAAGGAGGGTGAGGGCACCAAAATATGTCACCACGTCACACTACCATATGAATGCAATGGTGACCAGATGCAATGAAGACAAGGCATCAATGCAAGGCAACAGTTCCTAACAAGTGACCAAATGCGAAGGTAGATAAACAGTTCAACATGACTCAAAGCATAAGTGGTGAACCAAATAGTGGATGTTCAAACATTAATGCAGCAACCCATCAGGGAATCAGGGAAGGCAATTTGACACGGTTACAAGGTCAATGCAATGGAAAGCACAACAGACTCAAAGAAGAATAAAACTGGGTCAAGCAAGGGCAACAAGTGACACAAATGTACATGACTACACAGTACAACCACCACACAATGCAAGAAGGTCAAGTCAATGACTCAACACGGCTGCAGTTTAATGTCAACCGCAATGCGTCATGTATCAGCTCCAAAACAATTGCATACATCAAGCAGTACTAGTCTCGAGCCCATGGCAGTGCAAACCAAAAATGCAACTGCAACTTACATGGGGAGTGACAAAGTAAAATGAGCTAGAGTGCTACTAAGAAATGAATAAGGCAAGCCAACATCAGTGACAGTGCCTCAACAATGAAAAGGCCAGGCAACATAAAGAAAATTTAAAGCATCGGGGAACAGAGGCAAGGCACATGTCATGCTAGATTCATACGAACCAAACATGCAGCTGATTCAAATAATGTCAACAACGTGATAGAAAAATAGTGACACAGCATAGCATAGCGCAACACAGGGATAAGCTACACAACAGATGCAACTGGCATCAACATTTATACAAACATGAACTAGTAACCAATGTACAAGTATCACAATCAAGAAACAGGTGCAGTGCCGAAGCAAATGACAAATATATTGCTTTTTCAAAACAAATACAGTACAGTGCAAACTCATGAATGCAAAGTGAAACTGCAACAGAGAGTGCCGAGGTTATCCAAATCATAAACATAAGGGTCGAAGGATAACCAATCGTCGAACAACCCAAAATCATCACCACAGAATCAAAACCAAACTAATTAATTAAATTGAAAAAGGAAGAAAAGACATAGTGGCCAAAACAGCAAGTATAGAGGAACAAGATCAACACCAAAAAATCAAATGACCGAAATCAAAAGAAAACCAGTGTCGTAATGGCCATGAAAACAAACCAAGTCAAAATCATCAACGTCGAACAAATTAAACTGCGGAATAAATCAATTAACAAATTCGCTAATTATAGAATGAATTAGAAGTGAGTGAAATGAAATCACTCACCTTGGTTTCGAAGAACCCCAATTCAAGCGGCCGAAACAAAGAGAAGGCCATCAATTAGAAGCAACCGAGAAATCACTGAAGAGAGCAACGAACATTCGAAATCGGCATTCAGGAAATTCGCGAAGCCCTAATTTCTACGAAAGAGGGCCGCCATTTTTATCGTTGCTTTTGGCTTTAGGGTTACGAATAAAATGAATAAGGGGATTGGTATTCGTTATTATCACGGCACCAAGGCATTGCAAACGTGGGCCAAGACTTAGAATTGTAAAAATCACATATTCACCTAACCAATTTTTAAACGAATTTACAACAGATTAAAACACCAACAACAATTAACCACTAAGTTAATCGTCATTTGACGATGATAAATTTTCACAAAATCACTGGTTGTTACAGACTCCCCTCCTTATAAAAATTGCGTCCCCACAATTTTCATAATTAAGGTCGTCACTAACAATAAATTTTCTAATATAAACTGGTTAAGCTAGATAATGAAGGCAGAGAATTCAAACGTCAAAGAAATCTTTTAATTTCAATAAAAGAAATTCAAAATTATCAACAAAATCTAACTATCAATAGATAGTTAGAAAACAACAAAGGCCTAATTATAAAAAAACGATAATCAAATCAACAAATCTTCGATTATCAAAAACGATAATCAAATCAACAAATCTTCGATTATCAAAAACGATAATCAAATCTCAAATCAACCAATATTCGATTATCAAAAACGATAATCAAATCAACAAATACTCGATTATCAAAAACGATAATCAAATCTCAAATCAACAAATATTCGATTATCAAAAACGATAATCAAATCTCAAATATTCGATTATCAAAAACGATAATCAAATATCAAATCAACAAATATTCGATTATCAAAAACGATAATCAAATCAACAAATATTCGATTATCAACAACGATAATCAAATCTCAAATCAACAAATATTCGATTATCAAAAACGATAATCAAGTCAACAAATATTCGATTATCAAAAACGGTAATCAAATCAACAAATATTCGATTATCAAAAACGATAATCAAATCAACAAATATCTTATTATCAAAAATGATAATCAGAACTCATATCAACAAATATCCAATTACCTGCAGATAATTGGAAACAACAAATATCTAGAAATCAATAAAGATGACTAGAAAATCAACATAAAAGGTTGGATCGATCCCATCAGATGGCGAGTTTTAGCTACGCCGCACGTGCATCAACATATGGCCGAAGCCTACCAAGTACCCAACATAATTTTGGCGCCCAACATATGACCCGAAGGTCCAACATATGACCCGAAGGTCCGGTACTGGTATTGCCCCGAAGGTCCAACATATGACCCGAAGGTCCAACATATGACCCGAAGGTCCAACATAGTGGCTCGAAAGCACACGAAAATCATCATATATTCAATTAACGAGTCCGGAATTAACCGAAATAGCAAACGCACATGTCCGATACCACGTGTTTTACTAAATCGTTTGATTCTCTTCATCGTTTCCTTGAACGTGTAAAATCATCAAAATCATCAAACAGCAAATATTTCAATTAACGAGTCCGGGATTAACCGAAATAGTAAAAGTGTGGTTTCATACTCCGCACTTTTGCTACATCGTTTAAATCTCTTCATCGTTTCCTTGAAAGTGCAAATTGTGTATTCCAAAAATAACATTTCACATTCTCAAGCGGACAAGTCCGGAATTAAGCGAATCAGTAAAAGAAAGGGTTCATAATCCTCGATTTTTCTGAAACGTTTAAGTCACTTTCTCATTCTTTTGAAAACGCAAAACTAAAAAATTTTGAAAACAATTTTTATTTTTAAAACGCTTTTTATAATCACGTGGTTAAATCAGCAACATAAGTAGCAACTTCAACAAAGAAATGGTACTTCTCAAAACAACATAAAACTAATCTCAAAATCAGCATTGCGGGATAACCGCTTGAAAATCCACTTTAAAATTTGACGGTTACTGAAGTCAAAGCGACAGTAAATTTTAAACGTCAAAATCTCATCAAAATAATTCGCATCAAAATTTCATATCAGTGAATTTTCATTCATTAAAATGTCAACAAAACACCTTGCTTCAAAATATAACATTGGTGTAAAAATCCCGTTATAATAATAACGGCAACAAAATACATTTCATAACCAAGCATCGGTTCAACGTAAAATTAATGCAGTAACGTGCAACATAAATTTGCACGTATACCGCAAAATGAACAAAGAAATCATTCTATTATATCTTCAATAAAGATATTTTAAAACAGCAGCAATCTAATCAGATATGATTAGCATCAAAGAAAACCAACAAGAAGTTTCAAAAAATCAAATCCACTGGTTAACAACATAATGAAATTAAATTCATTTTCATATTTTGATTTTTAAATCAAATTAATTATCAGCTGTACACAGCGAAGACAGTCTCATTGTTTCCGCTGCGCACTCTGGTAAACAGAACACAATCAATCAAATCATCAAAGCATAATTTCACTTTTTTTTTAACTAAAGATACTTAAAAATTTAATCAGAATTTTAAAACTTTAGTTTTGACTCAAAGCACATAAAACATCGACAAATAGTTGTAACACATGTTCCATCTAAGTTATGTTTTATATTATGTCCATAAACCCCAAGCTCTGATACCAACTGTGACGCCCCACCTCTATGCTCACAATAACAAAGAGTATTAAAGGAAATACTGTCTGTTATTACTAAGAATAAGGCTGGATAGGAGCAGCCATCCGTAGTTAGGCCTTACACTAGTATTGGTTATTTCGATAGGAGTGGTATATATTTTTATTTTTCATCTCTTATTTATTTACTCCCATCGACATACCCAATTCCAGTATAAAACGAACTACGATGGTTCATAATAGTTTAGGACAATAGATATAATAATAACACAGATAATATAAATGCGGAACACAGATAAAACAAAAGTCTCATATATGTATAATAACTGATGTCAGTTACAATACATGTGATACAGTACATATGATACAACTACAATTGTCGACTCTGGAAGTTACATATACAAGTACATTATCGTAAATAATATACATGAATATACAACATCCTATACTAAGACAACGACTACTCCAAAAAGTATGAAAAGACTTCATAGCTCTATCAGCAACCCAAAGTAAGATATCAACAACCTGTAAATACTCGGTCTGACCCGAGTATTACATTCAAAAGAAAATAATACATGGGTCAGTCTAATTCAAACTCAGTTATTAGTGCACAAAAGCAATAATAATTAAATAATGAATAGACGACAGTCACAATAAATCTCGTCTATCCGATCCTTAAATAAAGAAATCGAATAACGATAATTATAACACGTAACAGTGTTAAACAACAAATCAGCAAATTAAACCAAATCAGAATACAATTCAGAATATTGAATTGAATAAACAAAATAGTTCAAACCATTGGAATATCAATTAAAATATTAATTCGGGTAGGGCTGCAGTACACGCACGCGTGCACTGCCTCGCCACTACAGCATATGGAATATGCAAAAGGTCAATAAATCGAAACGAAATAGAATATCATAAAAGCCATGCCTCGTGGCTGCAGTTCACGCTTGCGTACACTGCCTTGCCACTATAGTGATGATGTACCCAAATATCAACGAACCAAAATCAATGAAGGTTCAACTATCAATTAAAATTATCGATACTGTAAGGCTGCAGTGCACGCACACGTACACTGCCTCGCCACAACAACATATACAGAAATAGCAACAAGGCACAAAGGCCAATACACAAGAATTCATAGTGCAAACAAGTGCAATAAGCAAGTGGCAGCAGTAGAAAGCTTCAACCCAGTGAGTTGAAGTGATTGACTATCTCAAGCAACAACAACCCAACAAGTTCGAACAAGGCAGAGAAATGCCAAAGTGGTCAAGAAAAGGTGACAACAACTGCAGCCAAAAACATAAAACAGTGGTGCAGGTACAAAATAGAAGGAGGGTGAGGACACCAAGATATGGCACCACGTCACACTACCATATGAATGCAATGGTGACCAGATGCAATGAAGACAAGGAATCAATGCAAGGCAACAGTTCCTAACAAGTGACCAAATGCGAAGGTAGATAAATAGTTCAACATGACTCAAAGCATAAGTGGTGAACCAAATAGTGGATGTTCAAACATTAATGCAGCAGCCCATCAGGGAATCAGGGAAGGCAATTTGACACGGTTACAAGGTCAATGCAATGGAAAGCACAACAGACTCAAAGAAGAATAAAATTGGGTCAAGCAAGGGCAACAACAAGGGACACAAATGTACATGACTGCACAGTACAACCACCACACAATGCAAGAAGGTCAAGTCAATGACTCAACATGGCTGCAGTTCAATGTCAACCGCAATGCGTCATGTATCAGCTCCAAAACAATTGCATACATCAAGCAGTACTAGTCTCGAGCCCATGGCAGTGCAAACCAAAAATGCAACTGCAACTTACATGGGGAGTGACAAAGTAAAATGGGCTAGAGTGCTACTAAGAAATGAATAAGGCAAGCCAACATCAGTGACAGCGCCTCAACAATGAAAAGGCCAGGCAACATAAAGAAAATTTAAAGCATCGGGGAACAGAGGCAAGGCTCATGTCATGCTAGATTCATACGAACCAAACATGCAGCTGATTCAAATAATGTCAACAACATGATAGAAAAATAGTGACACAGCATAGCATAGCGCAACACAGGGATAAGCTACACAACAGATGCAACTGGCATCAACATGTATACAAACATGAACTAGTAACCAATGTACAAGTATCACAATCAAGAAACATGTGCAGTGTCGAAGCAAATGACAAATATATTGCTTTTTCAAAACAAATACAATACAGTGCAAACCCATGAATGCAGAGTGAAACTACAACAGAGAGTGCCGAGGTTATCCAAATCATAAACATAAGGGTCGAAGGATAACCAATCGTCGAACAACCCAAAATCATCACCACAGAATCAAAACCAAACTAATTAATTAAATTGAAAAAGGCAGAAAAGACATAGTGGCCAAAACAGCAAGTATAAAGGAACAAGATCAACACCAAAAAATCAAATGACCGAAATCAAAAGAAAACCAGTGTCGTAATGGCCATGAAAACAAACCAAGTCAAAATCATCAACGTCGAACAAATTAAACTGCGGAATAAATCAATTAAAAAATTCGCTAATTATAGAATGAATTAGAAGTGAGTGAAATGAAATCACTCACCTTGGTTTCGAAGAACCCCAATTCAAGCGGCCGAAACAAAGAGAAGGCCATCAATTAGAAGCAACCGAGAAATCACTGAAGAGAGCAACGAACATTCGAAATCGGATTCACGAAATTCGCGAAGCCCTAATTTCTATGAAAGAGGGCTGCCATTTTTATCGTTGCTTTTAGCTTTAGGGTTACGAATAAAATGAATAAGGGGATTGGTATTCGTTATTATCACGGCACCAAGGCATTGCAAACGTGGGCCAAGACTTAGAATTGTAAAAATCACATATTCACCTAACCAATTTTTAAACGAATTTACAACAGATTAAAACACCAACAACAATTAACCACTAAGTTAATCGTCATTTGACGATGATAAATTTTCACAAAATCACGGGTTGTTACACATATTTTCTAGCATAGATTGAGATTTCAAGGTTAGAAATCTCAATTTTATTTTTATTGCATGTTCATTTGTGAATCGCTGTCAGTAAATTAGGCATATCTTTTTCGTTTTAATTCGTAATTGTATTTTGTCTAAAGTTCTTGAAATCTTGAAGAATGTATGCTAACTTTCATGTTAAATACTTTCGCAAATTTTGAGCATAGAGTATCGAAAACCCCAATACTTACTTACTTCCCTGTCATTGGAAAACTGTGCTTAATATTGTTGGTAATTTTAGCATATCTTTCTCATATGATATCCAAATTTAATGATTCTTGATGTTCTGGAAAGTTTAGCTTATCTTCTATAGCTTTATTGTTTTGTATTTTGTTCAATTTTGAGCTTTAAATGGTCGAAAGTTGCTTCTAATGACGCTGTCCCGAGGCTAAAATGACAGCAGATGTGAACTTTAAATCTGAAAATTGTTTTAGTCGTAACTTTTTCATTGTTTATCGAAATTTGATAATTATGAATGTTATGGAAAGATTAATTTATGTGAAACAACTTTTATGTTTTGTGTTTTCTATAATTTTGATGTTAGCTATGTCAAAATTCAGTTTTTCCACCGCTACCCCGAGAGCAAATCAAATATTTGTTGTGTCATTGAAGCTGAAATGAATTTGATCATAACTTCTTCGTTTCCTAACCGATTTTGATAATCTTGGTCATTCCAAAAAGCTTAGAAACTAAGCTACAACTTTTTTCATTCATTTTACCAGAATTTGAAGTTTACTATGTCAAAATTGTGGTTTTTCGTCTCTGGCCTGTTAGTGCATAGCTATCGGCCTTAGTCTCTTTTCTCCCATTGTTTTCAACGCAGAACCCCGACTTTGCGACGCCATCCTGGGCACGTCCGATGTCAGAATCTGCCATTCTTGGTCTTGTTGGAAAGATGAAGTGATGATCTACACTTTTGTAAATCTGGGTTGGTTAGCTATGACGATCTCGTTGCCGAAGTTGACCATTGCGCTGTTTTGAATAAACAGAAAATCCTAGTTTTGGTCCAACTTTAAGACGACGCCACTTCTTCGTTTCAAGTCCGAATCGAACGATTCTTTTAGCAAATTGTAGTAGAAGTATTAGTCTATTCTCCTACCAAATTTCATGAAGATCTGGGTTCAGTTGCCCCTTCGAACTCATCGTCGAAGTTGAACATTTGCGCTGTTTTTGCACCGCAGTTTATAGTGGTTTTAGTCCGACTTCGAAGCGACGCAGAATCTTCATTTCAAGTCAGAATTGGATTAGTCATTTTGCAGATTAGAGTAGGGCTATTAGTCTACATTAGTGTAAAATTTCATGTCATTTGGACTCTGTTTTCAGGTCCAAACCTGCTGTCGAACTAGTGATCATAGCTTGATTTCAGCGGTGTTTATATTTAGAATAATTTCCACCATTTTTGATATTTTTCCGAATTCTTGAGTTTTCTCTCTAGATTTCGTGCACGGGTTTTATAAAGCATTTTAAAGTGTTTTTCAAACAAATTAGCTTGTGAAATTATTATATAGTATTCTTTTAATCTATAAAATCTATTTATTCTCCATAATAAGGGAATTTTCAAATATCGTCTTCAAAATTGATTTCGGAAAATGGTTTTAAAAGCTTTTTTTCTCAAATAAATTATTTTAAATTTAAAATGCACATTTATATACTATTCGAACGTATGAGAAAGAGAATTAAATGATTTAGTAAAACACGTGGTATGGGACACGTGCGTTTACTATTTCGGTTAATTCCGGACTTGTACGATCGAAAATATCCGGGTTATGATTTTGGAGTTACTTAGCCAATTTATGGCGGGTATTTGAGATTATAATTCCTATATTAAAGAATTATTTAAGATGGCCAATATTTGGCAAACACTATGGTTTGAGATCTCCTATATAGGAGTATGGTCGATGAGATCCACCACGATGACTTATTTACTTGCCAATGATATAAGGCAAGTCTTGAGTTTATGATTTTATATTTTGAGATTTATGGTTTATGAGGAACCATCATGATGTTTTCACTTGTTGATGAGATGAGACAAGTTACGATTCCATTTAATGCTTGTCGATGAGATGAGACAAGTATGGTGGCTCTTTGTCACTCGTCAATGAGACTATGCGAGATATAAATTTTTGAGTTTTATGATGTTTCTAGTGTGGCATCGACTAACAGCTAGTAAACCTCTAAGTGCGAATGTGTGGTATGGGACACACGTTAACACTTTTTGGGTTCCTATCCGTGAGTTTGTGACACATTCATAATGTTTACCTAACATAACTACTTGGAGAGGTGTCAGCGACCTTGTCACGAGGACGAACTGCTTTGGGAGGTGTTAGCGACCTTGTTAGGGCTGACAAAACGGCTTGAAGAGGTGTCAGCGACCTTGTCATGAGGACGAACTGCTTTGGGAGGTGTTAGCGACCTTGTTAGGGCTGAAAAAATGGCTTGAAAAGGTGTCAACGACCGTGTCATGAGGACGAACTGCTTTGGGAGGTGTTAACGACCTTGTCTAAGGCTTCGGCCATCTGAGTTTAGCACGTGCAGCATTGCTTCGGCATTATAATCGGGGATTTGGCCAATCCGGATTTTCTAAGTTTTCTGTTTTATTATGATTTCACCTTTTTAAGATGTTTTATTACATCGATAGCCTAGTGCTATATAAGATGTTATATATGTGGTGATTTCAATTATGATGTTTTGAACTCTTATCGAGTTCCTTGAGTTATGAGTTTTGATAATTTTAGGATTTTATAGGATATTCCGTGTTTTTCCATTTTGGCGAGTTGAGATTGAGATTTATATACATTTACACCGATGAGATGAGATATAATTGAATTTGGAAATTCATCTATAATTGAGTTTTAGATCATTTGAGAATGTTTTATGTTTGCCATTTTGGCGAGAGTTTGTGTTGATGTTTCTCCTTTTGAGGAAATATGGTTCATGGAAACCATGTAGACATTTTAGGATGTCGCCGATGATATGAGGCACTTGTGTTTGATTTGAGTTACCTCCTTCGAGGTATTTGTTCACTTAAGTAGCGTTTGTTACTTAAGCGTTGAGCTTATGAGTTACATGATTAAATTCATCATCACAATGCAACCAATGCATCCATATCACACAACATTGCTAATCTCATATCTGAGATTCAAACCATTCAGGGAAATCTATATCATCCATATATAAACAAGGATTTAATAATCACATCATATATAATTAATTTAAAACGAATTAAATTAATTACATCATCTCTAATTAATTTAAAGTAAATTAAATTAATTACCTCAATCTATAATCCTGCTTACATAACCATTGGTTACAAACAAATCAACTAATTAATTAATTAACCACTAATTAATCATCTTTGATTAATCACCCTTGATTAATCAACCTTTAATTACATTCAAGTAATTAATTTCACAAATTAATTATTCTTAATCAAATATTGTAATTAACCTCTAATTACTTCATTAATTAATTAATTATAATTAATTACATTAATCCTTAATTAATTACATTAATTAATTACTTTAATCATTTATCATTAATTAATTACTTTAATCATTTATCATTAATTAATTAATCTCAGTTAATTAATCCTTAATTATATCATTAATTATATTAGTTAATGATTCCTAATTACATTTAAATTAATTAACTTCATTAAGTAATTAACCTTAATTATTAATCACCTTGATTAATTAACTTCAGTAATTAGCTATTCTTAATTACTTTATTGAGTAATTTGATTACCCTTAAATTAATTATATTTAATAATTAATTAATTATTGATCATCCTTGATCAATTTTATTTGTAATTAATTATCCTTAATTATTTATATTACTTATTTCCCAAATGAATTAATCAATAATCGCTTAAATTAATTGCACCAAGTAATTAATTATTAATTATTTCTCAAAGTAATTATCTTCCATAATAATTTACACAAGCAATTAACCCAAATTCTACCATACTTCAATAATTTACATTCAATAATTACTCATCTTAATTACTTCTCTAAGTAATTATCCTTCATTAATTACTTATTAACTCTTCAAATGATTATTATAAATTAATTAAACTTAATTAATTAATAATAATCTAATCAAATTAATTTATTAATTACAATGAGTAATTAATAACTTTAATTACCTACACAAAGTAATCATACTTAACCAAATTCTATAATGATTATCTAATTTAATTAATCTAATTAATTATCAAAATTAATTACTTAATTAATTAATAAATAATCCTAAGTAAATGACCTTAGTTAACCTTTCATCAATTTCTTTAATTACCTTACTTAAGTAATTAATTTAAATTAATCACCATTAATCACAAATTTAATAATCATTTAATTAATCACTAATTATTTAATTAATTAAGTTTTAACTAATTAATCTTAACCACTTGATTAATTTCTAATCACAAATTAAAATCATAACTAAATTAATTAATGATCTTATTCCCAAATTAATTAATTTTAATCAATTAACTTCAACCTTAATTAACAAATTCAAAAATCCCTAATTAATTAATTAAATAAATTAATTAATTAACCATCTAATTTCCTTACTAATTTAATAAACCAAAATCATTTAAATATTTGATTTATTACAAATAAAACATTTCTTATTAATAATTTCATTATCATTACAAAGAAATGTTTAAAACAACTTACTT
Organism: Allium cepa; assembly: GCA_030765085.1. NCBI lineage: Eukaryota > Viridiplantae > Streptophyta > Magnoliopsida > Asparagales > Amaryllidaceae > Allium > Allium cepa. The sequence goes on from CM060931.1 coordinate 39,194,817, forward strand.
TAAAATTTGTTTCCAAATTTCATTTTTAAATTTAAATTTAATAATGAAAACCAAACTTAACTTTATCAAAGTTTTTTTAAAAAAAAAATATTTTCAAAATCTTTTTAAAACTTATGCTAAAAATCTCTCATTTTATAAAAGGGATTTAAACCCATATTTATTTAAGATTCAAATCATATTTAAATTTGATTCAACATTAAAGGATGTTTAAACATTTCAAAATTTTAAAAACTTCTTTTCTTTTCAAAACATGATTCAAATTTGAATCTTGTTTCCAGATTTAAACTTATGTTTAAATCTTCTATTTTAATTAAAAGCTTTTTACTTTAATTTCAAATTTATTTAAACCCTTTTAAAGTTGTTTAAACATTTTCTTTTAAAAAGTTTAAATTAAATTTCAATCCTGGATTCAAATCTCATTTGAAATTCATACTTTAATTTAAGTTTAAATTCTGTTTTTTTTAAAACCCTGCTAAGTATATGAGATAATTAAGGTTCGAACGAAACCGAAGGCATCACCTCGTTACACTCATTTTGGAATCACCCTCAGAGTTAACGACGATAACTTGCACTCTGAACCACCATCTCGAATCTATAAGAACTAGTCCGTCAACTCATTACGGAATCACCCACAGAGTTATACTGACGCATAGTCCTTACACCTCGAGTCTTCACAAGGCTCCACTTGGATTCACGATCTAACGTTAATTTGGAATCGATGTGGTTTTTGGATATCCAAATATGGAAACCCGATCCCGGTCTCATCGAAATCCAAAGCGTGTCTTTTAAGTCCAAGTTGTTTTAAAGTTTTTTTTAAAAAAAAACAATTCAATTACAGTATCTATATACACACAGATAGATAATTCATAAATCACAATTGATAATCAACATTATCAAATAACAGGTAATCCACATTATCAATATCAAATAAATCTTCCCTATATCACCATCACAACAGATAATCTAAGTTATCATCACAATGCAACCATGCATTCATACTACATAATAATACTTATCTCATTACTGAGATCACAAAGCATCCAAGACAATCAATGTCATCCATTCATACATAAGCAATGATTTACCATAATGTAATTAATTTAAAATGAATTAAATTAACTATCTCTATCTCTAATTAATTTAAAGTGAATTAAATTAATTACTTCATCTTTAATTAATTTAAAATAAATTAAATTAATATCTTTACCAATATAAATCTTTCTTACTCAATCATTTAATTGATTTAAAATCAATTAACTAATTATTCAAAATAAATCACCCTAATTAATCACTCTTGATTACTTATCCTTAATTTCATTCAAGTAATTATCCTTAATTAATTTCACAAATTAATTGTTTTCCAAACAAAACAGTAATTAACCTTTAATTACTTTAATTAATTAATTAATCATATTTAATTACATTTATCCTTAATTAATTACATTAATTAATTACCTTTTATCATTGACTAATTGATCATAATTAATCATCTTTAATTACATCATTAATTAAATTAATTAATGATCTTTAATTATTACTCCAATTAATTACCTTAAGTAATTAACTCATAATTATTAATTTTCCCAGATTAATTACATTTAGTAATTAACTAACTTAATTACTTTATTAAACCAAATTAATTATCCTTTTAAATTAATTACCTCATTCTTAAACATCTCCCCTTAATTACAACCTATAATTATTAAACAATTACTTAACTAAGTAATTTTCAAATCTTTTATTACATAAGGTAATTATCTTTAAATCCTACGTGTTTAAAATTAATCAAACTTAATTAATTAAATTAAACAATCATATTATACAAAATTAATTACATTAGGTAATCAATTTCATAAGTAATTATACTCAAACCATTCATAATTGACTATTATTATATTAATTAATCTAATTAATTATAAAAATTAACCATATTAATTAATTTGTTAAATAATCCTGGTTAATGACCTTCATTAACCATTATCTAATTATTTCATTTAGTAATTAACTAAAATTAATTACAATTTGAATTATCTTTAATTATTCATTAATTAGAGTTAATTATTAAATTAATTAACCTTGATTTAAAACTTAATTACATAATTAATAATATTCATTCGTCATTAATTAATAATCTAATTAATGATCTTAATTATAGATTGATTAATCATTAATCAATTATTAATTCCAAATTCAATTAATTAATTTAATTAATTAATTAACCATAATTACCTTATAAATTAATTATAAAACATTAATCTTAATTTAAATTTCAAGATAAAACATAACTTAATTATCTTTAAAACAATTTTTTTTAAAATCAAAGTACCATTGAATTTACTTTAAATTTTCATTTTAAATACAAGTTTAAATTAAAAGTAATTTAAACTTATCAAAGTTTGAAAATTTTAAAACTTATCTAAATTTCAAGACAAAACAAAAGTTTGTCTTAAAAATGAAATCATAAAAATTTGAAGTTAAATTCATTTCAAAATTTTAGAAGTTTCAATTCATTCTTAGTTTAAAATTTTCAAATTTAAATCTTCTTTTTAAATTTAAAACTGAAGTTCATATTTACACTTAGATTTCCAGATTTTAAATAAATCTTCAAATCTTACTCATATTTTTAAAACCTCATTATTAAAAGGTTTAAACTATTTTACCAAAACAAAATAGTTAATTAAGTTAAATTTTTGAAACTTTTATTTTTATTTAAAAACTGGGATTTGAATTTAAATCAAAAATTCAAACTTGAATTTGAATTTAAACTTAAACCTTACTTTAAACATAAAACTACAGATTTAAAAAAAATTAAAACCCAGATTTAAAAACAGGTTTTAGGAACCTGGATAGTACAGTTCAACCCGAGGTCCCCTAGTACTACTTCGGGTTTAAAGCCTGATTACTCCGAGACATCATCCTACTTGCTTCGAGCAAACTCAAAGATCTCCCCTGCAACATCCAAAATCCCAACATTTCACCAGAAATCTCATCGCCGTGCATATGCACGGCGACCACCGCCTCTACTGATCATCATAGATGATCCAACAACTTCCAGAAACCCATGTATGCCCACAGAAACCCTCAGATCGAACAATAAAACAAGAATTCAAAATTGAGCTCTAAAAACCCAAACCTGAAAACATGTTTCAGGTTTCTGACCCAACCTGTCAACGACGACCATACGCCGCTCCGACCACCTGAGGTCCACCCACTCCGGCCTCGAGCTCCTACACACACCTACTACACATTCACCAAATACCAGAACACTCGATCAACTATTCATATCGAAAAGACCTCTTTCATAAAACCCATCAATACTAGGGTTAAATACTGAAAATCAAAACTGCATCCACCCTAACCAATTTTATCCACATTTCTGATTTTTCTAAGAATCTATGATCCTTCCTCTATAACTCAGAAGATTGCTGAGTTTCCTCAAGTCACAGATTGCAAGAACTTGCTCAAATTCATTTTTAGTTCAAGAACAAACTGCTATTGAAACTAAACTCTAAAAATCCTAATACTTGTTTTAAAAATCAAGTTCCAGTAAATGTTTTTAGTTTATGAAACTGGATTTCAATATTAATATGATTGGTTTTGATCAAGATCAACATACAATGGTGTTACTTGTGTTTACAGGGATAACACCCTGTATTTTAACTCACCTAAATTTTTTTAAATCTTAACTTAAGAAAATAAAAACGTTACTTTATAAATTTGAATTCTAATCTATGATAAGCAAACCCTTTTTATTATTCTAAAACCCAGATACTATCTCAAATTAGATAAATTGTAGGGGATTCTATTAAATGGGATGGTGAATCTGGGAACACAGCAAAGCAAAATCAACATGCATATACAATCATAATTTTATCAGACTTTTTTTTAAAAGCACACAAACATATTTTTATCTCAAACATTTAACAAGCAACCTAATTACAGTTTAAGATTTAAATGTAACTCACCTTAATTCAATGCAGAGCTCAGTTGTTCTTTTTGAAATTTGCAGAAATAAGAATGCAGGCATGCTCTCTCTTTTAAAAAATCTGAGTTGCAATTTTTTTGAAATCTGAATGATCATGATCCTTCCTATAATCACTTGCATGAAGAGAGTAGATGCAATTGCTAATTTTCCAAATGCATGCAGATGCTTATCATTCCCAGGTTTGAAACAGAGTGCAGGCTCCACTTGAATTTTGTAGAGTGATGTTTTGAATTTGAGATGAAGATGGGTTTGATTTTGAAGAGGAGTTTAACTTGCAAATTTTTAAACAAATTTTAAATTTTGAACAGGAATTTAATATGCAGGTTTTGATTGTGGATATGAAAAATGAGTTTTGATCTTTTCTTTTGATTAAGGAAATGAAAAAGAATATGCATGAATGAAGATGCAAGCTAAACTAGATGTATTTTCAGATTTAAGGAAATAAAAGAAAAATTAAAACTAAATTTTACACTTGTACAAATGTTATACACTTGTTAAAAGAATGGAACACTTGTTTCTTTAAAATAATTAGTACTAATTTACAAATTAATGTGTATGTTAGCCTAGTTTAACTTGTTAGTTTATATTTAAATATGGGTATAAATTTATAAATGAAAATAAAAACAAATCATGTTTTACAAATTGAAACTTATACATATAATAATTAAACATTTTAAGATTTATACTTTGGAATTTCAAATTCAAATTAAATTCAAAATCAAACATTTTCAAATCAAGTTATATACATAAATTCAATATATACCCAGAAATGTTTTTAACAGTAAGTATAGGCCTACTTATCTTCATGAATATCAAGCAACCATTCTTTATAAAAAAATTAAAAAAAATATTTAGGTTACTCACCTGAAATAAAAATGCAGGTTTGCTTTGCAAATTGCTTCAGGATTTATTCTATGCATTTGAAGATGAACTAGAGGGTGGTGTTTAGATTTGCTTTAATTTGTAAATGTAGAGCTTGCTTGAAAATGGAATGCATATATGTTTTAGGAAGAGGGAAATGCGGATTTTCATATTTGAGGAATGAATAGTTTTGATTAGGTTTTTAGTTGGAAATTTCTCTTAGTTTATGAAATGGAAAAATGAGAAAAGAAAGTGAAAAGAAAACATGCAAGTTTAAATAACAATATTTTGTTTTAAATTAAAATTAAAGGAAAATTAAAACTAAAATTTTGACACATGGCTTAAGCTATTAACACTTGTAAATATCTTGCTTAAATACTTAACACATGTTAACTTATGTCTTAAATTACTTACACATGTCTTTTTAAATGTTTTGTTATTTTAATTAAGTGTATAAGATGAAAAATTCAAACTTTACAGAACATTGATTAGAGTTATAAACCAAAACATCATATAAAATCATGAATTCTAAACTTAGAATTATAATTTTTGTACCAATATCCAGGAAACAGTTCATATTTTACTGTAATTCAACATTTGGGTAATCACTGTTGATTCTTATGTTTATTTGAGTTGAATTTGCTCCTGAAATTGGTGAAGCTATCAGTGATATTGGGAATTTTTTTAGTTTGTATTGAAATTCATTTGTGATGTCGTAATTTGGGATTTTCAGTTATGAACGCTAGTTTTACTGGGGTTAAGAATTTGAGTACTTCGGCTTCAACTATGGATCGAGTTCTAAGATCTTTAGGGTATTGCTAGATGAGGGATTGATGAAGTTGTTGACGGAGATTCAAAGGTGATAGTGGCCGGAAATGGGAGGACTCGTCGTTGACAGGTCAAGCATTGAAAGGGGGAAATGATATTCCAGGTTTTGATTTTAAACTTGAATTCAAATTCGAGTTGAATTCTGAAGGATCTGAGGTTTGAAGGGTGATGTGGGGTTGCTGGTCGATGGAAGATGTCCGTTGATGGTGGCCAGTGATTGCCGGAGTTGGTGAGTGGGTGCACAGAGCAGTGGCGTGCATGTTTGTGATGTTTGGTTACAGGGTTTGGTTGCTCGTGATGGTCTCGAGTAAATTGGTGTAGTGACTCGAAGCAATGTTGCTTCTGACTCGAAGTAAAACAGGGGTACGCTCGGGTTATTTTTGTGTTCTAGATTTTGAAAGAACAGAACCTGTTTTCCAGTTTTTAAAATTTAAATAAAGGTCTTGATGCTAACTAAAATTTAAAAACCTGAATTTAAATTTTGAATTCCATTAGTTTAAATCTTAGGTTTTGAAATAATTTAAATTTTGAAACTTTAGTTTGGTCTTAGCATAATCAGGAAATCTGTTTACAGTTTTTAAATTTTAAAAGTTAAAATTTAAAATGTAAACTTAATTTGAACTTGGGTTTTAAAACCTGAATCTAAAATATGAATTCAAATAAGTTTGAATTTTGGTTTTTAGAAATAATTCAAATTCAGAAAAAAAACTTAAGTTTGGATACTGTTTTTCTGTTTTTTTTAATTTTAAAAGTAAAAGTTGAAAATGTAAAGTTAAAGTTCAAACTGAGATTTTTAAACCTGAAATTTAAATATGTAATCAATAGTTTAATTCTTGGATTTTGACACATTTTTGAATTCAAAATTTAAGATGTTTTAAACTAAAACAGGAAACTGTTTTTCTGTTTTAAATTTAAAAGTAAATTTTATAATGCAACTGAAAATTTAAAACAAAGTTTAAATCTGGAAAACTGAAATTTAGAATAGATGAATCTGAGTTTAATTTAAATCTGGGAATTTAAATTTAGATTTTAAACTTTTTAAAGTATAAAGGAACATTGGTTTTGAATTTAAACTATGAATTTTAATTTATGAAATAAAATTTATAATAGGTTTTAATTCAGTTTTAAAACTGGGATTTGATTTTAGTTACAGTTTTTAAAATAAAATAAGTTTTTAAATTTGAATTTGTTGTAACTATTTTGGAATAATTTGAATTTAAAAATGAAGATGAAAGTGTAAGTGAAGTTCTAAATTTTTAAGTTTGAATCTGGAATGAAAATTTAAATTGTGTTTCAGTTTGAAATTTGAAAAAAAATTAAAATTTAATTTGTTTGAAATAAATTTGTTTAAAAATACTTTATATAAGAAGAATGTTTCTTAATTTAGAACTTAAGAAATTAGTTTCATTTAAATTATTAAATTAATTTAAATGGAATATTAATTATTTAATCAATGAATAGTGTAAATGTTAATTAAGTAATTAGTAATTTTTTAAGTTAAATAATCAAGACTTGAGATTAATTAATTAAGGTTAATTAATCTATAATTAAGGATGGTTAGTTAAATTTTAATAAATGATTAAGATTTATTTAATCAAGTGATTAAAGAAAATTAAGATTTTAATTAACACTTAATTAATTAATAATTAGAGATTAATTAAATTGTAATTAATATTAACTAATTGGTAATTAATAATGATTTGTATAAGTTAACTCTTAATTAAGTAGTTAAGAAATGTTAATGAAGGTCATTAACTTAAGATTATTTAACAATTAATTAATGTGATTAATTTTTGATAATTAATTAAATTAATTAATTAATAATAATCAATTATTTAGGTTTAATTACTTAATGAAAGTAATTAATGAATTAATTACTTGGTGTAATTAATTTGATTAATGTGATTAGTTTAGATTAATTAAGTTAAATTAATTTAAACATTTATGGATTGTTGTTAATTACTTTATGTAATTTATGGATTTGTAATTACTTAAGGAAGTAATTAATTAATAATTAATGAAAGTAATTAAGGATATTTATTATAGAAGTAATTTGGATTTAAATTATTTTGAAAATTTATCAAGGGATAAATGGAAATAATTAATTAAGAGTAATTAATTTATAGGATGAGTAATTAAAGTAGTTAATTACTGAATGATTATTAATCATGGGTGATTAATATATATGGTTTAAATTGAAGATTAATTACTTATGTAATTAATTTAAATAGAGAGATTAATTAAATTATAGTTAGAAATAATTAATTAATTAATGATGTAATTTAGAATTGATTAATTAAGAAATAATCAATAATTGAAGTAATTAATTAATAATGGATTAATGTAATTAATTTTAGTTAATTAATTAAGTAATTATAACTTAATTATGTGTAAAGAGTTAAGCATAATTAACTTGTGGAATTAATATTAAAGGCTAATTACTTGTTGTAATTAGGGAATTATTAATCGGAAATGATTAATTGGAAGAATAATGAGATGATGATTTATAAATTGATTTATAATCAATTGATGGTTAAGTTAAGCAGGATTTTAATGATGAAGTAATTAACTTAATTCATTTTAAATTAATTAGAGATTAAGTAATTAATCTAATTCATTTTAAATTAATTAGAGATTAAGTAATTAATTTAATTCATTATGGAAGGTGTGATAATTAGATCATTGCTTATGTTTGATGATTGATATTAATTGCCTAGTATGATTGTAATCTCAGCTACGAGATAAAAATGTATGTGATATAGATGCATTGTTTTCTTTTGGATGATAATATGGATTATCTGATTATGATATGAATTATCTGTTCGTAATGATAAGGTTGATTATCTATTGTGTTGTGAATTATCAATTTGTATGTATATAGATAATGAATTGAATTGTTTTAAACTCTAAAACAACTTAGCCTTAAAAGACACGTTTTGGATTTCAATGAGACCTGGATCGGGTTCCATATTTGGATATCTGAAAACCACATCGATCCAAATTAACGTTAGGTCATGAATCTGAAGTGAAGATGAAGATTCAGAGTGCAAGGGTTATCGTCGTTAACTCTAAGGGTGATTCCAAAATGAGTGTAACGAGATAATGTGTGACGCCCCACCTCTATACCCACGCTAGCCAAGAACATTACGGTGAATGCTGTCGACTAGCATGGAGAATAAGGCTGTTGAGGAGCGACCATCCGTGTAATTTCTTTGCGAGAGCACCGATATGTCAGATAATATAACATGCATTCTATTTCAAGAGGAAATCCGACATACCAACACAAACTCAAAGCTACTACACAGTGGCTATAAAATCCTTCGGAAACAAATATAGAAATAAACATAACACAAATCAGTCACAGACAATTCATATCACAAAGGCGGAATAAGATATGAATATTACACTAGGAAGTGTACATCAGAGTAGTGGTCTAAAAAGATCCACAATATCACAAATGAATAGTTACACGAACTACACAAAAGAATAAGTATACATTAAGGAGTCTATATCTCAAATGTATACAACAAAATAACTACTAATCTAAGTAGTTAACCCAAAAGTCAAGGAGTTAATCCCGGATGAGAAGTCAAGCAGAAGCACCTGTAACATCTCGGTCTGACCCGAGTATTATTTAATAAGAAAATAATAAACGGATCAGTCTAACTATAAATATCAGATGAAACGATATAGAGTAAGAGATATGACTAAACACATAATAATCACAATGCCAAGCTGTGATATATATATATATATATATATATATATATATATATATAAATATATACTTAGTTGATAATCATCAAGAGATTAATCAATGTCACCAAATCTACACAAGAATCAAAGAAACGTCGTACTCCTAATTTCGTTCACCATACCATAAATATTGACGATAATATCAACGTCAATCACAAAAGTCAATGACACACAAATTCCAGAAGACTACACAAGAAATCCAGAAACCACTAAAGTCAATGACACACAAATTCACCAATGCACAAATATTGATAAAACTTATCAATGGAAATCACGAAAATTGGTGAAACACAAATTCTAGGAATCTACACAAGAAATCCAGAAATCACAAAGGGGGGGAGGCCTATCACAAACGGGAGCATAAAGCTCACCAACACGTGTATCACAAACGGAACGCTAATTCCATGGTCGCTAACCATCACAAATTGAGCCGAAGCTCCACAAACGGTCCGAAGACCATGGGTTGCTACCCCATCACAAATTGAGTCGAAACTCCACAAAACGGGGTTTAGTCTCCCTCGCAGACAAAGAGACATCGCATATTGCTAGTCTAAATCACAAAGATGATCGTCATGATCAGCGAGAAGTGTCAGTTACACTAAGCTAGTAAATATATGAGTTTAGCTTCATGTCCCATAACCACTTGCTTAACTTAAATATTTACGAACAAACTGTAAATCTCCACTAGAAAATTGTCACAAGAGGTTCAATCGAACAAGTCCAAGAATTAACCGACAAAGTAAACGCAAGCGTTTCATACCACTTGTTTTACTAAGCCGTTTAATTAGATTTCTCATACGAGTGAGGTAAAGGTTTGTATATACTAATAGATTGGAAAACGGTTTTATAAACGAATTTGGTATTAAAATAGTATTGAAATCGTTTGAGGAAAGAGTTTTGATATTTACTACTAGTATAGAAAACCTTTATATTTTTAAAGTGACAAATCACGAAGAAGATTGTAAGAACAATCAATCACAAAAATTCACATACGAAGACGTGAATAAAATCCAAAGAAATCGATAAAGAATCCATCGAAATGGATATTCAAAAATCCCTAAAAAGAGTCATCAAAATCATAATAGATGATAACAACAAATAGGATTATCACGAATCGATTTAAATTGGAATTCCAATCCAAAAAGGCAAATTGGACTCAAACAGCAGGTTCAGTCGACTGAACAGAGAATTTCAGTCGACTGACCATGTACATGGAAATTTTCCAGGTTCAGGAAACTTTCTGTTTCCAGTTTCAGTCGACTGTGCAGAGTTTTTCAGTCGACTGAATCATGCCTGGAAACTCTCGGGTTTCAGGTTCATTCGACTGAACAGAGATTTCAGTCGACTGAATCATGCCTGGGCTGTTTTTCAGCCTTGTACAAATGAAGAGCAAACTCTTCCAAAATGCAATCGGACGAACATTGGCTCTAAGGGTTTATGCCAAACGGCAACCCGGCCCTATATGCTCCTCGATGCATCACCAAAAGCATGATCAAACATCCATAAAAGGATTTCACACAAATTTGACTTAAAAACCCAAAAATTGGAATATTTACAAAACCAATCCAAATCAAGAGCAAATTCTCATGAATAAGTGTTAGGAATTCATACCTAACAACCAAAGATAATTATAGTCATAGATGTGAGATAAAAATCTCACATTTGAACTAAATTTATGAAGATGAAGCTTGAAAGCAATGGCAAGAACAAGCACTCTTCAATCTCAACACTAGAAGCTTGAATCTAAGCTCAAAAATAAGAACATTCCCGAAATTAGGTTTAGGAATTTCTGAAATTGGGAAGAGAATAAGTTGGAGAACAAGAAGAGAAGCTTACCAATGGGTTCTTCTTGAGTTTGGAGCAAGGAATTTGATTTGCAAGAGAAACTAGGGTTTTGGAATTTTAATTTCCAATCTCTCCCACCATTAACACTCTAAAAACTGAAATGAGAAGAGAATGAGGGTGAGTGGGGAAGAGTGGCTCAGATTTGAGCATAAGTTAACATAGGGTTGAGCCCAAAAACCAAACCCAAAGTAAAAAGTAGCAGAAATCAACTTTCTCCAAACATATCGAAGCTTATACTTAAAAAGGTCGCAAACGGCATTTTAAACTCAATGGGAGTGGTCCCGAGCCCTAATTCGACCGTATACAAAAAGTAGCTTTTCGGACTAAAATCCGACTAACGATAAAATATTTGAATAAAATATTTAAATATAAAATCGACAAATATGCGGGTTGTTACATAATGCCTTCGGTTTCGTTCGAACTCGGAACGAACTTGTATGGATTGAATGCTTTCAAAACATCATCAGGTGGACGATGAGCATTCTAAGTGATATGTCCTATAAAGGTAATCGTAGCCTCAAGCCTCATCAACCGGGAATGGCTAAAACAGGGGAGGTGCAGCAAGGCTTCGTGGGTAGCCCCCACTTGAGAGCGAGATTTACCCCTATCTAGATGTTCATTTATTTCGGCTTAGTGGTGCGGTTGTTGATCACAACTGCGGGGTGGTCATGTTCAAAATTGTTCAGTAAGGAATGGTTTCAGCTTTGTGTTGTAGGGAAGCGGGCGTACTCCTCGGTACGGTGATCTAGGCCACATACTATGACCGGCGGTACCCCAGTAGCCCAACCATTGTATGGAATCCAAAATCAAATAAGTGCCAACGGTTTTGATTGTATTACCCACTTTTGTGGCTAGTAGCTGGAATTTAATCATGTAACAATTTCGGCTATTTCTTATTTACTTGAAAACGTTAGACACTATTATAATATCGTCGGATTTCCTATCAAATGTTTTGGTTAGCGTAAGGTAAATTTTTTTCCATGTTTATGTGTGGGAAGTCTTACGTGATACTTTTTCTTTTCAAAGGTTTTTCAAAGTTAAGCAACTTTAACCTGTTACTCACACCAGACCCATGTCTGACCCGAAGTTATTTCTGTTTTTCTTTAACTCTTGAGTACTCAAATTTTTACGAGTATCCAAGGGAATTCAGGTTAGGATCCAGGTTAGCTTTGACGAATTGTGGAGGAGCAATGGAGCAGGAAGCTTCTGCGTATAGTTATATAGTTTTCCACTGTGTTGGTATCTCTGAGTATCTTCTGTGTGTATTGAGTTGTAATAACTAGACAGGTGTTTATAACTGTCTAGTATGTGATGTATTGTCTATGTAACTCTGATATTTGATGTATACTATGTAATAATTATGTTAGTAATATAATTTATTCCTTCCGCTGTTGAGATTCTTGTGTTGTTTCTTCTTTCTCTTCTTTCTTTTCTCTTTTCTATCCCTTTCTTTCTTAAGGATGATACGACTTTTTGTGGAGAAAAAGTCGGGTCGTCTCAGTTGGTATAATTACTTCATCTTTAATTAATTTAAAAAAAAATTAATATCTTTACCAATATAAATCTTGCTTACTCAATCATTTAATTGATTTAAAATCAAATAACTAATTATTCAAAATAAATCACCCTAATTAATCACTCTTGATTAATTATCCTTAATTTCATTCAAGTAATTATCCTTAATTAATTTCACAAATTAATTATTTTCCAAACAAAATGGTAATTAACCTTTAATTACTTTAATTAATTAAATAATCATAATTAATTACATTTATCCTTAATTAATTACATTAATTAATTACCTCTTATCATTGATTAATTGATCATAATTAATCATCTTTAATTACATCATTAATTAAAATAATTAACGTCTTTAATTATTACTTAAATTAATTTCCTTAAGTCATTAACTCATAACTATTAATTATCCCAGATTAACTACATTTAGTAATTAACTAACTTAATTACTTTATTAAACCAAATTAATTATCCTTTTAAATTAATTACCTCATTCTTAAACATCTCCCCTTAATTACAACCTGTAATTATTAAACAATTACTTAACTAAGTAATTTTCAATCTTTAATTACATAAGGCAATTATCTTTAAATCCCAAGTGTTTAAAATTAATTAAACTTAATTAATTAAATTAAACAATCATATTATACTAAATTAATTACATTAAGTAATCAATTTCATAAGTAATTATACTCAAACCATTCATAATTGATTATTATTATATTAATTAATCTAATTAATCATAAAAATTAACCATATTAATTAATTTGTTAAATAATCCTGGTTAATGACCTTCATTAACCATTCTCTAATTATTTCATTTAGTAATTAACTTAAATTAATTACAATTTGAATTATCTTTAATTATTCATTAATTAAAGTTAATTATTAAATTAATTAACCTTGATTTAAAACTTAATTACATAATTAATAATATTCATTCATCATTAATTGATAGTCTAATTAATGATCTTAATTATAGATTGATTAATCATTAATCAATTATTAGTTCCAAATTCAATTAATTAATTAAATTAATTAATTAATCATATTACCTTATAAATTAATTCTAAAACATTAATCTTAATTTAAATTTCAAGATAAAACATAACTTAATTATCTTTAAAACAATTTTTTTTTAAAATCAAAGTACCCTTGAAATTACTTTAAATTTTCATTTTAAATAAAAGTTTAAATTAAAAGTAATTTAAACTTATCAAAGTTTGAAAATTTTAAAACTTATTTAAATTTCAAGACAAAGCAAAAGTTTGTCTTAAAAATGGAATCATAAAAATTTGAAGTCAAATTCATATCAAAATTTTAGAAGTTTCAATTCATTCTTAGATTAACACTTTCAAATTTAAATCTTCTTTCTAAATTTAAAACAGAAGTACATATTTAAACTTAGATTTCCAGATTTTAAATAAATCTTCAAATCTTACTCATATTTTTAAAACCTCATTATTAAAAGGTTTAAACTATTTTACCAAAACAAAATAGTTAATTAAGTTAAAATTTTGAAACTTTTATTTTTATTTAAAAACTGGGATTTGAATTTAAATCAAAAATTCAAACTTGAATTTGAATTTAAACTTAAACCTTACTTTAAACATAAAACTACAGATTTTAAAAAAAAAACCCAAATTTAAAAACAGGTTTCAGAAACCTGGAAATTACAGTTCAACCCGAGGTCCCCTAGTACTACTTCGGGTTTAAAGCCTGATTACTCCGAGACATCATCCTACTTGCTACGAGCAAACTCAAAAGATCTCCCATGCAACATCAAAAATCCCAACATTTCACCAGAAATCTCATCGACGTGCATATGCACGGCGACCACCGCCTCTACTGATCATCATAGATGATCCAACAACTTCCAGAAACCCATGTATGCCCATAGAAATCCTCAGATCGAACAATAAAACAAGAATTCAAAATTGAGCTCTAAAAACCCAAACCTGAAAACATGTTTCATGTTTCTGACTCAACCTGTCAACGACGACCATACGCCGCTCCGACCACCTGAGGTCCACCCACTCCGGCATCGAGCTCCTTCATACACCTACTACACACTCACCAAATACCAGAACACTCGATCAACTATTCAGATCGAAAAGACCTCTTTCACAAAACCCATCAAAACTTGGGTTAAATAATGAAAATCAAAACTGCATCCACCCTAACTAATTTTATCCACATTTCTGATTTTTCTAAGAATCTATGATCCTTCCTCTATAACTCAGAAGAATCCTGAGTTTTCTCAAGTCACAGATTGCAAGCACTTGCTCAAATTCATTTTTAGTTCAAGAACAAACTACTACTGAAACTAAACTCTAAAAATCCTAATACTGGTTTTAAAAATCAAGTTCCAGTAAATATTTTTAGTTTATGAAGCTGGATTTCAATATCAATATGATTGGTTTTGATCAAGATCAACATACAATGGTGTTACTTGTGTTTACAGAGATAACACCCTGTATTTTAACTCACCTAATTTTTTTTAAATCTTAACTTAAGAAAATAAAACACATTACTTTATAAATTTGAATTCAAATCTATGATAAGCAAACCCTTTTTATTATTCTAAAACCCAGATACTATCTCAAATTAGATCAATTGTAGAGGATTGTTTTAAATAGGATGGTGAATCTGGGAACACAGCAAAGCAAAATCAACATGCATATATGATCATAATTTTATCATACTTTTTTTTATAAGCACACAAACATATTTTTATCTCAAACATTTATTAAGCAACCTAATTACAGTTTAGGATTTAAATGTTACTCACCTTAATTCAATGCAGACCTCAGTTGTTCTTTTTAAATTTTGCAGAAATAAGAATGCAGGCATGCTCTCTCTTTTAAAAAAATCTGAGTTGCAATTTTTTTTGAAATCTGAATGCTCATGATCCTTCCTATAATCACTTGCATGTAGAGAGTAGATGCAATTGCTAATTTTCCAAATGCATGCAGATGCTTATCATTCCCAGGTTTAAAACAGAGTGTAGGCTTCACTTGAATTTTGCAGACTGATGTTTTGAATTTGAGATGAAGATGGGTTTGATTTTGAAGAGGAGTTTAACTTGCAAATTTGTAAACAAATTTTAAACTTTGAACATGAATTTAATATGCAGGTTTTGATTATGGATATGAAAAATGAGTTTTGATCTTTTCTTTTGATTAAGGAAATGAAAAAGAATATGCATGAATGAAGATGCAAGCTAAACTAGATGTATTTTCAGATTTAATGAAATAAAAGAAAAATTAAAACTAAATTTTACACTTGTACAAATGTTATACACTTGTCAAATTGTTATGTTAATTTTGAACACTTGTTAAAAGAATGGAACACTTGTTTCTTTAAAATAAGTAGTACTAATTTACAAATTAATGTGTATGTTAGCCTAGTTTAACTTGTTAGTTTATATTTAAATATGGGTATAAATTTATAAATGAAAATAAAAACAAATCATGTTTTATAAATTGAAACTTATACATATAATAATTAAACAATTTAAGATATATACTTTGGAATTTCAAATTCAAATTAAATTCAAAATCAAATATTTTCAAATCAAGTTATATACATAAATTCAATTTGAAATAAAAATTACAAATTCTATTCAAAACTTATTAATCAAGACAATACATTATCAGTATTGTTTTTATAAATCTCTTAATATTAAATTAAAATCATTTTACAAGAAATTATATTTTTATCAATAAAATATCTGTTTTATTAAGCCATAGAGCCTTTTGTTGAATTTATTCTAAATTTAAAACTCAATCCAATTTAATTTAAACATTTCAATATATTTCTTATCAATTTTAAAATCGTATATTTATTTATGAAATAATTTTAAAAACTCAATACTAATTAAAATCAAAATTTCCAATTTATAATGTATATATTAGAATTTTAAAACATGATTCGATTATTAATTTTAAACTAAAATCATTTATTCAATAACTTTGAAAAGCTTAAATATTAAATAAAACAAATTTTCCAAATTACTACAAATATTAAAACTAGAAAATATGCTTTACTTATTAAAATTAAAACAATACCAATCTATTTAAAATATAAACCATATATTTATATTGTAAATAGAAATCAATTTATTATTTTTAAAAAATAAAAAAATAACCAATTTAAATATTTATTGAAGATGATTATTAAATCAATTAGAATTATTATTAACAGAATATCAATATCAATTTAATTTTCAATACAGATTATTAAATTGATATTGTTAAAAATTTCGGGATATTACAATCCTTCCCCCTTAAAAGAATTTCATCCTCGAAATTTAAAACAAAGGTAATTTAATAATCTTATTAAATTTCAAATTTTAAATTTTATACACAAGTATATATCAAACATATGCTAACAACCAAAAACAATCCAATCAAACAAATCTAATTATCCAGACAAATTCTGGATATATATATACACACACACATACCAGGTTACTCGCCCCAAAGAATCCAAACAATCTATACTATGAAGCTACAAAGCTTCTATACAACTATATCTATAACACTAGGCAAGATATCAGACTATAAACGAGTCTGACTCAACAACCAAAACTCCAGAACTGCTGGTTTCATAACCAGAGATAGATCATACACGTACTCCCTCAGATATACGTGAAACTCATCGAATCCCAGTTATCCAAACTGGCAATCCAATCCTGTAGATCAATCACTTATTCTCCAAGATCACAGAAAAGATCCAAAGCACTTCAGAGCAAACTTTTCAGACTTACCCAATCTTATAGCTCACTTATGATCGGAGACAACTTATCCAAAATTAAATCTCCAACTTCAGAATCCAAATTCCTTCGTCTCTTATCAACAAAACTCTTCGGACGATCCTGAGCTGCCCATAACCTTACTGATCAGCTCATCCCTGCTGATGCTTCTAGAAACAAACTAGACCAATCAACACAACAAAATGATCTCCTTAAGATCAACCAGAACCAAGAACTCAAACTCTACTCCTCAACATCAGAAGACAACAACTTCTTCTGTCCAGAAAAGAAAATCAGATACACTTCTGAACTGCTTCCGCTGCTCAACTCTTATATGAAGTAGAAGAAAATGCTGAAGAAGAACACGAGCACAACTCAACAACATACCCTAGAGATATGGTTCAACAAATGCATAAGAAAAATTCAGAAGTTCCTCCAAAACTCTGAGATGCTACACCAACTCAATCTCTTGAAACCATTCTTCTATAAAGTTGAACCACCCGTACCACTCCTGGAATTCTAGTCGATAAGGAAACTCAACTTCCAGATGCGGACAAAATTCAGACATCCCTGAAGACATCCAAAAAAACTCAGATAACTCAAGAGAACAATCAAACAATCGCAAGTCACTTTTGCGATCAACCCAAACCAAATTCAAGGAAAAACTGTTCTCCCTTAACCAAACGGAACAGCTTAAACTTAATTAGCCAACCCATCGAAGGAATGGGTCCACTCAAATGTTTCAAAACTCCACTTTAGAAAAACTGCAAAGCCAGAAGATCTCTTCCTAACACCGAGAACACTCCAAGCTGCACTGGTGCCACAGATGCCAAAGAATTCCAAATCAAAGCTCTTCGAGAAACTCAAACATCAAAACAAACAGAAACTCCGGCTGAACACAGCCACAACACCGAAGCAGACTCACCTCCTTAACTTGTTCCAAAGAAAACATCTTCGGGAACATCCATAGTCACTGCATCTCATCACGCAGCAACTATTTCCTGAGGTATCAAAATACCATCACTCGCTTCTGCCAACCAACAGGTCCAAATTCTACTCATTTGACTTCAGAAATGAACTCCGAACCTTAACAGGTTTCCATCAGAGATAAATGAAGTTCTTCGTCACTACAGAACTCACTCGAGATGGTATTAGGTCTACAGTCTCGACAGATACACTTCCAAACTCAAACATTCAAACTCCAACCAATGGTGGTCATGCCACACACACTACTACCCCATCTACCTTTATAACTTATGTTGGAAAACCTGGACAGGTAACCCAACAGATAGGTAGAAATAAATATATTTATATATAGATATATAAAAATTACAAATATGCTCTCTCAAGAAAGACACCACTATAGAGCCTAGGTATTCACTCAACCTAATGCTCTGATACCAACTGTATTAACATGTGTTAAGTATTTAAGCAAGATATTTACAAGTGTTAATAGCTTAAGCCAAGTGTCAACGTTTAATTTTAATTTTTTCTTGATTTTAAATAAATCATAAACAAGCTATATAAACTTGCATTTACTCATTTTCTTTTCCTCTTTCTCATTTTTCATTCTAAATCAAAATTTCTTTCAACTGAGAAATTTTTTCCATCTCTTCAAAGAAATCTGCAGAAACCTTTTTCATCTTTTCAAAATATAAATCACTCTTCATAGTCAAACTCATGTGAGCACATTTCCTCAAATCTGTAACAATATGCAAATCTGCATTTCTTTTAAATCTGGGAAAAGAATTTGCCTGCATACATTAATCAAGTAAGGAAGCCTGCATTTTTTTCTAAACAATCTAGGATGAAACTGCAATTTCAAATTTTTCTGCATACATTCAAGCAAGCTACCTGTACGCAAGATGTTTGCATCCATCTATTCTTTAAAATCTAGAAAACAGGAAGCAAGTTTTAAAAAGCATTCAAGCTTTCTGTAAGCATTTCAAACAAGTTTATTAAAGAATGTTCTGCATGTTCAAAATCTGGGCTCTGCATTTTAGTACAGGTGAGTAACTTCGCTTTTAAGAATTTTTAAGGGTAGAGAAATTGTTGCATGTTAAAATACTAAAATATATAAATGTTGCATATAACTTGTCTGCTGTATAAATGTATTTGGTATGCTATTAAATTTCCTGGTTCTGTTTTGTTCTTGACACAAGTTTTTATTTAAATTATTATATCTTTAATTTGTCTTTGTTAAATTATAGGATTTAAATAAGATAGGTATGTTGGTTTCAGAGTTTAGACTTTAAGATTTTATTAAAGTAAAATGTAAACAAAAATGTGACGCCCCACCTCTATACCCACGCTAACCAAGGACACTACGGTGTAATGCCGTCAACTAGCACAGAGAATAAGGCTGTTGAGGAGCGACCATCTGTATAATTGCTTTGTGTGAGTACCGATATGCCAGATAAGATATAAACATCCGACATACCGACACAAACTCAAAGCTACTACACAGTGGCTATTATGTCTTCGGAAACAAATATAGAAATAAACATAACACAAATCAGTCACAGATAATTCATATCACAAAGGCGGAAGAAGATATGAATATATAACTAACACATGAAAGTGCATATCAGAGTAGTGGTCAAATAAGATCCACAACATCACAAAAGAATAGATACAAGTACTAGACAAAAGAATATGTATACATCAAGGAGTCTATTTCTCAAATGCATACAACAAAAACTACTAAACTAAAGTAGTTAGCCAAAAGTCAGAAGATGGTTCCAGATAGGAAGCCATGAGGAAGCACCTGTAATATCTCAGTCTGACCTGAGTATTATTTAATAAGAAAATAATAAACGGATCAGTGTAGCTATAAATATCAGATAAAATGATATAGAATAAGAAATATAACTAAACGTATAATAATCACAATGCCAAACTGTGATAAATAAGTAATTGAAAAATCAATAAGAGATTAATCAATATCGCAAAGATCTTCTCAAAGATAAAAAGGAATTTCATACTCCTAATTTCATTCACCAAGCCACAATAAATGATAAATCAAATCAATAGAAATCATGAAAATAGGTGAAGCATAAATTCTAGAATTCAACACACGAAATCCAGAAATCACAAGAAAAGGATGGCCAATCCCATAAAAATGAGCCGAAGCTCCTCTAGACAGGGAATAGTCCCCCATTGCGGACTTTGAGCCGAAGCTCCTCCTGGTGAGTCAAAAACTCCTCCTGACAGGGTATAGTCCCCCATTGCAGACTTTGAGCCGAAGCTCCTCCTGGTGAACCGAAGTTCCTCAT
Source organism: Allium cepa (assembly GCA_030765085.1). Classification (NCBI taxonomy): domain Eukaryota; kingdom Viridiplantae; phylum Streptophyta; class Magnoliopsida; order Asparagales; family Amaryllidaceae; genus Allium; species Allium cepa. Next base: position 39,215,641 of record CM060931.1, read on the forward strand.
GACAGTGTATAGTCCCCGATCGTGGACTTTGAGCCGAAGCTCCTCCTGGTGAGTCAAAAACTCCTCCTGACAGGGTATAGTCCCTGGTGAATCAAAATTCCTCCTGACAGGGTATAGTCCCCCATTGCGGACATTGAGCCGAAGCTCCTCCTGGTGAACCGAAGTTCCTCATGACAGGGTATAGTCCCCCATTGCGGACTTTGAGCCGAAGCTCCTCCTGGTGAGTCAAAAACTCCTCCTGATTGGGTATAGTCCCCCCACTGCGGACATTGAGCCGAAGCTCCTCCTGGTGAATCAAAACTCCTTCTGACAGGGTATAGTCCCCCATTGCGGACATTGAGCGAAGTTCCTCCTGGTGAACCGAAGTTCCTCATGACAGGGTATAGTCCCCCATTTCGGACTTTGAGCCGAAGCTCCTCCTGCTGAGTCAAAAACTCCTCCTGACAGGTTATAGTCCCCCATTGCGGACATTGAGCCGAAGCTCCTCTTGGTGAATCAAAACTCCTCCTGACAGGGTATAGTCCCCCCATTGCGGACATAGAGCCGAAGCTCCTCCTGGTGAACCGAAGTTCCTCATGACAGGGTATAGTCCCCCATTGCGGACATTGCGCCGAAGCTCCTCCTGGTGAGCCGAAGCTCAGTAAAAACGACGTATAGTCCTCCACGTGGAGAAAGAGACATCGCAAAATGCTAGTCTAAACCATAACATGATCGTCATGATCACCGAGAAGTGTCAATTACAGTAAGCTAGTAAATATATGAGCTTAGCTTTATGTCCCATAACCACTAGCTTAACTTAAATATTTACGAACATATTGTAGATCTCCACTAGAAAATTGTCACAAGAGATTCAATCGAACAAGTCCAAGAATTAACCGACGAAGTAAACGCAAGCGTTTCATACCACTTGTTTTACTAAGTCGTTTAATTAGATTTCTCATACGAGTGAGGTAAAGGTTTGTATATACTAATAGATTGGAAATCGGTTTGACAAAACGAGCTTTGTAATAAAATAGTGTTGAATTCATTTGAAGAAAGAGTTTTGATATTTACTACTAGTATAGAAAACGTTTATATTTTTAAAGTGACAAATCACAAAGAAGATTGTAGGAACAATCAATCACTTAAATTCATATTCGAAGACGTGAATAGAATCCAAAGAAATCGATACTGAATCCATCGAAATGGATATTCCAATAAATCACGAAGAAAATGTCATCAAAATCAATAATAAGTGATAATAAAAAAAGGGAATCAACACGAATCGATTGAAGTTGGAATTCTCAAGCAAATAGGCAAATAGGCAAAACTTACAAATAGGAGTAGGTCGGTCAACCGGACTCCCTGAGTCGGTTGACCGAACCAGAGGCAGGAAGTGCTCGGGCACCAGGTCGGTCGACCGGCCCAGGGGCTCGGTCGGCCGAACCTGTAACCAGCACTTCCTAAACATAGGCAGGAAGTTCCTGGACTACAGGTCGGTCGGCCGGCCCAGGGGCTCGGTCGGCCGAACCTGTATACTTGCACTTCCTACCCTATTTCAAATGAGGTGCAAATCTCGACCAAATTGCAATCGCACGAGCAACGGCGCTAAGGGTTTATGCCAATCGACTACCCGGCTATAGAAACTCTTTGGTTCATCACCAAAAACATGATCAAAACATCAAAGTTATGATTTTTAAAGAATTGAACCCAAAACACCAAAAATTGGAATATTCACAAAAGCAATCCAAACCAAAAGCAATTGCACAAGAATAAGCGTTAGGAATTCATACCTAACAATCGAAGATAATTATATACTAAGATGTGAGATAAAAATCTCACCTTTGAACCCAAACAAATGAAGAAGAAGCTTTAAAAACAAGCTAAGATCAATTCCTCTTCAATAACAACTCAAGAAGCTTCAATCTAAGCTTAAAAGAGAAACATTTCCTAAATTAGGTTTAGGAAATTTCTGAAATCAAAGAGAGAATGAGTTGGATAAGATGAAGAGAAAGCTTACCAATGGGTTCTCTTGAGTTTGGAGCTAGAAGATGGATTTGCTAATGGAAACTAGGGCTTAGGATTTCCTAATTCTTTTTCTCTTTCCCCATTTTTGATGAAGCTTGAATGTATTAGGAATATGAAATGAAGTAATGAAGAGGAGAAGGTTGAAACTGAGTTAAGTGGGGTTAATGGGTTCAACCCAAACCAAAGCCCTAAGTGAAAAAGTGGCAAAAATCAACTTTCTCCAAACATATCGAAGTTTATACTTAAAAAGGTCGCAAACGTCATTTTGAACTCAATAGGGGTGGTCTCGAGTCCTAGTTCGACTGTTTGCAAAAGGTAGATTTTCGAACCAAAATCCGACGAACGATAAAATATTTAAATAAAAAATCGATAAATATGCGGGTTGTTACAGACTCCCCTCCTTAAAGAAATTGCGTCCTCACAATACTTAAGAAGAAAATAAAGAGTAATAACCATAAAAGCATATCAACACAAAAGAAAATTGAAATAAGAAGTTCACCATAAAGAGCACGAAAGAGTTAGCACGAACGGGATCGCTCGATGAATTCTCTGGATTCCCAAGAGCAATCCTTAGGATTTGAGAACCATTGAACTATCACAAGAAGAACATCATTATTCCGAAGGCGCTTAACCTCCGAAGCAATGATGCAAATGGAATGTTGCTCATAAATCAAATCTGGTGAAACTTCAATTTCTACAATATCACCGGGCACATGAATAAAAACCGGAATCCCTAAGGCATTTCTGTAGATAAAAGACGTGGAGAACGTCAAGAATAGCAGAAAATTGAGCCAGTGCAACGGCGTAGTACAGAAACGGTACGCCCGATAAACTAGAAACTCAAATAATTTGGAATATCAGCGTAGTACAAAAACGGCACGCCCAATGAACCAAAGCCCGAATAATTTCGGAACACCGACGTAGTACAAAAACGGTATATCCAATGAGCCGATAAATTGGAACAACGATGTAGTAAAATAATGGTACATCCATTGGTCCAGATAAGATGGAACATCGATGTAGTATAATAACAATACCTCCGATGAACCGAACACCATAAAAGAACATCGGACGCTAGTCCATAAAAAAATGAGATAAAGCTCAATAAAACGAAGTATATCAAAACGCCCGATGAACTTGGTAAAACGATCATAAGATACAAGGAATCTCGAGCCAACGAGGTTGACGCAAATTAAGTTCCTTATGAGAAATAAATATTTCAAAGATTTATGATCGAGGTGGAGAACAAATTTCTCATCCAAAAATGGTGATGACAAATTTTAAAAGTAAAAACAATAGCCGCGAGCACTATATCATGAGTGGCATATCTAGTCTCGATAAGCTATAATGATTTAGAAGCACAAGTGATAGCACGTTCTCCCTTGCAAGAGAATGGCATCCAAACCAATACGACTAGTATCGGTACAAATAGCAAAGTCTTGGTTCCCCTTTAGGAATCACAAGAATAAGAGTATCGAAAGAAAGAGTTCTTTTAAATAATCTTCTTTCCCGAAAAGTTAAAACTTTCAAAATTACATTTATCTTTATGTAATAATCTTTCTAGAAAAATTTACATTTTTACAAGTCAATATATCAGGTCTAACTGTCTCATCAAAGTGTTTAGGAATTCCTATCGATAACGTTGATCAAGCGCATTGACCAGAATTCTTAAAACACTAAATGGGCAATACAATCACAAAATCATATTCTATAGGATAAGTAAGTTTTTCAAAAACTTCTAAGAATATTCTTTGTTCGTTTTAAGAACAAAAATCCAGTTATACTTATAAATAAATCTTATGAAAAAGATTTGCAAAATTTTTAAATTGCTATTTTCATCCAAAATCAATAAATGCAAAAAAATGGAATCATCGAGATATTCGATAGAATGCTCGATACCTAAAATGGATGGAATAAGCTAGACGAATCGAATGACATAATAAGTCATTCATAAGAATAATAACGAGTGCGGAATGCGGTAAGTGGAATGCTAACTCCCGCAACTCGTAGCCAAACGAAAATCGGTGGCAAGGTCGAACTAGAAAGACCTTAACTCCACACAAAAGATTTCTTAGGTGATAATCCTAAGAAAAGCTCAAAAATTACCAGAAAATTCACAAACTACATGAATGAGAGAAATAACACTTTCCCCATCATGTGCGCTTAAAGAATAAAATGATGCCATCAAGTTGGAATCAGAATCACAAAGGAAAAAATAGAAATCTGCTTAACAGATTGAAAATGTCGAAGATGAACAGTCCATACGGGACAAAGGATATGGCTTCGTAATGAAAAAGCCACTCCTTTAACACAAATCACTTCCGAAGCCTAAGTAAAAAAAAATATCGGCTCGGAAAGAAAAATCACATAAAATAATTTCGACATCAATAGAAAGCAAATTGAGTGTTGCGGATCTACCATCCGGATTTGCAACTCTCAAAGAAGTCATCAAGCCCAAAATATTTTCAAAGAAAAAGAATCAACAAGTTCTTTCGATATAAAATAGTGAGATGAAACCCGTATCAACAAGAACTCAAATAAGAAGATCACGAAATAAAACAATGCCATCAAGGATTGAGTGAAAAGTACCTTGACCAAGAGATGTGTTGCCAGGGGCTTGCACGATTTTCAAATTTCCCTCCCTCTTGCAAGGGAGTTTGGAACATGTAGATAAGTAATGACCCGAGCCTTTGCAATAGCGGTGATAGAGGGGTTTCGAGCACTTAATTACATAATGGTCTGTGGAACCACAATTGTAGCATTGTTTACGGCTTGGGGTAGGAGTCTTGGCTACCGAAGTTTCTTGTTCCACCCTCCTCTTGCTTTGAAGTATGGGGCATACAGAAATATGATGACCTGTATTTTTGCAATAACGACAAAAGAGTGGCTCCGGACACTCCTTTGCATAGTGATCCTTAGAATTATAATTGTAGCACCCTCCACGATTAGGGATTGGAGTCTTTGCTACAAAAGTAGTTTGCTTTACTCTCTTATTGGGATTAAGGCTCTTGAACTTAATATGCCTCTTCTTGGAAGTCCCAATATCACAAACACTTCCTTTACCAACCTCTCCATGAAGAAGAGTAACACCCACAAGCTGACTGAAAGAAACTTCAAGTTTCAAAGGTAGAACCATTTCGGGGTTCTTACTCAAAGCACAGATAAACTCTTGATTCTTTACAAGATCCAAAAGTTGTTGGGCAGACATGAATGCGCCATCCAGAGAAGGGCTACTGGATTGACTAGCGCTAGGACTGCTAGAACTAACCATTTCTCTTCCTTTAGAAAAGAAAGAAGGAGAAAAGTTATTCTTAAAATAAATATCAAGCAATCTCGATAGATAAAACAAGGAATCATAAATGAAAATAGGATAGGACGGTACGGAGACCCGAATAAAATCCTAAAGCACGACTCCTAAGATGGACTTAGGACGATGATCCTTGTTAAATTATTCCACATTGTTTTGATGTTTGGCTCTGATACCAAGCTGTGACGCCCCACCTCATACCCACGCTAGCCAAGGACACTACGGTGTAATGCCGTCAACTAGCATGGAGAATAAGGCTGTTGAGGAGCGACCATCTGTATAATTGCTTTGTGCGAGTACCGATATGCCAGATAAGATATAAACATCCGACATACCGACACAAACTCAAAGCTACTACATAATGGCTATTATGTCTTCGGAAACAAATATAGAAATAAACATAACACAAATCAGTCATAGATAATTCATATCACAAAGGCGGAAGAAGATATGAATATATAACTAATACATGAAAGTGCATATCAGAGTAGTGGTCAAATAAGATCCACAACATTACAAAAGAATAAATACAAGTGCTAGACAAAAGAATATGTATACATCAAGGAGTCTATTTCTCAAATGCATACAACAAAAACTACTAAACTAAAGTAGTTAGCCAAAAGTCAGAAGATGGTTCCAGATAGGAAGCCATGAGGAAGCACCTGTAATATCTCAGTCTGACCCGAGTATTATTTAGTAAGAAAATAATAAACGGATCAGTGTAGCTATAAATGTCAGATAAAATGATATAGAATAAGAAATATGACTAAACGTATAATAATCACAATGCCAAGCTGTGATAAATAAGTAATTGAAAAATCAATAAGAGATTAATCAATATCGCAAAGATCTTCTCAAAGATAAAAAGGAATGTCATACTCCTAATTTCATTCACCAGGCCACAATAATTGATAAATAAAATCAATAGAAATCACAAAAATAGGTGAAGCATAAATTCCAGAATTCAACACACGAAATCCATAAATCACAAGAAAAGGACGGCCAATCCCATAAAAATGAGCCGGAGCTCCTCCAAACAGGGTGTAGTCCCCCATTGCGAACTTTGAGCCGAAGCTCCTCCTGGTGAGTCAAAAACTCCTCCTGACAGGGTATAGTCCCCCATTGCGGACTTTGAGCCGAAGCTCCTCCTGGTGAACCGAAGTTCCTCATGACAGGGTATAGTCCCCCATTGCGGACTTTGAGCCGAAGCTCCTCCTGGTGAGTCAAAAACTCCTCCTGACAGGGTATAGTCCCCCATTGCGGACATTGAGCAGAAGCTCCTCCTGGTGAATCAAAGCTCCTCCTGACAGGGTATAGTCCCCCATTGCGGACATTGAGCCGAAGCTCCTCCGGGTGAACCGAAGTTCCTCATGACAAGGTATAGTCCCCCATTGCGGACTTTGAGCCGAAGCTCCTCCTGGTGAGTCAAAAACTCCTCCTGACAGGGTATAGTCCCCCATTGTGGACAATGAGCCGAAGCTCCTCCTGCTGAATCAAAACTCCTCCTGACAGGGTGCAGTCCCCCATTGCGGACATTGAGCCGAAGCTCCTCGTGGTGAACCGAAGTTCCTCATGACAGGGTATAGTCCCCCATTACGGACTTTGAGCCGAAGCTCCTCCTGGTGAGTCAAAAACTCCTCCTGACAATGCATAGTCTCCCTTGCGGACATTGAGCCGAAGCTCTTTCTGGTGAATCAAAACTCCTCCTGACAGGGTATAGTCCCCTATTGCGGACATTGAGCCGAAGCTCCTCCTGGTGAACCGAAGTTCCTCATGACAGGGTATAGTCCCCCATTGCGGACATTGAACCGAAGCTCCTCCTGGTGAGCCGAAGCTCAATAGAAACGACGTACAATCCTCCACGTGGAAAAAGAGACATCGCAAAATGCTAGTCTAAACCATAAAATGATCGTCCTGATCACCGAGAAGTGTCAATTACAGTAAGCTAGTAAATATATGAGCTTAGCTTCATGTCCCATAATCACTAGCTTAACTTAAATATTTACGAACAAATTATAGATCTCCACTAGAAAATTGTCACAAGAGATTCAATCGAACAAGTCCAAGAATTAACCGACGAAGTAAACGCAAGCGTTTCATACCACTTGTTTTACTAAGTCGTTCGATTAGATTTCTCATACGAGTGAGGTAAAGGTTTGTATATACTAATAGATTGGAAATCGGTTTGAGAAAACGAGCTTTGTAATAAAATAGTGTTGAACTCATTTGAAGAAAGAGTTTTGATATTTACTACTAGTATAGAAAACCATTATATTTTTAAATTGACAAATCACAAAGAAGATTGTAGGAACAATCAATCACTTAAATTCATATTCGAAGACGTGAATAGAATCCAAAGAAATTGATACCGAATCCATCGAAATGGATATTCCCATAAATCACGAAGAAAATGTCATCAAAGTCAATAATAAGTGATAATAACAAAAGGGAATCAACACGAATCGATTGAAGTTGGAATTCTGAAGCAAATAGGAAAATAGGCAAAACTTGCAAATAGGAGCAGGCCGGTCAACCGGACTCCTTGAGTCGGTTGACCGAACCAGAGGCAGGAAGTGCTCGGGCACCAGGTCAGTCAACCGGCCCAGGGGCTCGGTCGGCCGAACCTGTAACCAGCACTTCCTAAACAGAGGCAGGAAGTGCCTGGACTACTGGTCGATCGGCCGGCCCAGGGGCTCGGTCGGCCGAACCTGTATACTTGCACTTCCTACCCTATTTCAAATGAGGTGCAAATCTCGACCAAATTGCAATCGCACGAGCAACGGCGCTAAGGGTTTATGCCAATCGACTACCCGGCCATAGAAGCTCTTTGGTTCATCACCAAAAACATGATCAAAACATCAAAGTTATGATTTTTAAAGAATTGAACCCAAAACACCAAAAATTGGAATATTCACAAAAGCAATCCAAACCAAAAGCAATTGCACAAGAATAAGCGTTAGGAATTCATACCTAACAATCGAAGATAATTATATACTAAGATGTGAGATAAAAATCTCACCTTTGAACCCAAACAAATGAAGAAGAAGCTTTAAAAACAAGCTAAGATCAATTCCTCTTCAATAACAACTCAAGAAGCTTCAATCTAAGCTTAAAAGAGAAACATTTCCTAAATTAGGTTTAGGAAATTTCTGAAATCAAAGAGAGAATGAGTTGGAGAAGATGAAGAGAAAGCTTACCAATGGGTTCTCTTGAGTTTGGACCTAGAAGATGGATTTGCTAATGGAAACTAGGGCTTAGGATTTCCTAATTCTTTTTCTCTTCCCCCATTTTTGATTAAGCTTGAATGTATTAGGAATATGAAATGAAGTAATGAAGAGGAGAAGGTTGGAACTGAGTTAAGTGGGGTTAATGGGTTCACCCCAAACCAAAGCCCTAAGTGAAAAAGTGGCAAAAATCAACTTTCTCCAAACATCTCGAAGTTTATACTTAAAAAGGTCGCAAATGTCGTTTTGAACTCAATGGGGGTGGTCATGAGTCCTAATTCGACTATTTGCAAAAAGTAGCTTTTTGGACCAAAATCCGACGAACGATAAAATATTTAAATAAAAAATTTAAATAAAAAATTGATAAATATGCGGGTTGTTACAAAAACCTTAATGGAAAATAAGTAACAAAGCAATTGAATTTTATAAGTGAAAATATAAAACAATGCAAACCAATGTTTCTGAATTTCAATTCTAAACATCTTCCAAAATTATGATTTTTAAAAATAATATTACAATTTTTAATGATTGAATCAAAGTATAGTTTTATATTTACTATATCATACATATTTAATAAGGTCAGTCTTAAATTACTTACACATGTCTTTTTAAATGTTTTGTTATTTTAATTAAGTGTTAAAGAAAATTAAACTTAATTAATTAGTTTCTTTAACACCTAGTTATACATATAATTAATTTCTAAAGAATAAAGCAAAGTGTTATTATAAATAAAACAATATACAAATAAATCATTTGTCAAAGATACTTTTAAACAATAAAAATAAATTTATAAAAGAGGTTGTAACTTAAATGAATACATGTTTCATATTTTAAATTGTATTTTAAATTTCATATTAAATTTACAAATCACATTTTATAAATCAATATTTTAAAAAGAATAAAACAAACATTTTAGAACCTTATTTTAAATATTCAAACTTAAATCAAAATATTGTTATGTAAACTTGCATGTTTTCTTTTCACTTTCTTTTCTCATTTTTCCATTTCATAAACAAAGAGAAATTTCCAACTAAAAACCTAATCAAAACTCTTCATTCCTCAAATCTGAAAATCTGCATTTCCCTCTTCCAAAAACATATATGCATTCCATTTTCAAGCAAGCTCTGCATTTACAAATTAAAGCAAATCTGAACACCACCCTCTAGTTCATCTTCAAATGCATAGCATAAATCCTGAAGCAATTTGCAAAACAAACCTGCATTTTTGTTTCTTCAATCTGGAAACAAAAGGCCTGCATGTTCTTGTTTACTAAAGCATGCCTGCAAGGTTGTGGATTAGGGAGCAAAGTCTGCATTCATGAATTTTCAAATCTGGAAGCATTTTTAAAACAAGATTAAAAGCATAAAATTTGAAGCAAGTTTCAAAAGACATTAAAACATTTGCAAAGTTCAAGCAGGATTTAAAAAGAAAATTTGGAAGCTTTCAAAAACAGAGCTCTGTCTGCATTTTTATTTCAGGTGAGTAACCTAAATATTTTTTTTAAAATATTTTTTTTATAAAGGATGGTTGCTTGATATTCATGAAGATAAGTAGGCCTATACTTACTGTTAAAATCATTTCTGGGTATATATTTGAATGGAATGCATGTTGTTTACTTATGCTACTGACCATTTATAGTACAAGTTTAAGTTGATTTAAAAGATATTCTTTGATCTGTTGCTATTATGATTTATATTTGAATGAAATCTGTTTATTTCAAGATAAAGTAAGTTTTAAAAACTTTATACAAGTTAAACAGTATTGTGTATGCCTGGAAGTAAAGTTAACAGAGAAATTAAGTGTATAAGATGAAAAATTCAATCTTTACAGAACATTGTTTCAGAGTTATAAACCAAAACATCGTATAAAATCATGAATTCTCAACTTAGGATTATAATTTTTATACCAATATCCAGGAAACAGTTCATATTTTACTGTAATTCAACATTTGGGTAATCACTGTTGATTCTTATGTTTATTTGAGTTGAATTTGCTCCTGAAAATGGTGAAGCTATCAGTGATATTGGGAAATTTTTTAGTTTGAATTGAAATTCATTTGTGATGTTGTAATTTGGGATTTTCAGTTATGAACCCTAGTTTTACTGGGTTTAAGAATTTGAGTACTTCGGCTTCAACTATGGATCGAGTTCTAAGATCTTTAGGGTATTGCTAGATGAGGGATTGATGAAGTTGCTGACGGAGATTCAAAGGTGATAGTGGCCGGAGATGGGAGGACTCGCCGTTGACAGGTCAGGCATTGAAAGGAGGAAATGATATTCCAGGTTTCAGTTTTAAACATGAATTCAAATTCGAGTTGAATTCTGGGGGATCTGAGGTTTGAAGGGTGATGTGGGGTTACTGATCGATGGGAGATGGCCATTGATGATGGTCAGAGGTGGCCGGAATTGTTGTATGGGCGCACAGTGAAGTGTGTGCATGTTGGTGATGATTAGTGGGTTACAGGGTTTGGTTTCTCGTGATGGTCTTGGGTAAATTGGAGGGTGACTCGAAGCAGGAAAGTCTTTTACTCGAAGTAAAATATGAGGAGCTCGGGTTTGTGTAAGTGTTTCAGGTTTTAATAAACCAACTGAAAACTATTTCCAGGTTTTTAAAAAAAAAATTTAAAGTGAAAAGTAGAAATGCAAACTAAAAATTTGAAACTAGTTTGGAACCTGAATTTAGTTATAAATTCAAATAATTTAAATCTTGGTCTTTGTAATTATTGAGTTTTTAAATTTTAGTTTGATTTTAAATAAAATCAAAAACTGTTTTCTATCTTTAAATTTTAAAAGTAAAGTTGAAAATGTAAGTTGAAGTTCAAACTGAGATTTTTAAACCAGAAATTTAAATATGTAATCAATAGTTTAATTCTTGGATTTTGAAACATTTTTGAATTCAAAAATTTAAGATGTTTAGACCAAAACAAGAAACTATTTTTCTGTTGAATTTAAAAGTAAATTTTTAACTAAAAATTTAAACAAGTTTAAATCTGGAAACTGAAATATGGAATTTAGAGTAGATGAACCTGAGTTTGAATTTAATTTAAATCTGGGAATTTAAATTTAGATTTTTAAACTTTTAAAAAGTATAAAGGAACATTGGTTTTGAATTTAAACTATGAGTTTTAATTTATGAAATAAGAATTTAAAATAAGTTTAAATTCAGTTTTAAAACCTTAAATTTTATTTTAATGTCAGTTTTTTTTAAAATAAGCTTTTAAATTTAAATTTGTATTAACTATTTTAGAAAAGGTTAAATAATTTGAAAATGAAGATGTAAGTAAAGTTTTAAAGTTTTTAAGTTTAAAACTGGAATAAAGAACTAAACTGTATTTCAGTTTGAAATTTAAAAGAATTTTTTTAAAAATTGAATTTAAATAAATTTGTTTTATAATCTTTTGAACCTTTATTTTATAAAAGGTATGTTCTTAAACATGTTAGATAAAAAGGGTTTTTAAATTTGTTTGAAACCTTGTCTAAATAAAATTGTATTCATCTTAAAATCTTAAAATTTCAAAATGAAATTTAAAGTGATGTTTAAAATTAATTTGGAAACAAATTGTTTAAAATACTTTATATAAGAAGAATGTTTCTTAATTTAGAACTTAAGAAGCTGGTTTCATTTAAATTATTAAATTAATTCAAATGGAATATTAATTATTTAATTAATGAATAATGTGGATGGTTAATAAAGTAATTAATAATTTTTAAGTTAATTAATCAAGACTTGAGATTAATTAATTAAGGTTAATTAATCTATAATTAAAGATGGTTAATTAAATTTCATTAATGATTAAGATTTATTTAATCAAGTGATTAATGATTAATTAACATTTTAATTAACACTTAATTAATAATTAGAAATTAATTAAACTGTAATTAAATAATAATTAATTTGTAATCAATAATGATTAATCGAAGTTAACTCTTAATTAAGTAATTAAGAAATGTTAATGAAGGTCATTAACTTAAGATTATTTAATAATTAATTAATGTGATTAATTTTTGATAATTAATGTGATTAATTAATTAATAATAATCAATTGTTTAAGTTTGGTTACTTAATGAAAGTAATTAATGAATTAATTACTTGGTGTAATTAATTTGATTAATGTGATTAGTTTAGATTAATTAAGTTTAATTAATTTAAACAATTGTGGATTGATGAATAATTACTTTATGTAATTGATTACTTAGGGAAGTAATTAATTAAATAATTACTCGATGTAATTAAAGATATTAATTATGGAAGTAATTTAAATTACTTTGAAATTAATCAAGGGATTAATTTAGATAATGAATTAAGAGTAATTAATTTATGGGATAAGTAATTAAAGTAGTTAATTACTGAATGATTATTAATCATGGGTGATTAATATATATGGTTTAAATTGAAGATTAATTACTTAAGTAATTAATTTACATAGAGATTGATTAAATGTAATCAGAAATCATTAATAAATTAATTAATGATGTAATTTAGAATTTATTTAATTAAGAAATAATCAATAAATGAAGCAATTAATTAATAATGGGTTAATGTAATTAATTTTAGTTAATTAATTAAGTAAGTAATTATAAGTTAATTTTGTGTAAAGAGTTAAGTACAATTAACTTGTGGAATTAATATTAAAGGCTAATTACTTATTATAATTTGGGAATTGTTAATCTGAAATGATTAATTGGAAGAATAATGAGATGATGATTTATAAATTGATTTGTAATCAATTGATGGTTAAGTTAAGTAGGATTAATGATGAAGTAATTAATGTAATTCATTTTAAATTAATTAGAGATTAAGTAATTAATTTAATTCATTTTAAATTAATTATAAATGGTGTGATCATTAGATCATTGCTTATGTTTGATGATTGGTATTGGTTGCCTGGTATGGATTGTAATCTCAACTATGAGATGGAAAATGTATGGATGTATTGGTTGCTTTCGGATGATAATATGGGTTATCTGTTTATGATATGAATTATCTGTTGGTAATGATAATGTTGATTATCTATTGTGTTGAAAATTATCTATCTGTATGTATATAGATAATGAATTTAAATTGTTTTAAAATCTAAAACAACTTGGCCTTAAAAGACACGTTTTGGATTTCGATGAGACCAGGATCAGGTTTCCATATTTAGATATCCGAAATCCACATCGATCCAAACTAACGTTAGGTCGTGAATCTGAAGTGAAGATGAAGATTCAGAATGCAAGGGTTATCGTCGTTAACTCTGAGGGTGATTCCAAAATGAGTGTAACGAGATAATGCCTTCGGTTTCGTTCGAACCCGAAACGAACTTGTATGGATTGAATGCTTTCAGAACATCGTCAGGTGGACGATGAGCTGTAACAACCCAGTATTTCGTACCGATTAATTATCGTCATTGGACGATTACTTTTCCTAACTAATTGCCTATTGAAGTTTTTTAAATTTGAATTCAAATTCCTTTACAAATTTTTAGAGAGATTGATGGGCTTTGAGAAATTAAATAGTGGTCCATTTATTATTGGGCCGTGAAAATTTACAAGGGTAGAAACCCGTTCTTTTCCCCTTTTTTCTTCATTTTCGTTCGCAACCCTAAAATCGAACGAAGAAGAAATAAAAATGGCGGCCACTTTCGTTCGTTCTTCTTCAACAACTAGGGGCTTCTTTGATCGATCGCTTCTGGAACTCGAAGCGCCAACAACAGCGACCCCTTCAGCTTGCTCGTGGCTGCTTCGACGTGCTCATGCTCGAGGAGAGCTTCGGCTGCTTCTTTCGTGACCTCGGTGAGTTTACTCACATCTAATTCACATCTCGAGTTAATTTAAGGATCGAATTCTGTGATTTCGTTCGTATACAATTGTTGGAGGTTGTTGATTCATTTTACTCGTCGTTCGATTTATGGTGATTGCTTGGGATTTTTCTGACTTCTTCAAGTTCGATTTCGTTTTTGTTTAAATTCGATCGATTGGTTCGTACTATGCCTCCCGATCGATTTTGTGTTGTTGCATGAATTTTGGTCGGCTTCGACTTTATTCGTCACTGGCCGACTATACTGCCGTTGATCTTGTTTTGAATTAGGTCTCGGTGTTTGACTTGTTTATTTGTACCACTAGTGTTCGTGTAGCCATTTTATTTTGAGGCTTTGTCACTGATGTTGGCTCGCAATATTCATTTCTCTGATGCATTCATTGGTTGTTAAATACTTAAACAACTGCTATTATTATTGTTGGCACTGCTAACATATTTACAGTGCATACATGTTTTATCTGTGTTCACATCACCCTATTGGCTTGTGATTTCATCGCGGCCTTGCTGTTTGAGTACATGTTGGGTTTGATGCATTTGTGCTCCTTCATGATATTTCCAGATGTATGTTGCAGTCTTTAATGCTTTTGAAAAGCATGTTTCCAGGCTGCTATGGGAATTATGTCTCATGTTGTCTGTACTTTGGTTTTGTCTCAATGATGCAATATGTT
This sequence comes from Allium cepa, assembly GCA_030765085.1. Lineage (NCBI taxonomy): Eukaryota > Viridiplantae > Streptophyta > Magnoliopsida > Asparagales > Amaryllidaceae > Allium > Allium cepa. Next base: position 39,230,646 of record CM060931.1, read on the forward strand.
GTTTCATTTATTGATGTTAGTGTTGCATTGCTTCACTGCTCGATCCTGTATCACTATATGGTTTGTTGTTACACATGTTTATATGGGTACTGCCCATGTATTTTTCACTGTGTTCACATATTTGTTTGTTCATATAGCTCATTTTGCATTCATTGTCTTGCCACCTCTGTTTGCATTACTGTTGAGTTGCATTTTCACCACTAATGTGCATGTAGCTCATTTTGCATTCCTTGTGCTCAAGTCTGATATTTTTGGAGGTGGCTCTGTCATGTTTCATGTTGCACCTCTGTCCTCTTTCATGTTGCATATTCTCTGTTGCCTTGAATTGTTGCCACAACGTTCATGTGCATTTTCCATTTAAGTGAAACTGATTTCGAGATGTATTATTGGACACTTGAGTTTCACTTAGCATTGTGAATATTACTTTACCACTTAAGTCATTTTGCCAATGCCTGCTGTCTTGACCCGTTGCAACTGCATTTCCCATGGTGGCATTCATTCTCTACTATTCTGATTATGATGCAGTGTTCATATATGATTATTTAAAGCCATTTCATTGTTGGGGGCTGTGACACTTGTTGCTGCACTTACTCTACCACCATTCATGTTGAGTATGTAGTGCTCTGTCCAGTATTTTTACAAGTATATTTCTTATACTTGTTGCCAGTCACTTAAAATCAGTTGCATGTTCACTTTGTTGCAATACTTATTCTTGTGTGCTTTCACCTCCTTTTTGCTGGCTTTATGTAGTAACAGTGCCTATGTGCACTTGTGTGTCTGGTCAGTAGCTTGATTGTGCTCGACCTGATGCTGCACTGTTGCTTGTTGTCACGATCGCTGTGTCACTTACTTAGTGCATTTGTTTGCGCTGTGCATTCATATGTATTGGTCTGGTTCCATCTTGTAGTCTTCACTTTAACTTTGAACTGTGCAATTGTATATGCAAAGTACTTGTTCATGTGCATTTATACGTTCTTGATTTTTGTTTTAGTGTACATGACTTGCTACTTTGCTCATCGCCTTGTGTTGAGCCTAAAATTCATTGGGCTTGACCTCGCATTTGTCTCTGCAATTTAATCGGCACTTGGCCTTATGATATTCATGGCGATGCTTGTGAATATTCATTGGGTACATCATCACTGTTGTGGCAAGGCAGTGCACGCAAGCGTGAACTGCAGCCACACGGTATTGGTTTTATTGTTATTTCTTTTGCTTTTGATTTATGGAACTATTTCGTATTCCATATGTTGTAGTGGCGTGGCAGTACACGCTTGCGTATACTGCAGCCCTACTCGAGTTGACGTCTTAATTGATGTTTCCAATTACTTGATTGTTTCCTTTGTCCAATTCATTCTTGTTAGTGATTGGATAGTCGAGATTTATTGTGATTGCCATCTATTCGTTATTTGATTATTATTGCTTCTGTGCATTAATAACTGAGTTTGAATTAGACTGACCCAAGTATTATTTTCTTTTGAAATTTAATATTCGGGTCAGACCGAGTATTTTCAGGTTGTAGATATTCTGCTTTGGGATGCTGCTTGAGCTATGAAGACCTTTCATATCTTTTGGAGTTGTCGTGTCATAGTATAGGTTGATATGTATTCATGTATATTAGTCGATAATGTACTTGTATATATAACTTCCTGAGCCGACTGTTGTAGCTGTATCACATGTACTGTGTAAATGTATTGTAACTGACATCAGTTATTATATATATATATGAGACTTTCTGTTTCATCTGTGTTCCGCATTTATATTATCTGTGTTATTATTTTATATTTTTTTCCTAGACTATTATAGCCACCGTGTGGTAGCTTTGAGTTTGCATCGGCATGTCGGATTTCCTCCTGAAATAGAATGCAAATGTTTATACTATCTGATATATCGGTGCTCGCACAAGGCAATTACACGGATGGTCGCTCCTCAACAGCCTTATTCTCCGTGCTAGTCGACAGCACTACACCGTAGTGTTCTTGGCTAGCGTGGGTATAGAGGTGGGGCGTCACATGAGTATTCTAAGTGATATGTCCTACTAAGGTAATCGTAGCCTCAAGCCTCATCAACCGGGAATTGCTAAAACAGGGGAGGTGCAGCAAGGCTTCGTGGGTAGCCCCCACTTGAGAGTGAGATTTAACCCTGTCTAGATGTCCCTTATTTCGGCTTAGTGGTGCGGTTGCTGATCACAACTGCAGGGTGGTCTTGTTCGGAACTGTTCAGTAAGGAATGGTTCCGACTTTGTGTTGCAGGGGATCGGGCGTACTCCTCGATACGGTGATCTAGGCCACGTACTGTGATGGGCGGTACCCCAGTAGCCCAGCCATTGTATGGAATCCAAAATCCAATAAGTGCAAACGGTTTTGATTGTATTGCCCCCTTTTGTGGCTAGTAGCTGGAATTTAATCATGTAACAATTTCGGCTATTTCTTATTTACTTGAAAACCCTAGGCACTATTATAATATCATCGGATTTCCTATCAAATGTTTTGGTTAGCGTAAGGTGAAAACTTTTCCATGTTTATGTGTGGGAAGTCTTACGTGATACTTTCTCTTTTCAAAGGTTTTTCAAAGTTAAGCAACTTTAACCTGTTACTCACACCAGACCCATGTCTGACCCGGAGTTATTTCTGTTTTTCTTTAACTCTTGGGTACTCAAATTTTTACGAGTGGCCAAGGAAATTCAGGTTAGGATTCAGGTTAGCTTTGACGAATTGTAGAGGAGAAATGGAGCTGGAGGCTTCTGCGTATAGTTATATAGTTTTCCGCTGTGTTGGTATCTCTGAGTATCTTCTGTGTGTATTGAGTTGTAATAACTAGACAGGTGTTTATAACTATCTAGTATGTGATGTATTGTCAATGTAACTCTGATATTTGATGTATACTATATAATACTTATGTTACTAATATAATTTATTCGTTCCGCTGTTGAGATTCTTGTGTTGTTTCTTCTTTCTCTTCTTTCTTTTCTCTTTTCTTTCCCTTTCTTTCTTAAGGATGATACCACTTTTTGTGGAGAAAAAGTCGGGTCGTCTCAGTTGGTATCAGAGCCTCTGGAGTGGTATCTAACTTGAGACGACTGGACCACAATGTAACGACCCGCCTTTCATTCCATAGAAAGATGCATCATTAAGAAGAAATAAAGGGATAGAAAAGAGAAAAGAAAGGAAAGAAAGAAACAGACAACATCAGAATCTCACAGTGGAACGAATAAATTATATTATATTACATAAACTTTACATAGTATCATATACAACAGAGTTCTACAGCTAATACAACACAAACTAGACAGTTATAAACATCTGTCTAGCAATTACAATTCAAGTACATCAGAGAAAACATATACAACTCAAACACAGCGGAACCACTAAATATATCTACACGCTGAAGCCTCCTGCTCCATTATCTCCTCCACAAACTCGTCAAAGAAATCCTGAATCACTTGACTACTCATACGTAATATAAGTACCCAAGAGTTTAATAAAACAGAAAATAAACACTCGGGTCAGACAGGGTCTGGTGTGAGTAAACGGGGATAAACTTGCTTAACTTTAGAAAATCCTTTGAAACAAAAGGTATCACGTAAGACTTCCCACACATAAACATAGAAAAGTTTTACCTTACGCTAACCAAAACATTTGATAGGAAATCTAGTGATATTATAATAGTGTCTAGGGTTTTCAAATAAATAAAAAATAGCCGAAATTGTTACATGATTAAATTCCAGCTACTAGCCACAAAAGTGGGTAATACAATCAAAACCGTAGGGTCTCGTAGGAAGAATGAGTTTCCATCAATGGCAGGGCTACTGAGGTACCGCCCGTCATAGTACGTGGCCTAGATCACCGTACTGAGGAGTACGCCCGCTCCCCTGCAACACAAAGCCAGAACCATTCCCTACTGAACAGTTCCAAACAAGACCACCCCGTAGATTGGCCGTCGCCAACTGCCACACAGCCGAATATAAAGGAACCTCTAGACAGGGGTAAATCTTGCTCTCTAGTAGAAGCTACCAATGAAGCCTTGCTGCACCTCCCCTGTTTTAGCCATTCTCGGTTGATAAGGCTTGAGGCTACGATTACCTTTATAGGACATATCAATCTTTGAATGCTCATCGTCCACCTGATGATGTTATGAAAGCATTCAATCCATACAAGTTCGTTCCGGGTTCGAACGAAACCGAAGGCATTATCTCGTTACACTCATTTTGGAATCACCCTCAGAATTAACGACGATAACCCTTGCACTCTAAATCACCATCTCGAACCTATAAGTACTATTCCGTCCAACTCATTACGGAATCACCCATAGAGTATACTGACGTATAGTCCTTATACCTCGAGTCTTCACTTGCTCCACTTGTATTCACGACCTAACATTTAATTGGAATCGATGTGGTTTTCGGATATCCAAATATGGAAACCCGATCCCGGTCTCACCGAAACCAAACGCCATTTTAATGTCCAAGTTGTACTTAAGGGTTTTAATCAATTTATTCATTTTATTATTGTCTATTCCATACAGATAGATAAACTTCATATCACAATAGATAATCACATTCATATCATAAACGGATAATCTATATCATTATCACAAACAGATAATCATCACAACCGGATAATCCATCACACATCATCATACCTTAACCAAACATCCATATCATACAAATACAACTCATCTCATTACTGAGATCACAACCATTCAATCAATAATATCCATAAGCAATGTTTTATTAACCATCAATTAAAATTAATTTAAAAATAATTAAATTAATTACTTCTATCATTAATTAATTTAAATTAAATTAAATTAATTACCATATTTAAATCCTGCTTAATATCCATTAATAATTAACCCGGTTAATAAATCATTCACTAAGTATTTAACTTGACTAAACACCTTGACTAATCATTTACTAATTACAATAAGTAACTATTTTTTAATTAATTTTTACAAATTAATTAACCTTATTCATAAGTAATTAACATTTAATTACTCATTTATTAATTAAATATAATTAATTATATTTGTCCCTAATTAATTACAATTAATTAATCACTTATTTAATTATTACTTAATCAAACAATCCTTAATTACATCATTAATTATAATAATTAATGATTTCTAATTAATATTCAAATTAATTACTTAATTTAAAAATTAATTACTTTTAGTAATTAATAATCACCTTGATTAATATTAAATTCAGTAATTAACTCTTCTTAATTACTTATTAAATAATTAATTACCAATAATTAATTATCTTTATTAATTAATTCCTTAATTAATTACAAAGGTAATTATCCAAATTACCTAATTACATTCCAGTAATTATCATTATTACCTTTCTAAGAAATCCTGCTCCATTAATTACATTTAGGAATTACTTCCATTAAATCATCAAATGATTTACTTAAATTAATTAAACTAAATTAATTAACTTAAACAAAGCACAATATCAAAATTAATTACAATAAATAATTAATTCCTTAATTAATTTTATCAAGTAATTATATTTAACAAATTATAATTGATTATATTCAATTAATTAATCTAGTTAATTATCAAAATTAATTACATTAATTAATTACTTAATTATCCTTAGATAATTATTTTTATTAATTAACAACATTTTTAATAATTAATTACTTAAGAAAAATTATCTTATATTAATTATTCATTAATCATTTCTAATTATAAATTAATCTAAACCATTATTTAAAACCAAACAATTAAGTAAATTCGTAACAACCCTGGTTTTGATGATTACCTCTAATATTAAGACGGTGGTTATAATTTAATATTGAAAAAAAAATTGGAGGTTTAAAAACGTTATTTTGAGTAAACAGTAAAATTAGAAGGAATAAAATGGAGTAAAAGATGATAATGTTGGTTATAAATGGTGAATATTGGAAATATGATGATTTGGACTTTTATTGAATTAATTAAATGAGATAAAATGATTTAATCAACATTAATTTGTTGAAATAAGTGTAAAATGATGAGAATAAAGTTTTCAAAAGCTTTATTATGTTAGTTTGGAGGAGAAAATGAATATTATATGGTTTTAATTTGATAAATTGCAATAATTGTGCAAATTATTGCCAAATGTTGATTTTTGTTATTTTTAACAAAATATTATAATTAAAAAGGTGGAATTTTGTTTAAATTAAGAATTAGATGTAAGAATGATGTTAATAAGGTTTGTTATATTTAATTTAACAAGAAAATGATTTTTGTGTAGATTTTGGTTGCCAAAATATTTTATATAAATTATAGTGTAAATTGAGTATTTTAATGATGGAATAAAATTTTGATGACTAAAATATATTTTATATGTTGTGAAAACATTTTGTTAAACGTAAAATAAGTTTGTGTGACTAAAATAAGTTTGTGTGATTATATGTATTTTATTTTATTTTCAGGTTCCTAAAGAACAATCAAGGCATAAGGCTAACATATTCTTCAAGCTTGCTTACATTTGCTATAAATTTTGCTAAGTTGAGTATCAAAACTCACATTTTCTAGATTAGATTGAAATTTCAATATTGAAATCTTAATTTTCGTTTGTTGCGTGTTTGTTTGTGAATCATTGTTACTAAATGAGGCATATCTCTCTCGTTATATGTCGGAATTTGGTTTTCTTTGAAGTTCTGGAAATCTTGACAAGAGAGTGATAACTTTCATGTTAAACACTTTAGAAAATTCTTAGCATAGAGGGTTGAAAAGTCGAGTTCGAACTCGCTGCCCTGTCACTGTAAAATTGTGACTATCTATGCTTAATGCTGTTGGAAATTTGAGCATATATTTTTCATTTTTTCTCCGATTTTGATGATTCTTTATGTTCCATAAAGCTTAGAGTTTGTGATATAACTATCATGTTAAATACTTTCGAAAATTATTAGCATAGAGGGTTGAAAAATCGAGTTCAAACTCGCTGCCCGGTCACTGTAAAATTGTGACTATCTATGCTTAATGCTGTTGGAAATTTAAGCATATCTTTTTCATTTGTTCTCCGATTTTGACAATTATTTATGTTCCAGAAAGCTTAGAGTTTGTGCTACAACTTTTGTGAATTGAGTTTTGTGAAATTTTGAGGTTAGCTATGTCAAAATTGAATTTTCTTACTAATAACCCGAGAGCAAAATCAATATTTGCTCTATGCTTGAAGTTGTAACAAAATTAGACACAACTTTCTCGTTTTTGATCGGATTTCGATAATTTTAGATGATCTGGAAAGAAAAAATCATGTTCTACAACTTTACTTCGTTGATTTTCTGTAATTTGGAGTGCTTCTATGTCAAAATTGAACTTTGTTACTGCTAACCTGAGAGCAAAAGCAATATTTGCTTTGTAGTTGAAACTGAAACAAAATTTGCCATAACTTCTTTGCCTCTTAACCGAATTTGATAATCTTAGTTGTTTCGGAAAGCTTAAACTTTGTACTAAAAGTTTCATGTTTTATGTTTTCTAAAATATTGAAGTTTGCTTGGTCAAAACTATGTTTGTTTGTTGCTATTACGAGAGCAAAACGACAACAGTAACAATTATTGACTTGATGTGTGTTTTAGCTTATTTTTGCTCTCATTCTTATTTGATTTTGATGATTGTTTTTGAGATGTTTTGAAAGCTATAATTCCTATCAATAGAATAGCTATATTTGGAGATTTGAAATTCAAATTTAAATAGAATTTAAATTGACTTTGGGTTAAATTTGAATTGAATTCGTATTGAACTCAAGTTATTGGTCTTGAATTATCTTTCTTGTATTTCATTGATTTCGAGCATGGTTTCCACTAAACCATTTTGAAGTGATTTTGGAAATAAATGAAAATTTCAAATTATTATTATATAGCATTTTAAAATTATTTTTCTAATATAAAAACTATTTATTTCCTATAACAAAGAAATTTCAAATATTGGTTAATGTATGTGATATAGATGCATTGTTTGCTTTTGGATAATAATATGGATTATCTGATTATGATATGAATTATCTGATTTATGTGTGGGAAGTCTTACGTGATACCTTTTCTTTTCAAAGGTTTTTCAAAGTTAAGAAACTTTAACCTGTTACTCACACCAGACCCATGTCTGACCCGGAGTTATTTTTGTTTTTCTTTAACTCTTGGGTGCTCAAATTTTTACGAGTAGCAAAGGGAATTCAGGTTAGGATTCAGGTTAGCTTTGACGAAATGTGGAGGAGCAATGGAGCAGGAGGCTTCTACGTATAGTTATATAGTTTTCCGCTGTGTTGGTATCTCTGAGTATCTTCTGTGTGTATTGAGTTGTAATAACTAGACAGGTGTTTATAACTGTCTAATTTGTGATGTAGTCTCTATGTAACTCTGATATTTGATGTATACTATGTAATACTTATGTTACTAATATAATTTATTCGTTCCACTGTTGAGATTCTTGTGTTGTTTCTTCTTTTTCTTCTTTCTTTTCTCTTTTCTATCCCTTTCTTTCTTAAGGATGATACGACTTTTTGTGGAGAAAAAGTCGGGTCGTCTCAGTTGGTATCAGAAAACCACTGTATAAAGATGTGTTGTTTTGTTCTGTCTTCTGTTGTTGAGAAGCAGGGTTTGTGTTCTTGGTTTTGGATTGATCTTGAGGAGATCATTGGATTGTTTTGATCTAGTCTATTTCTAGAAGCATCAGCGTAGAGTTAAGCTGATCAGGATGGATGTTGGTAGCCCAGGATCGTCCGAAGAGTTTTTATGGATAAGAGACGGAGAAATTTGGATTCTGGAATCGGATATTTGATTTGGGATAAGTTTTTCTATGATCCAGGGAGCTATAAGTTTGAGGAAGCTAGCTCCATAGTGTTTTGGATTTTTTCTGTGTTTTGGTAAGATAAGTGTTTGGTTTTCTAGAGTTGAATTGCTGGTTTGGATAGCTGGGATTCAGTATGTTTCACGTATCTCTGAGGAAGTACGTGTTTGATATTTCTGGCTGTAGAACCAGCAGTTTAGGATGGATTGGTTGTTGAGTCAGACTCGTCTGTAGTCTGATATTCTGTTTAGAGTTGTTGATAGAAGCTCTATAGCTTAGTAGTTTTGATTGTTTTTATTCTACAGAGCAAGTATCCCGATATATATATATACCGGGGAAACTCGTGAAAATTTTATCCAAAATTCTTTTGGATAATTAGATTTGTTCTGACTGTGTGAATTGGTTGCTTTGGTTGTCAGCAAATGATTACCATATGCTATATTTTAAAATAAAATCTGTTAATAGATTATTAAATTACCTTTATTTAAATTTCGGGGACGAAATTCTTTTAAAGGGGAAGGATTGTAATATCCCGGAATTTTGGACAATATAAATTTAATAATCTGTGTTTAAATTTAGATTGAATTGATAATTTTTGTTAATAAATTTGGTTTGATTTAATAATCTTCTTTATTTAAATATTTAATTTGTGAATTTATTTTTAATAAACTAATAAATTTATTTTCTATTTAATAATGTATATATACTTGTATATATTTTAAACAGATAAGTTGTTAAATTAGTATAGCATAATTTTAATATTTTGAAATTAGGAATTGTGATTTCTTTTTGGATTTAAGTTTTTCAAAAATATTTAATAAAATACTATATGATTTTAAATATAAGATAAATGTTTTATTGGTTTAAAATATTTTGATTTAAGTTTGAATATTTAAAATAAGGTTCTAAAATGTTGGCTTTATTGTTTTTAAAATATTGATTTATAAAATGTGATTTGTAAATTTAATATGAAATTTAAAATACAATTTAAAATGTGAAACATGTATTCATTTAAGTTACAACCTCTTTTATAATTTTATTTTAATTGTTTAAAAGTATCTTTGACAAATGATTTATTTGTATATTGTTTTATTTATATTAACACTTTGCTTTATTCTTTAGAAATTAATTATATACATAACTAAGTATAAGAAACTAATTAATTTAATTTAAACATTCATTAACTTTAATTAAAATAACAAATCATTTAAAATGACATGTGTATGTAATTTAGGACATGAGTTAACATGTGTTAAGTATTTAAGCAAGATATTTACAAGTGTTAATAGCTTAAGCCAAGTGTCAATGTTTAATTTTAATTTTTTCTTGATTTTAAATAAATCATAAACAAGCTATATAAACTTGCATTTACTCATTTTCTTTTCCTCTTTCTCATTTTTCATTCTAAATCAAAATTTCTTTCAGCTGAGAAATTTTTTCCATCTCTTCAAAGAAATCTGCAGAAACCTTTTTCATCTTTTCAAAATATAAATTACTCTTCATAGTCAAACTCATGTAAGCACATTTCCTCAAATCTATAACAATATGCAAATCTTCATTTCTTTTAAATCTGGGAAAAGAATTTGCCTGCATACATTAATCAAGTAAGGAAGCCTGCATTTTTTTCAAAACAATCTGGGATGAAACTGCAATTTCAAATTGTTCTGCATACCATTCAAGCAAGCTACCTGAAAGCAAGATGTCTGCATCCATCTATTCTTTAAAATCTGGAAAACAGGAAGCAAGTTTTAAAAAGCATTCAAGCTTTCTGCAAGCATTTCTGTAACGACCCAGAATTTTGAATAATTTAAATTGAGAATATTTAATTAATTTTAAATATTTGAAGGATGGTTTGAATTGAATTTCAAATTATCAGAATGAATATAACGATTAAAATTTTAGAATTTAATCTATTGAAAGTTGAATAAAAATTTGAATCTTCAATTTTAAGCCAATTAAAAATATTTCAAAGGCTTGTAAATTCATATTGATAATATTGAAGATAATAGAAGCTTCAGAATTGAATTTGAAAGTGGATTGTTTAGTTTTGAAATTTTATCGTTTGGATCGATATTTAAAAATAGCCGTCCGAGGCACAGTCTCGGAATTCGACGAAACCAGTTCCATTGGGTCCGTAATATTGAATTATTACCGGATTTCAAGTTTCGTATTTTTCTGAGTTTATATGTGAGCACACGAGATATAAACGCATTGAAATTGAATCGAATTCAATTTAAATTTAAATTTAAAATAAAAGACAGCATCCCTAGATTCTTGCCTAAAATCACGTTATCTCCTATAATCGTGCCTAAGATCATGGCAGTTGATCGTGCAGAGCATACTTCATTCCATTTTAAAATCCCTCTCTCTCTCAATTCAAAACAAATCAGGGCCGAAGCCTTCTTCAATCTCAAAATCGAACGCAGTAAAAAAAAAACAATGGCCGAAGCCCCAAATCAAAATCGCGTTCGTATCAACTAAGGCTTCGCGCGCGTGTGAATGGATTGGGGACGAGGGGGACTCGACAGCGCGGCTTCACATGCGATTCAAGGCTGTATCGAGAGTCGATGGAGGAAGCACGAGGGCAGGGGCTGGCGCTCGCGCGCGCATGAAGCGGCGGCGTGGAGTTCGCGCGTGGATGGAGGAGCGGCGGCTTGGCCGTGAATTTTGGGGCGTGCGATTCATCGAGGCGCACGAGGTAGCGGCGCGCGCTCGCGCAAGTCAGGGGTGTCGCGATTCGTGGGGTCGCAAGCAGATGGTGGTGATGGGAAATTGGAGCACGGCGGCGTGCGCGAGTGATTGGGGGATTCGAATGAGGCAGCGAAGATCGAGCGGCGACGAGCAGTGAGGTATTCTCGACTTGTTAATTTTGGAATTTGAACCTGATGATATTTATTAAGAAATTACATACAGTAAAACATATGTATATTTCAATTTAAATGTATTTAAGAAAAAGTAAATGAATATAGTGGATTATAATATATGTATAAAAAAAAATTAAACAGTAAACAGAGAAAATATGTGCAGTGAATATTTTTTTTACAGTAAAGAAAATTTGTTAAAATTTAATTTTTGTTTAAAACTAAATTATTAGTTGAATAAAAAAAAATTTTGTTTCAAATGGAAAATATTTTGTAAAAGAAAAATTTGTTAGAGATTTAATTTATTAAATAAAATGATTTATCAAAAGAAATATTATTCATTTATGGAAAAAATGGGTTAAGAATAATTTATTAAGGTGTTTAATTAACTTAGTTAATTCTTTTGGTTACTAAAGAAAATTTATTGAAAAGGGAATTTAGTTTTAAATTTAAATTTTGAGTTAAACAAATTTATTAAAAGAAACCGATTTAAAGATATTAATTTAAAGTGAAATGATTAGTTAAGTAGTTATAAACAATAGTTTACGATAATTAATTTGTTTTATCTATTTTAGTTACTAAAAAGAAATTTTTTGTTAAAAAAAAATTGAATTTAAAATTGATTTAGTTATTAAAAGAGAGTTTGGTTAATTAAATTTAATTTTTAGTTAAAATAAATTTATTAAAGAAGAAACTGATTTAAATAAAACTCAGTTAATTTAACTATTAAAATGAAATCACCGATGAATCAAAATTATCAAATGAAAATTTATTATTCGATCTGTTCGAATATTAATAAATTGTGTAAATATTTATACAAGGTATAAATCAAGAAAATCGAGTCAAGATGGAAAAAGGGATTGCTAATAAAAGCAAAGGTGAGAACTTCTCACTCTAAAGGATTTATTTAAATTTTAAATAGTTAGATTTAAAATTGTTAGTTGTGTTGATTGAATGCTTGAATGATGATTGTTATATATATATATATATATATATATATATATTGGATGTGAATAGACCCTATACGCCGTTAGTAAGCGGAGGTTATTTATTACACACATATACCGTGATATTCCACCTTGAAGTGGAATTGGTATTATATTAGTATATAGCAATATATATATTGGCATATGTATATATTACAGTTGGTTGATTTCCCGCATTGTATAGCGGATGAGACCCTATTGTGCCGTTAGTAAGCGGATAATATTTTTATAAAATCCCATATACCGCGATATTCCGTCTTGAAACGGAATTGGTATTGTGCTAATGTCTGTGGATGCAGGGAAACAGGTTGGAGGGATCCAACTGGATTCCTCAAAAATATTTATTTGATTTAAGATATTGTGATGTTTGATTGATTATCATATTGATATATGATGTTTGAAAGTCGTGATTGACTATTTGATGTGTTGCATCATCGAATCCAATTTTGAAGTTTAAAAATAACGATTTTGATTTTTATGGGATTTCTAAAGTGATTTTTGAAAGTATACGTTTGTAAAATATTTTTGGAATTGATCCATCTTAAATAAATAAAACGTTATAATTTTAATATTATAAAAATTATGATTTTTGAGAAATTCAGTTAAAAGTTGATTTTTTGAAAATATGAGATTAATGATTTTATAAAATAGTTTAAACTGGGATTTCTGAATTTATTATAAAAAGTTTAAAAATAGGATTTATGAAATTTGATTATTTTATAAATCAAAATGATGAATTATAAAGGAGTTCAAGGACGTTTTAAAAGAATAATATAAATTGATCCGTATAAAAGATTTATAAATTGATATTTATAAATTAAAAATATCTGGAATTATAAAACGAGCTTTTATAAGTATGAGAATGAATTGTGAAGGAATTTCATAAATGAATGAAATTTATAGGATTATAATGATGAAGTTATAAATGGAATTTTATAAATAGTAGGTTTATAAAATTTGAAAAGTTATTTAGGGAATAGATTTGGATAAATAATTGAATCTTATAAGTTATAAGATTTATAATTATGAAGTTTAAAAGAATGTTTTTGTAAACGAATAAATTATAAGCATTTAACTTATAATATGGACTTTCGGTATATAATTGAATTATAAATCGAATAAGTTAATAAAGGAAATTTATAAGATGAAGTTGTTATGAAATAAATAGAAATGGAATTTATAAACATTGTTTATAAATCCGCAACGACTTATTTTGATAAGTAAACTGTTGTAACCTGTTAATGGAGTTATATTCACGTTTTAGACAATGAATAATCCTTTAAAATAAAAGGAATAGAAATGATGAAATTGGTTAACTAGTATATTCACGTTTTGAATAATGAATAATATGTTAAAGAAATGTTTGGATGTGATGTTTTAAATAGAATTAAAACGATCTAAAGATGTTTTAAAATATATTAACTATCGAAACCATAGATTTCAACATTTATTGTTGAAATAAACGTTTTCGAGAAATAGAAGGAAATAGTAGATTATAACACTGTTGTTATAATAGATGATTTCCGAAAGGAAATGTTTTGTATAGTACTGGGATTTATATATCTATTTTAATTTCGAATCCCTATACTAGTGATTTTGGGTTGTCGTAACGATGTTTTACGCAACATTCGTTTTGGCCCAAATAAATATGTTTAAGAGAACGGTTTCCTTAAAGAATGAAATATATACTTAATCTCGATTTAAGTATATTGAATATTTTCCAAGTGTTGAAAATAAATGGATTTGTGAATTACTTAATAAATAAGTATGGAAATGTTTTCCAATATAAAGTGAATATTAGAGAATTTATCTTTTTGAAGATAAATTGAAATGAATAATTGAAATCGTATAGGCATGGATATTGTGAAATATAAATTCACTATGGAATTTATAAAAGGAATTTGGAAAATGAGTTTAAAAATAAATATTGATTTATTTTTAAAGAATGGAAAATATATATATCTTATAAAGATATTTTTGGGAAATAAATAATTTGAAAAATTATTTGGAATCTGGTGATGTTGGCATATCTATTGATAGTTCAATAACCGATTATCAATATTTACCTTTAAATAGGTATTTGTTGTGATTTGCTTGAATTTGAATGCCACACTTATTTTTTTTAAAATAAGAGCTCACTATTCGGGTTAACCGGGAAAGGACCTTGGGGTCGTATAACCCATTCCAAATATGTGATACGTCGATATGAATTGCATTTGAAGATCGGTGTTGAAGAACGGATATCTTCGAAAACGAAAGGGTTTCTTGTTGATTGTCTCTGCACTGGCTGATCCCCGGTATTGAGATCTCCATATGTGATGGGAAATTCGGACGTGATTAGAGATTATCCGGATTGCAAGGACTTCTTTGTAAGTGCCTTCGGTTCTGTTCGATCCCGGAACAGACTTGTATGGATAGTATGCCTGACATTACAAATTGAGATATAAAGCCGATTTCTTTCAAATATATTTCTGTTGGTGGAGGAGAATTTATTCTCTTAGCTTAACACCCTTCTTTGAGACGAACGAGCTCAGAGGTTATGTAGTTGAAGGTTATCAGCAATATATTCCCAATTTGGTAATGTGACATGCTGAGTGTTGCTGTAAATGATTATTGTGTTGATTATTTGTGATAGGATCATTTATTTGATCGTCTATCCTGGTGATCATTTCTATGATCATTTGTTGACCCAAAGCATGGCTTTTGTATAAAGTATGTTTTTGTGGACGTGACTTCGTCGAGCCTCACACCCCGGAATGGTCAAAACAGGAAAGATGCAGCAAGGTTATGAGAGGTAGCGCCCTTTAGGGTATGTGCATTTCCTTCTGGAAAAGGGTGGTATCATGGTATAGAGCCCAGATACTTACTCATGTTGAAAACACTTTATGATTGTGTGAATTGATTGCGAGCGCTCGGTGAAAGGTCCCAAAGGACCGGGGGATGGCATATTCGGTCAGTTGTTACTCAGTTAGGGGTAACCCGGCCTTGCGTTGGTAGAGATCCGGTTTGGTTCTCGGGGACGTCCATCCAGAGGCGTTCTCCTGTGGCAATGGGAAGTTCCTTGGCCTGACCATTCGTTGGAAATCCAAAGAAACAATACGAGACTTGTACGGTTTTAGTTGTAGAATCTGCCATTTAATATGGTAGCTATAGTAAGCATACTATAATGGTACCTATGCTGGCTAAGATTTATATTCTACTTTCGAAATTTTTCCTACACTATGCACTAGTAATAATATCAAATGTTTGTTTTTAATACGTATCAAGCATCTTTGACGAACATAAGAAGAAATCTCCTCCAAGTCTGCGTTTGCATTGTGTGTGTGGCGGGAGGTCTTATGGTAGTCTCATTTTTAAAAGCATTGCGAATTGACTTTAAAAATATTCCTCTATTTTGATTTTAAAGATAAATAAACTGTTTTGAGTTCCCACACCAGCCACATGACTGACTCGGAGTTTATTGTTTTCCTTCCTAAACTCTGGGTGCCCACCAATTTCCACACGGGCAGTCAAGGTTAGGTTTATCAGGATATTCTGGATATTCTGGAGTTGCTGGAGGCAAGATGGATGGCATGGCGTATTACTAGTATATAGTATTTCTTTTCCATTGTTTGTTGTTGTTGTTGTTGTACACTCTGATGATATGATGTAATGAAATGTGATGTAATGTAATAACTGATATAGTTCTTTGTTTAAAGATTATTCATTTATTATTATATGTTGTTCCGCTGCGAATTGTGAGATTCTGTTGTTGTTCTGTTGTTTTCTGTTCCGTTCTATTTTCTATTTTCTTTCCCCTCCATTTTCTATCTGTTCTATGTTTTCTTCTCTCTTCTTTTCTTTTCTCTTTCTAAAACCCCTAACATTTCGGTTTTTCGGCAACGGAAAATCCGAAACGTTACATGTGGTATCGGAGCATATGGTTAAGCGACAACCATGGTTCTGTTGGGTGTTACTCATTAGAGATAGAGTCAGCAGTACTCTAGAATGAGTTTGAGTGTAATAATAGATATGAGCGCGTATTTGTTAGTGAATATAAAAATTGTTTTTGAATCGGGTAATAAGATAATTTGGCCCAAAACTATTTTTGTATAGAAAGGAAATGATTTTCTACGAATTATTATAGTATATGGTTGCATGGTTGTTAATAATATTAAATTATTATCATTATTATATGGAATTAAATAAGAAGTAAAATGGATTGAATTCAAGTAAGTGAATGTGCTAATTGAAATGAATTAGTGAATGAAACTAATTTAAAGTAGTAATATGAATTAGTAAATGAAAGTTAATCGTTAAAATTCAATGTTTAGAATTGTGAATTGAATTCAAATGGAATTGAAATTGTGAATTGAATTGAAATGTTAAATTGAATTGCTCGACAAAAAGGTACGTATTTGAATTTCAGTATGAAATTTGATGATTTTCTTCTCCAGCCACTTGGCTTTCTCTTTTCGTTTTGATTCTGAGGGGCCGTGGTGCCATTTTGTAGTCGTACCGAGCTAGCCGCGCAAAGGAGACGCTGGTGAAATTTTTCGAAAATTTAGGGTGTTAGAAAAATTTTGAGAAAATTTTGAAAGTTTGAAATTTGAATTTGAATTTAAATTTGAATCGTTAGGTAAACAATATTGGTTGGAACCTATAATTGAAGTTGGAAAGCTAGTTGAAATGATAATGAATCTCTAGTAAAAAGATTTAGGTTAGTAAGTTGATAAAACTATTTAGATTGTGAAAAATGATAGACGGGATAAGGGCATTCTTCTTAACTTGTAATTTCGGGACGAAATTCTTTTAAGGGGGGAAGATTGTAACGACCCAGAATTTTGAATAATTTAAATTGAGAATATTTAATTAATTTTAAATATTTGAAGGATGGTTTGAATTGAATTTCAAATTATCAGAATGAATATAACGATTAAAATTTTAGAATTTAATCTATTGAAAGTTGAATAAAAATTTGAATCTTCAATTTTAAGCCAATTAAAAATATTTCAAAGGCTTGTAAATTCATATTGATAATATTGAAGATAATAGAAGCTTCAGAATTGAATCTGAAAGTGGATTGTTCAGTTTTGAAATTTTATCGTTTGGATCGATATTTAAAAATAGCCGTCCGAGGCACAGTCTCGGAATTCGACGAAACCAGTTCCATTGGGTCCGTAATATTGAATTATTACCGGATTTCAAGTTTCGTATTTTTCTGAGTTTATATGTGAGCACACGAGATATAAACGCATTGAAATCGAATCGAATTCAATTTAAATTTAAATTTAAAATAAAAGACAGCATCCCTAGATTCTTGCCCAAAATCACGTTATCTCCTATAATCGTGCCTAAGATCATGGCAGTTGATCGTGCAGAGCATACTTCGTTCCATTTTAAAATCCCTCTCTCTCTCAATTCAAAACAAATCAGGGCCGAAGCCTTCTTCAATCTCAAAATCGAACGCAGTAAAAAAAAAACAATGGCCGAAGCCCCAAATCAAAATCGCGTTCGTATCAACTAAGGCTTCGCGCACGTGTGAATGGATTGGGGACAAGGGGGACTCGACAGCGCGGCTTCGCGTGCGATTCAAGGCTGCATCGAGAGTCGATGGAGGAAGCACGAGGGCAGGGATGGCGCTCGCAGCGCGCGTGAAGCGGCGGCGTGGAGTTCGCGCGTGGATGGAGGAGCGGCGGCTTGGCCGTGAATTTTGGGGCGTGCGATTTATCGAGGCGCACGAGGTAGCGGCGTGCGCTCGCGCAAGTCAGGGGTGTCGCGATTCGTGGGGTCGCAAGCAGATGGTGGTGATGGGAAATTGGAGCACGGCGGCGTGCGCAAGTGATTGGGGGATTCGAATGAGGCAGCGAAGATCGAGCGGCGACGAGCAGTGAGGTATTCTCGACTTGTTAATTTTCGAATTTGAACCTGATGATATTTATTAAGAAATTACATACAGTAAAACATATGTATATTTCAATTTAAATGTATTTAAGAAAAAGTAAATGAATATAGTGGATTATGATATATGTATAAAAAAAATTAAACAGCAAACAGAGAAAATATGTGCAGTGAATATTTTTTTTACAGTAAAGAAAATTTGTTAAAATTTAATTTTTGTTTGAAACTAAATTATTAGTTGAATAAAAAAAAATTTGTTTCAAATGGAAAATATTTTGTAAAAGAAAAATTTGTTAGAGATTTAATTTATTAAATAAAATGATTTATCAAAAGAAATATTATTCATTTATGGAAAAAATGGGTTAAGAATAATTTATTAAGGTGTTTAATTAACTTAGTTAATTCTTTTGGTTACTAAAGAAAATTTATTGAAAAGGGAATTTAGTTTTAAATTTAAATTTTGAGTTAAACAAATTTATTAAAAGAAACCGATTTAAAGATATTAATTTAAAGTGAAATGATTAGTTAAGTAGTTATAAACAATAGTTTACGATAATTAATTTGTTTTATCTATTTTAGTTACTAAAAAGAAATTTTTTGTTAAAAAAAAATTGAATTTAAAATTGATTGAGTTATTAAAAGAGAGTTTGGTTAATTAAATTTAATTTTTAGTTAAAATAAATTTATTAAAGAAGAAACTGATTTAAATAAAACTCAGTTAATTTAACTATTAAAATGAAATCACCGATGAATCAAAATTATCAAATGAAAATTTATTATTCGATCTGTTCGAATATTAATAAATTGTGTAAATATTTATACAAGGTATAAATCAAGAAAATCGAGTCAAGATGGAAAAAGGGATTGCTAATAAAAGCAAAGGTGAGAACTTCTCACTCTAAAGGATTTATTTAAATTTTAAATAGTTAGATTTAAAATTGTTAGTTGTGTTGATTGAATGCTTGAATGATGATTGTTATATATATATATATATATATATATATATATATATATATATATATATTCCACCTTGAAGTGGAATTGGTATTATATTAGTATATAGCAATATATATATTGGCATATGTATATATTGCAGTTGGTTGATTTCCCGCATTGTATAGCGGATGAGACCCTATTGCGCCGTTAGTAAGCGGATAATATTTTTATAAAATCCCATATACCGCGATATTCCGTCTTGAAACGGAATTGGTATTGTGCTAATGTCTGTGGATGCAGGGAAACAGGTTGGAGGGATCCAACTAGATTCCTCACAAATATTTATTTGATTTTAGATATTGTGATGTTTGATTGATTATCATATTGATATATGATGTTTGAAAGTCGTGATTGACTATTTGATGTGTTGCATCATCGAATCCAATTTTGAAGTTTAAAAATAACGATTTTGATTTTTATGGGATTTCTAAAGTGATTTTTCAAAGTATACGTTTATAAAATATTTTTGGAATTGATCTATCTTAAATAAATAAAACGTTATAATTTTAATATTATAAAAATTATGATTTTTGAGAAATTCAGTTAAAAGTTGATTTTTTGAAAATATGAGATTAATGATTTTATAAAATAGTTTAAACTGGGATTTCTGAATTTATTATAAAAAGTTTAAAAATAGGATTTATGAAATTTGATTATTTTATAAATCAAAATGATGAATTATAAAGGAGTTCAAGGACGTTTTAAAAGAATAATATAAATTGATCCGTATAAAAGATTTATAAATTGATATTTATAAATTAAAAATATCTGGAATTATAAAACGAGCTTTTATAAGTATGAGAATGAATTGTGAAGGAATTTCATAAATGAATGAAATTTATAGGATTATAATGGTGAAGTTATAAATGGAATTTTATAAACAGTAGGTTTATAAAATTTGAAAAGTTATTTAGGGAATAGATTTGGATAAATAATTGAATCTTATAAGTTATAAGATTTATAATTATGAAGTTTAAAAGAATGTTTTTGTAAACGAATAAATTATAAGCATTTAACTTATAATATGGACTTTCGGTATATAATTGAATTATAAATCGAATAAGTTAATAAAGGAAATTTATAAGATGAAGTTGTTATGAAATAAATAGAAATGGAATTTATAAACATTGTTTATAAATCCGCAACGACTTATTTTGATAAGTAAACTGTTGTAACCTGTTAATGGAGTTATATTCACGTTTTAGACAGTGAATAATCCTTTAAAATAAAAGGAATAGAAATGATGAAATTGGTTAACAAGTATATTCACGTTTTGAATAATGAATAATATGTTAAAGAAATGTTTGGATGTGATGTTTTAAATAGAATTAAAACGATCTAAAGATGTTTTAAAATATATTAACTATCGAAACCATAGATTTCAACATTTATTGTTGAAATAAACGTTTTCGAGAAATAGAAGGAAATAGTAGATTATAACACTGTTGTTATAATAGATGATTTCCGAAAGGAAATGTTTTGTATAGTATTGGGATTTATATATCTATTTTAATTTCGAATCCCTATACTAGTGATTTTGGGTTGTCGTAACGATGTTTTACGCAACATTCGTTTTGGCCCAAATAAATATGTTTAAGAGAACGATTTCCTTAAAGAATGAAATATATACTTAATCTCGATTTAAGTATATTGAATATTTTTCAAGTGTTGAAAATAAATGGATTTGTGAATTACTTAATAAATAAGTATGGAAATGTTTTCCAATATAAAGTGAATATTAGAGAATTTATCTTTTTGAAGATAAATTGAAATGAATAATTGAAATCGTATAGGCATGGATATTGTGAAATATAAATTCACTATGGAATTTATAAAAGGAATTTAGAAAATGAGTTTAAAAATAAATATTGATTTATTTTTAAAGAATGGAAAATATATATATCTTATAAAGATATTTTTGGGAAATAAATAATTTGGAAAATTATTTGGAATCTGGTGATGTTGGCATATCTATTGATAGTTCAATAACCGACTATCAATATTTACCTTTAAATAGGTATTTGTTGTGATTCGCTTGAATTTGAATGCCACGCTTATTTTTTTAAAAATAAGCGCTCACTATTCGGGTTAACCGGGAAAGGACCTTGGGGTCGTATAACCCATTCCGAATATGTGATACGTCGATATGAATTGCATTTGAAGATCGGTGTTGAAGACCGGATATCTTCGAAAACGAAAGGGTTTCTTGTTGATTGTCTTTGCACTGGCTGATCCCCGGTATTGAGATCTCCATATGTGATGGGAAATTCGGACGTGATTAGAGATTATCCGGATTGCAAGGACTTCTTTGTAAGTGCCTTCGGTTCTGTTCGATCCCGGAACAGACTTGTATGGATAGTATGCCTGACATTACAAATTGAGATATAAAGCCGATTTCTTTCAAATATATTTCTGTTGGTGGCGGAGAATTTATTCTCTTAGCTTAACACCCTTCTCTGAGACGTACGAGCTCAGAGGTTATGTAGTTGAAGGTTATCAGCAATATATTCCCAATTTGGTAATGTGACATGCTGAGTGTTGCTGTAAATGATCATTGTGTTGATTATTTGTGATAGGATCATTTATTTGATCGTCTATCCTGGTGATCATTTCTATGATCATTTGTTGACCCAAAGCATGGCTTTTGTATAAAGTATGTTTTTGTGGACGTGACTTCGTCGAGCCTCACACCCCGGAATGGTCAAAACAGGAAAGATGCAGCAAGGTTATGAGGGGTAGCGCCCTTTAGGGTATGTGCATTTCCTTCTGGAAAAGGGTGGTATCATGGTATGGAGCCCATATTCTTACTCATGTTGAAAACACTTTATGATTGTGTGAATTTATTGCGAGTGCTCGGTGAAAGGTCCCAAAGGACCGGGGGATGGCATATTCGGTCAGTTGTTACTCAGTTAGGGGTAACCCGGCCTTGTGTTGGTAGAGATCCGGTTTGGTTCTCGGGGACGTCCATCCAGAGGCGTTCTCATGTGGCAATGGGAAGTTCCTTGGCCTGACCATTCGTTGGAAATCCAAAGAAACTATACGAGACTTGTACGGTTTTAGTTGTAGAATCTTCCATTTAATATGGTAGCTATAGTAAGCATACTATAATGGTACCTATGCTGGCTAAGATTTATGTTCTACTTTCGAAATTTTTCCTACACTATGCACTAGTAATAATATCAAATGTTTGTTTTTAATACGTATCAAGCATCTTTGACTAACATAAGAAGAAATCTCCTCCAAGTCTGCATTTGCATTGTGTGTGTGGCGGGAGGTCTTATGGTAGTCTCATTTTTAAAAGCATTGCGAATTGACTTTAAAAATATTCCTCTATTTTGATTTTAAAGATAAATAAACTGTTTTGAGTTCCCACACCAGCCACATGACTGACTCGGAGTTTATTGTTTTCCTTCCTAAACTCTGGGTGCCCACCAATTTCCACACGGGCAGTCAAGGTTAGGTTTATCAGGATATTCTGGATATTCTGGAGTTGCTGGAGGCAAGATGGATGGCATGGCGTATTACTAGTATATAGTATTTCTTTTCCATTGTTTGTTGTCGTTGTTGTACACTCTGATGATATGATGTAATGAAATGTGATGTAATGTAATAACTGATATAGTTCTTTGTTTAAAGATTATTCATTTATTATTATATGTTGTTCCGCTGCGAATTGTGAGATTCTGTTGTTGTTCTGCTGTTTTCTGTTCCGTTCTATTTTCTATTTTCTTTCCCCTCCATTTTCTATCTGTTCTATGTTTTCTTCTCTCTTCTTTTCTTTTCTCTTTCTAAAATCCCTAACATTTCGGTTTTTCGGCAACGGAAAATCCGAAACGTTACAATTTCAAACAAGTTTATTAAAGAATGTGCTGCATGTTCAAAATCTGGGCTTTGCATTTTAGTACAGGTGAGTAACTTTGCTTTTAAGAATTTTTGAGGGTAGAGAAATTGTTCCATGTTAGAATACTAAAATATATAAATGTTGCATATAACTTGTCTGCTGTATAAATGTATTTGGTATGCTATTAAATTTCCTAGTTCTGTTTTTTTCTTGACACAAGTTTTTATTTAAATTCTTATATCTTTAATTTGTCTTTGTTAAATTATAGGATTTAAATAAGATATGTATGTTGGTTTCAGAGTTTAGACTTTAAGATTTTATTAAAGTAAAATTTAAATAAAAACTTACTGGAAAATAAGTAACAGAGCAATTGAATTTTATAAGTGAAAATATAAAACAATGCAAACCAATGTTTCTGAATTTCAATCCTAAACATCTTCCAAAATTATGATTTTTAAAAATAATATTACAATTTTTAATGATTGAATCAAAGTACAGTTTTATATTTACCATATTATACATATTTGATAAGCTCAGTTGAGGTTTGAATTTGATTTGGTTGAATTTGTTTCTGGAGTTAGTGTTGCTATCATAGATAATGGGAAAATTAATGAATTGGATTGCAATTTATTTTTGAGGTTGTAATTTGGGATTTTCAGTGGTGAACCCTAGTTTTATTGGGTCACTGTTTTTGTTCGAATGTGATCTTCTTCGTTGATCGAGTTCAACCATGATTTGCGTGTTGGTAGAAGGTGGTTTGGGGAAGTCTTCGCCGGAGTATGGAAGGTGATAGTGGTCGGAGTTTCGTGGGGGAATGATGTTGACGGGTTGGGGATGTGTATGTTGTCTGCAGTTCCAGGTTTTGGAATTTGGGTCTTGAACTCGAATTCGAGCATATGTTGTAGAAGTTGGTGTTGAGTTGGCCTGAGGGGAGGATTGTTGACCGTGAGATGGTCGCGGGTTTGGCCGGTGATGGCCGGAGTTGATGGGCAGGTGCACAGTATGGTGATGATGATATGATTGAAGTGGGTTACAGAGTTTTATACCTCGTGATGGTCTCGGGTAAATTGAAGGGTGACTCGAAGCAGGAAAGTATTTTACTCGAAGTAAAAATATGAGGCGCTCGGGTTTGTGTAAGTGTTTCAGGTTTTAATAAACCAACTGAAACCTGTTTCCAGGTTTTTTTAAAAAAAAATTGAAGTAAAAGTAAAATCCAAACAAAAATCTGAAAATAGCTTGAACCTGAAATTGAATTTGAATTCAATTAGTTTAAATTTTGGATCTTTGAAATAAATTTGATATTCTTTTAAACTCAAGTTGATTTTAAACCAAAACAAAAACTGTTTTCTGTTTTTAAAAATTTAAAAGTAAAATTTAAAATGTAAGTTGAAGTTCAAACTGGAATTTTTTAACCTGAAATTTAAATATGTAATCAATAGTTTAATTCTTGGATTTTGAAACATTTTTGAATTCAAAAATTTAAGATGTTTTAAACTAAAACAGGAAACTGTTTTTCTGTTTTAAATTTTAAAAGTAAATTTTATAATGCAACTGAAAATTTAAAACAAAGTTTAAATCTGGAAAACTGAAATTTAGAATAGATGAATCTGAGTTTGAATTTAAATTTGGGAATTTAAATTTAGATTTTAAACTTTTTAAAGTATAAAGGAACATTGTTTTTGAATTTAAACTATGAGTTTTAATTTATGAAATAAAATTTATAATAGGTTTTAATTCAGTTTTAAAACCGGGATTTGATTGTAATGACAATTTTTAAAATAAAATAAGTTTTTAAATTTAAATTTGTTGTAACTATTTTGGAATAATTTGAATTTAAAAATGAAGATGGAAGTGTAAGTAAAGTTTTAAATTTTTAAGTTTGAATCTGGAATGAAAATTTAAATTGTGTTTCAGTTTGAAATTTAAAAAAAGAAATTTTAAAATTGAATTTGTTTGAAACTAATTGTTTAAAATACTTTATATAAGAATAATGTTCCTTAATTTAGAACTTAAGCAATTGGTTTCATTTAAATTATTAAATTAATTTAAATGGAATATTAATTATTTAATTAGTGAATAATGTGGGTGTTTAATTAAGTAATTAATAATTTTTAAGTTAATTAATCAAGATTTGAGATTAATTAATTAAGGTTAATTAATCTATAATTAAGGATGGTTAATTAAATTTTAATTAATGATTAAGATTTATTTAATCAAGTGATTAAAGATAATTTAGATTTTAATTAACAGTTAATTAATTAATAATTAGAGATTAATTAAATTGTGATTAAATATTAATTAATTGATAACTAATAATGATTTGTATAAGTTAACTCGTAATTAAGTAATTAAGAAATGTTAATGAAGGTCATTAACTTAGGATTATTTAACAATTAATTAATGCGATTAATTTTAATAATTAATTAGATTAATTAATTAATAATAATCAATTGTTTAAGTTTAATTACTTAATGAAAGTAATTAATAAATTAATTACTTGGTGTAATTAATTTGATTAATGTGATTAGTTTAGATTAATTAAGTTTAATTAATTTAAACAATTGTGGATTGATGAATAATTACTTTATGTAATTAATTACTTAGGGAAGTAATTAATTAAATAATTACTGGATGTAATTAAAGATATTAATTATGGAAGTAATTTAAATTACTTTGAAATTAATCAAGGGATTAATTTAGATAATGAATTAAGAGTAATTAATTTATGGGAAGAGTAATTAAAGTAGTTAATTACTGAATGATTATTAATCATGGGTGATTAATATATATGGTTTAAATTGAAGATTAATTACTTATGTAATTAATTTATATAAAGATTGATTAAATGTAATCATAAGTCATTAATAAATTAATTAATGATGTAATTTAGAATTTATTTAATTAAGAAATAATCAATAAATGAAGTAATTAATTAATAATGGATTAATGTAATTAATTTTAGTTAATTAATTAAGTAAGTAATTATAAGTTAATTTTGTGTAAAGAGTTAAGTATAATTAACTTGTGGAATTAATATTAAAGGCTAATTACTTATTATAATTAGGGAATTGTTAATCTGAAATGATTAATTGGAAGAATAATGAGATGATGATTTATAAATTGATTTGTAATCAATTGATGGTTAAGTTAAGCAGGATTAATGATGAAGTAATTAATTTAATTCATTTTAAATTAATTAGAGATTAAGTAATTAATTTAATTCATAGAGATTAAGTAATTAATTAAATTCATTTTAAATTAATCAGAGATTAAGTAATTAATTTAATTCATTATAAAAGGTGTGATCATTAGGTCATTGCTTATGTTTGATGATTGATATTAATTGCCTAGTATGGATTGTAATCTCAGCTACGAGATAAAAATGTATGTGATATAGATGCATTGTTTGCTTTTGGATGATAATATGGATTATCTGATTATGATATGAATTATCTGTTTATAATGATAAGGTTGATTATCTATTGTATTGTGACTTATCTATCTGTATGTATATACATAATGAATTGAATTGTTTTAGACTCTAAAACAACTTGGCCTTAAAAGACACGTTTTGGATTTCGATGAGACCGGGATCGGGTTTCCATATTTGGATATCCGAAAACCACATCGATCCAAATTAACGTTATGTCGTGAATCTGAAGTGAAGGTGAAGATTCAGAGTGCAAGGGTTATCGTCGTTAACTCTGAGGGTGATTCCAAAATGAGTGTAACGAGATAATGCCTTCGGTTTCGTTCGAACCCGGAACGAACTTGTAGGGATTGAATGCTTTCAGAACATCGTCAGGTGGACGATAAGCATTCTAAGTGATATGTCCTATAAAGGTAGTCGTAGCCTCAAGCCTCATCAAGCGGAAATGGCTAAAACAGGGGAGGTGCAGCAAGGCTTCATGGGTAGCCCCCACTTGAGAGCGAGATTTACCCTTGTCTAGATGTCCCTTTATTTCGGCTTAGTGGTGCAGTTGCTGATCACAACTGCAGGGTGGTCTTGTTCGGAACTGTTCAGTAAGGAATGGTTCTGGCTTTGTGTTGCAGGGGAGCGGGCGTACTCCTCGGTACGGTGATCTAGGCCACTTACTGTGACGGGCGGTACCCCACTAGCCCAGCCATTGTATGGAATCCAAAATCCAATAAGTGCCAATGGTTTTGATTGTATTACCCATTTTTGTGGCTAGTAGCTGGAATTTAATCATGTAACAATTTCGGCTATTTCTTATTTACTTGAAAACCCTAGGCACTATTATAATATCATCGGATTTCCTATCAAATGTTTTGGTTAGCGTAAGGTGAAAACTTTTCCATGTTTATGTGTGGGAAGTCTTACGTGATACTTTCTCTTTTCAAAGGTTTTTCAAAGTTAAGCAACTTTAACCTGTTACTCACACCAGACCCATGTCTGACCCGGAGTTATTTCTGTTTTTCTTTAACTCTTGGGTACTCAAATTTTTACGAGTGGCCAAGGAAATTCAGGTTAGGATTCAGGTTAGCTTTGACGAATTGTAGAGGAGAAATGGAGCAGGAGGCTTCTGCGTATAGTTATATAGTTTTCCGCTGTGTTGGTATCTCTGAGTATCTTCTGTGTGTTTTGAGTTGTAATAACTAGACAGGTGTTTATAACTATCTAGTATGTGATGTATTGTCAATGTAACTCTGATATTTGATGTATACTATATAATACTTATGTTACTAATATAATTTATTCGTTCCGCTGTTGAGATTCTTGTGTTGTTTCTTCTTTCTCTTCTTTCTTTTCTCTTTTCTTTCCCTTTCTTTCTTAAGGATGATACCACTTTTTGTGGAGAAAAAGTCGGGTCGTCTCAGTTGGTATCAGAGCCTCTGGAGTGGTATCTAACTTGAGACGACTGGACCACAATGTAACGACCCGCCTTTCATTCCATAGAAAGATGCATCATTAAGAAGAAATAAAGGGATAGAAAAGAGAAAAGAAAGGAAAGAAAGAAACAGACAACATCAGAATCTCACAGTGGAACGAATAAATTATATTATATTACATAAACTTTACATAGTATCATATACAACAGAGTTCTACAGCTAATACAACACAAACTAGACAGTTATAAACATCTGTCTAGCAATTACAATTCAAGTACATCAGAGAAAACATATACAACTCAAACACAGCGGAACCACTAAATATATCTACACGCTGAAGCCTCCTGCTCCATTATCTCCTCCACAAACTCGTCAAAGAAATCCTGAATCACTTGACTACTCATACGTAATATAAGTACCCAAGAGTTTAATAAAACAGAAAATAAACACTCGGGTCAGACAGGGTCTGGTGTGAGTAAACGGGGATAAACTTGCTTAACTTTAGAAAATCCTTTGAAACAAAAGGTATCACGTAAGACTTCCCACACATAAACATAGAAAAGTTTTACCTTACGCTAACCAAAACATTTGATAGGAAATCTAGTGATATTATAATAGTGTCTAGGGTTTTCAAATAAATAAAAAATAGCCGAAATTGTTACATGATTAAATTCCAGCTACTAGCCACAAAAGTGGGTAATACAATCAAAACCGTAGGGTCTCGTAGGAAGAATGAGTTTCCATCAATGGCAGGGCTACTGAGGTACCGCCCGTCATAGTACGTGGCCTAGATCACCGTACTGAGGAGTACGCCCGCTCCCCTGCAACACAAAGCCAGAACCATTCCCTACTGAACAGTTCCAAACAAGACCACCCCGTAGATTGGCCGTCGCCAACTGCCACACAGCCGAATATAAAGGAACCTCTAGACAGGGGTAAATCTTGCTCTCTAGTAGAAGCTACCAACGAAGCCTTGCTGCACCTCCCCTGTTTTAGCCATTCCCGGTTGATAAGGCTTGAGGCTACGATTACCTTTATAGGACATATCAATCTTTGAATGCTCATCGTCCACCTGATGATGTTATGAAAGCATTCAATCCATACAAGTTCGTTCCGGGTTCGAACGAAACCGAAGGCATTATCTCGTTACACTCATTTTGGAATCACCCTCAGAATTAACGACGATAACCCTTGCACTCTAAATCACCATCTCGAACCTATAAGTACTATTCCGTCCAACTCATTACGGAATCACCCATAGAGTATACTGACGTATAGTCCTTATACCTCGAGTCTTCACTTGCTCCACTTGGATTCACGACCTAACATTTAATTGGAATCGATGTGGTTTTCGGATATCCAAATATGGAAACCCGATCCCGGTCTCACCGAAACCAAACGCCATTTTAATGTCCAAGTTGTACTTAAGGGTTTTAATCAATTTATTCATTTTATTATTGTTTATTCCATACAGATAGATAAACTTCATATCACAATAGATAATCACATTCATATCATAAACGGATAATCTATATCATTATCACAAACAGATAATCATCACAACCGGATAATCCATCACACATCATCATACCTTAACCAAACATCCATATCATACAAATACAACTCATCTCATTACTGAGATCACAACCATTCAATCAATAATATCCATAAGCAATGTTTTATTAACCATCAATTAAAATTAATTTAAAAATAATTAAATTAATTACTTCTATCATTAATTAATTTAAATTAAATTAAATTAATTACCATATTTAAATCCTGCTTAATATCCATTAATAATTAACCCGGTTAATAAATCATTCACTAAGTATTTAACTTGACTAAACACCTTGACTAATCATTTACTAATTACAATAAGTAATTATTTTTTAATTAATTTTTACAAATTAATTAACCTTATTCATAAGTAATTAACATTTAATTACTCATTTATTAATTAAATATAATTAATTATATTTGTCCCTAATTAATTACAATTAATTAATCACTTATTTAATTATTACTTAATCAAACAATCCTTAATTACATCATTAATTATAATAATTAATGATTTCTAATTAATATTCAAATTAATTACTTAATTTAAAAATTAATTACTTTTAGTAATTAATAATCACCTTGATTAATATTAAATTCAGTAATTAACTCTTCTTAATTACTTATTAAATAATTAATTCCCAATAATTAATTATCTTTATTAATTAATTCCTTAATTAATTACAAAGGTAATTATCCAAATTACCTAATTACATTCCAGTAATTATCATTATTACCTTTCTAAGAAATCCTGCTCCATTAATTACATTTAGGAATTACTTCCATTAAATCATCAAATGATTTACTTAAATTAATTAAACTAAATTAATTAACTTAAACAAAGCACAATATCAAAATTAATTACAATAAATAATTAATTCCTTAATTAATTTTATCAAGTAATTATATTTAACAAATTATAATTGATTATATTCAATTAATTAATCTAGTTAATTATCAAAATTAATTACATTAATTAATTACTTAATTATCCTTAGATAATTATTTTTATTAATTAACAACATTTTTAATAATTAATTACTTAAGAAAAATTATCTTATATTAATTATTCATTAATCATTTCTAATTATAAATTAATCTAAACCATTATTTAAAACCAAACAATTAAGTAAATTCGTAACAACCCTGGTTTTGATGATTACCTCTAATATTAAGACGGTGGTTATAATTTAATATTGAAAAAAAAAATTGGAGGTTTAAAAACGTTATTTTGAGTAAACAGTAAAATTAGAAGGAATAAAATGGAGTAAAAGATGATAATGTTGGTTATAAATGGTGAATATTGGAAATATGATGATTTGGACTTTTATTGAATTAATTAAATGAGATAAAATGATTTAATCAACATTAATTTGTTGAAATAAGTGTAAAATGATGAGAATAAAGTTTTCAAAAGCTTTATTATGTTAGTTTGGAGGAGAAAATGAATATTATATGGTTTTAATTTGATAAATTGCAATAATTTTGCAAATTATTGCCAAATGTTGATTTTTGTTATTTTTAACAAAATATTATAATTAAAAAGGTGGAATTTTGTTTAAATTAAGAATTAGATGTAAGAATGATGTTAATAAGGTTTGTTATATTTAATTTAACAAGAAAATGATTTTTGTGTAGATTTTGGTTGCCAAAATATTTTATATAAATTATAGTGTAAATTGAGTATTTTAATGATGGAATAAAATTTTGATGACTAAAATATATTTTATATGTTGTGAAAACATTTTGTTAAACGTAAAATAAGTTTGTGTGACTAAAATAAGTTTGTGTGATTATATGTATTTT
The DNA here is from genome assembly GCA_030765085.1 of Allium cepa. NCBI lineage: Eukaryota > Viridiplantae > Streptophyta > Magnoliopsida > Asparagales > Amaryllidaceae > Allium > Allium cepa. Next base: position 39,262,199 of record CM060931.1, read on the forward strand.
ATTTTATTTTTAGGTTCCTAAAGAACAATCAAGGCATAAGGCTAACATATTCTTCAAGCTTGCTTACATTTGCTATAAATTTTGCTAAGTTGAGTATCAAAACTCACATTTTCTAGATTAGATTGAAATTTCAATATTGAAATCTTAATTTTCGTTTGTTGCGTGTTTGTTTGTGAATCATTGTCACTAAATGAGGCATATCTCTCTCGTTATATGTCGGAATTTGGTTTTCTTTGAAGTTCTGGAAATCTTGACAAGAGAGTGATAACTTTCATGTTAAACACTTTAGAAAATTCTTAGCATAGAGGGTTGAAAAGTCGAGTTCGAACTCGCTGCCCTGTCACTGTAAAATTGTGACTATCTATGCTTAATGCTGTTGGAAATTTGAGCATATATTTTTCATTTTTTCTCCGATTTTGATGATTCTTTATGTTCCATAAAGCTTAGAGTTTGTGATATAACTATCATGTTAAATACTTTCGAAAATTATTAGCATAGAGGGTTGAAAAATCGAGTTCAAACTCGCTGCCCGGTCACTGTAAAATTGTGACTATCTATGCTTAATGCTGTTGGAAATTTAAGCATATCTTTTTCATTTGTTCTCCGATTTTGACAATTATTTATGTTCCAGAAAGCTTAGAGTTTGTGCTACAACTTTTGTGAATTGAGTTTTGTGAAATTTTGAGGTTAGCTATGTCAAAATTGAATTTTCTTACTAATAACCCGAGAGCAAAATCAATATTTGCTCTATGCTTGAAGTTGTAACAAAATTAGACACAACTTTCTCGTTTTTGATCGGATTTCGATAATTTTAGATGATCTGGAAAGAAAAAATCATGTTCTACAACTTTACTTCGTTGATTTTCTGTAATTTGGAGTGCTTCTATGTCAAAATTGAACTTTGTTACTGCTAACCTGAGAGCAAAAGCAATATTTGCTTTGTAGTTGAAACTGAAACAAAATTTGCCATAACTTCTTTGCCTCTTAATCGAATTTGATAATATTAGTTGTTTCGGAAAGCTTAAACTTTGTACTAAAAGTTTCATGTTTTATGTTTTCTAAAATATTGAAGTTTGCTTGGTCAAAACTATGTTTGTTTGTTGCTATTACGAGAGCAAAACGACAACAGTAACAATTATTGACTTGATGTGTGTTTTAGCTTATTTTTGCTCTCATTCTTATTTGATTTTGATGATTGTTTTTGAGATGTTTTGAAAGCTATAATTCCTATCAATAGAATAACTATATTTGGAGATTTGAAATTCAAATTTAAATAGAATTTAAATTGACTTTGGGTTAAATTTGAATTGAATTCGTATTGAACTCAAGTTATTGGTCTTGAATTATCTTTCTTGTATTTCATTGATTTCGAGCATGGTTTCCACTAAACCATTTTGAAGTGATTTTGGAAATAAATGAAAATTTCAAATTATTATTATATAGCATTTTAAAATTATTTTTCTAATATAAAAACTATTTATTTCCTATAACAAAGAAATTTCAAATATTGGTTAATGTATGTGATATAGATGCATTGTTTGCTTTTGGATAATAATATGGATTATCTGATTATGATATGAATTATCTGTTCGTAATGATAAGGTTGATTATCTATTGTGTTGTGAATTATCTAGCTGTATGTATATAGATAATGAATTGAATTGTTTTAAACTCTAAAACAACTTGGCCTTAAAAGACACATTTTGGATTTCGATGAGACCGGGATCGGGTTTCCATATTTGAATATCCATAAAACTGACTTTGCCTCATCTCATCGGTGAATTAATATAATACCATACTCATCTCTTCTCATCGACGAGTAATGGTTCCATCTTGATTTGTCTCATTTCATCGACAAGTAAAAATCATCATAACCATCTTAACTTCATAAATCATCATTACTTTTGAACCATTGATCGAAATTCGATGATCTTAGTCATTCTAGAAAGCTTAGAAACTAAGCTACAACTTTTGTTTTATTCATTTTATCTGTTTTCGAAGTTATCTATGCTAAAATTGCAATTGTTGGTCGCTGTCCTGCAAATGCATAAGTTCATGCTAAGTTTGATATTTTTAGTAAAATGATCATAACTTTTGAACCAATGATCGGAATTCGATGATCTTGGTCATTCTAGAAAGCATAGAAACCAAGCTACAACTTTCATTATTCAGTTTGCCTGATTTTGAAATTATCTATGCTATTATTGCAATTGTTTGTCACTGTCTTGTTAATGCATAAGTTCAGGCTAAGTTTGATGTTTTTAGTAAAATGATCATAACTTTTGGACCATTGATCCGAATTCGATAATCTTGGTCATTCTGGAAAGCTTGAATTATATGCAACAACTTTTATTCAGATTGTTTTAAAAACTTACAATGTTTGCTAGCTCAAAATAGCGGATTTTATCCTCTGTCCTGTGTTTTGTTCCATGTTGTTAGTGCACTTATTGTTTTAAACACCTTGAAAATTGTTTTGCATCCATGAACATGTATATGCATGTTCTGGCTTGGTAATCATAGTGTTAGATATTTTATTTTAAATATTTTTAAGAGTATTTTTAAATAATAAAAGTAGATATACTATATTTATTTTATATAAAAAGTAGAATTTTAATAAAAGGATTTCTTTGGGTTTCGAAAAATTTATTTTAAAACCCAGTTACCTTAGTAAATTATTGCACAAAGATCATAAACTATTTTTTTTTTCCTTTCAGATGTATAAGAATGAGAATTAAACGATTTAGTAAGGATATATGGTATGGAACATGTGTTCTTGCTTTATCGCTTAATATCAGACTTCTACGACCGAAACTAATTTGAATTATTATTTTGAGATGATTTGAAAGTTGCCAAATTTTAATGAACATTATTGGTTGGAAAATTACTCTTTTTGAGTACGTTTGATGACGAACCAATCTAGATGTTTTTACAATCACTGATGAGATGAGGCGACCAAGACGAAAATTGAATGAAAACACACGGGTCAGGCTAGCTAAAATCATCAGTTAAATAGAATAATCGATAAGGATAAGTAGGTGAGAGCTATGGTATCCTTTTTCTTAAAGGATGCCATGCCCTAAACAGGGTTTCAACATCATAAGAAAGGACAACATCTCTTCTTGACAAGTAGAAGAGATAATGATAACAAAGTCATACTTAAGTGGCATAACTGACACTTAAGAAAGTGGAACATCGGCTAGCAAAGTTTTATAGACAAGACCCAATAAACATCGCTTTCGCCTCATATCATCGGCAGTATAAAGGAATGTGGATAATGATTTCAAATGATTCAACTATCTTCTTAGAAGTGGTTGTCAATATAACAATACATCAAAGGTACATATCCTTCATACATAGAAATAACGCATATGGATGTGCCTTATCTCATTGGCACATCCCAAGTAGCATTCAAGGAAATATAAAACCCAAACATAAAAGAAGCATTATACTTATTCATACCTCATCTCATCGGTATGAATATAGATACATCTCAATTCCATCACTAAAACTCATCATCAAAGATTCTTCATAATCATTTATACCTCATCTCATCGGTATAAATATATAAGTACATCTCAACTCCATCTTAACATCAAGTAGTTTATAAAATCATCAAATCATCAATCCATAATGCAAGAGTAACATCATAAATGATTTCATCATATATGTATACATCTCATCTGGCACTAGGCTATCAATGTAATAATCATCAAAAGATGGTGAAGTCAAAAACATCAAAACTTAAAGAAATCTCGGATTGGCCAGATCCTCGATTGCATGCCAAAGCAATGCTACAAAGAATAACATCGATTGAGTATATGAAAAGGATAACTCAAAAAAAATGAATGATAAACTCAATCAAACTCGAACAATCTAGAAACTCACCTCATTCCTTAGTGGATATCCTCGTGGAAGGATAACCGAAGAGCTAAGAGCCAAGAATAAGGTTACCTCAATACTCGATTGCCCGATTGGATGTCAGATCCAAAATGACTCATAAAACTCAACAAAGTCGCCTTGACTGGAATTCGAGATATATCATCAACATCTCGATACTCAAGAGTGAATTCTGAAACTTCGGAATCATCATTAACATTCCAAAGTGATAGAAATAATAAACCAATCATAACTTTTGATGATCTTGAAATCTGGGTTGGTTAGCTATGACGATCTTGTTGCCGAAGTCGGACCATTGCGCTGTTTTGAATAAACAGAAAATCCTAGTTTCGGTCCAACTTTGAGACGACGCCACTTCTTCGTTTCAAATCCGAATAGAACGATTCTTTTTGCAAATTGTAGTAGAAGTATTAGTCTATGCTCCTACCAAACTTCATGAAGATCTGGGTTCAATTGCCCCTTCGAACTCATCGTCGAAGTTGAACATTTGCGCTGTTTTTACACAGCAGTTTATAGTGGTTTTAGTTCGACTTCGAAGCGACGCAGAATCTTCATTTCAAGTCGGAGTTGGATAAATCTTTTTGCAAATTAGAGTAGGGTTATTAGTCTACATTATCGCAAAATTTCATGTCATTTGGACTCTGTTTTCAGGTCCAAACCTGCTGTCAAACTAGTGATCATAGCTTGATTTCAGCGGTGTTTATATTTAGAATAATTTTCACCATTTTTGATATTTTCCCAAATTCTTGAGTTTTCTCTCTAGATTTCGTGCATGGGTTTTATAAAGCATCTTAAAGTGTTTTTCAAACAAATTGGCTGGTGAAATTATTATATAGTATTCTTTTAATCTATAAAATCTATTTATTCTCCATAATAAGGGAATTTTCAAATATCGTTTTCAAAATTGATTTCGGAAAATGGTTTTAAAAGCTTGTTTTCTCAAATAAATTATTTTAAATTTAAAATACACATTTATATACTATTCGAATTTATGAGAAAGAGAATTAAACGATTTAGTAAAACACGTGGTATGGGACACGTGCGTTTACTATTTCGGTTAATTCCGGACTTGTACGATCGAAAATATCCGGGTTATGATTTTTGAGTTACTTATCCAATTTATGGCAGGTATTTGAGATTATAATTCCTATATTTAGGAATTATTTGGGAAGGCCAATATTTGGCGAGTTATATGGTTTGAGATTTCAAGGTTAGAAATCTCAATCCATGCTAGAAAATGTGAGTTTTCAACTCACCTTGAATTAGAGATGATCAAATCTCAGATTTTTGCTGAAATAAGCAAGCTTTGAGGAGAATAAAGCTTCCAACAACCAGTAGAAAATTAGAACAGCACAGCAAAAGGAAATATAAAAAGAATCAGAAAACCCTCTTCTCAAATAAGAATTTTGATGAAATAGCAATGTTTTGGAATGAGATTACCTTTTGATTCTCTTTAGATTTGATAATAACAACAATTTATTGAAGAGTATTTGGAGATTTAAAAGCCTATCTTTGAAAAAAAGAGAAATTTGCTTACTGCTTCTATTTCCAGGAGAGGAGGAAGAAAGAATGAGATGTAGATTGTATGTACCAGTTAATTTCTCATTTTTTTTCTTATTTTTGGTTTCAGCCTAATGGGCTTTTGGACCCAAAGATTAAAAGAAATCAAATAGGCCTAAGTTTTAATTCATACTTAAACTAAAATACATATATTCACACATATGTAATTAACAAAGGCCATTTTCTTTCAAATTTTCCTACAAATAAAATTGTAAACTTACATAAACATGAAATAAATTATTCTACTACCAGAAAATCGCATCATCAATTAAGAAAGAAAGGGTAGAAGAGAAAGAAGAAACAACACAAGAATCTCAACAGCGGAACGAATAAATTATATTAATAACATACTATGCTTAAATCTTAAACTATAACAGGGATTTGAGAATGATACCATGAATTTTTATCAGAGTTTTAAATCTGAATCCTAGAACAGGTAAAATCATATTTTCAAACAGCAGGCATTGATTCATACATCTATCAAAATGAACTTGAAATATAGCAATGCAAACACACTTATTTCCAGAAATAAACAAGCAACAAATTTATTACTTAATTTTATTTAGTAAAAATTGTTACTCACAGATTTATAAAAGCAGAGCATCCATTTTTACTTGAAAATGCAAATCATATAAACCCTGAAAACTCTCTCCAAAATTCATTTACCTAAAAAGTAAATCTGCAACTTTATCAAAAATTTGCAACCATTTGAAAATCATTTTGAAACTGCAACTTCACTAGGCCTGCATGCATTTCTGTTTGAACTTCATCAAAACCTGCATTTTCTTTCTCTGCTTTCTCTGGGAAGCATGCACATGAATCTAGTAACTGCATGAATCAAGGAACAAAGTAGTAAATCAAGATTCAAGTCTTCATATAAGCAAAAACAAGATGAAAGTTAAACCATCTGCAGTTTTTAAAATCCAAATTGAAGTTCAAAAATGCATAAGCAAGACTCTGCTTCTAAAATAAGTGAGTATTTTTTTTAATATTAGATAAACTTAGTGAATATAGTTTCTTAATTTATTCCTATGATAATCATGTTTGGAATGGATGAATTTGATGATATTCTCTGTTATATGTTTGAATGCATGTTGTACTGTAAACTTGTTTTGCCTGTTCTAGTTTCCAGATTTTAGTTATGTTCTAACACCCCACCCCGAGGCCCACCTTAGCAAAGAGAATTAACAAGTAATTCCGTCTACTAAAGCGGAGAATAGGGCTGGTTAAGGGCGACTATCTATAATTTTGTCTTAAACATCTACTGAATACGTCGGTAAATGCAATATAATTTTTCTTTTCTACTCAAGTGGATCGACATACCCAGTAAATGCTTAATCCAAAACTATAGGTAGCTAATGGATCTATCAGAACAAAAGCACTTGTAGTGTGGTTGAGTACCACCTTTATTGTATTCATATTGTATTGTACAGAACATGTACCAGTGTATATGTATATATATGATGTTGGTTACTGTTATGTGATGTGATTTACATTAAATTTAGGTTTTCCAACTTAGTTTAAAATTTTAGTTTGCATTTTACTTTTTACTTCAAATTTTATAAAACCTGGAAACAGGTTTCTGATCAAATTCTAAAACCTGAAACACTTCAAATTCCCGAGCTACCCGTATATTTTACTTCGAGTCTGAAACAAAGTTTCTTCGAGCCAAAAATCAATTCACCCGAGACCAAAACCTGATCCTATAACATTGTGGCTAGTACAATCAAAACCGTTGGCACTTATTGGATTTTGGATTCCATATAATGGTAGGGCTACTGGGGTACCGCCCGTCACAGTACGTGGCCTAGATCAACGTACCGAGGAGTACGCCCGCTCCCCTGCAACACAAAGTCGAACCCATTCCTTACTCAACAGTTCCGAACAAGACAACCCCATGATTGTAGCTAGCAACCACCCACACAGCCGAATATAAAGGGACTTCTAGACAGGGGTAAATCTGTCTAGTATGTGATGTATTGTCTATGTAACTCTGATATTTGATGTATACTATGTAATACTTATGCTACTAATATAAGTTATTCATTCCGCTGTTGAGATTCTTGTATAGTTTCTTCTTTCTCTTCTTTCTTTTCTCTTTTCTATTCCTTTCTTTGTTAAGGATGATACGACTTTTTATGGAGAAAAAGTTGGGTCGTCTCAGTTGCTGGGAAAACTCATGTGTCCCATACCACATGTTTTACTAAATCATTTAATTCTCTTCCTCATACGTCTGAAAAGTGCAAAAACGTGTATATTTATGTAGAAAATATATCTTTGCTAAATCGAGTTTTGAAATAAATTTCAGAAAATATTAAGGGAAGTTAATTACTGAATGGTATTTAATTACATTACTTAATATTTACCAAATGACTCAATCAACAATTACTTAAATTAATTACACCAAGTAATTAATTATTAATTTCTTTCACAAAGAAATTATCCTCCATAATAATTTCATAAACAATTAATCTCAATTCTTCATACTTTAAATAAATTACATTCTGTAATTACTTCCCTAAGTAATTATTAATCTTATTAACCCATCAATGATTATTATAAATTAATCAAACTTAATTAATTAATTTAAACTAATCAAATTAATTAATTAATTACAATGAGTAATTAATAACTTTAATTACTTCACAAAGTAATCATACTTAACCCAATACCATAATGATTACTTAATTTAATTAATCTAATTAGTTATCAAAATTATTTACTTAAATTAATTAATAAATAATCCCAAGTTAATAACCTTCATTAACTTATCATCAATTTCTTAAATTACCTTACTTAAGTAATTAATCATTTATTAATCACAAATTTATTAATACTTAATAATCATTTAATTAATCTATAATTATTAAATTAATTAAGTTTTCACTTAATTAATTCTAACCTCTTGATTAATTTCTAATCATTAATTAAAAACATAACTAAATTAATTAATGGTCATATTTCGAAATAAATTAATTTTAATTCATTAACCTAAATCTTAATTAATTCAAAATACTTATTTAATTAATTAAATAAATAAATTAATTAATCTTCTAATTACCTTATTAATTTAATAAACCAAAATCATTTAAATCTTTGATTTATTATAAGAAAACTTTTCTTATTAATAATTTCATTATTATTAACAAAGTAATATTTAAAACAACTTACTTTAAAATTTGTTTCCAAATTTTACTTTAAAATTTAAATTTAAAATGAAAACCAAACTTAACTTTATCAAAGTTTTAAAAACATTCTAAAACCTTCTTAAAACTTATGCTAAATAATTTCTCATTTTATGAAAGAAATTTAAACCCATATTAAATTTTAAGATTCAAATCATATTTAAATATGTTTCAAAGTTGTTTAAAACATTTAAATATTGAAAACTTCTTTTCTTTTCAAAACCTAATTCAAAGTTGATTCTTGTTTCCGGATTTAAATTTATGTTTAAATCTTCTATTTTAATTTAAAGCTTTTACTTAAATTTCAGATTTATTTAAAACCTTTTTAAAGGTTGTTTAAACCTTTTAATTTAAATAGTTTAAATTAAATTTAAAACTTGAATTCAAATCTAGTTTGAAATTTATACTTAAATTTTAATTTTAAATTCTGTTTTTTTAAAAACCTTGCTCCAGATTTTTTTTTTAAACTCAATTTTCTTTTAAACTGGAAATATACAGGTTTCCAAAGTAACCTGTAAACATTTAATTTAAAAAGTTTGAATTAGATTTAAAAACTGGAATTCAACTTAGATTGAAAACCATATTTTTAAATTTAGTTTTAAATTCTTGATAGAAAACCTGCATTTAGATTTTAAAACAATTTTGAATTGAAAATTTATATAGGTTTCAATGAAACCTGTAATTACTGGAGATACCCGAGACCCCCTTTATTTACTTCGAGCAAATCTTAGATCATCTTCGAGCAAAAGCTCGAGTTACTCGAGTATGACTCGAGAATAAAAAAAACTGCAAACCCAAACAATCCACCCTGACTCCATCTCCTCCACCGTGCACATGTACGGTAGTTCTGGCCACCTCCGGCCACTACCCAACTAACAAGCAAGTCGCCGTCCATCCTTGAATCACTTCGCCCTTTCTAATATTTCTCGTGTGAAATGAAATGACCCAACTTTCTTACCGCAGAAAATCGCATCATTTTTAAGAAAGAAAGGGACAGAAAAGAGAAAAGACAGAGAAAAAGAGAGAAACAACATCAGAATCTGAACAGCAGAACGAATAAATTATATTAATCACATAATACATTACATAGTATCATATACATCAGAGTTACACAGCTAAAACAACACATACTTGACAATTATAGACACCTGTCTAGTTATACAACTTATTACAATTCAAAGACAACAACTCAGAGAACACACAGCGGAATACTATATAGCTATACGCAGAAGCCTCATGCTCCATTGCTCCTCCAAAATTGTCAAGCCAACCTAAAATCCCCTGGCAACTCGTAAAAATTTAAATACCCAAGAGTTTAAGAAAACAGAATAAACTCCGGGTCAGACATGGGTCCGGTATGAGTAAACAGTTAAAGTTGCTTAACTTTTAAAAACCTTTTGAAAGAAAAAGGCATCACGTAAGACTTCCTACACATAAACATGGAAAAGTTTTTACCTTACGCTAACCAAAACATTTGATAGGAAATCCGATGACATTATAATAAGGTCTAGGGTTTTCAAATAAATATGAAATACCCGAAATTGTTACATGATTAAATTCCAGCTACTAGCCACAAAAGTGGGTAATCAATCAAAACCGTTGGCGCTTATCGGACTTTTGGATTCCATATAATGGCAGGGCCACTGGGTTACCGCCCGTCACAGTACGTGACCTAGATCACCGTACCGAGGAGTATGCCTGCTCCCCTGCAACACAAAGCCGTACTCATTCCTTACTGAACAGTTCCAAATAAGACAACCCCGGCGATTCTAGCTATCAATCGTCCACACAGCCGAAATAAAAGGGACCTCTAGACAGGGGTAAATCTTACTCTCAAGTGGGGGCTACCCACGAAGCCTTGCTGTACCTCCCCTGTTTTATCCATTCTCGGTTGATGAGGCTTGAGGCTACGATTACCTTTAGTGAACACATCAATTAGAATGCTCATCGTCCACCTGACGATGTTTTGAAAGCATTCAATCCATACAAGTTCGTTCCGGGTTCGAACGAAACTGAAGGCATTATCTCGTTACACTCATTTTGGAATCACCCTCAGAGTTAACGACAATAATCCTTGCACTCTGAATCACCATCTTGAACCTATAAGAACTAGTTCCGTCAAACTCATTACGGAATCACCCACAGAGTTATACTGACGTATAGTCCTTACACATTGAGTCTTCACAAAGCTCCATTTTGATTCACGACCTAACGTTAATTTGGATCGATGTGGTTTTCGGATATCCAAATATGGAAACCCGATCCCGGTCTCATCGAAATCCAAAGCGTGACTTTTAGGTCCAAGTTGTTTAAAGTTAAACAATTAAATTCAACTATCTATATACACACAGAATAGATAATTCACAAACCACAATTTGGAAATCACATTATCAAATAAACAAATGATTCATAACAAAATAGGTATCCACATCATTATCATAGTAGATAATCTATATTACCATCACAATGCAACCAAGCATTCATACCATACATCATTACTTATCTCATTTCTAAGATTACATCCATTCAAAACAATCAATGTCATCCATTCATACATGAGCAATGATTTACTCAATCACAACATAATTAATTTAAAATGAATTAAATTGACTATCTCTATCTCTAACTAATTTAAAGTAAATTAAAATAATTACTTCATCTCTTAATTAATTTAAAATTAATTAAATTAATTACCTTCATCCTAATTAAATCTTGCCTAAATAAACATTAATTAAATCAATTAATTAATCATTAATCAACCTTGATTAATTAACTCTTAATCAAGTAATTAAATCTTAATTATTCTTATTAACCATATCAATTAATGAACCTTAATTAATTAATCATGCTTAGATTAATTGCTTTTAATTAATTAACTTAAATACAATAATTAATTATTCTTAATTACTTTTTAATTACTTTATAAATTCTTTGATTCATTACACCAAGTAATAAACCTTTAATTACTTTAACAAGTAAATATTCATTTAAAATTACTTCCTAATCAGTAATTTACCTTAACCCAATTACCTCTGTAATTTTCAATTACTTATCTTAAGTAATTACTCTTATCAAAACTTATTAAGTGAACATACATAATCATTTATCAAGTGACTATATTTAGTTAATTTACAAATTAATTAACTTACTCGATTTCACTCATCTTATAAAACATAATCGAGTAATTTATCCCTTAATTTCTCGTTAACCAAATTAATCTTCAAATAACAGATTAACTATCATCAACTATTAATTAATAAACCTTAATTATTAATCAATCCTTAATACAAAGTAATTAATCACTAATTACTTTTATAATTAATCAATTAATCTTAATTAACTAATTAGTCATCACTTAATCATTAATTAATAAAACTTAATTATTAATTAATAACCTTAATTACAAATTAATTAATTCATAATTATAATTAATTAATTAATTCTTAATTACAATTAATTAACCTTTAATAATATTTAATTAATTTCTAATTAATCTTGCATTATTGATTAATAACTTCTTAATTATTAATTAAGAAAATCTAATTATTACTAAATAAAACCTTTATTAAGTATTAATTTATTACTATTTTAATTAACTCTTAATTACTTAATTAATAAGTAATTATAATTTAATTAATCATTAGACATTAATTAAATTGTCCTAATTATTAGTTAATTAAATTAATAATAATACTTAATTAATTACTTAATTAACTCTTTTAAAATAATAATCAAATTAATTAACTAAACTTAAAATTCTTATTCAACTTAATTAATTACAAAACATTAACACTTAATTAATATTTAAGATAAACATTATCTTAAATTAACTTTGGAAAAAAAACTTTACTTAACATAAGTCATTAATTAGCCTAAAATATACAGTAATCATTAATTACTTCCTTTAATCATTAATTAACAATTCCTAATTCAAGTTAATAAGTTACTGGAACCTTTAATTGTTAATTATAAAAACATTTATAAATTTCCCTTTATATTTCCAAAGTAAGTTTGAAAATAACACTAACTTAAAAAATTTAAACAAATCATACAAATTCATTTATAAAAACAATTCAATTTCAAAATCAAGAATTTTAGTTTAACTTAAACTGTTTAAAGTTTAAACTTACCTATTTTATTTAAATTAAAATCAGGTTAAATGTTCACTTGGGTCCAACCTATTACTACTAGAACCAAGAAACCAGTACAATATTTTCTTTTAAAACAAATTTTGATTTTTTTAAAGTTTTAAAAGCTGTTTTAATAAAAAAATTAAAAACTGTTAAAACATAACAGTTTAAAACCCACACAGCCAAACCCAGAACCAACACGGGTTATAACCCGAGCCATCTTCCATATGCCTCGAGACCTGCTTCGAGAAAACAAAGCAACCCCAACAAACTCAATCCCACTGACAACAACCATCCCCGTGCAACCTGCACCGGTGCCTGAACCCTTCCGACCAACGTCGACAACTCCGACAAGTCATTCTACCTCCCTACAAGCCTCTACGACCGACCAAACTTCCACACTTACCCCAAATCAAAATCGAGCATCCCTGGGTGTACAGAACCCCAAACCACTCATTAGAAAACCCCAAATCACTCGCCGCCGGTCGATGTTAAGCTCCGCAACTCCGTCCTTGGGATGCTGATCCACCGCACGTCCTTCACTCAAATCCCCTTTAAACTCGATGCAGAGAGGAAGACACAGTAGACCAATTTCCAAAGTCCAAACAGAATTAGGGTTAAAATCATAATCAAGCAATCCCACCCTTCACAGCGAATTACAAGTTCTTCCACCATTTTTGCCACACTCCCTGATGCTTCACCTAGCTCCACCAAGAATCTTAAGCCACCCAAATACACAGAATCAACAGAATTTGCAAAATCCCAATTTGTAGGAAACCCCCAATTCCTCTCTCACTAAAATTTTAAAAATTGTGAATTTCATTCCAAAATTCATATTTTTCGATGACACTTTAGTTTATATAATCATTTTAACCAAATTAAATTCTGGGTTTCAAACATTGATGGTATTTTATTACAACGTAGTTTATTTCCTAGGTAATTTCAAAAATCAGAGTCTTGTTCTATTTTTGGTCCTTAGTTTAATCTTAAACTAACTTATTTGTTTTAAATCTATATCTTAACAATTGTTTGAATAGGAAAGTTTGAAGATATGATTTTCTTTTTTTTAGATTCTACAGACAATACAGAGAGGAAAAAAAATGAAAACCAATATGCACATTTTCAACTAAACAAAACTATTGCACCCTTATATCTACACAGCAACTTACATACAACTACTATCATATACTTAAGTTTTTAAACCTGAATGTTTACTCACCTCAATTTTAAAAAGAAATGCAGAGGTTTTGAAGATGCACTGGAAGTTGCAAAAGACTTGAACCTGAAGCCTTAAAACAGAAATGCCCACAGCCCTTTAAAATTGATTTTCAGATTGCATTTTGAAAAACTTAGAAACACTTGAGCTTGAAGCTTTTTAAAACTGGAGCTTTGAAACTTGCATGCATTTTAAAAATTGAGGCAGACATGGGGATTGAAAACTTGTTGTGATTTTGTTTTGAGAACAACTGCAGGCATGCAGTTTTGTTTTGAGCAATGATTTTTGATTTTTTTTTTTAGAATAAACTGCAGGCATTGATCACAGAAATGGTTTGAGGGGATTTTAGGTTTTATGATTTGAGCATTTGAGGAGTGTTTGCAGGCTTGGGAAGTGCTAACAGGGTTTGATATAAAGTGGTTACAGATTTGAGAATGTTTTGAGGAGGGGTTAAAAGGTTTTGCTCAAAGATTTTCTGGTTTGAACAGGTTTTTAATTTGAACATGGTTTGAATTAAGGAGCTTCTGATTTGCATGCATATTCAAGTTTCTCTTTTTAGAAATGAACAAAAAAATTTAAAGAAAAAGAAAGATGGAGAGATGGTGTTTTAAATAGAATTTTCAGATTTTATTAACTTAAAAGAAAATTAGAAACAAATGGACACTTGTCTTTTGATTACACGAATGTTTTACACTTGTTAACATAGTGTTTTAGAACTAAACATTTGTCACTTCTTATGTATATTTATTTTAAAAGAAATTTAAAGACTTTTTAAATTAATTTCCTAATTAACAAACATGTTTTCTTAATTTGAAAAATGCTTTTCTATTTAAATATCTAATAAACAAATAGATTTAAACAATTACAAATGTTTGCTAATTTATATGAAATACAATCTTTAAAAAGAAAATGAAACCAAATAAAATTTAAATAAAATTATATACAATATTTCAAACTTATTTTAAAGATGCTTTTTCAAAAGCTTTGTATTTATTCTTATTAAATAAACACAGATCAAATTTCTATAAAAAGAATAGTACAATAACAAATCTTATTTTTAAATAAAAGCATTATCTATATTTTTTTAAAACCAAATTATATTATTATTTATCTAAATATGTATGTATACCTTGAATTCTAATTAATTCAAATTAAAGTCAAATTTAAAAATCAAATCTAAAAATTAATTTAAATAAATAAATATCAATTTTTATATAAGCACATTATTATTTACAAATAATATATTCTATTTTAAAATCAATTTAAAATACACAGAAATAAATGTACTTAAACACACTTATCAATTTTGAAAACAATAAATATATTTAGAATTTATTTATACAAACAAAATAAATATCCTTGATTTAAAACCAATTTATAACCATAATTAAGACATTATATTTTTATTACTTAGTTATTTATTTTTGAAAATAACATTTTATCAATTTCAAATAATTTAAATAAGAGATTATCAACGTTTTAAACTCCTGTAAATTCCGGGATATTACAATCCTTCCCCTTTAAAAGAATTTCGTCCTCAAAATTTAAAACAATGATAATCCAAAGTTTAATTTTATTTCAACCAATTCAAACATTCGTAACAGCCATACACTATAAATCAAACAAACAATTCCATCCAAACAACCAATTTAAATCAAATAAACAACACTAGCTATACTGCTAAACTACTGAGTTCCTACTCAGCAAGATCTATAATCTACCCAAGATACCAGACCACAGACAAGACTGATCAACTACTAAAACCTTCACAGAACTACTGGTCTCAAAACCAGTGATGAACCAAAACACGTACTCCCTCAGAGACACGTGAAATATTTTGAATTCCAGTCTTCCAAACTGGCAATTCAACTCTTCAAACCAAAACACTGATCTCTACAAAAACTCAAAAGAATCCAATATGCCTCGAAGCTTACCAAAACTTGTTGCTTCCTTTACCAGAGAAAATCTCAACAACATCGAAGCCTCCAACTTCGAATTCCAAAATTTTCCGTTACTTAACCTCGAAACTTACCGGATGATCCGGGCTGCCTACAGATTCTTCCCGATCAACTCAGCCTTCGCAGATGCTCCTACAAACAAACTGGATCAACTCAACAAACTGATCCTCACAAGATCAATCCAAAAATCAAAACCAAATTTTACTATCAATAGAAGAAAACAACTTCTCTTATCTGGAAAAGACAGAACATAATCACTCGCCAACTTGCCTCAGATTTTGAAAAATTAATTCAGAAGAAACTCTTTAATCCAAAATACTGCAATTCTCAGTTGCTTCTACTCAAGAACAACAGCCACCTTGCTTCCGCTGCACAACTCTGATCTGGAGCAGATGAAAATCCCATCGAATGAACAAAGGCACAGACTAAACATCACATCTCAGAAATAAGGTTCAACAGAAATTCCAAGAAATACATAGCTGCTTCACCAAACAATCAACCTAGGAGACAACCTTCTACCCAGCTGAATCGCCGGTATCACTCCTGACATCAAGTTAATTCAGAACTTAAACTCCAATGTGGGCAAATCTATAACTTCCCTGTGGATATATCCAGAAAATCTTCGACAACTCATAACTTCTATACCCTCTAGAAATGCCACAAATCCAAGCAAAAGACTATCTAAGATAATCATCAAACCATCGCAAGTCACTTTTGCGATCAACCAATCCAATATCCAAGATACTGTTCTCTCTCCACTAATCAGAACAATTTATCCTTGACCAACTAATCCATCGAAGAAACAGATCCTCACTGCTGTTTATGAATTCCACCTCCAGGAAATTCTAAGTCAAAAAGATCTTCGTACTAAAACACAGAACAATCCTGAGCTACACCGCTAACTTAGATGCCAAAGACTTCTTATCCAAAGTTCTTTGAGAAACTCGGACCTCCAACTAAACACATACATCCTGCTGAACTCAGCTACAACACCTGAAACAGACACACTTCCTTAAACTTGCTCCGAAAGAAAACATCTTCGTATACATCCATAGTCACTGCATCTCATCACGCAGCTACTACTTCCTGAGGTATCAAAATACCATCACTCGCTTCTGCCCAACTGACAGATCCAAATTCTCAAAAATCCGCTCACACGAGCGCAATCAAACTTACACTTCAAAGACAAACTCCGAACCTTAACAGGCTTCCTTCAGATATCAATGAAATCCTTACACCAAACTACAAAGATTACTCGAGACGGTATTAGGTCTACAGTCTCGATAAATACACTTCCAACCTCAAACATTTAAACTCCAACCATTGGTAGTCGTGTTACACAAACCATTACCTCATCTACCTTTATAACTTATATTGGAAAATCCAAACAGGTAATCCAACAGATAGGTAGATATATATATATATATATATATATATATAGTTATATATAAAAATTACAAGTACGCTCTCTCAAGAAAGACACTACTACAGAGCCTAGGTATTCGCTCAACCTAATGCTCTTATACCAAATGAAACGACCCGACTTTCTTACCACAGAAAATCGCATCATTTTTAAGAAAGAAAGGGATAGAAAAGAGAAAAGACAGAGAAGAAGAAAGAAACAACATCAGAATCTAAACAGCGGAACGAATAAATTATATTAATCACATAATACATTACATAGTACCATATACATCAGACTTACACAGCTAAAACAACAAATATTAGACAGTTATAGACACCTGTCTAGTTATACAACTCATTACAATTCAAAGACAACAACTCAGAGAACACACAGCGGAATACAATACAGCTATACGCAGAAGCCTCCTGCTCCATTGCTCCTCCAAAATTGTCAAGCCAACCTAAAATCCCCTGGCTACTCGTAAAAATTTGAGTACCCAAGAGTTTAAGAAAATAGAATAAACTCCGGGTCAGACATGAGTCTGGTATGAGTAAACAGTTAAAGTTGCTTAACTTTTAAAAACCTTTTGAAAGAAAAAGGTATCACGTAAGACTTCCCACACATAAACATGGAAAAGTTTTTACCCTACGCTAACCAAAATATTTGATAGGAAATCCGATGATATTATAATAGCGTCTAGGGTTTTCAAATAAATATGAAATAGCCGAAATTGTTACATGATTAAATTCTAGCTACTAGCAACAAAAGTGGGTAACACAATCAAAACCATTGGCGCTTATTGGATTTTTGAATTTCATACAATGGCAGAGATACTGGGGTACCACCCGTCACAGTACGTGGCCTAGATCACCGTACCGAGGAGTACGCCCGCTCCCTTGCAACACAAAGTCGGACCCATTCCTTACTGAACAGTTCCAAATAAGACAACCCCGGAGATTCTAGCTATCAATCGCCCACACAGCCGAAATAAAAGGGACCTCTAGACAGGGGTAAATCTTACTCTCAAGTGGGGGCTACCCACGAAGCCTTGCTGCACCTCCCCTGTTTTAGCCATTCCCGGTTGATGAGGCTTGAGGCTACGATTACCTTTAGTGAATGCATCACTTTGAATGCTCATCGTCTACCTGACGATGTTCTGAAAGCATTCAATCCATACAAGTTCGTTCCGGGTTCGAACGAAGCCGAAGGCATTATCTCGTTACACTCATTTTGGAATCACCCTCAGAGTTAACGACAATAACCCTTGCACTCTGAATCACCATCTCGAACCTATAAGAACTAGTTCCGTCAAACTCATTACGAAATCATCCACAGAGTTATACTGACGTATAGTCCTTACACCTTGAGTCTTCACAAAGCTCCATTTTGATTCACGACCTAATGTTAATTTGGATCGATGTGGTTTTCAGATATCAAAATATGGAAACCCGATCCCGGTCTCATCGAAATCCAAAGCATGTCTTTTAGGTCCAAGTTTTTAAAGTTAAACAATTAAATTCAACTATCTATATACACACAGAATAGATAATTCACAAATCACAATTTATAATCACATTATCAAATAAACAGATGATTCATAACAAAATAGGTAATCCACACATTATCATAATAGATAATGCATATTACCATCACAATGCAACCAAGCATTCATACCATACATCATTACTTATCTCATTTCTAAGATTACATCCATTCAAAACAATCAATGTCATCCATTCATACATGAGCAATGATTTACTCAATCACAACATAATTAATTTAAAATGAATTAAATTAACTATCTCTATCTCTAATTAATTTAAAGTAAATTAAAATAATTACTTCATCTCTTAATTAATTTAAAATTAATTAAATTAATTACCTTCATCCTAATAAATCTTGCCTAAATAAACATTAATTAAATCAATTAATTAATCATTAATCAACCTTGATTAATTAACTCTTAATCAAGTAATTAAATCTTAATTATTCTCATGAACCATATCAATTAATGAACCTTAATTAATTAATCATGCTTAGATTAATTGCTTTTAATTAATCAACTTAAATACAGTAATTAATTATTCTTAATTACTTTTTAATTACTTTTTAATTACTTTATAAATTCTTCGATTCATTACACCAAGTAATAAACCTTTAATTACTTTAACAAGTAAATATTCATTTAAAATTACTTCCTAATCAGTAATTTACCTTAACCCAATTACCTCTGTAATTTATCAATTACTTGTGACGCCCCACCACTATACCCACGCTAGCCAAGAACACTCCGGAGTAGTGCTGTCAACTAGCACGGAGAATGAGGCTGTTGAGGAGCGACCATCCATGTAATTGCTTATCACACGGTGGCTATAAATAATCTTCGGAAACAAACATAGAAATAATCATATCACAAATCAGTCACAGACATCCATATCACAAAGGCGGAAGAAGATATGAATATATAACTAACACATGAAAGTGTACATCAGAGTAGTGGTCAGTAAGTTCCACGATAATACAAAAGAATAGCAACACGTGCTATACAAAAGAATACAACTATGAGTCTATATCTCAAGTGTATACAACAAAAACTGCTAATCTAAACAGTTAGCCAAAAGTCAGAGTGATGAATCCCTGGGAAGAAGTCAAGCAGAAGCACCTGTAACATCTCGGTCTGACCCGAGTATTATTTAAGAAAATAATAAACGGGTCAGTCTAGCTATAAATATCAGATGACATGATATAACATAAAAGATATGGCATAAACATAAACATCCATAATGACATACCACTATAAGTATGTAAATAATGATCAACAGAAGATCAATCAATAAGAGATAATCAATATCACAAGAATCTTCTCAAAGATTCGAAAAGGGCATCATACCCCAAACTTGTACTCATAACAAGTCAATGACATAAATTCTAGAAATCAATGCAAGAAGTCCAGAAATCATAGAAAAGAGAAAGAGGCCTATCACATGACGGTCCGAAGACCAAGGGGAGCTACCCCACATGTGTGAATGGAATCACACAGATTAAGGTCCAGACTAACCAAAAAGCAAAAAGGTATGTGTGAGTGGAATCACACAAGTGGTGTCTAGTCTAACCTCGCAACAAGAGACATCGCACAGTTGCTAGTCTAAATCATCAGAATGATCGTCATGATCAACGAGAAGTGTCAATTACACTAAGCTAGTAAATATAGAAGTTTAGCTTCATGTCCCATAACCACTTGCTTAACTTAAATATTTACGAACAAACTGTAAATCTTCACTAATAAAATTGTCACAAGAGGTTCAATCGAACAAGTCCAAGAATTAACCGACGAAGTGAACGCAAGCGTTTCATACCACTTGTTTTACTAAGTCGTTTAATTAGATTTCTCATTCGAGTGAGGTAAAGGTTTGTATATACTAATAGATTGGAAAACGGTTTAAGTAAAGAGCTTTGTTATTAAAAATAGAGTTGAAATTGTTTGTTAAAAGAGTTTTGATATTTACTACTAGTATTGAAACCTTTATATTATAAAGTGACAAAACACAGAAGCAATTGTAGAAACAATCAGTCACAAAAATCGCATACGGAGATGTGAATAAAATCCAAGGAAATCAGCTCAATGTTTTTCGGATAAGATCCCCTACGGAGGGGGGGTCCAGGGGGGGTGGCAACCCCCCAAGGTGGGGGTGCGGGGGCAACGCCACCGCATACGGGGTTCGACCTGCCCGGTCAGGTCGCGGGGGTCCAGGGGGCAGCGCCCCCGGCGGGGTGCGGGGCAGCGCCCCGACCAAAACGGTACGACCTAGTGAAGACAAAATGAGGTCTAACGACCTAACGACTCAATGGTCATACGACCTAACGACTGCGACCTAGGGGTCTAAGGGGTCAAGCGACTTAGTGGTTGCGACCTAGAGGTGTTCGCGACCTAACGATGACTCACGACCCAACATGGCCGACTTAACAGAGGTCGCGACCTAACAGGATAACTCGTGACCGACTTAAGAGTTGCGTGACTGAAGGGTTGCACGACTTAAGGGTTGCACGACTTAAGAGTTGCACGACTTAAGGGTTGCACGACTTAAGAGTTGCACGACTTAAGATTTACACGACTTAAGAGTTGCACGACTTAAGAGTTGCACGACTTAAGAGTTGCACGACTTAAGAGTTGCACAACTTAAGAGTTGCACGACTTAAGCGTTGCACGACTTAAGAGTTGCACGACTTAAGGGTTAGGCCAGGAGCGACCTAACGAGATAAGGTCCAACGACCTATCGGGATAACTCGTAAACGACCTATGGATGAACGACCTAACTCCGAACGAGCTAAAAATGGCCAGAACGACCTAGGGTTAACTCGTGAACGACTCACGACCTAGGGACGAACGACTTAACTCCGAACGACCTAAAAATGGCCAGAACGACCTACGTTTAACTCGTGAACGACTCACGACCTAGGGACGAACGACTTAACTCCGAACGACCTAAAAATGGCCAGAACGACCTAAGTGCAGAAAATTCACCAAAACGCTAAAAATTGGAGTTTTTCGCCAATCCAATCCAAACCAAATGCAAATGTGCATGCAAAAGTGATAGGGAATCATTCCCAACAGTCCAATATAGTTATAGACTAGATTTGTGAGATAAAAATCTCACCTTTGCACCAAATATCAATGAAAATGAAGTTTTAAGCAAGCAAGAATCAATCCTTCTTCTATCTAAGCACAAGAAGCTTGAATCCAATGTCTTCTTCTTGAATTTGGAGTAGAAAGATGGATTGCAATTGAATTTGAGTTTTGGAATTTTAATTTCCCATTCCCTCCACCATTAATGCCAAAGCTTGATTAGTTAGGAAATTTATGAAGAGTGAGGAGAAGAGGGTTGGAACTTGGGCTTAATAGGCTAAACTAACCCAAAGTCCAAAGCGGGAAAAGTTAGTGAAATTTCACTAACTCCAAACCTATCGATGTTTATACTTAAAAAAGTTGTAAACGACATTTCGAACTCAATGGAAGTGGTCTCGAGTCCTAATTCGACCGTTTGCAAAAAGTAGCTTTTCGGACCAAAATCCGATTAACGAGTTAATATTTAAATAAAATATTTAAATACAAACTCGATAAATATGCGGGTTGTTACATTACTTATCTTAAGTAATTACTCTTATCAAAATTTATTAAGTAATCATACTTAATCATTTATCAAGTGACTATATTTAATTAATTTACAAATTAATTAACTTCCTCGATTTCACTCATCTCGTAAAACATAATCGAGTAATTTATCCCTTAATTTCTCGTTAACCAAATTAATCTTCAAATAACAGATTAACTATCATCAACTATTAATTAATAAACCTTAATTATTAATCAATCCTTAATACAAAGTAATTAATCACTAATTACTTTTATAATTAATCAATTAATCTTAATTAACTAATTAGTCATCACTTAATCATTAATTAATAAAACTTAATTATTAATTAATAACCTAAATTACAAATTAATTAATTCATAATTATAATTAATTAATTAATTCTTAATTACAATTAATTAACCTTTAATAATATTTAATTAATTTCTAATTAATCTTGCATTATAGATTAATAACTTCTTAATTATTAATTAAGAAAATCTAATTATTACTAAATAAAACCTTTATTAAGTATTAATTTGTTACTATTTTAATTAACTCTTAATTACTTAATTAATAAGTAATTATAATTTAATTAATCATTAGACATTAATTAAATTGTCCTAATTATTAGTTAATTAAATTAATAATAATACTTAATTAATTACTTAATTAACTCTTTTAAAATAATAATCAAATTAATTAACTAAACTTAAAATTCTTATTCAACTTAATTAATTACAAAACATTAACACTTAATTAATATTTAAGATAAAACATTATCTTAAATTAACTTTGGAAAAAAAAATTTACTTAACATAAGTCATTAATTAGCCTAAAATATACAGCAATCATTAATTACTTCCTTTAATCATTAATTAACAATTCCTAATTCAAGTTAATAAATTACTTAAACCTTTAATTGTTAATTACAAAAACATTTATAAATTTCCCTTTATATTTCCAAAGTAAGTTTGAAAATAACACTAACTTAAACATTTAAAAAAATCATACAAATTCATTTATAAAAACAATTCAATTTCAAAATCAAGAATTTTAGTTTAACTTAAACTATTTAAAGTTTAAACTTACCTATTTTATTTAAATTAAAATTCGGTTGAATGTTCACTTGGGTCCAACCTATTACTACTAGAACCAAGAAACTAGTACTATCTTTTCTTTTAAAACAAATTTTGATTTTTTTTAAGTTTTAAAAACTGTTTTAATAAAAAAAAATTAAAAACTGTTAAAACGTAACAGTTTAAAACCCACACAGCCAAACCCAGAACCAACACGAGTTATAACCCGAGCCATCTTCCATATGTCCCGAGACCTGCTTCGAGAAAACAAAGCAACCATTTTAATTAACTCTTAATTACTTAATTAATAAGTAATTATAATTTAATTAATCATTAGACATTAATTAAATTGTCCTAATTATTAGTTAATTAAATTAATAATAATACTTAATTAATTATTTAATTATCTCTTTTAAAATAATAATCAAATTAATTAACTAAACTTAAAATCCAAAAGCCCTTAAAATTCAAGCATCCACATTTCATACGAGAAATATTAGAAAGGCCAAATGCCGACATGTTTAGCAAAGTGTCCAAAAGTTGGTTCACATCTAATTATTAAGTTAACGATTGCCAATGTATACTTTCAAATGTTTATAGTGTAGAATCTATGTTTGTGTTCGAAATAATTTTCTGAACACTAAATATCTATATCCACAAATACCAAATAGGTATTGGATTGATATTACTTACCGTTTCAATGTCAAATTCTTAAGAATAACTCTTACAACCGATATATATATGATAATAAATATTGTTGTAACAAAAGAATTACCTTCAACAAATAAGAAAGAACCTTCCTCCTCTCGATTTCTAGCTATTACAGGCTCGGACCTCCTGAGTACGTGACTAAATCCTTCCTCCTCTTGATTTCTTGGACCTCCTAAGTACGCACCGTATAATATCGAAAAATGAAAGGGAAGGGCGGAAATTAGGTCAAACGTGGAGGGAAATGGGGGGCAATTAGGACAAACTGAAAGTAAATGAAAGTGGCATACTTTTTTTTGGGAAGGGGGTACGTACGTAATAAAATGAATAAAAAAAATTAGCAAAACTTTGCAACGGCTTTGAGCAGGTGCAAAAGTTTAACGGCCATTGGCCGTTCTTATTGATTTTAGCAGGTGTATTGATAGTTTCAAGACTCTGCACATTTTATGGTTGACTGCAGCATATGTAGCAGTTAGTTTTGAGCCTTCGGAAGTGGGATGTTACACCCTCGGCGCATTTTATCTAAAGGTATACCGTGGCAGGAGATACCCCAGTAGCCTTATCGTTGATGGAATTCATTATCCAATAAGCGTTGTACCGACTTAGTTGTGCCCAACTATGATGTAATGTGAGATACAAGCGTTCCAGCCATATTCATAATTTATTTTAAACTTTAGACATTAGTACAATATCATTCGATTTTCTATAAAAATGTTTTTATTATCGTAAGGTAAAAACTGATTCATGTTTATATGCGACGTGGTTTTACGAGATACTTTACTTTGAAAGGTGCTATAAGATATCACAATTCCTTGTGATTTGAATTTCTCACATTGATTTACCAGATTGATCCGAGTGTTATTTTCTTACAATACTCGGGTCAAACCTGAGCATTTTTCTAGAATTAGCTTGGACGCTTTGGAGCTTCAGGAGATGAGCTGGATGAATCCGTTGTGTTTTCTTGTTTGCTATTTATCAGCATTTTTTAGGACATGCTGTTATAACTGTCTAGACTGATGATAGGTTGGACTCTGATGCTGTTTGTATATTAAGCTTTCTTTTGTAAAGGTAAATCTAGATATTAATATACATTACTTGTTATGTTGTGAGGTTATGCTCTATTTTTTCTTTTTCCCAACAAATCGATCTTTCCGACTCTTGGATGCTTGGCATAGGAATGCCATGGATATATTAGTGTCGACTTTTGAGAACCAAAAATTCAGATTTTTATAATTGGTATCAGAGCTTAGGTTGAGCGAACACTTAGGCTTGGTAGGGTGGACTCATTAGCGATAGGGCTTGAAATACCCTAGAATAAGTTTGAGTGTGTGTGTGCACGAGTGCGTATTTTTTACTATTATAAAAATGTTTTGTGTTGGTTTATTAGTTGAGTGGTTTATGAATTCTGGTCAATATAGAAGGTACAACTGTATCAATAGGGGTTTCACTACTAGAAAAATGCCAAATAGCGACGGGTGGGAGCGACAGCTTCCGACGGCCTTTTTTCGACGGCTTCCGACGGGCCATCCGCTGCCGTCGGAAGCCGTCGGAAATTCGCGATTATCTGCAGCTCCGCCGAACCTTTCTTCCTCATTTTTCAGGTTCTCAATTTCTGAAGAAAAACCCCCAAATCCCCATTTTCCACCTCTAATCGCTGATTTCGTGATTTTTTCTCCTTCCCCGCTGTTAATTCAACATCTCTTGCTCTTAATCTCAGGTATAATCTCTTATTTTGTGAAAATTTCATTTTTTACCCTAATTCTAGATTTGCATAAATTGATAAATTAGGACGAATTAGTGATTGCAATTGTTTCCAATAGCGTAATAACGGTTTATAGCATCACATGGCATACATATTTCATCTTTTATTGTGAAATTGTGAAAAACACGTATAATTTGTGGTTGTTCATGTATATGTAAATTATTGTGTATGCCTTGATTCGACGATTGTATACGTTATTTGGAATAAGATAAAATGATTGAATGAACTAGGAGTATTATACTGTGCACGTATTTACTTATGAAACAAAAAAATGCATTACTCTAAATTATAATTGTGTGTATTGAAAAATGACAAAAATGTTAAACCAGCCTTAAGTTGATGCGTAATACGTCGAATAAATGTGTTAAATTAATATATATTTTTGTAAATGTGAACAGTGAGTAAAACTGTATTTTTTCGTAAAATGCGCGCATGTTAACTGACAAATGTCCCTTAGAGAATTTTTGGCCCCGTCTGACGAGTGTTGTACATGATCGTTGTATAAATAGTCGTTTATTCGAAAAACGACCATTTATATTCATCTGGTACAATGTTTGTCGGATTTGTCCCTGTATTGGACAAGTTATGAAAACAGTAAGAATTTACATTTTGTATACTACTTCGTCTCAAACGGTTCATAAAATTTCGGCCTACCTTTTCTTTTTTGTTTCCTGCGTACACGCATTTGCGTACAATGCAGGGAACAAGAAGGAAATGCTGCTGAAATTTTGTTGAATCGTTTGAGACGAAGTAATATACGAAATGTAAATGCTTACTGTGTTTGTAGTGGGAAGTAGGATGCCTGACCAGTGAAAAAAATTATATATATTTTTAAATTGTTACGTTAAAAAATAAAATGTGCCCTATTTGAAAATATTTTTAAATTTGTGAATTTGTTCTTTAAATTCAAAATATTATACGACCATGAAAATAATCTTTTTCGAATTTGTATTCTTCAAAATAAATATTAAATTTTGAACTTCTCATTTTGTCAAATAGGAAAAATGATTGATTATTTTATTGATTAGAGGAGATGGATGTACCAAAGAAAAGGACTGAGGGGCTCAATAAAAGAAGATTTTTATAATGGTATAAACGTGTTTGTTGAATTCTCTTTAAGTAATAACGGAAACGATCCAGAAATTGTTGTCCGTGTAATAGGTGTAGACATTTGAAGTATTTGTTACCAGATATTGTGAAAGTTCGTTTGTGCCAACATGATTTCGCACCCGAATATTATGTTTGGGATCGGCATGGAGAAGTTGTAGCAAATATTTCTGTAGAGTCTGAAAGCATCGTTAACGAAATAGTTTCAACGACCCGTATAGAAAATATTGTCGAAGATGCAGCACGATCAACGTCTCCTATGGTTGAAGTTGACGACGATGATGGAAATGTTGAAGAACCAAATATTGAAGCTAAAAAAATTTATGATTGACTAGATGCAGCTAAGAAACCTATTTGGGAAGGTTGTAAAAGTGGCACTCGGCTGTCAGTAATCGCAGAATACATTGCGATGAAGTCAAAATACAACATCACTGAAGCTGGGTTTACGGCTGTTGTACACGCTACAAAAAGACATATGTCGCCCGATAATCTAATGTGTGAAAATCACTACGAAGTTAAAAAACTTATGTCGGCTTTTGGTTTACCGTATCAGAAAATAGATGCATGTTTAAAAGGATGCATGTTGTTTTGGAAAGAAGACGCAAACTTTAGAAATTGTAAAGTTTGTAACCAGGAGAGATACAAATCAAGAAAAAAGAAGGGGAAGGAAGTTCCGTACAAGTGTATGCACTACTTACCCATAACTCCAAGACTTCAAAGATTATATGCATCTTCTGTAACTGCGTCTAATATGAGATGGCATAGCGTGAGAACGGAGGAAGAGAGTACGTTGAGACATCCGGCCGATGGAGAAGCATGAAAGCATTTCGATAGAACGTATCCAAATTTTACAGCGGAGAGTCGAAATGTTAGATTAGGATTATGTACGGATGGTTTTTCTCCATTTTCTCAATTTGGTTCTAAATATTCATCATTGCTCATTATCGTCACACCGTATAATTTACCTCCGTGGATGTGCATGAAAACGCTATATATGTTTCTTACTGTTGTCGTTCCTGGCCTCAACGATCCGACACAAGGAATCGATGTATATTCACAACCGTTGATTGAGGAGTTAAAAATACCGTGGAATGAAGGAGTAGAAACATACGATGTGTCCAAGAAGAAAAATTTTCGTATGTTTGCTTCTTTGTTGTGGACTATAAGTGATTTTTCTGCCTATGCAATGCTTTCGGGATGGAGTACTGTCGGTCGTCTAGCATGTCCATATTGCATGGATGAAACACGAGCATTTTGTTTACCTCACGGTAAGAAAATTTCATGGTTTGACTGTCATTGATATTTTCTCCATGTAAATCATCCCTTCAGAGGAGACAAGAAAAACTTTTTAGCTAATAGAGTAGAAACCAGACAACCACCGACGATATGGTCAAGCGAAGACATATATGAACTTGTTAAGGACTATCCAAAGATATATGAACTGGCGAGAAAACAGAAATCGAAGGAAAATCATTTTTCATAACTGGTGCAAACAAACTATTTTTTGAGAGTTGTCGTATTGGAAACATCTTCTGCTTCGCCATAACATAGATGTGATGCACAATGAGAAAAATGTATTTGATAATGTTTTTAACACAATTTTGAATGTGAAAGGGAAGACGAAGGATGATTTGAAATCAAGACGTGATATAGAAGAATTATGAAAACGTCCTGAGCTTCATATGAAACCAAATGACAGTAAAAAACCCAAAGCTTGTTACGAATTAGATAATAATCAAGTTAAATGTGTGTTAAAATGGGTGGAAGAGTTAAGATTTTCTGATGGGATATCATCAAATCTTCGTAGATGTGTTGACTTTAAAAATGGTAGATTGAGCGGAATAGAAAGTCATGACTGTCACATAATGATGGAAAATTTATTTCCCGTAATGTTCAAAGAACTACTGTCGTTAAAAGTTTAGAAAGTAGTAACGGAGCTTAGTATGTTTTACAAAGAGCTTTGTTCGACTACTTTAAAAGTGCAACGTTTACGTAAACTTGAAGTGGACATTCCTATATTGCTTTGCAAATTAGAGAAAATATTTCCGCCCGATTTTTTAATGTGATGGAACATTTACCTATTCATCTCCCATCTGAAGCACGACTTCGAGGTCCTGTCCAATATGGATGGATGTATCCATTTGAGAGGTATGTAATATGTTATAACGTAATTTAATTGCATCTGAAAGATGAAGTTAATATAAATTAATTTTGCATAGATATTTGAATCACCTGAAGAAAAAAGTAAGGCAAAAAGCATGGGTTGAAGGTTCGATATGTAAATCTTACATCGAAGAAGAAGCTTCGTTCTTTTTCTCTCACTATTTCAGTGACCATGTGAATATTTCATTTCAAAGTGTTCCTCGTAATGACGAAGGCGCCGAACAAGAGTCCTCTCAAGCAATGTTATCTACTTTTAGACAACATGGTCGGCCTTCTGGAAAATGTGTAGAAATATGGCTAGACGATAGAGATCTTCATGTAGCACACACTTATATTCTTCTAAATTGTGCCGAGGTTGCACCGTTTGTTAGGTAATCTGAAATAATAATTTGTGTTTTATTCTTTTCTATAATGCATGCGCGTGTATAACCTAATGTAATAATTTGTTTATATAAACAGTGTTTATGAACGTGAACATCCGAACGGAGATCTCAGTAAAGAATTTTCCGGTTGGTTTTCAAATTACGTTTATGATCCAAGAAATAGTGTTGTTGACGAAGGGCTGAAACATCTTGCGATGGGACCAAAAAGAGTGGTCAAGACATATCCAATATATTTCGTCAATGGATATAAATTTAACACCAAAGAATACGGTGCAGAAAAATTAACAAATAATACTGGTGTATTTGTTAAATGTAGCGACGATCCAAAAAATCATTTAAATGATTTTTATGGCGTTCTGACACAAATTTTGCAACTGACATATTTCTCACGACCTACGGAGGAGGTGTTTCTATTTAGATGCAATTGGTTTAGCAATGTTCCAGGTTCTGGAATTAATGTGCACAAGGATTATAATCTTATCGAAATAAAGCATACATTGCACTATCACAAGTATGATCCTTTTGTACTAGCCAAACAAGCATTGCAAGTTTATTACGCTCCTTATCTGTCTCTAAAAAGAGGTAAAGCAGATTGGTCTGCAGTTTTTAAAACAAAGGCCAGATTCACATTCAATGGGAAGAATATTCCAGACGAACAAGCTTATCAGGCAGATCTTGAGCAAAATAAAGAAATAATAATTACAGACGATCATACAGATTTTAGTCCCTTGATCGATGAATCAAATGTTTGGGTACAAGTGTTTGACAGTGCAGAGGAAAATATCGTCGAAAATGAGATCGAATCTGAATCAGAAGACGATGATTGATACAAATCTGAATATGTTTTTTTGCAATTGACGTAACTATGTTGAATTCTTGATGTATTATGAAATTGATGTAACTATGAAACCAAATCCGTTTACTATTGTTTGCATGTTTTATGTTATTTCCATTTGTCATTTGTTTAGCAATTTTTATTAAAAATGCAATGAACTCTGCTTATCGTTGGAAGAGTACACCCATTATAAATCAGGTATAACACACTTCCATTTCTATTTCCATTTGAGCAATTTATACCGTTGATGTCATTTTCATATGAAATATATTTCATTATCATGTTTTTATTCTCTTATATAATGATGTGTATATGTCACAGGTTTATCATTATGTCGTATAGAGGTAGGAGCTCTTCCCGATCGTCAGGAGGCGATGGCCTATCGCAAGAGCCACAACGTGCAGTTGCATCGTTAGTCCCTAGAGCAGATGGGTAAGAGTTAAATTTTATCTAGCATCTTATTTTTTCTATGGTATACGTACGTACTTATCTATATCGTACTTAAAAATAGAGGGTTCGACCTACTTCCCTCTAAGGTTGTGCTGGACGTCTCTAGAGCATCTTATCGTAGTAAGATGAGTGCGTGCTGGCCGTGGGATATCATCCCTCCTCACATCATAGAGTGCATATGGCAGGATGTCCTAGTATGTATAATTTTTCTGTTTTTTAATTCGTTTTTGTCATTTTTCTATTGTTTATTGTTTAAAGTGTCATCTTTTTTTTAATACAGGCTGAGATAGACATCCAGACAGACGATATGATGCTGGCATGAGCATACTGGATGAAGAAGATGCGCAAGAACTACAGGGACACGATATCTGAGACTAAAAAATCTGGTAAGAAACCACAGTGGATGGGAGAGAGCATGTGACAAGCTTGGTTGAGCTACTGGGAGACGGACGAGGCGGAGGCAAGTATACTATTTTTTTTGAATTATTAATTTGACGTGATTGAAAAATAATGTATCAAATTTTGAATGTACAGGCAGAGTCGGATAGAAACTCTACAAATAGAAATAAGAATCCCGTCACTCATCGTGGAGGATCGAAGTCGTTTCAGCAGTATCAGCAGGAGTTGGTAAATTTACTGAATAATAAATGTAAATAGTTTATGCTATATGATTTTAAACGTATAATAATTGTATGTAACAATCAACTTCAAGAAGCCGAGACACATGGTCCTGTCAGCTATATGGACGTGTTCACCCGTACGCATGCTGTCGAGCATGTTAATCCAGACTGGACTGTTTCGTACACATGGCAGGACGATAAATCCAGCTAAAGCCACGTAAGCATATTTCATGTTATTCAGTATTAGTAGTTGTTTTAATTGTTAAATTATGATGAAATAAGATATGATATTATTAATTTGTTAATGCAGGAGATGTTTATGGAGCAGCGGCAGAAACTCCTTGTTGATACGGGTAGAGAGCAGCTGACGACCGATGAGGAGGACGTTATATTTGAGTCTGTTATGAGTCCAGCAGAGCATGGTCGACGATACGGATTTGGAAATTTAGCGGTAAATAATTTACTTTTTCTTAAAATATTTATTTTTACCTTTTTAAAACAATAAACTTGGATTTTATTTATTTTTCAATTATTGCAGTCCAGTAGTCAGAGTAGGGGACGGCGGAGTAGACCTCAGAGC
Organism: Allium cepa; assembly: GCA_030765085.1. Classification (NCBI taxonomy): domain Eukaryota; kingdom Viridiplantae; phylum Streptophyta; class Magnoliopsida; order Asparagales; family Amaryllidaceae; genus Allium; species Allium cepa. The sequence continues at coordinate 39,294,366 of CM060931.1, forward strand.
GATTTAGCAGGTATAGAAGAATTGCGGACTAGAGTGTCCCAATTGGAGGAGTAGAACGCCAACAGGCCTTGCAGATCGCATAGTTGTTAGAGTACATGCAGCAGTTTGGTGGCCGCTTCCCTTTCTCGGTTGGCTCTGGATCTGGAGGAGATTGATTCATTGCTTGCTTATTAGTTCGTGCAGGTATGTTTTGTTTTAGTTTAGAATGATTTGGTAGATGGTGCAATTAATTGTTGATTTGTATAATTATGTATGATACACTTGGTTCTGTAGTTGTATGAGGATATGCATGAGAATGTTGATGAATTTGTTTATTAACAACATGGTAGAACAGTTATTGTTAGGATTATTGTTAATGTTGGAATGGTATGTATATTTTGTATTTTATTTTTATTCTAATTTTATCCATTTGTGTGTTTATTGAATATTTTGTAGTCTAGGTTTGGATATTTGGTTGGATTATTGTTTATTGGATTGTGCAGTATTGATATCGTAGTGTTTGGAAGAGAAATGTGGTTGGAAGGCTCTATTTGTAGAAAATATAAAAAAAACAGCAGATTTCCGACGGCTTCCGACGGCTTACAGGTCAAAATTTTCGTCGGCTTCCGACAATTTCCGGCGGCCTGTAGCTAAATATTTCCGACGGCTTCCGACGGTGCCCGACGCCGTCGGAAGCCATCGGAAATCGTCAGAAGTTTTCGAAAGCCGTCGGAAACGTGTTCGGCAGCATCCGTCGGAAGCCGTTGGAAATACTGCCCCCCCGACGCAGTCTTTTCCGACGGCTTTTTCCGACGGCTTCCGACGGCCGCCGACGGATTCTGGCCGTCGGAAAATGCGTTTCCCCTTGTAGTGTTTCTAAACACTTGGACAAGGAAAACCGACGTAGTATTATTTTGAATTGGGTAAATGAAATAATTTTGCCTAGATTTTTTATTTTACATATAAAAGAATAATTTCTAATTATGATATGTTTAGTTGTTAGGAGATGATAAAATTCAGCTATCTTTAGTTATTTTTTGGCTGGTTGTGCTCAGCTAGTATTGAGCATTGACCGTTGATTATTGATTTATTTGCAACTTTCTTTTCTTAAAGCATGGGTTGGCAAGATAAAAAGTGTGAGAACATTAGATGCTTACACCTTGTGAATTCAGTTTCACAATGTGACTATAAGGCATTCGTTAATAAGATAGGCTTAATATGTTTACTTGCTTAAAAGGATTACTAACAAGGGAAGTTATTATATAAGGATAATTTTATATTAATTTGGATTTATAAAAATGGGCTTTACAAATAAAAAGATTTTTGAGGATTCAGATCCAACGGTCTCGAAAAGATTTCAAATGTTTTATGGAAAGGGTTGTAATAGTTTTACTTGAGAATAATTTTAAGTATAAATATTTTTGAGAGAAAATTGTTAAGTAAGATATATATTTTCTTTGGACGGTTCAGGGAAAAATGTCTCAATTTGTTTTGTAATGATCTAAATAATCTTCTAACTGATGACCGTATGTTTGCCTAGGCGAATGTTGTAGTGCACTTAGTAAATTATTTTCTTTATTATTGTACAATCGAAACGAGTTCTAGTCCGAACGTACCAAAAGCAACTTGGTAATTGATATTTTGTTAAAACTATTTGTATGGAAATATATACAGTATTGTTTCAAAAGGGTAATTTTGAAATATAAGAATTATTTTTATGTTAACTGGTTCGAGTTTCCCGAAAATAACTAAAAATGGGAAAGAGAAGTGTTTAGATGGTAAGCACTTCTCTTATGATTACGCTTTTTATTAAGAGGATATATGATACTATTAGTTAGTACTCAGTTCCTTTGTATCATTTTGGGGTAACTAAAGCTATATATATTAATTTTTTATGGCTTAAAATATACCGTATCATTCGAAAAGGTTTTGACATAAAACTTGGGTATATAGTTCTTAAATTTCTCTCAAGAAAAGATTAAATCAGATAGTTGCATATACTTGTAGGATATAGTATGGTATTATACAAGTTTAAAATTTAAAGTTATGTTTTTATAAAACATTTTCATAAATAATTTTAGAGGTAGAAGAAAATTGGTATTAGTTATAACCAATAGGAATAAGTATAGTAAGTTGGGCGTAGATCATTTCTTCGCATGGTTCTTGATCCAAATTCGAGTATATCTTTGAGGTGATTCACACACCAGCCCGAATAGAGATTTATCATTCAATTCTAAATAGTGAAAACTTCGTGAGAGTTATAGATATCGAACCAAAGTTTTCTATCATGGCACATAGCTATGTAAGGAGAATGGAGCCTTCTAATCAAGAAGCCTGATCGAAGTCCGCACTAGGGAAGTCCGGTGAGCGATACTAGTTCGGAGGAGAAGTTATATATTCAAGTACATGATCGAATTAGATATTGTGTACGGATGATCTGTATATACATACGGGATTATGAATATTGTAAGTATTCATGGGTTGGCTTGCTTTCCTCTTTTTTGTAGTAGTAGTGAAATTTCAAGTTCGAAATCCTTTAGTGGAGGGGGGAATTTAGTGACTTGAAATTTTATCGCTTTGCTCCGTGGATATTTAATTTATTTTAAATATTTAAATAATAGTTTTGATAATTAAATAACCCATCTTTTAATTTATAACTAATGATAGAGTATTCATTTTTGAATTATGTTTACATAAATAGGCATTCGATGGAAATTGAAAATGTGACCAAACTCGCTTTTCAGATTTTCAACGTTTTACCGAACTTCAAATTGTATAAAGTTGATTTTTATATGCTTTAATCAACATTTAAATGTTTAAATATTTTAATTTGAAATGTAAAAGAAATAAAAAAAGTAATAATAGTAAAATTTATAAATATATTTAAGGTTTAAATAAGGAATTATGGATTTGAAATAAAAGGATTCCATAAGTGTGTGAATCAACTAAAGTGCGTGAGCTACTCTTAAAATCCACCATATTTTAAAACATTCGACGTATTGATGGCTTATGAAAAAATGGAAAAATTGAAAATGGAGAAAGGGCATTTGGGTCTTTTATGTCTTCTTTATTTTTAATTTATACTTCATCTTATATATGTATCTCTCATTTGGTATTTCATTTTTTCTTCGTCTTCTTAAACTCCATTTTTCCATCTTCTCTATTTTCTTAAATTTGGGAAAAATCACTTCTTTTTAACTCAAGTTTTTTTTGCTTTTCTCAAATATCAAAATTTTTAAACATTTCAACTATGTGGAAGGTGAGATCTCAATTTCTTATGATCTTATTATATATGTGCTAAATTTTGTGGAAATTTATAGCTCAGCTGATTTGTTTAAAAATATCCATCAAGTTTAAAATAACGGTTTAAAGATCTAAAATGTTATCTGAAAATGGAAAATATATTTACTAGAAATCTGTAGGAAACTAGTTCATCTTATTTTTCTATTTACTGTCAGTTGAAAAGTATAAAGTAACCATTGCCATCTTAGATTTAAAAATTCATTATCTTTCAAACCATTTAGAATTTGCTAAATGACTAATCGTGAGTTGTTCGTTATAGTCTAAATTAGTTTTTAAGACTGATTTCTCGATGTTTAGTTGACTACTATGCTCAAATTTACTTGCTTTAAGAGTGTGTCGAAAAACAAACTCATTCGATCATGAAACAACGAATGGAGTGTATAATCATATTCATATTTGCAAATCATGATTTTTAGTCTCGGTCTCAAGATTTTAGAGGGTGTGTTGGTGTCGTGGTCAAGAGATGATCGGATGTGGGTCATTTGGAAATTCTGATAACATGGTGGTTTTGGGGTAGAGTGACCGGAGCTAGAGCAAGGTTGAGTAATGGCCAAAAGCATTGGAGGTGGTCATGTTGTCTCCAATGGTCAGAGATGCTCAGTCGAGCTCAAGTTAGGGTTTAAGGCAGTTTAAATTTAGGTTCGAAAAATGAGGCAGCGGCGATGTATAGAGGTGTCGAACTCAGCACGGCTTGGTCCAGAGGTGGAATATGGTGGAGGTGATTGATTGGGGGTGGTGGCGAGGTCTGGGAGTGGATGAGACGACTGTGGTTGGTGATCAGTTGAGCCTGGGCACGTTTTGATTTTTGGTCGAACAATCGGATTTCAATTTAGGTAACTAGAGTTGATGGGTCAGGAGAGACATGTGAGGCATGAGGCATCTTTCAGTGGTTAGTCATGTGGTGGTCATAGGATGGTAGCAGTGTGCAAGGTGCACACATGCATGTGCGTGCATAAGAATGCTGGTTCCAGGTTTTATTTTGGAGGGCAATGAATTTTGGAATTGATTTGGGAAGAAGAAGGGTGATACCCCGCCTTTATACCCATACTATCCAAGAGAATAATAGAGTAATACTATCAGATAATAAGGAGAATGAGGCTTTAAGGGGTACACATGTAAAGGCCTGCAAATATGTACCCCTTTGAGACGATAATATTTCACATCAACTTAACTCAAATTGTATGGAAATACGAATCTTCAGGGTAAAGAAGAAAAGATAGAAGAAGAAATAGAAACAACAACATAGAATCTCACAATCACAGCAGAACAAAATATAATATATAATAACATATTTTATACAAAGGATATGTAACTGTTTATACTTAAAATCATCAGAGTACAACAATCAATACATCAAACTGGATAGTTATAATAACCCGTCCTCGCATAGCGGAAATAAACATGTACGTGATATACGTCAGAATTCCTCCAGCTTGTTTCCTGAGCTCCATAGCATCCTAACTTGAATCTGTAATACCCGGTCTGACCTGAACATTATAGTAAAATAACACCCAAGTCAGTCTGGAAAACCATCATGAGAAAATACACAAAATTGAATTATTAACCTTTTTCAAAATCTTTTGAAAACAATGGTATCTCGTAAGACCATGTCACAAATAAACACGACGGGTTTTTAGCTTACGATAACCAAAACAGTTTATATCAAAATTATCTGATATTATAATAGTGTCTATAGAAATTAAATAGACAATTGCTGAAATGCTTGTATCTCACATTCCAATGTAGTTGGTCACATTCGAAACTGTACAACGCTTATTGGAGAATGGATTCCATCGAATGACTGGGCCACTTGGGTACCGTCCACCACAGTACACCTCTAGAACAATGTAGCGAGGACCACGCCGGGATCCCCCGCTACGCAAGACCGGCCTACCCCTAACCTGGATAAACCAAATATGATAACACCCTGAGTGTTCCCACCCTTACCATCGAGCACTCCTTTCATGCACAGCCATATCCATAATATAAAGGTTTTCGAGGACATCTAGAAAGGTGATAACGTACCCTAATTGGGTGCGACCCACTTAGCCTTACTTCATCTCCCCTGATTTAGTCATTCTTGATTGATGAGGTTCGAGGCTAAGCATTATCTTTCAAGAACAATTTTACTTAGAATTCTCATCGTCCTTTAATGATGATGTTCCGATAGCATTCGTCCATACAAGTTGCCCTGAGACTGGATAAATCGAATCACCATCTTCATTTTCTTTACGGTATTGATCTGTAACGTTCAAATCAGATTGAAGTGGTTTTTAGATAATTAAATCTGATCCTGGTCTCTTCGAAACGATTAACGAAATTGGCCAATATTGATAGTCAGTTATTTAACTATTAATAAAACATCCACAAGTAGACGCCATGCCTTATTTTATAATCTCCAAAATATCTATTTCAAAACATCTTCACCAAGATATATATTCAATCTCTTCAATATTCTATATTTGAAAACAATTTCAACACTTGTATCCATAACCGTATATTTTAACATTTCAATACTTTGAAATATTTCCAACTTCTATTTTTACAACACTTAGAAAGTATTTCTATTCCAATCATTTCCACAAAAAATATTTCCAAAACCTTCGTTCAGATACTTAGGAAAATATTTATACGTATATTCTCCAAAATAATTATAATATTCAACTTGGAAATATTTCATACTTATATCATAAGTCTTCGGAATTTTAATAAATTCTTCTTACGATTTCTAAATCAATTATACTTGTTTATAATCCCGACCCACCATTTGTAACTCCTTTAAATGAATTCAAAATCTTTCCGAAGTTATCGTATCTAAACATCAAAAAATCTATTAAGTCCCTAACATTCCATTTATAAGATTTCTCTTATAAAACTTTCATCCTTTAATAAACCCGTTTACACATCTCGAGAGAATTTACAAATAAATTTGCAAACTTTTCAAAACGATATAAATATATAACGAGTATTTTCCTTAAAGAATAGTAGTTAATTTAAAATATGTTTATGTTATCATTTAAAATATTTAAAACACATTTATAACATCCATAACTCATTTTTAGGTGAACGAATAGATTTCCCAAGCTGAATTTAAAAGTTAGAATTTATTTAATAAATACTTAACATTTGAAAATCTACTTATCGAAGTATTTCAATCTCCACTAGTTTAAAACTCTATAGTATTAAAATAATAGAATTTTCCTTTAAAACAAACTCATTTCTTAAATTTTAAAATATATTTTTAAAATCTCAATATTAATTTATAACTTTCTCTCGATTTCACAACATATGGATTCATTGTCGATTTCCTAACCATTCTCATTTCAAAAATAGAATCTACTATTTTTCTCAATCCTGTTTTCATATTCTAATATAAATTCGCCGTATGAATTTATATTTCCAATTATCATCCGATATAGAACTCCTTTATTTATAAACGTCGTTTATCAATTTTATAATCCCTTGGTTTTTACCTATTTATAGAACAAATCTTATTTATAAAGTTTCATATATACATTCATTTCTTATAAGTTCCTTTCATACTTCCAACTTGTTTTAATATTGACTTTAACTCCTTTTTATTTTTCTAGAACAAAATTCTTTTATATAGTTCATTTTTAGAAATCTCCGTTTACTAATTCACAATAGTTAAGTGCAACCAAACTCAAATATTCTTTTTTCTAATTCAATTTCTTTAAAATAACTCCAATTCCTATATATATATATATATATATATATATATATATTGTCAAATTCCCTTCAATTCCATAAATTTTAAAAATATATTTATAGCATTTAAATTATTAAATTCAGGCCAGTGCTGCAAATAGCATCCAATAATTCCAATCACTACATTAATCTATAATAGAATATCCTACACAATCATATGTCACTATATATGAAAGATGAACAATAAATTTGAGGAATCCAGTTGGATGCCCTCAACATGTTTCTCTACATCCACAGACGTTAATGCCACAACAAATAAACACTAATCCCATTTCGAAGGCGATATCGCGGTATATAGGGTCATCTGCTATTATGCGCGACACATAGGGTCTCATCCGTTATAATATGCGGGAATACCACTCCAAATACTAATATGCATATACTATATATATTATATAATCACCCAACCAATATATAAAATTTTCAATCCAATCAAGCATCCAATAATTTAAATTCAACATTTAAATTTAAATGTGGCAATCCAAAAATGAGTGAGAAATTCTCGCCTTGATTTTTTTCCCCAAATTATCGAATGCTTGTTTTAGATTAAATTGAACCGACGCTTGATCTAACCCAAAATCCCAGGTATAGTCAGATGGCTCCCAATTGGTTCTATCACATAGCCTACGTCGTTACGAATTTATAAGTCTGACCTTAATTATCAAAAGAAGTACCTAAGTTAACTTATCGTATATACAAGTTAACACATTAGCCTTTTGAATAATAACCTATTTTATAACTCATAAAATAACATAGTGTACTTTCCTTTTTGCTACCATATACTTTAATAAATAATCTTTTATATAAAATCCAAAAATCCAAATTCAATTAACTTTTCCAACTCAAGACAGTTTAAATTTTCTGTTTTAAAATTTTATTATTATTATCATTATTATTTATTTTTACTCATTCAATTTTAAATAATAAAATTAACTAACAAAATTTCCTACGATTTAAATTAATCACCACACAATTAAAGAAAAAAAAAACTAACTGCTGCTAACCTTGATCACCATAACCCCAAGATGTACAATGCCCTTCCATCGATCGCAACCTTCACTTCGCAGCACACGCCACCACCCTACATCGCCGACCATCGCTCCGTCGAGCCCTAGTTCACAGCCGCTCCGCCCCAGCGCAACATCGCGCGACTTCAAACTCTCTATCACAACCCATCTGCACTCGAACACCTTACCCATCGAGCTCGCCGCCAACCCCAAATCGACCCATACTTACACTCAACTGCTCGACTACACCTTCGTCTAGGTCACCGCCCTTGTCGCCCTCCTGCGAGTCGATCGCGGTTTTATCATATACATACATACATACATACATATATTCTTATTAAATGAACGAATGATTTTGTTCGCCTTTTTTCAATTTCTGACGAAAATGATTTCCAATTTGAGCGAGGGATTCATGATTGAAAAAAAGAGATGGGAGATAGAAAAGCTGGAAATTTGCCTTGATCGGTTATATATATTCTTCCCGTTTGCAGATCGTTTTTTTCCAATTGAAGGAAAGGGAAAGTCTCGTGCTTTTAAAAAGAAGAAAGAAAGGGGATCGCGTGTTTGAGAAGGTAAGGGGAACATGTAATTTTCAATTTGAGGAGGATAGCCTTGATTTGACTTGGATATGAATACATTATTGTAAAATTTCAGATCGTATCAATTTCGCAGCTAAAAATCTCAAACCCCTATCGAGGCATGCCGTTAGGCGTTCATAATATTATAATCCTATGCTGAATACAATGGAAAATGTTTCGAGTCCTAATTCGTTTTATGAAAAAGATAGCTTTTTGGACCTAATTATTTTATTAAATTTTCGATATTAATTTCAACGTGTTTATATCCCGTACGATCAAACATTGACTCCAAACACTACGAAATTTGAAATCGATAATAGTACAATATTACGGATCCAATGGAATGGTGTCGTCGAATTTCGAGATTGTCTCAGAAGACTATTTTTAAACGTCAATTTGAACTAGCTATTTTTAAAATTGAACATATCACTTTTAAGTTCAGTGTATAACTTTTATTGTCTTCATTATTATCAATATGAATTTTGTAAGCCTTTAAATTATTTTTATCGAGCTTAAAACTCAAGACACAATAAGTTAACCAATATTCAATTATTAAATTCAATAATCAAATTATGCAATAAATCGCTATATTTAAATTCTGTATTTATTTTTTAAATAAAAACCTAAATATTCCATATTCAAAATCAATCTATAATTCAAATTCAATATTTAAAACCATTTAAATATTTAAAATCAAACAACGAAAAATCGAGGTCGTTACAACGTACATGAATATTCTCTTGGACTAACACTGCTACATATTAAAACATCAAATATAAAAATCATTAGTACATATACAGTGTCGGTACAAAACAATAAACACATGTCCAAGAGTATTATAAAGTAATACTACCAGATAATATAGAGAATGCAGCTGTAAGGGGTACACACATGAATATGCCTTTAGACTAACATTGGTACGTATTAAAACATCAAATGTAAAACTTATCAGTACATACATTGTGTCGGTATTAAAAAATAAACACATGTGCCTGCAGGACAGTATACTACATAATGTACAGTAGATTACAGAGAATACAAAGTCAATCGCAGCGACAACACATAACATATATACAATAATGTTAAAAGAATATAATACAACTTAAATATCAGCTATCTTAGTGTAATGTGTATAATTATTATATATACAACTTAGTGGCTAAGTATACAGTGAATAAATGTCATTTAAGTATCATAGAACATCCTAATATGTCTCCTTTATACCCATTAAAGCAAATGCTGGCCAAGTCATCCTTGTACCTAAAATGTCTCAAGCTAACCCGAGTATTATAAAATAGCACATGAGTCAGACTATGTTTAATCAAGGATACATAATATAAAGTGAAAGCACAATATAATCACCAAATAATAAGATATATTTATATATGTGTATATAACCATAATAGTCATCAAGGCATCACATTATCCAAATAACTCTAATTCATATGAAATAGTCAATACCGTTTTCAAAGATGTCATCACCCTTAACATATACATAGAATCATAGAATTAATAAACTAGTGAATCATACATATCTAGAAATCGACATCAAATCCAAAAGAATCAATAATGAGACATCCTCAAGTGAAGTCGAGTAGTAATGAAACAATGCCCACTATATCTTTCAATCTCGTATTATAAAATACCAATATCAAATCAATAAAATCAAAAAGAAAGATTTGAGCTAGCTCATAACAATATCTAAATATCATTAATAATAAGTAGGTCGTCTGTTTGTAAAAGATAGGTTGTCTACCTAAGATGGATACAGAGTTGACCATACTCTGGACATAGTCTCAGGAATAATCTCATCTATGCATAATATATGTCTATCTACGACTCTCATACTTCTACATATATCCACATACACCAGAACTAGACCCGAGACTGACGACACGTCTCCTCGCTCCAAGAGTCACACGTGGTCCACATGACACGACTTCTAGAGTCATCGGTTGCCATTACATCTTCTTATCTTGGTATCGTGACAATGATCCACCATAGGCTCGACAACATGTAGCCTCTTCGGCCACGACTACCAACGTGTGCCCCTAAATGATAACTAACTTCTGGCCTATGAGACACAAGAGGCAACCAACTACCAATCTCGTGATGTGCATCGAATACAAACAACAACGCTATTGCGGATCTAGGACGCGACTCTACGATCAAGTTGCTAGGGTGGATACCGTCCAATCTGATTCACTCTCGAAGCATATAGGGAGTTGGACAAAGGTGGACAGACATACAATGTACACGAACTATGTGGCTAGTAAGTAGTCTCAATACGTGCTCACCGCAGCGAGTCACACACACACAACATACCCCAATTGAGTGTCACTCATGAGCAAAGAATAACTGAATAACTAACACAACGATGTCCCATACCACCGCGTGTTACTAGTCCGTTTATTTAGTGCTCACACATCACACTCGCTCTTCTTTATTATATATAACGAGTCTAAAGAATAACTGAAAAAGTGTTACTGAAAGTCTCATACCAAATGGTATCACTAAACCGTTTATTCAGATTTCTTGTCCCACGGAATAAATATCAATAATTCAAGCAGAAAGATATCAACACCATATCGTATCAAAATCACAATCACATCAAGGTCAACGATGAATCATTCATATAATCTATACATACTTAAACAAGAAAGAAAATATTAGAATAGTAATAATAATGTAAAAATAGGTTATTTAAATAAATAAATATAAATTAAGCAAATTAATTCTTAATAATAAATTAATTACAACTTATAACTTATACAACAAAAGAAATACTAAAAGATGGATAAATAATTCATATCCCAGAGTAATTAAAATAGTTATCTAAACTCAATATGGTTTAATATTTATATTAAATAACTAATTTTTTAATCTTATATTAAATTAGTCAATTGTTAAATATTTACTAATAACATCGCACTCCTTTTAAATGCTCAAAATAGTTTATAACAAGAAAACACTAGATATTTCATTATACAAAATAACATACGAATATCACATGGAAACGTGGAAAGTTGTATGCAACGGTTATGAGTACAAAATAATAAAATGACAGCACACCAAATATAAACAAAGACATGAATGAAAGGCTAACATTCATTATATTATCAGATATTACAATTTGTGAACACAAATGCTTTCCATAAGTAACATACAACACACACTTGATAAATGAAATGAAAGGCCAACCTTTATCATATTATTATAATATACACAATATGTGTGCACAAATGCGTTTAGTAATAAATGCACAACATATATTTGATATACTCGCCCCATATAAACATAAGCACACAAACACAGCTCGTCACACAAACAACTCAGCACTCGCACAGAGTACAGAAACACAGTTCAGACAGTACATACAAATATAAACATGTACACACATAAGAACACTGACATATATTCATGGACACAAGCTCACATATAAACACATGCACCCCATTAAATACACAGCAGACGCATGCAAAAACACTCAGCACCAGGACGCACCAAAAATCTACATATAAACCTATATGTGTTACACACACCCACACTGTTTTGACATTATATGCATATATATGTACCCGTACCTGTTCTCCATATAATTGACCCTATTTATAATATCACTATCATAGTGCCTGCACTATACTCATATGTGTGTGTGTGTGTGAGATATATCTGGTACTATATATGTATTACAACTTTTACTTTAGATAATATTAATAGTTAGAATGGTACATGTACCTATTATTAGTTATATTGATTAGCATAGATTTCTGTGAGAGATTTTCTCACCTGACACTTACATCTTCACCCTTCTCTGCCTGTTGATCACTAACGTGACTCACCATAACCCAGCTGCACAAGTCTTCTTCTCAGGTTTAGATGTGTACAAGCTTGAAGATAATCGATATCATATTAAAATGTCATATTTTATTCTGATTTATACAATTTGTATTTCAATTTTCAACAGTGGTAGAGTTGGGTTCGAAAGCTTCGGGCAGAAGATGGAATGAAATACGGGGAAGAGTGTGCACACGCACATCCTCTGCTGAAGAGAGGGTAACTCCAGAAAATAAGAATTGGATTTGGATGTTTGAGCTTGGGCCTTGAGAAAATAAAAATAAGTTAAATATATATTTGTTTGCAAAACTATCTTCTAATCTATTTATATAAATGCAAGTTATATCTCAAAATAACTTCTTTTCTAAACCAATATTATATTTCATAACTGTTAACAAATATTATTTCACACTTTCATCTTGTCTTTAATTTAGTTCCTATCCATTTATAATTTGAACCCATTTATTAGATCAATTACAAAAATTATTCTCTTTTAGTAACAAAAATTTCATTTTAATCCATTAATTATTAATATTAATATTAATTAACAGGTAAATAGGCACAAGGAAGAAGTTGCAAAAAAATTTAGTCACAGGGACAACAAGTTTGTTTTTTAGTTTGAAAGACACTTTTAAGTGTAAACTGAAAATGATAATTACAACTATCATCCTGTGATTTACACTAAAAAATGTCCTTCAGGCTAAAAAACAAACTTTTTGTCTCTGAAACTAAGTTTTTCTCTAACTTTTTCCTTTAGCCTAAAAACCCCATTAGTTAATTGTTACCTAAAAATTGGGTTGTTACAATAAGCTTTTGTTTGATTTAGTTTTGGTAGGCCTTGGGCATGCGGGTAAGGGTGTGGGTAGATTAAACTTTAGTTAATGAGTTTAGTTAAATAAATAAGTTCAAATTTTGAAAAATCATTACACACCCATAGGAAGTTCATTGACCCGCTAATTCTGACATTAGGTTCGTATTAACTAGTATAACACATTTGTATAGGTATTTGTCAAAGGTTGAAGCATAATATGTTGATAAATTAACATGCATGGAAAAATAATTACGTCGTTTGTTAATTATAATTTATCGCTGACATTCAGTTAGCAGAAAAAACACTGTTCTGCTATGTTTAAATTTGATAGATTATATTGGACATTTATTTAGCAGAATGAATCTCCATTCTGCTATTTTATTAATTTGGACATTTATTTATATGGCAGTTGACTTGGATATAGCGACGTATTATCTATTGATTGATAATTATGGATTTTATTTACGTATACATTGTTTATGTAAACATCAGTGATATGACTTGGAGTATTGAATCGAAATAAGTGAAACTTGTCTAAGTGCAAGTATGATCGCTAAGCCTTTTTCCAAAATTTAAAAAGAAATGGATTTGAATTCCCTTTAACTTTAAAATAATTTGAAGTAAAGTGTTTTCTATATTTAAATGGTTAAGATAATACTAATTAAGTAATAATAACATTTTAACATTACTAGAATGACTATCAATTGCTGCAGACGTTTGTGTCGGCTAAAAAAAGGCGGTCGTCGCTAGCCATCGCTAGCCGACGCAATGTTTGTATATACATAACGAAACCGCGAACAGGTAAATCATTTGCCTCATTCCCACCAAAAAACCCAAACCCCTCTTCTTGCTGCTGCCACCCGTGGCCCCCTCCGCAGCCCACCATCATAGCCCGTCGTCGCCAAGTAAAGCTCTTCAAATCTTGTCGGTACCTCCTCCTCTCTAATATCTATAATTTTTAAGTATAAACTCAACCATAATTTTGAAATTGGATGAATTATGGATTTGGAATTGATGATTAAATCTTATTAGTTGATGATAATATAGCATATTAGTTGATTTAAGTATATAATTAAAACCCTAATTTAGAAAATCAGTTGATTATGGATTAGAAATTGATGATTATTGCGTACTAGTTGATGATTATGTATTTGTGTATTAAAAAATGAACAGCAACAACAAATATTGTACTGAAATCAATTTTTGAAAAATAAATAAATATAACAATAAAAAATATTTAACTAAAATCAATCTTGTTAAAAATGAAGAAATGAATATAATAACATTATATATCTTGCTAAAATCGATTTTGTAATAAAAATTAAGAAATGAATATAACAACAACTAATATTGTACTAAAATCGATTTTGTAAAAAAATGAAGAAGCACATATAACAACAACAAATGTTCTACTAAAATTGGTTTTGTAAAAAAATTAAGCAATGAATATAATATTGATTTGAAAGTAAGCACTAAATATTATTTCAACAAATAATTGATGCTAAAAAATTAAAGCCTTTAGTTCCAAAATGTTTTAATTTAGTTTAGAAAATACAACAACAAAATATACCCCTTAGATGCTAAATTATGGTTAGAAGAGAAGTGAAGTGAAGTGCTATCGAAATTAGACAGGAGTATGGTGTGTGAAGCTTTTAGTCCTAATTGGCTTTACTTTATTACAGAAAAAACAACAATAAACATTCTAGTAAAATCGATTCTGTAAAAAATGAAAAAATGAATATAATAACATTAAATATTCTGCTAAAATCGATTTTCTAACACTATAAGAGAAATCGGTGATTCCAACTGCTCCAAGTCGTTGGCGGCCGTTGGGAGCCGTTGAAAAAGCCGTTCGAATAGCGTTCACGCTTTCCAACGGCTTCCAACGGTAGCAACGGGACTAGTCCAATGACTTTTCCAACGACTTCAAACGACATATAGCCGATGAAAGCCGTTGGAATAAAATGACCAAAGTGCCGTTGGTAGCCGTTGGTAGCCATTGGTAGCCGTTGCTAATCTGGGTGGAATTTTTTTTATAACAGCAAGTCATTCACCTTCAGCCACACACAATCAATATATATCCATTTTCATTTCATTTCCATTCCATTTCACATATATATCACATATCCAACATATTATACCACAAACAATATAAACAACCAAAAATCAACATCAAACATTACATTTTCAAACCAAACTCCAAGTCAATATGTACATAAACAACAAAACCCTCACCAACACCAACTCCAACTCCATATTCAAGTCAATATATACAATACAAACACTTAAACCTCACCACCTCAAAGTCAATATATACACAATAACCATCAAATACAATCCTCACCACCTCAAAGTCAATATATACAATAACCAACTAGAAAGACAACAATCATCATACCTCTCAAGCATCATCATCACCTCCGGAAGCACCAGACGACGAAGGGAAGGAACCATGCTTCTGCGCGTACTCCGCTAAACGTTGATTCAGCTGCTCCATTTGTATAGCGCGAAGACGATCCTACTCTTGCAGCTGCTCAACCATGACTCTAAGCACTTTTATTTCATCTTTGTCACACGCCTTTTGAGCTCCTCGAACCTGCAAATAAAATGTGAGATGTTCACATTTGTATTATAATCATTTTCTTAAGCAACGTATGTTTTAAAATATAGAAACGTAAATGACGCGATCTTAAGCAATGCATATATCACAAGGAAATGCATATTTTATTAAATGATAATGGTGCAGGATGATAATGGTGCATTTTTTTTTGTTCATGTTTTTGGTTCCTAATGTAAAATAGCGAACCCTTTTCTTAGAATATATACCACAAGGAAATGGATTCTTTTTAATACAATATGTAGGTGTTAAAAGTATTCTTATATTTTTTTTTGGTTCATCCATTTTCATCGCATATCTTTATATATTTTTCCTTTTTTACTTATCTAATATTTATAAATCACGTATATGTTAGATTTAACTCAAGTAGAAATTATCATATGTGTAGTGTATCTATAGGTTAATTTATTAAATATAATTTTGCAATGTTTATAAGATTACCGCTTGGTTTCCATAGCCATAGCGCATATTCTGCTGCGTCGGATCCATAATAACGTCGAAAATATTATCTTGCTCCTCTACCGTTAACTCATCGCGATCCGATTCTGAAAGCAGCTCTGTCCGTGCCTCCTGAAACTTTGCCTAAAATAAAAAACAATTACAGGTTAAAACTAGTAGAATAGGATTTACACTTATCGATATCAATAAAATAAGATTTAAAATATGCATACATATGCAACCGTCGCCTTATCATCATCATCCCATTGATATGTAATATTGCCAGCATTGTCTGCTTGTCTTGATGCGTGGGTACGGGTAAATACCTCCGTCATAGACATGGGACGTCCAAGCAATCTTTCCTGCAATAAATAATTTATATATTTTAATTTTTCATAACTAATTACTGAACTGATTAATATGCAAAATGTAATAACGATCTTCCCTTTTTTTCCTTGCTTTGTATCTTTCTTGATTACATATTTTACAATTCCGAAGACTGACATCATCTTTCCAAAACAACATGAAACCATTTATACATGTATCAATTTTTTGATACGGCAAACCGAAAAATGACATAAGTTTTTCACTTCACAATAATTTTCGCACATTAAATTATCTGATGGCATATGACATTTAGCAGCTTATACAACAGCCGTAAATCCAACTTCTATGAGGTTGTACTTTGATTTCATTGTAATGTACTCTACAATTGCCGATAATTGAGTGCCGCTAGTACATCCATTCTAAAGAGGTTTCTTAGCAGTATCAATAAATCATATATATTTTTCGCTCCAACATTTGGTTCCTCTTCGACTTAACATCGTCATTATTAATTTCAACAGTAGGGAACATTGATCGTGCTGCATCTTCAACCATATGTTCTATGAGATTCGTCGTACTAACTTCATCACTAATGACCTCTATTGACCGTTCTTCGTTACGTGTTATAGTTTCTCCATGGCGAACCCACACCAAATAATTGGTTACGAAACCATATTGGCGTAAATGAATCCTAACCATATTGGGTACCAAATGCTTCAATAATTTGCACCTACTACATGGACAATGAAGTTCTACATCGTTTCCAATATTACTTAAAGCAAATTCGACAAACATATTTACTCCGTTAAGAAAATGTTTACTTATTGAGCCTTCCATTTCTCTTCTTTGATACATCCAGCTTCGATCAATAAAATAATTGACCATTTTTCCTACTGTAAAACCTATGATCAATAGTAAAAAAATTATTAATCAAATTTGAAAAACACATTTAGATTTTACTGTTTTTTATAATCCATTTTCGTTTATATACAAAGTTATATTTCTTGCTATTTTGTTACATTTTTGTATCTTTTGTGATGGTCGGTCATCCTACTTCCCATTACAAACAAATAGTGATTACATTTCTTAAATCATATCATTATAAACGATTTTCCAAAATTTCGACAGCACTTCCCCTATATTTCTTATATCGTACACATATGCATGTACACAAGGAACGAAAAGGAAATGCCGTCGAAATTTTGTGAACCGTTTGTAACGATATGATTTACGAAATGTAATTATTTATGGTGTTTGTAACTTGTCCAATATAGGGACAAATCCAACAAATATTCTATTGGATGAATATGAATATCCGTTTTGCAATAAAAACGAATATTCATACAATGATCATATACAACACTTGTCAGACGGGGCCAAAAATTCACTAAGGGATTTAAATTTTGTTTATATGTTACCTTTTTATTAAATATATAAAATAAAGCATATTATGCATTATTTTATTTATGTTCTACTATTTTATTAAATATATAGTAAATTTTATGATTTTTACTATTTTGCAAAATATATAATTCATGTGTATATATACTAAATTATATACTTATCTAATGCTAATATATTTTATAAAAGATATAATTCGTGTTCGTAAAATATTCGACTAATTCATGTTTGCCTAATATTTTACAAAACATACACAAAATAATTTAAATCAATCCGAACTAATCTAACGCTAACTCATATACGCATTTACTCTAAATTATCAACATATGTATATATGTGCATAATATATATACACAAACAATTTGGACATTTGGATGGTAATAATTATAATCAGCACTTAATTTGGTATAATAAACCATCAATAGACCATTAGATACAACTATAACAACAAATTAAACACAAAATTAGCAAAATTTAAAATTTTAGGATTTTAGGCAAAACCTGATTTTAGAGTGTAGTTGGATGGAGAGAGGCCGCTCATGTTGATTAATGGCGTCGGAGTGGCTGCCGGTTGCATGGGGAGGCTGGGAGCAAGAAAAGAGGAGTGGAGGAAGAGGGAGAAGGATTTGGGATTTTTTGTTGGAGGAGGAGAGAACGAATGCTGCTCTCGGCTTGTTGCAGGTTTACACGAATTATTCCAACGGCCGCAAACGGCAATTTTATAACGGTTACCAACGGCTTGTTAAAAAATAACGAGCCGTTGGTGGCCGTTGGAAATTCCCGTTAGTGGCCGTTGGAACCCTGTCGTGACTATATACTGTAGTTCTAGTAGTGTAATAAAAATTAGAAAATGAATATAATAAGAATAAATATTGTACCCAGATCGATTTTCTAAAAAATTAAAATGAATATATTGTTGATTTGTAAAGAATCATTAAACATTATTTCAACAAATAATTGACGCTACAAAGTTAAAGTCTTTAGTCCCAAAAGGTTTTAATTTAGTTTGAAAAAACAACAACAAAAATATACCCCTTGGATACTAAGTTATGCGTAGAAGAGAATTGAAGTGAAGTGCTGTCGAAATTAGACAGAAGTGCGGTGTATGAAGTCTTTAATCCTGATTGGCTTTATTTTAGAAAATACAATAGCAATATACCATTTGAGTGCAAGTTGTGATGTCGAAATTACTAACATATATTTTTAAATTAGAAACAATGTTCGATTATTTTCTCGACCGTACTTGGATGTATGAAGTCAGAACTGGCATGAAAGGCTCGGTTAAACAACAATTCTACAATAGTGTACACGAATTTATTAGATTAGCTACACCTAATAATCGAAATAACGAAGAACTTCGATGCTCTTACATTTGAAGCATTGAAAACCAGACACAGTTAAAGTATATTTATATATATCTGGTTTTGTGTTAAATTATTATTTGTGGGATTGCCATGGAGAACATGTTGCACGTACACCTAATTCTTTAGCTTCAGGGGATGATCATGTTATGACGAACCAACCAGAAGATATGGTGGAAAATGCAGCACGATCAATGTTCCCTGCCGTCCAAGTTGACGATTAAGACGTAAACATTGAAGAAGAACCGAATGTGGGAGCAAATTTTTTTTATGATTTACTGGATGCTGCTAAGAGGCCGTTGATGGATGGTTGTAAAAGTGAAACCGAATTATCAGTAACTGCTAAATACATCTCTATGAAATCAAAATTCAACTTTACAGAAGCTAAATTTACAGCAGTTGTATCAGCTGCAAAACGACATATGTCACCTAATAATCTTGTGTGCGATAGTTATTATAAAGTGAAAACGCTTATATCGGTTCTCGGTCTGTCATACCAAAAGATAGATACATGTATAAAAGGTTGTATATTGTATTGAAAAGACGACATTGACCTTAGAAACTACAAAATATGCAATGAGGAAAGATACAAACCAAGAAAAAAGAAAGGAACTTCCGTACAAGAGAATGCATTATTTACCAATCACTCCTAAACTTCAAATGTTGTATGTGTCTTCGGCTACGACATTTCATATGTGATGGCACAGTGTGAGAATACATGAAGAGGGAATTTTGACACATCTATATGATGGAGAAGCATGGAAAATTTTTGATAAAACATACCCTACGTTTGATGTAGAGAGTCGTAACATGAGACTTGGTTTATGCATGAATGGATTTTCACTATTCTCTCAGTTTGATAGTAAATATTCATCCTGGCCTATTATCGTTACTACGTTTAATTTACCTCCATGGATGTGTATGAAAAATCGATATATGTTTCTGACTATTGTCGTCCCTGGCCTTGATGATCCAACACAAGGAAGCGATGTTTACTTACAACCACTGATAGAGGAGTTGAAAACACTATGGCATGAAGGAGTTCAAACATATGACATTTCAAGGAAAAAGAATTTTCGTATGTTCGCTTCTTTGTTATGGACTAATGGTGATTTCCCTGCATATAAGATGCTTTCAGGTTGGAGTACAACCAGTCGTCTAACTTGTCCTTATTGCATGGAAGAAATACGAGTATTTTCAGGATGGAGTAGAAATCGTTATACTGCTTTGCAAACTGAAGAAAATATTTCCGCTAGGTTTCTTTAATGTAATGGGCATTTACCTGTTCATCTTCCATCCAAGCACTTCTTCGAGGTCCTGTGCAATATAGATGGATGTATCCATTTGAGAGGTAATACTCACTATCCGTAATATTTATGTTATTCTAAATTGAATTGAATTTATTTACATAAGAAAATATGAATTGAAATAATTTTCTAATAGGTACTTGAATCATCTGGAAAAAAAAGTTAGACAAAAAGCACGAGTTGAATGATCGATTTGAAAATCATATCTTGAAGAAGAAGCTTCATTCTTTTTCTCTCATTACTTCAGCGATCATGTGAATTTATCATTTGTAAGTGTTTCTTGTAATAATAATGCCGTTGAACAAGATTCCTCTCAAGTAATATTATATATTTTTAAACAATACGGCAGACCTGCTGAAAAACGTGTGAAAATATGATTAGATGATAGAGACTACCATATAGCGCACACATATGTTCTTCTTAATTGTGCTAAAGTTGCACCATTTGTTAGGTAATAATAAATTCATACTTATTTCAATTTTACTTACATGTTACTTATAATCTAACATATTGTATATATGTTTGCAGTATATACGAATCACGACATCCATCTGGTGATCTCAGCGAAGACTTTGCTAAATGGTTTTCGAACTACGTTTATGATCTAAGAAATAGTGTCGTTGATGAAGGATTACAACATCTTGCATACGGATCAAAAAGAAATGTCAAAATTTATCCAATATTCTTCGTTAATGGATTTAAATTCGGATTTAAATTCAACACCATGGATATGGTGCTGACAAATTAACATATAACAGCGGTGTTTTTGTCAAAGGTAGTAATGATCTTAGTGAGCATATAAAAGGCTTTTATGGCAACTTAACACAGGTTTTAGAATTGACATGTTATATGCAACCCGTGGAATAAGTTTTTTTATTCAAATGCAATTGGTTCGGCAATGTTCCTGTTTCTGGAGTCAACATGCACAAAGATTATAAGCTTATTGAAATAAAGCATACCTCATATTATTATAAGTATGATCCTTTTGTGTTAGCCAAGCAAGCATTACAAATTTATTATGCTCAGTATCCATTCTTAAAAGGAGATAAAGTAGATTGGTTAGCTGTTTTTAAAACAAAGGCAATATTTATATTTAATGGAATTAATATTCCAAGCAAAGCAGCGTATCAAGCGGATCTTGAGCCAAATGATGAAATAGTAATAACTGATGATATTGATGTAGAGTTGTTGAATAATGAATCGAATGAATTAATAGAAGCCTTTGAGAGCACAGAAGAAAACGACGGAGAATACGAGACCAAGTGTGAATTAAAAAACGACAAAGACTGATAATTCTAAATGATGACTTTGTTGTGAGCTATGTATCAGTTGTTGTGTGTTGTGTATTCTGATTTTTCGATGTTATATGTTAAAAATTATAACTATGTTGTGAGCTATGTATCGGTTGTTGTATATTGTATATTCTAAGTTTTTGATGTTATATGTTAATATTGATGACTAGGTTGTGAGCTATGTATTGTTCTGTTTTTTGAATTATATGAAATGATATATGTTATCACTATATGAAATGATTTGTTTGTAGCAGATATGCCTTTTAGGAGACATGGCAGCAGATCTCAGCCTTCGCAGCCTTCTCCTTCTCCTTTTTCCGGCGCCAGTGCCATTGGCATAGCGCCAGATATATGTCCATTTGCAGAAGTTGTTCCTAAGAGTGTGGGGCAAGTATCAAATTTATTGCTTGTTTTAATATTTAAAATTATATTAATTAAATTCCTACATTAAAATTTATATAGGGGTTTTGAATTTGAGCCTTTAGACTACATCCTTCAGTATCCAGGAAGGCCTATACGAGTCGGATGTCCGGATGTTGGCTTCATTGGAATGACATCCCAAACCATGTTAAGAACGGTATATGGGCCGACTTAATGGTAAGTATAAATTTATGATTCAGTTGGAAAATAATATAATGTACATAATTCTAAGTAATTTCAATATACAGGCCATCATCCGTGTCGATTCGTAGGATATGGATGTATCTGCAAATCACTGGAACCAGAGGATGCTGAAAAATTATAAGGACACGCTCTCCAAAGCAAAGAAGGTGAGAAAGAAACCGTCATGGATGAGCGTCGATGTTAGTGCCAAATTTCTCCAGTTGTAGGAAACCCCCGAAATGAAAGTAAGTTGTTTAATTTCGTATTATTACTAAAATTTGTTTAAATTTCGTATATTAGTTGCATTAAATTAGTTAACCATGTCTTCAAATTTCTAGGAACTGTCAGCATGAAACCGTGCAAACGGGAATAAAAATCCTACTTTGCACCGTGGTGGATCTAAATCCTTTCAGCAACATCGGGCGGAGTTGGTAAGTTTAGCAATTACGTTTATAAACAGTGTAACATTATTTAATCACATATATAACATTTTTCATTAACATTGTTCATTAATCATATTTATAATAGTGTAGGATGCTAAATTGTGAGCCTACAATGGTTGAGGTCTTCATTATGACGTACATTGTCGAGTAGAGAGTTGAGGAAGGCAATGTGTCATATACCTAGATAGATGATAAATCTGAATCAATAATGGTAAACATGCTTTTTTTACTTCAAACTTCAAAACTTCTAAATTAAATATTTATTGTGGCAAAATTTTATTCTTGATCGCAGACAAGATATGACACAAAACATGCTCGAGTGGCGTAATCCATTGGCCGTCAGTTGGCCTTAAAGGAGTCAAACAGTATATGACATGCTTTGATTGACTCTCCTTCATGAAATAGGCGCTACGGTTTCGAAAATCAAAAGGTAAAATACTTTATTAACTAATATATAAGCAATATTTAGTATTGAGCATAAATTATAACCCATTACAATAATTTACAGACCATGATGATCTAGTCGTCCTAAGGAGATCTCAAGCTAAAGAGAAGATAGCTCAATTGAAACAAATGCTAGTAGAGATCAATGATTGACGAAAGAGTGGGGCATTGGTGTAGCAGCAGCTAGATAAACATATTGCGACATACTTAGCAAAACATGGGACAATGCCCAGGGATGACGACGACGACGATGAGTCAGTATGGCTGTGTTTTTGATGGATTTTGATCATTTTGTTTTGTACATATGTTACATTTATGGATTTGATACTTGTTTGTTGGTTGTATTGGTTGATGGCTTAGTTGATGTTTTGTTTGATGTACATGAGTTTGTTATGATGTTTTGTTTGATGAATTTGTTTGTAGATATGGTTTTGTAGTCTGATGAGATATGGTGTTGATTGATGAAATGGTTGTGTAAATATTGATATTTCGTTATATATTTGATTATGTATAATATGTATGAGATTACACGATTCTTGCATTGGTAGTAGTTGTGAAACTTAGTATATATGTGTGGTAAATAAGATGGATGGAGATATGTGTGTTTGGATGGCTGAAGGAGAAGGTAAATGCAGAAAAATGTTTCCAGTCTAGCGATGGCTGTTTAGTTCTAGAGTAGTGACGGCTAGTGTCGGTTTGCTGTTCAAACTTTTGAAAAGTTTCCAAGTGTCCATTTAGCCGTCACCAACCGTCTCTAATATGGCGATGGAGCCGTCGCTAATGTCATTTCTTTCATTGCTGTCGACGAGGTAAATAGCAACCGTTGGCGATGGCTAGCGACGACTGCCTACGCCATTTGCCGTCGCTAAATGAAGCTTCTTTTGTAGTGTAAAGATAACTAATTGTTGAATAAGGTTGTTTTAAAGCTATTTAATTATTTTATTAAGTTATTTTAAAAGTCAATTAATTATTTTATTAATTATTTTTTAAGTTGGTTAATTATTTAACGATTATGTTTTGAAACTTATTAACTCTTTATTAATAACGGTTTAAGTTAATTAATCATTTATTTAATAGTGATTAAGTTAATTAATTATTCATTATAGTGGTTTAAAATTTATTAATTATTTACTAATGATGGTTAAAATTAATAAATTATTTATTCAAAAGGTTTTAAAAGTAATCAATTTATTGAATAAAGAAATGTTTAAAGTGATAAATTACTTTATAAAGAGAATTATTTTTAAATAAAAGGTTTTTAAAGTTATAAATTGGAAAGAGACCTTTGAATTTTGGAACTGAAGGTTTGGGTTTATAGAAATTTGATTTTATATGAATTGGATCACATGTAAAAATGAATTTTATGAAAATTTAAATAATCCTTCTTAGTTTTGGTGCAATAGAAGCATTATCCATATTTAACACTGAAGGTTTAGTGGTTAGGGTTGATATTAAACAATGTTATTGAATGACATTATTTTGCTTCATTTAATATGATCTTGAAATAAAAAAATCTTTCTTAAAATGCTTTGTGAATACTCTTGTACCATTTTATAAGTATATGATAAAGTTTACCAACAATATAAACTAAAATGGTTTGAGAATATACTTATACTAGTGAGACAAGTATATAAATAATTTTGTAACTAATTGAAGTGTTTTAATTAATGAAGATTAATTAAAAGAGGCTTAGTGGATTCCATAAGGAATAAAAAATATGTTTGATTGTTTTTTTTATCTAATAGTTAAATAATCGACTATCAAATCCGGACCATTTTCAACTCTGGAAATATCTAAGAGAAAACACGAGAATTATATGGTACAGTTTTCCTGGAGGATGCTATACTATGCGTATAGACTTATGTGTTCTTCAGGACAAATGATAAGGAGATCCGGCCGCTTATGATTACTTTTGAAAGAAATGGGGTTGAGTATACCAAATTTTTTTGAATGTTTGTTCGAAGAGGCCGAGATTGGATGAATATGAATCATCTAAAAACCACATCGAGCCAACTTAGGTGTTCGAATTGAAGACATCTTGAAGATGATGGAATTGAAGACAAAGCTCTTTAAAGTGCAAAAGATGCTTGCTACTAATATTGAGGGTGATTCAAAAATGGATGTAGTGTCTTCAGTTTGTTTATATCATTAACAACTTGCATGGATGAATGCTAGCATTGCATTGTCGACTGAAGGACGGTGTTAGCATTTCAAGTGGAATTGCTATCTAAATGGTAAAACATAGCCTTAAGCCTCACCAACCTTAAATGACTAAAATAGTGGATATACTAAAAGACTATATGGGTCGTACCCATTACGGTATTGCCATTACCCTTCTAGATTATTATTTATGTATTTAGTTGTGCACGAGGGCTCTCGAGAAAAGGTTGCAAAGCAACTGGAGTGATGAAATATTCTATACTATTCAGTAAGGGATAGGCCGGTATTGCCACACAAGGAGTCCATGCGAGGCCCTCGGTACATTTTATCAAGAGGTGTACAGTGATAGGTGGTACCCCAGTAGCCTTGTCGTCGATGAAATTCATTCTCCAGTAAGAGCCGTATAGACTTAGTTGTGCCCGAATTTGCTGGAACATGAGATGCAAGCATTCTAGCTATATTCATAATTTATTTTTCATCCTAGACATTAGTATAATATCATTGGATTTTCTATAAAAATATTTTGGTTATCATAAGATAAAAACGCATCCGTGTTTATGTGTGGCGTAGTCTTACAAGATACCTTTATTTTGAAAAGGCTTATAAGACACAACAACCTCTTATTATTTGAGTTTCTTATGTTGGTGTACCAGACTGATCCGGGTGTTATTTTCTTGTAATATTCGGGTCAGACCCGAATATTTTTTCCAGAATTAGCTTGGATGCTTTAGAGATTTAGGAGACGAGCTAGATGCCTCCGAGATGTACTTTCGTATTTTTATTTCCCACGTGTTATCTTGTTTCGTATTTATCAGCACTTTTATGGACATGCTGTTATGACTGTCCAAGTTGATTGTAACATCCCGCCTTTTCGCACACTTTAAAACGACACACGTGCCAATTCAAAGCATACGCAAGGGCGGATTGTTATGGGGTAAATAAGAAAAACAGAGAAGAAATAAAAAAAAACAAAATCTCACAGCGGAAGGATAAAATATAATAATAAATATACAGTTCATAAATGGTTTACAAACACTTGTTATTCTTTACACAATAAATATCAGAGTTACACATACCAATACAATCAATGCAGCGGAACAGTATGAGTGTGGTGCAATACTATAAATAATAATAATACGGATTCTTCGTCTTCGTCCTCCAAAGCTAAAGTCTTCGATCCTGAAACGCTCGGACTGACCCGAGCGAATTTGAAAGGACAAAAACACTCGAGTCAGACTAAAAGATCTTATGTGAGTTAAATTAACAGAAATAAATATGAATACAGTAACTCAAGAGATGTTCGGGATTTACATCTCCTAAGGATCCGTTAAACTATTTACTATGTAGTATATTGCGCTATTATAATAGTGTTTATTCATAAAATAAACTTACTTTTAAATAGCGTTAAGGCTTTACATTTTCCACCTTAACACGTAAAATGCCAATAGTCTATACAGTACCGTAATACCTCCTGATCGGGAGGCTACCAGAGGATACTCCATAGGTACGACACAAATAGAAACTCGTAGTAAAGGCTCGGTATGGTAGGTGACACGGCACAACTAGGCAATGCCAGGGTAGATATACCAATTGCTATCCAGGCTGGTGGAAACGCGTAGCCGCAGTTACCGCCCACCTCGGACTAACTCCCCAAAATCAAAATATAGAAGTAGCCACTGAATCAATCCAAAATCAAAGTATAATATCGAAGAGGAGGGTCCGATCAGAGGAATGACCTCATTGGCCTGAGAATCGCTCCTGTTTTAGCCACCTTATGCCAACTCACGGGAGTCGGGTCCACGTATTTACCTTACAGGACACGTCGCCACCACCTACTTCATTCTGGAATCTCCACCGCGTACACGGTTAGTCAAAGAGGTTTTCGGTATCGACAGAGAGTATGTCCATATCCGATCCCGGTCTCTTTGCCAACCCATCATTATTATAACACCGCGGTCATTTAAAAATAGCTCATACTTTAAAACCAGAATAAACATTTCCATTTTAAAATCATGAATACGATATCATTTTAAAACCCAAAACAATATGATATCCTTTATCCCAAATATAAACCTTTTCAAAAATCCAAATGCTTTAAAATTTATAACGTCTGAAAGCCAAATATCCTTTCAAAGCATAATATTTCGAAATTCATAATTTAAACCATAACTTCTAGAAAAAACTTGAATGGTTTGGACATTCAACGGTATATGAATTAAATGGTTTAACTTAAATGTTACTTTGTAAAGAAAATAGTTCTCATGGCTTTACAAATACATTTCTTTATTAAAGTCTAAACCAAAATTTATATTATCTCTCTCAAGTTCCAAAACCACTTCAATTTATTTATATATACGTATATCCATTTTGAGTAACAATGTTTCAAACTAAAATTGGATTTTATTCTTTCAACAGATCAATTGTTCTATTAATTAGTCTTGAATATTCACATAAAATCCATAAACAATAAGACTTCAATTTCTAGTAATAAAATATATATATTTTCCCAATTCAAATTATACTAGAATATTCATTTCAATTTATCTTGGGAAAAATCCAATTATAAATATCATATCTTAAAATTTCCAAACTTAACATTTAAACATATGATGTAAATTATTAAACTCCATTTTCTTAATTTTCTTCCATTTTTAATAAAGATTTTTATACACCTTTAACTTCAAAATTTTCAACTTCATATGTATATATATATGGAAGAAAAATATTTATACAATATAAAATTTAAGATTATTATAAACCGTATTCCATCCAAAACATAGAAATCACATTAAAATAGTTATATATAGACCGCGGTGCCTGTATATAATTTTCTATCCTATGGTCAAGTGATACAGATATTTATCATTTCAATCCGCAATTTAAAAGATATAAAATTTTGCGGTCGTATATCATTTCAAACCACAATCCCGAATGAAAGGAAATATGCATGATAATTTGCAATTTAATGATATACAATGAAACATCCATCAACATCACCCATCATCCAATCACAATCATCAAGCAATATCAATCAATAACAATTTATATTTGATAATATATAACAGGTAATAACTAGCAATTTTATTCAGATTAAATTTAACAACTATTAATCTAACAGTTTATATTCAGTAATAATCTATATAACTGTTAACTAGCAGTTTATAGGCAAACAAATAAATTCTAACTATCAATTAATACGCAATAAATAAATTAAATTAACAGTTAAATTTAATAAATGCAATTCAACAAATATGAGTGAAATAAACATGCCAAATACTCATAAATAAATTTCTATTCATTTCTAAAATTAATTTAACAAACATAAAAGCTTCTAGTAGTTGTGAGTGGGTTTAAACACCCACCTTTTGAATTTAAATCGAATTTAAATTCAATTTAAACTCAAAATTTTGACGGTCTCATAATTTGTCCAAACCAGCGTCATTGGGTCTGGAATTTAAATACGAACCTAACAAAAAAAAATTCGTTTGAATCCGAGGTCGTATGAGAAAGTTACGTCGAAAAATGATGATTGAATTCAAAATTGAAAATAAATAAAACGACACACATTCATCACTTACAAATATATGTGCCACGTCACTCCTTCTATTCCCAGAAACGCACGCGGCCCCCTTCCAGAAACCCTAATCGAAGATCTACGACGATCTAACCGTTGAATCGACACAAAAACCATATAGATGCGATCCCCATCGTCCACTCTACAAAACCCAGAAAAGGTTTGACGATCCGACGAAGTTTGCGACGACGATGATGAATGGTCACGGACTGTTTGAATTAATTCTGGTCAAACGAATGTTCAAAACAGAAAACGAATTGCACCAGTAGATTACGTGCCTCGAGAACATTAACATATATTTTTGTGGAATTTTTCTGAAGTGTTTGCATTTTCACTGAAATTTGGATTGGGGTGGATCTAGGTTGCATTCATTCGAGGAGGAGAAGGAGATGAAGAAATGAACGTACAGCGAAAGGGAAAATAAAATGGGGCTAGGGTTTATAACAGGTTATATATAGACAAGGCTGAAAAATAATAGATGGATCGGATTGGATCTAAACATAAGTTTAAATTTAGGCATAAACATATATGTAATAAAGTAGCATTAAATTTTGAAACGTGAATTGATTTATCATTGGATTCATATTTCAATATGTAAATATCCCCAATTTCATCTGCACTTATATTTACATAGTTTCTAAATATTAAATTTCAAATATTACTTCATTTAACGTTACGTATTTATTATTTATTACTTGCTGCAGTTGATTATCAATTATACTTAATATACTAAATAGATGGTAAATTTTGAATACTTGTTATCATTAACGTTTTATTTCCACTTACAAAATAAATGAAATTATTACATAAACTCCCTTAATTAAGTCAACCATTATCTTATATAACTTAACTGGTAATATATATACCCGATTGCCCTAATTGGTTTATAGTTATCAGCTAAATACATACTAACTTGTAAATAAATTCGTTTAATTGCAAATGGATCTGATTAAATTTAATAGATTGAATAGATGGGTAAGCAAATAATAAATTTTCCTTTTTGTCAAATTCAAACCCATTCCTACTTAATTATCAATTACAATTTATTACGAAACATTGATTTTATGCAGTTACCTTTTATTTGCGTAGTATTACATCAATTCCTATAACCTTGGATTCATTCCCAATTCACCAAATTCAATTAATTACACTTTACAAATGTGTTTCCAATATATAGGTATTGCCCAAGTTAAATTTATTAGCTAACTCATATTAATAAACAAATGACTTATATGAATGATTAAAATTTTCAATTATCTCACTTTACTCCTAAACTTCTGTTATTTAATAATTATTGCTTAGAACCTGATTTTAATCTTCCCATTATCCATTTAATTCCTTCTAGAATCATAGCTAATATTTGTCATCCCTTCATTACCCAAACTGTAACGACCCATAAAGTTTTGTTAATTTTTAATGGTTTTATTTAGCATACTTAATTAGATTTTTGAGAAATTTTAAATAATAATATTTTGAAACAAAATTTTTCATTCTAAATCCAAATATAATAAATTTAATACACATGCGTTTCAAACATATATATAAAAAAATCAAACTTACATTTATTAAAATCAAACATACATATAAGATAATATAATAAATTATAATATAGTATAGTATAACTGACATGCCTAAATGTATATGTCTTAATAACTAACGCATAAAGTTCCTATACGTATATATCATTATACTAATAAAAAAAATCAAACTCCCTGTTAATAAATATTTCATATTTGTAAATAATTTCAAATTCTCACTTTTTACGTGATAAACCTACTAATAAAGAAGAAAAGTACATATTGAATAGTAGTGTGCTCTACTGCATGCACTGACACATTCTATTAAAATAAATTGTTCGAGGTAACGGTACCTTTAATTTTGACTTTATTTCTCCCGTTTCAAAATTTGAACGTGATATCCATTCAAGCTATTAATCGCCTTAATTGGTCTAAATCAGTGGGTAGCTATCATTTTTTCCTACCGTTCAAATTTTTATTTTCTTTAGTAAATTTTTCAATCTTTGGATAGATTTCCCCATTCCTTGAATTCAGCTTACCTTGCCGTTTCCATTTTCAATGTATTCAATAAATTTATTCGTGACCTTCTTTGACTTTATATTGGCTCATTTATTTTCTTTACTATTTAATTGCTGTAAATATTCACCAAATCAAAACGTTTGACAGTTACTCTTCATTTCCTTTTATTTTGATTAAATCACGTTGATGAATCAATGGGCAATTTCCGTTTCTTTTACAATTAAAACTTTGAAACGTGCTGGACAAAAATAATAACAAATTGCTCAGCTCAAATCCAGGGAATTTGACAGTTGATATTACCTTATTCTTTCTCCTATTTTATACATATTCGTTTCCTTTTTTTTATGATTTCGGTTACAGAATAAATTTAAGCTATATATTTTCTTCCTATTTAAGTTTTATTACCTCTCCATCCTCTCTGCTTTTAATATATATGCTTGCCTAAATTCATCTTCATGTTTCTCTCGCCATTGAAAAAAAAAACAAAACAAGACTAGCTGTTTCATCTTTTGCCTTTATAATTTTCCGTTTGCTTACATTTCTTTGCCCATTCTTTTTTCCCCTTTATCCTTGCCTTTTCAAACTGATGACGTGATGTACAAACATCAAAATTAATTGCTTTAAAATTCTAGCTATATCATAGGGTGACTGTTGATAGTGCATTCATTTTGTTTCGTTCAAAATTCCCTTCCGTTTCAAAATTCAAAGTGTGCCATCCAATCAAATTTATTGCTTTAATAATATTTCCTAAATCTATGCTTCTAGGTGTTGTTATGTCATCTCTGTATTTTGGGGTGATAAATTTTTGAACGTTTGATAATAATAATAAATCTGCTTAATATAATAGGCAATGAATTGAGATCTAGGAAATAAATAAATATAAAACTTATAACCTGCCAAATAATAAAATTGTTGTAATTGTATCGTTGATTTTGAAACATACAAAATTCTATACGTCCTTTACGCATTCATTTATTTCCTTTCTAATTTCCTATACGTCTTATTTCAATCATTTATTTCCTTTCTAATTTCCTATACGTTTTATTCCATTCATTTATTTCCTCTCTAAATTCCTATACGTTTTATTCCATTCATTTATTTCCTTTCTAATTTCCTGTACGTTTCCATTTCAATCAAATTTATACCCTTCCTATTCACTTTTCTCTCCACAATCAGCCTTTCTTCTCTCCTCTCTATTCTTCTTACCTCTCTACTTATGTCTGCACCCCCACTTTTCACGTGAAACCACTCCTTCCTCCTCCGCCTCCCCTCCTTTTCTTGTATAGCCGGTAGATGATGCAAGTTAGTATTATATATGTACATATTTAACTTGTATCTATATTTTGATTTTTTTTTCCGTTTATAATATATGATGCATTCAGTTAGTTGATGAATGTAGTTTGTTTAAAAAGGTTAGATTAGATAAGTTGATACAATTTAGGTCTGCATTTGTATTTTATGTATTCGATTGCATGTTTTATACATTTGTTTACACATATTTTATGTTAAGGATTTCAATTTTAATATTGCAGTAGACTAGGGTACTTTTATATTGGTATACTGATATGAAGGGACAAACCCATATTGATTCTCTGACTAACATTTATTTTAATAAAATAAGTATGTTTATAGCATACATATTTACAGTAATAGGTTACAAGGTATATTATAAGTTACGAATATTGATTTGTAAGCTATATGTATACATAGTATAATAATTCTTTGAGTCTATGTTTAAATGTTTACAAGGTAAGCTATATATATATATCTATAAGCATATATTATATTATATAAAGCAAGACTGTTTGATTATACACATGGAATAAAGTACTGTAAGTATATGAAGTTAAAAATCTCTGTTTTTCTCTCTTACGGTCAATGATAAAAGTATATGTATATTTATTAATTTTTATATGTGTATATGATATATTTAAATCTATGTTAGTTTATACGTATATAAGTCGGTTTATATAAATAGGTTTACGTATAGTATATATACATATAAAGCTTTGTCTATGTGTTATATATATTGGTTTTGTCATTTACAGTTGTGTACAGTTGGTAACATTTCAAAACATAACATGATAATTTATGATATTGGTAAAGTAGTACATATTTTTTTTGCATAAGGGTTTGAATTTATACAAAGTGTCTGTATTTATATTATAGAAATTTAGTTATCTTTGGTTCATCGGTCTGTTGTTTAAATAGAGTATATACACTGATGTTTTACAAAGCGTATTAATTTAATTTATGTTTAAATTTATTTTGATTTGGAATAAGTATAATACATATATCCCTCTTATTTAAATATATGTTTTAAAGGAAAATTCGTTTTAGGGAATAATTTATAACTTATATTTTCTTTTCCGATTATATCAATACGATTCTGATTCATTTCCATCAAACTCTATCTTTCAGCTTTGCACGTCAAGATCCACTTTCATTCTTACTTCGCTTTGCGATTTTGTTTGGATTTGTTCGATTTTCTAGAGCGTGACCAAAATTCATAGCTTGCTCTGTTGTCGATCTTCTTTAGCCTCGAAAGGTGACCAATCACTCACGATTAACA
Source organism: Allium cepa (assembly GCA_030765085.1). Taxonomy (NCBI): domain Eukaryota; kingdom Viridiplantae; phylum Streptophyta; class Magnoliopsida; order Asparagales; family Amaryllidaceae; genus Allium; species Allium cepa. The sequence continues at coordinate 39,328,182 of CM060931.1, forward strand.
TTCTTTTATTTATTAAATTTGATTTCAATTGAAACGACAATTGAAATATGCTGCTGTTAGTTGTTTTTACTGTTATGACTGCTATTATCTGTATCTGTTCACCTATGACACCTGACACCATTATCGGTTAATTATTTATGTGATAATAATACAGATTGGTTGATAATTGATTTTTTGATTGATTGTTGTTTAAATTGGATGTTAATTATTATTGTTAAATGATAACTAGTTTGCTAGTTTAAGTTGGGGTAGTATAGTTTACAAATTTAACGGATTATATATGACGGACCTGGATTTATTAAAACCTGACCCCGCCATATGTGAACTTGATTAGTAGATTTGACCCATTAATTATCGTAGAAATTGATAGATTATACTCTAAATATTTGAACGTAGTTTGGATTAATTGTTGTAGCTTTAAACTGAAATTTAAAAAGGAACGACAAGTGAAAAACTGTAATGTAATAATCTTTAATCTACATGAAATGATAGTGTAGATTCTAGAAATAATTATACAAGTAACAATGCGAATTAATACGATTATTTCGAGGTTATTTGATTTATTTATTGAATTGTTATTGATTGTTGTTATTGTTTGTTTATTTACTTTGACACCATCCCTGTCATCACACTGCAAGTTCCCTTTGTTATGTTTGTTTTTGAATTGAAATGGGTTGAAATGATAGACCCAAGCGGTTTCCATTTAATCAAATTTGGGGTTACGGGTTGAAATGCTATCCACCCGTATACGTTTAGTGTACGGATTGAAATAATAATACCCGTAACACTTGACCATATGATAAGAAATATATGGTCTTATTAAATGTAAATTCTTAAATACATATTTAAAGGGTAATGATAAATATAGAGTTAATTATATCTAGTTTAGTCAAGATTTGATTAAATACATAAATTATGATAAATATTTATGTAAATTTTATCTCGAATAGTTTTTGCAATAATATTGAACAATTAAGATTGGGAGATAAATTTTTGGGTTTTTTTAAAATGGTTTTTAGATAAGGATTTATTTATTTAAATCAAATTTGAGATTTATCGAATGAGATATTTCACGGTTAAATAAAATTAAGAAATATTGAGTAAAATGAAATTTAAGGTCACTAAAATGATATTGAATCAAATAAGGGAGGGTTCAAGACGAAATAATAGTGATGTAAAAATCGAGAATCTATATGAAACTGTTAAATTTTAAATTGTTATATTTGAGCTATGAACTATATTGTAATTAAATGGTTTAGAGATTTGGATATGTATTTGGAACCAAGATAGTTAAATTTGTTATTTAGATAATGAATTGAATTGGATATAAATTGAGGATGAACTAAATTGGAAATTTTTAAACTAGATTGGGAAAAATTTAGTTGAAATGTTGAATACTTAAAGTATGGAACATATTGAAATAAAAGGGGTAATTGGGATATTAAATCCAAATTTGGGAATTATAAAATTTAAGTGGTTAGTTTAGGAAAAATTAAATTGATAAAATGAGATTTACTATAATTGGAATGGGAAGGTAGGGTTGATGTGAACGATTTGGAATTTGAAAGTGCTTTACTGTATACAGCATATAAATTATACAAATACTATTTTGGGAATATAATCATTTGAAGTGAAATGGATATTTAGGTTTGAAGTATAAATTAAGTGAATGACCACGGTGTAATAGTGTATATTTCTACCCTGTAGATAGTTCTATGGACCCTTAGAGGATGGACATCCCAAACATCCTTTAAGTTATATTGTATTTCAGTTGATATTTCATTTGAGTTGAATTTATTGATATAAGAATGTTAATCCTGACTCGAGTGTTTTGTGTTTTGCTTTACGCTCGGGTCAGACTGAGTAATACAGCATTAGAGACTCACCTTTGGAGATTGGAGCTTCATTTGGAGATCCAACTATCGTTTCAGCTTTCAGTTTTCTAGTTGACTGGTTCAGAGAAGTCATCGGCTCGTACTGAAGACTTTTCTGTATTCAAGAGATTCTGATGTATTTATTTTAAACTCTGATGTATATAGTAGCTTCATGAACTACTATTTTTTTCTATTCCGCTGCATCATATTACTCTGTGTCTGTGATCTGTGTTTGATTTATTTACTGTATATTTTAAGTTTGCCAAATTAAATTAACAATTCGGTATTTTGAATTATTCAAGTCGGACATGTACGGTTTTAGTGTCGATTTGAATGGTCCAAATAGCGGGTCGTTACAGTTGGTATCAGAGCTTTGGTTCTAGGAAAACTTAGCATATATGGTAAATTTATTTACAGAATCACTTTCGTTCGAGTTGAATCTCTTCCTTTTAACTCGATTTCCTTTGAATTTTGGAATGTCCCTCGGTTCCAAAATTCATTCTTGTCTCTCTCTATTTATATTCTTTTGATTCTGGAGTATCCAATAACTCCCCTAAATGATTGTAAAGGGGGACGAAAACTCCTTTGCAATTGGCATTGATTCACCGAAGATTTCTGTATCCTCGGTTTATGATGCTGCTATATCTATATGCCGAATTCTATCTATGGCAATCAAATGTCGTTTTGCTTTAGAATTCCGCATCAATCATATTCCTGAAGTCACGGTTGACCCGGTTAAGGTCGCTCGAGATTTATAGAGGTATATCCATCTTCTATTTTGTATTTTGATTTCTCAACTTTGTTGAGTCTATCTTCGTATCAGGATTCTATTGATTAGAGTTCCTCTAATTTAAACCTCCATCTTTGTTTGAAATCCATTCTTAAAATTATCCTTTGAAAATCGGGTATGTTTGCATTTTTGAAATTGTTTTATATATCGAAATTATTATTTTGATAACTATGATTTTATTCTTTATATAAAAGTGAAAATGTTTTCGATAAGGATAAATCAAATAAGAAATGTTATTCTATATAAAAAGGTTTTGAAAGGATTTTGAAATTTTGAAAAATTATAAGAAATTGATTATATAAAAACGATTTATAACTGAAGTGTTAAATTTGAAATTCGAGAATTGAATTCCGGTATTTTGAAATTGGTTTTAAGATTTTGGAAATTATATAAAAATAATACGATTTAAAAGTATTTTTCCGAATAAGAAATGTTTTAAATGAGTTCAAATGAATTCCAATAATTTTGAAGAAATTTCAAAGGAGTTTTCAAGAAAATAGAAGTCCAGAACTCACTTATGTCGTTGGGGAATAATTTCGGTGATGAGTGCACGCATCATCGACATTGATTTTCGAGTTTCAAAGTGGGGGAGAGGCCACTTTAATAGCTTCGCTATGCGAGTGATTTTGGAAAACCGTTTGATTTCAAATTCCGAAGTATAATTTGATATTTGTGAAAGATATATGTATATATTTGAAATAATTTAAAATATACCGGTGTCCGATCCTCGAGTTTTGATTTGACTTAGATTAACCCTGTGTATAAAAAATTGATTTTCAACTTTGGATTTGAAATTTGATTTCACCGACTATTTTGAAGGTTCAAGCACTTCCAAATCAAGGTTTAAATGTTTAAAAGGCTAAGAAATTTCGAAAGGTATAAAATATTTGATAAAGCGTATAAGTTGAGTTTTGTGTGTTTAAGTTTGAAACCTTTTGTTAAGTAAATGAATATGACTATTTTGAATTATACTAATATGGAATTTAGTTTTGAAATGTATTGAAAAAATTTTAGTTTTAAAGAATGGTTTCAAAAAAAAAAAAAAGTAAATTGGATATTTCGAGTAGAAATAAATAGTTTAAAGGTTTTAAAGGGATACTTATAAATTTGGAAACCGTTTTTGAGTATAATTGATTTTGAGAAAATATTTGGTTTTGAAATTAAATTGAAATTAAAAAACCAGTATTTATATGGTAATGTTGGAAATAAATTTGTTTGACTTGAATCAGGAAACTGGGATTATTTTATAAACCTGTTATTTGGGAACTTTGAAATTAAGAGATCTAAATTGGAAGAAAATTTGGTAAAATCATATATGATTTTGATACTGAATTGATATTGAAATGATTTGAAATTGAGAACCTTACATTATTAAGCACTTGATTTGGGAGTGGTCGAACTTATATAAAATGGATTTGTATAAGTATGAAGTTGATTTGAAATCTATTGATTTGAAAGGTACTCAATTTGGAAAGAGAATTTATATAATCGAAGTCTATATAAGTATGATTTGATCTACTATTGATTTAGAAAGTATTCGATTTGGGAAGAATAGAATCCTATATATATGGACTATATATAAGTACAATATTTGAAAGTGATTTGAAAAGGTACTATATAATATATATTTTCCAAGTAAGGATATGGAAAGTGCCTTTTGCTTGATATCCGCTTTGTGGCCACAGCGTGGATTCATTCTATCGATATTATTCTCTCTGATTTTCGGTTTTCCGGATGTAATACTCGAGTATTCCCACCGTGGGTAACCCATGGTTTCTTTTTCTCTCGTGAATGCACAGCGAAATTGCCTGGCTGAGTCTTGCCTAGGGGTACGGATTGTTTTCTGGGGGAACCAGGCGTAACCATTGTGTATCCTGCAATCTGTGTAGGTCGCGAATAGTAGCGCAAGTGCCTGGCTGAGTCTTGCCTAGGGGTACGGATTGTTTCCTGGGGGATCCAGGCGTAACCATTGTGTATCCTGCACCCTACTAGTCATCATGGCGTAACTCGCAGGGCTGTGAAAGCTTACGGATATGGATTGTTTCCTGGGGGAACCAGGCGTAACCATTGTGTATCTGCGAACCATGATCGGACAAAGGTTTTAGGTTTGATTGTTTTGTTTGGATCGTACTTTCCATATCTGTTGTTTTAAAAGGTTTCTCCAAGTATTTTCAATGGGTGTTGAAACAAGTCTACTTAGTACTTAAAGAATTCTAGCTTTGCGCCTGATCAACGCATGGCCAGAGTCTGCAAGAACGAGGATAAACTTGTTGAAACATCGAGTTATAAAAGTATTTTCGAAAGGAAAATTTATTTCGATATAATAATATTTTATTATAAAAGTATTTTATACAAAAATATTTTCAACAAGAAAATTCTATATTAATTTTGAAGTAAAAAAAAAAAAAAAATTCTTATGGTTCTAGATTTATTATTCATGCCCGATACTATTCTTTTGAAGCTATCTTATCTGATCAGCTTATTTACTCACCTATATTCTGTTTCCTGAAACTAACTTCCTTTCCTTTTTGAATATAATCTTTAAAATATTGTTATTTATATACTTCTTAGTTTAATAGAAGGTTTTAAATATTGTAAATATTTTAGAAGTTATTAAGTAAATACAACATATTTAAAGAATGATTCTTAATTTATTGATAATATTTGAAAAGTATTTCGAGATAAATTTACAGACTTATGAATTATAGATTTAATGTTTTCAATAGCTTCTGTGTAAATATAACTAATTATGTAAATAGATTGTTTTCAAATAATTTCATATATTTGTTAAGTGTTACTTAACATATTTAATTCCAATGGGTTTTGAATATACTTTTTTAAGTATTAAAGAAAATTTAATTTCAAATGAAGTTTTCAAATAAATATTTCAAATAAAATGTATATAGTTAAATAAATTGTTAATCCTTGTCTTTCAATCTATTTATCTTTCTAGTCATTTCTATTCTCCTCCCTTCTTCCTTTTCGGGGACGAAAAGTTTTGAGTGGGGGAGAGTGTAACGACCCATAAAGTTTTGTTAATTTTTAATGGTTTTATTTAGCATACTTAATTAGATTTTTGAGAAATTTTAAATAATAATATTTTGAAACAAAATTTTTCATTCTAAATCCAAATATAATAAATTTAATACACATGCGTTTCAAACATATATATAAAAAAATCAAACTTACATTTATTAAAATCAAACATACATATAAGATAATATAATAAATTATAATATAGTATAGTATAACTGACATGCCTAAATGTATATGTCTTAATAACTAACGCATAAAGTTCCTATACGTATATATCATTATACTAATAAAAAAAAATCAAACTCCCTGTTAATAAATATTTCATATTTGTAAATAATTTCAAATTCTCACTTTTTACGTGATAAACCTACTAATAAAGAAGAAAAGTACATATTGAATAGTAGTGTGCTCTACTGCATGCACTGACACATTCTATTAAAATAAATTGTTCGAGGTAACGGTACCTTTAATTTTGACTTTATTTCTCCCGTTTCAAAATTTGAACGTGATATCCATTCAAGCTATTAATCGCCTTAATTGGTCTAAATCAGTGGGTAGCTATCATTTTTTCCTACCGTTCAAATTTTTATTTTCTTTAGTAAATTTTTCAATCTTTGGATAGATTTCCCCATTCCTTGAATTCAGCTTACCTTGCCGTTTCCATTTTCAATGTATTCAATAAATTTATTCGTGACCTTCTTTGACTTTATATTGGCTCATTTATTTTCTTTACTATTTAATTGCTGTAAATATTCACCAAATCAAAACGTTTGACAGTTACTCTTCATTTCCTTTTATTTTGATTAAATCACGTTGATGAATCAATGGGCAATTTCCGTTTCTTTTACAATTAAAACTTTGAAACGTGCTGGACAAAAATAATAACAAATTGCTCAGCTCAAATCCAGGGAATTTGACAGTTGATATTACCTTATTCTTTCTCCTATTTTATACATATTCGTTTCCTTTTTTTTATGATTTCGGTTACAGAATAAATTTAAGCTATATATTTTCTTCCTATTTAAGTTTTATTACCTCTCCATCCTCTCTGCTTTTAATATATATGCTTGCCTAAATTCATCTTCATGTTTCTCTCGCCATTGAAAAAAAAAACAAAACAAGACTAGCTGTTTCATCTTTTGCCTTTATAATTTTCCGTTTGCTTACATTTCTTTGCCCATTCTTTTTTCCCCTTTATCCTTGCCTTTTCAAACTGATGACGTGATGTACAAACATCAAAATTAATTGCTTTAAAATTCTAGCTATATCATAGGGTGACTGTTGATAGTGCATTCATTTTGTTTCGTTCAAAATTCCCTTCCGTTTCAAAATTCAAAGTGTGTCATCCAATCAAATTTATTGCTTTAATAATATTTCCTAAATCTATGCTTCTAGGTGTTGTTATGTCATCTCTGTATTTTGGGGTGATAAATTTTTGAACGTTTGATAATAATAATAAATCTGCTTAATATAATAGGCAATGAATTGAGATCTAGGAAATAAATAAATATAAAACTTATAACCTGCCAAATAATAAAATTGCTGTAATTGTATCGTTGATTTTGAAACATACAAAATTCTATACGTCCTTTACGCATTCATTTATTTCCTTTCTAATTTCCTATATGTTTTATTTCAATCATTTATTTCCTTTCTAATTTCCTATACGTTTTATTCCATTCATTTATTTCCTCTCTAAATTCCTATACGTTTTATTCCATTCATTTATTTCCTTTCTAATTTCCTGTACGTTTCCATTTCAATCAAATTTATACCCTTCCTATTCACTTTTCTCTCCACAATCAGCCTTTCTTCTCTCCTCTCTATTCTTCTTACCTCTCCACTTATGTCTGCACCCCCACTTTTCACGTGAAACCACTCCTTCCTCCTCCGCCTCCCCTCCTTTTCTTGTATAGCCGGTAGATGATGCAAGTTAGTATTATATATGTACATATTTAACTTGTATCTATATTTTGATTTTTTTTCCGTTTATAATATATGATGCATTCAGTTAGTTGATGAATGTAGTTTGTTTAAAAAGGTTAGATTAGATAAGTTGATACAATTTAGGTCTGCATTTGTATTTTATGTATTCGATTGCATGTTTTATACATTTGTTTACACATATTTTATGTTAAGGATTTCAATTTTAATATTGCAGTAGACTAGGGTACTTTTATATTGGTATACTGATATGAAGGGACAAACCCATATTGATTCTCTGACTAACATTTATTTTAATAAAATAAGTATGTTTATAGCATACATATTTACAGTAATAGGTTACAAGGTATATTATAAGTTACGAATATTGATTTGTAAGCTATATGTATACATAGTATAATAATTCTTTGAGTCTATGTTTAAATGTTTACAAGGTAAGCTATATATATATATCTATAAGCATATATTATATTATATAAAGCAAGACTGTTTGATTATACACATGGAATAAAGTACTGTAAGTATATGAAGTTAAAAATCTCTGTTTTTTTCTCTTACGGTCAATGATAAAAGTATATGTATATTTATTAATTTTTATATGTGTATATGATATATTTAAATCTATGTTAGTTTATACGTATATAAGTCGGTTTATATAAATAGGTTTACGTATGGTATATATACATATAAAGCTTTGTCTATGTGTTATATATATTGGTTTTGTCATTTACAGTTGTGTACAGTTGGTAACATTTCAAAACATAACATGATAATTTATGATATTGGTAAAGTAGTACATATTTTTTTTGCATAAGGGTTTGAATTTATACAAAGTGTCTGTATTTATTATAGAAATTTAGTTATCTTTGGTTCATCGGTCTGTTGTTTAAATAGAGTATATACACTGATGTTTTACAAAGCGTATTAATTTAATTTATGTTTAAATTTATTTTGATTTGGAATAAGTATAATACATATATCCCTCTTATTTAAATATATGTTTTAAAGGAAAATTCGTTTTAGGGAATAATTTATAACTTATATTTTCTTTTCCGATTATATCAATACGATTCTGATTCATTTCCATCAAACTCTATCTTTCAGCTTTGCACGTCAAGATCCACTTTCATTCTTACTTCGCTTTGCGATTTTGTTTGGATTTGTTCGATTTTCTAGAGCGTGACCAAAATTCATAGCTTGCTCTGTTGTCGATCTTCTTTAGCCTCGAAAGGTGACCAATCACTCACGATTAACATTCTTTTATTTATTAAATTTGATTTCAATTGAAACGACAATTGAAATATGCTGCTGTTAGTTGTTTTTACTGTTATGACTGCTATTATCTGTATCTGTTCACCTATGACACCTGACACCATTATCGGTTAATTATTTATGTGATAATAATACAGATTGGTTGATAATTGATTTTTTGATTGATTGTTGTTTAAATTGGATGTTAATTATTATTGTTAAATGATAACTAGTTTGCTAGTTTAAGTTGGGGTAGTATAGTTTACAAATTTAACGGATTATATATGACGGACCTGGATTTATTAAAACCTGACCCCGCCATATGTGAACTTGATTAGTAGATTTGACCCATTAATTATCGTAGAAATTGATAGATTATACTCTAAATATTTGAACGTAGTTTGGATTAATTGTTGTAGCTTTAAACTGAAATTTAAAAAGGAACGACAAGTGAAAAACTGTAATGTAATAATCTTTAATCTACATGAAATGATAGTGTAGATTCTAGAAATAATTATACAAGTAACAATGCGAATTAATACGATTATTTCGAGGTTATTTGATTTATTTATTGAATTGTTATTGATTGTTGTTATTGTTTGTTTATTTACTTTGACACCATCCCTGTCATCACACTGCAAGTTCCCTTTGTTATGTTTGTTTTTGAATTGAAATGGGTTGAAATGATAGACCCAAGCGGTTTCCATTTAATCAAATTTGGGGTTACGGGTTGAAATGCTATCCACCCGTATACGTTTAGTGTACGGATTGAAATAATAATACCCGTAACACTTGACCATATGATAAGAAATATATGGTCTTATTAAATGTAAATTCTTAAATACATATTTAAAGGGTAATGATAAATATAGAGTTAATTATATCTAGTTTAGTCAAGATTTGATTAAATACATAAATTATGATAAATATTTATGTAAATTTTATCTCGAATAGTTTTTGCAATAATATTGAACAATTAAGATTGGGAGATAAATTTTTGGGTTTTTTTAAAATGGTTTTTAGATAAGGATTTATTTATTTAAATCAAATTTGAGATTTATCGAATGAGATATTTCACGGTTAAATAAAATTAAGAAATATTGAGTAAAATGAAATTTAAGGTCACTAAAATGATATTGAATCAAATAAGGGAGGGTTCAAGACGAAATAATAGTGATGTAAAAATCGAGAATCTATATGAAACTGTTAAATTTTAAATTGTTATATTTGAGCTATGAACTATATTGTAATTAAATGGTTTAGAGATTTGGATATGTATTTGGAACCAAGATAGTTAAATTTGTTATTTAGATAATGAATTGAATTGGATATAAATTGAGGATGAACTAAATTGGAAATTTTTAAACTAGATTGGGAAAAATTTAGTTGAAATGTTGAATACTTAAAGTATGGAACATATTGAAATAAAAGGGGTAATTGGGATATTAAATCCAAATTTGGGAATTATAAAATTTAATTGGTTATTTTAGGAAAATTTAAATTGATAAAATGAGATTTACTATAATTGGAATGGGAAGGTCGGGTTAATGTGAACGATTTGGAATTTGAAAGTGCTTTACTGTATACAGCATATAAATTATACAAATACTATTTTGGGAATATAATCATTTGAAGTGAAATGGATATTTAGGTTTGAAGTATAAATTAAGTGAATGACCACGGTGTAATAGTGTATATTTCTACCCTGTAGATAGTTCTATGGACCCTTAGAGGATGGACATCCCAAACATCCTTTAAGTTATATTGTATTTCAGTTGATATTTCATTTGAGTTGAATTTATTGATATAAGAATGTTAATCCTGACTCGAGTGTTTTGTGTTTTGCTTTACGCTCGGGTCAGACTGAGTAATACAGCATTAGAGACTCACCTTTGGAGATTGGAGCTTCATTTGGAGATCCAACTATCGTTTCAGCTTTCAGTTTTCTAGTTGACTGGTTCAGAGAAGTCATCGGCTCGTACTGAAGACTTTTCTGTATTCAAGAGATTCTGATGTATTTATTTTAAACTCTGATGTATATAGTAGCTTCATGAACTACTATTTTTTCTATTCCGCTGCATCATATTACTCTGTGTCTGTGATCTGTGTTTGATTTATTTACTGTATATTTTAAGTTTGCCAAATTAAATTAACAATTCGGTATTTTGAATTATTCAAGTCGGACATGTACGGTTTTAGTGTCGATTTGAATGGTCCAAATAGCGGGTCGTTACACAAATGTTCTTATCCCATCAAATTTTAAGTTATCGAAATATTAAATGTCAATTTCTTTAATTGCACTAAATTTATCTATTAAAGGTTGCACTTAACCCAAATACATAAAACTTGCCCAATTTCTCCTTAAATCAATAACCTTCATATACAAATATGTTTATCATAAATTTTATCTACTCTTCCTTTTTAGATAATGTCCTATATATTAGATTTCCATGTAATTTGCAATAAATCATACTCGTAGTTATATCACATTAAATGAATAAATAAGTGTTGACTCTATTCTTTTGATTCAACATTGGTTTACGTTATATATCATTAATATTTCTACATACATCAGGATTTTTAAAAATGGTTGTAACGTGAAATCTCGTCTACTTTCCATTTTATATTTAAGGCTTCTAAAACCGATTCATATCATTTCTCTAGTCCAAATTTTATTAATATAACCTTAAATTTAATTTATTCCTATCGATGTAATGGTTAAACACAAATTTCACTTATTTGCAATAAATCCACAAATTGGATTTCAAATTTTCAAATAAATAAATAAATTTTAGTTTATCACTTCTTAAATACCCAAACGTCAATGCCTTAATTTAAACTGCATTTATTACATTTTATAAAAATCCTCCATCTTAAGTGACAAATCAAAACTACCCTAACTACACAATTTATGGTAATTAATTCCAATTGCTTTTCCATTAAACTACATAAATTGTCCAATTGCAACCTACGTAGAATGTTTATTTATTTACAATCCTACTGTTTAAATGAATTGATCCTTTACGGTATAATTCACATTTGACTTGATTTCTCATTTATTTTGCAAAACAGTAAATTTCAATTGCTACCAACATTATATTTAATATTAGATTTCCAATTAATTCTATTGGAATCAATATATCTTTATATATATATACTTTACGTATAAATATCTAAATTACCAAATCAAGTACATTTATTAGAGACAACATTCAATAAAATTACTTATCACACTTATTGCATTGATTTATTCCAACGGACACGTTTATTTAGTCACTATTTATTATTACAACCAAATGTACAATCTCCACTATTTATTTTATATTAAATAATTCCATTCTAGTAAATATTTTTATTAATATTCACTGATTCACATTTATATTGGTTTCTTATATTTAACTTATAACAAGGTGTGCAAATTTACATAGTTCAAATCTATTTCCATGTAACTATTAAATTGTTACATTAAATTCCAATTAATATAACAAATTACTACATTTTCTCAAATAAAATCTTAAGACCTTTATTTTATTCTAAATTAGATTAGAAACATATTAATTTAATTCATTTAACATTATCAAATTCAACGGGTCGTTACATTGATGATATGCTAGACTCTAATGTTGTCTGAATATTAAGGTTTCTTTTGTAAAGATAAATTTGGATATTACATATTACTTATTACGTTGTGAGATTCTATTATGTCTTTTCTTTATTTTCTTTTTCCCTAACAAATCTGTCTTTCTAACACTTGAATTCTCAGCATGTGAATACTATGGACGTATTAGTATTGACTTCTGAGGATCCAAAAGGTAGGTCACTACAATGGTTAACTCGGTAAACCATTGTTATAACCGAGGTACATATTGGTTTTCTAATGTTCTCTCTTAGGTTGTGCATCCGTGGGCTTTTGCTTCCGATAGTTAGCTCGGTTAACCATTGTTCTACCTTAGGTACAAATTGGGTTTTTGATGTACCCTCTTAATTTGTGCATTAGATTGGCTTTTGCATCTGGTGATTATCTCAGTTAATCATTGTTCTAACTTGAGTGCATATTGGTTTTCAAATGTACCCATTTACGTTGTGTGTCCGGTTGGCTTTTGCAGTTGATGATTTGCTTTGTTAACTATTATTATAACCCGGGTACAGATTGGTTTTTTGATGTACCAGCTTAGGTTCTGCATCTAGTTTGTTTTTTTTATCGATGGTTAGCTCGGTTAAGGTACATATTAGTTTTCATTTGGCTTTTGCATCCAGTAGTTTGCTTGGTTAACCATTGTTTTAACTCAAGGAAGATTGGTTTTCTAATGTACCCGCTTAGATTATGCATATGGTTGGCTTTTTCATTTAGTGGTTAGCTCGATTAACCATTGTTGTCACTTGGATACATATTAGTTTTCTGATGTACCCGTTTAGGTTGTGCATCCCATTGGCTTTCGCATTTAGTGATTAGGTCGGTTAACTGTTGTTCTCACTCTGGTAGAAATAGATTTTCTGACAGTCCTTTTAGGTTATTCATCAGTTGTATTTTGCATCTATTGGCTAGCTCGGTTAATCGTTGCCCTAACTTGGGTGCAAATCGATTATCCGATGTACACGCTTAGGTTATGCGTTTAGTTGGCTTTTGCATCCAGTAGTTAGCTTTGTTAACTATTGTTCTAACTAAGGTATAGATTAGTTTTTTGATGTACCTTCTTAGGTCATAACTCCTATTGGCTTTTCCATCCAGTGGTTAGCTTGGTCATCAGTTATTCTAACTCATGAACATATTGGTTTTCTAATATACCCTCTTAGGTTATGGATCCGGTTGACTTTTGCATCTGGTGGTTAGCTTGGTTAACCATTTCTCTAAATTGGATACATGTTGGTTCTCTGATGTACCTACTTTGATTATGCATTCGGTTCGCTTTTGTATTCATTGGTTAGCTCGGTTAATCACTGCTCTAACTTAGGTACGGATTGGTTTATTAATGTACCCATTTAGATTGTGCATCTATTTAGCTTTTGCATCCGCTATATAGCTCGATTAACCGTTGTTCTAACTTGGATATAGACTAGTTTTCTGATGTACCCTCTTAGGTTGTGCGTTCGATTAGCTTTTGCATTCGGTGGATAGCTCGGTTAACCATTGTTCTAACTCGATAAATTAGTTTTCTGATATACTCGCTTGGGTTGTGTGTCTAGTTGGCTTTTGCATCCATTGATTAGCTCGGTTAACTATTGTTCTAACTTACGCATAATTTTTTTCTTCTCATATGCTCGTTTCAGTTATGCGTTCAGTTGGTTTTTGCATTTGATAGTTAGCTTGGTTAATCATCGTTCTTACTAGGGTGCAGATTGGTTTCCCGATGTAACCATTTACGTTGTGCGTCCGGTTGGCTTTTTCGATAGGTGCTTAACTTAGTTAACAATTTTTCTAGCTTGGATACAAATTGGTTTTCTGATGTACCCGCTTAGGTTGAGTATTCGGTTGGCTTTTTCATTTGATGGGTTTAACCATTGTTCTAACTTAGGTACAGATTGGTTTTCTAATGTACACGCTTAGGTTGTGCGTCCGATTGGCTTTTGCATCCGGTGGTTAGCTCAATTAGACATTGCTCTAACTCGGGTATAGAATGGTTTCCTAAAATACCCGTTTAGGTTGTGCATCTGGTTGGCTTATACATCTAGTGGTTAGCTCAATTAACCATCGTTCCAACTGAGGTATAGTTTGGTTTTCTAATGTACCCGCTTAGGCTGTGTGTCGAATTGGCTTTTGAATTCGGTGATTAGCTTGGGTAACCTTTATTCTAAATCAGGTATAGATTGGTTTTCTGATGTACCTAGTTACCTTGTGCATTTGATTGGCTTTTGCATCTAGTGGTTAGCTCGGTTAACCATTGTTCTAACTCGGGTATAGATTGGTTTTCTGATATACCTACCTATGTTTGGCATTCGATGGTTGGCTCAATTAACTATTTTTCTAACTCGGGTGCAAATTGGTTTTCTAATGTACCTTTTTAGGTTGTGCATCCGATTGGATCTTGTATCCGATGGTCATCTCGGTTAACATTGTTCTACCTTGTGTAAAGATTAGTTTTCTGATGTACTCACTTGGATGTTACATTCGATGGTTAACTTGGTTAACTGTTGTTCTAACTTGGTTACAAATTGTTTTTACAAAGTACCCGCTTAGATTGTGCATATGGCTGGTTGTTGCATCCATTTGTGCATCTGGTTGGCTTTTAAATCTGTTGCTCGTAATCTTATTGTATTTTTTGTTGATTGTTAGTTTTAGTTTTTATAAATATTTTAAACTAAACAACTATAGGTTGAGAAAAAGCTAAAAAGTTTTTTCTTTTTAATTATATTTCGTTGTTTCAAGTCTTATTGTCTTTATTTGATCTATGTAGTGTGTTATTTTAATCTTTATTCATTTTTATAAATGTTTTTTTATAAACAATACTTAAACATTAATTATATAAAAAGATAAAACTAGTCGTCGTTTGTAATTTGTATAGTAGTTTGAATTTTTATTAATTTTTTATTATTTATTTAGGGAATGACTTACTAATCTAAAGTTACCAAGTTTTATCTTTTCAAGTATTACTTATTAATTTTTTAACGGAGTGTTGCAACAATGTTGTTTTTATCTTTTTATGCACATCATATCATATAGCGAATAAAAGTATTTTTTATTTATTGATATTGTTTGCGTAATGCATAAATTCTGATATGATTTATGATATAATAGCATGTTTTAAGTTGAGTAATATTTCTATATCAGAATTCAAGTTATATATCTATAAAGCATGGGAAAAAGATGATTTGTTTTAGCTTTTTATTTTCGCATTATATCTTTTCAACGTAAATGTTATATAAATATATCAGTACAATATATGATTTATGTTGAATTTTTATACAATATATATGATTATAGTTAACCCAATTTTTGCTTTGAATTCTAGTTATTTTGAGCACATAGTTAATAAAGATATAAACTTTTATCTTTTTCTAAAAAGAAAATTATTTCCATCCATGCTATTTGATGATACATACAAGTAAGCATGACATTCAATATAATTATTGTCAATGCTAAAAACAATAATTTTAAACTTCCAAATAATTCCTTTCAATTAACATGCAAACGTTCAATACAAGTATTATCTATACTAAAAGCTGTACATCTAAACTGACAACTAAGTAACTCCCTTTAACATAAATGCATTACATGCATCGTAGTTTAAAAATGGTAAATTTTAGTATATAATATATTTTTGTTCATCTCCAGGGTAAAATAAAAGTCATCCCAACAAAACAAATTGTTTTCTACAAATGAAGTCAACAAACTAGTATAATATTCATTTGGTTTTAATTATTTTGTTCAAGACACTTGTTTTTAAGGTTGTTATGGTAATGGTTACTGTTATTATTTGCAAATATCGTTACCGTACTGTTTTTACTGGTAAACTAAAATTGTTTACTGTTACCGATTGAATATCATACCGATAAACTGGTAACCGTTACACTGGTAATGGTAAAATACCGTTTGTCTAGAAAAATAATAAGTTAATATATTTTTACATCGAACGATGCTTCATCATATATTTCATTAGGTCACTTAATAAAGGACATAGAAAAGAAGTGTATTTATCATTATTTGAGTTGAATTACTAAAATAAATTAAACTATTTTCTTACTTCTAAATGCTCTTAATACAACATCTTAAATAAATATCAATGTATTATGAATAGCTTATTAAATTACCGTTACCGTTAGTTTAAAAAAAAAATATTACCAATGTTTTACCATAAAAAATGTTAAATTTATTGTTACCATACCGATTATATTGATATACCGACTTTACTTTAAAATGATAACCGATTAACTGGTAATGGTATGGTAATGGTAAATTTACGTTACCATAACAGCCCTAATAGTTTTCTTCCCTTAGCTTTGGTTGTGAGCTCGAAATTTCTCCAACATCCAACAACGTGGCTCATTTTTCAAAATATATGATACCATGTTAACTCTTAATTTGCCCAGTTTACCCAGGATAAAGTGATTTGCAAACTATGGTCCTACACATCTTCATCTCTCGAAATTAACCTCAAATAAAATAGCTCATGAGCACCCCAAATAAAATAAGATGTCGAATGCATAAAATAAATATTTTTTCATCTTTGTTAATGTCATTACATTTTTTTATTATATAAAAAACCTGAATAAACATTTCAACTCAACAAGAACAAAAGGAAAATTTCATGTTTTCAAATGGTGATGATATCATTACGTTTTTATATGCTATTTATTGAGTTTTGGGCTGTATAATTAAAGCTTGATATGAATTAAAGTGTTGTAAAGAGAATTGCAACTGAACATTTGAGGAACTTCTGTCATTTGACATGATGCATATATGATTTAGAATTTGAATGGTTTTGTACTGAAGCTGGGACTGTTCCAATGGTAGGCTGAAGCACACTAAACTGGCTACAAAACAAGACATTTGCGACTAAAATAGAAGTAGGCAGCACTGTTTCAGTTGAAATTTTATACCGATATGGAATGAAGATGCCTCAGCTGACCTTGAGCATAGCGGTAAACTTATGTTATGCAGACTAGTATAGGTCCGTGTTTCGTACACAGACTGTTTGTGTTATTGTATACGTTGCTATATTATTTAAGCGCAAATATGTAAACGGAAGACATTTTTGGAATTTCAAAAAGACAGCGAGTAAATTAGTTAACGAATTTTCTTTATTAGTAGTAGAGGTAAGTTCTAAATTTCACTTAAATGTTCTATTTAGTAAGTCGTTGCAACTGAATTAAAGATTGATTTGTATGAAATAGATTGGCTTTAAATATATGAAAAGGGCTCTGAATAAATTGGCTGCAGTTTAATTAGATTTGAAAAAAGATGCTTTGTTCTAAAATGCAGATAACTGGACAAGTCCTTCTAAGAGTTATCCAGAGACAACCGGACAAAGTTTTGAAATGCAGACAACCAGACAAGTCCATACTAGCCTTTAATCATTCATCGCCCTCCCAAATCTAGCCTAAATTTAACTTCACAAAATGCCATCACACCAAATCTAACCTATTCTTAGATCAATTTATGCCTTGAGATTGTCTGTCATCATACTAAAACATATTAGTTCAGGCAACATTGATCAGTTCAGATGACATTGATCTATCCTTTGAACCCTTGAATATGTTTACTCTTCACTGTTGCTCCTCGTCGATCTCTCATCAGCCTACCATAGTTCATTGTGATTTAGTTCACCACTTTCTCTTCAGGAGTTTGGGTCAAGTAACATTACGACATTAGCAACTTTGATTTTTAACAATTTTGGGATCATGGATTTCCAGTTTTAGCTATTTATTAAAAGTCTCTACTTATATGTAGGAGGTATTATTATATTCATTTTCTATGGTGTATTATTTATTCCCTTATAGAAAGAAATATTAAAAAAGAGAGTTAAACTACCTACTATATTTCAAAACTTAAGTGTATTACTCTAATTTCATTAGAATTGATCAAATTACAAAAATAATGACTCTGGAATATCTACGTTCTAGTGAAAATAATGCATTTTTACTTCATTTGACATACCATATTAAAATATAATAAACATGGCATAACATATGTAACGACCCGTAAATTGATCACTTAAAACAAGGATATTTAATATATTTTTAATAATTAATTGATGGATTTCATAAATAAGGTAAAACTCTTTTAGATAATAACTAGTGATGGTGAAATGACTTTTAAAATTTGTCTACAAAAATATTTAGTTCGAAAAAAAATCGAAAATGCAATAGGAAACCGTTTCTCGAATTTTCGAATTTTCATCATCTAAAAGTTGTTTGAAATGTTATGAATACTTTAATATGCATATATACAAACATTTATAAAGAATTACGATTCAGAAATTATAATACATACTTATATGTATAACTTAAGAATATTAAAAAGTGTGATGTGAAAATTTCATAAGTTTAAAACTAAAATAAAATGCTTTGTGAAACATTAAGAAACATAAGTACCTATAGGAATTAAATGCATGTTGGCTTAGAAAATGACGGGGGACCAAGTCACGTCGGCTGAGGAGACATGGAGAGTGATGTGACATAATATTAGTGGAGGTTTTGTGCTTTAGGGGTAGTTTAGTAATTTGTTTAGTTTATTTTATATAAAAGCAGCCTAATTCTTTTTCTCAATTCTCATTTCTAATTTCATTTTTAAAACTTCATTCAAGCTTTTTCTAAGTTTTCATGGCTTCCATGAATTTCTAAAATAAAATATAAAAAAACCTAAGTTTCATTCATTTTTAAAACTTTCAAGTCTTGTTTAAAAGTCTTCCATCCACTTCTATAACAACTTCTTCACAAAACAAGTCCACACCCCCCTCATCGACTCTTGGTTGAAGCAACATACCCTAGGCCGAACCATATTGCTCTCTAGCCAATAAAAGTCTTTTCAAAGAAAAACCAAGATCTAAGGTCGATCCGAGATTTAGCAAATATTCGGTTCGATTTAGTGGACACTTAGATGAGTAAAGCTTGGCTTTCTATATAAGTTTTGAACTTTATTTCCTTTATATTATTATCGCTATATTAGTTACTTGATTATGGATGTTTGATTGTAATGTTTGTTACATGGTTTGTGGGTTTAAACATCAACATCTTTAGTAGTTATTAAGCAATCAAAACTAGTTGTGTAATTCGAAGTAAATTTGTATAAGTGATGCCTTCCTTATATTCATAAATATTGTTTGCTTTGTGTATATGCTATGCTTATGTTATGTGATGTGCTACTTAGATGTGAATCAAATAACATGAAAGTAGTTATAGAAGTGTCCGTATAGCGACTATCGCTATATCGGCACTTTTGAAAAATATCATCTCTTCGTAACCATTTGGTTTAATCCCATGCTTTGATTTTATTTTACAAAGTTAATTAAGTTTTTGAATAATGATGAGTTTGAAATTAATTAACCATTTTAATAATGATTATTAAATTTAATTAATCATTTTAATTAATGAGGACTAAGGTTAATTAATATCTTAATAATGATATGTTTAAAACTAATTAATTACTTTGTTAATGATTTTTAAAATTAATTACTCATTTTATCTAATGATGATAAGGTTTAATTGATCTCTTAAGTAATGATGGATTAAAGTTAATTAATTATCTAACTAATGGTGTTTAAAATTAACTAACCCTTTTTAATTAATGACTTTTAAAGTTAATTAATTAGTTTAAATTTAGTTAATCTTTTCTTTAATGATATTTTAAATTAACTAATCATTTTTAATTAATGATGTTTAAAATTTTATTAATTAATTTAACTAATGATGGTTTAAAGGTAATTAACCCTTTTAATTAGTGGAATTTAAAGTTAATTAATCAAAATTAATTAATGAAGTTTAAAGATAATTAATCATTCTTATTTATGATAGTTAAGGTTAATTAATCAATTTGATAATGCTGGTTTAAGATATTAAAGTCCTTTAATAATGGTGTTTTAAAGTTAGCGAACCATTTTAAATAATTTGTTTAAATTTAATACTTGTAATGTGGAACCCAATCACAAATTCAGTTTTTAAAATTAAAAGTTTGATTCATTTATGGAGATGAATTAATTTCCATAAGATATTACCTATGTGGAAAGTGTTTAGTCATATACCTAGCATCCAACATCGAGGTATGGAACTCGTCTCTATTTCAAGGAGTAAGAGTGTATGTCGAGACAAGTCCTAGAGATAACACTACCTTTACTAGTCTGGCCGCATTATTAACTTAGAGATAGAACAAGTTTGAGATCGATGAGAGGTGATGAGTATACAGAATTTAATTTCCATATACGATCATTTTGTTATCCTCGATAGTCAGTTTATTGTCTATCGATTATCTTAGCCTTCTTTGCATTTCATCATCTAAGATGATATGTTTCTTTAAGCTTTATTATCCTATGACTAAATCCAAAACGCGAGTGGATGCCAAGCTAGGTTTCAGATATTTATGCACAAATATGTAAAATACTCGGATTCTCGATAACATTTGGGGGGTCTGGCTTGGACATGTTTAAGAGAAGTCACAGAGTATATGACTCTCTCAAGTATATTTCAGGTATACTTTCGATAAGAAGGGAACACCCTTCTATCGTTATTGAAAAATTTTCCTTCCCTTGTCTGATTCGAACCTTCGAATTTGTTTTTCCTTAATTACATCTGGAAAAGTATAGCACTCTTTGCGTTCTCAAATTATTTGATTCCACTCTTTATGTTTAGATGTTGTTCATGTGAGGGGAAAACCCATTACGTGTATTGGCAAGGTGGTCTCACATGTTGTTGTTGTTTAATTACACCAGTTGTTTGGAGTTTTACTTGTACCAGACTTATTGTGTGATCCAGGTTTTCTATTTTCCCTAAACTCTACTGTACTCATCTATATTCTAGTGGTCCGAGAGTAGCAAGTATTTATGGGCTCGTTTGAAGATGGCGTCAAGAGGCCTTTATCTGTTTATTTGTCTATTTCTGCTGTTTTTTAAATTCTCATAAGTGTATTCTGGTTCAACATGTGTAAAGGAAGGTTGTTATAACTGTCTAAGCTGATTGTAGTACTTTTGTGTAACTCTGATAATTTCATGTTGAGAAGTAACCTTATGTACTATTTTACTATTATGATATATTTAACAGTCCCACTGTGAGATATTATGTTATGTTCTTTTTATTTCACCCCACAACAATTCAACTTTCAAATACTTGGACAACGACACACGAATACTGTGGATGTATTAGGGGCATTTCACTAGAAGGACAAACTTTGCAGTCAAATTAGTTTCTAGGATACACATCCACGGAAATTAATTTCAAGGCCAAAGTAGGTAGAATAGTCACTTTTAAGGACAAAGTCAGCAGTCCAATTACTTTCAAGGACATAATTTCATAGGTCTTTAGGTCTTAGAAACTAATTATTTTGCATTTTGTCCTTAAAAATAATTATTTCAGTTGTGTGTCCTAGAAACTAATTGCACTTGCTAAAGAGGCTATTGTGGCTAATTTTCACGATGTATTATGTATCGTTCCTATGGGTCGGAAAGGTAGATCATCACAGTTCGTATCAGAGCTTCGGTTAAGCGAACACCTTAGCCTGATTGGGGTATAACTCATTAGAAATAGGGTGAGAAGATCCCTAGAATGAGTTAATATTGAGAGTGCGTTTGTAGTACCCATCATAAAGTCTTGTTTTAGATCCTTTAGTGTTGTTTCCCTTAAATGGTCTTACCTTTGTATTTTAATAATACCTGTCATTGTTTAGGTGAGTATAGGAAGAAGAAGGAGAGGATCTGGAACCAACACGGGTACAAATGGCAGAGCTACTAGAAATAGGCCAGTAGTAGAGCCGACAGAAGAAGTAGTGGTACAAGTTCAACTGCCTCGGAACTTTGCTACTCTGTGCAAAAATTATACTGCTTTGAGTGGTAGACGATTCTTTGGAACTGAAGATATTGTAGGAGTTCAAACATGGCTCCGCTCTCATAAAAGGATATTCGAGGACCTTCAGTTAGTGGATGCAAGGAAATGTTTGTTGGCATCACGACAGCTTCAAAAGTCAGCAATGGATTGGTGGGACTCGGTGACGTTTAATACCTTGGAGAAAGATTTTACTAGGGCTCAATTTAAGGAAGTATTCGAAGCTCAATTTATTCTAGAGGTGGGAGGACTCAGTTGTTTAGAAGTTTCATGGTTCTGAAGCAGGGAGATATGATAGTGGCATCGTATGAGCATCGATTCAATGCATTGTCTCACTTTAGACCAGGATTGACATACATGTCACTCAAAAAGATGAGATGTTCATGGAAGGACCGAGGTTCAAATTCCATCTTGAGATGACCAATCATATTAATGGTACCTTTACCAATCTGATCAGCATGGCCTTGAGTTTTAAAGCTTTGGATATTAAGCAAGGAGTTCAAAAAGGTGTAGTGCCAGTAGTTATCGCCCCTACCTTTATCAGTTATCCTAATTGCAAACAAGCCGAATTTCAAGCGCAAGTTTAAAGGGAAGAAGCAGTAGGCAGGAAAGAAACCCGAAGATGAGGCTCCAACACAGAAGGAGCAGCTCTGCTTAGCCAATATTCTTTATTATAAGTGCAACAAAATGGACCACATTGTAAATCAGTGCATGGACACTAGTAAATTAATCAGCTTTAATTGTCACAAGTAAGGACACGTGAAGAACGGGTTCCCTTTTCCAAGGAAGGCGTTGTAAGGGCAAGGTTTTGTTATTAAGGAAATACCATCTACTTCTACAAATCAAAAGGGAAAGTAGGTGTTGCAAGGTACATTATCAATGTCTGATATTCCTATAAGAGTGTTGTTTGATACCGGTGCCTCCCGTAGTCTATTTTAGAGTATCTTATTGATAAGCTTAACCTTAAACCCGTTCTTATAAATAACGCTCTTTGTGTGTCGAACACAATTGGGGATCCAATGAATCTTGACTCTATGTGTTTAAATCTGCCTATTTCTTATTGAGATCGGCACTTCTCTTATGACTTATTCATTCTTGGGTTTAAGGGTTTTTGGGGTATTGTTGGGTATGGATTGGTTATCTAAGTTTGAAGCTATCTTGGATTGTGTTAGAAGAGTAGTCATAGTAAAGGATGTGGTAAGAAGAAGCATTATTATATGTTGCGAGAGGCCTAATGAATTAATGAGTAGTTTTCTCTATTTAATAGAAGTAGCTACAGACGAGCTAAGATATATACCAATTGTTTAGGATTTCAAGGATATTTTTGATGAAGTACAGGCTTACCTCCTAACTGTGAAGTGGAGTTCCGCATTGATTTGAGTTCAGGAACCAGACCAATTGTACAACCTCCTCGAAAGTTAGCTTCGAAGGAAAGAAGGGAATTAGAGAAGCAAAGGTTTGACATATTGTAGAAGGGTTTGATCCAACGTAGTATATCGAGTTGGGGATCAGCAATGTTTTTCGTTAACAAAGCGGACGGTTCACTTAGGTTATGCATAGACTATCGAGAGTTAAATAAGAGGATTATCTAGAATAAGTATCATTTACCTAGGATCAATGATATGTTTGATCAGCTCTACAACGCTCAGATATTTTCTCAACTAGACCTTGCCACTGGTTTTCACCAATTAAGGGTAGAAGAGGAGAGTGTACCCTTAACATATTTTCATTCTCGTGATAGTTTTTATGAGTGGTTAGTCATGCCATTCGGACTGACTAATGCACCTGCTTATTTCATGGACTTAATGAATCGAGTGTTCTGGGATTTTCTTAATAAATTTTTCCTCGTCTTCCTTGATATATTCATCTTCATTCTAAAATGGAGGAAGAGCACAAGTATCATCTCCGAGTCGTTCTAAATACTTTAATAAGTCATGTATTGAAAATAAAGTTTTCTAAGTGCCATTTCTAGAAATCCGAAATTAGGTTTCTGGTGCATGTAGTTTTGGGAGAAGGCGTATTGGGGACCCGGTGAATGTAGTGTGGTTCAAGACTGGAAGAATCTTGAAATTGCGACAGATGTCAGAAGTTTCTTGAGATTGGCTAGTTTTTATAGAAGATTCATCAAAGAGTTCTTGACAATTGCTTCCATTTGACGAAGTTAACGAAGAAAGATGCTAAGTTTGTATGGACACCTAAGAGCGATCAACCATTCAATGAATTAAAGGAGAAATTGACCAGTGCTTATGTTTTAACTATTCTGAATGGAAGCGAAGGTTTAACTATATACACAAATACATATAACCGGATTGGGAGCATTTCTGATGCAACATGGAAAAGTTATTGCGTATGCAAGTCGACGGCTGAAACCACATGAGAAGAATTATGCTACGCACGACTTGAGCTCTTGGCGGCTATCTTCGCATTAAAGCTATGGAGGCATTATCTTTTGGGCGAAAAGATCGAGTTAAATACGGATCACATATCTTTAAATTAATTCTTTACTCAAAAGAATTTGAACTTAAGGAAACAACATTAGCTAGAGTTTTTTGGCGGCCTATGATCTTGAGATTTTATATACATTAGGAAAAGCTAATACCGTAGCTGATGCGCTTGAGTAGGAATTATGCAGTTTTGGCTGATATGGAATTTTTTCCGACTCTTACCCAACGTATTAAGAGTAATCAACAAGGGATGTTTATCTTGCTCAAATAGCTAGATTAATTAGTGAAAATTTTCGTTGGAGAAGTGGCCAGGATTCATTTTAGATGATCGTGGAATTCTAAGGATGAACGGTAGGTTGTGTGTTTCAGATGTGGATGGGATTGGATAGGAAGTTCTGATAGAGTCTTATCATTCTAAACCAATAGTACATCTAGGGGTCACTAAGATGTATCAGGACATGAAGCATACTTTCTGGTAGGAAGGGATAAAAAGAGGCATTACTATGTTTGTAAATAGATGTGCTAACTACCAGTAGGTAAAGGGAAGTCACCAAAAGATAGCCGGACTGCTTCAGCCACTTGAGATTCCGAAGTGGAAGTGGGAGAAGATTTCTATGGATCTCATCGATGGATTGGCTAGATTGAGAAAAGGTAATGAAGGAATTTAGGTTATCATTGACAAGTGGTATGGCACGTGCGATGCACGTACGTGAGAGGAATTGGCATTAGAAAACATTGTCCGTAAGGCTATCTGTACGTAACAAAATATAGCGGACGTGTATGTGTTGTGGCAATGTGTTGTGTGTGTGTGGAGGAAATCAATTGTTTATTAAACTGGGAGTAAGAGTTAGTTATTTTATAAATTTTTGGAGCGCATATTAAAAGTACTTAGCTGGTACGTGAATATGTAGAGAAATATGAGTAATAGTGAAATTAGCGCGTCCAGTGGAGGGAGGAAAGTGAGTAATTTTGTACGCCAAAAATCAAGAGAAGGGTAATAGGCCAACATGACTATGTAGTGCGGAAGAGAGTGTGTTATTGTAATGTTACAATTCGTCATTCAGTTGAGAATTGCTTGCGTGACAGACATGAATACCGTTGATGTAATAGTGATGACGTTTAGGGGTTTGGAAGGCGAAACGTTACAGTTGCGAAGTGTGCGGTAAAAAGTGAAATTTGGTAATAGACGTACAGCTCATGGAGTAATGTCACGTTGTTTTACGGTGAAGGTCATGTAGTTAAAAAGTGGAAATATGTCGATCGAAGTGTATAACCACTAGGCTTGCAGAGCTACGTCATACGTTACTGTTAGGAAAGGGTTAAATAAGATAATTAGGTTCAATGTGTGTGTATGGGCTACCAAATTTGATTTAAAGCTAGTTGGTTGTCATATGTAAGTTCGTGGATGTGCTTTTGGTTGTTAAGCCTGTTGCAGTTCGCAGTAGTAACGGATAAGCAAGTTTCACATAGGTTGCGTTGAAGCAGTGGGTGAAAAAAACTCCATTTGTGAAAATAACGAAATGTAGTGGACGGGTAAGTTATGTATGTGGTAAGAGGAGGGTGTGGATGTAGCCAGGACATGGAGGTGGTAGTATATTTTGGACAAATGGCGTAATTATTTCGTGTAGGAGCAGGTGGAAGCAATTCCAAAACAAACGGCAAGGCGTAGTAAGCTCTGCGGTTTATGTAGTAAGTACGGGGTAGTTGGCAGCATGACCTGGAGTTCATGTGTTGCAGTGTAAAAGGTCAAAAACCAGAGCATATAGTACAGAGTACGGTACGGTCTGGCATGAGAGGATGAAGACAGGTGCACGAGGGTATTATAGTCGGGCTGTAAAGCATGATAGTACCGAGTATTGTGGTTGTAGTGTTGTAACGTGTAACAGGTAAAAGGGCGGCTAAAATTTGTAGAACACAGCGGGTAAAATTGTAGAACACAGAGTAGAAATGGGAGCACAAAATCGTAAACCATAGCGGTAATAAATGAGTGTTGAAACTTAGAAAGAGGAAAAAAATACATAAAGTTGTAGTTGGGAACAAACTTATTAAAACACAGTCACAACGGTGAAAAGAGGGTAAAAACGGTGCGTGAAGTAGGAGCGTCAGCGTGAATGGTCTGCGAGAAAACGATCAACAATCTAATCACATCGCTTAATCTAGAAGAGGGGGAAAAATATAAAGGGTAAGACATTGAAAGGGTTTAACATGATGTGCATTATAATTTGATATCCCAGTGATAACGTGTGTATGTGTGTGCGAATTGAATGGTGTGTGGAGCGTATGTGTACTGGAATGTTTGCTAGTTAAAAAATTTATATTGTTTTTGTAGCATAGGCAGACATCAAGAATTCATAGTAAATCAGGTGAACATATGAAGTACGGGTAGTCAAAAAAGGTTGACAGAAAAAAATTATAATACGGAAAGAAAGAATTGTTAGTGTACTGATGTACAATATTAATTTTATCCATTACTTCAACCTATTGTACATGTATACAGTGGGCAGTAATAAGCTACGAACGAAAGCTGATTGAAAACATGTTTGTTGTAGCTATTCTCTTTCATAAAGTAGTAAACGGTTAATACTCAAATGAAACCAACTATAGCAAGTTAAGGAAACATTTGACAGTTCATGCTGTGTTAGGAGATGTAGTAATGTCGAAGCATTAATTCTGTTCATGATGTGGTCATGCTGTGAAAGCTGTTCGTACGGATGGTTTTGAGTGTCCATTAACTCGTTTTTACTCCTCCATCTGTTTGAAAGCATGACACAGAATTTGTTTTGTTGTACTGTTAATATACGAAAATGACATGTACTCTTTTTCCTTCTCCAACACACCCATTTAGGTTAGGGGGGTTGAAAGGTTTTAATGAGGCATATCATGGAAGTATATGCTATCTTGTTAATAAAGTACCTTTTTTCAAAAAAAAATGTCGAAGCATTAAAAAATATGGGCAGGATATATAAAAAAAATTCTTTCAATGCATTGGCTACAAACTCGGACTATAATAATAGAGGGTTCAACTACATAGTGAGTTACAAATACAAAGCTGGACATGTTAAACAAATACTAAACTATACTATAAGTAGGACATTTACATGATGGAAATGTGACAGTAGGAAGATGATAGTTATATAGATATTGAATTGATGTGAACAGGGCCTCTAGAATTCATCAAGTTTCTCTCAGCCATCTTTTTTGTGATATTTGGTTGCAGTTGTGTCGTAGCTAATAGTGGCTCCATCGTCAACGCTGATACTTAAGTGGAGCAAAAATATCAATTTGACCACCAAGTATCTCATAAGCAATCTTCTCTGCCGTGAGCCAGAGTTGTGCAAGTTATTTTGTCCTCTCATAGGTAATCAATTTTTTTGCCTTTCTCTTGTCTTCCAGCCCCTATTAAGCCTGTTAATAGTTAACCATGATTCAAACAAAAGTTTACCAAAAGTTATACCATTTAAGGTAGCATTGTAAGCAATAGAATAAACTTGTAACTTATAAAATACTGTACACCGTGAACCAACATATTTTTTAAAGTCATAGTTCCAATAGCTATAACTATTGACAGTTGAAGTTTAAATACACCTCCATTAAGTCTAAATTAAGTGAATGTGTAAGCAAAACTTTTTTTTTGGTCGATAGGAAGTCATATGGAACAGGAATATACAGCCTGTATGGTAAGTATATATGTGTTTATATATAGGAGTGGCGTGTAATGTGTTATAATAGTAGAAGTGAAGAGGAGGGGTTGAAATGTTGATAAGTTGAACAGCATGAAAGTAGTAGCAGTTCAGATGTCGTACATTTAAAACATAGGTCGGTAAGTGTTAAACAGTCAGTGATTGCAGCAGATGTGGGCAGAAAAATGGCAGTAGGGATGGTGTGGAAGTAATTGCATTTGATTCATGTGCAGTGTTAGATGTACCGACTGTAAAAAAAGGGTAAGAAAGAGCATTGGTGGATGTAGCATAACTCGTATAACACATCCATTATCTGCATAGGTGGGTGATCAGTTTGGAACAAATTTCATTTTAAGCTTGTGTAACCACTTTTCTGTAATGACTGATAATGGCCAAGTGCACTTGGGAGATTCGTCATCTGTGTACAATAAGCTTCATGGTAGGCATATGCTGCGTGTGGGGAAAAAATGAACAGTTGGTATTGAGAAAACTGAATAATGATCTGGTATGTATTTGTTTGACTCTCTGTATATATATACACGAACAAAAACGAACACACACACAAATATCCGATACGCGGTCTTTAAAATGTGAAAACTATAACCGTGTTTAGTTGTATAAATTTTGTTAATTCAAACCTTTTTGTCGTTAAAAATGTACAGAAAGAACACAAATTTCTCGTTTTAATAATAAATATTTAAAAAAACCAGTAGAGGGTTATTATTAACAAATTTTTCTTTTCAGTAAGTGGTATCAGGAAAGAATTACTGCGGAAGGCTAGTATTATTAGGATAAAATATATTTTAAATTTTAATCAGAAGTCTTAAAACAGTAAGAAACATATTGGTTATATAAAATTCACAATGAGTACCCAAATTTTCACTCCATATATTGTAATTGAATTTTCAAAATTCGGAAATTGTTTTTAATACCAAACAATTTAAATGGTCAAATTGTTAGCATTAACAGTTTAATAGTAGTAATTCAATTTTTCCACTATAAATTATTACAAAATTAGAATATTTGGAATTCGAACAAATTCAGAACTAATATTTGAGCAGAATGCGGCCATGTAAAACTTTGCAAGTTGGTATGAAAACATATAAGCGGATAGAGGATGAAAATGTGGACATTCTCAATCAATCGCCAATGTAAGGGGCTTGTGAAATCAAGTTTGTGTACCGTTCATTATTTTTGAAAATAATAGTAGTTAAGCCTGTATAACCGAAACAACAGCTTGAACTTGTTTGATTTTTTGATTTCCAAAAGGTAAAAGCAAACAATAGTGGTAAAAAGCCTTGCATCTGGAAATTATAATGCCGGAAAACAGAAATTGAGATATTTAATAGTGCTACCAAGTTTAGGTTTAAAAGTTTACATTTTGAAAATCGGTTTTAGCAGTCTAAATTTGTTAATGCAACCTGTTTTGTCGTTCAGAACAGTTGGAAAAAATAGAAATTTATTCTTATTCTTTTAATAGTCAATATTTAGAAAACCAATTAAATTACAGGGGTTATATTAACAAATTTCTCCATGTAATAATCAGTGTTTTAAAAAAAATAAATAATGTAGAGGGATGAGGGGTACTATTAGTAGAATAAACATATTTTCTTAATTTTAAGCAGAAGTTTTCGAATAGAAGCAGACATATTAATTATTCAAAAATCACAATCATGACCCACAATTTCACTCCTTTTTGTGGAACTGAATTTTCAATGTTAAAAAATTATTTCGAGTACGAAGCAGTTTACATTTTTAAATGGTTAACAGTAATGGTTAAAAAATCATAATTCAACTTTTGCACAATTAGTTACGACATAGGTGGACTGTTTTAAAATCAAAAAAAAAATTAGAATTAATAGTTATAAAAATGAAATTGAGACACGAATTTTGAAACAGTAAGAAATTGTCGTCATCTATTTGTAAAATTGAGCAGCAAGACGATGAAGATGGCAAGCAAGTAGTAGGAGAAAATTAAGCAAAATGACAATATCAATTGTACAGAAGGTATACGTAGAAAACAAAAAAGAAATTCTTGTATATTCCGGCGTAAGTATGTAGGAAAAAATGCAAATTCCAGTAGTAGTAGACATACATTCTAACTTAGTAGTAAGTCTGTACATGTCACCAGTTTGAGTAAGTGGGAGAATATAAAAAATGATGAAAAAACAATAATAATGATGAAAAAATATATACCATGTTTTCATCCATTTAAGTCACTTTGGCATGGGGTGCTAACAAATTCATGTGCAATCTTTGTTTGCAAATCTGTTGGGAGAGCGGGGAATTGCTCGCACAGAAAACCATAAATTACATCGTACTGCAAACCACCGGAAGAATTGTTAGTACTCCAGTCATAGCTAGTAAATTGCAGTACAGATTACAGAATTTGTGTATGTAGCATTAGTGAAGATGTAACCATCTGGAATTATGTAATCATGACAATGAGAATTTCTAACTAAAATTTCATCATACAGTAAACATATCCTTCACTCATCAAGATGTAAATTTGAAGCATATTGCAAGCATGAAGGAATCACTTCAATTCATTCAGCAGTTAATATAAATAAAAATTACACCATAAATTGGTTGTGAATTAACCATATATTGGTTATTGAATTAGAAAAAGAAAAGGCTTACTTAAAAGCTAAAACCCAGAAATGAATAAACAATGCGGTAAGCAAATAATTATACTTCTCCTAACATCGCAATAGTTACTATGACCATTATTGCTGTAAATATTCATACACCAGTTAACTTATCAATTTTACAACACAAAGCACGTATTAGTTTGGATTATTATAACAAAGCATGGCGTGCAAAGTAAATGCAAAATACAAAATTATATCATAAGAATTGTACTTATAAAATCAGTACAATATAATACAAACCAACAAATATATCTGAGTTCAGATTCCATATACGCATCAGCTTACTTAAAATGAACGATATTATGTGTTAGAAAATTAGAAGTAAAAAAGAGTGGTTTATATATAATAGGAAACAGAGTCATAAGCAAATAAACCGCATATCAGTTACTGAATGCTTCTAAACAAACATGGCATGTCAAGTAATATTTAGGATACTAAAATAGATCTTTAAACTCGGAAAAGTTAATGAATATTAACAAAATTTATAAATATTATAAAAGGATATGCTGATACAGTAGAATAAACAGACAGCAGAAGGTAATACAAATTGACATCCCATTACATCTAAGTTAACTAATACGAATTAAACTATAAACATTGGAGGAGAAAATTGAAAATATGTAGGTGAAATAGCAAAAATGATGTTGCAACTATATTTCCTTGGCAATTTGATAATGAGAAACATCTCAATTCGCCTTTCTAATATAAAGAGATCCGTATTTAGCATTTTAAGAAATAAAATTCATAATTTCAATAGTTATATGGTAAAAAATATCATTAACCTGTTATCAATTTAAAAAAAACAGAAATATACAAAGTGTTCATTTTGTAAACCATAACAGTAACAGAAGTTGCAATCAGAAGTCTGAAAAAAGTAACAAACATAATGGTTATTCAAAATTCACAATGAGTACCCAAATTTCCACTCCATACCTTAACCGAAACCATTAGGTACGAAGGTCAAGTTGTCGACGACATGAGCGGTGGTGAGTAGCTGGTTGATTGAGGCGGTAAGGCGTCAGCGTTTACGTGTCTAGTTGGGCGATTTTGGTACTGTTTGATGATCTTCGCCGACCTTCGTTCACCCTTAGCTTGCAAGCTGTTGCGCCAACCATCGAATCCAGATGTTAGGAGGGGAGAGCCGAAAGAAAATAGTGGCGGTGGACATATTGGCGGGGAAAACCGAGGAGAGGAGAAATTGGGGAGAGGAGGAATAGTAGGTTGTAGAAGAGCGGTTAGGTTTAGGTTATGGGGTGAAGTGAAGAAAGGGAAGGATGTAAGAGGCAGTTGAGGGGGAGCAGTGTTGAGGAAAGGCGGTTAAATGTTGTGGGGGAAAACATGGGGCGGAGAAAGTGCGGAGAAGATATAGTGGGGGGAGTGAATGAAAATGGGCTGATGTTGTAGGATTAAAATGCGGGGATGAGGAAGGACGAACATGCCCTCTTTCCTTCGTGTACACATAATTGCGGCTGTAGTAGGGAGAAGGGGCTGTTGGGAAGTCCAAAAAAGCTTCACCAATGCAAATTATTTGTATTATTAGTAGAGATAGGTTAACTAGGAACACTCACTTCTTACAAGCCAAGACGACAAGGATGGTTGCTAGTTTGGCTTAGTTATATGTTAAAAAGATTGTTAGGCTTCATGGTATTCCATGTGATATCGTAAGTGATTGAGATGCAATCTTCATA
This sequence comes from Allium cepa, assembly GCA_030765085.1. NCBI lineage: Eukaryota > Viridiplantae > Streptophyta > Magnoliopsida > Asparagales > Amaryllidaceae > Allium > Allium cepa. Next base: position 39,361,004 of record CM060931.1, read on the forward strand.
ACACAATTCTGTAAGGCTTGCATGATGCACTTGAGATAGTGCTGAGTTTGAGTATAGCTTATTTCCCTAAGATAGATGGGCAGACCGAGAGAGAGTGAATCGTGCTCTCGAGGAGTTACTTTAAGCTTTTGTGCTGGAGATTGGAGGTTCATGGAAGGACTACTTGCTATTGATTGAGTTTTCTTATAACAATAATTTTCGAGCGAATATTTAGATGGCGCTTTTAAGGCACTGTATGAAAGGCCCTGTAGGTCTTCATCTTGTTAGGTGGAATAAGGAAACAGTTAGGAACTGAGTTGATGATGTTTTGATGACAACAACCTTATATCGTTATTATATTTTACTTTATAAAATATATACTAACATTTCCATATATATATATATATATGTATATAGAAAGTATATGCAGGTATCATCGAAGACTGATCAGTATAAAGACTCAAGCATCAAGATGAAGATTAAAGATTCAAGATTCAAGACTCTAGAGAATCAAGATTTCAAGATCTCAAGATAAGTGTCTAGTATTTTGTTAAAACTTCATAATAGCACTCTCATCTTTCTTCCAGTTTTCTTTTGGGATGGAACCCAATTTCTATCGAAACCAGTGGCTTACAAACCCACGACAAGTAGCTTACAAACCTACGACAAGTGGCTTACAAACCCACGAAAATCAAAATCATTTAAACTACTTTTTACAAGTTCTCGAGTCCTATGGAGGAGCTCTGTAGGAAGGTTCTTGCAATTTCAGTTTGAATATATTTTTCAAAATGTTCTTAAATCTATTTTCAAAATGTTTTAGCTTTCAAAATCATGTTTTCAAAAATATTTTCAAACTTTGTTTTAGCCTTGAAATATTCCTCTATTCTGATTTTAAAAACTTCTATTTTTAAAACATCAAAACTTATTCTGATTTTAAATATTACTTATATAATTGACGGTCTATATCAATTATATATATATATATTTAAAATAATGTTTTATATTCATTATCTATCTCAAAATATTGTTTAAACACTTTACTTTGCTTCAGAGAAGTTTCAACTTGTTTTAAATTCAATTGTCTTTACAAAACAACATCTCTATAATTTTGAACTAAGGGATGTCGACATAAGGGGATACCCCATGTCAACATGGTGATAGTTGGATTCAAAATTCAGTTTTCAAAAGGAGTGTCCATTCGTTCGAAAACCTTTCGCCAATGGTTATGACTGTTGTGTATCTATATAAAGGCTTCCAAAACGAATTTTTTTAACAACTACTTTCTTATTTTCTTCACTCTTTCTTCTCCACCATTCCATATCCATAAAACTTCATATTTTCAAGATCGTGCCATCATTCTACCAAATTCTCAATGGGAAATCATTTAGATACTCTCTCTATTTCATTCTCCATCATTCTACTAAAGATCAAAGTGCTATTCAGAGTTATAGGATTAATTTGTATTCAAAAAGTCCATAAAGTCTATCCATTCAAAAGGATTGTTATTAAGAAGTATTAGGGTGATCTTGTGTCCCGTAAATCAAGAGAGTTTACCCCAGACTCGGAGATAGGAGGGTTCCTCAAGGCCTTAGAAATTGAGAGTTGTAAGTTGGATATTGGCTTAGAAAAATCTGTACAAGGATATTGCCTTGGTGCAGGACTGGATGTAGGAGGATTCCGAACCAGTATAAAATCCGGTGTGTTCTTTCCTTTTACTTTCTTTACTTTACTATTTGCATTTGTTATATGTTCTGTGATCATTCTGTGTTAGAATTCTGTTTAGATTTGTGTTGAAAGTTTTAATTTAGTCATATAGTTCATATATTCTTTAAAACACTATTCACCCCCCTCTAGTGTTATTTCTGCCTTAAGATCCTTAATCTGCATCCCTAACAATTGGTATCAAAGCATTGGTTTTCATTGTTTTCATAATCTGAAACTTGAAAAATATAAAAATGGCATTTTTGAAAAATTGTGTTAAAACTGTTTTGAATCTATGCATTTCATCAAAGTATCATAAGTCTGCATATAGTTATTTTGAAAAATCAAGTTATCTGCCGAATTGGTGTGTTATGCAGGGACAGACATGTTATATGGCTTTTGACGAATCAACACCCAATGGACAAACTGTGCAAATTGAGAAAGATAAATGGATACTTGATAGTGGCTGTTCGAGGCACATGACTGGAAATCCCGAGATACTCAAGGACATTACTTATCAAGATGGTGAATTAGTCAATTTTGGTGACAACTCTAAAGGATATGTGGTTGGCGTTGGCAATGTCGGTAACTCTAAAACTTTACTTATTTCTGATGTTTTATTAGTTAGGAACTTAAAACATAATCTGCTTAGTATAAGTCAACTTTGCGATAAAGGTTTTAAAATTAAATTTGGAAAAGATAAATGTCACATTGAAGATGATAAGTCTAATATAATTTTTGAAGGTATTAGGAAGAAAAATATTCATATCCTTAGTATGAAAATTTCAAATGATAATCTATGTCTTTTGGCTAATACTAGTGACCCTTGGATTTGGCATAAAAGATTTGGCCATTTGAATTTCAAATTATTATCTAGGATATCAAAACTTGACTTAGTTAAAGGTCTATCCAAATTAAACTTTAAAGTAGATAGTATTTGTGATGCTTGTCAATTAGGAAAACTTATGAAAAGTTCATTTAAATTAAAAGATGATATTTCTACCTCTAGTCCTCTAGAATTACTTCATTTAGATTTATTTGGTCCATCTCAAGTTCAATCAATTAACCATAGTAAATATGTTTTTGTTATAGTAGATGATTATTCAAGATATACTTGGACAGTTTTTTTAAAACATAAAAGTGATGCTTTTGAAATATTTAAAAACTTTTCTAAAAGAATTCAAAAACATTCTTTCAAAATTAAAACTATTCGAAGTGATCACGGTGGTGAATTTGAAAATGAAAATTTTGAGAATTTCTGTACTCAAAAGAGAATTACTCACAACTTTTCATTTCCAAGAACTCCACAACAAAACGGAGTAGTAGAACGTAAGAATAGAACGATTCAAGAGTGTGCTCGTACAATGCTTTCTGATAGTAATTTACCTAAACATTTTTGGGATGAAGCAGTTGCTACAGCTTGTTATATATTAAATAGAATTTTAATTAGACCATTAACAAATAAAACTCCATATGAGTTACTTTATAATAAGAAACCTATAGTTGCTTATTTTAAAGTCTTTGGGAGTAAATGTTTTATACTTAATACAAAAGATAATTTAGATAAATTTGAACCAAAAGCTGATAAAGGATTCTTTATTGGTTATTCTAATAGAAGCAAAGCATTTAGAGTTTTTAATTTAAAAACTAATACTATTGAAGAAACTATGCATGTATCTTTTGATGAAAATCTTAAAGATATTGTACAAATAGATAATGAAGAAGATTTTGTAAATTTAAATCAATCTAATGAAACTATTAATGAAATAAATCAACCTAATAAGAGATTTAAAATATCAAAAGATCATCCTATAGAAAAATGTTTTAGGAAATATTGAATTTGTAGTAATAACTAGAAATCAATTAAGTAGTATGTGTAATGTAGCCTTTATATCAACAATTGAACCTAAAAATCCAAAGGAAGCATCACCTGATGATTCATGGATTCTTGCTATGCAAGAAGAATTGAATCAATTTACCAGAAATGATGTATGGGAACTTGTTCCTAAACCTGAGGATAAAAGTATAATTGGAACTAAATGGGTTTATAAAATAAAATGAATGAATTCGGTGAGATCGTAAGAAATAAAGCTCGTTTAGTCGCGCAAGGTTATTGTCAAGAAGAAGGAATTGACTATGATGAAACCTTTGCCCCCGTAGCAAGATTAGAAGCTATAAGAATTCTACTTGCTTTCGCTAATTATAATAATTTCAAATTATATCAAATGGATGTTAAAAGTGCTTTTCTAAATGGTTTTGTAAAAGAAGATGTTTATGTTGAACAACCTCCACTTTTTGAAGATAATAAATTTCCAAACCATGTATACAAGTTAAAGAAAGCTCTATATGGTCTAAAGCAAGCTCCTAGAGCCTGGTATGAAAGACTAAGATCTTATTTACTTCAATCTGGTTTTGAAATTGGTAAAGTAGATACAACATTTTTTATTAAAAGAAAAATCAAGATATTCAACTGGTTCAAATATATGTAGATGATATAATCTTTAGATCAACCTTTACCTCAACCCAAAGTCCCTATGAATACGAACGAGAGCGTTATTTGCGTTGGTGAGATCCTTGTTGATACTAATGGAAACATAATTAAACAACGTGGAAACTTTTGTCTCCACTACCCCAATTGTTCGATTCATAAGTCTCCTATAGTTAAGGATCGTCATTAAAGCGTACTTTCATTTTATTCTTCGTTTTAAATTGTTTTGTTTGTTCGTGTTTATGTATGTTCTTATATATGTTGTAATAACTAAAATGTGTTCACTTATACTCATTGTTACATGCTTGTTCTATACATATTATTTGTTCATACTAATCATTCTTGAATTCTTAAGTAGTTAATAGTTTTTGTTGATGACAAAGGCGGAGAAAGTTATAAAAATATATGTGCTTGGTGTAAGAGGGAGTCATGGATAAAGGGGGAGTTGTAGTTTTAAGAAGAAATCACGGAGTAAGGGGGAGTTATGGTATGGTAAGAATATTTTATAAATAAAGGTTGTCATCATCAAAAAGGAGGAGATTGTTAGGAACTGAGTTGATGATGTTTTGATGACAACAACCTTATATCGTTATTATATTTTACTTTATAAAATATATGCTAACATTTCCATATATATATATATATATATATGTATATAGGAAGTATATGCAGGTATCATCGAAGACTGATCAGTATAAAGACTCAAGCATGAAGATGAAGATTAGAGATTCAAGATTCAAGACTCTAGAGAATCAAGATTTCAAGATCTCAAGATAAGTGTCTAGTATTTTGTTAAAACTTCATAATAGCACTCTCATCTTTCTTCCAGTTTTCTTTTGGGATGGAACCCAATTTCTATTGAAACCAGTGGCTTACAAACCCACGACAAGTAGCTTACAAACCTACGACAAGTGGCTTACAAACCCACGAAAATCAAAATCATTTAAACTACTTTTTACAAGTTCTCGAGTCCTATGGAGGAGCTCTGTAGGAAGGTTCTTGCAATTTCAGTTTGAATATATTTTTCAAAATGTTCTTAAATCTATTTTCAAAATGTTTTAGCTTTCAAAATCATGTTTTCAAAAATATTTTCAAACTTTGTTTTAGCCTTGAAATATTCCTCTATTCTGATTTTAAAAACTTCTATTTTCAAAATATCAAAACTTATTCTGATTTTAAATATTACTAATATAATTGACGGTCTATATCAATTATATATATATATATATAAAATAATGTTTTATATTCATTCTCTGTCTCAAAATATTGTTTAAACACTTTACTTTGCTTCAGAGAAGTTTCAACTTGTTTTAAATTCAATTGTCTTTACAAAACAACATCTCTATAATTTTGAACTAAGGGATGTCGACATAAGGGGATACCCCATGTCGACATTCTGGCAGTTGGATTCAAAATTCAATTTTCAAAAGAAGTGTCCATTCGATCGAAAACCTTTCGCCAATGGTTATGACTGTTGTGCATCTATATAAAGGCTTCCAAAACGAATTTTTTTAACAACTACTTTCTTATTTTCCTCACTCTTTCTTCTCCACCATTCCATATCCATAAAACTTCATATTTTCAAGATCGTGCCATCATTCTACAAAATTATCAATAGGTTATCATTTAGATACTCTATCTATTTGATTCTCCTTCATTCTACTAAAGATCAAAGTGCGATTCAGAGTTATAGGATTAATTTGTATTCAAAAAGTCCATAGAGTCTATCCATTCAAGAGGATTGTTATTAAGAAGTATTAGGGTGATCTTGTGTTCCGTAAATCAAGAGAGTTTACCCCAGACTCGGAGATAGGAGGGTTCCTCAAGGCCTTAGAAATTGAGGGTTGTAAGTTGGATATTGGCTTATAAAAATCTGTACAAGGATATTGCCTTGGTGCAGGACTGGATGTAGGAGGATTCCGAACCAGTATAAAATCCGGTGTGTTCTTTCCTTTTACTTTCTTTACTTTACTATTTGCATTTGTTATATGTTCTGTGATCATTCTGTGTTAGAATTCTGTTTAGATTTGTATTGAAAGTTTTAATTTAGTCATATAGTTCATATATTCTTTAAAACACTATTCACCCCCCCTCTAGTGTTATTTCTGCCTTAAGATCCTTAATCCGCATCCCTAACAGAAACCGGTTAGTGCTTGGACCAGATATCATTTGTGATTTCATGGATAAGGTAGATTGGATTAGAAGCGGTGAAAGATCGCTTAGAGTCTGTAGAGGGACTAAGTAGATGTGAGGCATCGAGATTTGGAGTTTGCAATCGGGGACTACGTATTCATCAAAGTTTCTGCAATAAGAGGCGTAATTTTGTTTTGGAAAGGTGGAAAGCGAACTCCTTGTTTTATTGGATCTTTTAAGAGACTCAAGAGGATAAGAACTTTTTCATATAAAGTGGAGTCACCGGCCAGGTGGTGAGGTGTACATGATGTTTTCCACGTATCACATATACATAAGTATGCACATGATCCTACTTTGATTATTTTGCCATCTCAACAGGGGTACGTAGAAGTTGAGCCTGACTTAACCATTATAAGGCAGACTATTCGAATTGTCGATTGATATAAGAAACATTTAAGGACTAAGGTTGTGGACTTGGTCTAAGTACAGTGGAATGAAGATTCCAGAGATTGCACTCGGGAGACTATAGATAACATGAGGGAAGTTCCTTCTGAGTTGATGTTAGGATAATTGTTTATTTGTATGTATGTATTATGCATGCATTATTGTGATACAGTTGCTTAGTATGTATTTGTTGAATGGTTTCTAGATATAACATATGCCTTTATTGAGTTATTTTTGGTTATTTCTTTAAGTGTTGATTTCAGGGACGAAATTACTTGAGAGTGTAACACTCGTAAATTGATCACTTTAAAATATGGATATTTTTTTTTTGATAAAAATGTGTGAACCTCTAGAATAGAGGAGAGAATACACGTAAATATGTATATATCACAAAATACAATGTGTTGTCAACATGTCTGGCAGGTAGCTAATCATAGTACAAATAACAAAGAAAAGAACTCAGGTACCCCTAAAATGAGCTCTGGCAAAGCCACCACCCGTTACACCCCAATATCAAGCTCGGGCAAGGCCACCGTCTGGTATTGATGTGATTGAAGTACCTAAAAAATCTATGAAGTAACTCAGCGCCAATGATACTAAGAGATAGCTCATTTGAGAAAGACATGCCACGCTGCAGACTCGAAAGAACTGAAAAAGTGAATGATCTAGAATGAAAAACGCCACTCTATAGACTATATTGAAGTAAAGAGAGCGCCTCGTTGAAAAGTGAATCATCCAGAAAGTAGGACGCTACATTGAAGATGTAGAAGAACTGAGAAGAACTTCTCACTGCAAACAACAATCATGCCATTAGCAATCCCGCGAACCCGCAAAAAGAATCTATCACCATTTCTGGCCAAAACCTGTATCTATAAAAGGAACTAAAGAAATTATAAGAATAATATGCATATATGTATATAAGTGAAATTTAGATACATGTATATGTTTTAGTAAGACAAAAGTAAAGATAAAAAAGCTAAGATAATAGGATAGAATACAATAAAAATTAGAAAACAGAATAAAAAATAATCCATGATCAAAAGAAGTTAAAATCTATAAACTAAAAAAAAAAAAAAAAAACTAAAACAAATTTAAACTTATCCTTATGCTCCTTTGATCGAAAGGATATTATGATAATCAGTGAAATCTTCATTTAAGTTTGAAAAAAAGTTAATGCTATAATTATTAATGTCAAAAATATTGTTTTTATATTTAAACTAAAATATGGATATTTAATATATTTTTAATAATTAATTAATATATTTCTTAACTAAAAAACTCCTTAAATAATAACTAGTGATGGTGAAACGGTTTTCAAAATTTGATTATAAAAATATTTAGCTTGAAGAAAAATCGAAAATGTGACCGGAAATTATTTTTTAGTTTGACTGTTCATCGTCTAAAAATTATCCAAAATGTTGTGAATACTTTAGTATACATATAAACAAACTTTTGTAAAAAAAATTAAGATTTAGAAATTATAATACATATACATATATATATATATATATATATATATATAACTTAAGAATATAAAAAAGTGTAATGTGAAAATTTCCAAAGTTTAAAATAAAAAAAAAAGATGTTTTGTGAAACATTAAGAAACATAAGTACATATAGGAATTAAATGCATGTTGGCTTAAAAAATAAAGGGGGAGGGGACCAAATCATGTGAGCTATTATAACGACCTATCTTTTCGACCCTTAGAAATTGATATTAATACATCCACGGTATTTACATGCCTAATATCTATGCGCCGAAAGGATAGATTATTGAGGTGAAAGAAAGAAAAAACATAATCCCATATCATGACAAGGTAAATATATAATATACACAATATCTTTACAAAAAGAAATCATCTTGGAGAATACATACACAATATCTTTACAAAAAGAAATCATCTTTACAAAAAGAAATCATCTTGGAGAAATCATCTTGGAGAGATCAGAGCATACTGACCTATTTCAAGCTCTACAGTTATAACAACCCATCCTTACAATTGTTGATGAATACATGCGAAAACCAAGAACAACAAAACATCGAAAAATATAAAATACAAGAATACATCTTGGAGAATCCGGCTCATCACTTGAAAGCTCGAAAGTATCCAACTAAATCTGGAAAATATGCTCGAGCTGATCCAAGCATTATATAAAACAACGTCCAGTTCAATATGGTAAAACCAGCATGAGAAACTTGAATCATAAGGAATTTTATTTATTACAACTTGTAAAATCCATTAAAATCAAAGATATCTTGTAAGACCACGCCGCATGTAAACATGGACGGGTTTTTACCTTACATTAACCAAAACAATTATATCAGAAAATCCAACGATATGTAATAATGTCTAAGGGTGAAAATAATAATACTCAAGTAGCTGTGATGCTTGTGAGCGTATATCACAACAATATTATGATATAATCAAAAACTTATAAAGCGCATTCACGAATTGTTTAGGATTCCATGAAGGTGCCCTTAGTATTCGAGAAATTCTCTTCCTACACAAGGATCAGATATATCCTTCTAGAGCATCATACATTCCTAGTGACGTACCATAGGAAAAACATTGCTGGTCTTGCTGAGACCGAGTGGATCGCTCTATGCATGCATAAAAACTGTAGGAAACGTCTAAGTGGAGCCAACAGTACCCTATGCATTTGCCAACCCTACTGACTATGCCTCTTATCTCTAGTTTTAGTCATTACCGCCGGTGAGTCTACGTCTGGCACTCTAGCTCATGCACCGCCATCAAAATTGATCATCGAATCCCACATGGATTCCAATACCGCAACTGGTCTCAGAAATACACATGGATTTCTATATCTCAAATATATCTGTGAATCACATATGAATTCTTATACCTCAACGGGACTCGGAATTACACATGGATTCAAACATCTTAATATATCACGAAACTCCTCCATCGAACCGTATATGGTTTTTGGAGTGGTTACGGTACGAGTCATCTCTTACGAGCACACTCTCCCGCTTACCAGGCGCTCCAAAAACCAATCATCGATTTTCAGAATGCTTAATACCAGTTCTCCAAGAAATAATCAGACAATACATAAGAGCGGGGATCACTCCTAACCATTTAAGTGGACGGATTTCCTTATCATTTGTCCTAGAAGAACAAAAAAAGTTCATACGTAGAGTATAGCACCACTGACGGTTAATGTACCATATGAGCCCTCGTGTTTCTTCTAGATGTTTCTAAAGTTAAAATCATTCGGTGTTAAGTAATCAATATTTCCATACCACCAAAATTAAGATGGATTACATATTTAGGCCAAGTTTTGATAATCGGTTATTTAACTATCAAATAATAAAAAATTCAAATAGAGATTACATTTCCCATGTCAATCGCTAAGCCTCTTAGCTTAATCTTTCATTAACTTAAAATCACCTTTGAAATATTCATTAAAATATTCATATACTTATCTCATCGGTGTAGGGAAAAACCCTTCACTTTCAAACATGGAAAACTTTCCATATACTCATACAATAATATAAGTATATTCACGTAACATTTAACAAAGATTTCTTATTCCAAAATTATATTAAAATAATCCAAATGTCACTAAAACTAAGATATTAATAACCCAAGACACTATTTCCTTTTTGTAATCTCTTTTATTTTATGAATACCTCCTTAATAAATCTAGTTCTCTTTATAAACTTTCAATTATATTTCTTCAAGTTTATTTTATAAAACTCTATTTATAAATCTCCAAAATCATTTATAAAACTCCTTTTATAAATCTCAAATACCATTAAACAAAACTTCTATCCAATTTCCAAAATCTCTTTCCAAATTTTATAAATTTCTTAAATGACTTCTTTTCATTAAATAAAACCTTACATTAACCTTTCCGTTTAAAATGATTACTTTTTAAATGAACATTTTATTATTTTTAAACACCTTTTTATAAAATAATTTATTACCTAAAAACATCTTAAATAAATAATTAATTATCTTTAAATCATATTTAAAACATCATTAAGTGACTTTAAACAATATTTAAAATATACAAAAATAACTTTAAAGAACATTAATCTATGAATGAATTAACTTTTTAGACAATATTAATATAATAATAAATTAACTTCAACATGATATTATTTTAATAATAAAAATAAAATTTTAAAATACTAAAAATATAATAAATAACTTTGAAATAAAATAATCAACTTTAAGATATACAATATTTTACTTAAATAATTAATTTAAATAAATAATTTTAAATAAATAATTAAAATATAATTAAAATAATAATTAAATAACTTTAAAACAAAATTTGAATATTCTTAGATAACTTTAAGAAATAATTAAATAACTATTAAAAAAATCATATTAATAAAATCATGAATTTTAAATTGTTATTAAAACAATAATTAGTTACCTTTAAAACTTTATTAATAAATAATAAATACCTTTAAAACCTTATTAATACATAATGATTATCTTTAAAATAACATTGATTCAATAATTAACTTTTCAAATTTAGAAAGAGGCTCAACGGCCACTATTGTACTTAAACAAGTTACTATTTCATTCAATCTAACTTTCCAAGTTTCATTACTAGAATTTACGTAATCGACATCTAAATAAACGCAACAATTAACTATCACCGGTTAACACATCAACTATTCAATAATGATTTATTGGCATATCAATTCACAACATATAATTAGATATCCAAATTACAATAGCAGAATGAGGATTTATTCTGCTAATTAGATAACTAAATTTAATTAGTGGAAAGGTGTTTTATTCCACAAACATGTGTCCCAATTTACCCTATTCAATTTACGTTAACAGTACGGTATTTATTTGGCCAAATAATTATCATAAATTAAGAGATAATAATTTAATGATGTTATTATTTAACATATGTAATTAAATTCTGTCCGTTTTAATATATCATATTTTCATACACTACTAAAGCTAGAGACAAATTACACTACGACATTGTTACGAGTACAACACAAAAATCTATGCTTCAAACAGATCATCTATGAGCAAGTTATCATATTTTATAGCTAATATGCATTTTAATAATAATTCAAAATACTAACTATATTTTCTCACCCAAGCAATATGCCCAACCCCAAAGCCCATAACAAACCCAACCCGACCCTACTTCTACAATGCCATCTTCCTCTACTCTATTCCAAAATGCAAACCTACTGTGCATATTTTCATGTGCACGCCATGCACATTTGCACCGATATGGAGTAAGACCCATTCATTTGATGAACAAAGACCATCCATCGACTTCGCCTCGCATCCTCGAAATGCTGGGACCACCCATCCAAACTCCAATCAACCCCAGCTTTTCCGTTTAAAGCAACCCAAGCACCAAAACCCATAACAAAATCGCATCAAAACCTCTCTCGCGACCATGCAAACAAGCACCAGAGCCTACCAAATTTCTCCACCTGGTATGTCTCTCTATGCCTGATCCAATGCCCCTCTCCATATCACCCATCGATGACTAAATCTTCTCATAATTCAAACCTTAAATTTCAATTTCCATCAACGACCGTCAGCAAATGCTACCAAAGTCACACCAAAAATATTACGACTGACCACGAACCTAATGACGCGACCGGCGTTGATCAATTCAGCTTGAATCGAGAGAATTCGATTTTTAAAATTATTGAACAAGACTTTCTATTTACTGAAATATGATGATTTCTTGGTCGTTACTGGATGAAATCTCGAGCAACGAATTTCTAAAAATGCCAGGGTCAAAGATGGACAACTTTCACATTGGGCCTTAGGCTAAAAATATGCGAATTGATGAGTGTTGAGTTTAGAGCTTGAAGAGGATTATGAAATTTCAAATTTTTCTGAAGAAAGAGGATAGAAGAAGAAGAGGCCTTGCATGTGTTTATACTTGTACAAACACACACATAAGTCATTACAAATTATTCCATGTTCCCTACCCACAAAGGTCACACAAATCATAAGGGACAAAGTAGCGGCGATGGTGAAGGGGGATAATGGAGATTGAGTACAGTGTAGAAGAAGGTTGTTGTGTACTGTAGATTTGAAGGAAAAAGGAAGCTGTGTATAGTGATTGTTTTGAAATTGAATAAATAAAGTTGTTGTACCTCGCCACCCTATATCGCGTCCGCATACGAGCTGCTAATGACAGAAGATAAAATACGATCACATACAAAATTGTGACGCAATTACAAATAGAAATAAAATACAACGATTATGAAATTCTATTAAATTTAAAAAATGCCATCGTTCGACTTAAAATACGTCAAATGATAATTTATATATTTTTCAAATTAAAAATTATGAAAAACTTCTATAACTTAACTTAAAAAATACGACATCATAAATCGAGTAATTATTTGAAACATAGATTTTATTATAAAAGCCCCAAATTGATTGTTTAAAATTAATTAAATATTACAAAAATAAAAGTGATAAAGTTCCAGTTCGCTACATTCTCCTCCCCTTAAAAAGAATTTCGTCCTCGAATTTCACCACATGAACGTCTAATATTATTCATAAGCTCGCATGATGTTTATAGATCATTCATATACAGAATATGATTTGCTCACTACTCGAATATATAACTTCACTTCCAAACTAATATCGCTCATTCGATTTCCTAATGCGGACTCCGATCAGGCTTCTTAATTAAAAACCTCCGTTCTCCTACCAATATACGCATCTAAAGGTTCTTACCAACCCAATTTCTTTTAACTCTCTTAAATTTATGAAAATATTTTATAAAGTTCCAGTTTAAATTTAACATTTTAAAATGATGCAACTTTACTTAAGAAAATATTTGACAAAATCATTTTAGTTTATTAGTTTGTATAATACTCTCCTAAGAGTACATACAAAACATCTAATTTCTATTCACATTTAACTATTCAGATGGAGGCCTAAAATAGTTTAGGTCTTAAAAATGAGTCGACCAATACAACCACTTTAACTGTTTGGTCTGGTAAGTAGCTATGAAGAGTGGGATGCTGGTATCCAAACTCCATCTTAGAATCCACTTTTCTTAAGGCACTAAGAAGTAAAAATGTTTACTAGTGGGACCAATAACATCAAATAAATATTAACTTTCAAGATGTCAAATAAAATCACAAGACTTGGTCTAATAAAAAAAAGTTTGTTAAACCTTCGTAATAAATTTGACCCAATTGAAACGTCATTAATTAACCCATTTTAAATCAAGATACCTTTATATTTTTTTAGAAACTTAAAAGTCAAATACCTAGATATTTATTTCTAAACCTTTTGAAATGATATAATATATATTTTAATCCAAAACATGTATATTTATTGCCCGAGTAACCCCAAAATGAAATCAAAGAACTGGGTACTACCAAACAATATTAATATTCACTTACCAAGATGGGTAATACTTAAGAGAAATGACTACCATCCAAACATATTACCTGCCTATTTTTAGTCATTTTTGAGCCACTCGAACTAGTTAATTTAAAACACCTTTTTTCTTTGCAAATTCCTTTTTAAAACAATATACATATATACATATATCTAGCTAAATATTTTCAATGAAATATCTGATTTCAATTTGCTTTGGATTCGTTTAGATTCAAACTCGTCCCGACTGAACAATGACAAAGAGAATAGACTAATTGCACAATACTGTTCGTCTAAGAAAACATTCGATAATCACTTAGAAGATTATTTTGATTACTACAAAACAAATCGGGACTTATTCTCCAAACCAATCAAAAGAAAATATACTTTCTCTTTAAAATTTTCCCTTCCAAAGCTATTTATACTTGAAATGTTTTTAAGTAAACTATTGCCACTATTTCCTAACATATTTATACTTTAAACTCTTTCAAATACGATTAATACTCCTTTTCCCATAAATCATTTGAAATAATAATATACATCTTTCCTTTTGCATACCAAATCATGCCTTTGGGATTTAATCAAAATCTGTTTTTACCCAAACAAATCTATAACAAAATTCCTTTTTAAAATACCTATAATTGTAAAATATCTTTAAATAATAATATTATTACCTTCTTAAAACTTTGAAAACCATTTTCTAAAAGCATAAGACTTTAAGTTCTCAAATTCCTTTTATTAAAGTAAAACATTTTCTTTATTTAAATAAAATTACTCCTTTTAAAGGAATTCATTTCTTAAATATTTATTTCGAAAATATTCTAGCTTCCTTTTTAACAAAATAAGATTTATTAAAACCTAATTTTTTAAAATTAACTTTATATAAAATCATTCCTCCATATTTAGTTTAAAATACTCAAATTTACTTAAAATAAATAACTTAAAATGAAGTCCAATTTTAATCCAGTGTTGTCAACGAATGCCTTATGGACAAATTGTGAAACTCAATTCACAAGGTATTCCTTTCAATGTTCCCAAATTTTCTATCTACCTATCTAGGTTTCAAAAAAGAAGATTCTAAATAGATTAATGGATGATAGTCAATGCTCAGAACCGGGTGAGCGAGGCTAATTAAGCCCTAGATGATAATGACGTAATATTATCATTTCCTAACAAACAAGCACAATCATGAATAACTGTATTAAATTTTTAGAAAGTTATTCTTTTATATATAAAATATGTACTTAGGTAAATTATTTCATTTACCCAATTTTAAAACAATATTGTGTCGGCTAGCCTTATTCAGTGTTTAGAATTCCTATCGATTAGTGGGCCAGACCCATCAACTAGAATTCATAAACTACTCAATATCTCAAGCAACACAATATAAAACATTTTTATAAAAATAACAAATATGCGCTCTTATATATACACTCAACTCATTCTAGGATATTACTAATCCTATCTCTAATGAATTACTCATTATAGGGCATTACTAACCCTATTTATAATGAGTTTACCCCACCAAGGCCTGGGTGTTCGCTCAACCTAAGCTCTGGTACCGCATGTAACGACCGCAATTTCAACCCTTAGAAATCGACACCAATACATCCACGATATTCACATACCGAATATTCAAGTGCCGGAAAGATAGATTGTTGGGGTGAAAGAAAGAAAAGAAAGAACAGAATCTCACATCATGACGAGATAAATATATAATATACACAAGATCTTTACAAAAAGAAATCATCTTATATATACATACATAACACAATTCAGAGCACACTAACCTATTTCGGCCTGGACAGCTATAACAATATATCGTTACAATTGCTGATGAATATATGCAAAAATCAAGAACAACAAAACAGTGAAGAATATACGATACATGAATACGTCTTAGAGAATCTTGCTCACATCCTGAAAGCCCCAAAGTATCCAACTACATCAGAAAAATATGCTTGGGCTGACCCGAGCATTATAGAAAACAATGACTGAGTCAGTCTGATAAAACCAACATTAATAACTAGCTCACAAGGAATTTCGTTTATTATAACTTGAAAAATCCTTTAAAATCAAAGATATCTCCACTACAACAAAAAACATCTTTAAAAACTCTTAAAAAAATTGTAATAGGTATTTTACAACGTTTTACTAAACGTGGTCTTAGCCAAAGTTATAATAAGGTCTACTTCTTTTACAACATTTTTTGGATGTTGTAGAAAAATTTATAATAAACCTTACCACAACTGCTTTTAGATGTTGCGGTACATTTTTTACAACAGCCTGCAAACGTTGCAATACACTTTTTGACAACATTTTATAAACCTTGTAGTATATTTTTTAACAGTATTTTACAAATGTTGTGGTATACTTTTCTATAACTTTTTTAAAATGTTGCGTTATATTTCGTACTTTAAAAAAAAATACATGGACGTTTTGGATTATTATCACCGTAAATACAATAAATTACAAATGTCAATACATGAATTTCAATGACACATTCAAATTGTTTCCATTGAAAATAAGTCAACAATTTATTAACACAAATAATTTTTTACATTAATTTCAAAGAAACATTCATATCAAAATTCAAAATCTAGATGAATTTCACGAAGTCCACAGAAACACAACTTCAATGTACACAACATAAAAATATTACAGTCCAAATATTAAAAAACTTTACAGATTACACAAATAATAATCAGGCTAAATCCACGACGTTACTAGCTTTTGATTTTTTTTTCTAGCTTCTGCCAACTGCCTGCATAAGTAACAGTGCATAAATTACAGCATTGCATAAATTATAACACATTGTGATTGATGGGTTAACTAATAATAGTGGTTAAATGTTATGATTTGTATTTATATGGACAAGCACTAGTAATCAAGGATGCATTCCAATATATTTAATGTTCGCAAGAACACGAAAAGAAATTTGTGGTTGAGATCAGTGGGTTGGAATTAAGCGTTGGAATTAAGCAAGGCACAAAAACAATGTTTCTTAACAACTGCAACAAAATTCTCACCAGACTATACTTCTATGCATTGCCAAAATGCAACCAAGTTTAAGGTAAAAATGATAAGAATATTTTACCTCAAATGAATTTCAATTTAAAATCAAGGCTACCAAAGTGCCGAGTGAGTTCAAACTCTTCTTAAAGATACTCCAATATCTGGGAATAGCTTGCATTCTTCCATGCAATCTCTAATCTAGTTATTATAAACAAAGAAAATTATAGTTAGCTAGTTCTTTTTAATTGAATGACCTATAAACATATTAAGCGAGAATAAAGTCGATCAAGATTATATCTAGCAAGAGTCGATGCCTTTTGAGTTTAGGAACGTGAATGACAAATAGATTTTAACATATTTGAATAGTGAATGATGATTCACATTCATGAGGGATTAAAATATGAGTCAAAATTAAGACAGAACATACTATTGTTTTTTTTTGTTTTTTTGTTTTTGAAATGATACTTTATATACAACAAATCATTGGGACAACATATCTCATGTCAATAGACCTCTTGCACCAAAGTCAAATTAATTAACCACTTGGACAATGGTGCTTGTCAGAACATACTATTGTTAAGAACAAAATGAACATACTGCTCCTATTTGCATTAACAGTTAGTGAAATTCTTTAAGGCGCATGCATACAATTATAATTTTTATATGAAACACTCATCCTTAAAACAAAATTATAGACTAAAAAGGATGGATCTGGACTTAAGCAATAATAAAACAGTGAAATTAAAAAAAATTGATAAAACACAAAGTGTTCTTGAAATGATATTCTTATTATCAATGTGTATTGAGTTTAGAAAATATCCGAAACTTTTGATTTCTTATAGCCAACCTACTTAAATGCTCAAAGCACATTTTATATGGGACATACAAACTACTACATATGCACATGTAAATATTATGACAGATATATAGACGATAATATTATTCTATGCAACCTTTTTTCAGAACAGTGCCACACAAAAATTATAAATACATAGTTAATGATAATATTTTACTAGTTTAAATCATATGTTCCAGATACACTCATATTATTTCACTTAATATGTTAATCGTTTGATATCGCACTACCAAACTGTAAATGCACCAAGCACTAACCTGTCAAAAATCCCAAGTTTAATAATCACATTAGCAAGATTTGAATTGGCCTTTTTTGCAAGCTAGAGCAGCTTCTTTCTTTTCATGTTGAAATTTCCTATCTTTTCCATACCAAGATTCATAGCTGTAAATTCTTCTACCATTTATTGACCTTTATGTTGAATTTATGTGATTCAAATATTTCCAAAGAAGATAAGAAAATAATTAATTGATTCAGTCAATCAATTAATTAGGCTGTATATGGAATGATAAAGAGGAAATATATGCGTGGTATCTTTTAGAGAATGGAAACTAATTAATTGATAATCAATCAATTAGTCAGATTTATTATATGAAGATAGAGAAGCTTATACATTGAGATTAATTTAAGCAATAGAAATTTATGGAAACATAGATTTTTTTGTCATTTATGTGCATTAGAATCAAATCAGGTAATCTGCAAAGGTTGTCACATAATCTGAAAGTTAATTTTCTTCATCTCCAAGCATCCTTCATTTTCATGCCTATTTAAATGAAGGAAGTTCTTCTTCATAAGCGTGTGAGCGTGTGAGAGAGCATCCACCATTATCCTCTTCTTCAGTAAACCCTAATTTCTGCAGTCAATCATTAGGGGTTTTGAGCGTAAGTAAGTCTTTGGATAAATTGATTATTCAATTTGTAATTATAGGTTAGTCTCTCCACTCTACTACCTATAATTTTGTAATATCTCTCTTTTTTGTACTCTCTTTCTTCAGTGAAATAAAGAATAGTTGTTGGATCCGTGGACGTAGGCAATCTAGCCGAACCACGTTAAATCTCTGTGTTCTCCTTTCTTCTGTATTTTTTGTTGTTGTTTGGTGATTATTTTTCATTGAATTTGTGGTTGGTAATTAATCGACAAGCTAGATTCTTATTTTGATTGTTTCCGCGCATTAGCATTCCGCCGCGTTTTTGGAGTTTGTGCGAATCAATTGAATTTCCGCACAACAGTTTGGTATCAAAGCTAGCTGTCTTGTTCTAGATTAGTTATCAATGACAAATTCTTTCAGTAGTGGTATGAAAAATTATGGCATCACCAAATTTGTTAGAAAAAGAATTTTTGGGACATGGAAGGTGAAGACTAATGACGGTGTTCTTCAGTAATAACTTCGTTCATCTAAAGGAAGAGATAAAAGCCAAAAGCACCTTGGAGGAAGAGATATGCGTAGGTCCCATTTCATGGGTCCTAGAAGGGGTGCTTGCTATTATTGTAAGAAGAATGGACATTTCATACGGGAATGTCCAGCTCTTAGAAAGAAGAGAGAGAAGAAGGAGAAAGCTTCAGTTTTGCCAGCAGTTAGATCAGATGCGGATAGAAGTGATAGTAATACATCATTACTTTCAGCCAGTATTTCACCTTTAGAGCATACAAGTTGGGTGATTGATTCTGGAGCCTCTTGTCATATGACGCCAGATAGGAGCTGTTTTGTCAGTTACAAGAAAATTGATGGCGGAACGGTTCATATGGGGAATGACACATTTTGTCATGTTGTGGGCGTTGGAAGTGTGAGGTTTAGGATGCATGATGGTGTTGTTAGGACTATCACGGATTTAGACATGTTCCGATGCTGCGTAGAAGTTTGTTATCAGTTGGAGCTTTGAGTAGACTTGGTATGAGGATAATAATAGATGGAGAGAATTTGAGAGTGGCGAAGGGTTCCTTGGTAGTGATGAAAGGAATGCGAGTTAATGATATTTATGTGCTTCATGGAGAGACAGTCTTAGAAGAGTCGGTAGTTTCTACTGATTCTAGTATTTCAGATTCTACTCGGTTATGGCACCTTCGTTTAGGTCATGTTGATGAGGAGAATCTTGAAGTATTGAAGAAGCGTGGGTTGATTGATGGTGTTTGTCAGTCAAAGTCTAGCTCTTGTGGAGATTGTTCTTTTGGAAAGAAGAAGCATGTCACATTTGATGTTGGAAGACCTAGAGCTACAGAGTTTCTAGAGTATGTTTATTCTTATGTGCGGAGACCCACCCCAGTTGCATCTTTTGGTGGAGCCAGTACTTTGTCTTATTTGTGGATGATTTCTCACGTAAGGTTTGGGTCTATTTCTTAAAGGCCAAAGACGAAATATTTGTCCAGATTTGTAAGTGGAAGACCTTGGTAGAGAAGCAGTCGAGGAAGCGTTTGAAGGTTCTCAAAGTTGAAAATAGTAGTGAATTTATGTCACAAGTATTCACTAACTATTGTGAGTCTGAGCATGTAATTAGAGAATTTTCTATTTCTGTTGAGTCACATTGTTGTTATGGAGTGCGGAGAGCACGTGTCGGATATTGTGGGAGAGAGCTATGAGCTTGAGAACGACTGCTGGTCTAGAAGTGGGATTTTGGGCAGAAGCGATGTCTATGGCAGTATTTCTCATCAACCGCATACCTTCTATTGCCATAGATATGAAGATCCCATAAGAGATATGGAAAAGAGAGTCTGTTGATTATTCATTCCTTAAAGTGTTTGGTTCTTCAGCTTATTTAGAAGATGAGAGACATGATAAGTTGAAGCCTAGGGAAAGCAAGCACATTTTGTTAGGCTATAGAGAAGGAGTGAAGAAGTATAGGTTGTGGTGTAAAACAACTAAGAGAATTGTGACTAGAAGGCATGCGGTATTTGATGAGAGGTCTTTGTTGAAGGTGGAGCCTCTATCAAGTGATGACATTGGGAGGACAGAAAATTGCCAAACACATTTGGAGTCATCGGATTATTTCCATATTCGGAAAGATATTGGTATTTCCGATGATACCATGGTTGATGAGAAGATTACAGAGGTTCACACTCTAGGTGGAGCTCACTTGCTGGAAAGGCCTTTTGGTTCAATTGGCCCTATTTGTAAGCATATTTTTAGCGATGATTCTTCATCTTATGCTTTGAATGTTGTGGAGCTTGTTGGTGAGTCTGTTGATGTTGACTTAGGAAACTCTAGCAAAATTCTTGTGGAGGAGATTGGAGTAGATAATATTGAGTATGTCCTCACTCAATTTGGAATGGAGAAGATGAAGCGCGCTGTTAAATCTCCATTGGTCTCTCGAAGATTAGTATCTACATGTTCGTCTCCAACATCGGATTTGTTGAAGAATTTTGGTACTTTCTCGTATGCATTATGTTTGATGATGTGCATACTATCTTTCTTGTGCTTGGGAAAGATTTGGAAGCTCTGTTTGGGCAATATTGCCCATACTAGTTCACATTGAACTTGTTGACGTAGACCCAACAATTTGTTGAGATGTGGTGATGCAGAGAGATAGTATATTTGAATCAAGGTGGAGCGTTGAATTTATGTGATTCAAATATTTCGAAAGAAGATAAGAAAATAATTAATTGATTCAGTCAATCAATTAATTAGGCTGTATATGGAATGATAAAGAGGAAAGATATGCGTGATATCTTTTAGAGAATGGAAACTAATTAATTGCTAATCAATCAATTAGTCAAATTTATTATATGAAGATAGAGAAGTTTATACATGAAGATTAATTTAAGCAATAGAAATTTATGGAAACATAGATTTTATGCATTAGAATCAAATCAAGTAATCTGGAAAGGTTGTCACATAATCTGAAAGTTAATTTTCTTCATCTCCAAGCATGCTTCATTTTCATGCCTATTTAAATGAAGGAAGTTCTTCTTCATAAGTGTGTGAGCGTGTGAGAGAGCATTCACCATTATCCTCTTCTTCAGTAAACCCTAATTTCTGCAGTCAATCAATCAGGGGTTTTGAGCGTAAATAAGTTTTTGGATAAATTGATTATTCAATTTGTAATTATAGGTTAGTCTCTTCACTCTGCTATCTATAATTTTGTAATCTCTCTCTTTTTTGTACTCCCTTTCTTCAGTGAAATAAAGAATAGTTGTTGGGTCCATGGACGTAGGCAATCTATCCGAACCACGTTAAATCTCCGTGTTCTCCTTTCTTTTGTATTCTTTGTTGTTGTTTGGTGATTATTTTTCATTGAATTTGTGGTTGGTAATTAATCGACAAACTAGATCCTTAGTTTGATTGTTTCCGCGCATTAGCATTCCGCTGCGTTTTTGGAGTTTGTGCGAATCAATTGAATTTCCGCACAACACTTTACAATAGAAAATCAGCCATAATACCATTATTAGGTGTGCATCCAATATGTTGCTTGGCATCACATAAATTTTATGTCCACGTTGAAAAAAATAAGACCAAACAGAACAAACATATATTTTATTTGATTATACCTGACGAATATAGTAATCAAGGGCAACGCTTTGACCTAGTACACTTCCAATAATGCGCATACCCTCCACATCCAATTTTTTAAGAAACATATGGTCTGCTTCCCCTTACATTCACGTCATCAACAATGGTCCCTCAACTAGAGCATAATCTACACACAAAAGTACCATGAGTCTGAGTTTATTAAGAACAAAAATATTTAAAGTAATTGAACAAGTAAAAAAAATATTATAAGCAGACATTTTGAACTCACAACTTAGAGTAGACATTTTATCAAACACTTGCCTTGCCATGCTTATTTTGTCGCATTTGGAGTACAAACTGAGCAACGAATCACTCAGCAACATGTCGCCGGAAATACAAACGTCGCATCTATTCAAAATGAAGGCATGGATCCACATAACGAGGGAGATGGACCCCGAAGCTCGCACACGAGCACAGGGCACTCTGCTGTGTGTAGACATCGAGTTTTAGACCGATTTCAGCGTCATGTCCCTGATGAGTTCGAGGGCGCTCTCGTAATCTCCGCTCGAGGAATTGGAATCCACGACCGCGTTCCATAACATTTAGTCCTTGTTTTCTATCTCGTGGAAGATGAATCTAGTTAAGTCAATCGATACAGGAGGGTTAGAAGTGGATGAGGCTATTGGAGATAAAGAGGTCGGTGGAGAGGTTGAGTTTGAAGATGTAGGAGTGGAGTTGGGACCCTTCGGACAGAAGGCGAAGGTAAAGGTGGATGGAGCAGGTGTATTGTTTGGAATGGGCGTGGGCGTGAGCGTGGATGAGGGAGTTGAAGCTGAAGGTGAGGGTCTTGGATTTAAGAGTGGGTGATTTTGTTTAAGGGACTTGTACTTCAAAGTGAAACTTTTGGCTTCGGAGCCAAAACTTTAGGACTTGATTGGTTTCATTTTAAGTTTTGCGTTTTCGATGCGTATTGTAAAATAGAAAAATGTAGAAAAAAATGGTCTAAAATTCTTAACCATTACGACGATGGACGGATGATGGTGAAAATGGAACGTTCTTCGTTCTTTTATTATGTTCCAAAAAGCGGAAAACAAATTTATTTTGTTTTCCATGTTCCAAAAAACGAACGCACGAAAAACGATTTATTCCATTTGATGTCCATCGCCATCTTCGTAGTTGCTAAGAATTTTATATTTTCTTCTTTGTTTTCTTCATATTTTATAATATACGTTGAAAATGAAAAACACAAAACTCAAAATGATACTAAATGGGCCCTTAACTTTTAGAGCCAAAATTTTCATTTTAGAGCCAAATGAAATTTGGTATACGTCCTTAGATTATTTCAATTGTCCAGCAAAATTAGACATGAGTATTGAGATTTGCAACTTAATATTTATACTTTTCAAATTTTGAACATCTTTAACATTTTGAACTTTTTAAAATTTTGATTGTTTTATAAAGTTTTAAATTTATTTAAAGTTTTAGTTTTTTAAATCCTGAAATTTGTGAAAATTTCAAAATTTTGTTTTATATTTTAGGAATGTTGTAAAATTTATTTTAGAAACTCTCAAAATTTTAACCTTTTTTAAATATTAAATATAATTTTCATTTTCAATTCTAATGATTAAAAATTAAATGCTAAATTTTAAATATTACTTCGTAATCACAAAAGATTACTTTATCATTGATTGACGAAAATCGATTACTAAATGCGGGTAAGAGGGAAATGAAGGAATTGTTAATAGTAATTATTAATTATTAAATATTCCTTCTTATTTATCAATTACTAATTATCAATTATTGCTTATTGCTTGTTATAATTGAATATAAATTATTAAGTACATATTATTAGTTGTTAATTATTATTGTTTTCCTTAATTAGGACATGTGCGAACTAAGATCAAATGCACTTATTAATCATGAAATACTATATACTAGATAATAAATATTAATTATTAATCATAGAAGATTACTTATTAGTTATTAATTATTTAATAGTAGTTATTAATTATTAACTATTACTTTTTATTTATTAATAATTAATTATTACCTATTACTTCTTAATATAATTTAATATTAATTATTAATTATATTATTTAATTATTAAATGTAATTAAGAAATGTTAACTCTAATTTACTAATTATTAACGATTGATTATAATAAATTATTAAATATAAAAAATAATTATTAATTATATATAATAATTAGTAATTAATATTATTTATTAATAATCAATGGTTATAAATTATAAATAATTACCCATCTAAGTTTTCATTTATAAATTATTAACTATAAACTATCGTTTATAAATTATAAATTATTAACTATAAACTATTGTTTATAAATTATTCAAGTAAGTTCTAAATATTTGTTATAAACTATAAATTATTAAAATATTTTAAGCGGTAGAAAACATATTCATAAAAAAAAATACGTAAACCTACGAGTAAAACTAATTTTAAAAAAGCTGTTTTAATTATTATCTAGTTGTAAGGAATAATGTTTTTACAACTTTTTAAATCGTTGTTAAAGATAACTGCGTCCATGTTTAGAATAGATGTTGTAAAAAAGTAATTTTTAACAACATGTTTCGTAGAAAAGTTGTAAAATGTCATTTTTTACAACGCATTCTAAAAAGACATTGTAAAAAAGATGCTTTTTACAATGTTTGTTTGGAAAACCTTGTAAAAGGCATTTTTTACAACGTTTTGAAAAGAAACGTTGTAAAATAAACGTTGTAATAATCTGAATTTGTTGTAGTGCTCGTAAGACCATGCCGCACATAAACACTTTTATCAGAAAGATTTATGATAACCAAAACATTTATATCAGAAAATCTAATGATATTATAATAATGTCTAACGATTAAAATAATATAATCAAGTAGCAGTGATGCTTGTGAGTGTACATCACAATAATGTTAGGATATAATCAAAAGGTAATAAGGCGCGTTCGCTAATTGTGTAAGATTCCATGATGGTGCCCTTAGTACTTCAAGAAATTGTCCTCCTACGTAAGGATCAGAGATATCCTTCTAAAGAATCATGCATTCCTAGTGACATACCATAGAAAAAACATAGCCGGTCTCGCTGAAACCGAGCGCATCACTCTATGCATGCATAACAACCGTAGGTAACGTCTAGGTGGAGCCAACTACACCCTATGCGTTTGCCAACCCTATTGGCCATGACTCATATCTCTGGTTTTAGTCGTTATAGCTGGTGAGGCTATGTCTGGCATTCCAGTTCATGCGCCGCCATCAAAACAGATCATGGAATCCCACATGGATTCCAACACCCAACGGGTCTCGAAATTACACATGGACTATTATGTCTCAAATAGATTTGGAAATTACACATGGATTCTCATATCTCAATAGGTCTCGGAATTACACATGGATTCAAACATCTTAATATACCATGAAACTCGTCTATCAAACCGTATATGGTTTTTGGAGCGGTTATGTTATGAGTCATCTCTTGCGAGTATACTCCCCCGCTTACCGGGTGCTCCAAAAACTAATCGTCGATTTTCGAAATGCTTAATACCGGTTCTTTAGAAAATAATCTGACAATACATAAGAGTGGGGACCATCCTCCTATCCGTTTAAGTGGACGGATCTCCTTATCATTTGTCCAAGAAGAACAAAACAAATTCATACGTATAGTATAGCACCATAGAAGGTAAATGTACCATATAATCGCCATGTTTCTCCTAGATATTTCCAGAGTTAAAATTCTTTGGTATTAAGTAGGGAATATTTCCGTACCACCAAAATTAAGAGGTATTGCAAATTTAGGCTAAGTTTTGATAGTCGTTATTTAACTATCAAACTATCAAACGTTCAAATAGAGATTACATTTCCCATGGAAATCGCTAAGCCTCTTAGATTAATCTTTCTTTAAATTAAAATCACCTTTCAAATATTTATTAAAATATTCATAACTTATCTCGTTGGTATAAATTTATTCACAAAATCTTCACTTTCAAACTTGGAAAACTTTCCATATACTCATACAATAATATAAGTACATTCACAAAAATCTTTACTTTCAAATTTGGGAAACTTTCCATATTCTCATACACATTTAAGAACGATTTCTTATTTTAAAATCACATGAAAATGATCAAATCCAAATGTCGCTCAAACTGAGATATTAATAAACCAATATATTATTTCCTTTTCATAAATCTTTTTTATTTTATGAATATCTCCTTAATAAATCTCCAATTCTCTTTATAAACTTTCTTTAATAAATCTTCAAGTTTATTTAATAAAACTTAATTTATAAATCTCCAAAATCATTTGTAAAACTCCATTTATAAATCTCCAAAATCATTTGTAAAACTCCTTTTATCAATCTTAAATATAATTAAACCAAATTCCAATTTCCAAAATCTCTTTTCAAATTTTATAAATTCCTTAAATCAGTTCTTTTCATTAAATAAAACCTTATACAAGCCTTGACAATTCGGGATTTTCGACCCTCGAAAATCGACACTAATACGTCCATTGTATTGTGTGATAATCAATCGAATGCCCAAAAAGCCAAGTCTTAAGGGAAAAGAAGAAGGAAGAAGATAAGAAGAGGAAAAAAACTAAACAACACAAAATCTCACAGTGGAACGAATAATCTACAATATATAATACGAAGAAGAAATGTAATATACATACATCAATCAGAGCACACTAACCTATCTCAGCCTAGACGGTTATAATAGCATGTCCTCACAATTTGCTGATAAATACAACCAGTAGACAACATAGCGGAACACAAGGAAATACGTAGATACGTCGTTGGCTGCCAACTCGTCTCCTAAGGTCTAGTGCATCCAAAGAAATCTGTAATATGCTCGGTCCGACCCAAGTAACATAATAAAATAAAAACCGAGTCAGTCTGGTAAACCAGCGTGAGACAAACACCCTTAATTTAATTTTAAACTTATAAAAACCTTTCGAAAATAAAGGTATCTTGTAAGACCATGTCGCATATGAACACGGACGGATTTTTACCTTACGATAACCAAATCATTTCATATGAATTTTTTGATCTGATAATAGTGTCTAGGATACAAGTACTTATTAATCATAGCTGAAATCGTTATATTATATATTAATTAAATTTTATCATAATAGGTATACAACTAAAACCATAAAGGCTTGTATTGGAGAATGATTTCCAAACAATAACTGGGCTACTTAGGTACCGCCCGTCACGGTATGCTCTAGATAAAATTGCACCGAGGTTGAACCTATTGACCCTGCCAACACAGAACCGGCCTATCCTCTACTGGAAGGTAGCGTATATGATCACCCTTGTTTAATGGGCATGAAGCATACAAATGAGAGATAATATCAACTCTAGATATGGATGATCATACCCTGCTTAGGAGCGACCCACTTAACCCTGCTGCATCTTCCCTGTTTTATTCATTCTTGGTTAGAAGGATTGAGATTACATTTTACCTTCATATAGCACTTCCCACTTGGAATGTTAACACTACCGTCCAAGTAATAATGCAATACCAGCATTCATCCATACAAGTTCGTTCTGGACTGAACGAAATGCTTGAGAGCTCTATCTTCATATCCGTAATCTTCAAGATGTCTTCACTTTGAAACGCTTGAGTTGGATCGAAGTGGTTTTCGGGTAACATATCTAATCCCCATCTATTCGAAATAACATTTAATAGTTTCTGGCATTCTCAACCTTGGTTATTTAGGAAATTAACAGTCAAAGATAAGAGCAGAGATCGCCTCCTAACCGTTATTGGACGGATTTTCTTATCATTTTTTCTAGGAGAACGAAACAAGATTTATATGCATAGTACAACATCCTCGAATATGAGTGTGCCATATAACTCGTGTTTCTCTTATATATTTCCAAAGTTACATTTAGGTCCATAATCGATAGTCGATTATTTAACTATCCAAATCAAGAATTTATTTCAAATGGGAAAACCAACATTGGTTAAGCACATAAGCAACCACTAACCTCCTTTTAATTAATCTTTTCATTAATTAAATCCATTTTTATAATACTTGCATAAAAATACTTTTACAAAGATATATTTACAAATCCCTATATTTCAATACTTGGAAAATAACCATATGCTTATCTCAATGGTGTAGGTATATTCATGAACTCCGAGGGAGATTTCCTTTTTATACAATTCTAAATCATTTATAAACTCCATTATAAAATCTAAAACCATTTATAATTCTATTTTTATAAATTTCTAAAACCGTTTATAAAACTCTTTATAGAAACTCCTTATAAAATCCAACTTCCATTTTCAATTATAAACTCTTTTATAAATTTTAAAACATTTATAAACTCTTTATAAATCAAAAAACCTATTTATAAAACTCTTCTTATAAATTTGTTAACCCATTTCTAAAATTATTTTATAAATACCGAAAATTATTTATAAAACTCTTTTTACCTTGCATGTAATCTTTATTAAGTCCCCAAATCATCCTATAAAACTCCTTGTCTAAAACCCAAATCTGTTTATAAAATTCTATTTATAAATCTTGAACATTTATAAATAAATAAAAATCATTTAGATCAAACATTATTATATAATAATAGTTGTTAATTATAGACCTTATAGATAAATAAATATTTACTAACCTTGAAACATCTTAAAGTAATAATTAATAATTTCGATGACATTATTTATAAGCACTAATAATTAATTTAAACCATGTTATAAATACCAATAATTAATTTCCAAAATAGTATTAATAAAGCAATATTATTAATTTCAACCCCTATTAATTTTTTAAATAATTAATCTTCAAAATGTTAACATTTTGATAAATAATCCCAAAATGATATTAATTATAAATAAGTAACTCTAAAACAATATGAAATATAAATAAATAACTTCTTAAAACAATATTAAGTATAAATAAATAACTATTTAAAACACCAATAAATAACTTTTAAAAATTATATTAAATATAAGTAAATAATTTTGAACAAGATGTATAAAAAGGTTGGAATAAAATAGAGATTAAATCCTTTAGAAAAAAATATTTTCAAACCTAATTGCGGATTTTAAATCATTTTCTGTCTCAAAACTAATTCCAATTTAAATGGAAATCTATAGTATTTTTAAAATACTAATTTATGGGCCAATATCCATGCAATGCTTAACCAATATCGGTACTGATTTTCTATTATTATTAGTTTAACTTTGAGCATATAGCAATGATATAACCCATAGTATTGACAATTAGGTTTAGTATCCAAAAATTCATTTGACACTAATATTACAGAAATCAAAATCAACTATAGCGAGGAAACCCATTGGATCCCTCTAACATGTTCCCCTACATCACAACTCATATATATAAATAAACTTTAAAGGTGGTGAGGAATCCTGTTGGATCCCTCCAACCCATTTTCCTGCAATTGATTTCAAATATTAATCGCTCCTAAAGCGACAGTTCATTAAAACCAAACAATCCACATATAAACTTCCAAACATCTAATCAATAATTTGTATCAACTATATTATGTATCCAATTAACCAAAAATGTGAGTTTAACTTAATGAAATTTCAGTTGTCACCGAGGCGTTCCAATTTTGAACTAAAATCGAACGACCTCCAATTTTAGCCTAAATTTTAGCTGCCTCCAAATTTATCCAAATTAATTCCATCGTGAATCTTACGTCATCACAAGCGCAACACAAAAATCCTTGCCTCGACTGGACCTCGTATGAGAGAGCTATTAAAATTTTAAGTTATCGACATTTAAAGTAATAATTAATAAAATGTTTAGATAATTAACTATAATTACATTCTTAATCAATCTTCCACCTTAGTAATCTTCCTCATGTACACGATACCTATCATTGATTGTGCACACATGCCGTCCCGCAACCCACGCTCGACAAAATAATATTTCGATTGCACTGTTAAACTCCTCTTCATGATCTCCATCCGTCCCTCAACATAACTACGAGCTTACGCCTCCCCCTTGGAATCCAGACCTCATCCCCCCGTGCCTTGAAGCACGAAATCAACCCCCCTCCCAAAGCTGTGTCAAGCTCCATCAAAAATCGTCCACAAGTGTTGTTCGATATCTTGAATCCAAATATCACCACGATTTTGCAAATCAATGATCGAGCGAGATGAAATTCCTAACCCTAGCTACAAGAAGAACATAGCCAAGCACTATGCCGAGATCCAACGACAGCCATGCCTTGCCAGAACCTCCTCCTCCCCTCCCACATGAAGATCTTGGCTACACAAGATCAAGGAAGATTGTTTTCCGATTTTTCTTTTTTTATTTTTATTTTTAAAGTTGGAATGTTTAAATTTTCTTTCTATAAAATGGAAAAATGAAGGAGAAGGGGTGCATTTTTATAGATGAGAAGGGTATGGTCAGGTGCATGAGGGCATGTGAGAAATGCGGATTACGGATCTTAAGGCTAGAGTTAACACTAGAGGGGGGGTGAATAGTGTTTATAAAGAATTACTAAATCTTTTTGAGTTTATGTTGATTTATACACAAATGTATGCAATATACAGATATAGACATAATCACAGAAACAAACATTGATGCAGAAATAAAATAAAATATAGTAAAGGAAAGAAAACGTTGGATTATATACTGGTTCGGAGTTACCCTACATCCAGTCCCGCACACAAGTACAGATTTCTTTTCAAAAGAAATATTTTACAATTACACCCTCGATGTCAAGGCTACGAGGTACACCCTCCAGAATCACAATCCTCTGGGTAGAGATATCTGATTTTTCGGGCCACAAGTTCACCCACTTGATTTTACGGGCAACAAGTTCACCCAATTGATTTCCCAAGGCTAAAATCACACCTTATCTCGCTTGATTGATTTTCAAGGCTACAATCACACCTTTTCTCGCTAAGTTGATTACAAAAAGCCTATAACTTTGAATAACACCTAGGATCTTGTTGAGAGAGTGATAGAGAATCAAACTACGAATGATCGAGTTCGATTCAATGTTATATTTCGGCAGAGTAATGGTAAGAATATGTATTAAGAAAAGTGGAAGAAGAAGAGGAGTGAAAAACCAGAAAATCTAATGTAAAATTCGTTGAAACTGACCTCTATTTATAGAAGAACAACAGTCATGTCCATTCATGAAGAGTTATGACAAATAGACACTTCTTTTGAAATTTAAATTTTAAACTCAACTGACACCATGTCGACATGGTCACCATGAGTATGTCGACATCCCAAAGCATTTTTTGATAATTTGATTTTATTCGAACATAACCTTTATCTTACATTAAACTATTTAAAACTTTATAAATATACTTTCCTATAGTTAAAATTCATAAGTAAATATAGAGAATAATATATATAGAATTTAACTATAATTTTATATTTAAATTTAAGTATAAATATTTAAAAATTAAATATATTATATTAAAAGATAGTTTAAAATCAGGAGTAATTTGACTTTGGAATTAAAGATGATTTTGAAGCTAAAATTATTAAAATAAGGATGGAGGTTTTTTATTCTTTTAAAAGGAAGGTTTTGAAATCATTTTGAAAACAATATATAATTTTGAAAAATCATTTTGAATAAAAGGTTAGCGGATACAAAACAATGTTCCACTTGATTTTTCGTAGGTTCCATCCTACTTAGGGTTCCATCTCTTTAATAGGCTCGAAGTGGATTCCATTCCACGAATAAATTGGATTTTAAGATGCCAGTGCTTTTCTATGAGTTTTAACAAAATTTCTAATTAAAGAATAAATTACGTGAATTCTTGAACTCTTGATAATCTTAATACTCACGAGTCTTCAATCTTGATATCTTGAATCTCTATACTGTACATTCTTCATTCTTGTTACCTGCATGGTTAAATCCTGCATATATATATATATATATATATATATATCTAAACTTATAATGTTGGTATTTATGTTTTATAATCTATTCTAAGGTTGTTGTCATCAAAACCATCATCTCACGGACTAACAATCTCCCCCTTTTGATGATGACAACCTTTGTTTATAAAATATTACTTCTATCCTAATAACTCCCCCAAAAACTAATAAATCCCCCTTAATTTATGCCAATTACCCTATTTTATACTTCTCCCCCTTTGTTATCAACAAAAACAAACCCCCCTTCATTCTTGGACTAGAGTGCCGGCATTAATAAACTATACAATGGAATACATAATAGATAGATTAAGATTTAAGTATCCTTATGAACATGATAATTAATCAAGGATTATATAAATTTCAATATATATATATATACATGTTTTATGTAGCAAACATCAAACCAATCAATCCACACCAAGTATCAATCCAAACTAAATCAAATTAATTCAAACAAACAATTCAAACAAATAAATCGAACGTTACGTGGAACTTCCACTCATCCTTCATCTCCGAAGATTGGGTCTGCCTTAATAGCATCCCAATTTTCATTGCCATTGGTGAGAGAGACTGGAGGACGTGCTTCGTTATCATCCTTATGTAGGGAGGAAATCATCCATCATATTGCATCGAAATGCCTTTCTTGCTCCTTGATCATCTGCATTTGACTCAATTCTAAGTGTCGCTGGTTACGATGAATGAACGAGAGAATACTTTTGAACGAATTAAGAGTTTCTTCAAGATTTTCAGATAAATTGTGAATTGGATTAGCCATAGTTGAATTTGTGAAAGAAATGAAGAATTAGAAGATAGGAAATAATTTTCAGTGAAGAATTCTGGAAGAAATAGGTATATATAGGTGTAGTAACTTGTTTGAAATGAATAGACATATGGTTGTTATTCAAATTTCAAATTCAAAATGAATTGTCATTTCTGACCAGTACATGTCGACATGGTTATAAGGGGTATGTCGACATGGGTTGGTGAAAAAATATGACTAGTTAGATTTTGTGAATAATTGTGTGTATATATATATATATTTATATAATATACTAACATTTATTCTGGAGATAAGATAAACTAGATAACAGAAAGGAAATTTCATTTCCTTGCATACTAAGATGATACAATGATTAAACATATGAAACTGCATGAACTTTCGAATTAAAACAAGCTAAAACACATACAACAAGATTCGAAAAGATAAAACTAGTTAGAGGATGATGATGATGAAGAAAGTCCAAGTTTCTTGCTGAATTTGGAAATGAACTTGTTCATCTTGGATGAAATTTTGTCCAATTTCTTACTAACAGATCGTTTAAGAATCCGTTGATTCTCAACAATCGTCTTTTGGTTTTTGAGAAAGGTTTTGGTGGATGGATTAGCAGGATAGTCGATGCATTCCAAAGAGGTTTCGCCTTCTTCTTTTTCAATTTCCATTTCATCCCCTTCTCCTTCTTCTTCTTCCTCTTCCTCTTCTTCCATTTCCTTATGAGCCAAACGCTCTTCCTTTTCGGCAAGGGTCTCGTAAGGTTGAAAAACAAATGGAATTTTCATAAGCGAAATGTTGGAATGATTGAAAACTTTTCTAGAAACAAATTCTTCGCCTTTGAAATCCACTCCAAAATAGTTAAAAATCCGAGTGAGATAAATTCCATGATACAAAGTATTCTCACCCATTTCAAGATTTTTAGGACGAAATTCATCCAAAATAACTTGCGCCCAATTTATGTCATAATTTCCAAAAATAGCAAAAAGTGCTTTACAAACTTTTGAAGTAGGATTGTTAAAATTCCCCGATCTTGGGGTCAAAGTATGTTGCAAAAGAAGATTGATGATTCTTGCATTTGGTCGAAAATTTTGATTTTTGAATTCAAAATTATCATTCCCTTCGAAAATGTAATGAAACGTCTCACGATCATTTTCATCAATTTTAAAATTAGAAAGATCCATTCCCATACACTTGCAATTGAGAATGGTGCCCAAAAGATCACAATTCAAAACAATTCTAGTGCCTTGACAATACTTCAAATTTCATCCTCATTTCCATGATAAAATCCATAGTTTAAATTAGCATAGAAAATTTTGACCAGATTTGGATAGCAAACAAAATCATTTTAAGAAGCATCAATAAGACTAAGAACTCCATTGTTTGCAAAAAGAGAATCAATTTCATAAGAAGAGAAATCTTGAAAAATACCAAACTGTCCGGGATTGACTTTGGCATAATTAGCATAACTGATGTATGCTTTTATTGCCTCCAGATCATTGAATGGTTGCTCTTTTATTTTTCTGGAAATTCTCATGGTCGAGGGGTTGCTTGAAGAAGCCATTATAGTAGAGAGTAGAGAGCTTGAAGTTATGAAGAGAGAGTTTGAGTTTGAAAATGAGAGTCAAAAGATATGATAAAGGATAGTGAATAAATAGATTTACAAAGGACATATTCTCTGGTCAAAACATAGCTTTTCAGAGAATTGAATGAAGTGAAAAGATGGAGGGAAATTCAGACATTTGAATTCAAATTTTGAAATTCAAATTCTGGTATCCATGTCGACATCATGGTAGGGACCATGTCGACATGTGCTAGTGAATTTTCATGAATTACTTTTCCTAGGTTCTCTAATAAATATATATATATATATATATATATATACACACTCTATTATTTTTAATGTCTATATATATGGAATATTAGTAGAATTATAGTATATTCCACATTATATCAAAATAATAATAAAATAATAATAAAAATAATAAAATAATAATGAAATAATAGTAAAAAAATAAAATTCAAATAACACACCAATTCAAAATCAATCAATCAAGCATCTAAGTCTAAGCAAGCAATTTCAACCAATTGTACTGTAAACGTGTACCTATTTCTGAGTCCGTTTCTCTGAATTCGTCGGAGTCGTGAACTGCCGTGGAACACAAATTCGAATTATATGTCTTATGATCATCATCACTTGAGGACGAATCTGAGTCATCTAGAGTAGCAGTAAATGCACGCTTCCATTTCTTTGCTGGATCATTGTTCATCGGAGGATTTTGCCTATCTGGATACAGACAGTCACTTTTGATGTGGCCTAGTTCATCACAGTTGAAACATTTGACATTGTTTGGCACTATATTCTGATTTCCAGAGTTCTTATAGTTGTTTCTCTTGAGATTATTCATCTTTCTGTATTTCAGGAATTTCCTAAATTTTCTGGTCATCAAGGCTACCTCTTCATCATTATCCCTGTTTGAATCTGATCCATCAGTCAATGCATTGAATGCTATTGATTTCTTTTCAGATGTTTTGCTTTCTCTTCTCCCGATCATTTGAACTTCATACGACATTAGATTTCCAATTAATTCTTTTATCTTTAAAGTACTGATGTCATTTTCCTCTTCGATAGCAAATGTCTTTTGATCCCATTCTGGGGTAAAAGAATTTAAAATCTTTCTGACTTGATCTTCTTCAGAAAATTCCTTTCCCAAAGATATCAAAGAATGCACAATATCCAGAAATCTACTATACATATCTGAAATAGACTCATTAGGATTCATTTTAAATAATTGAAACTGATTTGTGAGCATGGAAATTTTGGTCTGTTTATCTTTGCTTGTTCCTTTGTGAGTAACCTGCAAAGTTTTCCATATTTCATATGCAGACTTACAAACTGGCACTCTATTGAATTCATTTCTATCTAGTGAACAAAACAAAATATTCATTGCCTTCGAATTATTTTGTGCAACGGTCTTTTGCTCAGCATTCCACTATACAAAATCAGTTGTGGGTTCAGAATATTCAGTTGTGTAATATTCAGAATATTCAGTTTGTTTAATATTCCAAGTATCTAATCCTATAGATTGTAAATATATTTTCATCCTACATGCTTAATATGCATAGTTACTGCCATTAAAAAGTGGTGGTCTGACAGTAGACTGACCTTCTACAAATGAACTAGTGACAGGAATACTAGTGTTAGTAACAATACCAGTGTTGGTAGCCATTTTGAATATTTTTCAAAAATCAGATTATGAAACTTTTTGAAAACCTTGCTCTGATACCAATTGTGAGAAATGCGGATTACGGATCTTAAGGCTAGAGTTAACACTAGAGAGAGGTGAATAGTGTTTATAAAGAATTACTAAATCTTTTTGATTTTACGTTGATTTATACATAGATGTATGCAATATGCAGATATAGGTTTGATCACAGAAACAAACACTGATGCAAAAATAAAATAAAAACAGTAAAGAAAAGAACACGCCGAATTTTATACTGGTTCGGAGTTACCCTACATCCAGTCCCGCACACAAGTACGGATTTCTTTTCAAAAGCAATCTTTTATAATTACACCCTCGATTTCAAGGCTATGAGGTACACCCTCCAGAATCACAATCCTCTGGGTAGAGATACTTGATTTTCCAGACCACAAGTTCACCCACTTGATTTTACGGGCAACAGGTTCACCTAATTGATTTCCCAAGGCTACAATCACAACTTATCTCGCTTGATTGATTTTCAAAGCTACAATCACACCTTTTCTCGCTAAGTTAATTACAAAAAGCCTATAACTCTAAATAGCACTGAGGATCTTCTTGAGAGAGTGATAGAGAATCAAACTACGAATGATCGAGTTCGATTTAATGTTGATTTCGGCAGAGTAATGGTAAGAATATGTATTAAGAAAAGTGGAAGAAGAAGGGTAGTGAAAAACCAGAAAATCTAATGTAAAATTCGTTGAAACCGACCCCTATTTATAGAAGAATAACAGTCATGTCCATTCGTGAAGAGTTATGACGAATAGACACTTCTTTTGAAATTTAAATTTTAAACTCAACCGACACCATGTCGACATGGTCACCATGAGTATGTCGACATCCCAAAGCATTTTTTGATAATTTGATTTTCTTTGAAAATAACCTTTGTCTTATATTAAAACTACTTAAAACTTTATAAATATACTTGCCTATAGTTAAAATTCATAAGTAAATATAAAGAATAATATATATATAATTTAACTATAATTTTATTTAAATTTAAGTATAAATATTTAAAAATTAAATATATTATATTAAAGATAATTTAAAATCAGGAGTAATTTGACTTTGAAATTAAAGATGATTTTGAAGCTAAAATTATTAAAATCAGGATAGAGTTTTTTGATGCTTTTAAAAGGAAGGTTTTGAAATCATTTTGAAAACAAGATATACTTTTGAAAAATCATTTTGAATAAAAGGTTAGCGGATACAAAACAATGTTCCACCAGATTTTTTGTAGGTTCCATCCTACTTAGGGTTCCATCCCTTTAACAGGCTCGAAGTGGATTCCATTCCACGAATAAATTGGATTTTAAGATGCCAGTGCTTTTCAATTAGTTTTAACAAAATTTCTAATTAAAGAATAAATTACTTGAATTCTTGAACTCTTGATAATCTTGATACTCATGAGTCTTCAATCTTTTTTTGAGTAGAACGGATGTGTAGCGTGAAACTACATAGCCGATTAGAGTTAAATATTAATATAGTAATATTATGATCAACAAGCCTGATCATTGGCTGAAAAAAGATTTGAAACAACAAACATCAGTAGCAGATAACCAAATAAAGAGACATAGTACCAACCCTAACCAATATGTACATCAATCCAAGCCAGATAGAGGTATAAAAGGAGAGATACATTCGACTATCACATATGAATTCCAACCAACCAATCGTCTAGGAGATGAAGAAGGAGCGTCAATCCTGAGTATGCGGACCCATCGGCGCGACAGAAGAAGAATTACCCGCCGACTCCGTTGGGGGAGATCTGGGTGTCCGAAGACGGAGCCTGACTGGTGCAGAGAAGCTGGAGCTTGACCAAACAGCAAAGATATTAATTCTTCTATTGCAAATATACACCCTCGAACTCTTAGGTTGGTTAAAAACACCGGTGTTTCTCTCTTTCCATATCACCCAACAAAAAATGTCTGGAAACGAGTCAAGCCTAGGATCTGGGGCATTGTACTGCTAAAATTCAAAGAAATTAGAAACTGATGGAATGAAACCAAAAATATGAGCACTTGTTGAAGCCTAAAAATCAATCTTGATATCTTGAATCTCTATACTGTACAGTCTTCATTCTTGTTACCTGCATGGTTAAATCCTGCATATATATATATATCTGTGTGTGTGTGTGTGTGTGTGTCTAAACTTAAAATGTTAGTATTTATATTTTATAATCTATTCTAAGGTTGTTGTCATCAAAATCATCATCTCACGGACTAACAGGGCGGTATGGGCGAACGTGGAAAGTATGGATGAGGACATGTCAATATATATATTATTTTGATTTAATTTACAAAAACCAAGCTTTAACATCCGAAAATCTTGAACTCCAAACGAGCTATGCCGCTTGGCATTTCTATATGTAATACGTCTATTTTGAACTAGTGGAACTAGTCTCGAGACCTAAGTTGGTCATATATAGAAGATAACTTTTTAAAAATATTATATTATATAAATTCCAAAATTAATTTATACGCGTGTCGATCTTCATGACAAAACGATACGTCCAATCATCATGAAATTCGACGGCATATAATAATACAGTGTTATGGGTCCAATGGAACTGTTTTCATTGAAATACTAGATAGTGCTCCGGGATTATATTTTCATATGTTAATTTAAACGAGTTATTGTCAAAACTAGTTTATTCACTTTTAATTCAAATTCAAAAGTTTACTATCTCCATTCCTATTTAAATAGCATTTAAATCAACTTTGGAAATCATTTCCATTCTTTCAAATTCAAGATTCAATTACTTTAAATATTTCCAAAGACACTATAATTATCAAATAAATTATTATTACTGAAAACTAAGTTATTTAATTTATAAATTTAACTTTTCAATATTCAAAAATCAATTTAAATATTCCAAAATCAATTTACTAAAATTCTGGGTCATTACATTCTTCCCCCTTAAATGAATTTAGTTCTCGAAATTAGCAAGTAAGGAAACACCCAAATCCATGGACTTTTCAAAACCGATTAGTTGAAATAGATTGCCAATTTCTTTTATGTCTTTAATTTTTCAAATCAATTTGTTGAAACTTTGCTATCAACTTTTCTAAGTCTTTATATTTATTCATAGTTACTAGCTAATACCATTCAAGTTAAACATCAAATTTTAGTTGTCAAAAATTTCTTCAAAATTTCTCAAATTTTTTCTACCAGCTTATATTTACGAAAATTTTGCCAGCGTCTTCTTTGCACGGCTAGATCGAAACAATTATTACTCGCCGCTACAATCCAAACCAAAAAAAGAAAACAAAAGCCAAGTGGCTCAATCATAAAACTATCAAACTAAACAACAAAATAAACATGTTACCTGTTTGTCGGGCAACCACATTCTACTCATGAAACCATAGGCATCAAACTAGCTTTTACTTCTATATACCTGCATCTTATTTATCAATGATATCCATTCATATAATTCATAATCATATTAGTTTGTATTTTCAATTATTAAATTTAATTTAAGCTCGTATGATGTACATATACTATCCGTATGTAATATCAAATCCAATTGCTCGCTTGATTATATAATTTCACTTCCGAACTAGTATCGCTCACATGACCACTATAATGCAGATTCAGATCTAGTTTTCTGATTAGAAACCATCATCCTCCTTGCACAGCAATATACTATGATAGAGAACTCCAGAGTCAATCAAAAATCCAAGTCCAGTGTTCGTCATCAAGAATCGAGCGAAAAATCCTAACTCGGACCGTTGTAAATCATCTTAAAAATCATGTACTTTGCATCTGGATTAATAGTTAGGTAAATAAAATAATATACGTAAAACTTACATATTTATTTCAATTGGTTTCTCACTATTCAAATTCTTTTATTTACATTCATTTATTCATAATCAATATTCATATTGCTCTATTCACATCTACTTATTATTTAGTATGTTCCTCAATACTAATGTCACTTTAAGAACCATTCCATCAAATTTTACTCTAGTTTATTATAAACATATTATACAACACCACTTCTCATATTTATTTTCACTTTACAACTTAAGTTCATATTCGTTTTGAATCAAATTCAATTCCATTTAACTCATTTCATTATTCAATTCTATCAAACAACATTCCAAACCATATTCAATTCACTAATTTATTTAAATAGCCATTTATTAATTCATTTCAAATCACAATCAATTTCATTTCCAAAAATCGTTTCATTTAACTTAACTTAAGTTAAATCTTCACTTTAAATTTGCTTTTCTCAACATTCATATTCAACAATTCAAAATTTTGTTTTACTTACTAATTCTCGAAACTTATAAGTTATAAAACTCATTTTCTCATATTTTCATAAAAAACTTGAATGAAAATTTTCAGATTTTAAGCATCCTATTCTTATTTGAGATTATTTTGAACAAAACTATAAATAATTCCTTTTTATTCCAAATTATACTTTTGAATTTTAAACAAAAACTAGTTTTTCCAAAACAACACTCCAATGGTAGCAATTCCTCTCTTAGAAACCCGAAAATGAATGTTGATGATGCTGCAGTCATTATTAAAATTATTTTCCAATGACCGAAGTGAGTTCAGTTCTTTTATTTCTTTTAAATCCTTTGAAAAAAAATTCTAGTCAGAATATTCCAAATCAATACCATTATTATTTTCCAAAACTTTGAGAAAACGATTTCCAAAAGCAACGAGACTTAAATTCTCAAATTCTCAGCTTTTAAATCCTTTTTATTTACAAATTATATTTATAAATTTCCATTATATATAGTTTCGCTTTGGTTATATAAAACCATTTCTTGATTGTTTATCTTTGTTTATATTACAATAATAACAACTTTTGTTAGAACAAAGCAACAAATAACAATTGATAATAATCAAATATTATCACACTATCAACCAAACACACTATCTATAACTATAATAATTTCTAAAAAATTATTCTTTAATATATAAAATATAATTAAGATAAAATTATTTTATTTACCCTGTTACAAAACAATACTATGTTGAATTGCTCTATTCAAGTGTTTAGAGATCCCTATCAACAACGTTAATTACTTGTATTGACTAGAATCCATAAGCCACTCGACAAATCAATCAATACAATATACATATTTTTATATCACCAACAAATACGTGCTCATATATATACACCTAAACTCATAATAAGGAATTCCATTACCTTATCTCTTAATAAGTTACCCCACCAAAGCCAAGGTTCTCGCTTAACTTGGCTTTGATACCAAATATAACAATTTGGGGGTTTTTGACCCTCGAAAATCAAAACTAATACATCCAATATATTGTGTGCCGAGCAATAGAATGCCAGAAAACGTAATTATTAGGGGAAAAGTAGAAGGATGAAGATAAGAAGAAAGAAGAAAGAAAACTAAACAACACAAAAGCTCACATCGGAACGAATAATCTATAATATACAACAAATCTTTACACAAAGAAGAAACATAATATACATATATAAATGAGAGCACATTAACCTATCTCAGCCTGGACAGTTATAATAGCATGTCCGCACAATTTTACATATATAAATGAGAGCACATTAACCTATCTTAGCCTGGACAGTTATAATAGCATGTTCGCACAATTTTCTGATAAATACAACCAATGGACAACACAACGGAACACAAAGAAATACGTAGATACATCTTGGGCCACCAGCTCGTCCCTTGTGCTCCAATTCATCCAAAGCAATCTGTAATATGTTCTGCCTGACCCAAGCAATATAATAAAATAACATCCGAGTCAGTTTGGTAAACCACCTTGAGATACACACACCTCAATTGAATTTTAAAGTTATAAAAACCTTTCAAAAATAAAAGGTATCTCGTAAGACCACACCGCACATAAACACAGACAAATTTTTACCTTACTATAACTAAACCATTTCATAGGAATTTTCTGTTATTATAATTGTGTCTAGATACAAATACTTATTAATCATAGCTGAAATTGTTACATTAATTAAAATCTAGCTATACAACTAAAACCGTAAAGGCTCGTATTGGAGAATGGGTTCCATATAATGACTGGGCTACTTGGGTACCGTCCATTATGGTGCGTCTCTAGATAAAATAACACTGACGTCGAACCTATCGACCCTGCCAACATAGAACCGGCCCACCATTTACTGGATAGTACCGAATATGATCACCCCTTATTTAGTGGGCCCAAAGCATACAAATCAAAGATAATATTGACTCTAGATAGGGGTGATCATAGCCAACTTAAGAGTGACTCACTTAGCCCTGCTGCATCTTTCCTGTTTTAGTCATTCCCAGTTGATGAGGCTTGATGTTGTGTTTACCTTTCATATACCACTTTCCACTTGGAATTATAACACTGCCCTCCAAGCAGCAATGCAGTACCAACATTCATCCGTACAAGGTCATTCTGGGACTGAACAAAATGCTTGAGAGCACCGTCTTCAACCCCCTCGTCTTCAAGAAGTCTTCACTCTGAAATGCTTGAGTTGGATCGAAGTGGTTTTCGGGTAACATATTTGATCCTTATCTTTTCGAAATAACACTTGATATTTTCTGGTAACCACAACTCCAGTTCTTTAGGAAATTAACAGTCAAAGATAAGTGCAGAGGTCACTTCTTAACCACCAGTGGATGGATTTCCTTATCATTTGTACTAGGGAACAAAACATGATTTATACGCATGGTACAACATCATCGAAGATGACTGTGCCATATAACTCATGTGTTTCCCCTAGATATTTCCAAAATTACATTTTGGGTCCATATTCGGCAGTCAATTATTTATCTACCGAATAAACAAACATCCAAATCAGGAATTTATTTCAAATGGGAAAACCACCATTGGTTAAGCACATAAGCAACCACTATCCTAATTTTTTCATTAATTAAATCCATTTTTATAATACTTGCATAAAAATACTTTTACAAAGACATATTCATAAATCTCTATATTTCAATACTTGGAAAATATCTATATACTTATCTCAACGGTGTAAGTATATTCACGAACTCTAAGGGAGATTTCCTTTTTATACAATTCTAAATCATTTATTAACTCTATTATAATTGCTA
This sequence comes from Allium cepa, assembly GCA_030765085.1. Lineage (NCBI taxonomy): Eukaryota > Viridiplantae > Streptophyta > Magnoliopsida > Asparagales > Amaryllidaceae > Allium > Allium cepa. The sequence goes on from CM060931.1 coordinate 39,404,420, forward strand.
AAACCATTTATAAAACTCTTTATAGAAGCCCCTTATAAACCCAACTTCCATTTCCAATTATAAACTCTTTTATAAATTTCAAAACATTTATGTACTCTTTATGAATAAAAAACTATTTATAAAATTCTTCTTATAAATTTATAAACTCATTTCTAAAATTCTTTTAAATGTATCTAAAAATATATATATAACTCATTTTATCTTGTAAATAATCTCCCTTTAAGTCTCCAAATCATCCTACAAAACTCTTCTTCTAAAGCCCAAATCTATTTATAAAACTTTATTTATAAATCTCGAACATTTATAAATAAATAAAATTATTTACTGCAGACACTATTATATAATAATATTTATTAATAATAAACCTTATAAACAAAAAATAAATAAATATTTACTAACCTTGAAAAGTCTTAAAATACTAATTATTAATTTCAAAGACATTAGTTATAAACACTAATAATTAATTTTCAACCTTATTATATATAATAACAATTAATTTAAAAAGAAATATTAATAAATTATTATAATTAATTTCAACACATATTAATTGTTTAAATAATTAATCTTCAAAATATTAACATTTTGATAAATAATCCTAAAATGATATTAATTATAAATAAGTAACTTTAAAACAATATTAAATATAAATAAATAAATTTTGAAAACAATATTACATGTTAATAGATAACTTTTTAAAACGATAATAAATAAATTTTAAAAACCCTATTAAATATAAATAAATAACTTTGAACAAGATAGATAGAAATGTTGGAATAAAATTAAAATTAAATCTTTTAGAACAAAATATTTCTAAAATCCAATTTCGAATTTAAAATCATTACCTGTCTCAAAGTCAATTCCAAATTAAATGGCAATTTATAGTATTTTAAAACACTAATTTTGAGGCCAATAGTCATTCAGCGCTTAACCAATGTTGATACTGATTTTCTATTACCATTGGTCTAAGTTTGAGCATATAGCATTGCCATAACCCATAGTGTCTATAATCAGGTTTTAATATCCCAAAATTCATTTGACATGAATATTATTAAAATTAAAACTAAAAACAGCGAGGAATCTCATTGGATCCCCACAACCTGTCCCCCTGCATCACAACTCATATATATAAACACATATATAAATAAACTTTAAAGGTGGCGAGGAATCCTGTTGGATCCCTCCCCTGTTTTCCTACAATTGATTTCAAATATTAATCGTTTCTAAAGCGACAATTCATCAAAACCAAACAATCCACATATAAACAACCAAACATCCAATTAATAATTTGTATCAACTACGTAATATTTCTAATTAACCAAAGAGGTGAGTTAACTCATCGAAATTTCTGTTGTTACCGAGGCGTTCAAGTTTGGAACTAAAATCGAAATGACGTCCGATTTAATCCAAATTCCAACAATTTTCAAATACGTCCACACCAGTTCCATCCTGAAGCTTACATCATCATGAGCTTAACAAAAAAATCCATGCCTCGATTGGACCTCGTACAATAGAGTGATTAAAATTTAATTTATTGATATTTAAATTAATAATTAATAAAATAATTATATAACTAACCATAATCACATTCTTAATCCATCTTCCACCTTGCTAATCTTCCTCTCATAAATGATAGCCATCACTAATCGTGCGTGCACACCGCCCCGCAACCCACACTCGATGAAATCAAACTTTGATTGCACTGTCAAACTCTTCTTCGCGATCTCCATCTGCCCCGCACCATCACTACAAGCTTGTGCCTCCTCTTCAAATCTCGTCCTCAGCCCCTCCATGCCCTACAGCTACGGATAGAAATGGAGCAGGCAATATGTTAGGTATGCATCCTTTGCCATTATCCCGCTACCCATTTATGCCTCCCATCCCCGCCGCCCCATCCCCGTTTAATGCCCAACAGATTCGAGTAGGGGAATACCCAATGGTTATGGGGAACCCGCTAGGTACCCATTCAGGTAAGATGAAGAAAAATAAAAATAAATGGTAATTTTTTTTTAAAATTTAATTCAAACGAATATTAATTATAAATCATAATCCCCAAAAGATAAAAGATAGGCCTTCAAGTTTAAAACAAAAACCATAACCAACCACATAGTCAGAATTTCATAACTCTTAATAATTTAAAAAGTAGACATCATAAGAAGCAAAATGAAACTGAAATAGTCATGGTGACAAAGTCTTCAAAAAAAGGTCTTCACACTTGAAATTCATAATGACCACCAGCTCACCACCATCATTTGATCTTCATGATTTAAGCATCAAAATTCACAAAACTTGGACCCTACACCGTTAAAAAAAGAAAGTCAAGAATACTAATTGTTAGTAAATAAGAAAAAAATACAAATAAACAACTTACCGCTTCATCATCTATTATGTCTTCAAAGAATGTTTGATATTTCTCTCCATCTGAATGTATATCTAGAAAGGAATAAAAATAAGTACCATTAGAAATAAATTAAATTACAAGAGAATAATTTAGAAAAATCATACCAAATTTGTCATCCCATAACCAATTTTATGCACAAACTAAAGCTTCTAATGTATAAGGATGAAGCCTATTATGATGATGAGTCCAATGTCTTCCATTAGTGCTACAAGCAGACTCTAAAGTAACTGTAGACACTAGCATAGCTGAAATATCTCTAGCAACTTGCTGTAATATAGGATACTTGAGTCCATTTGTCTTCCACCGTGCTAAAATATCAAATTCTTCATTTCTTAGCAAAACACTTTCTTTTAAGTAAAAATCTAACTGAGACTTGCAAGTATCCATAGTTAATGTGCTACTCACAAAAAAATCATAACCAGCCAAAAAATCTATAGATTAATCAATAACCATACCAACTTTAGAACTATGCAATGAGGAATCAAAAGCAGTTTCTATACCACTACTTGGTTTGTATTCTTTCACTAAATCATAAGTCAACTTCCTGATTCGGTCAACATGAATTTGGGGAAAGAAATATTCAATCAACTTCATCTTAAACCTTGGATCCAAAATAGTTTCTATGACTAGAATTCCATGTATGACAGACCAATATCGGTCAAAATTTTCAATCATATTTACAAACATCATCTTAATCTTCACATATGTTGATCTAAGGAACTCCCTTAGCATAAATCGAATTTCACAAATTTTAGGGAAAAACATATTAGTAGTGGGATATTTGGTCCCAAAAAACATCTCAGTCACATTGTAAAACAACTTCAACTTGTCACACAACAATTTTACTAAAAGCTAATCTTAATCACTAGATGCTTGTTCGTAATTTTTCTTAGTGTGTTTAGACGATTAAAAACATCCTTATAACAATGGCACTCATATGCATCAAATAAGTAGAATTCCACCTAGTTTTACAATCAAGAACTAACTTTATCTTACTTGGAAAAGATAATCTATTCTTAGCCTCCTCAAAATTTTCCACTCATTTAGGCATTGCAGTCAAATAAATTACACTATCATGAATAGTTTCCATTCCACCTTGTATTGCACCTAATCCTTGTTTAACATTCAAATTCAAGATATTAGCACAACATTCCATATGAAGTAATTCCCCTTTCAGCAGTAAATTATCATTTCTCAACTTTTCTTTCATCTCATTCATCATGGAAATATTAACACTACAGTTAACTAATGTCTAAGTAGATAACTTACGATCAATGGACTATGCAACCAAACATTCCATCAATTCTTTTGTTAGTGTTTTAGCAATAAGAGGAGAAGACACATATATATACCTATAATTATGAAAAAGAGTCTAATTAGTATACAAATATTCAATTATAAATCAAAATTCAAATTCTTTTAAGAAAGACTAGTAAGTTACCTTATTATCTTGCCTCGCGAAATCCATGAATCATCGATATAGTGTGCAGTTACCACCATGTATCCTCTTTTCTAATTAGTGGTTGTCCACATATCAGTTATGGCTACAATTCTACCTTGATTGGTACTCGGTATTGTCTTTAGCTTTGCCTTCTCACTCTTATATATATATATATATATATATATATATATATATATCTTTATGATATCACTCCTAATGGTAGGTCGAGATACATGCTTGCATAATGGTTGAATCAAGTAAACAAAACTTCTATATCCAACATGTTCTGCCATATTAAGTGGATACTCATGCAAAATGATCATTTTAGCAAGTTCTTCCCTTGAAAATTGTTGATCAAATGTGTGAGAGCCAAGTGTTGTAGGTCCATCTTTTTTCTTAATAGGATTCAAGATGGATTGCTTTATGTCTGATGCTTTCTAAGTGGACATATCTTGAAATGTTCATGTAAGTGTGTAGTCCCATTTATGCTTGCTCCACTTAATTTTTTCTCACAGTAGTTGCAAATAGCCTTATCAACTCCATTGACCTTTGCTTCTAAGTGAAGCCAAACAACAGAAGTTTGTCTTTTATTTTTGTTTCACTACCAATCTCACAGTATATAATTGATGGTGGAATACTAATATCATATGGTGAAACAAAAGAATTGAACTCTACAACTAAGGATGGTATGGATTCATTATTTCGTCCAACTGTAGATGGAACATCATCTGTTGTTACCTATGGAGAACTTTCAATCTCACTCATTGTTGGACTACAAAGTACAAACACCAAATTATTAGAATTCTCAAAAAATGGTGAATGAGATATGTCCCACATCGCCAAAAATATGTTAATTTTCTGATTTATATAGTATACTCTCAATTCTTATATTGGCCCTTAGGGTCAAGTAATTTTGTGCGAGGGGGAGGACCTATATGGTCATGGACTACACACGCATGCGCCATTGCCCGTCTGACCGATTGAACCGGGGCAGGTCGACGCGGGTGCAATTGGATCATGTTATATTTTTGTTGTACGGAAATAAATGATTTTTTACTGTTTAAATTCAAAAAGAAACGACTATGGGATTGAATGCGACTGTTGCAAACTGCAATAGTTTCTGAGGTTGCAAACGAAGAGACACGACTATTGCAAACAGCAACAATTTTCGGACGTACCAAACGAAAAGGCACGATTGTTGCGAACAACAACAATTTTTGACCGTTACAAATGAAGAGGCACGACTGCTGCTAACAGCAACAGTTTTCGGCCATTGCAAAACAAAGAGGCGTGACTGTTGCGAGCAGTAACGCTTTTTGGCGTTGCAAATGAAGGGATGCTACTATTCTCAACGGGTGTAGACATTGGGAATTTGGCTATAAATAAGGAGGAAACCTGATCACTTTACTCACTCAATTATTCCGAATTTTCTCCTCTTCCTCTTCGTTTCTTAATATCTACAATCCATGCGCTTTTGCATATCACACAGAAGATCAAACACATCACAATCTCGAGCAGATCACGTCTGTTGTATCTTAGGAGACTTTGAATAAAGTCTTAGGGGAATGGTTACGACAAGCCTCAGACGTAATTTCCTTCTTTAACTGGTTAGATTTCTAGTTTATTTATATATTTATATATATACATATATATATATATATATATATATATTTATATCTTTTTATTTCTGCGTTGTAATATTTCTTTAAATAGTATAACGCTTGATTTAGCACTATAGTTATTATTGCTATAGTTGTTACTTTGTTGTTGTAATTAATTACAACATACTTAGTGTTAAATAACTAATACAGAATTCCAGAGTAGTGGAAATCTGAGTTGTAAACTTGTGAGACAAGTTTATTATTGATTCGTCTCTGTTTTGGTATAATAGACCTATAACATCTTAAGACTTTGTTTTTTCGCTAAAACAGAGATTGAAAAAGTTAAACTATCAACAAAGGCTATTACTCACAACAGTCCCGATCCATTCAAAGGAGATGGTGATGACTTTATAACATGGCAAAATCAAATGCTATTTTATCTCACCACACTCGGTTTGCACCGGTATCTCGAGGAGGAGGAACCGATTCCTGCACCAGGAAAGGAATCAGATGCTAATATATGGAAGCATTCTGATTTTCTATGCAGAAATTATATTCTGAATTGTCTCGACAAGGTGCTATACAAAGTATATCAGCCCCTAAAGACATCAAAAGCACTCAGGAATGCACTTGCCATGAAGTACAAGATGCAAAATATCAGTCTTAAGAAATTCATCGTAGACAAATTCATGGATTACAAGATGGTTGACTCCAAACCGGTGACTGCTCATTTGCATGAACTGCAAATCATCATTCATGAACTCGAAGCGGAAGGTCATAAGGTTTGAGAATCGTTTTTGATTGAAGCCATCTCAGAAAAATTGCCGCCGTCATAGAGAAATTACTACAACTATATAAAGCATAAGAAAAAGGAAATCTCTTTACAGAATTTCGTAGTCCGACTAAAAATTGAGGCAAATAAGCGTGGAGTTACAAAACCAAGTGAGGAGGCATTTGTGGCTAAAGGGTCAAAGAAAAAACAAAAAGAAGAATTTCCAGAAGAAAAGGAAAGCTTCAAACAACAAACCAAAAGACAACAAATGAACCAAAATGTTTAATGGCGAGTGTTGAGTTTATGGAAAAGTTAGACATGCCGCTAGAGATTGCAGGCACAAAAAGGGACACAACAGAGAGGCAAATATAGTAGACAACATAGAAGTAGACGAGTCCAACTTCTCGGCATTTGTATTTGAATGCAACTTGGTTCAAAATCCTAACCAATGATGGGTAGACACAGGCACTACTCGTCATGTCTGCTCTGACAAATCCATGTTTTCTACATACCAGAAATTCAATCACGAAGAAAAACTCTATATGGGTAATTCTGCAGTATCCATGATCGAAGGTAGTGGCATCGTAATCCTCCAGTTTACTTCTGAAAAAACTATCAAGTTGAAGATGTGCTCCACGTTCCATACATACGTAAGATCTCATCTCTGGTGCAGTACTATCAAAAAAAGGATTCAAAATGGTGTTCGAGTCAGACAAGATGGTTCTGTCCAAAGCTGGAATGTATATCGGAAGGGGATATTTATGTGATGGCCTATATAAGGAAAATGTAGCCATTATTGGCAATAAAACCATGTATTCTGATTGTGCTATTAATAAAATTGAAGTTTCTTACTTGCTTGAGCACGAAATTTTACAATGGCATGATAGATTGGGACACATAAATTTCCGAAAAATGAAAACATTATCAAGCTTGGGATTAATTCCGAAATTTCAAGTAGATAAGAACTACCAATGTGAGACATGTGTAGAAGCAAAAATGGTAGAAAAACCATTTCTATCTTTTGATAGAAGCACCGAACCACTAGGTCTGGTTCATACAAATTTATGTGATTTTAAATCGTTACCTACAAGAACCTACGAGAAGTAGGAAAAAGTACTTTATCACGTTTATTGACGATTATACGCGATATTGCTATGTATATCTTTTGAATGGTAAAGATGAAGCAATCACATCATTTATAAAGTATAAGGCTAAAGTAGAAAATCAGTTAAATAAAAAGATCAAGATATTGAGATTTGATCGAGGTGGAGAATATGAATCACCATTTGAACAGTCTGTGCCAAAAATGATATAATTCATCAAACAATAGCTCCATATTCACCACAACAAAATGATATAGCCGAGAGGAAGAACAAAACGTTAAAAGATATGATTAATACCATGCTTTTAACCTCTGGTCTACCGACCAACTTGTGGGGGGAAGTCTTAAATATGTCTAATCACATATTAAACAAAGTCCCTCACAATAAAATAGGAACAATTCCATATGAGATTTGGAAAGGACACAAACAAAGCTTTAAATATGTCAAAGTGCGGGGGTGCTCGGCAAAATTTCCATTTTTGCCTCCCAAGAGAGTCAAACTTGGACCAAAAACGGTAGATTGTTACTATCTAGGGCCAGCCCAAAATAGTAGCGCCTATAGATTTTTGGTATTCAAGTCTGATATAGATGATATTTATGTAAATACAATCATGGAATCTAGAGATGCCTCATTCTTTGAAGACGTATTTTCACACAAAAGGAATGAAGGGAATAATATCCCTAAAAGGACAATAGAAGAATCAAATAATTCATATGAAGATGAAACTCATCATGAGATTGAAGAAGTTGAACAAAGAAAAAGCATAAGGCAAGGACTTTCCAAACATTTGGTTCGGATTTTTTCACATATGTGTTAGAACACGAACCTCAAACGTACAAGGAAGCAATGTCATCTTTTGAATCTTTATGTTGGAAAGAAGCAATCCAAAGTGAAATTTATTCAATTCTAAGTAATAAAACTTGCGAAATTGTTGATATTCCACCTAGAATAAAACCTATTAGATGTAAATGGATTTTCAAGAAGAAAATGAAAGCAGACGGCTCTATCGACAAGTATAAAGCTAGATTAGTAGCCAGAGGATATCGTCAAAAAGAAGGAATAGACTTCTTTGATACATATTCGCCTGTAACACAAATAACCTCTATAAGAATGCTAATAGCTATTGCATCAATCTACAATCTAGAAATTCATCAAATGGATGCAAAGGCAGAATTCTTAACTGGAGATCTCGATGAAAGATCTACATGGAGCAACCTGAAGGTTTTGTTTCCAAAGGAAATGAAAACAAAGTCTATAGATTAGTAAAACCACTATACGAACCAAAACAAGCTCCAAAACAATGGCATACAAAATTTGATAGTGTCATGATGAGAAATGGTTTTCGTATAAACTAATGCGATAAGTGTTATTATAAACAAATTAGACAATCATAAGTGATAATTTGTTTATATGTAGACGATATATTAATATTTGGTCCAAATATTCAGGTAATAGAGACCATAAAGAAGACGTTAATTAGAAAATTCGATATGAAAGACTTAGGAGTTGCAGACGTTATTTTGAGAATCAAAATAATAAGAACACCTAATGGAATTGAATTATCTCAATCACATTATGTACACAAAGTGATTGAAAAGTTTCAGAATTTTGGAATTAAAGGAGTAAAAACACATTTTAATCCATCACAAGTACTGCATAAAAACACTAATAAGAGTGTAATGTAACTGGAATACTCTCGTGTAATAGGATGTCTCATGTATCTCATTAATTGCACAAGACCATATATAGCTTATGCAGTAAGTCGACTGAGCAGGTATACAAGCAATCCAGGAAAAGAACATTGGAAAGCACTAATAAGAGTGCTTGGATGTTTAAGAAATACCATAAATTATTCCTTACATTATATCCGGCCGTTTTAGAAGGATATAGTGATGCAAACTGGATCGATGATTCATAGGAATCAAAATCAACAAGTGATTATGTCTTTACCTTAGCAGGGGCAGCAATGTCATGGAAATCTACTAAACAAACATGCATAGCTCGATCCACCATGGAATCGTAGTTCATAGCTTTAGATAAAGTAGGTGAAGAAGCAGAATGGCTTTGTCATTTTTTAGAAGATATTCTATTTTAGCCTAAACCTGTACCGGCCATATGCATACACTGTGATAACCAAGCTGCGCTAAGCAAAGTGCATAACTTTGTATATAATGGAAAGTCATGATACATTCGTCGGCGTCATAACACAGTTAGGCAGTTACTCTCAAATAGGACTATTTCCATAGATTATGTGAGAACAAATGATAACCTAGCCGATCCATTTACTAAAGCTTTATCAAGAGAGAAAATTAACTGCGCATCGAGGGGAATGGGTTTAAAAGCCTAAACCATCAAGAGTTACCTTATACGGAAACCTATCCTAGTGACTGGAGATCCCACGGACTAGGATCAATAGGCAAACTAGTTTTGAGTAACTCAAGACGTAATACATTTGCTTGGACATAATCTAACTCCATTCCAATGGTGCACAATATAAATGCATGCCTACAGAAGTATTTAAAGGTTAAAACTATGTTTTTTAATGATGATCATATCTTGAATATAACAAGTGGGTATATGTAGGATACTCTTAAAGGTTGCGATCATCTATGTTAGTTTGAGATGGGTCAGCTCTATGAGAATATTAAAGGCTTTTATTCTCTATAAACACTCGTAGAACCAAAAATTGTTCAGGACCAAAATGAACACAACCAAGAGATTGGATGTGAAGGAAAATAATGCTTTGTAAAGCTTATTATCTGGTTATACATTAATAACTGACGGTTCAAGATGAAATAATTCACCGATTAGCCAAGTATATCCAATAAGTTTTAACTAGGGAAAGTTCAAAGTGAATATCTATTTATCCTCGATATAGCATTATTTTCATATGAACTATGTGACATTACACTTTGTGTGGGGGAGACATATATCGTCATTCATGTGGGGGATTGTTAGAATTCTCAAAAAATGACGGATGAGATATATCCCACATTGTCAAAAATATGTTAATTTTCTGGTTTATATAGTATACTCTCAATCCCTATATTGGCCGCTAGGGTAAGGTAATTTTGTACAAGGGGAGGACCTATATGGCCATGGACTAAAACATGTGTGCCGCCCCCGCCCATTCGACCGACCGAACTGGTCCGGGTCGGGTGTGGGTATGGGTCCAATAAGAGTGGACCGTGTTATATTTTTGTTGTATAGAAATAAATGGTTTTCTATTGTTTGAATTCAAAAGGAAGCAACTATTGGATTGGACGCGGTTGTTGCAAAATGCAACGACTGTTGCGAACCGCAACAGTTTTCAGCCGTTGCAAACAAAGAGGCGCGACTGTTGTGAACAACAACAGTTTTCGGCCGTTGTAAACGAAGAGGCGCGACTGTTGCGAACAACAACAGTTTTCGGCCGTTGCAAACGAAGAGGCGCGACTGTTGCGAACAGCAATAGTTTTCGACGATTGCAAAACGAAGAGGCATGACTGTTGCGAACACTAACGCTTTTTTGGCATTGCAAATGAAGGGATGCTACTTTTCTCAACGGGTGTAGCCATTGGAAATTCGGCTATAAATAAGTAGGAAACCTGATCACTTTACCCACTCAATTATTCCGAATTTTCTCTTCTTCCTCTTTATTTCATAATATCTACAATACGTGCGCTTTTGCATATCACAAGAAGGTCATACACATTACAATCTCAAGCAGATCACATCTTTTGTTCCTTGGGAGACTTTGAGTAAAGTCTTAAGGAAATTTTTACGGCAAGCCTTAGACGTAATTTCCTTCTTTAGCCAGTTAGATTTCTAGTTGATTTATATATTTATATATATTTGTATCGTTTTCTTTCGGCGTTACTATTTCTTTAAATAGTATAACGTTTGATTTAGGACTATAATTATTATTGCTATAGTTGTTACTTTGTTGTTGTAATTAATTACAACATACTTAGTGTTAAAATAACTAATACAGAATTCCAGAGTAGCAGAAATCTGAGTTGTAAACTTGTGAGGCAAGTTTATTATTGATTCGTCTCTATTTTGGTATAGTAGACCTATTACACAAATAAAATATTACTAAATAATTTTACAAATTTAATATATAAATAATACAACTGCCGATATCCTTACTAAGTGGCAGGGAGAATCAGAGAAGAGGACGGTGACAACGTCAGAGTTGCTGAGAAGAAGAAGCCAAATAGATGCAAATACAACTTTCCAGCTAATCTGACATAAGAAGCTATCAGCTATTTATCATACTATTAAAAAAAACAATTAAAGAAAATGTAGTCATACTACTGATAAATTAAAGTCTTTCATTGTTAAAGAATATGAATAAAAGTATAATATTCTAAGCAGAACAATGAAAGATGTCGAACAAGTTTCATTATTTTTGAAACCTGAATTATTTAAACGAGAGTTTATTGCATGTTGTAAAAATGTCCCTATAATGTTCGATGCTAGAAATAGAAAAAATGATAGTTATCCATAAAGAAGTATTTATACCCAGCTAGACTTTTAGCAGCAACAAGACGAAGGCGGCTATTTTTTACTGAGTGACTATTCTATATCTCTATGTTCATATGATATATATAATTTTCTTTTTATATAATAAATAAATATGGAAACCCAATAGACATAGCGTATGAAAGGACACTATTATTATAGAGCATTTAATACATAATAAAGGAAGATGAATAGTCAATAGAATCAATACTCAACATTATAAATAGAAACTATATACCGGGTCGGATATGGGGCGAATAGTATCACCCCCGTACCTGCCCTGGCACCATTTCATGTAATGGCCCATTTTTCCTTACCGTTTGAATTGACAATAAACCGCACATGTCCAACTCAAATTGCACGAATAAGCAGATCATTAAGGGTAGAAAGAAAATAAAGACAGAACAAAATCTCACACGAAAGGAATAACATATTATTTCAATAATAATCCTTACAGCGGAAAATTTTAAATATAATATCAGAGTCTAACCTAAATTCAGCTTGGACAGTTATAAACACCTGTCCTTACAATTGCTGGAAAACATCAAACTAAAACTATCAAACCACATTGGACAATAGAATACGTCCATACGATGATGAAGATCTCCAGCTCTCCTCTGGAAACTCCAACCGTCTTCAACTAAACTTGAAACTACTCGGATCTGACCCGAGTATTAAGAACACCCGGATCAAGCTTGATAAACCAGCGTGAGATATTCGAAATTTAAATGTATAGATCATGACGTTGTTATCAAAACATTTGAAAAGAAGGGTATCTCATGAGATCATGCCCATAAATAAACATAGACGGATTTTTACCTTATGATAACCAAAACATTTTTACACCAAAATACACTTGATATTATTTATAAGGACATACTTTTGAAAACAGTTTTCAAATAAACTTATTCAAATAAGGTATATACATGGACTAAGTCTAAGGTAATATCCTGGACTAGGTCAACGGAATATCCCAACGGAATATATGATACCAAAAGGGGTAGCTGAAATGTTTGCAAGTCATTACAGCTATTTTAGGAATATAATCAAAACCGTAAATCTCATATTAGGATTGGATTTCCCACGTGATAGGAAACTAGTGGAAAGATCAATCTATATCCATGGCTTATGTCCAAGACTCAGTCGCTGTTACACAACAACACAAATGGCTAAAAGTGGATATGATCTACGAAAAACATCCAAGGACTCGGACTTCGCATATCCCTGCCATGAGGCCCAGACGTATCTGGTTCCTAGGGCTCAGAATATCTGATAACCCAATCACTACTACCCGAAATGCGAGCATACATCTGACCACATAGAGTCCCATCATAACCAAAGTGTGAGGCTCGCAAGGCTAAGATTACCTTTCACATATCACATCTTTGAATGCCACACTAACATTCCTTTGATCACTATTTGACTCCCACAAGCATACAACCTCAGTGCACGTATGTCTCAGAGAAGGGTGTTAAGCTAAGAGAAGTTGTCTTCTCCGCCACCAAGAAGATGTACATTCATAAAAGTCAAACGTTGTGTCTCAGAAATGCCATGTCAAACATTTGTCCATACAAGTTCATTCTGGGACTGAACGAAACTAAAGGCACTATCCTACTACACTAATAGTGATTAGTCCTTGCAATCCGAAAAATCTCCATAACGGGGAGACCATTGCTATAAATAACTCTATAGTGGGAGCTACCCAGAGCATGTTCAACAAGTAGTCCTTAAGCTATGAAGATATATGGTCTTCAATAATCATCATCTTCAATATATCTTCACTTTCGAACGTATATATTGGTTCGAAGTGGTTTTCGGATAGGAATTACCCAAATCCGACTCCGGTTCCTTCAAAGCCAATCATCGCTTTAAAAAGATGTTAAGTTCATACGTGGATATCAATCATCAATCAATTACTTCATTTTCTATTTAAATCAAATATCTTTCTTAGATATATATTCTTTTCAATTTATTCCATTTTCTTTTCAAATGTATATGGAATCATTAAGCCTCATTTATCAAATCATTTAATTTATTCAAACCTTTCCTAAATCTTGGAATAATTCCAAATCATTTTCTGTTTACTTAGGAAACCTTTCCAAATCATTCATTAAATCTTAATCAAAAATTTCTTATATTCAAGTTATAACTTGTAACTTAGGAAAATATGCCCAAATCGTTCATTAAATCATAATCAAAGATTTCTTTCTTAACTTCAAATCATATTCTTGCAAATCGAACATTTTCATAATAGAGCACCACTGCCATCTTAAATATGGTAATTTTCATCTCCAGGGATTAATGGAAAGTTTCACCTTTAGGGACTAATGATCCAGGGACTAATGACAAGTTTCACCTCCAGGGAGTGATGGCAAGAAATCCTACACCATGAAGATCTTTATCTCCAATGATCTTTGTCTTTAATATGTTTTATTTTGAAAATTAGTTTGAAGGGGTTTTCGGATAGGAATCTCCCAAATCCGATCTCGGTTCCTTCGTACAAACCATCGAATAAAAGATTTAAATGGTTAGTTAACATTCAAAGAATTTTTTTCTTTTCTTTTATCTTGAAAAAGCTTAAATATAATCTTTTTGAGCATCCGGGCTTTCCTTTCGATCTATTCCACCACTCGCCTAAAAAGAGAAAATATAGGCCAGGTAAGTTCAGGGAATTGGTTGCTCCATCCCTAACCTTAGTTAAACACCTTATTTACCTTTCCAGATCTCACATGAAGGACAAATGTACTAGTAGTTTCCACATACTCAGTTTGTTACTACATTCAATATTCTTCACTTTTTATTTAAGTGGTATAAACAATTCATCTTAACAATTTATCAAAGCTCTTATTAAAACTTCCAAATCATCTTTACATTACTTAATTATTCCTTTAAATTCATTCACAAAAGATTTAGGAAAGAATTGTTAAGTTTAAACCTTTTTTTAAAAAGTTGTAGCAACGACAGCAGAAAAGTGCCGCGGAAAGTACTTTATAAGCTTATTTGATTCAAACAACTTTTTATTATTTGAAAATTAATATTTTCCATTACAAATCTCTTTTAAACCATTCTAATAGATTTATAAAATTTATTTCATATTTTAAGCATTTTGAAAATATCATTTATAAAGAAATTTTCTTTTCAATTCCGAACTGTAAAACCGCGATGTTTTAAAAAAATTATTTTGGACCTATTTCAAAATCTACTTAATGAAATCTTGATTTTTTTTCTTCGTTGAAAAACATTATCATTACGGACCGAATAATTTTTATTTCGAAGAAATTCGACATATAATTCATTCTCTACGTTAATTTGAAGTTACGGGTCGAAATTTACGAACTATCGCTACGCGACGAGCTCGATTTTGACCAATTTTGTGAATTGCTATGAACTTGTCCGAAAAACTTCAAATTTGTTTTAAACCATATTAAACTATTTTAACTTATTTAAAATCATTAAGAGACTAAATATCTTCCATACACATATTTGTATGGATTTAATTCTCATTCAATTAACTATGGTTAATTACTAATCTTGTCTATTATCATTTATCAAACAATTTATCAACCACGTAATCAACCAATTTGCAACTAAGTTATCAAACATTCATTCAACATATTTAAACTTTCAAATCATTATACTTGAAATAATTAATGGATTAATTAGTAAATATGAGTATTCACTTTTAACCAAATTGTTCACTTCCTACCAACATTCATATCATCCAACACTTCACTAAATCCTTTTAACTTCACCAAATATTTTCCCTAGACTTTCCTTTTGATCCAAGCAGCACTTCCTTCTCTTTTTCTCGCTCTAAAGCTTCACGATTTGCTCCTTCTCTTACATATGTTTGGTCTTGTCTTGATCATCCCCGTCCTCCATCATTTCTTCACTTCTTAGATGTTAAACCATGTTCTAATGGTATCCTAAAGTCTTGGGCAAAGTTTGGTGGTGTTTTAACTTTGTTTGATATGGTTTTGAAAAAGTTAGTAAGGAAAGAGAAGAGAAGAAGCCATTAAAGCTTGAAGAAGAAAAAGAAGAGAGCTTAGAAAAGGAAGAAGAAGAAGAAGAATGAAAAGTGTGAAAAAAGTGAGAAAGTGGTTGTTATTTATAGAAAAAGAAATGAAGTGGTAAGTTAACAAAGTATCCCCTTACCAAATTACCAAAATAACCTTACTTGCTTCTAAAATAATCTTATTTTTTTTCAAAACTTAACATCACATTTCAAATCATTACTTTATGTTATTTTCACTTAGATATTATGTAAAATAGGTATTAATTATGTTTCTTTGATTTGACGTTTTACGTTTTGCTTTGAAATGACATTTTTGTTTTTTGTACTTACTTTTTATTAATTGTTTTTTAGAAGTTTCTAATCTTGTTTAGTAAAAGTAAACTTGATTAGTGAATTATTCTATACTTATACTATTTGAATATATGCTCCTACACAAGAAAATAAGATGCGACGATGTTGCGACTACTTTTAATCGACAAAACGTCGTTTTTCGACAAAATGTTTTACGGTCACATTTTGAAGTTTTAGTTAAACTATTTATTTATGTAAACCAAATTTAAAAATAAACTTTTTTACTTCTTTAAATAAATTAAAACATGTCTCTTTATATTGAAAAATCATATTTAAATAATATCAAAATATGTAATTTTACGGTGTGTAAAACTAACAAAATGCGTCAAAATTTGGTTATTTTTGTTAAACGATTATTAACATACTTTTAAATATTTTAATATACTTTTATTATCTTTATTAGACGTTTTCAATGATATTTATCTTTTTAAATAAATATTTAAACCTATTTATTTACGCATTTATTTATTTTTATCAGAACTTAACTTTTGTTGATTTGTTTTAAAATCCAAATTTATACCTTTTAAATTATCAACTATAAGAATAAAAAGAATTTCTATTATTATCTATTATGTATAACATGTTTATTTAAGTTTTAGACCTTTTTAATTTAAAACAAACGAAATCTCTCATTTTTGAAGTAGCGAAATTACTGGTCGTTACATTTCGGGTATTGAAATCATCCCCGCCACTGCCCCATTACCCGCCAGGTAGGGTGATCCCCGTACGATTAGGGGTGCGTCCCTGTATGTATCCATCCCCACGGATTAAATTTCTATCCCTACCTATAGCACGAAGTCGCCCCTCCAAAGCAGTGCCGAGCTCTACCAAAAATCGGCCACAAGTGCCATCCGACATCCCGAATCCAAATATCACCTCAATTTTGCAAATCAATGATCGAGCGAGATGAAATTCCTATAGCTACAAGAACATGGCCAAGCACTGTATCGAGTTCCAATGGCAGCCAAACATTTCCAAAACCCCACCCCCACATAAAGATCTTGGCTAAACAAGATCAAGGAAGCTTTCACATTTTTTCGATTTTCCTTTTATTGTTTTCATTTTTAGAGTTGGAATGTTCAAATTTTTGTTTTTGTAAAATGGAAAAATAAAGGAGAAGGGCTGCATTTTTATAGATGAGGAGGATATGGTCAGGGGCATGGAGGAGGGATGGGAAAACGTGGAAAGTATGGGCGAGCACTTGCCAATATATATTATTTAATTTACAAAAATCAAGCTTTAACATCCAAAAATCTTGAACTCTAAATGAGGCTGCTGCTTGGCGTTCTATATTTAATACCCATATTTCGAATACAATATAATTAGTCTTGAGATCTAATTTGGTCATATACAGAAGATACCTTTTTAAATCGAATTATATTATATAAATTCTTAAAATTAATGTATATGCATTTCAATTTCGGACTACGTCCAATCGTCGCATAATTCAACGCATATACTAATATAATATTACGGGTCAAATGGAACTAGTTTCATCAAAATTTTCATATGTTAATTTAAACGAGTTATTATCAAACCAGTTTATTCACTTTTAATTCAAATTTAAAAGTTTACCGTCTCTATTCTAATTTAAATAGAATTTAAATCAACCTTCAAAATCATTTCCATTCATTTCTAATTCAAGATTCAATCATTTTAAAGATTTTCAAATATTTAATTCAATACTTTAATTATCAAGTAAATGCTATTTTTGAAATCAAAGATATATAACTTTTCAATATTTAAAATTTAATTTAAATATTCCAAAATCAATCTACTAAAATCCTGGGTCGTTAAAGCCATCTTCCTCTTCTCGATTCCAAAATACAGACCTCTTATACATATTTCCACGTGCATGTTGTGCTCATCTGCACTGATATGGAGCAAGACCAAATCATTCTACGGACCAAGACCACACATCGAATTCACCTAGCGTTCACGACATGATGGCACCAACCATCCAAACCCCAATCAACGCCAGCCTTTCCATCCAGAGCAACCCTAGCACCAAAACCCATTACAAAATCGTGTCAAAACCCCTCTTGCGACCACCCAAACAAGCACTGGACTCCCTAATTTCCTCTACCCAGTGCATCTTACTAAGCCTGATCCAATGCCCCCCTCCATATCACCCATCGACGCCTAAATCTTTGCATAATCCGAACCCTAGATTTCAACTTTCGCCAACGACCGCCACCAAATGCTACCAAACTCACTCCAAAAAATACTACGACTGACCCCGAACCCAATGACACGAATGACATCGATCAGTTTGTCTTGAATCGAGAGAATTCGATTTTTGAAATTAATGAACAGAATTTTCCCTTTGCTGAAATTTAATGATTTCTTGGTCATTACTCGATGAAATCTCGAGCAACGAATTTCTAAAAATACTAGAGATAAAGATGGACAACTTTCATATTGGGGTCTTAGGCTAATAATCTACAGATTGAGGAGTGTTGATTTTTGAAGCTGGAAGAGGATTATGAAATTTCGAATTTTTAAAAGATAGAGGATAGAAGAAGAAGAAGAAGAGGCATTGCCTATGTATATACGTGCGCGCGCGCGCACACACACACACACATATAAGTCATTGCAAATTATACCTTGTTCCCCACCCACCAAGGCAACACAAAGCATAGGGGATAAAGTGGTGGCTATGGTGAAGGCGGACAATGGTGGCTAAGTACATTGTAGAAGAAGGGTGTTGTGTAGTGTAAATTTGAAGGAAAAAAGGGGTTATGCACAGTAATTGTTTTGAAATTGAATAGAAAATTTGCAGTCCCCTGCCAACCCATATTGCGTCCGTGTACGAACCGTTAACGACAGAGAATAAAATATAATCATGTACAGAAATGTGACGTGATTACAAACAGAAATAAAATACACTGGATATTAAATTCTATTAAATTTAAAAATGTCAACGTTCGACGTTAAATACGTCAAACAATAATTTAAATATTTTTCAAATTAAAAATTATGGAAAAGTTCTATAAAACTAAATTAAAAAAATACAACATCAAAAATCAAACAATTATTTAAAACATGGATTTATTTTTAAAAACTCAAATCGATTATTTCAAACTAATTAAATATTCCAAAATCAAAGTGTTAAAATTCTGGATATTTACAGCAAGGGAGGAGGAGACATGTAGACTGATGTAGCATATATTAATGGAGGTTATGTACTTTAGGGGTAGTTTAGTCATTTATTTAGTTCATTTTATATAAAAGCAACCGTCCTAATTCTTTTTCTTATTTCACATTTCTAATTTTATTTTCAAAACTTCATTTCATCTTTCTCTAAGTTTTCATGGCTTCCATGAATTTCTAAAAGTTAAAATCCTTAGTTTCATCCATTTTTAAAAGTCTGGTTGAAAAGCCTTCCATCCACTTCTACAACAACTCCTTCACAAAACAAGTCCACATACCCCTCATCCACTCTTGGCCGAGCCACGCATACCCTAGGCCAAACCATATTTCTCTCTAGCCCATAAAAAAAATCAAGTCTTTTTCAAAGGAAATTAAGATCTAAGGTCAATCTGAGATTTGGTGAATGTTCGGCTCGATTTAATGGACATTTCGGTGAGTAAAGCTTACATTTTAAACTAGAGTTTCGAACTTTATTTCCTTCACATTATTTTCACTATTTTATTTACTTGATTATGGATGTTTAGTAGCAATGTTTGTTACTAGGTTTGCGGGTTAAAAAGTCGACGCCTTTAGTAGTTAGTAAGCAATTAAAACTAATTGTGTAGTTCGAAGTAAATTCGTATAAGTGATGCCTTCTTTGTGTTCATAAATATTTTTTAATTTGTGTATATGCCATGCTTATGTTATGTGATGCACTACTTGGATGTGAATCAAATGACTTAAATGTAGTTATAGAAGTGTTTGTATTACGACTAGCGCTATATCGACACTTTTGAAAAATATCATCTCTTCGAAACCATTTGGTCCAATCTTGTGCTTGGATTTTATTTTACAAAGTTAATTAAGTTTTTGAATAATGATGAGTTCGAAGTTAATTAAACATTTCAATAATAATTTTTAAATTTAATTAAAATTTAATTAATCATTTTAATTAATGAGGATTAAGGTTAATTAATTATCTTAATAATGATATCTTTAAAATTAATTACTTTGGTATTGATGTTTAAAAATTAATTAATCATTTTATCTAATGATTATTATTTAATTACCAACTTAATAACGATGGGTTAACGTTAATTAGTTATTTAATTAATAGTTTAAATATTAACTAACCATTTTTAATTAATAACTTTCAAAGTTAATTAATTAGTTTAAATTTAATCAATCTTTTCCTTAATATGTTTTAAATTAATTAATCATTTTTAATTAATTATGTTTATATTTTATTGATTAAATTAAATAATGATGTTCAAAGGTAATTAACCCTTTTAATTAAAATTAATTAACAAAGTTTAAAGATAATTAATCATTCTTATTTATGATCGTTAAGGTTAATTAATCAATTTAATAATGTTGCTTTAAGATATTAAATTCTTTTAATAATGGTGTTTCAAAATTAATGAACCATTTTAACTTAGTTATTTAAAGTTAATACTTGTAATGTGGTACGTAAGCACAAATTCATCTTTTAAAATTAATAGTTTGATTCGTTTATAGAGATGAATTAATTTCCATAAATCAATATCACTTATGTGGAAAGTATTTATTCATATACCTAGCATCAAACATAAAGGCATAGAAACTAGACTCTATTTTGAGGAGTAAGAGTGCATGTCAAGACAAGTCCTAGAGGCAACACTATCTTTACTAATCCGGCTGCATTTTTAACTAAGAGATAGAACAAGCTTGAAATCGATGAGTGGTGATGAGTGTACGAGATTTAGTTTCCATATATGATCATTTTGTTGTCGTCGATAGTCGGTTTGTCGACTATCAACTACCTCAGCCTTCTTTATATTTCGTCACACTAAGACGGTTTGTTGCTCATTTAAGCTTTGTTATCCTTTGTTGGAAATAGATAAATCAAAAGCATGAGTAGAAGCCAAGCTATGTGAAGTTGCTCCGATTGGGTATTTTTGCATCTACTCTAGGTTGGTTTCGGATATTTGTGCACTAAGATGTGAATTACTTCGATTCTCGGTAAGGTTGGGGGAATCCAGCTTGGACTTGTCCGAGAAAACTCATGAAGTATATGACTCTCTCAAGTATATTTCTAGAGGTATAATTTTTGTTAGGAGGGCGCACCATCCTAGTCATTATTGGAAAATTTTCCTTTTCTTATTTGATTAGAATTGTCGAATATGTTTTTCCTTAATTACATCGGCAAGAGTCTAGTGCTCTTCGCGATGTCTAATAATTTGATTCCATTCTTTATGTTTGGATGTTTTTCATGTGAGCGGAAAACCCATTCCGTGTATTGATGGAATGGTCTCATTTGTTGTTGTATAATTACTCTGATTGTTTAGAGTTTTACTCATATTGGACTTATTGTCCGACCCATGTTGTTTGTTTTCCCTAAACTCTTTGGCACTCATTTATATTTGTGTAGTTCAAGAGTAGCAGTCTTTATAGGCTCTTTTAAAGACAACGTCCACGTAGGAGGCCTTTATCTATTTTGTTGTCTATTTTCTCTATTTGTTTAACTATTGCAAATGTATTTTGTTTCAGCATGTGTAAAGGCAGGTAACTATAACTGCCTAAGCTGATTGTAGTACTTTTATGCAACTCTGATAAGTCTATGTTAGGGAGTAACCTTATGTATAATTTTACTGTTATAATATATTTAACAGTCACATTGCGAGATTTTTCTATTATTTTCTTTTTATTGTACTCCATGATAATTCATCTTTCAGACGCTTGGGCAATGACACACAAATACCATGGATGTATTAAGTGTCCTTTATAGAGGTCAGAAAACAGGGTTGTCATACCATATTACCCTTGATGAATATATGCACAAAGAAAATGATTTTGGTTAAGAATATATTGAAATAATTATTTAACTCAAATGGTATATATCATTTATCTACTTTTAGTAGTAATTATAGGAAAATATACACTAACCAATCATATTAACAATCAAAACAGTAAACCATACTAATTATTGATTCATTTGACTTATCCATAAGATCAAAGTGAGTGCTGATGAAATAAATGATTTTTTTTCTTCATAAACTAAATAAATCAAAGTGTGATGTGTCTTTTTATGCAAATATAAGAATGATCAAAACGGTTATCTTTTTATATAAATTGTTTTTCTTAATTTTCGCGAATAACAAGTTCACATCTTTTTGTTTAAAAAATGTATTAAACAAAATTTTATTTAAAAAAGTCATATAAAATTACTTTATGTTTTACGGCAAAACACAATTATCATTTTTGCATAAATATGGATGCTTTTATCCATTTCTCAAAATGATATTCAAAGAAACTATTTGATAACAGATGAAAATATTTAGCTTTTTATTTGAAAGATGTACTAAAAAATAAATATTTTTTTAGGAAATTTTAAAACAAAAATTAAGCGAAGAATCCTTCTTTGATGGTAATATAAAATTATAAAGGGTTATAATATTTTATAAAATGATAAATGCTTTTATCATTTTATGAAAAGTGATAAATGCTCTTATCTCTTTATGGAAAACGACCAGTGCTTTTTTCTATATTAAAGCTAAGAATTCATTATCATGTTACGCTGTGGAGCACAGTTTAGAGGCAAGATGTAACGACCTAGAATTTCTGTCATTTGAAATTCAGATATTTAATTGATTTTAAACATCAACAAGTAAAATTCGTAAGTCGAATAATTTATTTTTTCGAATATCTAGATTTAATTGGATAAATAAATCGACTTTTAATATTTGAAATTGCGTAAATAATTGGAAATTGGGTTTAATGTGATTAAAAATGATTTATAAAGTTATATTAAATCATATTGGAGTTAGAACAATTTTTGTAAACTTTTAAAATTGAATTAAAGTTAATTTGTGAAAATTGAATATTTTAATATTTAATCGACTAGTGAAAATAGCCATTTTTCAAACAGTCTCGGATTTCGACGAAACTAGTTTCATCGGATCCGTAATGTTATATTATTGTAAGGTTTTAAATTTTGTGTCAATCGGATTTACCGTTTGTCCGAGGCAAGCTAAAACGCATTGAAATTAGTTTAATCGGTTTAATTTAAATTTGATCGTTTATTTCCGTGGCTCGCACATATGATCGAATTATCCTCCGAAACATGTTCCATTGTGTCTGGAACGTGGGGTAAACCCTAGAAACCCAGTCACCGTGCGAGATTTGGAGTTCGGAAAATTTCGAGTGAATAGTAATTTGGAAATTTTCTATAAAAGGCCTTCACAAATTCATTTTTGCAAACAAAAGAAACCTAGCTAGGGTTTCAGCCCTTAGCCGCCACCTCCAAAGGCAATGGCCGAAATCTACCATTCTTCTCCCCTCAATTTCTTCAAATCCACTCACCGATTCAACAAACGTCCAACTGGAATATTGAAGAGGGTGTTGAGATCTAGCTGATCAACGGTTATGATCGAATTTGGAGCGGCCGATCAACGGCAAATCGAGTTCAAAGGACGAATGTTTACACGCATTTTTCGAAGCAACGACACACCCACATGGGGCCGAACTTGGCATGGAAGTCGAAGTGGGGTAGGGCTTCGTTGCGGTGGAGCTTGATCGTCCTCTCGACGCGTGGTGGAGGCGCGTGTATTAGGGTTTTTTGAACGGCATGGGTTCGGTTTCGTGTGAGAAACCTGGGGAGATACGCGTTTGGGAAGAACGTGCGTGCGGACTAGATTCTGCATAAGGAAAACGAACGGCTCTGATCCATTCTAGGTTTAAAATAAAAAAGAAATTGTTAATTATTATATTATAATTCGTTCAAAGTTTAAAATGCTGTATCTTTGTCATATGAGGTCCGTTTTGGACGAAACGAATTATGACGGGTTCGTTTTGTCGAGCACTACGCAATGGAGCTTGTTTGGAGTCATTTGGAACTAGTAAAAATTTCGGGTAAAATTAAACGCATGTTTAATTTTATTCGAAATAAAACGCTACAACTTTTATCGGAAACTCAAGATGAGAACTTCTCACTCAATCGAATTGTTTTGATTTAAATTTTAAATAGTTAAATTTAAAATTGCTTGATTGTGTGATTGGATGATAAATTGTTATCTATTGTATTAGACCCTATACGCCGTATATTAAGCGGATGTTATTTATTAAAAACATATACCGCGATAATTCCAACTTGTATGGAATTGGTATTATATATGTACTTGGAGTTGATTTCCCGCATTATATAGTGGATGAGACCCTATTGCGCCGCATAATAGCGGATAGTATTTTATAAATCCCATATACCGCGATATTTCGTCTCGAAGCGGAATTGGTACTGTGCTAACATCTTTGGATGCAGGGAAACAGGTTGGAGGGATCCAACTGGATTCCTCAAACATTTGAATTGGTTTCAATGTTGTGTGTTGATCTATTTATTGATCTATTTATAATCTGCGTGATTATCTTTTGATTGGAATTGTAAAGGCTAAATTTTAGCCGAATATATTTTTGGTATTGTTAGATGCCGAAAATGAATTAAATTTGATTTTTTGAAAATTAAGTTGAGAATTCATAATAAATTTAATTTTGGAATTGATTCATTTTAAATAATTAAACGTTGAAATTTTTATGTTATAAAAATTATGATTTTTGTGAAATATAACCGAAATGTGATTTTTGAAATAAGCAGTTGATTAATTTATAAAATGGTTTAAATTGGGATTTTTGAATTATTATAAATGATTTATATAAAATATTTATAAAATTGATATTTATAAACTAAAAAATTGGAATTATAAAATGAGTTTTATAAGCGTTAAAATGGAATATAAATGGATTTCATAAGTGGATGAAATCGATAGATTTAAAAATTAGGAAGTTATAAAATGAATAGATTTTTGTAAAATAAAAGATCTATAAGTAATTAACTTATAAATTGGATTTTTGCGTGTAAATAAGATATGGATAGAATATGTAAATAAAGTGAATTTATAAGTTGAAATTGTTATAAAGTATAAATGGAATTTATAAACGTTGTTTTATAAATCCGAAATTGACTTATTTTGATAAGTTTAATTATTATGACTTATTAAAGGAGATATATCCACGATTTTGGGACAGTGGATAATCCTTAAATAAAATATGTAGAAATGTTGATTTTGGTAAATGAAGTATATTCACAATTTTGGACGATGAATAGTATATTAAAGAAATATTTTGGGAAAGTGATATTTTAAATTGAATTAAAATGATTCAAAAAAAATGTTTTAAAATGTATTAAGTATCGAAACCATGGATTTCAACATTTATTGTTGAAATAGACGTTTTGGAGAAATAGAAGGAAATGGTGGACTATAACACTGTTGTTATAGTAGATGATTTCCGAAAGGAAAAGTTTTGCATAATATTGGGGTTTATATGTCTATCTTAATTTCGGATCCCTATACTAGTGATTTTGGGTTGTCGTAACGATGTTTTACGTAACATTCGTTTTGACCCGAATAAATGTGTTTAAGAGGAGTTTTCCTTAAAGAATAAAATATATACTTAATTTGGATTTATGTATATTGAATATTTTCCAAATGTTGAAAACAAACAGATTTGTGAATTACTTATTATTAAATAAGTATGGAAATGTTTTTCCAATATGAAGTGAATGTTTTGAGATTTTATCTTTTAAAGATAAATTGAAAATGAATATCAGAAATCGATTTGGAAATCGTATATTCATAGATATTTTGGAAAGGTAAATTCACTATGGAATTTATAAAAGAAAGGGAAATTTGTTTAAAAATAAACATTGATTTATTTTTAAGAGTGTGGAAATATATTTACGAATTTGGAACGTAAATTTAATAAATCGGTAAGGATTTATTTGATTGGTTTAAATGATCCAATTTGAAATGAAAGTTGTAAGGGTGTAAATTGATTTGAAATTGGTTTTCAAATGGTTGAAGTGTGGAAAATATATATCTTATAAAGATATTTTTGGAAAATAAATAATTTGGGATGATTATTTGGAATCGGGTTATGTTGTGAATATTGATTGATAGTTAAATAACCGACTATCAATATTGACCCTTAAACGGTTATTTGTTGTGAATTGGTTGAAATTGAATGCTACGCTTATTTTTAAATTATTGCGCTCGCTATTTGGACTACCCATTCCGAATAGTGATACGACGTAATGGATAGCATTGAAGACCAGTGGTGAAGACCGGGTATTTGTGAAAACGATAGGATGACCTATCGATTGTCTCTGCACCGTTAGCTATGGTATGGAGATTTCCTTTGTGATGAAAAATTCGATCGGGTTGTGAATACCCGGATTGCAAGGGCTTCTTTTGAAGTGCCTTCGGTTCTGTTCGAGCCCGGAACAGACTTGTATGGTTACGTGTCTGACATTACATTCTGAGATATAAAGCAGATTTCTTTCAAATACATCTCTGTTGGTGGCGGAGAATTTATTCTCTTAGCTTAACATCCTTCTCTGAGACGTACGAGCTCAGAGGTTATGTAGTTGAAGGTTATCATCGATATATTCCCAATTTGATAATGTGGCATGCTGAGTGTTGCTGTTGATGATTATTTATTGATCATTTCTTGATCAAAGCGTGGCTTTGTGAAAAAGCGTAGCTTTGTGGACGAGATTTCGTCAGACCTCACACCCCGAAAATGGTCAAAACAGGAATATGCAGCAAGGTTATGAGGGTCGTGCCCTTTAGGGTATGCCATTCCCTTCTGGAAAAGGGTGGTGTCAGGTATGGAGCCCTGATGCTTAACCTATGTGGTTGCTCCAATCTCATTTTTCTTTGTGGTTGTTGCTTGGTGATAGAGGGCCCTTGTATAAAGGTCCCAAAGGACCAGGGGGTGGCATATTCGTGTAGTAGTTACCTAGTTACAAAGGTAACCCGGCCTTGTGTTGGCAGAGAGCTGGTTAAGTTCTTGGAACGTCCCGCCAGAGGCGATCCCATGTGGCAGTAGGAAGTTCCTTAGCCTGACCATTTGTTGGAAATCCAAAGAAACAATACGAGCCCTTTACGATTGCAATCGTATAACCTGCCTCCTCAGGAGGTAGCTATAGCAGGCATAATATAATGGTACCTATGCTAGCTACGATTTATATTTTATTTTCGAAATGCTTTCTACACTATGCTCTTATAATAATATCAAAAATGATTTTTTTTGCGTATTAAGCATCTTTGACTATCATAAGGAGAAATCTCCTCCAATTCTGCGTTTGCATTGTGTATGTGCGGGGAGGCCTTACGGTAGTTTCATTTTCCAAAAGCATTGCGGATATTTTCCACTTCTATTGTTGTTGTTGTTTTAAAGGTTAAATAACTGTTTTAAATTCTCACACAAGTCCCATGACTGACCTGGGGTTTATTGTTCTCTTCCTAAACTCTGGGTGCCTATAATTTTCCACAAGGGCAGTCTAGAGTCAGGTTATCAGGTCATTCTGGATTTAGGAGTGCTTTGGAGCTCAAGTGGCGAGCTGGATAGCGAGGCGTATTACTTGTATATGATATTATCTTTCTGCTGTAATTTCACTTGTAAGGACAAGTTTGTATGGCTATCCATTCTTGTATTGTGTTGTATATTATTGTTGTACACTCTGATGATAATGTAATGTAATAACTGATATAGTTCTTTGTTTTAAAGATTATTCATTTATTTATTATATGTTGTTCCGCTGCGACTGTGAGATTCTGATATTGTTTCTATTCTATTTTTTTCTTATTTCTTCTATCGTTTTCTTCTACCTCTTCTTTTTAACACTAACAATTCGGTTTTCCGGCATTTGATACAATGGACGTAAGAATGCCGACCTTCGAAACCCGACAAAAATCGCTTCTATTACACATGACATTAGTTTTAAAAATAATGACCAATTCTTCCGTTGAGCACAATTTTCCATTTTAATCATAGTTGATCTTTCCAACTTCGTTTTGCTTTTTTCATCTTCAAGCTCCTTGTTGATCTGGTTGGTAGTTGATGTCTGTTTGGAAAATAGAGGGTCAAAAAAAGTAAGAGTAAATATAAATCATTTCTAATATTATGCAAATTTTGATAAATACAAAATTTCATACTACTGATATAGTAGCCCTTATATGCCTACGGCTAAACTTGTTGTTCCTTGTTATGGTATATAGTGAATCATATAGTTTCTAGCATGATGTTTTGAGATCTAGTTCTAGAAGTGTCCAATGTCATTCATTATGTAATGGAAAAGGTATTGTATAGCATAAAAGATCAGTTAATACCTTTTTAATTATTGGAATGAATAATTGATTCTTCATATTTACAATGTTATCAGCTGCACCTTTCTATTAAGAGAAATAAATATAATAAATGCATTATGAATTAACAGAATATGTAATTATATAAAAATGATCTTACTATCATGGTAGCGTTCATGTAGGTTATGCTTGAAATTATTATCATACCTCTTTGCTCGTCTAAACCAATTCCAATCTATAATCTATATTATAAATCAATTATAGAAGTTACCATTACAAATAATTAAATTACGATATAGTTTTTTTATTACACATTTGAACTAACTCGTTCATTATAAATCTTTCCAAAATCATTTCTTCTAACATGGTTTTGTGGAAGACAATCATATCTTTTGAATTATAAGCTTCTTCACTAAAAATTTCAATAATCCGATTTATTTCAATTTTATTTTTATAAAATAAAATTGTGAAACAAATATTTATTTTACTTACTCAATGTCTCTAACCATTTTGAAGAAATCTTTCGTTATCTTCGCTTCATTTTCTAGCAAATGCTTTAAATGCAGACAATTTTCTATGTTTCACTTCTTCTTCTTCTTCTTCTTCTTCCATTCTTCCTTCTTTTGTGCATTGTAGTTGTCCACGTCTAGTACTTTGATCTTTTCTTCATAAACGTAATTTGGATCTTTTTTTGGTACTCTTATTTTCTCTTTTATTCTTTTTTGCATTGAATTTGGTCCTACTTATAATCTCTTCTTTTCTTCTTTCCTTTTACTTCTTCTTTTACTTTAGTTTTATTGATTACAGTTTTGGTTTCATCTTCTTTTTTATTCATTTTCTCATCTTCTTTCACTTCAATTTTGTCTTCGATATTTTCCCTGCCATGATTTTCATCTTGCACTTTCTCTATTTCTTGTGTTTTGAAATCTTGAGGGTCAAATATCTTGAATGAAGGAAAGTCCGTTGAACTATTTGTATGACTGAAAATTTTCGGTTTTTTGCATTTCAGTATTTTCTTCTTCATCCTCCCTCGTACTGTTTTGATCTTCTAATTTTTCTTTCAACATAGCTTTAATTCTTTTCCTATAAGTTTTTTCATTTTCCAATTCTTATTCCTTTAACTGAAGATTTTTTTTCCCAACTCCACAACATTTTATTTCAGAGTTTCTATCTCTCTTTCTTTAGCTTTTTTTTATTTCAAGAATTTTTTTCTTCCTTTTCCCCTTCTCTTTTCCCTTTTGTATCCTTTTTTTATTATTTTGTTTTCTTCTTCTTCTTGTCCTTCTATGACTTCTATCACTTTACTTGGCAGTTTTTCCTCATTTTGTGTTATGGGTTCGAACCTTTTCAAAATCTGTTAATATATAAATATATAACAGTTATATGCTATTAGAATTGAAAAGGATAAAATGAATTTATTTATTTGGATTATTTTAATTTTTTGATTGAAATAAAATTATTATCATACATTTTCTTTCTCAACCAAATCAAGCGATATATTTTTCAGCTTCAACAAATTCTACTTCATCATCCTTGGACTTGCTCTTTGCAAATCTTTTTTCTCTTCTATGATTTGCATCATTTCACAAAGCCAATTCCGTAAATTGAAAATGATATCGTTAATTTTATGTAAAAATTAAATATTTTTGATAATATATTTTATGAAAAGAAATAACACGTACCAACCATGTAGCAACCTGGCATGCCTCTAGGATTTTTTACATAGTTCTCAACATTTTTTAAAACATGATTTTAGATGGCTTTTGGCCAAAAAATAGAATTCAAAATTTTCAAACTTAATAAATATGGAATAAATCCACATTCCAAGTGTGTTTGATTTTTTGGAAACGGAAATGTTATAATCATAAACAATATAACCAATTTAACTATGTCTTCATCGCCATTTTCCTTGCCAATCATAATCTTTAATCTATTCCCTACTAATTTGTTGTTAATTTTTCCTCTACCTTCCAAATTTCTACCCAAGAAAGCAATATATTCTTCTCGCAAGTTATCTCTACTTGCCATTCCAATAGGAAATCAATCTTGCCACTTAAAGGCATTCTAAATATCAAGCAAATGTATTCATTGGTCAATTTCCAAAATGAATCTTATACCCTAAAAGATTTTTCCTACCGATCAAAACATGTGATAACTTCATCCAAATTTTTTGCACGTTTCCAAAAATCTTGTCTTTCTGTCTTGTTTTCTAAAAAGGCTTCAAAAAATGTTTGAATGGTGTTATGTTGATGTGGGATACAATAATAAATGATAATAAATTCTTTTTTCATATTTTCCTCATTACCTTGAAAAGTGCATCTAAATTGCACCATAAGTTCCACTATACTATTTCACTCTTATGTCTTGAACTTCATAGTTCTCTGTATCTTCATCTAATCATGTTGTCAAAATCCTCCCTTCAGATAAGCATTCTCATTACTTGGTTTCTTTACTTGATTCTTCAAATTCACCATCTCTTATTTTATTTTGTTGGGCAGGCTGTTCTTGTAAATCGATGAATTTTTGTATATTATTTTTGGTAAAAAATTACAAATTAGTAGGTATAAATGAAATGATGGTAAATTTTTGGTAATGACGTAAGATATAAATGAAATGGTGGTGAAATTTTACATAAAAAGATGAAAATTTTATCTTTTCATATAGAATGATAAATTTCTTTATCATTTTTACTGTAAAATGACAATTTCTATTATCTTCTCATATAAAGTGGGAATTTCCGCTTTTGTATAAAAATGTTATATAATAGACAATATTTGTTAACTTGTAAAGAAAAATATATTTGCTTTTCTAGTTATTTTGGGGTTCATTATACAACAAAAAAATAAGTTGATTTGTGTTTCAAGATATGTTATAAATGTATTAAAATTGGGTTGCTTGTATAATTATATTTGTGTAAAATTATTTGTACAAAATTTTTATAAAATTATTTGTATAAAGTTAAATATAAAAAATGCAAAAGCTAGTTAAATAAATTTCACATTAGTTTTAGTGTTTTGAATGTACAATTTATGAGGATAATTTTCTATATATAAACTATTTGCTTTTCGAACAATCAAATTCATTCATATGCATAAATTACATGTTTAGTATTAACTATACTAGTCTAAATATAGAAAATATGTACTTAGTATTAGTAGTGTGCCTAAATCTATGATAGAATATAAGTTATGATGTACAATAGAACAAATGTAAATGTCACATCAACAACTAAACATATTTAAAATATATATGCTAAAAAGAAATTTTACTTACGGTAGGTGTACTTTTTGGACTTGATTGGCTATGTTATAGGCACTGCTCAATGGTTTTATGTTGATGCACAGTTTCCCTCTGATGCTTGTGAAAATGCCGTCGATTTAGGGGTATACTCAAGGTGAAATTATGTAATTTGTTACATATATCTAACTCAATAACCAATCTTCTTCGAAAAAAGGTATTTTCTTTCTATTTTATGCTTGCTATAGTGTGTTATATTAATTAATTAATTTAACTAAATGTACATTTAATAGAAAATTGGTAAATGGTATATTTTGTGATGGTAGTTACAAAGCATTGGAAAATGTAATAGTCATGGCTGCTAGGGACACCAAGGGAATACGTACTGATAATTATTGGATAACTATGGAATGACTCACTCGATAGTTTTCTCTGGGTTAATATAACTAAGTTAAAAAATATCGATGTGACATACTTACACAGTTCTTTCGATTTGAGAAATATCATTGATCTCCAATATTGAAGCTGTGCTTTGATTTTAGTTAAATCATGGCATAACATTAATGGAATGACTATAGTTGGGTCGAGTGGAAGCACTAGAAACGAAATACTATTCAAGAGAGGATTCGTCTCCTCACTTATATGAGGTTAGTATCACGGTCAACTGAAATCAACTCAAAGTCAAAGTCTTCGATTAGAGCTTAATAATAGTATTATTGAACCAAGGACTTTGGGTTTGGACTGTAGAGTTGAATGTGGATGATATTAGAATTTTGATCATTATCAAATGCCAAAGTCCAAAGTAATATAGTTTTAACAAAAAGAATTGGTGTAAATAATAATCTCTATTGGGTAATGCTTAACAAAGTAAGTGATAAATTTGGTCATAATGTTATATCACCTGCTAAGTGACGTGTAAACGTTAATATTCGAATTCTTCAATATTAATCACTAACCGAATTTACACCTAACAATCATACAAGCGAAACGTTGAATACTCTTTTGGCCACCTGATTTAATTAACTTCCAATTATTATATATTAAATTAATTAATATTTATTAAACATTAATTATAAATTTTTGTTTAATGTGTTGAACAATTGTAAATAGTGTGTTTATAATAGTTATAAATATACTAATCGATATACAATATAAGTAAGCGTTTAATTTAGATTTAAATATAGCAATTATTGTTTGGGATTGAAGTGGTCTTAAGGGCCATGTGGTAGCTTAAAATTTTGGCCATAAGTGTGCAAATTTGAGGCCGACCATGTATGTAGTACATGGCTAAATAGTTTGAGTTTGAAAAAGGCAAAAATTTGTAAGGAGAGAAAAGTGGATCTAATCCATTTTTCACTCATTCAATGCTTCCTTTATATACTCCATTAGTACCTCATTTTATTTTTAACTAACTACTCTTCTATAGCTGTGGTAGAGGCCGAACTACTCCATCTAAGCACCAAATAATTTTTAGGTTCAAATCATATCTAAAGCATGTCTGTTCGATTGATTGGTGGTCAACAGTTAGTAAGCTAGCACCTTCTAATTTGCGAATGGAATCAAGGAGCATCTATCATCGTTTCAGGGTGTAATCTCTTGGCTTTGGTGAAAGGTAATTCATCTCATTTATATGATATTATAATTGATTATTGATTCATATCATAGGATGTTAGATCATATGACGAATCTAGTATATCGATATTCTATCACACGTTAGATGGTTGGACATATTTGTGCATCAATGTATATATGTTAAAAAAATCATTTTAATTGTATACGAACCTTAAACTCATGACAAACGAAATAATAAAATCATTTTTTTGAATTAAATAATAATATATGTATTTTATAACAAGGGTAATTCATAAGAAGTATATTATTCCATAAGTCTATATCACTCCATGTAATATATTGAAGATTATGAATCTTTAATATAAAGTTGTTCTCTATCATTAATAGGTTTGCATACTCTTTAGTTG
The DNA here is from genome assembly GCA_030765085.1 of Allium cepa. NCBI lineage: Eukaryota > Viridiplantae > Streptophyta > Magnoliopsida > Asparagales > Amaryllidaceae > Allium > Allium cepa. The sequence goes on from CM060931.1 coordinate 39,438,134, forward strand.
TTGAGGTTTCCTCAAGCTAGGGATGTTATGTGCAATGTTATTAATATATTGAACAGATGAGGTAAGATAACTATACGTATTTGTTAAGATTTCCTTAAGGTCTGCGCATTATATTTAGGCCATCATGAAATGATAGTCCGAGTGAATAGTCCTACTTTACTTATTGATCTTTCCTCAAGGTAAAGGCAGGATTAGGACAAGGAACCACATGTGAGGAGTTATATATGAAACAACTAATAAAAAGATATCCATTATATGTGGACCTATGATTTTTTAAGCTTTCCTCAAGGTTAGAATCCCAAGGCATACAAATCCTAACCCCACTAGTGAAGTCGATAGAGTTCTATGTTTCGACTTAGGGTTTGGTGAAACATAAAGGAGTAGTAAGAGCCTTATTAGTAAATAAAATGATAACATTTAATCTTTTTAATATTGTAAGAACATATGCTATACAATGTTATAATAATCTACTTTATAAATTTGCGCATTTAGATTTATAAACGTTTTTCAATTAAGATATACAAAAGAAATGAATTGAAGCTTGGAAAATAGAAATATATTATATACTTACTAATAAATGTTTACTGCATGTTAATGTTTCAACAGCCATGCAAGTACTTGATTTAACAACTACTAAATACATTCATGATTCGTTCGCTAACTTGTTTATGTGGTCAAGATCATATACTGTATTCTATAAGTTCCAAATTCAAAATAAACATAATATTATGGGTATTTGATCCATATACAATCGCATATAAATGTTATATGGTGAATGGTCACACTCTATAATGTACAAATTTTAATGAAATTAATTCATTTGAAACAAGCAAATAAACCATAGTGCGAAATCAAGTATTCAATTGATTGTTTACAATAAAAGGTCATATTGTGTTAAATGTAACAGAAGACCAAAACTATAATATATATCTAAGAACTTGATTGCTAAAATGCTAGTTTGATCAGTTTACGTAAGGTGCATCACGTTTAATGTCCTCAATGTTAAGGATAATCAAATGTAAATTTGTAAAGAGTTCGTTATTGTAACGATCCGCCTTTCGACTGCCAAACATCGACACTAATACATACATGATATTCTTGTGCTAAGCATCCAAGTGTCAAAAAAGAAAATTGTTAGGGTAAAATAAATAGAACAAGAAACACAACAAGAAAGAAGGAATACAATATCAAAATCTCACAATTGAACGATAACATATAATATTAAAAGACAGTACAAAATTGCCACTCTAAGACACACAACATTTCAAAGTTGCAATTCTAAATACTATCATCAGCTATATAGTTAAAACAACCAATCCTCATAAATGTTGATACATACATAATAATAATACAGCAGAAATAAGAATACCATGTTAGGTGAAACATCGATCTCGTCTCCTAAAGCTCTAAGAATATCCAACTAAAATTTGCCTTTCTCAAACTGGTTGAAAGAGCACACGAGAAATTCAAGGAAAAAAAGACCACATGCTAGACCTAAATCTGGTGTGATAAATTCAGAAATATGTGTACAACATATATTATATCTTTTGAGACTGTCATAACGGTTATCCCCTTAAAAGAGCCAAACCATCAAATAAGTACATATTGCAATATAATTGATAATGCAGAGGGTATAGAATATAAATCAGATCAAATATCCGTAATGCTTACATTAATCACACGACAATAATATTGAGGGTATAATCAAAATCGCAAAGGTACATTTACATAACGGATTTTCCACGAAGATCCCTTCGGTCAAGCAGAAGTCCAACATCCTACAAAAGGATCAGAAACTACCTTCGTGCGTCGTATATCTCTAGATAGAATATACCATACAGTAAACATAGCCAGCCCATGTCTAAAACACGTGATCCTAAATATCATCAACTCCCCCATGCAACATCGGTAAATATACTCTAGATATGGAGTGATAATATCCTATCGCGGGTCAGCCAAACCCTACCTACGTGCTTATTCCATTTTCTATCATTTCTGATGTCAAGGTCACGTTTGGCATCTCCCACACGAGTCTTCATTGCTCAAACAGAACATAATTTCCCAAATGGATTCTAGCATCTTGAATTGGTCAGGAATCGCCACATAGATTCTTGCATAATTCCTTCAATGAGTGCAAACACTAACCTTTCCCTTGGACTTAACCTTAAGATATATAGTTCAACTCTATAGCATTCCACTTCACAACCTCGTCCAAAACATAGAATCTGCATATCTGTTTTGAAGTGGTATTCAATAAGTAAAACACTTACTGTTAACTCGCTTTTGAGCTAAAGCGGATTACAACTGGACTTAGAAGATCCACACAAGAACGAAATACATTCCATAAACAAGTAAACATACAAAGCACGATCAGCTCATACAAAACATGATTAAGTCAATTATAATCCTTTTTTATCTAATTTATTCCTTTTTAATTAAAACTTCAGTTTTATACTTATATATATATTTAAAATACCTTAAGAAAAGATATGTACTACATTCACTTTTTCACTATTCATTTCTACTCTTCAGTAATTTAGAAATTATTCATATACTTATCTCAAATGATATGGGTATATTCACAAATTTTAACAAGTTTTCTTAATTTAAACCTTTACTTTTTTTTTTATCTTTTTCAAAAGATTCTGTACATGTTATTACCTTTGAAATACACAGTTAAAATGTCAAATTACATTCACAAAAACCTATTTCAAAAGGTTTAAGACAAATTTTACTTAAACATTGTCACTACAAACTCAAAAACATTTCATTTATCTTTAAAACATTCTTTTCAAAGATTTATTTACATTCATAAGCATAATAAAAAAGTGTTAAAGAAAAATGTTACCAACATTTTGTCACGACAAACCCCAAAATCATTTCACTTATGCATATCTTTAAAACATTCCTTTCACGACAAACCCCAAAATCATTTCACTTATGCATATCTTGAAAACATTCCTTTCAAAGGTCTAAGTATATTTATATTTATTAAACAAGGCAATATACTTTTAATTAGCCTCCCAAAACTCTTTACTATAACATAAGTGTTATAAAGCTACCTTTATTCCTTTAAAAACACTCAACATAATTTTTCCAAACTTATATATAAATAATTTAAAAATACTTATAAGTATGTTTTAAATATCTATGTAAAATATTAGTTGAAAATAACTAATTTAGAATTTGATGAAAATAAATAAAAAGCACATCTTATATCATAAAATCCCTTTAATTTAAAAAATCAAAAATAAATATCAAAAATAAATTTAATTTTCTAATCATTTTTAAAATACTAAAAAATATGTTGGAAACTTCCCTAAAATGATTAGAAAAAAAAATACTAAAATTTAAATATCATTTTCAAACACCTAAAACCTCAAGTAACTTACTACAACATTTATAAATGCTGTTAAAAGTCTTGTATGAAGAACAAGAAGAAAAGCATGAATTTTGTGACTAGTTTTCACCACTTTAACAAATGAATTTAGACTTGAAATTTTTATAGTACATGCTAACCTTAGGGGAACATGAATCCTTGTAAAGAAACCCCTAAGATAGCTCTCAGTTTATTTAGAAAAATTCCCGAAAATAAGGTAGTGCATTTATAACCACTTTTTTGCTCTAACTTTAGCCCTTTTGTTTGGCTAGTTCTAAAATATTTTCAGCTTTCAATTTTTTCTAGCGCTAATTATATGTTTAATAAAAATTCAACGAAACCCTTAAGGATGTCTTTCAATTTAATTACAAAATTTCATGCCAAGTTAAGATCACAAATCTTCCATTTACACAAATTAAAGTTAAGGGATATCGAAGTGCACTTATATCGAAAATTCAAACATACTTCCATTCAACACATAATTCAAAGAACCATTTAAACCTCAACTCAAGTCCACGCTACATGTTATAGAAGGTAACATGAGTGGTGTTATACAATATAAAATTGTCATTTGATTTCAAAAGCAAGAGGATCCAAAGTTTATAACTTTGATAGTTAATGCCACTTAGTTATGCACACACACACATATACACATAATATATACATACAAGATAGTGAGATAACTCATCCAAATCCAAGCCTTCATCAAGCTCACACACATAAGAACAAAGAACCACTTCTTACCATAACCAAAAAGCCTAAAGATCCAACTTTCAACACATCTAAGCCAAGGGAACCCTTTTCCCTCCACCTCGTTACTCATGGCCTCACCATGCTCCATAATTTCTTTCATCCTTTTATAATTGTGACTTTAGATCGTTGCTTCCTAAGTTGTTCTAGGGCGGTGATGAAATTTTGGTGAAGTTTGAAGAAGATTTGAGTTAATTAGAGAAAGATTAATGAAGAACAAAGTGGATTAGTGCTAATCCACTTTCATAATTTTTATTCTTTTTGATATTTTCAAGCTATAGAATTTTGTGAAGTGTTTAACAAGTCAAAACCCTCTCTTTTATCCTTCCATTTCTATCAAAGTTGTCCCCCACGTGCTTTATATGCTTTAAACTTTCCACCTCATTTTCCTTAGCAAATACTCTTTTACCCGTGCACAAAAAATATCTTCCCATGACATCATCATATTTTTATTTCATATTATTGGTTTTCTACGTGTTTTTGCATATATATATAATAGATTGAACAACTTGTAACAACCCGCATATTTTTTTATTTATTTAACAGCTCTAAAATGCAATTTTTTGTAAACAGTCGAATCTGGGCTCGAGACTACGTCCATTGAGTCCAAAATGGCATTTGTGACTTTTTGAGTATAAACATCAATATGTTTGACGTTGAGTTGAATTTTGCTATTTTTCTATTGGGCTTTGGGTTTGGGTTTCATCCCACTAACCCAAAAAATACCCTAACTCCACCCCCTCTTCATTCATTCATTCTACTTTCCTAACACTCTCAAGCTAAAAGAAAATGGGAGAAAGAAGAGGAAATTAAAATTCCTAAACCCTAGATTTCTAAGAAATTCAAAATCAAGTTCTAGAAATCAAAGGAAGCCTAGATTGAAGATTTTTGAAGTCTTGTTGAAGAGGAATCAGTCTTGCTTTGTTTTAGAGCTTCTTATTCATTGTTTTTGGATTTAAAGGTGAGTTCTTGTACTCACATCTATGTCTATACCTTTGATAGTTGTTAGATATGAATTCCTAACACCTGTTTTTTGTCCATTTGCTTTTGAGTTGAATTGGTTTGGTGAATTTCCAATTTTTGGTATTTTGAAGTGAAAATCTATGAAAACCCTTATATGGATGTTTGGACATGTTATTTGGAGTGTAATGATATGTCTATAGGGCTGGGTTGTCATTTGACATAAATCCCTAGCCTTCGTTGCTCGTCCGATCGCTCCCGAACCAATTTGGCCATTAATGGCCAGAGTTGACTTTTGCCTGAGATTCAGCTCAAACGTCTGGTATAACACTCAGACTTCTGGGCCATCGAAATAAAAATTCCATACGTACAACTCAAACGTCTGAGCTTACTTTCTAGATGTCTGGGAGATCTGGAATGAAAATTCCAGTCTTTCAGCTAAGACGTCTGGATAACCACCAGACGTCTGGAGTTGTTAAATTCAACCAATTTGCCTGTTTTATGTTGCTTTACATCTTATATCGATTTTTGGTTTATCTGATTGCTCTCATCATTTATTATCGACTTTGATGACTTCTTCTTTAGATTTTTGGGAATATCCATTTGGTGGATTTGATATCGATTTCTATGGTTTTGATTCACGTTTCTGTATGTGAATTTTTAGCGACTGATTGTTTTTACAATCATTTCTGTGATTTGTCACTTTAAAATACAAAGGTTACTATACTAGTAGTAAATATTCAAACTCTTTCACAAAAATAATTTCAACATTATCTTTAATACAAAGCTTGTTTTTAAAACCGTTTTCAATCTATTAGTATATATAAACCTTTACCTTATTCGTATGAGAAATCTAATTAAACGACTTAGCAAAAAAAGTGGTATGAAATGCTGGCGTTTTCTTTGTCGGTCAATTCTTGGACTTGTTCGATTGAAATCTTATGATAATTTTTGAGTGGAAATCCACAATTTGTTTGTAAATATTTAAGTTAAACCAGTGGTTATTGGACATAAAGCTAAACTCATTTGTTTACTAGTTTAGTGTAATTTACACTTATCGATCAATGATGATCCTTTGGAGATTTTGACTAGCGATGTGCGATGTTTCTTTGTCCTCTAAAGAGCGAATGTACCATGTTTGGAGGAGCTCCGGCTCATAGTCCGCAAAAGGGGGACTATAACCTGTTTGGAGGAGCTTCGGCTCATAGTCCGTAAAGGGGGAATATTCCCTGTTAGGAGAAGCTTCTACTCATAGTCCGCAAAGGGGGACTATACCCTGTTTGGAGGAGCTTCGACTCATAGTCCGTAATGGGGAACTAGACCATATATGGGGGAGCTCCGACTCATTTTATGGGATAGCGACCCATTTGTTATACACGTGTTGGTGAGTTTTCATGCTCCCGTTTGTGATAGGCATTCCCCTCCTTTTTATGCTTCCTGGATTTCTAATTATTAATTTCTGGAATTTTTGTGTTTTACCTATTTTTTGTGGTTTGTATTGATAAGATTTATCAATATTTGAGGTTTGGTGAATATGCTAAAGAATATGACATTCTTTTTTGGTGGTTTGAGTAGATTTGAGATATTGTATGATTTTCACTGTTATCATATATTTCTATTCTCTCTTATCCTACCTTATTTTATATGATATTTATAGCTAGACCGATTCGTTTATTATTTTCTTCTTAAATAATACTCGGGTCAGACCGAGTTGTTTCAGATGCTTCTATTTGACTTCTTATTAGGGTCCGTCTTCTGATTTTTGGCTAACTACTAAGCTCAGTAGTTTTTGTTTTATACATTCGAGATAGAGACTCCTTGATGTATAAATATTCTTTTGTCTAGCACTTGAACCTATTCTTTTGTGATGTAGTGGATCTTGCGTGACAACTACTTTGATGTACACTTCTATACGTTTTATTCATATCTATTTCTGCCTTTATGATTTGAATATCTGTGACTAATTTATGTTATGCTTATTTTATATTTGTTTTAGAAGATCACATAGCCACTGTGTAGTAGTTTTGGGTTTGTAATTGATGTGTCAAATTTCCTCTTGAAATGAAATGCATGTAATACTATCTGACATATCGGTACTCACACAAAGTAATTACACAGATGGTCGCTCCTCAACAGCCTTATTCTTCGTGCTACTCGACGGCATTACCCCTTAGTGTCCTTGGCTAGTGTTAGTATAGAGGTAGGGAGTCACAGCATGGTATCAGAGCCAAACTTCGAAATAATATAGAACATTATAGCAAGGATCATCGTCCTAAATCTTTCTTAGGAATCATATCTTAGGATTTATCCGAGTCTTAGGACCCGTTCTATCCTACTTTATTTTGTGATGCCTTGTTTTATCAATCAAGTTTGTTTGATATTCATTCTAAGAATAATCTTTTTCCTCTTCTTTCTTTCTTTCTTAAAGAAGAGAAATGGTTAGGCCTGGCCGTCCTTGCGCCAGTCAATCCAATGCTACTCCTCAGGATGGAGTATTCATGTCTGCCCAATAGCTTTGGATCTTGTAAAGAATGTTCATGCTGCTGGACCTATTCTTGAGCCTACTCATCCTAAATCCGGGTTTGCATACTTGTGCAGTGGTTACACCAATTTGGGTGGAAGGCCATTCAAGGGTTTCGAAAGTGATATAGAAGTCCAAGCTTGGCATAGAACATGCGATTGCATCTTTTCTCGCATGAATCCTATAGATCTACATCGTGTCCAAGTGGCTTCTAGTATGCTCCACGAAAGAGAATTAGATTGGTATGAGCTTTTGGTTTCTAAGATTAGCAAAGCGGATCATACTTGGGAGCAATTTCGAGAAAGGTTCGACTTGAAGTTTGTGCCGGAAGTTGAAAATTAACTTTAGCTCGAATGCTTTATTGACCTTGTTCAAGGTGAATCTTCTATGACGGATTACATCGCATCTTTTGAACCTCTCTCAAAATATAGGGTCGAGTATATTAATAACCCATTGAAGAAAAATTAGAGGTTTGTCTGTGGGTTGAATAAAAACCTCAAACGGCCTTCACTTCTGAAACTAGAAGTTTCTTTTGATCTGCTTGTAGATATCGCTCTTCGACTTGAAGAGGCTGATAAAGAAAGTGATGCTGAAGTAGTGGGTGCCAAGAAGAACTTCAACATCAATAAGAAGAGGCATCCCTTTATTAAGTTCAAAAGTCCTAATCCCAACAAAAAGTGAAGCAAGTAACTTCGATAGCAAAGACTCCAATCCCTAATCATGGAGAATACTACAATTGTGGCTCTAAGGACCACTATATAAATAGGTGTCCAAGGCCTATTTCTCGCCGCTATTGCAAAAGTTCGGATCGTTATATATCTTCATGTCCCAAACTTCAAGGCAAGAAAGAGGGAAAGCTAAATGTTGTGCAAGCCCCTAGTAACACTTCTCTTGGTCAAGATATTTTTCATTCTATCCTTGATGGTATTATTATGTTTCGTGATCATCCTATTCGAGTTCTTTTTGATAAGGGTGCATCCCATTCTTTTATACCAAAAGAACTTGTTGATACCCTTTTTTAAGTGTTATGGATTTGATGACTTCACTGAGAATTGCGAATCCAATTGGCGGATCCGTAACACTCAGTTTGTTTTGTAAAGATGTCACGATTATTTATGTGATTATGCTTTCCGAGCCAATTTTCATGTTATGCATTACTTAGGTTTCGGAATGATTTTAGGAATGGAATGGCTAAATCGTTATGAAGCCCACATCCTATGTCTCGAGAGGACTATATATCTTCGACATCCTTAATCTGTTAAGCAGATTTCCATTATTCTTAAAGATTCGTATTCTAATTCGGTGGCATCCTTATATTCTCTAAATCCACATGATGACGATAATGATGATGAGGAAGATGTCATTTCCCTCATTCACGTCGTTCGTGAATTTCCCGACATATTTGAGCCCGTTTTAGGATTACCTCTTAAGCTAGCAATCGAGTTCAGAATTAATCTAATCCCTGGAACTCTACCTATCAATTGTCCTCCTTGTCATATGTCCAATAAGGAAAATGAGGAGATGCGTAAACAGTTATCCGAATTGGAAGCAAAAGAGTTTATTTTTTCTAGTCCCTCTCCTTGGGGAGCTTAAGCTATTTTTGTAAAGAAATCCGATGGTACACTTAGGATTTGCGTTGACTACCGCAAGCTTAATGATCTCACCATCAAGAATAAATATCCTTAACCTCGGATTGATGATCTATTAGATCAACGTAGCGGTGCTAGAGTCTTTTCTCAGTTAGACTTAGCAACCGGTTTTCATCAGCTTTGTACTGTAGAGGATAGCATTCCTTTGACATCGTTCCGTTATCGTTATGGATCTTATGAATGGCTTGTTATGACATTTGATTTAACGAATGCTCCAACTTATTTTGTTGACCTTATGAATCGAGTTTTCAAAGACTTCCTCGATCGATTTATTCTCATCTTTATAGATGATATTCTTGTTTATTCTAAAACCGAGCAGGAGCATGAAAAACATCTTCAGATTGTTGGAAACTCTTAGGAGCAATCAATTGAAAGCAAAATTTTCTAAGTGCCACTTTTGGAAATCTCGTGTGAATTTTTTAGGATATATCATTTCTGAATCAGGAATTTCCATGGATCCTTCAAAGATCGAAGTGATTCAAAATTGGAAGAAACAGGAAAGTGTGACAAAAATGTGTAGCTTTCTTGGATTGGCGGGGCATTACTATCGTTTCGTAAAAGATCTTTCTAAAATTTCCACACCCCTTACTAGTTTGACAAAGAAGATAATTAAATACATTTGGTCAGAGAAATGTGAAGCTACTTTTCAAAAATTAAAAGAACTCCTTTCCAATGCTCATGTTTTTGTGATTCCCAAAGGGAACCAAGACTTTATTGTTTATACCAATGCTAGTCGTATTGATTTGGGTGCCGTACTTATGCAAAGGGAATGTGTATCGTTTATGCTTTTAGGCAATTAAACCCTGTAGAGACTAGATATGCCACTCATGATTTAGAGCTCGCGGCCACTGTTTTCGCCCTTAGAATTTGGCGTCATTATCTTTTGGAAGGGAATTTGTTCTCTACACCGATCATAAATTTTTGAAGTATTTATTTTCTCAAAAGTAACTTAATTAGCATCAACAGCGTTGGCTCGAATTCATTGCATCTTATGATCTTGATATTCCTTATACTCCTAGAAAAGTGAATCGTGTTGCCGATGCCCTTAATCATAAGCAACAAGCAGTTGTTTCAGTGATGATATCCGAATAGAATGATCTCGAGACTTTGTCTACTTGTGAGATTCGAGATATCGAATCCGATTCATGTTCATCACTTGTTTTATGTAGCCTTGAGGCTCATCCTTCACTTTTAGACCGCATTCTTGAAGCTCAAAACCATGATCCCGAATTGGCTCATCTTAGCCAAAGTTGTAAGGATGGTAATATTGATGGTTTAAAAGACTTTGAAATCGATGTTCGTGGTGGCATTCAAAAATTTGGTAGAGTTATTGTGCCAATATTAGTGATCTTCATAAAGACATTTTAGAAGATTCTCATCGTTCTGAATTTACCATTCATCCCACTAGTAGTAAAATGTACACGGATATGAAGCGACTTTATTATTGGATGGAATGAAATCTGATATTGCTAACTTTATTAAGCGTTGCATGACTTGCCAACTCGTGAAGGCCAAACATCAAAGGCCCGGTGGGTTATTGCAACCTTTAGAAAATCCCATTGGGAAGTGGGATCAAATTTCCATGGACTTTATCGACGGTCTTCCCCGTTATCGTTCGGGTCATGACAGTTTATGGGTGATTGTAGATAGGCTAACAAAATCCGCCCATTTTATTCCCATTCGGTCTAATCGGACCGTATCTCTTATGGCCAAACTTTATGTTAAAGAAATTGTTAAATTGCATGGAGTTCCTACTTCCATTGTTAGTGATCATGATCCATTATTTACTTGTGGATTTTGGAAAGGTATTCAAAAGCTTTGGGAACGAAGCTTAATTCTAGCACCGCTTATCATCCTTAGTCCGATGGACAAAAAGAGCGTGTGAATCAAACTCTTGAAAATCTTCATGCTTGTGTTCTAGATTTTGCTGGAAGTTGGGAAGATCATATTTGTCTTGTTGAGTTTTCCTATAATAATAACTTCCAATCTAGTATTGGTATGGCACCTTTTGAGGCACTTTATGTAAGGCCATGCCGATCTCCTTCGTATTGGCATGAAGCCGGTGAGAAGCCGGTTCTAGGTTCGGATTTTATTTGTGATTCCACAGAAAATATTGTTCTTATTCGTCATAGGATGAAAGAAGCTCAAAATAGAAAAAAATCCTTTGCTGATAAACGAAGAAGGAATTTGGAATTTTCTGTGGAAGATTTGGTGTTTATTTGTGTTTTACCTATGAAAGGTGTTGTGCGTTTCATTAGATCGGAAAAATTAGCACCTCGATATATTGGTCCATTTTCCATCACCAAACGCATTGGTTCCATGGCTTATCGCCTTTTATTACCAGCTCAATTTTCTACTATTCATGATGTTTTCCACGTCTCTCAACTACGGAAATGCCTTAGGGATTCCGATTTAATTCTTGAGCCTGGTGTTATTAAAGAAACTGAAGTTTCACCAAATTTGACTTATGAGCAACATCCTATTCGCATCATTGCTACAGAGGTTAAACGCCTTCGGAATAAAGATGTTCCACTTGTGAAAGTTCAATGGTCCTCAAATCCTAAGGATTGCTCTTAGAAATCCAAAGAATTAATCGAGCGAACACATCAAGGACTTAATCTCTCATGCCCCTCAAGGTGAACTTCTCATTTCAAAATTTTCTTTTGTGTTTTTATCTCTTAGCATGCTTGTTACTTTTTATTTTCTTCTTAAGTATTGCGAGGACACAATTTCTTTAAGGAGGGGAATCTGTAACAACCAGCATTTTTTTTTATTTAACAGCTCTAGAATGCGACTTTTTGTAAATAGTCGAATCCGGACTCGAGACTACTTTCATTGAGTCCAAAATGGCATTTGCGACCTTTTTGAGTATAAACATCGATATGTTTGGAGTTGAGTTGAATTTTCTATTTTTCTATTGGGCTTTGGGTTTAGGTTTCAGCCCACTAACCCAACAAAATACCCTAACTCCACCCCTTCTTCATCCACTCATTCTACTTTCCTAACACTCTTAAGCTAAAGGGAAATGGGGGAAAGAAGAGGAAATTAAAATTCTTAAACCCTAGATTTCTAGAAAATTCAAATTCAAGTTCTAGAAATCAAGCAGAAGCTTAGATTGAAGATTCTTGAAGTCTTGTTGAAGAGGAATCGGGCTTGCTTTGTTTTAGAGCTTCTCATTTGTTGTTTTTGGGTTTAAAGGTGATTTCTTGAACTCACATCTATGTCTATACCTTTGATAATTGTTAGAATGAATTCCTAACACCTATTTCATATCCATTTTCTTTTGAGTTGAATTGGTTTGGTGAATTTTCCTATTTTTGGTATTAAGTCAAAATCTATGAAAATCCTTGTATGGATGTTTGGGCATGTTGTTTGGAGTGTGTTGATGCGTCTATGGGGCTGGGTTGTCCTTTGGCATAAATCCCTAGCCTCCGTTGCTCGTCCAGTCGCTCCCAAACCAATTTGGCCATTAATGGCCAGGGCTGACTTTTTCCTAAGCTTCAACTGAGATGTCTGGTATAACACTTAGACGTTTGGGCCATTTGAATAAAAATTCCAGAAGTACAGCTCAGACGTCTAAGCTTACTTCCCAGACGTCTGGGCGATCTGGAATGAAAAATTCCAGTTATTCAGCGTAGACATCTAGGATAACCACTAGACGTCTGGAGCTGTTAATTCAACCAATTTGCCTATTTTATGTGGCTTTTCATTTATATCGAATATCTTTTTTTGGTTGATCCGATTGGTTGTCGTCATTTATTATCGACTTTGACAACTTCTTCTCTGGATTTTTGGGAATATCCATTTGATGGATTTGATATCGATTTCTATGGTTTTGATTCATGTTTTCGTATGTAAATTTTTGGAGATTGATTGTTTTTACAATCATTTCTGTGATTTGTCACTTTAAAATACAAAGGTTTCTATACTAGTAGTGAATATTCGAACTTTCACAAAAATAATTTCAACATTATTTTTAATACAAAGCTCGTTTTTAAAACCATTTTCCAATCTATTAGTATATACAAACATTTACCTCATTCATATGAGAAATCTAATTAAACGACTTGGCAAAACAAGTGGTACTAAACGCTCGCGTTTTCTTTCTTGGTTAATTCTTGACTTGTTCGATTGAAATCTTGTGATAATTTTCGAGTGGAAATCTATAATTTATTCATAAATTTTTAAGTTAAGCCAGTGGTTATGGGACATGAAGCTAAACTCATTTATTTACTAGCTTAGTGCAATTTACGCTTATCGATCAATGATGATCCTTTGGTGATTTAGACTAGCGATGTGCGATGCCTCTTTGTCCGTAAAAGGGGGACTATACCCTGTTTAGAGGAGCTCCAGCTCATAGTCCGCAAAAGGGGGACTATAACCTATTTAAAGGAGCTTCGGCTCATAGTCCGTAAAGGGGGAATATAACCTGTTAGGAGGAGCTTCTACTCATAGTCCGCAAAGGGGAACTATACCCTGTTTGGAAGAGCTTCGGCTCATAGTCCGCAATGGGGAACTATACCCTGTTTGGGGGAGCTCCAACTCATTTTATGGGATAGCGAACCATTTTTTATACACATGTTGGTGAGTTTTCATGCTCCTGTTTGTGATAGGCATTCCCCTCCTTTTTGTGCTTTCTGGATTTCTAATTATTAATTTCTGGAATTTTTGTGTTTCACCCATTTTTTGTGGTTTGTATTGATAAGCTTTATCAATATTTGAGGTTTGGTGAATAAGCTAAAGAATATGACATTCTTTTTTAGTGGTTTGAGTAGATTTGAGATATTGTATGATCTTCACTGTTATCATATATTTCTGTTCTATCTCTTATCCTATCTTATTTTATATGATATTTATAGCTAGTCTGATTCGTTTATTATTTTCTTCTTAAATAATACTCGGGTCAGACCGAGTTGTTTCAGGTGCTTCTACTTGACTTCTTAGTAGGGTCCGTCTTCTGATTTTTGGCTAACTACTTAGAGTAGTTTTTGTTTTATACATTCGAGATAGAGACTCCTTGATGTATAAATATGTTTTATCTAGCACTTGAACATATTCTTTTGTGATGTAGTGGATCTTGCATGACCACTACTTTGATGTACACTTCTATATGTTTTATTCATATCTGTTTACACCTTTGTGATATGAATATCTATGACTGATTTATGTTATGCTTATTTTATATTTGTTTTCAAAGAGCACATAGCCACCGTGTAATAGTTTGAAGTTTGCAATTGATGTGTTAGATTTCCTCTTGAAAAGAAATGCATGTAATACTATTTGACATATCGGTACTCGCATAAAGCAATTACACAGATGGTCGCTCCTCAATAGCCTTATTGTTCGTGCTAGTCGACGGCATTACCCCATAGTGTCCTTGGCTGGTGTGAGTATAGAGGTGGGGCATCACACAACTTTTGAGAATAAAAAGCTATTTATCGATAAAACGATTTTCGCTCACATTATCCATATTTCTTTGAAGTATTTTTTTGCAAACATGTCTCATAATAAATTTACCATCATAAGTTATTACTAAAAGGGGGTTAACAAGATTATTAAATAACATTAATAACATTTAATCCAAAATTCAAATATTTAAATAATTTAGATATTTAAATATGAAGTGTCCGAATACGGGTCGTTACATTGTTCCCTCACTTAGAATATTTCATCCTCCAAATTCCAACACAAGAAACCAAAGGAACAATCACATAGAACTATTTAGCAGTATCCAAAATTACTAGAAAATAAATCCCATAGCTTTCTCTAGTTCAAAAATCCTCTTAAACAATATAGATGACCATTCATGTTACCTCATAATAAACCAAAGATTTATCACCTAAACTCTCCATAAGCCCACAAAACATAGTGTTCAAATATACTAAAGCTTGTACAATGTAGGTGGACCATTCTTACACAATATCAGTTCCGATCACTTGCTCGATCATAAAATATCACTCCAAATTAGTATAGATCATTTGACCTCTTTAGTGCGGATTCCAATCAAGTTCCTTGACTAGAAACTTCCTTCTTCCATAAATATCCATATGATAGAAAACGTTAGGGTCATATCCAGAATCCGTATGAAGTATTCTCCATCAAAAACCAAATGAAAATTCTTCTTTGGGCTGGGGTAAATCATCTCGGAACAATGTACTCGAATATTGGATCAAGAACAGTCATCCAAACAAAATGATTTACGTATATCTTACGTATCCATTCTATAGGTTTCTTAACTGCACCAATTTCTTCTTAATCACATTTGTTACACTAATAACATGTTATTCTATACTAAAATCATTTATGAATCATTTCTTAAAACATAACTTCAAGTTTACCAACATTTTACAACTTCATTTATAAAACATTTCACAAATGCTTACTTCGCTTTCTTACTCATATAAAACTCCACTACATCTTAAGAGTATATACAAAATGCTTGCATCAAAAATTGACACAAACACCCAATAGAATCTTTGAAAAGAAATATATGAAGAATATAAAGTAAAACTAGAAGAAATAAGCAATTAAATAGTAGAATATCAAAGCGATAACACAAAAACAATGATTTATAGTGGTTCAGTGTTATTTGCCTACGTTCATTTTGAATAGATAGCTTTCTTAATCACTTTGTAAACTGAACACAATAAGGATCAGATGAAATGCCTTCATTACAATACAATATAAAGCAACTAAGTTTCGAAAATGAACGACCAAGCCTGTATTTATAGAGAAAGATGGTGAAATACTTCCCCGAAAATTCGGCAGAAGGATCTCCTAACCTATATGGACCCATAAGATGGATTGCATGGCCCATATCTCAAAGAATATTGATTGGTGCCGATCTCCATTTTATAGGAATTTAGGGAGGGGGTAGATCCATATAGGAGCTTCCCATATTTAATATGCTTAGCCTCCAAGTTTCATGCCAATTGAATTAGTAGAACTTGAGTTATTGCTCAATCTTTACTGCAAGGTGAGTTGTTTCCTGATTCTAGTTGATCCCGATTAAGTGAAGAAGGTCAATCCCTCTTGTTTCATCCTTTTGAGGTGAGATCCCTTGGGTAAGCTCCTTAAGGTCCCCAAATCTTGCTCCCAAAGTTTCACATACATTAGACCAATGGATCTTGAGAATTGATTGTTTTCCATTGACTTGCATTTGTTTTCCCAAATTATTTCGATCCCTATGTTGGAGAATAATTATAGCCTATCCCTTTTCCATGTTAAATTATATTCCATACATTGAACATTCTACATTGCAGATCTCTCTATTCTGTTTAATCATGGCTTTATATTATCATCTGTACTTGATCTTTGGACCCTACAATAGTCACTCTAGACTTACCATCCTTGATGATAGTCATTTGTTCAATCAGATTGGATATAGCTGGGTTAAAATGTCAAATAATAGTTACCCTCCAAAATATGTTTTGTGCTGAGCATGACGTGCTTTGAACCGAAGCAAGTTAGAGTCATCGACAAAAAATCCATTCAGTTTTTTGAATAGTTGTTGTACTTCCGTCAAACTGTTTTCCTAAAGTATTGTATCTCTCTTTGATCGTCATGATGCTTAGTAGATTTTCAATAGCATAAATTTAGGATTTATTCCATCAATTGATATCCATGTTCGGCTCAATGAGACTAATAAGCTTTAGTTATCTAATCTAGTCTCGACCTTGAAAGCTTCAGGTTTGAATTCAATTTCTTTCAATTTCAAAAGTTAATCTTTTAGACTATACATGTGCACGTTCATATACACGTTTTTGTCATTAGCTTCCAAATGCGTTTGTACACCCACGGGTCATTGCAAATTTTCATTGAACTAGCTGCAATTTCATTGCATTTTATATAATGTATAATTTTAATGTATATGCTTGCATGCACATAGGGTTCGTGGCCGACCCCTTTCCTTCTCTTTTTTTCATTTATGCATATATGGATCAATATTCTTTTAGCCGAACCCTCCTTCCCTCTTTCTTTATCTCCTTCCTTTTTTAATAGGGATGAGAATCTTCAAAAAAACCATTATTTCCTCTTCCTTTCTTTTTTTAGTGCTGATAGGGATCAAATGGATCCCCAAGTCAAGGGGGCATACCCGATCCCTCCTCATGTTGGGAGCATGACTCTTTTGGCTTCATGGAGAATTGAAAGGCAAGCCAAACCCTCAACCTTCATATATAAGCCAACACTCTCCTTTCCTTAATCTTTACATTATTTTATTTCATTTTGTTTTCATTTTCTTCAAGCTCGGTTACGAACCCTCCCCTCTAATTTGCTTCCTTGCTTTTGAATCAGAATCCATCACAACCTAACATACTCCTATAAATCCAACCCCTCTTCCCTTAAATATCAACCTTCTCCAAACCATTCATAATCGCCATTATTATCTTCATTTCTCATCACCAATATAGATATATCGGTAGGTTATTAGTTTTCATATGACTTCGATTTGTGGAGATAATTGGTTCGTTTACGTTAACCATGGGTTAAACTTAGGGGAGATGAGTTGGACGATGGCGATGCAGGGTTTGAAGAAGTAGTATAGGAGGAGAAAGTAAAAGCTGAAGGATAAAGAAGCGTAGGAATTGGTTGTGCATTATGTGTGAATTATGGAGGGATTTTGGAATGTAGGTGAAGAGGGATTGGAGTGAATGTTAGAGGGAAGCATGAGAACGTTGAACTAAAGGGACCGGTATTAGAGTTTAAGGAGGAAGGGTTCGATTGCATTGTTGAGTGGAGAGATTGGTCATTTATGGAGCATGGAGGGATCAGCTATTTGCTTTTCAAGAGGGATCGGCTATGGGTTTAGAAGAATTATGAAAACGGCTAAGTGGAGGGATCAATGGTTTTGCGTATAAGGGTGGAGGGTTCGATTGTTTTGCTTCATAAGAGGGATCGGTTGTGGGTTTTCTAATAGGGATCGACTATTTTCATATAGAGGGATCAACTATTGGTACATGGTCGATTCTAAGCTTTGAATTGAACTTGAAAATCAATCCATATTCACTCACATGAACAACTGGAATCAATCCCCCATCAATGAATTTTAACATACGATGATAATGAACAAAAGTAATTGCATATCCAGTATCGAACTCAAAATCGAATGACCAAACTCTAGGACGTAGAATATGAACTAAAACTTAACATATGGACTCTATATTTCGATATGTAGATGGTAGAACCCAAAACTCACACAACTGATCAATCAAAATGCAAGTTGAGACGGTCAGCGTTGATGGTCGCTCTAGTCGAAATCCATAATCTGGTCACTTACTTTTGCTTTTCTATTTTAAACTGTTAATCTCTGCATTGCACTACACTAGTTCACATTTAGCACGAGGGGATAGGTAAAATTTTATAATCGATTATATACCGAGTTTAGTTGACATGAGCTCCAGACTTTAGAGCGTTTAGCTGCAATACCTTCCAGACAATCTTTGCAACTTAGCAATCCCGTAGCCAAGTCAAGTTGTGCAACTTTTTCCAGCAAACTTTCCCCTAATCATAAAATTGAGAAACTGCAGGTTTCTATCTCATTGATTGACCTTTTTTATGATGTTCCCATCATTCTAGCGGAAGATATAAGTCCTACCCATGACACTATAGAAGATACTACATTTCTAGATAATCCAATGGATTCCCAAGCCTACAAAATTGGTGTGGCCGCTCTTTACAGACTATGCTCTAAATATGGTATTCCGTTTGGAGACGTCCTAGTCCCTTTAGTGAATGATAGGGCTCATTTGTCCTCGGAGGGATATAGACATGCAATAAATTAATGTACTGAGCTGGATGCATGTCGCCTTTCAATTCTTTCATCCGAGAAATTTTAAGTTATCTTCGAATTGTTCCTGCCCAGTTGCATCCGAACAACCATGTTTTTCTTCATGGCACTTTCTTACTATTTGTTAATGTTCTATTTCACCCTCTATCTCCTAAGGACATCAGGTTCATTTACAATTTCAAACAATGTACAAGGAGCCTTTCATACACATTCATCGAGCCTTTGCCCAACTATAAAGTTCTAACTGGCACTTGGAACAAGTTCAATATTTTTTCACATGAATGGTTCTATGTTTGTTGTCTTCCTGGCTTTGCGACACGATGGTTGGGATGATGTAAGTGTTGTCTTCACTTTATTCTCAAATTATTTAGTCCAAGTCGTATCTTAAAATGACTAACACTTTGAAAATTTACATGTGTCAATCCATGTTCAAAAGGCGATAGTATGTCAAGGGCAGTTTTTGCAATTCGTGCCACCCCAGTTGAGGATAGGGACATCAGATCCCTTGTAACCGATGAATAATTATCTACATTTAGGCTGTTAGAAGAAGGTCACCGCATTGGGGTTCCAGGAACCGCTTCATCACTAAGAAATACTGTAGAACAAGAAGGCGGTACTAATAGCCCTATCGTTCCCCAGTCGAGGGGGCTCAGGACGTCGTTGAAGAGGGCAAAACAAGAGGTGTCGAAATCAACAGCTTGGCGATGCTGATGCAAATCCAGGCAATGCGACCGTAGTCGAACCATCATGATGCACACAATCTCACATGCCGACAAAGAGAGTAAAAAGGCTCACATGTAAAATCTGTAGGACAAAAAATGATAAAGAGCTTGAGCTTATTATCATCTCTGTTAAAGAAGAGTCTTCTTCTCAACATTTAGAAAGATCAACGGAAGGGTTCTCGAATCTCCCTATCCCTGATGATATCATGACTTATGACTTCCCCAACATCAGTATTAGAGGGCTCAATTCTCCCACCAGCAATGGTGAAGACATTCCTCCCACTAGCAAAGGGAAGAACATTCCTATGAGCAAAGCTGTTGCAACTGGGCTATTGGGTGGATACTAGGACACTCACAACCTTATGCACTTCACTACATGATTTAAGTCTATCTTTCATTTGATGTCACTTATACACTTTTGTTTAGTTTTTAGGTGTTATGTCTCAGTCCCGTGCCTTCGATTGCTTGAGAGGCTCCTCAACACGGTACAGATGCAATCGCGATCCAGAATCGGGTAGGCATCGAGAGAGAGATGATAGCTGGGAAAGAAGTCGTCATTCAGGGAGTCTTCGTCTTCTAAACATAAGTCCCAATCTCAATCATATCATTAGGAAGTTTAACCCAATCTTCCTATATAGCAGCGATCAGACTTCTTCCCGTACTCCTTAAATTGTGCGTCGTTGAGCAGCATTCTGGTTCATCTAGTTCCAGCCAATCCCGCGATGGTAGGTCCAACAAACACCCACTTGTAAATTCTGATTCTACTTTGCCTACTGTAGCTTCTGAGGCTTCCACGGTAGAAAAATTGGCCAAACATAAAGTCAATTTTCCAAAAATTTGCTTTGATGTTCCTAAATTCCTTCCTTCCGTTCATATAATTCCAAAGAGTACTAAAGAAAGTTCCTTTGCATGCGTCAATGATGTTTTGGTGCAGCATGAAGCATACAACATTTAACCGAAAAATATCTGAGGCGTTTATTGAGAGACAACATGAAATCGATTGTCTCAAGCTGGAGGCGATCAATGATAAAGATATAATTAAACATCAAGACAATGAGATTTTAGAGTTGACAACGAAGCTAACCGTAGCAAAAAAGTGTGGAAAAGAAACATCTGATGCGGTTAGTCATCTAGAAGCGGCTTACAAAAAGGAGCTGGATGCTGCCCTCAACCACAGCGGTGTGCTTTCTTCGGAAAAAGATACAGTGCAAAATGAGAAAAACATTTTGGCCCACTGTTTATGGAACTTAAAGAACTTAAAAAAGAGAAGGAAGAGAAACTCTAAGTTCAAGAGGAGTCCCAAAGATATGTGAAGAGGTTGTCGAAGCCTGGGGACTAATAATTAAGCTCGATGATCAACTCGCAAAATTGAAGTACTTAAGGAAGAGGCAAGAGAAGCGGGCCACAATGAGGTTAGAAAGCAGATCGATGCCAAATTAGAAGATGCCAAAGAAGCTGGTCAAAATGAGATTAAGGACATGTTCGATCCTCTAATCGTTGAATATAATGCTAAAATCCTATTTCATTGTGGTCTGAGTTTCTATGGAGAAGGCTATCTTGAATCGCTTGTCGAGGCTTGGGAATACATTATTGAAATGAAGAAGAAAGCCCTCGGTAAAGCTTATGTAGATGAAGAGAAGTTGGCATGCGAGATTCTTCGTAGGAATGAACCTTTAGACCTTGTTGTTATAAGACTCCACTACTTTGATATTTTTTCACACTCCAACAAAGGGAAAAATGTTGCACAATCTTTGGAGTATGATCCCAAAGGTCCCCCTTCACTTCAAATGGTCGGACCGTTAGTTTCTCTTTGATTGAGATAG
Organism: Allium cepa; assembly: GCA_030765085.1. NCBI lineage: Eukaryota > Viridiplantae > Streptophyta > Magnoliopsida > Asparagales > Amaryllidaceae > Allium > Allium cepa. The sequence continues at coordinate 39,459,725 of CM060931.1, forward strand.
GATCTGAGCTATGATCCAGACAGACCCGGCTATCAATCAAAGGTGTTGACTCCTATTATAGAGGGGAGCACTCCGGTGAAAACTGAAAGTCTGCTAAACATATATATCCTGCATTATTCACCAGTATTCAAGAGATTTCGTTCCTCATGCCCAATGGTCATGGGATTATTTTCTTGTTTCTGTGAATCTGCAAGTCATTCGGGTCCTGGCCAAACACCAGGAAGCGGTGCTACAATGGAGCAACAATCGACATCTATTGAAATTCTATTATCCATTGACATTCCAAGGCATGATGCTCAAATTATCGGAGAACTTCGTGATGAAAAATTAGAAACTAGTCGCTACTGGACGAATCAGATGACGTTGTGATCGTTGGCGCCTCCGTACATACTGATGAGCTTAGCTTAAAAGAGCGCATCAAGAGAGAGGAGTTGTTGAAGAAAAAAAGCTAAGGTTGAACCCACTGATGTGGACATCAATGATCCAAATTTCATCTCATTACAAGTCATTCCACCTAGCGGGTCGATTCCTAATGAACTCCCTCTAACCTCTGAAAGCTCTCCTGCCAAGGGTGGCAAAGAATCGAAAGGAAGAACAAGCAGAAGCTCAGGTGGCGCCTCTCCTAAAAAATCCAAACGAGAAAAAGGGAAAAAAAGAAATAGCCATCGCTTCGGCTTAGTTTGTATATAACTTGCGTAGCTGTTTTTCTCTTTCTGTTGGTCGTGCCTGTGCGAGTATGACCCTCCTTTTTTGAATAAGCTTGTGGCATAATTTTTAGGGTTAAATTCAAATAAAAGTTCTTTGCTTTCTATCGAACTCTTATGTGAATTTTTTCTAAGTAGTCGAGCTATTACTTTTTCATTGAGTGTACTTGTAATTCATTGCTCGTTACCTTGGACAATCGCCTACTAATTTTTACTTAAGCCTTCATGTGGTTGTGGATCTAAGTTATATCAAACATAGGTCTCGATCCTTAGTGTTATGCTATCAGATCCGATCTCGAATCAGCGAAGTTAGATAGTGGAAGGTCAGACTCTATCCTTAGCGAGCTTATACTCCTCTTATCGGTTTTAGGTCGGAATTTATGGAGCAGTGAGTGGTCAAACCACACTCACCTATTATACTCATATCCGCACTCCGAGGGTAATAGTTATTTGACGGGAGATCGGATTAAACCCAATTTGTGTTTATACTCAATCCACACTCTGGGGACTTAGAGTTATTTCAAAAGATAGTTGGATCGTACTTTCCTTAATTGGTTGACTTGTCCCAAGTCTGGGGTTTAACTTAGCAAACAATCGGGATTCATATCTGTCTCGTCATTCGAAAGGATAGATTTTAGTTATCGAATGGTCAAGTCACATCCATCCCTTGTTAGGTATTCCATCCATCAGGCTGTAAGCGAGAATCATCAGATGAACGATCGAACCACGTTCATTTTGTTTTTTTCCAGTCGTGAATATATGTAATCATTAGCTCCAAACTTTAGAAACCCACTCAGGCATGTCGATATTAGCTAGTTGGGTATCGTAACTAATATGTAATGCTACAGAAATCATAGATATGAAGGAAATTTACAACTTTATTTTCCAAATGGAAATAAATGACATGATTTGTCTTATTATATATCTGGAAAATAAAATACTTAAAAAAATTCAAAAATTGAACACAACTGATTGAAAAGAACAAATTAAATGAAATAGCATCGTACTCGCTATTCAATGCCCTTGGGAGTATGACGCCATTAACAGTCATTATCTTGAAAGTTCTCTCTCTAAGCCTTTATTCAATGACATATGGTCGGTCCTAAGTAGGATTCATGTGTGATTGGGCAGGAAATCCCGTTTCAAGACGAGATCGCCGATTTCAAAGGTACCAGGTTAGACATTAGTGTTATAGTATCAGATGACTCAGTGCCAATGTGTGGCTATCCTCAAATTAGCTTCTTCGCGCTTCTCATCTACTAAGTCTAGAGATTCTAAAAGGAGATCTTTATTCATTCCGTGATCATAGTAGGTTACTCGATGAGAAGGGACTTCGAGTTCAATAGGAATGACGGCTACAAAGCTACAAGCAAGGGTGAATGTATTATTGCCAGTCGTGGACTTGTGGGTGGTTCTATAAGCCCATAATGCTGTTGGGAGTTCATCCGCCCACTTACCTCTAGCCACCTCCAAGCGCTTCTTTAGAATGGACTTTATGATTTTGTTCACAGCTTCAACTTGTCCATTTTCTTGAGGGTAAGCATCTGCCGCAAATCACTTCTCAATATAAAGCCAATGGTAGAAGTCTTTGAATTTAGCGCTTTCGAATTGGGTTCCATTGTCAGTCAAAATAGGCCAAAACGACAGATGATGTTCTGGACAATGAAGTTGATTTCTTTCTTTATTGTGATCATAACTAAAGGTTCTGCTTTGGCCGATTCGGTGAAGTAATCAACTACGACGATGGTGTACTTCGCTTCACATTTTGAGATCGGTAAGGAACCGATGATATCTATGCCCTATGTGGCAAACAGTCTTGGACTGACTATTTGTGTGATTTTTATCGGCGGAGCTCTTGGAACCTTTGCATACGTTTAGCAGTTGTCACATTGCCTAGCTTAATCAGCAGCATCTCGGTTGACAATCAGTCAATAATACCCATAACAGAGTATTTTCTTTGCTAGGTTCTGCCCTCCAATGCGATCGCCACATTCCCCTTCATGAACTTCCTTTAGGACACATTTTATTTCATTATAAGCAATACAACAGAGCAGGGGAATGGAAAAACTCTTTCTATACATGATTCCTTCCTGAATGATGTACTGCAAAGCTTTGCAAAGGATCTTCGCCATCCATTCCTCCATCTGGAAAGGATTCTTTATAGCAAATAGTCTTTAATCAGAGTTATCCATGACTCTTTCATTCGTATGTCTCTAGTACCCAGTGAATAGGTGCTTTAGCTTTTCCAATGATTGTGTGTGAGTATTATGATAGATGGGTTTGGTTTGAGTACCCAATCAAATTGTGCATCCTCAATGCTTGCAAACTTTGCCAATGAGTCAGTCTCTTTGCTTTGATTCTGGGCAGTGTGCGTGATGTCATAATACTCAAACCCAGTCAATGTTATTGGACTTGGATAAGGCATGGGGGGAGTCATTGTCCTTTTGCTTGATAATCTCCCTAGACTAGGTATACTATGAACTGTGAGTCACAAAAGGTTTCAAGAGATTTTATTCTTAGTTCTGAAACAAGTTTGAGTCCAGCAACCAGAGCTTCATTGTTCGTTGCAGGAAAGTCAAGCTTCAAGCATAGAAAATTGATCGATCTTCTAGAGTTACTAACAAAATTTCAGCTCTAGAGCAACAATCTCTGGATGCTCCATCCATATATATTTTCCACAGAATGGTAGGGGCTCCACCGCTTGCTGTGAGATCATTATATGCCGTGAACTCTGCTATAAAGTCCGCTAGTGCCTATTCCAGGATGGCTCTTCAAGGCAAATAAATGATGTCGAATCGGCTCAGTTCGATATTCCACTTGAGTAATCTTCCAAACGTCTCGGGTCACTGTAGGACCCGTCGTAACAGCTGATCGGTGTAAATAGTAATAGGATAAGCATGAAAATAAGGATGGAGGTTTCATGAAGAAATCAACAAGATATACACCAATTTCTCTATCTTTGGACAATTCCTTTCAGCTCCTGTTAATCACTTGCTAACGTAAGAGACCGGTCTCTGGATCTGATTCTCTTAGTGAAGCAGTATGACACTTATAACGTGTATTGATATGACCAAGTAGATATACAAGCCTTCGTGATCCACTGGCTTTTCCAGAAAGGGAGGTTTCTCCAAGTGGTTCATCAAAGCTCGGAATACGTGTTCACAATCTTGCGTCCGTTTAAAGTTCATTTTCCCTCTTCAAACCAAATCAAAGAAAGGAATGCATTTATTAGTGGCTTTGGAAATAAATCAACTTAGGGCAGCAAACTTCCATTTAGACTTTGTACTTGCTTGATGGTCTTTGGCACTTGGATATTACGAATTGCTTGAATCTTCTTGGGATTAGCTTTGTTTCCGTGAGCAATGACGATGAAAGCCAAGAACTTTTCTGATGCAATGCTAAAAGAACACTTTAGATGTCATGACCTGAAATTCAGTATTTGAAAATTGGAATCAAATACCTCACTTGTGTTCAACTGCCGAATATTCAAACATCGAATTCCAGTTCGGATGGAGCTTATAATAACATTAGATGAAAATAAACAGTGAAAAAAATGAATATCAATGATCAACATCACAGATACAACATCAGCACATTATCCATTACAACGCCATCACCAACATAAGAGTATACGCATAACACAACTTTAAAATAGAAACATTACAGCGGAACAACAAGTTATCATACTTCAAGAAAGTCTCCAAAGGAAGAGAATGATAGCGAGCTTCCAAACTAAGCACCTTGAGATCCAAAAAGCTTCCAAAAGATCACCAAGACAAAAGCCTTCAAAACCCGATAGCTTCCAAACCAAAAGACTTCAAAAAGATTCCAAGCTAGCTCCAAACACGGAAAACCTTCTTCTAGGCTGCTGTGTGGAAATTATGGACACCCGTAGTTTCTGCTTTCAGTTTGAATTGCTTGAATTGCTTTGCATTATTCTGTACAGGCTTTAGTTTCCAGGTTGCATATTTTGATTTTGATCTGTTTGATTTTACTCTTTGAATCTGAACGTAATTGCTTTTGATTTTGTTTCTCGGTTGAAAACTTGAGGTTGAAATTGATCAAATTAATTTTAATCTTTGATTACATAATTTGATATATTGAGCAAAATGATGAATTTTGGGATAAATATCAAGATTTTTAGTTGAGTAATTTGGGTGAACTCGTGAGTTGAACGTGAAATGAGTTTCTGGCAAAATGCGGCGATCGCGTGATCTGTTGGTCACGGGGTCGTGGCCATAGCTAGCTCAGAAGTAAAGGATCATCAAAAAATGGCAATGGAAATTATTAGTGGACGTGGTGGTTGAACATTGATAAGACAGGGTTTAAGCTTTAGTTTTGTTTGACGGCGAAAACATGAAAATTTCGTCGACTGTGGTGCATCGTGATCGATCGCACCGAGGAGGATAGCTTCATGGGTGAGTGGTGAGGCTCAAGACGTGAAGGCGTGGTGGACGGCGGTCGGTGGTATCGTGGAAAGGGCTATTTCTGATGGGTGTTGGGTTTCAGTTGGTGTTGAACAGCTAGACTTTTATTTCAGTCAAGATTAATGAAGTTATGAGGTCGAAATGTCATGGGGGAACTCAGGTGACTCGTCGATGGCCAAATAAATGATCAATGGTGGTCAGTTGAGATGTACTCATTCACGACGACGTCGTTTGGGTCAAAAGATGTCTCGATGTACACATGCACGGCGACCTCATTTGTATCTGGATGTTTGGGTCAAAAGATGTATCGATGTACACGTGCACGGCGACCTCATTTGTATCTGGATGTTTGGGTCAAAAGATGTCTCGAAGCGATTCATGGGATAGAGAATGGCAGGGTCGAATCTTTGTTCGAGTTCTTGTGGGTATCAACAGCAGTTGTGTTAAAAACTTAAGCTTTAAAGAAAATAAAAAAATAGAAGAAGAAGAAGGAACTCGAAGCTGATCTCGAGTTAGAATCGGGTTTAGCCTGAAGCGGGAGAGGAGCAGAAGTTTTAAATCGTGACTTAAAAGTTTTAAAACGTAAAATGGAATTTGTTTTAAATCTTTTCTTAGATAAATTCTTTTCCTTTTTCAATGTTTCTTAAATCTTTAACAAATAAATTATTTGTTTGTTTAACTTAAGTTTGTTAAAATACACTTTAAGATATTTAAAATTTAATTTTATAAATATAATTAAGTTAAAATTAAAGGGTAATTTTTTTTGATTTGTGTGATTAGGCAATTAATAAAGGATTATCTTAAAGTTAATTAAGATTTTGATAATTAATGAAACAATTAAATTATAATTAATTAAATTAATTTTTTATTAAGAATTAATTGATTTATAGTTAAGAATTATAAATTAATTAATAAGAGGTTAATTAATTTGTAATCAAGGATTGTTAATTAAATGATTAGAGATAATTAATTAAAGATTTAAAGGTTGATAAATTAATAATTAAAGGTTAATTCATTAAAGTAATTAATTAAAGAATAAATTAATTAACGAAGATTAATAATATAAGTAATTAAAGTTGAATAATTATTTAAAGATAATTACTTAATGAAAATAATTAAGGATGATAGATTAATGATTAAAGTTAATTAATCAAATGATTAAAGGATAATTACTCAAGTAATTAATTTGTGATTTATCAATGTAAGTGATTAGGATAATCACCTATTGTAATTAATTAAGGATAATTAATTAAATAGTAATTAATCAAGGGTTAATTATTTAACGTAATTAATTAAAGAATAATTGAATAATTAAAGGTTAATTATTTAATGATTAAAGGTTAGTTAATTAAAATGGTTTGTAATTAATTAATGTTAATTAACCAGGATTAGTGATTTATTAACCTGGTTTAAATTAAATTTAAAATAAGGATTGAGTGATTAATTCATAAGTAATTAATTTAGTTGAAAATTAAATTGAATTAATTTATGATTAAACAATTAATTAATCCTATTTATAAATGATTTTTGAGTGCTTGGATTGCTTATGGATGTTTGGATTATATGAAATGCCTTGAATTGATTGTTTTCTCTGGATTGTAATATTCTGTTTTGTGAATTGAGCTATGTGAAATTTATTTTATTTATCCGTGATACATTTATCTATGAATCTGGGAATGAAGATAAGCATTATAGATTATACGGATTATCGATATTGTTGTGATTGAAATTGTGTAAAACCTCTGGACCACACCATACACACACAAATATGGATTGCACGAGGAAATTTGTTAAGTTGCAGATTTTTGAAATGGTTTTAAAGTTGAATTTCGAATTCAAATGGTTTTGGGAATGGAAAAGCTTTTGAAAAGGAATTTCAAAGATAAAAGTTATTTTGAATAACTTGATAAAATTTTAATAATTTGATTTAAATTTGAATTCAAAATTTGAAATTGAATTCTATGTTTGGAAATCATGGTTTAAAAAGGGTTATATAAATTATAAATGTGTTTATATGGGTTTTAAACCATTTTAAAAGTATTGTTTTAGGAATTTGAATTAAATCTAAGTTTTATTCTTGAAGGGCTTTAATTTGTGCAAATGTAATCGGATATTTCCGAATGAAAAACTATTTGTTTTCAAAAAACAATAGCTTTCATACAAGGAAAGAATTTCCAATTTGTGTTGAAAGATTTCAAGCTTTAAATGAAATTGAAATAATTTTGAAAGCTATGAATTAAACTTTGTGAAAAATTATTGAACCTTGTTTTGAAATTGAAGAGCATTTTAAACGGTGTATCTTTTATATATATATAAAATGTTTGAAATGAGAATCGTTTTGAAAGTTATGAATAAATATATGGAAATGGTTTTGAAAACTATGAATTGAATCTTTGATCTAATGATTGGATGAGTTAATCTAATTTGAAATGGAATTGTTTTGAAAAGCCGCGAATAAATCTTTGTGAAAGATGGGTGGACTTTGTGAAGTAAATCTTTTCGTTTAAAGATTTGAAATGGTAATTTGTTTAAACCGTTTAAAAGAAAAGTTTTGGGTTTTAAGTTGTGACTTAACTGAAATCTCAATATCTATATGTTTTTAAATATTGCGCTCATTATTCGGTTTAGCCGGGAGAGGACCATGTGTCATATAACCCATTTTGAATAGTGATACGACATATATGGATAGCATTTGAAGACCAGTGGTGAAGACCGAATATTTTCGAAAGCGAAAGGATAACTCGTTGAATGTCTCTGCACCAGCTGATCCCCGGTATAGAGATTTGATCATCCTTTGTGATGGAGAGTCCAGACATGATTAGGGATTATCCGAATTTGCAAGGGTTTTCTTTGTGAAGTGCCTTCGGTTCTGTTCGAACCCGGAACAGACTTGTATGGATGTGTGTGTCTGACATTACACTTTGAGATGTAAAACCAGTTTCTATCAAAGACATTTCTGTTTGGTGGAGAAGATTTATTCTCTTAGCTTAACACCCTTCTCTGAGACGTACGAGCTCGTAGGTTATGTAGTTGATGTTTAATAGTAATACATTTCCAATCTGGTAATGTGGCATGCGAAGTGTTGCTGATTATTTGTTGATCAAAGCATGACTTTGTGAAAAGGGTAGCTTTGTGAAAAGTGTAGCTTTGTGGATGTGACTTCGTCGAGCCTCACAACTCGGTAATGGTCGAAACAGGAATCGTTGTAGCAAGGTTATTTGGGGGTAGCGCCCCCTGAGGGTATGTCCATTTCCTTCTGGATAAAAAGTGATATCATGGTATGGAGCCCAGATATTTACTTATGTTGATTTTGAAAGTGGTATCATGGTATGGAGTCTAGATACTTTGCTTTGTGGTTGTTGGTTGAGGCGCCTCGGATAAAGGTTGGTAACGACCGGGGGATGGCATACTCGTGTCAGTAGTTACTTCCGGGCAAGGGTAACCCGACCTTGTGTAGCAGAGATCCGATTAGGTTCTCGGGGACTTCCCTCTAGAGGCGTTCAATTTTGTGTGGGAAGTTCCTTTGCCTAGCCATTTGTTGGAAATTCAATCATCCAATACGTGCCATGTATGGTTTTAGTTGTATAACCTGCCATTTACTTATGGTGATCACCACTGTTTAGATGGTAGCTATAGTAAGCATAGTTCGAAATGTCTATGCTGGCTTAGATTGATATTATACTTTCGAAATGTTTTCTGCACTATGCACTAATAATAATATCAAAAAAGGTTTTTGCGTATCAAGTATGTTTGACTATCATAAGGAGAAATCTCCTCCAACTCTGTGTTTGCATTGTGTATGTGGTGTGAGGCCTTATGGTAGTTTCATTTTCCAAAAAAAAGCATTGTGGATTTCAACTTTTAAAACCTTTTGTAGTTTGTTTTAAAGATAAAACTGTTTTTGTTTGCTTATATCAGTCCCATGACTGACTCTGAGTTTATTGTTCCGTTCCTAAACTCTGGGTGCCTACAATTTTCCACACGGACAGTCTAGAGTTGGGTTTTTCAGATAGTAGAATAGTAGATATAGATTCAATAGCATTCAATCTTTGATTTTGTCAATAGCATTTGGATCGAGTTTCTTCACTTCAGTATTGATGGTGGTTCTCACTTTCCGATTTGGAGTCTTTCTAGCTTTGGAAGTTTTGGAGATGGAGTTGCGATATGGAGTTGGATTCTTTTGGGTGTTCTTCTGTCTTTTGGTGATATTGTTCCGCTGTGGTATTACATTCTACTGTTGTATCTCTGATATTGGTATCCTGTTGTATCATATTGTAACAGATATTGTATCAATGTTGTAAATATTGATATTATTCTTTTCTTTCGCTGTGTTGTTGTACTTAATGTGTTATAAGCTCCGGCACGAATCAGGTTTCAACGGTTGAATCTGCGGCATTCGAGTACGTGTGAAGTATGGATGTTGATTTCAAACGCTGAAATTTAGGTTGTGACATTAGAGGATTGATCTTCATTTTGTAATATCAAAGGATATGGCACATTTTTGCTAAGTATCTTATATGGTCGCTGGATCTTCATGAATTCATGGGCATATTATGCACATATACCTCCATCATCTTTCCAATCTGATCTTTAAACATTAAGTTGACTAGGCGTTGATAGGTCGCTTTAGAATTCTTCAATCCAAATGGCATTATTATCACATAATAATACGATCTAACATCGGTAATGAAGCTAGTGTGCTCCTGATCAGGAATATGCATGGATTTGATTATATATAGAGCACGCATCCATGAAAGATAGAAATTCGTGTTCTACGGTTGAATCTACCTACTGGTCGATCCTTAGAAGAAGAAAACTATCTTTCGAGCATGCCTTGTTCAATTCCGAGTAATCAACACATTTCCGCCATTCTTCGTCCACCTTTCCCATAAGTACAGGACTAGATACCCAATTTGGGTAGAGGGTGTTGCAAATAAACCCATTTCCTTTGAGCCTATCCATCTCCTCTTTAAAGGCAGCAGATCTCTTCGGATCCATGCACACCTTTTTTGTTTCACTGAAACACGCCTTGGTCGATATTTAATGCATGGATCATAATGGCAGGCTACATCTATGCATGTCAGAATGACTCCAAGCGAACGCATCAAGATTTGCTTAGAGAAAACCATCAAGTTCTTTCATCATAGGGGGACTAAGATGTGATCCAATCTTTAAGACCCTTGTCAGGTCGTCGTGGCTGACCGTGATGTAATTGTCTGCTCAGCCGGTGCAGCCTTGGTCTCTTTGGGCTTCTCTTCATCATTCCTCGAATCTATGTCTTTCTAGAATCGATTGGCATTCGAGCCAAGGCCTAGGCGTTGGTATTCAATCTTTGGCTATTTGGATGCGGAAAGACTTATCCACACCCCTGCCTTTCTCTTTCCATTGAGCGTCTCTCAACTCAGCCACATAGCAGGCACGTACGGTTGCCTGATGATCATGCACAACTCCAACACTGTTATCTGTCGGGAACTTCAAAGTCAAAACCATAGGGCAAGAGCTGCTTGGAATTCTGCTAGGTTGGTCCGCCCAGAAAAGCATTGTATAGAGGGGCAACATCCAATACAGCAAATGGAAAAGTCTGCACTCTCATGCGGTCATCTTTTCCGAACTCCATAGGTAATTTGGCATATCCGACAGCTTCGGTCGCAGCACCGTAAAGCCAAAAATGAGGACTTTAGATAGTTTCAAGTTCTTGACTTCCATCCTCATCTGATCGTAAGACATTTTGAAAATTATATTAACGGAACTACCACAATCAACCAAAATCCTCCTTATAAAGGTGAGGTTGATATGGATGAAATGATCACTAGGTCTATCGTCGATGCCTCTGCCTAATTTGCATCTCTGTTTCTGAACACAGTGTCATCTTCCATTGTACGTTGCTATTTTGTTGGTGCTCCATCGTCTGTACTCAAACAACATTCAAAATTCATATGCTTCATCGTGCTAGCATAGCGCTCCATCTCATGCCAACTTTTATCAGCCCGATGCGGTCCTCCGACTATCATGTTGATCACTAATCTTCCACCAGTCCATGCAGGCTCCTCAGCCCTCTATGGAGTTTGTCCTCGGTTGGGGTCGGATGCTCCCTATTCGTTATCGTACGGGGATTTAACAAAATTTTGTAACTTCTTTCCCAAATCAGTTTCTTGATAATATCCTAGAGATGCCTACACTTATTTGTGTTATGACCATAGCATTTTTGGAACCAGCAGTATGTTCTAGTTTGTTTCCATTTCTACATCAATTCTTTCTTGAGGTAGCTTCCTTTACTACATGATACTACATATAGATAAGTAAACATTCTCTAGAAATGTATTTAGTGGTGTGTAGGTATCATGCATCGGAATTCTAGGCTTTCCTCTTCCAGAATCCCTCTTTCACTCATGGTTCCTATCACAGCCTTTCTTTTGCTGATTCGGTTTATTTTTGACATTTATTTGAATTTTTCTAAAACTCTCGCCTGTCTGTTTTCACTGCAATGTTACTCTGCATTCCTTCTCCACTTGGTCTCACTATATTATTCTTCCTAGAGCATCTAGCTTCTTCTTTTCTCAAATATTAAGCTGCTTTTGCGTAGAATAATGTTGCGGGTGGTTTACCAACTAAGCAATCACTAAAGTCAGATTCCGGACCAATCCCTCTTTTTACCGCCATCAATATTGAATGGTCACTTAGATTCACTACAAGAAATTTGAATTTTAGGGGCGCTCAAAAAATGCTACAAAAAGTTTTGGTGACGTTTTGATAAACGCCACTAGAAAACATGCGACTAAAGATACATGATTTTTTGTTGCATTTATTTTAACGCCACTATAAATGAATTTTTGGCAGCGTTTTTTAAACGTTACTAAAGATCTTTTTTACAGCGTTTAAGAAACGCCACCGAAAAGGTGCCGTTTACAATCTTATTTTTTTGTTGCACTTATTATTATTTTTGCAGCGTTTTTTGAACGCCACAGAGATTATCTGAGTTACTATAATTGCTGATTCTGTAGCGCTTTTTAAATGCTACAAAAAAATATTTTTGGTGGCATTTTTTCTCCCTCACCGTTTGTTTCGATTTTATTGCCTGCTGTTCCACGACTACATCTGATTTCGCCTCCAATTCAAGTACTTCAAAACTTATACAATAGCGTAATATATAAACACATACACACTCAAAAATAACACATTCGATGAACCACAATAACACAAACAAAAGCAATTACATAATCACCACTATATTATAACATTAGTGTCAAGACAAAAGGTTAACCATACGTTTACACAACCAAACTACCATAAACAGTTTCATAATAGTACATACAGCTAAAGTAGTGCTGCTACCATACATACTAGTTTCATAATAGTTTCATAACAATTTTAATCAACCTAACTACATACATGTGTTGCTACCATACCAAAAACCAGTGCTGCTGCTTGAATTCTTCACAAACGTTTATCTACCTGTAAACAATAATAATCATGTTACTAAATATTTGTGAGGTGAAGGTATCAAAGATCAAAAATGGACAAATATAGAAGTCCTTAGACTATAATACTTCAAACAAATATGTCTCTACGTATTAACCACTGATGTGAGCACATTGTAATCGTCCAACAACTTTTACATCATATTTGTGAAGTCAGTGCACTAGACTTGCCATACGACAACCATCCTCTTCAACCATGCACTCCATTCAAAACAGCAAGTTCACCTGATAACATCCCCATTTCCTTCCTTCATTCCCTCTGCCTGTACACTATTTGTTCACACCAACTTCTAACACAACACAGTCAACTTCTCCACCAAAACTTCCTCACAATCATATTTGATACAAACTTCCGACCATACCCAAAAATCATCCTACAACACAACCAGTATCACCCTTACTTCTAAAAACTTCACCTTCGCTTGAACTATTCCACCTTCAAACTGCTTCAGTTCAAACAACCTCGGTCATTATAGTTCTGTCCACTACAAGCATCACTTCCCTACTTCAACATAGTTTCCATCCACTGCCTTGCAACAACCCCTCCCCATTCATACCACAGAAAAAAATCCACAATGTGCCAAGTTAAAATTAAAGAAAAGTTGACAGTCCTGCCACCGTTTGACCTAAACCGTGCCCCCCAATTGAATTTTAGCCTAACTACATCAACAACCTCAGCCAAACTGACAACATTCAATCACTTTCTATCTCTACACCAATATTTATTGAGTAATATAACTAACTTTTATAGTCGATTATCTAGGAATATTGTCAGGGTATTAGAATCAAAGTTTGAAAACATTTATGATGAACAAGTTATATACCTTTCAGTTTGTTTTCAGAATGACTTTTTCCGTTGGCCAAGCTATGGGAATGCCAAGTGCATCTTCCATGCACTTCAACGCCGATGTTGGTCTCCATAGCTCTGCATTTGCATCTCTCACAATATCAACCCAAACGTTTGCAGTATTAAGTCCCAATTGACGACAATGGACCAACGTTATCGGATCAGTTGATGCAATAGTTCCTCAGCCACTACGTTTGTTCCATCCAAATCGATCAACTGGCATTTGCTATCTTTTGTCCACTTTGCAATTGGCTGGAAAAAAGAGAGATTATTATGCAGAATATATACATCCACATAATAAATAAACTTTCATACACTGGTAATTTCTTCAATTTTGAAAATTAATACTTACATGCTCTTATTTCTTCATGACCACGGGTGTAGATTTCATGGGAGAAGTCGCATAATTTACACTGTCGTTTACATTTTCTTTATCAACTTCAACTTTTGATTTTGGCCATGCTACTTTCCTACCAACTGCATCTCCAATGCACGTCATATCACATGTGGGTCGCCACAAATAAGCATCTTTATTTATTACTTTGTCGACCGAAATCACAACGGCAGACGGACCGAGCGGAATACCATTAACAACATATTGTGGCTCTTTGGAGTAGACTCTTCCTTCGGCAACTACCCCTTCACCCTCATTCCGACCATAAATCTTTCATTTGTCGTCTTGGACAGTGCTGTTACTCTAAAATTGAGAAGTGTAATTTTAACAAACAAACAAATATAAAGATGGTTTATTTCAACAAACAAATAAATTTCTACTTAGCAAATTACTTAGCAAATCATTCACAGGTTATAAAATGAGAAGTGTAATTTTAACAAACAAATAAATATAAAGATGGTTTATTTTAACAAACAAATAAATTTCTACTTAGCAAATTACTTAGCAATTCATTCACAGGTTATAAAATGAGAAGTGTAATTATAACCATAATATTGTGGATAGTGCTGTTAATATAAAAAAATTATTCAAATTTTTATTAAGATTTTAACAAACAATATACAATGGATTAATTTGGGGTACTAATATCTAAAAACTAAAACTTTAGTATGTTTCAATGAGAAGTGTAATTCAACAGTTTAGTATGAGAAGTGTAAAATTTACCGTACTGACATCGTTCAAATTTACTCGCAATGCCATCTTAATGCAAGTTGATGGCCAAGCTACTACTTTATTCACAGTGTCTGCTAATACTGTCATTTTAGGTGTAGGCCTCCATAAATAAGTATCTGGTTTGTCCATGATACCTACAATAACGCTCACAGCATTTGGTCCAAGATGAATGCCATTGACAACCGCAGTTGGGTCCCTGGACAACACCCTCACATTGGCAACAACTTCACAGTTTCCATCCCAATTCAACATCGAACATACATCGTCATTGCTCTGCAATTATTCAACCAAAAATTATAACAATCACTGGATCAAAATTTAAAATCTAAATATTATTTCTTGAGTAATATAATTATTATTTTTACCAATTCAAATATGCTCCTTTTCGAACTTTCTACACCCTACAGCAAAGCTCTAATATCAGGATATTTTAATCTTAAAAGCACTCAATTAAATGTAATGTAGGCGTTTAATTGACTATCGACTACTAAATGGACTTTGATCAGTTGATGTATTTTACAGCTATAAATGATGGGATGAAATTAATATGGCTACCGAAACCAGCAAGTGAAAAAAATAAAATTGAGTTGCTAAAATTAAAATGACCATACTTAAAATGGCAGAGAACATATAATACAAAACGAAAAGCAAAAGCCAGGAAATGAAATGTAATAGCAAACTAGTTGAAAATTCCAATGCAAGATGAAAACAAATCCAACAATTTTTTTAATGCAAGATAACACAATACAAAACCAAACACACAGCACTAAACTGAACTAAACTCAAGTGAACAAGAAATGTGTATATAATGAACAAAGTTAAAACGAAAAGTGTTGAGTTGACATGCACACAAGAACAAAGAACAAAAATGCACAGTGAACATAAATGCAAAACAAATGAAACGCAAAATGTTTTTTTTTTGAGACTAAAACAAAACCATATGTGTTATTGGATAATAAAATTGTTCTTTTGAAAATGATAATCAACTCTGCTGTGCAAATAACCATATGTGTTATTGGATCCCAATCATTAACTTTTAAAGTGTTCTAGCAAATAAAATAGTGAATAGTGTGACCTTAAACTCCGGACTTGTTTTCGCCTTTACAAACCTTCTCCATTCGTTCATGCTTTTGATGTTGGTAGGTTTTAGTTTTAGTTTTTCCTCTTCATTCTCTGCTTTATTTAATTTTCGAACCAATTTACTTTTTGACGATCTCCAAATTACTCCCATTTGTTGAAATACAGCTTTTCTTTGCCAATCCTCTTCCAGTTTAAATCTAATCTGCAACAATACATGAAAATATGATATTAAAATCAAACAACAGCCATATGTATGCATCAAAGAATTTTTTCAGCCATAACTATAATACGTGATGTAACAATGTAGCAATGTAGCAACTTGCAAACAGATGTATAAACAACAAAAACAATTTTTAACTCATACCTGAATCGATTGCCACAAAACAGCTTTTAACTCATCACTTAGATTCCTCCAATCATCAAGCGTGTATGGAACCAGCTTCCGCACAAGCGGTCCAAGAAAAGAGGATAAATGTACCGACTCTTTCCATATTGGTATACCTATATCATTGAACTCAACTTCAATTCGATCCTGACTGCTTAACGGGAGTCCTTTTGCTTTTGCTGGACCTCCACCGCCTCTTTTCCAAGATGTAATTCTGGATTCAGCTTCACTTGCTCTCCCAATTTCTCCCTCAGCATCATCAGTTTGTTCAGGAAGGATTTCATTTTCTCAGCGAAGTCCTTCTTCATTTGGGTCAGAGGGGGTAACAGGTGGCTCTTGTTCTTTATTTTTATTGCAAACAATGGCTTGCTTCTTAGCGTTGACTATTGGTTCTTCACTGTCGGTGCAAGCACCTGCTGGAATCTTAACCTTTTTCTTTGGATTATGCTTCCTCTTTGACTGATACTTTTGAGATTCCTCATCAGCCTTTCTCTGCTTGCGAGTACATACAAATCTTGAATGCATATTTTTTCTACAAATGAAACAAAAAACAGTAACTTATTTTGAGAGTACTTCATATAAAGGACAGTTAGCAGTATCTATTATGTAACCTTGAATACAATAGTTATTAATACATGTATATGAACTCTGTAATGTAAACTCTGTAAATAATCACATTAATACTTAATAATGGAATAATCAAAACATATAATTTCTGTAAATGTATATTAAATTTTTTCTATGCTTGCATTTACAAATGAAGGCACCTAACATCTAATAAAAAAAGCACAACACACTCAACAAAATTTGCAACCTCTCACAAACACAAAACATAGCAATGCTAACTCACACACAACTCACACAAGCACACAGTACACAACATATTCACAAACCCAACTCACCCCACAGACAGTCAGACAACCCTCACAAACACAGTACACACAAACACATATGTAGACTAACTACCCACTTACCTTATCAGTCACTATCCTCTGGTTATCACTCACTGTCTTCTGAGTTCCGATTCTTTAATATTATTTATCTGTTAATATGGAGCAAATACTTGGTACTTTAAGCAATACCATGCTAAAGTATTTGTTTTATATAGTAGATAAATGTTGTGTAAAAAAAGATAGTGTTAATATGCACCTTATGTAAATGAAAATATTCCAAAGTTGAAAAATTGTATTACATAAACAGTTTTACAGTGCCTTGTGATCTGAGTCTGGGAGAGGACATACCCAAATCATAATTTGATATCATATAACTCATAAAGCAATATGAATACACTGTTGTAGTTACATACTAAATCTATCAAAAAACAACAAAATATGCCCAACTTCCAATTATGGACCACATATGTCAAGGGAAGATTATCAAACAAATATTAGCTTGAATCGCTATTAGACTAGAAAAAATATGCTAATGATTATGTAAAGAAAAAGAAAAAGGGGAGGAAACATTTACTTAAACTAAGAGAAACATGCAATACTTATAACCAAAAAATATCACCGAATGCTAGAAAATAAATGTGTCCACTTCATAATTTAATTTGTTCTTATATCAGCAAAAAGATAACTATAGTTTATTTCCCAAGCTAAAGTACAAATCCTTTAGACACATCTTCCCAAGCTATCTAACCCCATTGACATCCATGAACCATTTGGTACATCTTCCTAAGCTAAAGTAGAAATCCTTTGGAAGTTAAGATAAACATAAAATTACTTTTTTCCTTTTGAGAAAACAAAATATTTTTCATCAAAATTAAGTAAGGTGTAATTAAGATGTTATTACAAGGGAAAAAGGTATCTTTTGACAATTATGCAATAGGGAACAAACTTGGCATAGGAATGGAATTAAATTCAACATAAACATAATATTAAATTTGATTTGACATATCAAATCCAAATAGAGTCAGACAAAATAGAAATATTTTACAAAATTAAAATAGAAAAATAATGAGTTATATGAAGAAATGATGCATGCTAGAGTAGAAATGAAGATCCTCAATCAGAAGCTGACCATACATCTTCAAATGACATATATGTAAGGTTTAATGCTAGGTTTTGATTCTTGAGTAGTAGAAAGAACAAAGGTGCTAAATGTCAAAGCTGTCATGAAACAAGAAAAGAAACTACTTGATTGTAATACAATTTTCAAATGATAGTACAACAAATTTTATAATCTACTCAAGTAGAACAAATAATCTACTCAAGTATGCCTTCGCAATCCTCTCTAACATAACTAACATCTTCATCATCCATTTCTGTTATTTCGTGACCTTCCACGACTTGGATATCTTCCCCGATTCAATCGTGATCCTCTAAATCATTAAAACTTCTTGATGGTGCTTTCATTACAACATACCAATTAGAAACATCATTCTCTCTTGAATAAAATACTTGTCTTGCTTGAGATGCAAGTATGTATGGATCTCGTGAAAACGATGCTTGCTGTAAATTAACAAGAGTGAACCCATCATCATCAACTTTTACTCCATTTCCTTTATACGCCCAACAACACTTAAAAACTGGAACATAAAACGTATGATAGTCTAATAAAATTATATATGTCAATATTCCATAGTAAGTGACACATCAACCACTTGGGGCATATCTTTTGCACTTGCTCTACACATAGTAGTCACATCAAAAGTCACCCCACAATTCTGAGTTTCTCTCCCTACATCTTGTATATCAAAACGCTGCTCATTGATGATATATCCGTTGTAAGACATGGCATCGTCCTTCGGACCAAAAGCAATCCATCTTAACATATCATTGTGATCCTTGTAGGTAATAGGTATCTACAACAAATTTTATAGTAAGATTAATAGTCAAAAGAGAATATATTTGAAATCTAACTAACCTTTCTTTTAATCCAATCGGTAAATTTTTTTGTGTGTGTTTCCCAAAGTAAGGTCGCATTTTTTGTCATGCGTGGGTCTGACTTTTCTAATTCCTCCAAATGCAAACTTGTATTGAATAATTGATTATAAGTTATATATAACATTACGAACACATCAAAATAATTAAAACAATATAACATACACTTACGCTATAAATGGTTCCACCACAGCCATATTCATTAACACGGCTAAATGAGCACTTTCTTTGTCATTAACTGACAGTTTAACTGTCTTGGATACTGAAATCGAACATCCCTCGAGTATTACACTGCTTTCATAATCTTCATTTTGAGCTTCTTTCTCCTCTATATGTCGTGATTTTTCAAAAATTCATCGAAAAACATCATGGATTCTTTTGCAAGATAGGATTCTGCAATACATCCCTCTGATCGTGCATAGTTTCTGACATAGTCTTTAAGTGTCTTCATGTATCTTTCGAATGGGTACATCCAACGAAAATGAACCGGTCCACACATTAGTGCTTCATTTCCAAGGTGAATGGATAAATGTACCATTATATCAAAAAAAGATGGTGGGAAATATTTTTCAAGCTCATATAAAATTTCAATAATCTCAACATTGATTTGTTCTACCTTCTCTCTATCAAGAACACGTTGACATAATTTATTGAAAAGAGAACATAAGCGAATTATTGTTTTTCTTGCCTTCTTTGCCATTAATCCTCTCGATGCTACTGGCATTAACTGTTGCATTAATACATGGTAATCGTGTGACTTCAATCCGCTAATTTTGCAATCCTGCAACGAAATCTGATTTTTCAAATTTGAATAGTAGCTATCAGGTCTTTTGAAATCGTACAATCTTTTGCAAAATATTTTTCTCTCGGATTTTGACAACATGTATGGAGCCGGTGGAAGATATGTTTTATTCCCACGAGGTTGTGCATGAAGCTCACTTCGAATTCCCCAATCCTCTAAATCCTTTCTACAGCTGGTTCCATCTTTTGATTTATTACCATGCAACATCGTGCCCAATAGGCTTTCACCAATGTTTTTCTCCACATGCATCACACCTATATTGTGACGTAATGGAAGCTCCTGCGAAAACCAAAACTATAACGCATTATTGGGTTTTTCTTCTGGCAAATCAAACAAAATTGATCTTTTTTTCCACCTCGATAGCTCCATTTTTGTAGAATTGTTAGTATTATCATCTTCATCTTCTATATCATAAACACACTTTCTCTTCTTACTTTTCTCTTCTTTTTCTTTTCCAAAATCATTTGGATAATCCTTCAACAATGCATGAATGTTTCTCCCAGTTAGTATTCTAGGAGCACTACCTTTCTCTATGGTGTTATCAAACAATGCCTTTTGTTTCCTCCGTGAATCTGAAGCAGGTAGAAATCTTCTATGACCCATGTAGACGCTCTTTGGACTATGATTCAACCAACGAGAATGGGTATTGACACCACATAATGGGCAAGCTTTTCCTCCCTTCACACGACATCCAGCAAGATTTCCATAAGCCGGAAAATCGTTAATCGTCCATAGCAAAATTGCATTCAGTTTAAACAAAGTTTTACTAAATGTATCATAAGCATCAACTCCATTACACCACAAATGATGCAAGTCTTCCACCAAAGGCGCCAAATATACATCAATATCATTTAGTAAAACTATAGGCCTGGAATAAGTAAAGTTAACATAATATTTCCCTTCTTCATACACAACATAGGCGAGAGATTGTATGTCACAAGCATCACCGGGCACCAACTATACTTCGAACTCAACATGGAAAATGGATTGAATCCATCTGTGTCAAGACCAAGCCTAATATTGCGTGGATCAGACGACAAAGATTTATACTTTCATCCACCATTTTCCATGTCATAGAATCCACGGGATGGTGTATTTTTCCATCGTTGCTTGTATTATGAAAATGCCATCTTAAATCTTCTGCCATCTTTTGAGATCTATACATTCTTCTAAATCTCGGAATTATTGGAAAGTATCTCAATACTTTAACCGGAATACCTTGTATAACCTCTTCAGTATCTTGATTTTTCTTCCATCTTGAAGAACCACATTTTGGACAACTTTATAAATCTTTGTATTCTTTTCTGTAAAGGCAGCAGTCATTCTCACAAGCATGTATCTTTTCAAAACCCATGTCGAATGCTCTAAGAAATTTCTTTACTTCATATAAGTTTTTGGGAAGCACGTTATCCTTCGACAGAAATAAATGTTGCACAGTTAAAAGCTTATCAAACCCACTATCAGACAAGCCAGTCTCACATTTAAGATTATACAAGACGGTGATAGCAGATAATTTTGTGTGATTTATGTAACCAGGATATAATGGAGCTTCTGCATCTTCCAAGTTCTTGAGTAACTCATCCTCTTTTCTTTGAGAATTAACATTATCTTTATCATCATCAAAAAAATCTTTATTCAAAAAATCTTCATCTTCATAGTGAATCATCTTGAATAGATCATATACACCAAACGTATTTGTTTTCTTCTCTACATTTATCTCTTCACCATGGTTAAACCATACACGACCCATGTATTTAGGATCCATTCCTTTTATAATTAAATGTTCAATGATGATTTGTTCATCATGACGACAAAGATTCCGACAATCCTTGCAAGGGCATAAAAAATTTTCTACACTTCTTGCATTCCTCTTTGCAGCATTCACAAAATTCATTGCTCCTTGTCGGTACTCTATACTAGTTCTATGAAAATATTAAAAAAATTGAGCTTTAATATTAGATTATATGTTATAATTCTCAAAATACATATTAAGTTAATCACGGTTTTATCACCTTCTTTAAAAAACCCAGTCTTTTTCCATTTTCGACATATGAAGGCAAATAAGTTTCCAATCTTTGACGTATAAATTGGTTATCTGTTGTAATCAAAAAAATAACTAGACGTTGAATTTATTACCCAAAAAAACATCCAAGCATCTTATAAATAATGCACTATCTGGAACATTGGTAACACTCCCATAGTAAGGATAATAAACTAAAATAAACCACATAAAATGAATAATAACAAAGATAGCATGTGCTGCAGTGAATGAAATAACAGAGATAGTTTTTATTTTAGGATACTGCACACATGAATCAAACCCCGTTCACAAGGTTACTAGATTTGTTTTTCTTCGTTTGGTGACTGGAATTATGACGCATTTGCTGAAAATATAATGCATATAAATATGTATCAGTGAGATAACTCCATGTGACCAGGAAAATTATTTATAGAAAAATAACACATACGTTTTTCTTATTTAAACTCATTCTTATCTATCATTTGTATATTTTATACATATAATTATACATGCTTCATTTCAACATTCAGTGACATGCTTCTAAAATTATAATCAAGTATAGAGATTATATCTGGGTTTTACTTACAGTTTCTTTCGCAATGGCACAAGTAAAGCATGGAAATATGATTAATCCTCATATTGGTGATGAAGAAGAATATCAAGAAAACAATGGTTATGATGGATATTTAAGCTCTTTATCAGAAGAAGAAGAAGATGATGATGATAGATGTAATTCAATTGGCGAAAATTCATCTGAAGATGAAGATTTTATAGACGATTTGAATTCATGTTCATGTTCTTTGAATTCTTCCTTATCATCATCAAATTCATCACTTTATGATATGTCATCTTTTATTTCACATCTTCTTTTGAAGTAAGTTTTTGTTCAATTGTGTTCTGATTTTGCTTCTTTTCATAAATAGAACATTTTTTTGTTCAGATTTCTTTTTCTTAATTTCTTTCTTTCTTTTGTTTTTTATTTTTTATGTCTAAAAAATTAATCATACGTAAATAATTTATGGTATCATAACATTCATAACACGTATACATAAGTTTTCATATACTAGTTGTCTAACAAATTATTTGAATTTCAGGAGAGGTTTATCAAAACACTATGAAGGAAAATCACAGTCGTTTACATCACTATCGAGCGTGAAGAGTTTGGAGGATCTAATCAAAACTGAAAACCCATCAAATAAGAAGATCAAAGCATTGAAAAATAATAGTTGGAGTATGATGAAAAATTCATCCAGAATTATAATGAAGAAAAGCTCTAAAGGATCAGTAAGCTCTTCGTTAAGAAACTTGAAGAGGAATGATAGTTTTTTCAGAGGCAGACCATGTAAATGCAAATAAAAAAATAACATAAATTGGATACAATTAAAGCAAGCACATCGCACTAACATAATAGGAAATGATTAGAATATAAGTAAATTTTATAAAAAAATAGCTCGAACATAATCATATAAAATCAATTATTCCAGTTAGGATTTATTCCAATTAGGGTTAAATCGACTATTCCAATTAGGGTTTACATAGAAAGAGTATCCATACATAATCATATAAAATCCAATAGACTCATAAAATAGGTTTATAAAATTTCATACCTAATCCGCGAGGAGAGATCTGTGAAGGGCTACCGCGACGATGTGGAGAGGAGTAGAAGAAGGACGTCTACCGCAACAATGATAACGAAGCAAGGTGGATTTTGTTGGAGGGTGAGGTAGCTTTTACTGGAGCGAAAAGGAAAGCGTGAGGAGAAAAGTTTCTAAAATAAAGAGGAAGGGAAACGTGACAGTAAATAAAAAAAATTTGTGAAATATTTTTTACTTTACACGGGTGCAAAGCAGGAACGTGGAATCTTTTTAGCCGCGTTTATATTTTTTAGGGAAATACTTTTTGGTTGCATTTAGAAAGAAACGCCGCCAACAAGAAAAACTATAAATAGTTTTTCTTATAGTGATTACTTACTCTACGATGGCTATATAACATCTCTCCAAATAATCTTTCAGTGATTCTCCCGAAGCCAGGATCATGCTGGATAATGACATCATATCTTTAGGGAAAGTTGCATGCATACAGAACTACTCTGTAACTACCTGATATTTTCAACCATCGCATCCAAACATGCCAGAATTGAATTGCTCAAAATACCAGATTGTAAGTTTATATTTGGCAAAACTCAGCATATACGATATATAAATAATCACTGAATCACAGACACAGAGTAATATAACAATATGCAGCGGAAATAAAATGAATAGTAGTTCATAAAGCTACTATATATATAACATAGTTAAATAAGTTACAACAGATCTCGAATACAATAGTCAATTACAAGAATCAGAATACATCACTAGACTCAACTGAATATCTGAAAGCTAGATAGATAACTGGATCTCCAAGCAAAGCTCCAACTCCAAAGGTGAGTCTCGAATACTGGTACACTCAGTCTGACCCGAGCATAAAGCAAAACACAAAACACTCGAGTCAGGATTAACATTCTTATATCAATAAATCCAACTCAAGTGAAATAACATTTGAAATACAAGTAACTCAAGGATGTTTGGGATTACCATCCTCTAAGGATCCGTTAAACTATATACTATGTAGTATTATACGCTAAGTAGATAATGCCTATTAGTAATATAAAGTATCAAAATAGCGTTAAGGCGTTACCATTATCCCCCTTAACATATTTTATATAAGCATCATAGTCTATACAGCACTGTAAACTCCACCGTAAACTAGTGAGCTATCAGGGAGTACTCCATAGGTATAACACAAAACAAATCATAGTGGTCGCGCATAGGGATACAAGTATAACAAGGCACATGAGGCATACCCAAGGTAGTGAAACTACCGTTTGCTTGATCCGGTTGGTGAGAATGCATCGTCGCAACGATCGCAACACCGCGAAACAACACTCCAAATTTAAGGGTGCGCACCAATCAATAATTAGTAATGAGTAGTTTATGAAGAAGTGTGTTCGCTTGAGGTAGGTAACCCTATTTGGCCCGGCACGGCTCCTGTTTTAGTCATTTCCAATTTGACACAAGTGTCAAAGCTATCCATTATCATTCTCTTTCTTCAAATCCAGCAAAGTCATCATTCCAACCACTTCATTCTGGATCACACTCCACGT
The DNA here is from genome assembly GCA_030765085.1 of Allium cepa. NCBI lineage: Eukaryota > Viridiplantae > Streptophyta > Magnoliopsida > Asparagales > Amaryllidaceae > Allium > Allium cepa. The sequence continues at coordinate 39,484,624 of CM060931.1, forward strand.
ATAATAGTTATTAAGGTGGTTTTCGGTTAGATACAGAGTATGTCCATAACCGATCCCCGTTTCTTTAATAACTTTCGTAACTATTACAAGGATTGGTTGTTTAATAAATTTCAAAAACCAAATCAATTTCAAACTCACTTAGAATTTTAAAGCCAACATTTCATTTGTCATTCTATATCAATTTCTATAATTTATGTAACGACCCAGAATTTATATTAATTAAAATTCATATATTTAATTGATTTTAAATTTTAATAAGTGAAATTTATAAGTCGAATAATTTATATTTCGAATAATTAGATTTAATTGGATAATTAAATCGATAATTTAATAGTTGAAATTACATAAATAGTTGAAAATTGGGTTTAATATGACTAAAATTGATTTGTAAAATTTTATTTAATCATGTTGGAGTTAGAATGATGTTATAGAACTTTTAAAATCGAATTAAAAGTTAATTTGTGAAAATTGAATATTTTAATATTTAATTGACGAGTTAAAATAGCCATTTTTCAAACAGTCTCGGATTTCGACGAAACTAGTTTTATCGGATCCATAATGTGATATTATTGTTTGGTTTCAAATTTCGTGTCAATCGGATTTACCGTTTGTCCAGGGCAAGCCAAAACGCATAAAAATTAGTTTAAATCGATTTAATTTAAATCCAACGTTTATTGCCGTAACTTGCACAGATGATCGAATTAGCCTTCGAAACATATTCCATTGTGTCCAGAACGTGGGGTAAACCCTAGAAACGCTGGTCACCGCGCGAGATTTGGAGTTCGGAAAATCCGAGATGAATAGTGTTTCGTCGGTTTTCTATAAAAGGAGCTTTATTCATTTCAATTGCCAAACCCTAATTTTCAACAGCCTAGCCTCCATTATTGAAACCCACGGCTAGAAAACTCCCACGTTCATCCTCAATTTTCTCTCGAACCGTCGACTTTCACGCAAAACGTTCAACAACAATGTTGTAGAGGGCAATGAGATCTTCGAATCCAACGGGTATGATCGAAATTGGAGCATCCAATTGACGGCAATGCTCAGCCAAAGGGAGGCCGGTCGCGCACGCTTTTCGAGAGGAGGAGGGGGCCAAGTTCACCATAATTGCAGCCGAAGGTAGAGGAGGAGATGAGCTTCCATTTGGCGCTAGCTGATCAACTTCTCGTCGAGCGTGGTGGTGGCAATTTCAAACCATAGTTTACATGCTATGGGTTCTTGGGCACGGCAAAAATCCTGGAATGGAGAAGACAAACACGCACGACCACGATTTCATTCCCTGGGAGCAACGGCCAAGATAGATAGAAGGGTTTGGAGATTAAAAATGAATTTGTAAATTATTATTATATATTTGTATAAACTTTAAACCATCATAACTTTGTCATACAAGGTCGGAAACGCCCGAAATAAATTGCGTTGCAATCGTTTTGTCGAGCACTACGCTATGGAGCTGGATTGGAGTCGTTTGGAGCTAGTGAGAATTTTGGGTAAAATTAAACGCGCGTTTAATTTTATTCGAAATAAACCGCGAAAACTGAATTGAAAGCAAGGTGAGAACTTCTCACTCAATCGAAATTGTTCGATGTTAATTTTAAATAGTTAGATTTAACATTTTTGATTGAATGTCTGATGATAAATTTATTATCTATTGATTGTTAAAATAGACATTATACGCCGTTAGTAAGCGGATGTTATTTATTAAAAACATATACCGCGATTATTTCACCGTATGATGAAATTGGTATTATATATGTACTTGGAGTTGATTTCCCGCATTATATAATGGATGAGACCCTATTGTGCCGCATAATAGCGGATAGTATTTTATAAATCCCATATACGCGATATTTCGTCTTGAAACGGAATTGGTATTGTGCTAACATCTTTGGATGCAGGGAAACAGGTTGGAGGGATCCAACTGTATTCCTCAAACATTTGAATTGGTTTCAATGTTTTGTGTTGATCTATTTGTTGATCTATTTATAATCTGCATGATTATCTTTGTGATTGAGATTGTTAAAGGCTAAATTTTAGCCGAATATATTTTGGTATCGTTATATGCCGAAATTAAATAAAATTGGATTTTTGAAGACTTAAATTGAGAATTCAGAATAAAATTTAATTTTGGAATTTATTCATTTTAAATAAATAAATGTTATAATTTTTATTATTATAAAAAGGATATTTTTGGAAAATAGTACTTAAGTATGATTTTGGAGTTATATAAGCTTTAATAACGATTTGTAAATTACTAAAAGGATTGGTTTATTTAAATTGGGATTTTTGAATTATTATAAATGGTTTATATAAAATTGTTATAAAATTGATATTTATAAATTAAAATTATTGGAATTATAAAACGAGTTTTTATAAGGTTAAAATGAAGTATAAATGGATTCCATAAGTTAATGAAATTTATAGATTTATAAATTGTGAAGTTATAAAATGAATAGATTTTATAAAATAAAAGATTTATAAGTAATTAACTTATAAACTGGATTTTTGCGTGTAAATGGAATATGGATAGAATTTGTTAATAAAGTGATTTTATAAGTTGAAGTGGCCATAAAATATAAATGGAATTTATAAACGTTGTTTTATAAATCCGAAAACGACTTATTTTGATAAGTTAATTATTATAGCTTATTAAAGGAAATATATCCACGATTTTGGACAGTGAATAATCCTTTAAATAAAATATGTAGAAATGTTGAATTTGGATAAGGTAATATGTTCACGATTTTGGACAGTGAATAATATATTAAAGAAATGTTTTGGGAAGTGATATTTTAAATAGAATTAAAACGATTTAAAGATGTTCTAAAATGTATAAAGTATCGAAACCATAGATTTCAACATTCATTGTTGAAATAGACGTTTTCGAGAAATAGAAGGAAATGTTGGACTATAACACTGTTGTTATAGTAAATGATTTTCGAAAGGAAATGTTTTATATTGTATTGTGATTTATATATCTATTTTAAGTTCGAATCCCTATACTAGTGATTTTGGGTTGTCGTAACGATGTTTTACGCAACATTCGTTTTGACCCAAATAAATGTGTTTAAGTGAACGTTTTCCTTAAAGAATAAAATATATACTTAATTTGAATTTAAGTATATTGAATATTTTCAAAATTTTGAAAATAAATAGATTGGTGAATTACTTATTATTAAATAAGTATGGAAATGTTTTTCCAATATGAAGTGAATGTTTTGAGATTTTTATCTTTTAAAGATAAATTGAAAATGAATATTAGAAATCGATTTAAAAATCGTATATTCATAGATATTTTGGAATTGTAAATTCACTATGGAATTTATAAAAGAAAGGGAAATTAGTTAAAATAAACGTTGATTTATTTTTGAAGCGTGGAAATTAATTTACGGATTTGGAACGTAAATTTAATAAATCAGTAAGGATTTATTTAATTGGTTTAAATGAACCATTTTGAAATGAAAGTTGTAAGGGTGTAAATTGATTTGAAATTGGTTTTCAAATGGTTGAAGTGTGGGATATATATCTTATAAATATATTTTTGAAAATAAATAATTTGGAAAAATTATTTATAATCAGGTGATGTTGTGAATACTGATTGATAGTTAAATAATCGATTATCAATATTGGCCTTTGAATAGGTATTTGTTGTAAATTGGCTGAAATTGAAATGCTGCACTTATTTTTAAATTATTGCGCTCGTTATTCGAATTACCCATTCCGAATAGTGATATGACGTAATGGATAGCATTGAAGCCCGGTGGTGAAGATCGGGTATTTATGAGAACGATAGGATGCCCTATCAATTGTCTCTGCATCGTTAGCTACGGTATGGAGATTTCCTTTATGATGGGAAATTCGATCGGGATTGTGAATACCCAGATTGTAAGGGCTTCTTTTGAAGTGCCTTCGGTTCTGTTCGAACCAGGAACAGACTTGTATGGTTACGTGTCTGACATTACATTTTAAGATATAAAGCAGATTTCTTTCAAATACATTTCTGTTGGTGGCGGAGAATTTATTCTCTTAGCTTAACAGCCTTCTCTTAGACGTACGTGCTCAGAGGTTATGTAGTTGAAGGTTATCAGCGATATATTCCCAATTTGGTAATGTGGCATGCTGAGTGTTGCTGTGTGATGATTATTTATTGATCATTTGTTGATCAAAGCGTGTCTTTGTGCCTAGCTTTATGGACGAGACTTCGTCAGACCTCACTCCCCGGAAATGGTCAAAACAGGAATATGCGGCAAGGTTATGAGGGTCGCGCCCTTTAAGGTATGTCATTTCCTTCTGGAAAGGGTGGTATCATGGTATGGAGCCCAGATACTTACTCATGTTGACACACTATATTTATTACTGTGTGATGTTGGTTATCGAGTGCTCGGATAAATGTCCAAAGGGACCGGGGATGGCATATTCGTGTAGTAGTTACCTAGTGACAAAGGTAACCCGGCCTTGTGTTGGCAGAGAGCTGGCTAAGTTCTCGGGATGTCCCGCCAGAGACGATCCCATGTGGCAGTAGAAAGTTCCTTAGCCTGACCATTTGTTGGAAATCCAAATAAAACAATACTCATCTTGTATGGTTTTAGTTGTATAACCTTCCATGGATGTGGCGGTAACCTGCTATTGAACATGGTACGAAATGTCTATGCTGGCTAAGATTTATATCTTTACTTTCGAAATGATTTTTCCTACACAATGCACTAGTAATAATATCAAATGTTTTTTTTAATGCGTATCAAGCATCTTTGACTATCATAAGAAGAATTCTCCTCCAATTCTGCGTTTGCATTGTGTGTGTGGCGGGAGGTCTTATGGTAGTCTCATTTTCCAAAAGCATTGCGAATTGACTTTAAAATTATCCTTGTTATTGTTTTAAAAGATAAAAACTATTTGAAGTTCTCACACCAGTCCCATGACTGACTCGGAGTTTATTATTTTCTCTTCCTAAACTCTGGGTGCCCACCAATTTCCACACGGGCAGTCAAGAGTCAGGTTTATCAGGATATTCTGAAATTCAGGAGTTGCTAGAGGCAAGCTGGATGGCATGGCGTATTACTTGTATAGGATATTACCTTTTCGCTGTAAATTCACTTGTAAGGACATGTTGTATAATTGTCCATTGCCCTGTTGTGCTGTATATTGTTGTTGTATACTCTGATGTAATGAAATGTATTAACTGAGATAGTTCTTTGTTTCAAAGATTATTCATTTATCTATTATATGTTGTTCCGCTGCGACTGTGAGATTCTGATTTTGTTTCTGTTCTGTTTCCTTATTTATTCTATCCTTTTCTTCTACATCTTCTTCTTTAACCCTAACAATTCGATTTTTCAGCATTCGATTATGCGGCATTTGATACAGTGGACGTAAGAATGCCGACCTTTGGATCCCGATAAAATCGTAATGTTACAATTTACGTTTCAAAACTTCCAAATTTACCATTTCAAAACTCTATAATTCAACTTAAATTTTTATTTAAAACAATTCAATATTGATTTAAATTCATGTATAAGTTTTATTCCATAATCATTTAAATTAAGTTAATTTAACATTCAAAACAATTTAAATTCATTGATGGATTCATTCAGTAATCATTTAAATTAAGTAAATTTATCATTTCAGAATAATTTCAATTGAATTTCCAATTCATTAAATCAATCACTTAAGTTTACCTACATGATATCAAAACTTATAAATTGAATTAAATTAAATTCGTCAACTTAAATTCTTTAAATTACAAGCTCATATTAATTTCCATCAGTCACATTTTATTTCTTATTACAGAAATTCAATTTCACTTATTTACTTATTTAATTTAAACAAATTTCAAAATTTAATTATTAAAGAAACTCAATTTCACTTATTAAAAAAAATTCAATTTCACTTACTAAAGAATTCAATTTTATTTAATTATTAAATAATTTCAAAACTTAATTTAATAGTTTACTTAAATTTAAACAACATTCTTTCGTCAAACACTTTGTAAATCATAATACTTTGAAAATCAAAATTTAGAAATCATAATGCTTAGAATCATAAAACTTCCCACTTAACTGTTTAAATATAAATAATAGTATATATAATAAAATAGTTTATATAAACTAGTTTATATTAAAATAGTTTATATTAAAATAGTTTATATGAAATAAATTTATAAAGTAACATATATAAGTATTTTTAAATATAATTTAAAATACCGTATACAATAAAATAGCTTTCCCAAATTTCATAAATCGATTCAAATCAATTCAATTTTCAAAAATTCAAATTTAATCAACTCCCAAATAATTAGTTTTAATTTATTTCAGTTTCTCAATGAACCATTTCAAATTATATTGATTTCAAATATAGATTTTTTTTAACCACAAAATAAACCATTTAAATTTCAATACTTTCAAAGCTTTAAATATTCAAACATTTCAAAACAAGAATTGATAATTCCATATATATATATATATATATATATATATATATATATATATCAAATTCACTATATAGCTTAAAATCAAGAATTTTACTATATATAAAATAATCAATTATACAATATTAAAAATCAATATTCGTATAAAACCATATATTTCTTTCCAAAACCATAGAAATCATTTTCAAAATATTTATGTATATAGACAAACGATGTCTGTATATAATTTTCTATCCTATGGTCAAGTGACACGGATATTTATCATTTCAATCCATAATTTAAATATATATGGGTGTGTGTATATATATCATTTCAACCCATAATCCCAAATTCAGTGTCAATGAAAATCGCTTGGGTCTATCATTTCAACCCGTAACGATTTTCTCCTATTCTATAGTCTGTTCGGGTATGTATCATTTCAACCCATAGTGATTCTATACTAACAGGGAACTTGCAAAGTGATAACAGATGTGGTAATAATATAATAGGCATATATCATCAATATAAATAAAAGATAAAGGTGTCAGATGTCACAGGTGAATAGATGGCATATAACATCAACAAAATAACTAACAGCAGCATATTTTAATTGTCGTTTCAATCGAAATCAAATTTTATAAATAAAAGAACATTAATCGTGAGTTATTGCTCACCTTTCGAGGCTAGAGAGGACGGACAATGAAGTGAGTTACGATTCTGAACACGAACTTCGAAACAAAGCAAATTGGACACGATTCGACGGAGAGAACAAGCACGACGGACAAGGCTGATAACAGGACCGATAAAACAAATCAGAATAAATTTGATAGAACAGCAATGCTAAACATATTATTATTATTATTTCCATGAAATAATATTAATGTAAACACATATTATTTTAAATAATAATAAACACATATAAAACAGAGTATCTGTATAGTATAAAAAATAAATATATACTTATAAACAACTACGTAAACCGCCAGTATAATTATTCTACGCAACCAATATACAACCCAGCCCAAAGATTATATAACTAGTAACACATATAAAACCGACATCTATTTATTTTTATAAAATCACATAACAACTTTATAGTGTATAAAATATTTAACTATTAATAACCCAATACATTAATGTAACGACCCCGAATTTTATATAAATTTAAATTGATAATTAATTGGATTTTTGAATAAGAAAATTATGAAATTAATCGATAGATTGATTCGAGTTTCCCCGAATCCACATAAAAATATATTAAATCTTTGTAAATTTTGAAATTGTATATATATGTAAATCTATATAGCTGTGCCTACATGAGTAAATTTGAATATATATATATATATATATATATATATATATATATATTGGAATTGGAATTTAAATCTTAAGTAAATGGATTAGGAATAACTATAAAACTATAAAGTAAACAAATAATTGCCAAAATTTTAACAACAAATTTAAATCTATAAATTTATCTATGTTACAAAATAAATATATATAGCTTTATAAAATATAAAGTGAATACATATATATTAATCTCATGATTTATAAACAATAAAAAAAAATTCAAACTTATAAAACAAGCCAAGGTAATTAATGCAAGCCTCAACATACCTTTTCAGCCAACAATTTGAGGTAAACAAATCTCTGGTCAACAAAATAAACAAAATATTTCTAGTACAAATAAAAATATCTTGCATCAATATCATATAAACCTGTATATTTCAGCCTAAACAAAAAGGTATAAAATTAAGTACAAGCAAAACAAACAAATATACAAACTGTTCATACATAAAACAAAATAACATAAGTATGTACACTTAAAAAACAAAACCAAAGCAAAAGCTTGTAAAGCAAATACAAATATAAGCACGGAATGAAACAAACTAAAAATACAAAATATAACAAAGCTTACATAAGCAAGAAGAAAATAACAAGTAGTTTGCTGTATACACATTTGTACAACATAAAAGAAGACAAACTATTCACAATATTCAAAATATCCTGGTACAAATAAACAAAATAAAATATAAAGATCAGCAATCATAATTAGGTGTAGACATATTTGAAGACATATACATTAATTAGCACACAAATATTGTATCAGGTCAAAAACAAATCATATTCAAGTATGAACAAGGCAACAAAGACATATACATATCTATTAGCTTGCAAATCAAGACAAAGTTAATTAATACAAAGAAAATCTTTAGTACACAAGTATATATCTCAGCCGAAATTTTAGTTTACAAAATATCTTTAGTCAAAGCAAATAGTAACCCTGTACAAAAGCATATACTGGAAGCTTCATTTTCCTATATATCAAACTCTCCTCAGTTCATAAAAATCTAAAAAAAAAAAAAAAATTCAAGTCTGAAAGCAAGCTCCAGATTTAACTTCAAATTCATGAAGCAAAGCAAGTAGCAGATCGAACAAGCTAAAAAAAATCAAATCATTAAAGATCAAAAGCATTTCCAGAATTTTTTTCAAAGCCCCTCTGTTCTTTGTTTTCTGCTCTGCCTCTGCTTTTACAAGGTGAGTAACACCTTTAATAACCTAAGTTTTTAAACTAGTTGCATGTTAACATCTGAAAAATATATCTGTGTGAATATTCATGTGTATATCTTTCTGTGAAATTGGGTGAGATTTGATGCCTGCATAGTGATAACCTATACTACACCTCTGTAAGTAAGATTAAGCTCATGCTTTATTAAAAAAAAAATCATTTCTACTAAATCTATTGGTCGTTAGGACTTGGTATCTTAATAAGATGTGTTTGTTTGATTATAAAGAAGATTTTAAAAATGGTATCTAACTTAGGAAAAAAAAGTTTGCTCTGAAACTTTAAAGAACAGTATAGAACTTGAGTTTTGTAAAAACTCAAGCTTTAAGATTTCTTAGTTCAGGTATATAAACTAAAACCTTATACTAAATCATGAATTTTAAAGTTAACATCACAATTTCTTGTTAAGTATTGAATGAGAAAATTTGAGTTGAACAAAAATGGGACTTTGTCCATTCTCGGGTGATCAAGTGGTTCGGGACGCTCAGGGTTCTTCGTGTTGATGGAGGGGCGATCGGAGATGGTGAGAAAAAAGGTGGAAGGCGGTGCAGTTGGGCGTGGTGGCGTTGGCGACGAAATTTTGTTTGTAACCCTAGTTTTACTATGGTTCAGATTTTGGTCTCGTTTGTTTTCAATTGGCGATCGAGTTTGACGTGCTTGTGGGGATTTGAAGAGGGGTCGATGACGAAGTGGTGGCCGGTGGTGCTGGTGCTCCGGTGGTCGGAGGAGGGGACGCGACGTGTTGACAGGTTCGTGGTGATGTGCTCGAGTTGTTCCAGGTTTTCAATTTTGGGTCGATGGGTTCAAATTTTGATTCGCGCCTGGAAGCGTCGAACTGGGTCGTGGTTTGGGGTCGTGGGGTTGCGAGTGCTTGTCGCAGATGGTCGCGGGGATGAACGGAGGGTGGCGGCATTTGTGGACGTGCACAGCATGCACAATGCGTCAGGGTGATGGTTTGAAGGGAGGGGGAAGAACCTGAGTGAATTTTAAGAAAGAAAAAAAAGTGGACTATTGGCTCAGGCAGTAGTTTGTACCAGTAGACAAAAGTGTTTGTTTCCTGGGATTTGTGACTTAATAAATTTCAAATGAAATTTGTTAAGCAAGATTTTTTTTAGTATAACTAAATAAATAAGTTGTCAAAGCTTGTAAACTAGTTTTTTTCAAAGTAAAGGTTATTAAACAAGATCTCGAACGAGTTCAACTTTTAGATATTCTAAAGTTAAATGTTTTTTTTTTAATATAAATCGTTTTGGTATTCAATTAATTAACTGACAAATGTTTGAAATGATTTAGTATTAAATTTTAATTAATCAATGTCTAGTATAGAAATGATTCCAAATGTTTAAATTTTAATAGATTTAAATGATAAAACTAAGTAGATTGGCTTAAAAACTTTTCTTATATAAGTAATAAATGTTTTTTACATTCATTTTTAAGAATTATTAAGTGAACTTTAAAATGGAACTTATGTTTTTAAAGAATAATCATTTTTTAATTTTAAATCTCAAATGCAATTTAGACCTAAATTTAAAGTATAATGTTTAAAATACACTTAAATGATTTATGAAATCATTAATAAAGAAATTAATTATCTTAGAGATAATTAAGGTAATAAAATGATTTAATTAATAAGGTAATTAAAGAATGATTTATTTAATTTATAAATTAATAAATTAGATTAATTAGAAATAATTAATAATGATTTAATCTAAGAAAATTTCTTAAGAAGGTAATTAAAGAAATGTTATTAGTTAATAAAGAAAATTAACTAAGGATTATTACGTATTGATTAAGGTGATTAATTTTAATAATTTATTGGATTAATTAATTTAGATAATCAATTATAACTTGTTTGAATGTAATTACTTAATGAAAGTGATTAAGAAATAATTATTAATTAAGGAGTAATTAATTTGTTATTGTAATAATCAAGGATTAATTATTAATTACGGGTTAATTAATGATTAATTAAAGGATAATTTATTAAATGTTTTGTAAATAATTGATTATTATTTACCATGACTAGCAAATTTGTTCATAGAAATTAATCTGATTTAAATTAATCAGATAATTAAATTGATCCTACTTATGGATGTTTGGATTTTATTGAATGATTGAATTGTCTGATACCCCTGGCATATGATGCTCTATGATTATCCTGATTTGTGTTGTGATTTATGATCTGTGATATAGTTAGTATCTGTGATATATATATATCTGCGAATCTGTGTATGAAAGATAAGCGTTATAGTTTATATCGCTTATCAACTATATTTCTGTGTTCTGATCTATGATGGTTGAAATGATGTTGCACTATTGTGTAAAACCCCTGGACCACACTTATACACACACTAATATGGATTTCACGAGGAAATCGATTAAGTCACAAATTTGTGAATAGTTTTAAATTTGAATATTTCAATTCAAATGTTTAAGAAATGGATTGGGTTTAAAGTGAAAAGCTTTTGGACTGAAATTTCAAAGATGAAATTTATTTTGAATAACTTGATTAAGTTTTGAAATTTAAATATTTGAAATTGAATTCTATGATCTGGAAACTAGGGACTAAAGATGTTATACCAGTTTATATGGGTTAAACTATTTTAAAGGTATTGATTTGGAAACTTGAAATTAAATTCAAAAGTTTAACTCATGTAAATAAAATTGGATTCTTTTGAACTGAAAATATTTGTTTTCAAATAATAAAGGCTTTCACGTAAGTGATGAACTTCCAAATTGTGAAAAAAAGGATTTCATGTAAAAAAAGAAAACGATTTTTCAAGTTTTGGAAACGGTTTGAAAGCTATAAGTTAAATCTTAAATTTAAAGATTTAACGAGTTAATCCAATTAAAATGGGAATTGTTTTGAAATCCATAAATGGATCTTTGTGAATGGGGTGACCTTTGTAAATTAAATCTTTTGTTTAAAAGATTAAAGTGTGGAAATTGTTTTAAACCATTGAAGGTTTTTGAAATAAATCTTTTGTTTAAAAGATTTGAAAATGGTAATTGGTTTAAACCATTTGAAAGAAAGTTTTGAATTATTAAGTTGTGACTTAATTGAAATCCCAGATCCATATGTTTTAAATGTTGCGCTCGCTATTCGGTTTAGCCGGGAGAGGACCTTTGTGTCGTATAACCCATTCCGAATATGTGACTCGACGTATATGGATAGCATTTGAAGACCGGTGGTGAAGACCGGGTATTTGCGAGAACGATAGGATGACCTATCGATTGTCTCTGCACTGAGTTGCTCCGGTATAGAGATTTCCTAAGTGATGGGAAGTCCGATCGGGATTGTGAATATCCAGATTTGCAAGGGCTTCTTCAGAAGTGCCTTCGGTTCTGTTCGAACCCGGAACAGACTTGTATGGTTACATGTCTGACACTACACTTTGAGATATAAAGCAGATTTCTTTCAAATACATATCTGTTGGTGGCGGAGAATTTATTCTCTTAGCTTAACACCCTTCTCTGAGACGTATGAGCTCAGAGGTTATGTAGTTGAAGGTTATCAGCAATATATACTCCCAATTTGGTAGTGTGGCATGCTGAGTGCTGCTGTGTTGATGATCATTGTTTGATCATTTGTGATATGATCATTTGTTTGATCATTTATCTTTGTGATAATTACTTTGATCATTTGTTGACCCAAAGCATGGCTTTGTACCAAAGCGTAGCTTTGTGGACGAGACCGCATCAGGACCACACACCCCGGAAATGGTCGAAACAGGAAAGATGCGGCAAGGTTATGAGGGTCGCGCCCTTTAGGGTATGTCATTCCCTTCTGGTAAAGGGTGGTGTCATGGTATGGAGCCCTGATATTCAACCTATGTGGTTGCTCCAATCCCATTTTCTGTGTGGTTGTTGCTTAGAGGTACCTCGGATAAAGGTCCCAAAGGACCGGGGAGTGGCATGCTCAAGTAGTAGTTACCTAGTTACAGAGGTAACCCGGCCTTGTGTTGGCAGAGATCCGGATAGGTTCTCGGGACGTCCCACCAGAGTCGATCCCATGTGGCAGTAGGAAGTTCCTTAGCCTGACCATTTGTTGGAAATCCAATCAAAACAATACGCGCTTTGTAAGGTTTTAGTTGTATTACCTGCCATGGAATGTGGTGGTAACCTGCTATTGAACATGGTAGCTATAGTAGGCATACGATAATGGTCGTATGCTAGCTAAGATTAATATTCTACTTTCGAAATACTTTTCTGCACCGTGCACTTATAATAATAATATCCAAGAAATTTTCTGCGTATTAAGCATGTTTGACTATCATAAGAAGAAATCTCCTCCAATTCTGCGTTTGCATTGTGTGTGTGGCGGGAGGTCTTATGGTAGTTTAATTTTCTAGAAAAGCATATCGGATTTTCTTTTATAAATCTTGTTTTAATTAAAGAATAAACTGTTTTTGTTGCTCACACCAGTCCCATGACTGATCCGGAGTTTATTGTTCCTTTCCTAAACTCTGGGTGCTCACTATTTTCCACACGAGCAGTCTAGAGTTGGGTTTTTCAGATAGTTAGGTTCAGTGGATTATCTGGAGCTAGTTCAGTCTTTGGACATGACTGATCTTGCTTAGCTTGGTGCATCGTTATTGGGTGTTCGAGCTATTTCTGGATTGGTTCTTGGAGATGGAGTTGCAGTTTGGAGTTTCTACCTTGAAGATTGTCTTGAGTTATATTTGTTCCGCTGTTAGTGTTATCTATTTTCTTTCCGCTGCTATTATATTGTATCGTATCTCTGATGTATATCAATATCTATTGTGTCATCTATTGTATCAGGATGTTGTATCAGATATTGTATATTGATATTCATTATTTCTTCCGCTGTGTTGTTTACTTAATGGTGTTATAAGCTCCGGCGAATCAGATTTGAACGGTCGAATCTACGGCATTCGAGTACGATGTAAAGTATGGTTGTCGATTTTCGAACGGGCAAAATCGCTTCGTTACATTTGGTATCAGAGCTAAGGTTGAACTTTAGCTCAGGAGTATAACACATTAAGTAGCTCATTAGAGATAGGGTGAAGTATCCCTAGAATGAGTAATCCCTAAGATATCCATTTATATGCCTCAGTAAATTCTCTTACTATCCACTGATAGTGAGTATGAGTGTAAGAAGAGAACGAGATAGGGGACAGGGAAATACGACTATGTCAATACCCTGCAACAGTGGAAATAATTGTCTCTACCAATTTTCTTTTGACTCGTTTTTCCACATTCTTTTGATTGCCTCTTGATAGCTCCAGAAGAAGTTTCAGTGTGATGGTGGCCCTACGAACCGTTGTAGGAAATCCTTACTTCGCATCTTCATCGGTTTCTTATCAGTTTTTTATTTAAACTTTAATAAATATAAATGAATTGAAAATTTGGAATTGAAAATTTTAAATTGAGTTAAATCGATTAATTAAATATGAAGATAAATTGAATTGAATCGGTAAAACAATATCGTTTGAAACCAAATTTGAAATTCTATTATAATTTCTTGGATTGATCGAAGTCCAAAGAGGGACAAATTATACATATAGTTTGAGATGTTCCGACTTGAATCCATTCCTAGTATTTGAAACATTTATAGAAGGTTAAATCTATCTCTTTTGTCCAGCATCTCTTGTAAATTCTTCGATGGTTCCTGGCAAATACAGGAAGAAGATTTGATATATGTGTATGGGACATAAACTCCAAATAGGCCAAAATTGTTTGTTTGGATGTATTGGTTGTTTTGTTTGCGTTGGTTGCTATGGTTGATAGATATACTTTGGTTTCTAAACTAAATTTTTTTGAAATTATACCCAAAAGTAGACAGATATGTGAATACAATTTGAGTCCGAAAATATTTTACGAATGGTTAGTTATCCCTTCGAACTAACCAGTGCTTTGCATATTTCGTCGAATTTATGACCGGAGTATCCTGTGTAGTATTGCATGAGTTTGTTCTCATATTGGCGATATTCTGATTTGGTAAGCCAAATGCAGAATAAATATATCCAATTTGATTTGGAAAACTATTTCTTTATCTTGATGTATCTATCTCTGTGTTATTTTCGTGCCTGCGAATTTCGAGGACGAAATTCATTTTAAGGGGGGAAGTCTGTAACGACCCTGAATTTTATATAAATTTAAATTGATAATTAATTGGATTTTTGAATAAGAAAATTGTGAAATCAATCGATAGATTGATTCGAGTTTCCCCGAATCCAGATAAAAATATATTAAATCGTTGTAAATTTTGAAATTGTATATATATGTAAATCTATATAGTTGTGCCTACATGAGTAAATTTGAATTTATATATATATATATATATATATATATATATATATATATATATATTGGAATTGGAATTTAAATCTTAAGTAAATGGGTTAGGAATAACTATAAAAATATAAAGTAAACAAATAATTGCCAAAATTTTAACAACAAATTTAATCTATAAATTTATCTATGTTACAAAATAAATATATATAGTTTTATAAATATAAAGTGAATACATATATATTAATCTCATGATTTATAAACAATAAAAAAAATTCAAACTTATAAAACAAGCCAAGGTAATTAATGCAAGCCTCAACATACCTTTTCAGCCAACAATTTGAGATAAACAAATCTCTGGTCAACAAAATAAACAAAATATTTCTAGTACAAATAAAAATATCTTGCATCAATATCATATAACCCTGTACATTTCAGCCTAAACAAAAAGGTATAAAATTAAGTACAAGCAAAACAAACAAATATACAAACTGTTCATACATAAAACAAAATAACATAAGTATGTACACTTAAAAAACAAAACCAAAGCAAAAGCTTGTAAAGAAAATACAAATATAAGCAAGGAATGAAACAAACTAAAAATATAAAATATAACAAAGCTTACATAAGCAAGAAGAAAATAACAAGTAGTTTGCTGTATACACATTTGTACAATATAAAAGAAGACAAACTATTCACAATATACAAAATATCCTGGTACAAATAAACAAAATAAAATATAAAGATCAACAATCATAATTAGGTGTAGACATATTTGAAGACATATACATTAATTAGCACACAAATATTGTATCAGGTCAAAAACAAATCATATTCAAGTATGAACAAGGCAACAAAGACATATGCATATCTATTAGCTTGCAAATCAAGACAAAGTTAATTAATACAAAGAAAATCTTTAGTACACAAGTATATATCTCAGCCGAAATTTTAGTTTACAAAATATCTTTAGTCAAAGCAAATAGTAACCCTGTACAAAAGCATATACTGGAAGCTTCATTTTCCTATATATCAAACTCTCCTCAGTTAATAAAAATCTAAAAAAAAAAAAAAAATTCAAGTCTGAAAGCAAGCTCCAGATTTAACTTCAAATTCATGAAGCAAAGCAAGTAGCAGATCGAACAAGCTAAAAAAAACAAATCATTAAAGATCAAAAGCATTTCCAGAATTTTGTTCAAAGCCCCTCTTTTCTTTGTTTTCTGCTCTGCCTCTGCTTTTACAAGGTGAGTAACACCTTTAATAACCTAAGTTTTTAAACTAGTTGCATGTTAACATCTGAAAAATATATCTGTGTGAATATTCATGTGTATATCTTTCTATGAAATTGGGTGAGATTTGATGCCTGCATAGTGATAACCTATACTACACCTCTGTAAGTAAGATTAAGCTCATGCTTTATTAAAAAAAAATCATTTCTACTAAATCTATTGGTCGTTAGGACTTGGTATCTTAATAAGATGTGTTTGTTTGATTATAAAGAAGATTTTAAAAATGGTATCTAACTGAGGAAAAAAAAAAGTTTGCTCTGAAACTTTAAAGAACAATATAGAACTTGAGTTTTGTAAAAACTCAAGCTTTAAGATTTCTTAGCTCAGGTATATGAACTAAAACCTTATACTAAATCATGAATTTTAAAGTTAACATCACAATTTCTTGTTAAGTATTGAATGAGAAAATTTGAGTTGAACAAAAATGGGACTTTGTCCATTCTCGGGTGATCAAGTGGTTCGGGACGCTCGGGGTTCTTCGTGTTGATGGAGGGGCGATCGGAGATGGTGAGAAAAATGGTGGAAGGCGGTGCAGTTTGGCGTGGTAGCGTTGGCGACGAAATTTTGTTTGTAACCCTAGTTTTACTATGGTTCAGATTTTGGTCTCGTTTGTTTTCAATTGGCGATCGAGTTTGACGTGCTTGTGGGGATTTAAAGAGGGGTCGATGACGAAGTGGTGGCCGGTGGTGCTGGTGCTCCGGTGGTCGGAGGAGGGGATGCGACGTGTTGACAGGTTCGTGGTGATGTTCTCGAGTTGTTCCAGGTTTTCAATTTTGGGTCGATGGGTTCAAATTTTGATTCGCGCCTGGAAGCGTCGAACTGGGTCGTGGTTTGGGGTCGTGGGGTTGCGAGTGCTTGTCGCAGATGGTCGCGGGAATGAACGGAGGGTGGCGGCATTTGTGGGCGTGCACAGCATGCACAATGCGTCAGGGTGATGGTTTGAAGGGAGGGGGAAGAACCTGAGTGAATTTTAAGAAAGAAAAAAAAAGTGGACTATTGGCTCAGGCAGTAGTTTGTACCAGTAGACAAAAGTGTTTGTTTCCTGGGATTTGTGACTTAATAAATTTCAAATGAAATTTGTTAAGCAAGATTTTTTTTAGTATAATTAAATAAATAAGTTGTCAAAGCTTGTAAACTAGTTTTTTTCAAAGTAAAGGTTATTAAACAAGATCTCGAACGAGTTCAACTTTTAGATATTCTAAAGTTAAATGTTTTTTTTAATATAAATCGTTTTGGTATTCAATTAATTAACTGACAAATGTTTGAAATGATTTAGTATTAAATTTTAATTAATCAATGTCTAGTATAGAAATGATTCCAAATGTTTAAATTTTAATAGATTTAAATGATAAAACTCAGTAGATTGGCTTAAAAACTTTTCTTATATAAGTGATAAATGTTATTTACATTCATTTTTAAGAATTATTAAGTGAACTTTAAAATGGAACTTATGTTTTTAAAGAATAATCATTTTTGAATTTTAAATCCCAAATGCAATTTAGACCTAAATTTAAAGTATAATGTTTAAAATACACTTAAATGATTTATGAAATCATTAATTAAGAAATTAATTATCTTAGAGATAATTAAGGTAATAAAATTATTTAATTAATAAGGTAATTAAAGAATGATTTATTTAATTTATAAATTAATAAATTAGATTAATTAGAAATAATTAATAATGATTTAATCTAAGAAAATTTCTTAAGAAGGTAATTAAAGAAATGTTATTAGTTAATAAAGAAAATTAACTAAGGATTATTACGTATTGATTAAGGTGATTAATTTTAATAATTTATTGGATTAATTAATTTAGATAATCAATTATAACTTGTTTGAATGTAATTACTTAATGAAAGTGATTAAGAAATAATTATTAATTAAGGAGTAATTAATTTGTTATTGTAATAATCAAGGATAAATTATTAATTACGGGTTAATTAATGATTAATTAAAGGATAATTTATTAAATGTTTTGTAAATAATTGATTATTATTTACCATGACTAGCAAATTTATTCATAGAAATTAATCTGATTTAAATTAATCAGATAATTAAATTGATCCTACTTATGGATGTTTGGATTTTATTGAATGATTGAATTGTCTGATACCCCTGGCATATGATGCTCTATGATTATCCTGATTTGTGTTGTGATTTATGATCTGTGATATAGTTAGTATCTGTGATATATATATCTGCGAATCTGTGTATGAAAGATAAGCGTTATAGTTTATATCGCTTATCAACTATATTTCTGTGTTCTGATCTATGATGGTTGAAATGATGTTGCACTATTGTGTAAAACCCTTGGACCACACTTATACACACACCAATATGGATTTCACGAGGAAATCGATTAAGTCACAAATTTGTGAATAGTTTTAAATTTGAATATTTCAATTCAAATGTTTTAGAAATGGATTGGGTTTAAAGTGAAAAGCTTTTGGAATGAAATTTCAAAGATGAAATTTATGTTGAATAACTTGATTAAGTTTTGAAATTTAAATATTTGAAATGTGAATTCAATATTTGAAATTGAATTCTATGATCTGGAAACTAGGGACTAAAGATGTTATACCAGTTTATATGGGTTAAACTATTTTAAAGGTATTGATTTGGAAACTTGAAATTAAATTCATAAGTTTAACTCATGTAAATAAAATTGGGTTCTTTTGAACTGAAAATATTTGTTTTCAAATAATAAAGGCTTTCACGTAAGTGATGAACTTCCAAATTGTGAAAAAAAGGATTTCAAGTAAAAAAAGAAAACGATTTTTCAAGTTTTGGAAACGGTTTGAAAGCTATAAGTTAAATCTTAAATTTAAAGATTTAACGAGTTAATCCAATTAAAATGGGAATTGTTTTGAAATCCATAAATGGATCTTTGTGAATGGGGTGAACTTTGTAAATTAAATCTTTTGTTTAAAAGATTAAAGTGTGGAAATTGTTTTAAACCATTGAAGGTTTTTGAAATAAATCTTTTGTTTAAAAGATTTGAAAATGGTAATTGGTTTAAACCATTTGAAAGAAAGTTTTGAATTATTAAGTTGTGACTTAATTGAAATCCCAGATCCATATGTTTTAAATGTTGCGCTAACTATTCGGTTTAGCCGGGAGAGGACCTTTGTGTCGTATAACCCATTCCGAATATGTGACTCAACGTATATGGATAGCATTTGAAGACCGGTGGTGAAGACTGGGTATTTGCGAGAACGATAGGATGACCTATCGATTGTCTCTGCACTGAGTTGCTCCGGTATATAGATTTCCTAAGTGATGGGAAGTCCGATCGGGATTGTGAATACCCGGATTTGCAAGGGCTTCTTCAGAAGTGCCTTCGGTTCTGTTCGAACCCGGAACAGACTTGTATGGTTACATGTCTGACACTACACTTTGAGATATAAAGCAGATTTCTTTCAAATACATATCTGTTGGTGGCGGAGAATTTAATATCTTAGCTTAACACCCTTCTCTGAGACGTATGAGCTCAGAGCTTATGTAGTTGAAGGTTATCAGCAATATACTCCCAATCTGGTAGTGTGGCATGCTGAGTGCTGCTGTGTGTTGATGATCATTGTTTGATCATTTGTGATATGATCATTTGTTTGATCATTTATCTTTGTGATCATTACTTTGATCATTTGTTGACCCAAAGCATGGCTTTGTACCAAAGCGTAGCTTTGTGGACGAGACTGCATCAGGACCTCACACCCTGGAAATGGTCGAAACAGGAAAGATGCGGCAAGGTTATGAGGGTCGCGCCCTTTAGGGTGTGTCATTCCCTTCTGGTAAAGGGTGGTGTCATGGTATGGAACCCTGATATTCAATCTATGTGGTTGCTCCAATCCCATTTTCTGTGTGGTTGTTGCTTAAAGGTACCTCGGATAAAGGTCCCAAAGGACCGGGGAGTGGCATGCTCGAGTAGTAGTTACCTAGTTACAGAGGTAACCCGGCCTTGTGTTGGCAGAGATCCGGATAGGTTCTCGGGACGTCCCACCAGAGGCGATCCCATGTGGCAGTAGGAAGTTCCTTAGCCTGACCATTTGTTGGAAATCCAATCAAAACAATACGCGCCTTGTACGGTTTTAGTTGTATTATCTGCCATGGAATGTGGTGGTAACCTGCTATTGAACATGGTTGCTATAGTAGGCATACGATAATGGTCGTATGCTAGATAAGATTAATATTCTACTTTCGAAATACTTTTCTGCACCGTGCACTTATAATAATAATATCCAAGAAATTTTCTGCGTATTAAGCATGTTTGACTATCATAAGAAGAAATCTCCTCCAATTCTGCATTTGCATTGTGTGTGTGGCGGGAGGTCATATGGTAGTTTCATTTTCTAGAAAAGCATATCGGATTTTCTTTTATAAATCTTGTTTTAATTAAAGAATAAACTGTTTTTGTTGCTCACACCAATCCCATGACCGATCCGGAGTTTATTGTTCCTTTCCTAAACTCTGGGTGCTCACTATTTTCCACACGAGCAGTCTAGAGTTAGGTTTTTCAGATAGTTAGGTTCAGTGGATTATGTGGAGCTAGTTCAGTCTTTGGACATGACTGATCTTGCTTAGCTTGGTGCATCGTTATTTTGTGTTCGAGCTATTTCTGGATTGGTTCTTGGAGATGGAGTTGCAGTTTGGAGTTTCTGCCTTGAAGACTATCTTGAGTTATATTTGTTCCGCTGTTAGTGTTATCTATTTTCTTTCCGCTGCTATTATATTGTATCGTATCTCTGATGTATACCAATATCTATTGTATCATCTATTGTATCAGGATGTTGTATCAGATATTGTATATTGATATTCATTATTTCTTCCGCTGTGTTGTTTACTTAATGGTGTTATAAGCTCCGACGAATCAGATTTGAACGGTCGAATCTACGGCATTCGAGTACGATGTAAAGTATGGATGTCGATTTTCGAACGGGCAAAATCGCTTCGTTACAATTAAAGTGTACCGTAAGCAAAAATTCCAGCTTATATATAGCAACACTTTAACAACACTTAAAACTTTATATATTTTCATAAACAGTAAAACTTTATACATATATTATATTGTATACTTAAAACACTGTATAACTCAACTTGCGTAAGAAATATTTATATATTTAAAATACTGTTGCCACAAAAATATAAACCAAGCTTACATAACATGTATACTTAACAAAACATAATACATTTATTTCAAATCTTTTATACGTATACAATGAAACACATACAACTTAAAATCTCAATGTATATATTTACACAATATTTATATATAGAAACTTGATTCAATATTAAATCTAGAACATCTAAAAGCAACCTCTGCCAATATACGAAACTTACAAACTTATAGCTAGAATATCCTAAAATAAAATAATATTTTAAAATTAAACCCGTATATATAAAGTCAAATATACATACATAATATATGTTGAAATAATTAGATATATGATGTAAACACTTTACATACAACAGCAGACCAATATATAAAAATCTATATCCTATCACGGTTACCAGAAGAAGTTGCAAACATAAGATATTAAAAATATATAACCTGTATACATAACAATCACTAATATATGACCTACATGCATATATTCTACTGTTTTAAACACACACACACACACACACACACACACACACATATATGCTAGTACATAACACATTAGATTAACGGCGCTTGTCGGAGCAGCACTAGGCTGTGCACACGTGGGTGGAGCGGCGGTTTTGGAGGCCGAGTGAGTGTAGGCAAGGGCAGATCCGAGAGGCTAGGTGGCGATGGCTGTTGCGACGATTTTTGCGGCAGGAGTAGTGGTCGGAAGAAGATGAAGAGGCTAAAGTAATGGGAGAGGGAGGGAGGTCGCAGGTTGGACGTGAGCGGATCTGCGGAGGAGGGTCGGATGACGAAGTCGGCGGCGGTTAAAGGCTGAGGGGTGGATCGTGAGTGGAAAGAAAGGGAAAGAGGGTCGCCGGTGGTTGTTCAGGGTGGTGGAGCATTTTGTTGAGGAGGTGGATCTGGCTTGGGCCGATGGAGGCAAGGCGTGGCCATTAGCTGAGGAAAAAGGAGGATTGACAAGGTTAATTTCAAAGAAAAGGCAAAGCAACAGTTTTTCTTTTATTTAAATGAAAAAAAGTAGACAGAGAGTAAGTAGGAAAAGAACAGATTAGTAGAAATAAATGAACCAGGGGAATAGCAAAATGACGCACAAAAGTTCTAGAGAATTTCAATAGTCAATGACTATCGGTTTTCATGGTGCTTAAATGAAATGCCATCAGGAATCCGAGGCTCAAATAACAAATAACAACAATTAATCGTTTACTGATTTTACGACATATCGGAGTTCAAAAACATAAATGAATATACCGCTGAGATCAGTACGATGAGGCGATCAGAATCGTATACAAATATCAGGGGTACGATTGAATAAAAAATTCGAATTTTCTACTAGCGAAAAAACGAGGAAAAATGCAGAAAAATAAGATCGACCGAGCTAAAGATGTCCAAATTTGAAAAAACGAAAAATGATGTCTTGCTCAGAAGAAGATTTAGAATTTTTCTATATAAAAATATTTAGGTTTCGAAAATATTTTATTTTCATCAATTCTTAACTGATTAAATTGAAATAAAATTACCCACGAAAATAAACTTTCGTATTTTCAGATGAAAATTTACAGTTTTCTATGTTCAATTAGATGTATTCCAAATATTAAATTTTTATTTCAAATTTTTATTTTTAAATTTCACAAAAATTCAATAAATCACATTGTTAAAATAGTTAAAATTTACGGGTCGTTACACCCCTCCCACTCAAAACTTTTCGTCCCCGAAAAGGAAGGAGGTAGGAGAACAGAACAACCAGAAAGAAAAACAATTTTGAAATACAAAATAGAACAATTAAATTTAAAACCATATAAATTTCAATTGAATTAATTAATATTCAATAATTGATTTTAAACTCAAGGAATTTCATTAAGTTAATTCAATTGTTAATTTATTAATTCCTTCAAAGCAAAATTTTATGTAATTTATCCCATTTATTCATTATCTTATTATCCAATTACCCTCTATTAATAATTTTCTAAGATCATAAACTTGAATAGTCATTTATTACAATCATATTTTATTCAACAAATTTAATTCTTCTTTATTCCAAATTATTATTAAATTTATTCCACTTAATATCTATTGTTACATATATTAAGTATATTTATGCTTACTATAACTACTCAAATTTATTTAAAATTTCTTTTAACATCATTTTATGTTGTATAATATTCAATTACATAGTCAACTTTTGACAATTTAGGTAAGTTATATATAATGCAATTGAGTATTATCCAAATAAAATTTTACAATTCACTTATTTCAAGTTAAATATTTAGTAAAATTTTTGGCTTCATTAAAAATCATCCTTAAATCAAAATTTTGAGAATTAATTTCCGATTGACTTCAAACCATTGGAGATAAATATACAAATATAAGCCAAATCAAATCTATAAATATATACTTATATTACAAATCAGTCATACTTCAGCAATTCAGATCAATTTAATTTCCAACATAATAGTGTGGCAAGGCTACAGGATGGTCTCTCCACTTCGAAACTAGAAAATGAATGTCGATGATGCGGCCGTCATCACCGAAATTATTTTCCAGTGATAATGGAGGAGAGCACTGATTTAAACATTTTAAATTCTTTGAAATGATTTCTATTTGAAAATATTTTAAATACTATACACTTTAAAACTATAAAATCAAAGTTTGAAATCATCAGAAATTAAATTCTTAGTTTCTTGATTTAAATTCATTTCAATTTCCAAATTAATTTATAATCATGATCTATAGTTCAACTATCTATATATATATATATGTGAGACAAAAGCCAATAGTTTACAAAACAATAAATGATAATCAAATATTATCATTTCAAAAATCAATTTATTAACATTTTAATTACAGAAAATTCATACTTATGTATAATATAATCATACAAACTTTATTAAATTTACCAATTTGAAAAAAATATTGTATCAGTTTGCTTTGGTCAAGTGTTTTGGAAATCCTATCGATAGCTTTGATCAGACGAATCGATCGGAAACCCAAATCAACATCAACAACTCAAACAACACAATATATATATATATATATATATATATATAAACATTTTAATATTAATTTACAAATACACTTCCTCGCTCGACGATACAAGAATGGATTTCAAAGCAAAGATAGAGATTCAAATTGGATGGACTCAAATCAAAGAGAATACTGATTTGAAGATAAGTTCGAAACAGAAGATAAGATGATTAAATAACAAATAGGAAAATGGATAAGTTTATATAAATCGCGGGCGACCTTAATCGGGTCGACCGGGACTTCAAGAATAAGATCGATGCAGAATTTCGAGGCAAATCGACATTCGATCTGTGATGATCCGCAAATCCATACCCCTTGAGTCAACACTATTCTACAGCAATCAACTCAAGATGAACGGAATACGAACCATTTGGGTTAAAGAAGAAGAGGTAGAAGAAGAAGATAGAAATGAACATTCAGAATCTAACCATCGCAGTGGAATAAAATATAATAGATAATAAATTATCTTTACGCAAAAACAAATAAACCTGTTTATACATTACATCATGAGAGTACATCATCAGAGTTCAACATCAATAACGTACAACTGGATGCACAATGGAATAATAATCAAATACGGAAGTACGCATCGCCATCCAGCTCGTCTCCTGAGCTCCACAGCATTATATCTTGTATTCTATAATACTCGGTTTGAACCGAGCATTATAGTTATAATAACACTCGAGTCAGTCTGGGATACCAGCGTGAGAAAACCACACCCAAATTGATTATTAAAGTTTCAAAATACTTTGAAAACAAAAGCATCTCGTAAGACCACGCCACAAATAAACATGTCGGGTTTTTACCTTACGATAGCTAAAACACTTTTTATAAAAATCTTCTGATATTACAATAGGGTCTATATACAAATACTTATTAAAATAGCCTAAATTATTGCATTCATTAAATTCCAGCTACTAGCCACAATCGTGGGTAATACAAACAAAAATCGTAAAAGGCGCGTAGGGAGAATGGATTTCCAACGAATGACTAGGCACTGGGGTACCACCTGTCACAGTACGTGGCCTACATCACCGTACCGAGGATTACTTCCAATCCCCTGCAACACAAGGCCGGGACTACCCCTTACTGGATAATCCCGAGTAAGATCACCCCATGGTTGTGATCAGCAAACGCACCAATAAGACGAAATAAAAAGGACATCTAGACAGGGATGACCTCACCCTGAAATGGGTGCTACCCACCTTGCCTTGCTGCATAACCCCTGATTTTCAGTCATTCCCGTTTGACGAGGCTTGAGGCTAAGCATTACCTTTTAGAACATTTCACTTAGAATGCCCATCGTCCACCTGACGATGTTATGATAGCATTCATCCATACAAGTCTGTCCCGGGTTCGAATGGAACCGAAGGCACTACTCCTACTACATCTATTTTGGAAATATCCTCAGGATTAGTAGCGACTAACCCTTGCACTTCATTGCTCCATCTTCGACTCCGAACTCGTTTTCCACGAAAACGTACAAACCGGATCGAAGTGGTTTTCGAGAAATTAATCCCGATCCCGGTCTCTTCGAAACGATCAGCGCATTGTCCAATATTGATAGTCGGTTATTTAACTATCAATTAACATTCACAACATCCATCGACATAAATAATTTCTCAAATTATTTATTTATCTCAAAATATCTTCACCAGATATATTTCTATTTTCAATCCTTTGAAAACGGTTTCGAACCATACTTTTCTCATAAAATAAATTTCCAACTATTTATTTCCACTGAAAACAACCAAGCACAAAACTTTAGATTTTTAAAAATAATTTAAAACTCTTTATTATAAATTACCCTTTAAAACATTTAAGTTAAAACTACTTCAATACTTTATTAAAAATATATATACTTTGTGAATATTTAAATTGGGCTACTTAATAAAATATGAAACTAGATTTCTCTATTAAACAATACCAAATCACCTTTAAATAATTACTATGATAGTAGATTTGAGAAAAATGCTTACTTTAGAATTTCAACATTTTAAAAAAAATATAAATTTTCTAAAACATGCTTTTTAAAACAAAATTAAAACCTTTTAAAAATTTACTTTGAAACGTATTTGGCTATTCAGGGAATATTCTTCTCTTCACATCCTTTAAAAATAAATCACTATTTATTTTTAAACAAGTTTTCCCATTCCTTTAATAAATTCTCACCGTGAATTTATTCTTTCAAATATCCACTGATATATTGCTTTACTTTTATAAACATAGTTTATAAACTTCAAAGTCATATTCTCCTTAAAATTTCCAATTTCAAATATTTAAATCAATTTCTAAATTGATTTCCAATTTACTCCATTTGGAATAAATTCCTTTACTTACTCAATTCATTTTAAAATCCATTAATTTGTAGACTTTATTTATTTATTTATTTTAATTTTAAATACTTTAACTGAAACATACCAATTTTAGATTTTCCAAATTTCTTCTTTACTCTTTACAATAATTTAAATCTTAAATTTAAGATAAATGATTTATTCTTTTAAATAATATCACTGAAGTTTAAAATTCATTATCTTTCTGTTTATTCAAAATTTCCTTTTCATATACGGAATTTATTTATTAGAATTTTAAAACCAATAATATTCTTATCAAGTTCATTCTTAATTTATTTAAATTCTCTATAATTATTTCACCTACAAATTCTCCTCTTTTTATTTTCAAAAATCTAATTCTATATATTTTGATAACTCAGCGTACCGAAATATATTCAAGTAAACCATAAGCATTCAATATTCTAATTATCAATAAAATTCATCACATAATACCCAATATTCACAACAGTGAATATTAAACAATATAAATAATTTTGAGGAATACAGGTGGATCCCTCCAACCTGTTTCTCTGTACCCACAGACGTTACACAATACCAATTCCACTTCAAGGTGGAATATCGCGGTATATGGGATTTAAATATAATATCATCCGCTATTATGCGGCGCATAGGGTCTCATACGCTATATAATGCGGGAAATCAATCATTCCAAGATATATTATATACTACGATATATAATATTGCACATCCAATCAAATCAATCAATCAACCAATTGTTTAAATTTAACCATTTAAATTTAAATTATAACCGAATGAGTGGGATTAACTCACCTTTGATTCCTGTTTTGCAACCCACTTCATTCTTGATTTGATTTCACGACTTCCAAAGCTTGTATAAACATTTTATAGTTTATTAATATTTGAATTGATAAATCAGTTAATTACTATCTAATTAACAATAGTTTAGTTCAAACCAATTTTCCTTTTTAAAACGTCTTTTAATAACTAAATAATTTAGATAAGTTAATTTAAACAAAATCAGTCTCCTGAGTATATTATTTTAGAATATACTAGTAGATTACAAATATATAGGTATGTTATTTTATTTTAATTTCCATTTTGAAAATACATATACATATATACTTAAAAATAAATTACAGAGAAAAACTTATTTTACATAACTTTACACTTAAAAATTCCTATATTTTTTTTCAAAGTCTTTCTATATAAAAGTAATTTTCTATTTTAACTTCATATATATTTCAATCTGTATTTATTTGATTTAATTTCAAAAATAGAACAATCTATATACCTTACTGTAATTTTTTTTAAACTTACTTCAGTAACCCATTTATTTTTAAATTAAAAATACAAATTCTATAATAAAAAAAATAGAAGAAGAAACCCTCACCTTCGACTGCCACTACCTACGCGACTTCGATGTCACCACAACCGAGATGTCGCGAGTCCGTCACCGTCCCCCAAACCAACATCAAGCGACCTTCATCGCCAGACCTCCTCGTCTTCGTGACTTCGTCACTGTCTTCGACCACCGCCATGCCTACTTCCAACTCGCGCGATGCCGACCTCAAGCCACCCTCGATCGCACCGTCACCTCTACGCGAGACTACCCTTTGTAAACCCTAAATGACCATCGACCCAAGTCTCCCTTCCATCGACTTGCTCGTGCCTCGATTCCCACTCCCTCGTAACGATTTCGAAACGAAATAGGCTCTCGATTTCGAATTGATTTTGTTTCTAAAGGAACGAGATTGATTTTGAAAACGAAAAGGGGGATCGGCCATAACCTTGGATTTGAACGAGAAGAGAAGGGTTTTGGTTTTTCTCTGAACGAAGAAAAATATCTTCTTTTTATTTTATTTATTAAACGAAGAAGCGTAGTAAGGAAGGTAACGTGAGTTTTTAAATCCTTATACGTGATGCTAGCTACAGTATTCAATGCAATTTCATTATCTATCTTTAAATTTAAATTCAAATTGTTGAGAAAACGAAGCCAAGGATCCCGATCACCAATCGAGGCGTGCCGCTAGGCGTTTATAATCTTATACCCCTAATCTGAATGCAAAGGAAAAGGTTTCAACTCCGAATTTGATCGTATGGAGAAGATAGCTTTTTGGACTCAGTTATTTTATTAAATTTTCGATATAGATTTAAGCGCGTTTATATAACGTACGCTCACACAACAACTCCAAACACTACGAAAATTGAAATCCGATAATAATACAATATTACGGATCCAATGGAACTGGTTTCGTCGAAATCCGAGACTGTGCCTTGGAAGGCTATTTTTTAAATTCATTTTAAACGATAAAATTTCAAAACTGAACAAATTATTGTTAAATTTAATTTTAAAACTTTTATTACCATCAGCATTGTTAATATAAATTTTACAAGCCTTTAAATCGTTTTTAACAAGCTTGAAACTCCAGATCATATATTTTACCTAATTTTCAATTATTACCTTAAATAGTTATATCATTCAACAAACCGCTATATTAAATTCTCAATCTATTTTATTGAATAAAAACCAAACTTTTCATATTCAAGATCAATTTATAATCCAAATTAAATATTTAAACCCATTTAAATATTCTAAACTCAACGCTAAAAATCCGGGTCGTCACATTCCTCCCCCTTAAAAGAATTTCGTCCCCGAAATTACCAGTTAGGAAGAATGATCCAATACCCATTACTATTCCAAAACCAAACAGTTTTAACAACAACCAAACAATCTTTATTAAAGACACACTATCCATCTTACTAACTTTCCAAACTTTACCATAGTTCTCAAACAACTTTACTCATTCCACCATTCAAAGTATAACTCAAAACCAAGTTTTAAATTTTCAAAATTTCTCAAAAAATTTCTAACTCTCTAAATTTCCAAAAGATTTCACCAGCGTCTCCTCTGCGCGGCTAGCTCGGAACAACTACAAAATGCCTCTATGGGCTCCCAAATTCCAAAAGAAAACAAAACGCCAAATGGCTATATCAAAACCCAATCAAATTTCATACATAAATTTAAACACACACCTTTTTGGTCGGACAATTCAAATTTATCTCCTGAAATCAAAACAAATTTCCTTTCCCTTTACAATACTTGCATATCCTATTTAGCAATAATATCCAATCATAGCATTCAAAAACATTTCATTAAATCTTTACTCCAATGCTTATTAAATATATTTCCCCGACACCCATATTACTTAAGAATCTTACCATTTCTTCTTAAGTTCAGTATAAGTATTTTATACGCTTCTTATATTTATTTTCACTTTACCACTTTAGTTTATATCTATTTCTATTCAAATTGATTCTCTCATTTTCATATGAATTCAATTTATCTTTAACTCTGAATATAAAATTTGATCTTTCATTTATAACTGATTCATATCATTATTTTAAATTAGTTTCATTCACTAATTTATTTCAATTTCCAATTTGAAATCGTTTTGTCGCTAACAAAAATTTTCCCCAAAAAAAATTTCAGAAATATTCTAACTCCCAAAATTTTCGAAATTTTTTGTCAGAGTCTCCTATGTACGGAGGAGCTTTTGCAATTTGACAAAATAAAATATATATAATCAACCCACCCAGTTGGAAAAACAAAATCAGTTCATATTTCCTATTTTTATTGCGTAGGCGTACCTTATTTAGCATTTTTTAGCAAGCGGCTTATTTAATTAGCAGTTAGCGCAATCAAATCCAGCCCAACGACTTTCCAGAACCTGTACTTACTCAATTAAAACATGTAACTGTCGTATATATGAAGTCTAACAACATTTCACTTATTTGCAATAGTTAAACACATGAATTCTAAAAGCAATGCACACTAAACACTTTCCATAAGCAATTTATATAGTTTTAATACTAATTCAACTGTTTTCAATTTAATTCATATATCATTTCCATTCAATTTGAATGGTTTACAATCCACTTGCTTATGTTCAATTCATTTTTAATTTTAGACAAACCCATATTATTCCAATTGATTTAAAAATCAATTCTATTCACCTATGTTAATACATTTACTTTCGTTTACGATAGAATGACTAATTTTCTATGCTAATTTGATGGTATTCATGTAATTAACAATTACTTAACCTTATAATCATTTTAAATTGATTCCAACTCAATTTATATAAATTCTATTCCATTCTACATTACTCACAACCCATACACTTGCATTTTCCTTTCATATCCATATTTGCCTTTATTTCATTTGAGACCATTTTATTAAGCTTGAACCATTACATGCTTAAATATTAATAATCATTTCCCAATTTAAATTTACCCAAGCTTCTATTTAACGGACTTTTACCCTTACCTGAAGCCAAGCTTCCACTAATTTTAAACATAAATTAATTTATTTCAAATTATTCAAATTTCATACTTAAGCTCATTTTTATTTTACAAATAAAAATTTCTTTTCAATTTAACTTGATTCTATTTCAATCAAATCTCATTCCAATCTACAAATTCATTTGATTAGTTATTATAAATTTTAAATTTTCAGATTCAATTTATTCTCAATTCATTTAATTAATTGCAAGGCCCTTCTCAATTTATTGCCAAATTCATCTGGGTTTTATTTACAACTAAAGCGGTCCTTTCTTTAATCCGATTCTTTTTATCTGGCAACATTTTCAATTATATTTACCTCACTAACGATTCAAGTCGAATTTGATTTGTAACTCGAGTTTTATTTCCAAACTTCATTATTAGTTTACAATTCAGCTTCTACTTAACTACAACAGGTTCCATTTACATAATTCATTAAATAATTTATTATCTAATTAGTTCTCCCCTGTTTGTAATTCAATACTTGATTTTTTAATCTCAAAAATCACTTCATTTAATTTTCTTAAGTTCAAATTTATTTTATAATTCAAGTTTGGATTTTTTTTCCAAAACATCAAACAATATTTATTTTGGGTTTTCTATTCCACTTTTCAATTTTATAAGTCATAACTTATTATTTTACACATTTCCATTCATCCTAGGCTTGAATATATTCATCTTTATTTTTAACTCGAGATTTACGCTTGTTTATAACTCAAGCATATATTTATTCCATGGATTTTTAATTCTTTTTTAAGTTATTCTAATTCATTTATTCCAATCCAATTCTT
This sequence comes from Allium cepa, assembly GCA_030765085.1. Classification (NCBI taxonomy): domain Eukaryota; kingdom Viridiplantae; phylum Streptophyta; class Magnoliopsida; order Asparagales; family Amaryllidaceae; genus Allium; species Allium cepa. Next base: position 39,516,712 of record CM060931.1, read on the forward strand.
ATCCAACTTATTTCCGTTTATTTAAGTAAGGATCTAATTCCATTCAATATCACCCATAACTCAACTGAATTTTTATTCCAATTCAATTCTATTTTAACTCAGATTTATTTAATTCAATTCGATTCAATTTTCTTCATCAATCCAAGTTAATATCATTTTTAACTTTTCACTTTAAATTTTAATTCTAATCAAAACTTATATTTCCTTCCTGATTTGAAAATCATCTCAATTTATAAGCTTATAACCTATCTCATCGGGATTTTTAAATACCCGGTTTTTGGTTTCAAATCATTTGAAATCACCGTTATCTCAAAATCACACTTCTCAAAAATTTAAACCAATTACGGTTTTTATTCCCAACAAATTTCCTTTGAAATTTTCAAAAACAAACTAATTCTTCTGAACAAATCAATTTGGCAGCAATCCGTCACTTAGAAACTCAAAAATGAACATCAATGATGCTATAGTCATCACCAAAGTTATTTTCCAGCGACTGAGGTGAGTTCAATGCTATATCCCTTTGCAAAATTTATTTGAAACAATTTCCTTTCAGAAATACTTCTAAAACAATGATGTTATTATTTTTCTTTAAAACACTTCTAAAAACATTTCCAAAATCTCCGGGATTTTAAAATTTTAAATTCTGGCTTAAATCAAATTTTAACTATAATTCATTTGTATAATTATGCTCATACAAATTCCTATTTGATCATATTTCAATTTATAAATCACGTTTATAATTCACATTTATAAATTTCATTTTATAATTGAATTTATTTCCTTAACCTTTGGTTATATTTTCAATTTCTAGTTAAATTTCCACACAACAATGATAATAATTTTATATTATCATTCCTAACATCCAAGCAACCATATATTAGCTAAAATAGTTTACAAAAAAATTTTCTTTTATATCAAAATATATTTTGTGTAAAATTATTTCATTCACCCACATTTAAAACAATATTGTGTCAATTTATCGTGTCAGGTGTTTATAAACTCTTCTCGAATAGCGGCCAACTTACTCGATCAGAATTCATATTCCGCTCAACCAATAAGCCAACGCAATATTAAAAACAATTTATATTCACTAACAAATACGCGCTCATATCTATTAATGCGCTCAAACTCATTCTAGAGTACTACGAACTCAATTTGAGTAATTCCCACCAGAGCCAAGGTTATCTCCAACCAAAGCTTTGATACCAACTGTGATGACCCACAAATCCGTACCCCTTGAGTCAACACTATTCTACATCAATCAACTCAAGATGAACAGAAATACAAACCATTTGGGTTAAAGAAGAAGAGGTAGAAGAAGAAGATAGAAATCAACATTCAGAATCTAACCATCGCAGCGAAATAAAATATAATAGATAATAAATGATCTTTACGCAAAAGCAAATATATCTGTTTATACATTACATCATCAGAGTACATCATCAGAGTTCGACATCAATAACATACAACTAGACACACAGCGGAATAATAATCACATACGAAGTACGCATCGCCATCCAGCTCGTCTCCTGAGCTCCACAGCATCATATCCTGTATTCTATAATACTCGGTCTGACCCAAGCATTATAGATAAATAACATCTGAGTCAGTCTGGAATGCCAGCGTAAGAAAACCACACCTAAATTGATTATTAAAGTTTCAAAATCCTTTGAAAGCAAAAGCATCTCGTAAGACCACGCCACAAATAAACATGTTGGGTTTTTACCTTACGATAGCTAAAACAATTTTTATAAAAATCCTCTGATATTATAATAGGGTCTATATACAAATACTTATTAAAATAGCTGAAATTGTTACATTCATTAAATTCTAGCTACTAGCCACAATCGTGGGTAATGCAAACAAAACTCGTAAAAGAGACGTAGGGAGAATGGATTTCCAACTAATGACTAGGCACTGGGGTACCACCTGTCACAGTACGTGGCCTAGATCACCATGCCGAGGATTACTCCTAATCCCCTGCAATATAAGGCCGGGACTACTCCTTACTGGATAATCCCGAGTAAGATCACCTTACGTTGTGATCAGCAACCGCACCACTAAGCCGAAATAAAAGGGACATCTAGACAGGGATGACCTCACTCTGAAATCGGTGATACCCACCTAGCCTTGGTGCATAACCCTTGATTTTCAGTCATTCCCGTTTGATGAGGCTTGAGGCTAAGCGTTACCTTTTAGAACGTTTCACTTAGATGCCCATCGTCCACCTGACGATGTTCCGATAGCATTCATCCATACAAGTCCGTCCCGGGTTTGAACGGAACCGAAGGCACTACTCCTACTACATCCATTTTGGAAATATCCTCAGGATTAGTAGCGACTAGCTCTTGCACTTTATTGCTCTATCTTCGACTCCGAACTCGTTTTTCCACGAAAACGTACAAAACGGATCGAAGTGGTTTTCGAGAAATTAATCCTGATCCCGGTCTCTTCGAAATGATCTGCGCATTGTCCAATATTGATAGTCGGTTATTTAACTATCAATTAACATTCACAACATCCATCAACATAAATAATTTTTCAAATTATTTATTCATCTCAAAATATCTTCACAAGATATATTTCTATTTTCAATCCTTTGAAACAGTTTCAAACCCTACTTTTCTCATAAAATAAATTTCCAACTATTTATTTCCACTGAAAACAACCAAGCACAAAACTTTAGATTTTTAAAAATAATTTAAAACACTTTATTATAAATTATCCTTTAATAAAGTTAAAAACTACTTCAATACTTTATTAAAAATATACATACTTTGTGAATATTTAAATGACGCTACTTAATAAAATATGAAACTACATTTCTCTGTTAAACAATACCCAATCACCTTTAAATAATTGCTACGATAATAGATTTGAGAAAAATACTTACTTTAGAATTTTAACATTTAAAAAAAATATAAATTTTCTAAAACATGCTTTTTAAAACGACATTAAAACTTATAAAAATTTACTTTGAAACGTACTTGGCTATTCAGGGAAATATTATTCTCTTCACATCCTTTAAAAATAAATCACTATTTATTTTTAAACAAATTATCCCATTCCTTTAATAAATTCTCATCGTGAATTTATACTTTCAAATATCCACTGATATGTTGCTTTACTTTTATAAACATAGTTTATAAACTTCAAAGTCACATTCTCCTTTAAATTTCCAATTTTAAATATTTAAATCAATTTCCAAATTGCTTTCCAATTTAATCCATTTAAAATAAATTCCTTTACTTACTCAATTCATTTTAAAATCCATTAATTTGTAGACTTTATTTATTTATTTAATTATTTATTTTTAATTTTAAATCCTTTGACTGAAACATACCAATTTCGAATTTTCCAAATATCTTCTTTACTCTTTACAATAATTTAAATCTTAAATTTAAAATAAATGCTTTATTCTTTTAAATAATATCACTGATGTTTAAAATTCATTATCTTTCTATTTATTCAAAATTTCAGTTTCGTATACGGAATTTATTTATTAGAATTTTAAAACCACTAATATTCTTATCCAGTTCATACTTAATTTACTTAAATTCTCTATAATTATTTCACTTACAAATTCTCTTCTTTTTATTTTCAAAAATCCAATTCTATATATTCTGATAACTCAATATACCGAAATATATTCAAGTAAACCATAACATTCAATATTCCAATTATCAATAAAATTCATCATGGAATATTCAATATTCACAATAGAGAATATTAAACAATATAAATAATTTTGAGGAATCCAGTTGGATCCCTCCAACCTGTTTCCCTGCATCCATAGATGTTAGCACAATACCAATTCCACTTCAAGGTGGAATATCGCGGTATATGGGATTTAAATATAATATCATCCGCTATTATGCGTCCCATAGGGTCCCACCCGCTATATAATGTGGGAAATCAATCATTCTAAGGTATATTATATACAACTATATATAATATTGCACATCCAATCAAATCAATCAAACAACCAATTGCTTAAATTTTACCATTTAAATTTAAATTGTAACCGGATGAGTAAGATTAACTTACCTTTGATTCCTGTTTTGCAATCCACTTCATTCTCGATTTGATTTCACGACTTCCAGAACTTGTATAAACATTTTATGGTTTATTAATACTTGAATTGATCAATCAGTTAATTACTATTTAATTAACAACGGTTTACTTCAAACCAATCTTCCTTTTTAAAACGTCTTTTAATAATTAAATAATTTAGATAAGTTAATTTAAACAAAATCAGTCTCCTGAGTATATTATTTTAGAATATACTAGTAGATTAAAAATATATATAGGTATGGTTATTTTATTTTAATTTCCCTTTTGAAAATACATATACATATATACTTAAAAATAAATTACAGAGAAAAACTGATTTTACATAACTTTACACTTAAAAATTCCTATATTTTTTCTCAAAGTCTTTCTATATAAAAGTAATTTTCTATTTTAACTTCATATATATTTTAATCTGTATTTATTTGATTTAATTTTAAAAATAGAACAGCCTATATACCTTACTGTATTTACTTAAACTTACTTCAGTAACCCATTTATTCTTAAATTAAAAATACAAATTCAATAATAATAAAAACCAGAAGAAGAAACCCTCACCTTCGACTGCCACTACCTACGCGACTTCGATGCCACCTCAACCGAGCTGTCGCGAGTCCATCATCGTCCTCGAAATCAAACATCAAGCGACCCTCATCGCTAGACCTCCTCGCCTTCGCGACTTCATCCCTGTCTTTGACCACCGCCATGCCTACTTCCAACTCACGTGATGCCGACCTCAAGCCACCCTCGATCGCGCCATCACCTCTACGTGAGACTACCCTTCGTAAACCCTAAATGACCATCGACCCGAGTCTTTCTTCCATCGACTTGCTCGTGCCTCGATTCCAACTCCCTCGTAATGATTTCAAAACGAAATCGACTCTCTATTTCGAATTGATTTTTTTTCTAAAGGAACGAGATTGATTTTGAAAACGAAAAGGGGGATCGACCGTAACCTTGGATTTGAACCAGAAGAGAGAGGCTTCGGTTTTTCTCTGAATGAAGAAAAATATCTGCTTTTTATTTTATTAATTAAATAAAGAAGCGTATTAAAGAAGGTAACGCGAGTTTTTAAATCCCTATATGTGATGCTAGCTACAGTATTCAATGCAATTTCATTATCCATCTTTAAATTTAAATTCAAATTTAAATTGTTTAGAAAACGAAGTCAAGCATCCTGATCACCAATCGAGGCGTGCCGCTAGGCGTTTATAATGTTATACCCCTATTCCGAACGCAAAGGAAAAGGTTTCGAGTCCTAATTTGATCGTACGGAGAAGATAGCCTTTTGGACTCATTTATTTTATTAAATTTTCGATATAGATTTAAGCGTGTTTATATGTCGTACGCTCACACAACAACTCGAAACACTACGAAAATCGAAATCCGATAATAATACAGTATTACGGATCCAATGGAACTGGTTTCGCCGAAATCGAGACTGTGCCTCGGAAGGCTATTTTTTAAATTTAATTTAAAACGATAAAATTTCAAAACTTGTATTATCATCAGTACTATTACTATAAATTTTACAAGCCTTCAAATCATTTCTAACAAGCTCGAAACTCCAGATCATATATTTTACCCAATTTTCAATTATTACCTTAAATAGTTATATCATTCAACAAACCGCTATGTTAAATTCTGAATCTATTTTATTGAATAAAAACCAACTTTTCATATTCAAGATCAATTTAGAATCCAAATTAAATATTTAAACCCGCTGAAATATTCTAAACTCAACGCTAAACATCCGGGTCGTTACACGATCGTAAGAGACATGGTTCTGGCTAGCAAGAGATAGATAGCATTGTAAACCGAGGATACAGAAATCTCCGGTAAATCGATGTTTATTTTAAAGGAGTTTCATCACTTTACAAATCATATCGTGGAGCTATGGGATGCTCCAGAATTCAGAAGAATACGAATAATGAGGGACAAGAATGAATTTTGAAACCGAGGGAACGTTTCGAAAATTCAGTGGAAATTAAAATCAAAGATGAAAGATTTATGCACGAACGAATAGGATTCTGTAATTAAATTTACCATATTTGCTAAGTTTTTCCAAGAGCCAAAGCTCTGATACCAAATGTAACGACCTGATATTTTCAACCATTCGCATCCAAACATGTCTGAATTGAATTGCTCAAAATACCAGATTGTAAGTTTATATTTGGCAAAACTCAGCATCTACGGTAAACAAATAATCACAAAATCACAGATACAGAGTAATATAACAATATGCAGCGTAAACAAAATGAATAGTAGTTCATGAAGCTACTATATATATAACAGAGTTAAAGAAGTTACAACAGATCTCGAATACAATTGTCAAATACAACAATCAGAATACATCACTAGAATCAACTGAATATCTGAAAGCTGGATAGATAGCTGGATCTCCAAGCGAAGCTTCAACTCCAAAGGAGAGTCTTGAATACTGGTATACTCAGTCTGACCCGAGCGTAAAGCAAAACACAAACACTCGAGTCAGGATTAACATTCTTATATCAATAAATCCAACTCAAGTGAAATAACATCTGAAATACAAGTAACTCAAGGATGTTTGGGACAACCATCCTCTAAGGATCCGTTAAACTATCTACTATGTAGTATTATACGCTAAGTAGATAATGCCTATTAGTAATATAAAGTATCAAAATGTCGTTAAGGCATTACCATTATCCCCCTTAACACATTTTATATAAGCATCATAGTCGATACAGCACTGTAACTCCACCATAAACTAGTGGGCTATCAGGGAGTACTCCATAGGTATAACACAAAACAAATCGTAGTGGTCGTGCATAAGGATACAAGTATGACAAGGCACATGAGGCAATACCCAAGATAGTGAAACTACCATTTTCCTGATACGGACTAGTGAGAGCGCATCGCCGCAACGATCGCAACACCGCGAAACAACACTCCAAATTTAAGGGTGCGCACCAATCAATAACAAGTAATGAGTAGTTTACGAAGAAGTGTGTTTGCTCGAGGTAGCTAACCCCATTTGGCCCAGCACGGCTCCTGTTTTAGTCATTTCCAATTTGAAACAAGTGACAAGCTATCCATTATCGTTCTCTTTCTTCAAATCCAGCAACGTCATCATTCCAACCACTTCATTCTAGATCACACTCCACGTATAATAGTTATTTAGGTGGTTTTCGGTTTAAACAGAGAGTATGTCCATAACCGATCCCGCATTCTTTAATAACTTTCGTAATTATTACAACGATTGGTCGTTTAATAAATTTAAAAAACCAAATCAATTTCAAACTCACTTAGAATTTTAAAACCAACATTTCATTTGTCATTCTATATCAATTTCTATAATTTACGTTTCAAAACTTTCAAACTTACCATTTCAATACTCTATAATTCAAATTAAATTTTTATTTAAAAAAATTCAATATTGATTTAAATTCATGTATAAATTTCATTCCATAGTCATTTAAATTAAGTTAATTTAACATTCAAAAAAATTTAAATTCATTGATGAATTCATTCAGTAATCATTTAAATTAAGTAAATTTATCATTTCAAAATAATTTCAATTGAATTTCCAATTCATTAAATCAATCACTTAAGTTTACCTACATGATATCAAAACTTATAAATTGAATTAAATTTAACTTGTAATTTAAATTCTTTAAATTACAAGTCTCATATTAATTTCCATCAATCACATTTTATTTCTTATTAAAGAAATTCAATTTCACTTATTTAATTTAAACAAATTTCAAAACTTAAATATTAAAGAAACTGAATTTCACTTATTAAAAACTCAATTTCACTTACTAAAGAATTCGATTTTATTTAATTATTAGATAATTTCAAAACTTAATTTAATAGTTTACTTAAATTTGAACAACATTCTTTCATCAAACACTTTGTAAATCATAATGCTTTGAAATCAAAATTTAGAAATCATAATGCTTGGATTCATAACACTTCCCACTTAACTGTTTAAATATAAATAATAGTATATATAATAAAATGGTTTATAATTTAAAATAGTTTATATAAAAATAGTTGTAATTTAAAATAGTTTATATTAGAATAATTTATATTAAAATAGTTTATATGAAATAAATTTGTAAAGTAACATATATAAATAGTTTTAAATATAATTTAAAATACCTTATATAATAAAATAGCTTTCTCAAATTTCATAAATCGATTCAAATGAATTCAATTTTCAAAAATTCAAATTTAATCAATTCCCAAATCATCAATTTTAATTTATTTCGGTTTCTCAATAAACCATTTCAAATTATATCGATTTCAAATACATATCTTTTTAACCACAAAATAAACCATTTAAATTTAAATACTTTCAAAGCTTTAAATATTCAACCATTTCAAAACAAGAATTGATAATTACATATATATATATATATATATATATATATATATATATATATATCAAATTCACTATATAGTTTAAAATCAATAATTTTAATATATATAAAATAATCATTTATATGATATTAAAAATCAATATTCATATAAAACCATATATTTCTTTCCAAAACCATAGAAATCATTTTCAAAATATTTATATATATAGACCAACGGTGTCTGTATATAATTTTCTATCTTATGGTCAAGTGACACAGATATTTATCATTTCAATCCACAATTTAAATATATACGGGTGTATATATATCATTTCAACCCGTAATCCCAAATTCAGTGTCAATGAAAATCGTTTGGGTCTATCATTTCAACCCATAACGGTTTTCTCAAATTCTAAAGTCTGTTCGGATATGTATCATTTCAACCCATAGTGATTCTATACTAATAGGGAACTTGCAGAGTGATAACAGATATGGTAATAATATAACAGGCATATATCATCAATATAAATAACAGATAAAGGTGTCAGATGTCACAGGTGAACAGATGGCATATAATAGTAACAAAATAACTAATAGCAGCATATTTCAATTATCAGTTCAACCGAGATCAAATTTAATAAATAAAAGAACGTTAATCGTGAGTGATTGCTCACTTTTCGAGGCTAGAGAGGACGGACAATGAAGTGAGTTACGAATCCGAACTTTGAAACAAAGCAAATTGGCACGATTTGACGGAGAGAACAGGCACGACGGACAAGGCTGATAAAAGAATCGGTAAAACAAATCAGAATAAATTTGATAGAACAACAACGCTGAACATATTATTATTATTTCCATGAAATCAATATTAATGTAAACACATATTAGTTTAAATAATAATAAACACATATAAAACAGAGTATCTTTATAGTACAAAAAAATGAATATATACTTATAAACAACTACGTAAACCGCCAGTATAACTATTCTACGCAACCAATATATAACCCAACCCAAAGATTATATAACTAGTAACACATATAAAACTGACATCTATTTATTTTTATAAAATCACAGAACAACTTTATAGTGTATAAAATATTTAACTGTTAATAACCCAATACATTAAAGTGTACCGTAAGCAAAAATTCGGACCTATATATAGCAACACTTTAACAACACTTAAAACTTTATATATTTTCATAAACAGTAAAACTTTATAGATATATTATATTGTATACTTAAGACACTATATAATCAACTTGCGTAAGAAATATTTATATATTTAAAATACTATAGCCAAAACCAAGCTTACATAACATGTATACTTAACAAAACATAATACATTTATTTCAAATCTTTTATACGTATACAATGATATACACATACAACTTAAAATCTCAATGTATATACTTACACAATATTTATATATAGAAACTTGATTCAATATTAAATCCAGAACATCTAAAAAGCAACCTCTGCCAATATACGAAACTTATAAACTTATAGCTAGAATATCCTAAAATAAAATAATATTTTTAAATTAAACCCGTACATATAAAGTCAAATATATATACACAATATATGTTGAAATAATTCCATATATGATGTAGACACTTTACATACAACAGCAGACCAATATATAAAAATCTATATCCTGTCATGGTTACCAGAAGAAGTTGCAAACATAAGATATTAAAAATATATAACCTGTATACATAATAATCACTAATATATGACCTACATGCATATATTCTACCGTTTTAAACATATATATGCTAGTACATAACACATTAGATTATATATATACTGTAAATTATATTTAAAAAAAATAAGTAATATAATATCTATACCTATATACACACAGAAGATGCAAGCCAACGGGAAGTGAAGGAGGCAGATGTGGCTTCAGCCAAAAGAAGGCAAAAGAACGGAGAGTGGTTGAAGCTTACGGGAAGGGGCTTGGGAAAGTTGATGCAAGGAGGGAGCTGCCGGTGTTTGTCGAAGCAGCACTAGGATGTGCACGCGTGGGTGGAACGGCGGTTGTGGAGGCCGAGTGAGTGTAGGCAAGGGCGGATCCAAGAGGCTAGATGGCGATGGCTGTTGCGACGATTGTTGCGGTAGGAGCAGTGGTCGAAAGAAGATGAAGAGGCTAAAGTAATGGGAGAGGGAGGGAGGTCGCAGGTTGGACGTGAGCGGATCTGTGGAGGAGGGTCGGATGACGAAGTCAGCGGCGGTTAAAGGCTGAGAGGTGGCCCGCGAGTGGAAAGAAAGGGAAAGAGGGTCGCTGGTGGTTGTTCAGGGCAGTGGAGCATGTTGTTGGGGAGGTGGATCTGGCTTGGCCTGATGGAGGCAGGGCGTGGCCATGAGCAGGGGGAAAAGGAGGATTGACAAGGTTAATTTCAAAGAATAGGCAAAGCAATAGCTTTTCTTTTATTTAAATAAAAAAAGTAGAGAGAGAGTAAGTAGGAAGAGAACGGATCAGTAGAAATAAATGAACCAGAGGAATTGCAAAATGACGCACAAAAATTCTAGAGAATTTCAATAGTCAATGACTATCGGTTTTCATGGTGTTTAAATGAAATGCTAGCAGGAATCGGAGGCTCAAATGACGAACTACAACAGTTAATCGTTTACTGATTTTACGACGTACCGGAGTTCAAAAACAGAAATGAATATACCGCTGAGATCAGTACGATGAGACGATCAAAACGGTATACAAATATCAGGGGTACGATTGAATAAAAAAAATCGAATTTTCTACTAGCGGAAAAACGCAGAATAATAAGATCGATAGAGCTAAAGAATTCCGAATTTGGAAAAACGAAAAATGACGTCTTTCTCAGAAGAGGATTTAGAATTTTTCTATATAGAAAATATTTAGGTTTCGGAAACATTTTATTTTCATCAATTCTTAACTGATTAAATTGAATTAAAATTACCCACGAAAATAAACTTTCATATTTTCAGATGAAAATTTACAGTTTGCTATGTTCAATTAGACGTATTCCAAATATTAAATTTTATTTCAAAATTTTATTTTTAAAATATCACGAAAATTCAATAAATCACATCATTAAAACAGTTAAAATTTACGGGTCGTTACATGCCCCATTAACTTTATTGCTAGATCGTCAAATCTACAACTTGACAATGGGGGTAACCTTGTAAACCACATCATCACTATGCCAAAGAGGGTAATAGAAAAACATCTTCATTTTGTTGCATCATTAGCTCATGCGGAATCCATCAACCATCCATATCTCCTGATGTGCTGCTTGGGGTGAATCCATCAGCCATTTATATCTCATGATGTGTTGCTTGGGGTTCGTTTTTCACTTATAGGAAGACATCGACGGCATGATGAACCACCTTGGATGCTCAGCATGTAAGATATTTCTAGTGAACGGGGTTTGCTTCTCGAGATCCCTTAATCGTCACTGGTCAAGGCTTGACTCTCACTCACTAGTTTTCTAACCATAGCCGACAAGTCCAGCATTTGGATAGTTGGAGCCAATCGGTAGTCGTGCTCCACCTCGCATGAATGGTCTGATCGATGTCTACAGATGGTTCCATGTCTTCTTGGCTCAACATCATCTCGGTGTATAACACTTAGGTTCACTTCATCATCATTTCGAGTAGGTAACTGATCTGCATCCACCTGAATACCAGCATCCAAATCGATCTGCTGCTTGTGCTCCAACATAAAGAGGCAAGCTTCCTCCTCTAGAGGAGGGATCGACCTCGATCCCTGTAAAGGGATCGATACAGATCAACTTTGGCAAGCCAAGTTGGCTTTCCTGTTGATGTTCGGAAGCTTCTATGTGATATCCACCAATTTTGCAATGTCTGCGTCTGTGATAACATCTGATGAACTAGAATTCTCCGATGTAGAACAAGGGGTTGGGTCCCCCATAGCTTTCCTACACTATTGCTGACTAAGTTGGGTTATTAGATAGACATTGGCTTGAATCTACTAATTCAACTGTCGACGACTATCCACTGTTGGTTCATTTGATTTTGGAAATCATCTCTCGTGATGGAATCAACTAGATTGGTAGCATTCACATCTATTGGTAGATTGCTCGGGCCTCCTTGATGGAGAGTGTTTTCATTTTCTTCTATGTTTTGAGATGTAGATCTGGTATTCCTAACCATTATTGTTAGTTTTATTACAAATTTGAATAGAATGAGTAAGCTTCTTGAAGATAATTTCGGATCTATCCAGAAATTTATGCAATCCAGTTGCAACAAAGGGATCCAAATATGGTTGAGAATCCCATTCTCAGTGAAAGCGCCATTGCACCAAAAAGTGGCACAAACACCCAGTAGATGCTTTAAAGAGAAATAAATGAAAAATATAAAATGAAAATAGAAGAAATAAGCAATCAAATAGTAGAAAATCAAAGCAATAACACGAACACTCCCCTTCCATTAATAACATACTGGGATGCGTAGCTAAACAACTATCTGATCAATGCCATAGAGAGAGCCAACACTATTACCAAAGAAATATGGAAACGAGCAATGAAGAATGACCGCAAACGAAGAACATTCTCACAAATGACTTATAGTGGTTTGACTTTGTTTGCCTACATCCACTTTGAATTATATGGCTTTACTAAACACTTTATAAACCGAGTACAATAGGGTGTAAAGCAAATTGCAGCCAAAAGTCCTGGAAATGAATAATCAAGCATGTATTTATAGAGGAAGATAATGAAATATCTCCTTGAAAATTCAGCAGAAGTATCACCAAAACCATATAGACTGATGGAATTTGGGGGTATGATCCCTATGGAAGCTTCCTCATGTTGTAATATGCTTGGCCTTCAAGTTTCATGCAAATTGAATTAGTAGAGCTTTACTCAATCTTTGCTGCAAGGTGAGTTGTTTCCTGATTCTAGCCAATCCATATTAAGGGAAGAGGGTCGATCCCTCTTGTTTCATCCTTTTAAGGTATGATCCCTAAGGTAGGCTACATAGGGTCCCCACATCTTGTTCCTAAAGTTTCACATACTTTGGACCTATGGATCATGAGATATTGATTTTTTTTTTCCCATTGACTTGCATTTGTTTTCCTGAAATATGTTGATCCCTATGTTAGAGAATGATTATAGCCGATCCTTTTTCCATGTTAAACTATATTCCATGCTTTAAACATTCTACATTGCGTATCTCTTAACTTCATTCGATCGTGGCTTCATATTATCATCTTCACTTGATCTTTGGACCCCCACAATAATCACTCTGGACTTACCGGCCTTGATGACAATCGAATCTGACTTGTCCAATCAGTTCAAATATAGCTGGGTTAAAATGCCAGATAACACAAAATATCAAAAAAAAATACTCATCATGAATGTTTAATTATTTAAAACAACTTACTATCTTCTTAATTCAAGAGTTATCAACTTTTATTTTTTCACAAATACTTAGCTTCATGTCCTATAATGATTCAAAACTTTTTAGCTGTGCAAAATCGCTGAAATATCCTTTTTTTTTAACAAATGAAATCTACCAAACAACATATCCTAACATGATGCAAATACCATACAATCCTAATGCATAGGATACATGTGTCCATAAAGTAACTTAACAAAGTTCAACTATTTATTAAACACACTGTACCCAAAAAATGAAAAACATGAAAATTCCAACATTTATTCTAGCTATACCACTACCACTTAAGTCCTCAACATAACATACATTCAAATCTTTTTCATATAAAAAGTATATTTCAAAACCTTTAGTAAACCACTCTATATTTAGTATCAAATCTCCTTAAAGAAAACTTTAGAACTAAACACATGTCGTATTTCAAATCAAATGAAATAATAATGGATACATATATCTTTCGTATATCAAATCAAACTTTCGGGATTAAATCAAAATCTGTTTTACTAAAACAACTCTGTAGTATTCCCCACTTTGACACCCTAAAATGAACCCCGATGATGCTGCAGTCATCACCTAAATTATTTTCAAGTGACAGAAGTGATTCGGTACATCCAATTCATTCCTCTTAAAATTAACCAAAATCATTTCAAAGCGGTATCAAATATTTTGTAAATATTACTAAGTATCATGGTCTCAATTTCATAAATTAATTTCCCAAATCTTTACTTTCTAATAATATAATATTATTTTCTCCAAAATCTTGAAAATCATTTGAAGAGACACAAGGATTTAAGTTCTTGAAATATTAATTTAAATCCTTCTTTTATTTGCAAACCATATTTTATAGACCATACTTATCCAAAATCACTTTCTTATATAAATCTTTTTATAAATATTTATTCTAAAATATCTTTCCATTTCTTTTAGACTATAGTAAACATCTTTTACTAAACTTAACTTTTAACTCAACATTATCACCAAATGCCTTATAATCAAACTATGAAATTAAATTCATAAGGTGCTCACTTCAGTGCATCTACAAATACTGTCTACCCAACCTATGCAATGAAAAGGTAAAACTGCTCATAAACTGGTCGAGCAGAATCAACAATCGACGGCCAATAGTGAATGCTCACAAACTGGCAGAGCATGACTAATCAATCGACAAATGATAACAATGCTCGTAAACTAAATTAGCAATATTAAGCTTATAATTCTACAAACGAAAATAATGCTCATAAATTGGTCAAGCGCATCAAATCATTCTACAAAGGATAGCAATGCTCATAAATTGGCCGAGCAATGTTAAACTAAATAATGAGGGATAGCGAATGAACATCATTAATCCCTATATTAATCAAACTACACTTCGATTTATACTTATATAAATTACCTTATATAACATCTTTAATTTTTGTTGTTGGAGTTACCTTTAAGGCATATGTTTGTAACAAATACAAATACACTCCATATTTATAATACACTCAACTCATGCTAGGGCATCAACTACCCTATCTCTTAATGGGTCATGCCCAACCAAAGACAAAGTTCTCACTTAACGTTCAGCTCTGATACCACACGTAACGATTCTGCCTTTTCGACCTCTAAATGTCGACAATAATACATCCACGGCATTCTTATACCAAGCATCCAAGTTCCAGAAAGACATATTTTTAGGATAAAATAAAAAGAAAACGAAACGTAAAACAAAAGAAGCAACATAATATCATAATCTCACAGCCGGGCGATAACATATAATATCAAAAGATAGTACATAATTTCAACTCCGAGACACACAACATTTCAAGGTTACAATTCTATATACTATTATTAGCATGGATAGGTATAACAAATTGTCCTCACAGATTCTAATACATATATAATATTAATATATCGAAAATAAAAATACTACAGTAGGTGAAACATCCTTATTGTCTCCTTTATCTTCAAGATTATCCAACTAAAACCAATCTTTCTCAAACTGCTCAAAAGAGAACATGAGGAATTTAGGGAAAACACAAACCATGTGTAAACCTAAGTCTAGTGTGAGAAACTCAAGAAATTTATGTACAACATATAACAACACCTTTTGAGACCGTCGTTATCATTATCCCAAGAGCCAAACCATCTAGATAATGTCTAGGGTATAGAATATAAATCAGATCAAATAGCCGTGATGCTTACATTGATCACACCATAACAATATTGTTATCCCACATTTTGACCAAGCAGTATATGGATGAACCCAACGAGTCAAAATTCAAATTATCAAGTTAAGACGCCCAAAGAGATAACCACGAAGATCAAAAATCAAAGTACCATCAAAATTGCAACTCAAATACCAATTTGCCACTAAAATACGAAGACCCGAGACCCATAGGTAAGGGGTCGGTACCGACTTACATAAACTCCCCCATGGGAGTACCTATGAGTCCTATGTGGTGTCAATAATCCATTTCCAATGCTTTTTTACTGGCTGCAATTTTCTATCAATCTCCTCAAACTCTTGAACCTGCAACTTTGTTCTTCTACAACTCCATCATTTGGACTTTGAAATAAGCTAATATTGGTACAAACAACAATGGAATCATGAAGTTAACCAAAGACGATCTGAAGTGAAGAGTTGAAGGCAGATGATTTGGAAATTATAGGGGTCAGTACAAACCCCTACCCGCATAGTCGTACTGACCCATAGTTGGCAGTTGAAGTGGCACCAATTTTATTGGAGGAATTAGTCTAAATCTTGAGTAACGGCTTAGAGATATTATGTGCAAGATATTAGGCTTCCTAGTAGGTGGTAGGGAACATTTTTCAGGATATTTTAATATCTAACTCCACTCTACTCCACAATCTTGAAACTTTGGAAATCTAGGGGTCAAAGTTGTACCGACCCCTAAGAACTTCTACCCCACGGACGGAAGTTAAGCCATAAAATCTTTAAGTGGACATAGGCCAAAGTGTCGAGCCACTATAAAATTCCGTGTGTTCATTTCATACTCTTTTAATTTTTTTCCTTTGTTTTTATCCTCTTCTACTTTCTACTGAGTGTTTGTATCATTTTAGGTTCAAACATTTTGGCGCTTTCATTGAGAAACACTTGGAAATCATTGATTTAAGACTTGGAAACATTTAAGATGATTATACAATCAACTAGGAAGGCTATCACCGGAGGAAATCAATAATGGGCAGCTAGGAGGTGCCCTCAGGAGCACACTCTCCATCAATTAGCTGCCCTCGGGAGCATACCCTCCATCAATCTACATAGCCAAAGATGAAATGGGAACTATAATGAATAGACTGCTGGAAAGGATGATGGTAACCCAAGTAGATATGATGGAGAATTTCTTTAGAATGATTGGAGAAACAGGAGCAACTGGAGTTACTGCAACTTAGAGTCAAAGACTAGCAGCCAGAGCATAGCTACCTGGAAGTGGAGTGGAGGAGCCCTTGATAGTCCACGAGCCAACATTATGGGTCAGTACCAACCCTCAAGTATGGGTTGGTATCGATTTCCAAAGGCAAGGGGCATGGCTCGTGGTTGCCTAGGCATGAGCGATGCACTTCCAGGAATTGATGCGAGCATTTGAAGGTGAAATAGAATGCAGAAGCGACGTGTACATGCAAGAATTTCCTCATTGAGTCGGGAGGCAAGTTGGAAACACAAACTTAGGAGTTCCTTTAGATGACAACGATAAACTTACTGAGATAGTGATACGAGTCATGAGGGGTGAATATCCTAATCAGAATGTGGATGATGTGAGTAGAAGTCCATTTACTCCAAACGTCAGATATGTTAGGAATCAATCGGAGTTCAAACTACCAGCATTGGATACATATAATGGGAAGTCTGATCCTATAGTCCATTTGATGAGATACTCTAGCACATAGAGATGCTGGGGGCATATAAAGAAGTTATGGGATGGTGTTTCCCTCTGTATCTGACGGATTTTGTTGTCCAATGATTTAGACAGCTAGAGAACGGGTCCATTACCACATAGGCGATGTTAATAAACAGGCTTTTGAAGCATTTTTGGGTCCATATCTCACGACCCAATAATGTACTTACATTGGCAAGTATTAAGAAGAGGGTCAAAGAGACCCTCAAGAGTTTTCTAACAAAGTTTAATATAGCAGCTACTACAGTCGATTGGCTAGACCCTTCAATGGTTTTGATGGTAGCAGTTGCAAGAATAGCTGCTAAAATGGATTTTAAGATTGCACTGGAATGGGATCCTTTGAAGGATCTTGTGGAATGTTATTATGAGGCCGAGAGATTCTAGCGTCAAAAGGACGTGGAAGCTGATCATGAAGAGGATAATGTTGTGGATGGCGGAGAATCGCCCAAAGAAGGAACCAGTAAAGGCAAAGGATAAAGGTGGATGATAGCTTTGACGGATCAAAACAATAGAGGTGGGAACCAAAATTCTCTTCTTACACAAATCTAAATGAAACCCCGAAGCTAAATACTAGGGGCAGATCCCTTATCGAAAGCCAATAGGGAGTGAACCGACAGATCGCAAAAGGACATCTAGAAAATATTGCCCATTCCATGTGATGGATAGGCATAACACAAATGATCATAGACATCTATGTGATCTAATAGGGAGAAGGTGAGAGATAACCGATTACAGCAGTATGTGAGGAATCGAGCTACTATAGTGGAACAAGAGCAGCCATTGACCGTGGCAAATCAAAATGACCTTGGATCAAGGTTAAGGATAGTCATCTCTTGATCGTGATGGCAGGGGATCAAGTTTTTTTCTCACGCTCTATTTCCCTTTATCAATAAACCATGCAATAATACGGTCCAGATACATACTCGTGTATGGAATCCCAAACGATCCTTAGGTACGCTCTGAGCTAGAGCTATTCCTTAATGCCCAAAGTGGAAACTATCTTGATATTAGGATTTATGATTTTATGTTTGAACCTGATTCTGTTATATGTACCTTTGATTTATAAATCCATATTGAATGTGATGATTAATATTGATCACTTTTAGTCTCGTCCGAAAGGGTGGGGGCCAGTGTGTAAGGTATAAATCCCCTCGCCGGAGAGCAAGCAAATGGACTTACACAACATTGATCGCTTTAAAGTCTTACTGGACCAAAGCGCAAAAGGTTAGTCACCTTATCTTACTGCAAGTGGATGAGCTTGCTTATCATCGAGTCTCCATGTTGAAGAGCGACGGGCTTGGGCTCAGCAAGGGTGCGGAGAGACCATGGAGTTGATTATCGGCCCTGAATGGCGATGGACTTAATTATCGACCCTGAATAACCATGGATTTTGATTACCAGCCTCAAATGGAAATCAGCTCAGTTAACGGTCTGGAGAGACCACAGATTTACTTACCAATCCCGAATGATCACACCTTAATTAACGACAAGGAAAGTTCGTAGATTTAATTAACGTCTTTGAATAGCCATGAATTCAACTAACGATCCAAAGTGATCGTGGATTTAACTATTGATCTTGAACAGCCATGAATTCTACTTATCATCCAAAGAGATCTTGAACTTAACTATCAGCTTAGAACGACCATCGATTCAATTAAATGGTCCCTAAAGGTCGTAAACTTAATTTTATCAGCATTGAACGACCATGAATTTAACAGATGATCCGAAAATATATCCCCTTAACTTGGAGATTAAAATGATCCGGAGAGGTCAAATCTTGAAACATATACTGATTTTATAAATGGATTTAGAAATAGATAAATCCCAAATGAACACGGAATGATTTTGATATGTAATAACTCTGAATGAAATTAGGATGATAATAATGTAAATCCCAGATGAACATGGGATGGATTTGATATGTGATGCAATAACTCTGAATGAAATCGAAAGATGACGACGTATAGATTACACTTAGGGATAATTTAGAGTCATAGGCTTTAACAAGTCTAGAATGACCCATGATTGATAATAGAGTCTGAAGGAACTAGACGATTTACCAAGAATGAACTAGCCAGGGAGCTTAGATATCGAAGATCGATATCACATTTGTTCTTGAGTAAAGCACACCTTCCATTCACAAAGCGTGCTTTGAGGGGAAAATGTTATCACATATTCTGACCAGGTAGTATACAGACAAACAGATGAGTCAAACTTTGAAATTGTCAAGGCAAGATGCCTAGAGATGACCACGAAGCTCAAAAATCAAAGTTCAACCAAGATCGCAACCCAAATACCAACTAATCGCCGAAATACGAAGACCAGAGACCCACAAGTGTAGGTCAGTATCGACTCACATAAACTCCCTCATTGAAGCTTATCTTCTTCCTAGAGGTCCCATTCAATGTCAATAATCTATTTCCAATATTATTTCGTTGGCTTAATGCAATTTTCTATCAATCTCCATGAACTCCTGAACCTGCAACTTTGTTCTTGTACAACTCCATCATTTGGACTCCGGAACAAGTTGATATTGGTACAAACAACTATGGAGTCATGAAGTTAACCATAAGATAATCTGCAGTGAAGAGTTGAAGGCAGACGATTTGGAAATTTTAAGGGTCGGTACCCGTCCCTACACATGGTGTCGTACCGACCTATAGCTGGCTAATAAAGTGATACCAACTTTCTTGGAGGAATTTGTTTAAATCTTGAGTAATGGCCTGGACATATTAGGATACCTACCTTTATAAATTGGAAGGTATGGCTCATTTTTTAGGATCTTTTAGGCTCTATCTCCACTCTACTCTATATTTTTGTAACTCTAAATGTAACGACCTGATTTTCGTTGCCCGAAAATCGGACCATTAGAGTTAAAAGAAGAAGAATGAGGTAGAGAAAGAAATGGAAATAATATCAGAATCTCACAAACGCAGCGGAATAAAATATAATAGATGATAACAGATCTTTACACAAAAGAAATTATATCTATTTTATAAATACATCATCAAAATACAACATCAAAGTACAACTCAAATTATTTCACACAATTAATATCCAAAAGCTGGACAGTTATATGAACTCGTCCACATAACAGAATACACAACGGAATAATAATCAAATATGGATGTACGTTTCACCATCCAGCTCGTTTCCTAAAATCCACAACATCATATTCTATATTTTATAATACCCAGTCTGACCCGAGCATCATAGTTAAACAATACCCGAGTCAGTCTGGAAAACCAGTGTGAGAAATCACACTCAAATTGATTATTAAAGTTTCAAAAATCCTTTGAAAATCAAAAGAATCTCGTAAGACCGCGCCACAAAAAAACATGCCGGGTTTTCACCTTACGATAACTAAATCATTTCTTTTCAAATCCTCTGATATTATAATAGGGTTTATATACAAATACTTATTCAAATAGCTGAAATTGTTACGTGATTAAATTCCATCATACTAGCCACAAAGTGGGTTCTACAAACAAAAATCGTAAAGGAACGTAGGGAGAATGGATTTCCAACTAATGGCTAGGCACTGGGGTACCACCTGTCACAGTACGTGGCCTAGATCGATGTACCGAGGATCCCTCCCGATCCCCTGCAACACAAGACCGGGACTACCCCTTACTGGATAATCCCGAGTAAGATCACCCCACGGTTGGGATCAGCAACCGCACCACACAGTCGAAATAAAGGGACGTCTAGACAGAGATGACCTAACCCTAATGAGTGAGATTAACTCTTAAAATCTATGGGTTGGAGTAGTACCAACCCCTAAGAACTTCTACTCCTAAGTCTGAAATTAAGCAATAAAATCATTAAGTGGACGTGAGCCAAAGTTTTTCGAATCAATATAAAACATTATGTGTTCATTTCTTACTCTTTTTAATTTGTTTTCTTCACTTTTTTTCTCTTCTACTTTCTATTAGGTGTTTAAGTAATTTTTGGTTCAAACAAATATTGAGGGTACAATCAAAACTGCCAAGGTACATTCGTGTAATGAATTTTTTGTAGAGATCCCTTCGACTTGCCAAGCCGAAATCCAATTTCCTACACAATAATCAGAAATTACGTTAGGGCATCGAATATCTCTAGATAGAATATGCCATAAGGTAAACATAGCTAGTCAATGTCTAGAACATGTGACCCCAAATATCATCAACTCCCCCACGCAACATCGATAAGCATACTAAAGATATGGAGTGATAATATCATGTCCCAGGTCAGCCAAACCCTAAGCTTTGCGCCTACTCTGTTTTCTGTCATTTTCAATGTCGATGTCGCATTCGGCATCTCTGGCATGAGTCTTCATCGCTCGAAAGGAACACAAACCCCAAAATGGATTCCAGCATTTCGAACATACCACGAATCTCCGAATAGATTCCTGCGTAAGTCCTCCGACAAATGTGAACACTGGCTTCTCCCTTAGAATTAACATTAGGATAGACAGTTCAACTCTATAGAATTCCACTTCACAACCGCTTTCAAAACATAGTACAAGTATACCATTTCTAAAGTGATCTTCGATAAGTAAAACACTTATTGACGTGGTCTCATCAAAAATAAATTGATGAATTTGGTTAATTTCAACAACAATGAAAATGATCACATATGAAAACTAAGTCTCGTATACTTATCACGCTTTTGAACTTTTCAAATTACATTATCCCTCGATCAAGAGGAAGCCAGGTAAGTTAGAGTATGGCTGCATCAAACCTTTTCTAGACACTTGATTCTTAACACTCACAGATAAACAAGGCTACTTAGTCGGTTTTTAATGCTAAGTACATGACTAAATTTTTTCCATAAATGAGTAAACACACAAAGCAACATACAAAGCATGATTAAGTATAATATATTAGGCTCCCTACCATTATAATAGAAAGGTAAGGCTCATTTTTCAAGATATTTTAGGCTCTATCTCCACTTTACTCTATATTTTTGTAACTCTAATAATCTATTGGTTTAACTTGTATCGACCCCTAAGAACTTCTACTCATAAGTCAGAAATTAAGCAATAAAATCATTAAGTGAACATAGTCCAAAGTTTTTTGAATCAATATAAAACTTTATGTGTTCATTTCTTACCCTTTTAATTTGTTTTCTTCACTTTTTTATCTCTACTACTTTCTATTAGGTGTTCAAGTCATTTTGGGTTCAAACAAATATTGAGGGTATAGTCAAAACTACCGAGGTACATTCACATAATGGATTTTCTATGGAGTTTCCTTCGGCTTGCCAAGCCGAAATCCAATTTCCTGCACAAGGGTCAGAAACTACATTAGAGCATCGTTTATCTCTAGATAGAATATGCTATAAGGTAAACATAGCTAGTCCACATTTAGAACATGTGATCCTAAACATCATTAACTCCCACACGCAACATCGATAAGCATACTAAAGATATGGGGTGGTAATATCCTGTCCCAGGTTAGCGAAACCCCAAGCTATGTGCCTACTCTGTTTTCTGTCATTTTCAATGTCGATGTCCCGTTCGGCATCTCTCGCATGATTCTTCATCGCTCGAAAGGAACACAAGTCCTTAAATGGATTCAAGCATTTTGAACATGCCGCGAATCTCCGTATAGATTCCTGCATAAGTCCTCCGACAAAAGCTAACACTGGCCTCTCCTTCGTACTTGACATTAGGATAGACAGTCAACTCTATAGCATTCCACTTCACAACCGTTTTCAAAACATAGAACAGATATATCAGTTTTGAAGTGATCTTTGATAAGTAAAACACTTATTGACGTGGTCTCGTCAAAAATTAATCGATGAATTTGGTTAATTTCAATAACAATGAAAACGATCACATATGAAAACTAAGTCTCGTATACTTATCACACTTTTGGACTTTTCAAATTGCACTATCCCTCGGTCAAGAGTGAAGCCAGGTAAGTTAGAGTACTGGCTGCATCAAACCTTACCTAGACACTTGGTTCTTAACATTCACAGATAGACAAGTCTACTTAGTCGTTTTTAGTGCTAAGTACATGACTAAAAACTTTCCATAAATGAGTAAACACACAAAGCAACATACAAAGCATGATTAAGTCGCATAAGCGAATTCTAATAACTTTTTCTTTAATTAGTTGCTTTATTAATTAAAACTTCCTTTTTCTACTTCTATTTTGTTTAAAATACCTTTATAAATGATACATACATGTAGTCGGTTTTTCACTATTCATTTGTACTCTTTCAATATATTAGAAAGTATTAATACTTATCTCAAATGGAATAAATATATTCACAAATCATTAACAAGATTTCTTGCTTTAATCCTTTAATTTTTCTACTTTTTCAAAAATTCCATACTTGTTATTACCTTTGAAATATCCATTTAAAAGGTCTAATTACATTCACAAACCTATTTTAAAGGTTTAAGACTAATATTGCTTAAACACTGTCACCATAAACCCAAAAATATTTCATTTATGCTTATCTTTAAGACATTCTTTTCAAAGATTTGTTTACATTCATAAGTATAATAATAAAGGGTTACAGACAAATACAACTAACATATTGTCACAACAAAACCCAAAACCAGTTCACTCATGCTTATCTTTAAAACATTCTTTTCAAAGATCTGTTTACATTCATAAGTATAATAAAAAAGGGTTAAAGAAAAATATTACTAACACATTGTCACAACAAACCCCAAAAACTCTTTCACTAATGCTTATCGTTAATCTTTCCAAAGATCTATTTACATTCACAAGAATAATCAAAAAGGGCTAAAGGAAAATATTACTAACGCAATGTCGTAACAAACCCCAAAACCATTTCACTTATGCTTATCTTGAAAAAATTCTTTTCAAAGATCATAGTATGTCTACACTTATTAAATAAGGTAATATGCTTTTAATTAACTTCGACCATTTATTATTACACAAATGTTATAATCCAAAACTTCCTTTATTCCTTTAAAAAATACTCCATATGCTTTTTCAAGACTTATATATACACACACTTTAAAAGCACTTATAATAGGTTTTAAATATCTATGTAAAAATTACTTGAAAATAAATAATTTAAAATTTGATGAAAATAAATAAAAGCACATCTTACATTATGAAACCCCTTTAATTTAAAAATTCATAAATCAATGGCCAAAATATATTTGAACTTCAAATCAACTTTAAATTATTGCAAAATATGTTAGAAATTTCCCTAAAAGAATTAGAGAAAAATACCAAATTTGAATATCATTTTCAAACACTTAAACCTCAAGCAACTTGCTACAACATTTGTAAATGCTATTAAATTTTTTGCACGAAGAACAACATAGAAAAGCATGAACTTCACGACTAGTTTGCACCATTATAACAGATGAATTTAGACTTGAAATTTTTATAGTAGGTACAACCTTCAGGGAACTATAAATCCATGGAAAGAAACTCCTAAGGATATGTATCAATTTATTTAGAAAAATTCCCGATAATAAGGTATATTTCATAGTGTATCTATAACCACCTTTTTGTTTAACTTTAGCCTTTTTATCTAGCCAGTTCTAAAATCTTTTGCACTTTGACTTTTTACAGTAATACATGTAATAATTATTAAAAATGCAAAGAAACCATTAAGGATGTCTTTGAAATTATTTACAAAATACCCAAATCAAGGTATTTCAAAGTGCTTACATAGCAACCTTGAGTTAATGGGTGATTAAAATTTCCATATATTTCTAATAACATGTACACTTATATTACTTATCAAATATATAAAGAAACCTATAGTATTCTCCCAAAGCTGACTTTGAAAATCGTCGAACATAAGGCATTCCTTTTCACTTCCAACTTCCATATTTTTTTTCACAGTTTCTACAACTTTTCAAACAATTCTTATACCATCCCATATGCAAAAAATGTGTAGAGAACAACAAAATCAAATAATCTCAAGTTAAGATCATAAATTTCCCATTTACATAAGTTAAAGTTAAGGGATATCGAAGTGCACTTATGACGACTATTCTCGCTTTAAATATTTTAAAATATACTTCAATTCAACACACAATCCAAACAACCATTTATACATTAAATCAAGGCCATGCCACATGTCATAGAAGGTAATAGGAGAGATTTTATATGATATAAAGTTATCATTTGCTTTTAAAAGTAAGATGGTCCAAAGTTTATAACTTTAATTAGTTAATTCCACTTTAACTTTATAATTGCAAGTGCATATGTACACACATAATATGTACATACAAGATAGTGAGATAAATCATTCAAATCCAAGCCTTTATTAAGCTCAAACACATAAGAACAAAGAACCACTTCCTACCATCACCCAAAGGCCTAAAGATCCAACATACGCATCCAAGCCACGGCAACCTCTTTCCCTCCACTTCATTGCTCAAGGCCTCACCATGCTCCCCCTGATTCTTCAATATTTTCCCACTTTTGACTTTATATTCTTGCTTCCTAAGGCGTTTTAATCTATTGGTGAAAGTTTGGTGGAGTTTGGAAAAGATTTGGGTCAATTAGAGAAAGATTAGTGAAGAACAAAGTGGATTAGTGGTAATCCACATCCACCATTTTTATTCTTTTTAATATTTCCAAGCTTTAGAATTTTATGACTAGTTTAATAAGTCTAAACCCTTTCCTTTTTTGCTTTAATTTCTGGCCAAAATAGTTCCTCGTGTGCCTCGCGTACTTTAAACTTTGCACCTCATTTTCCATAGCAAATTACCATTTTTACCCTTACACCTAAAATATCTTCCCATGACTTCACACATGACATCATCATACTTTTATTTAATTTTATCGATCTACGAAGGTTTTTAGTATATATAAAAAAATTTGAGCAACCACTGATGAGTAAAAAGCTATTCGTCGATAAAACGATTTTCGGAAACATTATCGATGTTTCTTCAAAGTAGTTATTTTTGTAAATATTTTTCCAAAACAAGTTTACCATCATTAGATATTACTTATAAGTGGTTTAATAAGATTACTAAATCACAATAAACGTATCTAAATAATTCAGATATTTAAATACGAAGTGTTCGAAATTCCAAATCGTTACCGTTATGATGTTATAATAAGGGATTTCTTTTAAATGGTTCAACCATTGATAAAATATAATGAATGTGCAAGAGAAGATATGATATATGGTATAGTTGGGATGAAAGGAATGAATGGTCACTTCTGCTTCATAAATAGACACCGAAAACCATAATTGTAATAATAATAATTGATATTTAACATTGGAATAAAAAATGATTTCTATTTCAAAATGTATTTTCGTATAGAAAATTGTTTTCTGTGAGATTTGTTCCTTTGAATTCAAGATATCTGATCAAAGAACTCTCCATTGTATAGTAGTTATAGTATATGAAATAAATAACCTATATTAGCTAAATGGTAGCATTGAAAAATACTGAAATATCTAGAGTTATTTACGATTATTTTGAAATTATAGACTAAACCATAGTTTTGAGAAAATTCAGCATGCTATTATAGTAATAGCAAAAATAGTGAGAGCATGCCATGTAGCACATATTGATTGCATCAAATTATGAAAATTGCTTTTGTAAAACATACCGAACATAATTTATGAAGCGTAAACTGAAAAATAGATATAGTTAAATCTCAATGTGAATATTATGAATATTCGTTATGAAATAAAACTATAATGTTATATTTGTTTTCACAACAGAAGTGGTGCATTGAAAAATACTGAAGTATCTACGTCTATTTACAATTATTTGAAATTGTAGACTAAATCGTAGTTTTGAGAAATAATTTTTTATTATATGATTATGAATCATATGATATTAGTTAATTATATCTCAAACAATTAAGGGATATGTACCCATTTAGTGGGAGTGCATAAAAATTGGTGAACTCTTGGATTGATACATATAGATGTGTGCAATCATAAGTCTCTAAAAACACAAACGGTTCCACGTACTTCATCATACTCGCCTATCAGTTATCATAGACATATGAACATGTGTATTTGATATGTATGTATAAGTCTATGATAAGCATATAGAATATGAAATGAAATTAAATAATATAACATGCAACATAAATGATTAAATTTAATCGAATGGATGAAAATATTAGAAAGAGTTTTATATGTGCTTAATATGAATAAAATTCAGTCTTAGAAGTCATTCCTTTCTATTATACATAATGATGTATTGAAAAGGAGAAATCAAATTTCGTTGGACAAAGCACGATTAATGATGAGTGAATTTGATTTTTTTTGTGCAAGGTGTGTGCTTAAGAGTAGCACACAAGGTTAAAATTAATATTATCCAAAGAATAGTTTACAGAACCAAATAAGACTAGGGTTTATAAGAAACCCCTACATATCCTAGGCCAAGGAGTTGGCCGGTTGTGCGAATCAAAAAACTATGCGTAATAATTGTATCTAAGAGATCGTGTATGAATTGTCCAAGAGAATTTTAGAAACGATAGTTATTAGATATAATTTTGTGTTGCGAACATAAATATACTACGATCTAATGTAGAATCTATATAATATAAGGTAACTCATAAAAGGTTTATGAGTGCCCATTCCGTTGCATCGAGAAACAACTGTTATTTAAAGAAATACCAATTTCTTTGCGTACGAATTTATTTAAGAAATTATTGTTATAAAATGAATTGGATACAATCCAATGATAAAACCAATTATAAGGGATGAAATGAAATTGATTGAACCTAAATGAACAAAAATTAGGGCAATCAATGGATACCGAAAAAATCTGAAATTCGTTCCTATCGGCATCCGAAAAGTGGATAAATATCCGATATTCGAAAAAATGGATGTGGATGTGGATAGGAAGACATCCGCATCCGGAAATTATCCGTCCGGTTTTTGTCAAGATTATAGTTTAAATTATGTGTATTTTAGTACAGTAAAAGATATTTGTTTATTATTTTATTAAGTTAGTAGTTTATATTATATGCACTAAATTCTTTTTAACTGCTCGAAACTATTTATTATTATTATATTCATTAATTTTTAACTCTTTTATAATGAATGGGATTGAAAAATATTTATGTTAAACTAATTTTTTTTAATTCTTGATTTAACGGTTGTTAGCGGATTGGATAATTATCCGATATCCGTCTATATCCACATATGCGGATATCCATTATCCGAAAATGATTTTGGATGCGTATGCAGATATGACACTATCCGCATCTGAAAGCATTCATTGACAGGCCTAACACAAATACATTAGAGTGTCTAAGTAGTATTCTCGTACATTAAGGACAAACTGTGAGTTTCTTGTCATTGTGAGGAATAAATATTCTTCGGCTGTATAATTAAACCATTAAGAGTATTAACTCTATGATATGGTACGATGTGCAATCTGGAGTGGATTCTAAGTGCATTATCAAAATATGATTTTGATAATTTTGTGTAGGAATATGATCCATTGGCCGCAAAAGTGTCTTTAAGAGAAAGACAAATGCATTTGGAATATAGTGAGCCGTATTGATAAGAGTAATACTGTGAATTTCAAATGTTGAAATTAACGTAACAGATTTGATATTCGATGTGCTGAAGTTGGTTTAGATTTTACTTACATAATTATCGCATGGTATGACTTTATGTTTAGGTACATACGTGTTAAAATAAAAAATTCTAAATAATGATTTAGATTAAACCGTTTACATATAATAACCAAAGTGTCTCAAAGTCAGTGGCAACGATAATGAGTTTGTGGCTATTTTGATACGATCCAAGAACATATATGAATGTGTCATTAGATGAGCATTAAAGTTGAATAAAGTTTTGATATCAAATAGTTTTATTGTCAGTCAAAATGCAAACGAAGCATGTGCTCATAAGAAAGAAAATTAAAAAGGTACATGAGTATTTCTAAACCATAAGTAAACAACACACCGTTGATTTATAACGATGTACAAGTGTTAAAATTAGCTTTAGTTCTTTTAATACAACATTATATTTGTAGACGATGTCTTTTATAGTGAATATAAAAGATATTAGTAATTTCCCAAATGATATGCAAGAACACCTTACTAAAATATTTAATAAGGAACGTGGAAGATGGATTCCTTATGAATTAGCAATAGGAATTATCATACATGTTATGCTTGTCTATGATATCATGATTTTTTATATATTTGATACATAAAGAAAATATCAAATCCTTATTGATATCACTAAATGATAATTTAAAGTGTTGTCCTCGTGAATTTACGAAATACTAGAGAATTGTTTACAAAACAATAAACTCCTTATGAAGGAGTGTTCAGACTCAAACTTCATAAGTGATACTAAGTATAATATGTCAATAATAAATTTGATTTAAGAATCTTTAAGTTGGAAATGTTCCAATTAGAAGAGATTGTGGGGATTCAATGAAAAGGCTAAGTACACTAACTTAAATAGCGCCACAATGAAAGCTATGTATATATATAATAAATACACAAATTTATAACTGAGCTAAGAGTGATTCCAAAAGTTGAGAATCTCATAACATTGTTATATGATATAATTGTCATGATATATTTCATAATAGAACTTAGAGCTCATTGGAAGTTAAGATACATACTCTGAATTATTCCACACGATGAAGGTAGTTTATCAGCATCGAAGAGAGTTAATTGATAGAGTAGAAAATTGAAACATAATAACATGCTCGTTCATTGCAGGATTGACCTAATTGGTTTTTTAGAAAGTTGACTTGAGAATTTAGAATACGATGCCATAATTGACTCCAGTGCAAGTGAGAGATTGACAGGGTTATAGGTATGCTCTATGAGAAATTATGTAACTTGTTACATATATCTAACTCGATAACCAATCTTATTTGAAATAATTGGTGTTTTCTTTCCATTACGTACTTGATATAATGTGTTATATTAATTAATTAATTTGATTAAAAGTATATTTATCATAAAATCCATAAATGGTATGTTTTATGATCATACGTATAAAGTGTCATGACCATGAGTAATATATCGTAATGAAAACAAAAATACCATTTTAAATATTCCTACTCAAGACATAACAAGACTGGACATCGATACATTCATTGAGACTTGAGTACGTAATGCTCTCTAAATATTGGATAGTGCATTACTCATGGCTGCTAGGGGAACTAATGGGTTACATACTGATAGTTATTTGATAACTATGGGTTGACTCACTCGATAGTTTTATATTGGTTAATATAAATAAGACCAAAAACAAAATATCGATGTGACATATTTACACAGTTCTCTTGACTTGAGAACACTATTGATCTTCAATATGGATGCTCTGCTTTGATTATGGCTAAATTGTGGTACAACGTCAATCAAACGATTATAGTTGGGTCCAGAGGAAGCACTAGAAGTGAAACACTATTCAAGAAAGGATTCATCTCCTCCGTTATATGATGTTAGCATCACGGTCAACTAAATTCAACTCAAAGTCAAATCTTTGGCCAGAGCATTTAGATCAATAATAATTGTTATTATTGAACCAAGGATTTGTGTTTGAACAGTACAGTTGAATGTGAAAGATATTAGAATTTTGACCATCACCAAATTCCATAATTCCAAAGTGATATATTTTTAACGTAGAGAATAAGTGTTAATAATCTGTCCTAGACAATGTTTAACGAAGTAGAACTGGATTTTACAAAAACCAAGTAAGTGATAAATTTTCCATAATGTCAAATAGCCTGCTAAATGATCATATTAATATTCAAATTGTTCGATATTAGTCGCTGATCAAATTTATATAAAAATGAGTTAAACAACTGAAACGTTGAATACTCCTTTGATTGCCTGATTTAATTAATAATTGTTCTAAATTAAAATAAGTTAATTAATATTTGTGAAATAATAATTATAAAATTTAACTTGATGTGTTGATTAAGTTCAAACAGTGTATTTATAATAGTTATAAATATACTGGTTGATATATGATATTGAGATGCATTTAAATTAGATTTAAACATAGCAACTATTTTTTGGGATTGAAATGGTTCAAGGCCTATATGTTTGCGTCAAATTTGGGCTAGAGGTGTGCAAAATTAAGGCCGACCATGTATAGCACATAGCTAAGTAATTTGAGTTTAAAAAAGGCAAGAACTAGTACAGAGAGAAAAGTGGTTCTGATCCATTTTTCTCCCCTTCAAAGCTTCCTTTATTCACTTCATTAGTACCTCATTTTATTTTGAACTTGAGAGTCACTCTTATGCAGCCATGGTGGAGCCCAAACTATCACATTTAAGTATCAGATAGCTTTAAGTTCAAATCATATCAAAAGCACATCAATTCGATTAATTGGTGGTTGTCAATTTGGAAGCTAACACCTTCTAATTTGCGAATGGAACCAAGGAGCGTCTATCAACGCATCAAGATATAATCTCTTGGCTTTGGTGAAAGGTAGTTCATCTTATTTATATGATATTATAATTGATTATTGATTCATGTCATATGTTGTTGGATCATATGACGAATCTAGTATACTGACATTCTGTCACATGTTAGATGGTTGGACATATTTGTGCATCAATGAATATGTGTTTAAAAAATATTTTGAATGTATATTGATATTAAGCTCATATAAAAGAAATAAACAAACATTTTTTGAATTAAATAATAAAATATATTTATTTATAAAGTAATTAATCATATTCTAAACATTCAAATTATAAAATAATTGTTTAAAAATTCATAAGATTTCATTTACATATAAAGTTATTCAACAACAATAGCAAAAATTTTAATACATGTATTTGTATTTATAATATATTTATATATTAACATTACGATTTTTAACTAAAAATTTATTATATTAAGAAATACATGCACACATAATACATATAACATGAAATTAAGTATCAAATTTTATATAATAAATTTACACAATTTTTAGAAATTAGAAATGATTTCTCAATAATTTTCAACACTTAGTTCCGTAAAGTTCTAATATTATTTTTGTTTTTGATTTAAAATCATTTTACCAAATAAAATAATTAAAAAATAAAAATTAAATTATTTTTTGGGCCAAAAGCTTATTATAAATGTGCATCAATTGATACATAAAATTTATTATATGTATGTGTTTTTGTATATTTGCACATACTTGTATATATATGTACATATGTGTGTGTATAATTATATATTATTTTGAGCTGAGAGCCTACTTCAAGTATGCATAATTTTACATAAAATTTTATTATATATATATTTATATGTTTATATGTTTGTATATTCATAAATACTTATAATTAAATATATATTTATAAGAAATTATATATTGCTCTCAAGTTTTATTTTGAAAATGGGTAAAAGCTTTGTTACTAAGCCCAAACAAGGTCGGCCCGACCCAATACAACTACTATATTAGTTCAAAAAGTCTACATTTCTTCCAGAAAAGATATAATAAAAAAGAATTGCTTCGTCTTCCTTCGAAATTTTCACGGAGGGTTCCATGTCTGCTCCAGCTGAATCTTGTTATTACGTGCTTTTAGTCCCATCCTCTTTAATGTCTCTAGTTCAACAACTGATAGATCTACGAGTTTTCCTGCTTTTTTCATAATTATTTGTACATCTTGTCTTATCATTTCGCTGATTGCATGTTCGTTTATGTGTTTGTTTTGGAATATACATCTATTTCTTTCTCTCCACACATGCCATACAGAAGTAGTCATCAAAATGGAAGCAACTTTCCCCATCAGGCTTTTGGTTTTCCAGCTTCTTGTCAGGTAAATTGCAATGTCGCTTAGGTAGTAGTCTTGTAAGTTGCAATTCAGAACTGTCTTTTGTTTATCCCAGTTTCTATGGTAAATGTACATTGAAAGAAAAGGTGTTAATGGTTTTCTTCCTCCTGTTTATAGAATAAACAAATCGATCATGTATAATCCCCCATTTTTTAAGTCGGTCCATGGTAGAAAGTCTGTATAATAGAGCCTTGTAAGTTTTTTGTGACATTTTGGGGGTACTTGCTCTATTCCAGATAATTTGAGCCCATTCAATTTCAATACTTCTTTCCTAAGTTGTTCCTAAGCAGTCTTTAAGCTGAAGTCTTTGTTATTTGGTTTCCATATCCAGGTGTCAGATAAATTAGCACTTAATGAAATGCTCATTATTTCCTGTTTGATTTGATTTGCTGGAGAGTAAGGGGGAAAAACCCATGAATTATCTTGTATAATTTTTTCTAACATAAAGTCTCTTCCTCCATATGCATTAAAACTGTCCCATCCTAGTTTGTTTATGACACATTCATTATTCAGCCAGAGGACAAACCAGAAACTCGTGCACTCTCCATTTGTAATCCTTCTGTTTACTAAGTTTTTGAGGTCACTTCTAGCTCGGAGGATTGCTTTCCATGTGCCCGATGCATTTATATCCTCTTTTTGAATCCAAAAATTTTCTTTGAGATATCTGCTTCTCATCCAAGCAGCCTAAAGACCTTTACCATTAAGAATTTTCCATGCTAATTTTGTTGCATATGCTTTTATTAGATCCCTGAGGTTTTCAAGACCTACTCCTTCTTCATTCTTTGGTTTGCATAATGTTTGATATGATACTTTGTGAATTCCCCCTCTCCAAATAAAATTAGCACAGACACTTTTAATTTTGTCAATGGAAGCACTAGGAATTTGAAATGTCTATAGCCAAAATATAACCATAGATGTTATAATAGTGTGAACCAGTTCTATTCTGCCAGCAAAAGATAACAATTTTGAGCTCCAACTTTGTAGCTTATTTCTTATTTTTGTTACTAGAACTCCACATTCTCTATCAGTTATAACATTAGTAAATAATGGCAAGGTATTTAATGGGCAGATAACTCTCCTCATAATTAAGGAGTGAGCAGAAAAACTCTTTGTTCTTGTAGTGCTCATTGAAATAGCATTTTATCTTTTGTTCATTTACTTTCAGACCGGCTAGACTCTCAAGTTTTTGAAAGATTTCTTTCACACCCATAATTGTAGTATTAGTAGTCTTATAACAAATAATAAGATCATCAGCATATAGGAAATGTGT
Organism: Allium cepa; assembly: GCA_030765085.1. Lineage (NCBI taxonomy): Eukaryota > Viridiplantae > Streptophyta > Magnoliopsida > Asparagales > Amaryllidaceae > Allium > Allium cepa. The sequence continues at coordinate 39,551,410 of CM060931.1, forward strand.
TATTTGAGGCTGGAATTTATAAACTGGCTGTATGATGTTACTGTGAGTATAAATTTCCATTTGTAGGGAAAAAATTCCATATCCACATCAAAGAGATAAAGGGAGAGGGGGTCTCCTTGCCTCAGCCCCCTATTGCTTTTAATAACCCTTTTGGAACTCCATTGATTAGAACTGAGTAGGTGGGAGAGCTTATGCATTCTTTAAATAAGATTCAAACGTTTCTCAGATCACCTACACTAATTTATATATGTGTGTGTGTGTTTAAAATTATTTTTATTAGTTATTAATTTTGTGATTTAATTATTTTGTGATTTAATTATATATACATATATGCTTAGAATATATAAATTATTATAATCATCAATTCTTTATATTTATATACATAAAAGATTTTTTTTACTTATGTATAATTTTTTTTAAATGTGTTCTTTGTTAATGACATATAACAACCAAATAGAGAATTCACCTCCTTAAAAACTTTACCATTGTAGTAAGGAAAAAGAGCATGACATCTCCTATTATACAACTCATGTAGAGTATATCAACAAGGTACCGCAACAAACGAAATACAAGAAAATCAAGACAAAACATGCTTCAACCCGATTCAACAAACCCTCCTCATCTAAACGCTACCAACCGGCAGACAACAAAATAAACATAACCCTAAAACTTCGACGTCGCTATTATCTCGAGTCATTAAGCTCAATGCCCTAATGCTTTAACAACTCCCATTCCCTTATCATAACTCTCTTGTGAGGGTGATTTTGCTGAAGATGAACGTCTATCTCCATAAGCTTAAATCTCTGCATCGCAGAACTTGATTTCCTCTAAAAGATTCTTCGATTCCTTTCTGACTAGAGGTGATGTATCAGGGTAGAAGCTGCGATGATACTCAAATCTTAAAGAATAGATAATATGGGAAATCGATTTGTAAGGCTTGTGACTTACTGCTGTAAAGTACAATCGGAATCCAAGGGAGATCGAGCTGGGCCATAATGGAATTTGTTAACACACTTTTTTAGCAAAGCTGATTTCAACTGGATTTATAAGATCCAAACAAGGATGAAACGACCTAAAATTGGCAAGCACTCTTAGATAGGGCAAAGAAACATCTTAGAAAAAATTCAACCGAAAATAATTTAACCACACATGTCAGTACAGACATGGTCATGTCGTTGATGACATGTTTTGGCTTAATATATTTCCCATTCAAATTTTAAAGGAAATTATTGTCTACCTATTCCATGCATGCTCAAGAAATTTCGATGAAAAATACACTATGGAGAGTAGTCACAACCAACCTCTCAAGTAGTTACCGACCTCTCTTGTTAACTTCGTAGATGCTGCAACCACCTTGGGACACCTCCAAATGGAATTAGAAGAGTGTTTCAAAAGAGAACGAGTTATTTCATGTTAAGGTAAAAGTCACCTTCGAGCTCTTAGGCAAAAAGCTAGATGCCGAGCTATTTTGGCCAAAGATAGATACTGACTTGCTTCGAATGACAAATGACCAATGGATGCAGCATGGGACACCTTCACCGACTTGAGAGGTCTGCGTCGACCTTTGTGGTTAACTGGGGAGATCCTGCAACTTTATACACTACTTTAGGTCGATATTTGGACTCTACCCCAGGTGGATTTCTAGCTCAATGGTTGTTTCCTCTATAAACACAAGCCATAGAGCAACAAAACATGGACTGGATTCTCTGCTATTAGAGACTTCTACTTCAAACCTTTCCTCCATTAAAGTCACCTAGGAAACAACTATTTGCTATTCTAGGACTTAGATCAGCAAATTATTAGTAGCAGTGAGTAGTGAGAAGTGACTCAAAAGCAACCTAGAAATTCCATTGTAAATCCGAGATCCACTAGATTGTAGTCTGATCTAAGAAAACTAGTTGTAATCTAGAGACAGAACAACTAATAAAACAAAGACTAAACTGGACGTAGGCTGGAGATACAACAAAAAAAGGAAGGATATTACGTCGAACCACTATTAAAACTACTATATGTTCTTGTTTAGTTTTTGCTTTTTCTTTTACTTTAATCCGAACTGGTGCTTTCATTTGATCTCTGGGTATTGATCCAATTTTTGGGTTATCATTTTGGTGCTTTCACTAAGAAAAAAGATAAATCTAAAAACTTGAAGCTTAAATATGAGATTTAGAGAAGATGAAGAGTCCTAATACTAGATCTAAAACCGAAGCTAAGTAAACAAGAGTCTAGGGGCAGGTAGGAGGGTTCTCAAATTCTCATCAATCCATCTACGTAGTTAGAGAAGAGATGAAGAGAATGATGAAAAAGTGCAGGATGGAGTGATAACTAAGTAACATGAAATGCTTGAAGGATTCTTCCATATTGGGATAATAAGGAGTAGCTAGTGTTTTCAGAATTCAGAACCAAGGACAAAGAGCTAACACAGAAGCATCGAGGGTTGGTGGGAAGCAAACTAGTACAATGTCCCAAAAAAAAAACTCGGTACCAACCTAAAACAACATGGTATCGAGATACCTAAATTTAGGGGCAATGTTGGTGTGACTATGGGATGCTGGGATGGAAACACCATAGCTACAAATGCAGATTAGAATGTGAATGCATAACAACTGAAGGAATATGTGCCAGAGTTACCTCATAGGAATGGAGGAAACAATGAAACTAGAGGAGCAGGATAGAATGCTACTATGCAGCTTGTGGAAAATGTGCCAGAGTATGTGCCGAAATTCCCCTAGAGGAGCGAAGGAAAAATATTGCTTTTGAACGAAAACCTTCATTGGACGGAGAAAACAAATTGCTGAATGTGTAAGCAGAATAGTTAAAAGAGGACCCCAGATCAGGGTCTGGAGGATGTGAAAAGAAATCCTTTCATTTCTAATATCCGAAATGCAAGGAATCCTCTTGATTTCAAGCCTCCGATGCTGAAAATATATGACGAAAAGATAGACCCAACAATTCATCTAATGAGATACATCCAAATATAAAGGTGTTGGGTGATTCTAGGGAGGTAATGGGGGCAATTTTCCCATTATACTTAATGGACTTGGCAACGATATGGTTCAGGCAGTTGGAGTATGGTTCCATAAGCACATGGATAGACTTAGTGAGTGGATTCTTGAGATAGTTTAGAGTTTACATCTCACAGCCAAAGAATGTACTAATGTTGTCGAGTGTGGAATAAAGGCCCATAGGGACCTTAAGAAGCGATTTGACAAGATTTAATGCAGCAGTAGTTGCAGTGGACAAGCCGGATCCATTATTAATCCTGATGGTGCCTTTATATTAAATCGTGAGTAAGACCAACTTCAATGGTGCATTGGAACAGGATCCACCTATGAATCCTGTAGAATTCTACTTGAAGCTAAAAGATATTTGCATCAGGAAGATGCTGAAGCTGAGGAGGCCGAAGTTAATGCTGCAGATGGCAAGGGACTATCCTGAGCAAGAATTTGAAAAGGCAAAGGGAAAAGATGAGTCAATTATGACTTTGGAGAACCAAAATGACAAAGAAGGAAGCCGAAATTCTCTTCCTACACTGAGACCCCGGACAGGATATATTTAGATACTAGGTGGAAAATAACCTATCAAAAGCCAGCAATAATAGAGCCTACTAATCAGGAGAAAAGATCTGGAAAGTTCTGCATCTTCCATGAAATGGATAGACATGAAGCGAATGAATGCCGACATCTTTGTGATATTATAGTGGAACTAGTTCGAAGCAACCAGCTGCAATAACGTGAGGAAAGAACTACAATGGTGTGGTCGTAGCAACCACCACCTATAGCTAATGCATCAAGGAACAACAAGGAATCTAGTTCGAGACTCAAAATCCCATGATCAGGAGTTGAACCTGATTCCCACGCTCTGCTTTTTGTTTCTTTTCTTTCTTTTTTCTCTACATATTTAGCAATAAAGACAATAATAACCCTAGACCACTTAGACGTGCATAATACCTATCCTAGTCATGCTCCGAGTCAGATGTCTGGGGTGATTGCTTAGGATAATAATAACCTCAGATGGTTACAAATGTACGATACCTAGATTGGTCTCTAGACATGCTTTGATTTGGATGTTTGGGAGGAACACTAGGGATTTCTACTTGTTTTCCTTGATTTAATTTGAATATTTGAATTTTAAAAAATCCACATTGAATGTATGACTGATATTGATCGCTTTATGTCCCTTCCAGAGTGACTAGACTCGAGTGTTAGGTGCAAGCACTCCTACCGGAGAGCAAGTGGTTGGACTTGTATGAAAATTAAGTCCCCTTATCGAATAATGCATGGATGGGCTTGCTTGGTCGTTGAGTTCCTTTGCTAGAGAGCAAGCGAACTAAGCAAAGATCCAGAGAGACCATTCCCTTAACCTCAACATTAAACAATCTAAAGAGATCATCATCTTAACTTAAACGATAAATGATCTGGAGAGATCGCACATTAAATTAAATTAAAAATGATATGGAGAGATCAAACCTTAGAAAGGAAACAGACTTGATAAGGGGATTTGAACGCCTCGTAGTTAGAATGAAACCGATAAATTTCAAATGTACATCGAACGGTTTTGGATATACGATGTAATAACTTTGAATAAAATCGGATATGTGATGTAATAACTCCCAAATTAAATCAGAATTATTTGATGTATAAACTACACTTAGGGAAAATCCAAAGTCCTAGGCTGTAACAGGTTTAGAATAACCCATGCTTGACAAGAAGATCCAAAGGGATTGGATGGTTCACCAAGATTGAAGCAGCCGGAGAGCTCAAATATCGAAGATTGATTATTGGAACTTGTTCTTGAGCAAACCACACCTTGCATTCAAAAGGCGTACTTTAGGGGGGGGGGCAAGTGTTGTGAACATAAATATACTACGATCGAACTGGACGATTTTCCAAGAATGACCCGTGATTGATAATAAAGCCTAAAGGAACTGGTTGATTTACCAACAGTGAACTAGCCAGAGAGCTTAAATATCGAAGATCGATATCACATTTGTTCTTGGGTAAAACACACCTTCCTTTGACAAACCATCTTTGGGAGGCAAATGTTATCACACCTTTTGACTAGGCAGTGTACGGACAAATGGATCGGTCAAATTTGAAGTTATCAAGGCAAGATTCTTAGAGATGACCACGAAGCTCAAAAATCAAAGTTCAATCAAGATCGCAACCCAAATACCAATTCACCACCAAAATACGAAGACCCGAAACCCGCAAGCGTAGGGTCGGTGCCGACTCACATAAACTCTCCCATTGAATCCTATCTTTTGCCTAGAGGTCCCATTTGGTGTCGATAATCTGTTTCCAATGTTATTTTGTTGGCTTAATGCAATTTTCTATCAATCTCCACGAACTCCTAAACCTACAACTTTGTTCTTGTACAACTCCATCATTTGGACTCCGAAACAAGCTGATATTGGTACAAACAACTACGGAGTCAGGAAGTTAACCATAAGACAATCTACAACGGAGAGTTGAAGGCAGATGATTTGGCAATTTTAGGGGTGGGCACCGGTCCCTACACATGGTGTTGTACCGACCCGTAGCTGGCTAATGAAGCGGTACCTACTTTCTTGGAGGAATTGGTTTAAATCATGAGTAATGGCCTGGATATATTAGGCTCCCTACCATTATAATAGGAAGGTAAGGCTCATTTTTCAAGATATTTTAGGCTCTATCTCCACTTACTCTATATTTTTGTAACTCTAAAAATCTATTGGTTTAACTTGTATCGACCCCTAAGAACTTCTACTCATAAATCAGAAATTAAGCAATAAAATCGTTAAGTGAACATAGTCCAAAGTTTTTTGAATCAATAAAAACTTTATGTGTTCATTTCTTACTCTTTTAATTGTTTTCTTCACTTTTTTATCTCTACTACTTTCTATTAGGTGTTCAAGTCATTTTGGGTTAAAACAAATATTGAGGGTATAGTCAAAACTGCCGAGGTACATTCACGTAATGGATTTTCTATGGAGTTTCCTTCGGCTTGCCAAGCCGAAATCCAGTTTCCTGCACAAGGGTCAGAAACTACATTAGAGCATCGTTTATCTCTAGATAGAATATGCTATAAGGTAAACATAGCTAGTCCACATTTAGAACATGTGATCCTAAATATCATTAACTCCCGCACGCAACATCGATAAGCATACTAAAGATATGGGGTGGTAATATCCTATCCCAGGTTAGCGAAACCCCAAGCTATGTGCCTACTCTGTTTTCTGTCATTTTCAATGTCGATGTCCCGTTCGGCATCTCTCGCATGATTCTTCATCACTAGAACGGAACAAAAGTCTCTAAATGGATTCCAGCATTTCGAACATGCAGCGAATCTCCGTATAGATTCCTGCATAAGTCCTCCGACAAATGCTAACACTGGCCTCTCCTTCGTACTTAACATTAGGATAGACAGTCAACTCTATAGCATTCCACTTCACAACCATTTTCAAAACATAGAACAGATATATCAGTTTTGAAGTGATCTTTGATAACTAAAACACTTATTGGCGTGGTCTCGTCAAAAATAAATCGATGAATTTGGTTAATTTCAATAACAATGAAAACGATCACATATGCAAACTAAGTCCCGTATACTTATCACGCTTTGAACTTTTCCAATTACACTATCCCTCGGTCAAGAGTGAAGCCAGGTAAGTTAGAGTATTGGCTGCATCAAACCTTGCTTAGACACTTGGTTCTTAACATTCACAGATAGACAAGTCTACTTAGTCGTTTTTAATGCTAAGTACACGACTAAAAACTTTCCATAAAAGAGTAAACACACAAAGCAACATACAAAGCATGATTAAGTCGCATAAGCGACTTCTAATAACTTTTTCTTTAATTAGTTGCTTTATTAATTAAAATTTCCTTTTTCTACTTCTATATACGTTTAAAATACCTTTATAAATGATATATACATGTAGTCGCTTTTTCACTATTCATTTGTGCTCTTTCAATACATTAGAAAGTATTAATACTTATCACAAATGGCATAAATATATTCACAAATCATTAACAAGATTTCTTACTTTAATCCTTTAATTTTTCTATCTTTTTCAAAAGATTCCATACTTGTTATTACCTTTAAAATATCCATTTAAAAGGTTTAATTACATTCACAAACCTATTTTAAAAAGTTTAAGACTAATATTGCTTGAACATAGTTACCAAAAACCCAAAAATATTTCATTTATGCTTATCTTTAAAACATTCTTTTCAAAGATCTGTTTACATTCATAGGTATAATAAAAAAGAGTTACAGACAAATATAACTAACACATTGTCACAAAAAACCCCAAACCAGTTAACTTATGCATATCTTTAAAATATTTTTTCAAAGATCTGTTTACATTCATAACTACAATAGGAAAGGGTTAAAGACAAATATTACTAACACATTATCACAACAAACCCCAAAAACTATTTCACTTATGCCTTTTTAAAGATCTATTTACATTCACAAGAATAATAAAAAAAGGGTTAAAGGCAAATATTACTAACACATTATCACAACAAGCCCCAAAACCATTTCACTTATGCTTATCTTTAAAACATTCTTTTCAAAGATCTAAGTATGTCTACACTGATTAAACAAGGTAATATGCTTTTAATTAACTTCCCAAAACCATTTATTATAACATAAGTGTTATAATCCAAAACTTCCTTTATTCCTTTTAAAAACTCAATATACTTTTTCAAAACATATGTGTGTGTGTATATATATATGCACTTTAAAAACACATATAATTGGTTTTAAATATCTATGTTAAATATTAATTGAAAATAACTAGTTTATAATTTGGTAAAAATAAATAAAAAGCACGTCTTGCATTATGAAACCTCTTTACTTTAAAAATTCATAAATAAATGGCCAAATATATTTGAACTTCAAACCAACTTTAAATTACTGCAAAATATGTTAGAAACTTCCCTAATAGGAGTAGAGAATAATACCAAATTTAAATATCATTTTCAAACACTTAAACCTTAAGCAACCTACAACAACATTTATAAATGTTATTAAAAATCTTGCATGAAGAACAACATAGAAAAGCATGAACTTCGTGACTAGTTTTCACCAATATAACAGATGAATTTAGACTTGAAATTTTTATATAGGTACAACCCTTAGGGAACTACAAATCCATGGAAAGAAACTTCTAAGGATATCGATCAATTTATTTAGAAAAATTCCCGATAATAAGGTATATTTCATAGTGTATTTATGTAACAACCTGCCCTTTTTTGACGTTTTAAGCAGACACACATGTCGACCCAAACCATTCAAAAAGACAAATTGTAATGGCGTAAATAAGAAAAAGAGAAAGAAATAAAACAAATGTAGAATCTCACAGCGAAATTATAAAATATAATAATCGAATAACATTTCATGAAGCTGTTCTATAAAAACATTTGATTATACTTATACAACACAGAATCAGAGTTACATACAACAGAGACAAATAACAGTGCTGCGGAATAGTATGGTGTTGTGGGAATAATATAATAATAGTAGTACAAAATATTCATCTTTGTCCTCCAGGAATAAGGTCTTCAAATCCTTATGTTCAGGCTGACCCTAGCGAATTGAAAAGACAAAACACTCGAGTCGGAACTAAAAGATCTTATGTAAGTTAAATCAACGGTAAATATGTGTATGACGGCGTCAGAGATGTTTACGGGGTTTAACATCTCATATCCAGTGTCTAACTTGACTAACTTAAGAGATGTTCGGGATTCACATCTTCTATGGATCCATTAAACAATCTACTATGTAGTACGATACGCTATTATAATATGTCTACAGTAAAGTAAAAGTATTAAAATAGCGTTAAGGCGTTCCCCATATCCCCCTTAACACACTTTATATATTCCCATAGTCTATGCAGTGTCGTACGCTCCTCAGTAAACTGGAGGTTTACCCAGAGGGCACTCCATAGGTATGGTACAAAACAAACTCGTAGAAGACATGCTAGGGCATGTGAACACGACACTCGAAGCAATGCCAGGGTAGATATACCAATTGTAGATTCGGACTAGTGGAGACACATAGCAGCTACTACCAACCACCTCGGAACACACTCCCATGATCAAAATACAGGGGTGGCCACCAAATCATTACAAAGTCATAATATTGTATCGAAGAAATGTGTCTGATCGGAGGTGCGACCTCATTTAGTCCGGCATAGCTCCTGTTTTAGTCACATCTAAGCTAACTCATGGGAGTCAGGGTCACGTCATACATACAGAAATCATTTGCCAAACCATCCTACTTGATTTCTAAAATCTCCTCCATGTGCACAGTTGTTAAAGTGGTTTTCGGTATTGGCAGAGATTATGACAATATCTTATCCTGGTCCCTTTAACAACCAAGTGCTTATTTCACACCGGATGGTTCTTTTACATTTCAAAACGTCAATTTACAATTGATATCAAAATATCATATTTAATTTCAAAAACATATCAATTCGAAGTAATATTCACTTTCAAACTATATGCACTTTTAAAATCATATTTACTTTCAAATCATATTTTACCTTCAAAGATTATATTTACTCAATATGAAAATTTCCAAAAAGTATGAATTCCAAACTACAACTTAGCTTGTATCATCAATAAGGATTTAAAATATAAATATTTCAACTTTACATAGTCGAAAATTCTAGAAAATAGTTTAGATAGTCGTGAATAGTTTAAAAATAGTTTAAATAAATTAAAATAGTTTAAACAGTAAAATAATTTAAATAGAGTTAATTTGATTTAGCTAGATTTTAATTGATTCAAATGGATTAAATATAGATTTCATAGATTTAATTAGATTTTTAAAATGTTTAAATAGATTAATTATAGATAAATAGAGTTAAATTATATTAAGTAGTTTTTTAAACAGATTAAATAAATTAAAAATAGACTAAATAGATTTAAATTATATTAAATAGATTTAAAATAGATTAAATAAATTTAATTTGTTTAAAAATTGGTAAAATAGATTAAATTGGATTAAATAGGTTATAATAGATTAAAATCAGGTAAAATAGTTTAAATTGAATAAAATAGTTTAAATTGATTAAGATAGATTTCAAAGTTATATCTAAACATTTTCAATAACTCAATTCCAATAAATACATTTATATTTGGTACTTCAACTTGAACATCCAATTTAAATCCTTTGAACCGTTCATTAAATCAATTTCAATTTCAACATTTACACTTGGATTAACAAAAATAATTCAGTTTATATAAACCAATTCTATTTCAAAATACCAGTTAACCGAATTCAAAATTTAAAGATTCAAAAATTATTTAATTTAACTAATCCCGTTTTTGTATATAATTCTCTACCCTAGGGTCAAGTGATACGAATATTTATCATTTCAATCCACAGTTTACAATTTTACGGTTATATATCATTTCAAACTACAATCGTGAATTAAATAAAAATCCATAAAATTGCTCGAGTCCATCATTTCAACCCATAATGATTTATCCCTAATCTATAGATCGTTCGAGTATGTATTATTCAACCCATAGGGAACTTGCAATTATAATAATATAAAATACAACATCCAGTCATTCAATATCAACAATCAAACATTCATCACAATCATCATCCAAATCAATCAATAAACATCAATAGAAAGCTGATAATCAATATAAGTATTAAATTGACAATTTAAAATTCAATATTAAATTAAATGATGATTAAATGCAATAAAAGTCAAATTTAGCCAGAATGACAAATTAACATACCAAACAGCTATCAATAAATTTCTAATCACATTATAAATTTAACTTAACTAACATAAGAAATTTTAGAAGTTGTGAGTGGTCTAAAACACCCACCTTCGGTTTTTAATCGAATTAAAATCCAATTTAGAGCCCAAATTCAAGCGGTCTTAGGATTCGTCCAAACTAGCGTCACAATGCCCTAAATTTCAATACGATCCTAGCGGAACAAACCGCGTATGAATCGGACCTCGTGCGTAAAAGTTATATGTGTTAGAACATTTGAAAATTAAATTAATTTAAAATAAAAAAAACATTATTATTGTTGCACGTTACCTGCCACGTACTCAGCTACTACGTGAACCCTAATTCCCTCCCGATTGAACGCACACGAGACCTACCCCCGCTGCCGCCTTCACCAGAAAAACGCGCCACAATGACGAACTATCCCGTGATCGACCAACACCACTGCCATCCCCACGTCCAGCTGACCTTGCGCCCCCCCTCACCTCGACCTCCGGCGGCACCATGCGCCACGCGACCGCCGCCGCTTCCCAAGCCAACCATGGCCATGTCACCGACCTAAGGCACAAACGAACAACACCATGGTGATCTACTCGACCCAGCTTTGCAATGGCACCACCCGATCGTCGATCGGATGCGAATCCACCGTTGGATCATCCAAAATCCAATATGAACGGCCAGAATTTATTCGCAAATTCTGGGCGAGTGGTGATTTGAATCGAAAAACGAATACCACTACCCTCGTCGACAGCTTTGAATCGGTGTATAACTCGACGTATTCTGAGGAGTTTGTCTGCCATTTAGAAGGTGAAGTAGATAGATGAAATTGTACGTACAGAAATGAGGAATAAGAAATAGTTAGGGTTTATAACAGGTCATTTATAGGCAGATCAGAAATAGAAATGAATGGGCAAGATTAATTAGAAGGTTGGACGATAAACGACCCGAAAAGCCCGTCTCGTTCTCGAAACAAAAATGGGTCATCCCATATATCGAAATAGATGTTTTCAATATTTTTAAACTCAATAGAACAGGGTTCAAGTCCAAATTCCATCGTACGAAGAAGTTATGTTAAAATCAGCTTATTTTAAATTGATTTCAATTGATTTTAATTAAAAATTCTACGCGTTTCGAGTTCGTATGATCAAACGACAAGTCTGGTAGCTACGAATATAGAAACCTTATAATAATTCACTGTTACGTTTTCGATGAAACAGGTGTCATCGAAATCCGAGTAAATGGCCAAGATGGCTATTTTCACGTTAATTAAATAAATTAATATTGAATTAATTAAATCACTTTTTAACTCAATATTTATAAACTAACAAATTTCATCAGTTTTGAATTCTTAGATATTTATAATGACTAAAATTAAATTCATATATCAATTTACTGTTAATTATTTCGATAATTACATTGTTCAAATTTAAACTGCAATTAATCCAATTAATTCCAATAAATTGATTTTATTTGCTTCCAATCTTTACTCCATCAACTATTATTATATAGATATGGTTAACAATATTTTATATTCCATTACATTAATATCCTCCAATTTCCATTTTTTATTTGTATTAACTACTGTATTCCAATTATATTGAATCTTGTCAATTTTACACATTAATTAAAATTAAAAATCCCAAATTCATTTATTTATCCTAATCTCACTATTTTATTAAATCAATTATTACATTACGAATATAATTAACATTTCTATTCATTCATTACATTCAAAATTTACATTTATTACCTTAACTCACATTAGTGCGACATTTATTTACATTCGATTTCAGTTGATTTCCAATTATATTTTATAGACTAATTATATAGGTCACTTATAATAATTGTTACCATTTACCTTCAATCACACTTATAAATTCATTATTTAAAAAGAAATGTTACAATTACTTACATAATATAGATTTTTATTTAATTACCATTTAATATATATATTTTTTTCATCAATTAATTCAATATTTAGATTTTTTTTTCCTCTAATATTCAATTTATAATCAAATATAACTTTTAAATCATTTCAATATATTGGAATTTCATTCAACTTGTTAATGGTTAATTTAAATAAACATTATTACAATTTATTCTGGTTATTATTTCATTAATAAATTCCAAATTTTTATTTCTTCCAATTTAAATCACAAAAATCTTATTAAATGAACAATTTTTAATTATCGTAAATTACGGGTCATTGCAATTCATAACCATAACTTTAGCCTTTTGTCTGGCCAGTTCTAAAATCTTTTAAACTTTGATTTTTTACAGTAACACATACAATAATTATTAAAAATGCAAAGAAACCATTAAGGATGTCTTTGAAATTATTCACAAAATTCCCAAATCAAGGTATTTCAAAGTGATTATATAGCAACATTCTTCTCACTATAACATTTTGCGACTTTTTTTCACGAGTTAATGGGCGATTAAAATTTCCATATATTTCTAATAATAAGTACACTTATATTACTTATCAAATATATAAAGAAACCCATAGGATTCTCCCAAAGCTGACTTTGAAAATCGCCGAACATAAGGCATTCCTCTTAACTCCTAACTTTCAGAGTTTTGTTTCATTGTTTCTACAACTTTTCAAACAATTCTTTTACTATTCCATATACAAAAAATGTGTATAGAACAACAAAATCAAATAATCCCAAGTTAAGATCACAAATCTTCCATTTACATAAGTTAAAGTTAAGGGATATCGAAACGCACTTATGGCGACTATTCTCGCTTCAAACATTTTCAAATATACTTTAATTAGACACACAATCCAAAAAACCACTTAAATATTAAGTCAAGGCCATGCCACATGTTATAGAAGGTAATAGGAGTGATTTTATATGATATAAAGTTATCATTTTCTTTAAAAGTAAGATGGTCCAAAGTTTATAACTTTTTTTGGTTAATGCTACTTTAACATTATAATCGCACATGCATATGTACACACATAGTATATACATACAAGATAGTGAGATAAATCACCCAAATCCAAGCCTTCATCAAGCTCAAACACATAAGAACAAAAAACCACTTTCTACCATCACCCAAAAGCCTAAAGATCCAACATACACATCCAAGCCACGGCAACCACTTTCCCTCCACTTCATTGCTCAAGGCCTCACCATGATCCCCCTGATTCTTCCACATTTTCCCACTTTTGATTTTATATTCTTGCTTTCTAAGGCGTTTTAAGCTATTGGTGAAAGTTTGGTAGAGTTTGGAAAATATTTGGGTTAATTAGAGAAACATTGGTGAAGAACAAAGTGAACTAGTGGTAACCCACATCCACCATTTTTATTCTTTTTAATATTGTCAAGCTTTAGAATTTTATGAATAGTTTAACAAGTCTAAACCCTTTCCTTTTCGCTTTAATTTCTGGCCAAAATAGTCCCTCGTGTGCCTCGCGTGCTTTAAACTTTGCACCTCATTTTCCTTAGCAAATTACCACTTTACCCTTACACACAAAATATCTTCCCATGACATCATCATACTTTTATTTAATGCTATAGATTTACTAAGTTTTTTAGTATATGTAAAAAAGTTTGAACAACTTCTGATAAGTAAAAAGCTATTTATAACGATTTTCGAATACATTATCGATGTTTCTTCAAAGTAGTTATTTTTGTAAATATTTTCCAAAACAATTTTACTATCATTAGTTATTACTTAAAAGTGGTTTACTAAGATTACTAAATCACATTAAGCCTATTTAATCCAAGATTCAAATATTTAAATAATTCAAATATTTAAATACGAAGTGTTCGAAATTCCAAATCGTTACGGTTATGATATTATAGTAAGGGAGTTCTTGTAAATGGTTCGACCATTTAGAAAAAATAATGAATGTACAAGAGAAGATATGATATAAGGTACAGTTGGAATGAAAAGAATGAATGGTCACTTCTGCTTCATAAAGAGACACCAAAAACCAGAATTGTAGCAATAATAATTGATAGTCAACATTGGAATAAAAAACGATTTCTATTTCAAAACGTATTTTCATATCGAAAATTGTTTTCTACGAGATTTGTTTTTTTGAGTTCAAGATATATATCAAAGAACTCACTATTGTATAGTAGTTATATTATATGAAATAAATAACCTATATTAGCCGAATGATGGACCTTCAGATTCAGTATGCTATTATAGTAATAGCAAAAATAATGAAAGCATGCCATATATAATTATAGATTGCATCAAATTATGAAAATTGCTACCGAACATTATTTATGAAATAATGATTATTTTTCAATGCTAACTGAAAAATAGATATAGTTATATCTCAATGTGAATATTATGAATATTCATTATGAAATAAAACTATAATGTGATTTATTTTTTCACACAGAAGTGATGCATTGAAAAATAATGAAATATCTAAAACTATTTACAATTATTTTGAAATTATAGACTACATCGCAGTTTTGAGAAATAAATTTTTATCATATGATTATGAATCATATGATATTAGTTAATTATATCTCAAACAATTAAGGGATATGTACGAATTTAGTGGGAGTGCCATAAAAGTTAATGAACTCTTTGGATTGATACATACAGATGTATGCAATCATATGTCTACAAATACAAAAATGGTTTCACGTACTTCATCATACTCACCGATGAGTTATCACAGACATGAATAAGTGTATTTGATATGTATGTACAAGTCTATGATAAGCTTATAAAATATTAAGTTAAATTAAATAATATAACGCGCAACATAAATGATTAAATTTAATCGAATGGATGAGTATATTAGAAATAGTTCTATATGTACTTAATATGAATAAAGATTCAGTCTTAAAGGTCACTCCTCCCTATTATACATAATGATGTATTGAAAAGGAGAAATCAAACTTTGTTGGACAAAGTATGATTAATGATGAGTGAATTTGAATTAATTTTTTTGTATAAGGTGTGTACTTAAGAGTAGTACACAAGTTTAAAATTTATATTATCCAAAGAATAGTTTACAAAACCAAATAAGACTAGGGTTTATAAGAAACCCCTACATACCCTAGGCCAAGGAGTTGGCCCATTGTGCGAGTCGAAAAACTATGCGTAATAATTGTACCTAAGAGATATTGTATGAATTGTCCAAGAGAATTTTAGGAACGATAGTTATTAGATATAATTTTGTGTTGCGAACATAGATATACTACGATCTAATATGGAATCTATATAATATACGGTAATTCATAAAATGTTTATCATCTTAGAGGTCACCCCTTTCTGTTATACATAATGATGTATTTAAAAGGAGAAATCAAATTTTGTTGGAATAAGCACGATTAATGAAGAGTGAATTTGAATTTTTTTGTATAAGGTGTGTGCTTAAGAGTAGCACACAAGGTTAAAATTAATATTATCCAAAGAATAGTTTACAGAACCAAATAAGACTAGGGTTTATAAGAAACCCCTACATATCCTAGGCCAAGGAGTTGGCCGGTTGTACGAGTCGAAAAACTATGCGTAATAACTGTACCCAAGAGATCTTGTACGAATTATCCAAGAGAATTTTGGGAATGATAGTTATTAGATATAATTTTGTGTTGCGAACATAAATATACTACGATCTAATGCAGAATCAGTTTGATAAAAGGTAATTCGTAAAATGTTTAAGAGTACCCGTTCCGTTGCGCCGAGAAACAAATGTTATTTAAAGAAATACCAGCTTCGTAGCGAAGGAATTTATTTAAGAAATTATTGATATAAAATGAATTTAGATATGATCCAATGGTAAAACCGATTATAAGGGATGAAATGAAATTGATTGATCATAAATAAAAACAAATTATGGCTGTCAATGGGTACCCAAAAAATACAAAATCCGTCCGTATCTGCATCTAAAAAGCGGATAAATATCTGATATCCGAAAAAATGGATGCGGATGCGAAGATTTCCACATTCGAAAATTATCTGTCTGGTTTTTTTTCCAAATTATAGTTCAAATTGTATGTATTTTAGTGTAGTGAAAGATATTTGTTTATTATTTTATTAAGTTAGTAGTTTATATTATATACACTTAATTCTTTTTAACTGCTCGAAACTATTTATTGTCGTCATATTCGTTAATTCTTAACATTTTAATAGTGAATTGGATTGAAAAATATTTATATTAAACTAAAATTTTCTTTTTATAATTCTTGATTTATCGGTTGTTAGTGGATATGATAACTATCTGATATCCGTCCGTATCCGTGGATGTTGATATCCGTTATTCGAAAATGATTTCGGATGCGGATGTGGATATAGCACTATCCCAATCCAAAAGCATCCGACGACAGGGCTAACGCAAATACATTAGAATTTCTGATTAGTATTCTCGTACATTAAGGACAAACTGTGAAATTCTTGTCAATGTCAAGAATAAATAATCTTCGGTTGTATAATTAAACCATTAAGAGTATTAACTCTATGATATGGTATGATATGCAATCTGAAGTAGATTCTAAGTGCATTATTAAAATATGATTTTGTTAATTGTGTCTGAATGAATATGATCCCTTGGCCGCAAAAGTGTATTTAAGAGAAAGACAAATGCAGTTGGAATATAGTGATCCATATTGATAAGAGTAATACTGTGAATTTCAATTGTTAAAATTAACGTAACAGATTAGACGATCGATGTGCTGAAGTTGGTTTAGATTTTACTTACATAATTATCGCATAGTATGACTTTATGTTTTGGTACATATGTGTTAAAACAGAAAATTCTAAATAATGAGTTAGATTAAACCGCTTACATGTAATAACCAAAGTGTCTCACAGTAAGTGGGAGCAATATTGAGTTTGTGGGTTTTCTGATACGATACAAGAAAACATATGAATTTGTCATTCGACGAGCATCAAAGTTGAATGAAGATTTGATATCAAATAGTTTGATTGTCAATCAAAATGCAGAGGAAGCATGTGCTTATAAGAAAGAAAGTTAAAAAGGTACATAAATATTTCTAAACCGTAAGTAAACAACACGCCGTTGATTTCTAATGGTGTACTAGTGTTAAAATTAGCTTCAGTTCTTTTAATAGAACATTATATTTGTAAATGATGTCTTTTATAGTGAATATAAAAGATAATAGTAATGTCCCACATGATATGCAAGAACACCTTATTAAAATATTTAATATGGAATGTGTAAGATGGATTCCTTATGCATTAGCAATAGGAATTATCATACATGTTATGCTTGTCTACATATCGTGATTTTTTATATATTTGATACATAAAGCAAATATCAAATCCTTATTGATATCACTAAATGATAGTTTGAAGTGTTGTCCTTGTGTGTTTATGAAATACTAGAGAATTGTTTACAACAATGAACTCCTTATGAAGGAGTGCTCAAACTCAAACTTCATAAGTGATATTGAGTATAATACGTCAATAATAAATTCAATTTAAGAACCTTTAAGTTGGAAGTGTTCCAATTAGAAGAGATTATGGGAGATTCAATAAAAAGGCTAAGTACACTAACTTGAATAGCGCCACAATAAAAGCTATGTATATATAATAAATACACAAATTTATAACTGAACTAAGAGTGATTCCAAAAGTTGAGAATCTCATAACATTGTTATATGATATAATTGTCATGATATATTTCATAATAGAACTTAGAGCTCATTGGAAGTTAAGATACATACTCTGAATTATTCCACATGATGAAGGTAGTTCAGCATCGAAGAGAGTTAATTGATAAGGTAGATAATTGAAATATAATAGCATGCATGTTCTTTGCTGTACTGACCCAATTGGTTTTTAAAAAGCTGATTTAAGAAGTTAGAATACGATTCCACAATTGACTCCAGTGCAAGTTGAAGATTGACAGGGTTATGGGTATGCTCTGGGAAAAATTATGTAATTTGTTACATATATTTAACTCGATAACCAATCTTATTCGAATTAATAGGTGTTTTCTTTCCATTATATACTTGATATAATCTGTTATGTCGATTAATTAATTAATTTGATAAAAAGTTTATTTATCATAAAATCCATAAATGGTATGTTTTATTATAGTACATATACAATGTCATGACCATGAGTAATTTATTTAAACGAAAACAAAAATACCATTTTAAATATTCCTAGTCAAAATGTATCAAGACTGGACATCGATACATTCATTGAGACTTGATTACATAATGCTCTCCAAATATTGGGTAGTTATTACTCATGGTTGCTAGCGGCACTAATGGGTTACGTACTGACAGTTATTCGATAACTATGGGATGACTCACTCGATAGTTTTATATTGGTTAATATAACTAAGACCAAATATAAAATATCAATGTGACATAATTATACAGTTCTCTTGATTGTGAACACTATTGATCTTCAATGTGGTTGCTCTACTTTGATCATAATTAAATTATGGCCCGACGTCAATCGAACGATTGTTGTTGGGTCAAGAGGAAGCATTGGAAGTGAAACACTATTCAAGAGAGGATTTGTCTCCTCCATCATATGATGTTAGTGCCACGATCAATTAAATTCAACTCAAAGTCAAAGTCTCTGGCCAGAGCATTTTGATTAATAATAATTATTATAATTGAACCAAGGATTTTGTGTTTAAACAGTACAGTTGAATGTGAAAGATATTGGAATTTTGACCATTACCAAATTCCATAATTCCAAAGTGATATATTTTTGACATAGAGAATAAGCGTAAATAATAATCTCTCCTGGATAATGTTTAACGAAGTAAAACTGGATTTTACGGAAACCAAGTATGTGATAAATTTTCCTAAAATGTCAAACCGCCTACTAAGTGACGACGTTAATATTCGAATTGCTCGATATTAATCGCTGATCAAATTTTTACCCAAGAGTTAGACAATCAAAACGTTGAGTACTCCTTTGATCACCTGAATTAATTAATTCATAATTGTTATAAATTAAAATAGGTTAATTAATATTTATGAAATATTAATTATAAAATTTAACTTGATGTGGTGATTAAGTTTAAATAGTGTATTTATAACAGTTATAAATATAGTGATTGATATATGATATTGAGATGCATTTAAATTAGATTTAAATGCAGCAGTTATTATTTAGGATTGAAATGTTTTCAAGGCCAATATGGTAGCTTCAAATTTTTTCTAGGAGTGTGCAAAATTTAGGCCGACCATGTATAGCACATGGCCAAGTAGTTTGAGTTCGAAAAGGGCAAGAACTAGTAAAGAAAGAAAAGTGGTCTTGATCCATTTTTCACTTGTTCAAAGCTTCCTTTATTCACTCCACTAGTACCTCGTTTTATTTTGAACTTGAGAATCACTCTTATACAAACATGGTGGAGGACAAATTACCAGACTTAAGCACCAAATAGTTTTAATTTCAAATCATATCTAAAGCACATCAATTCGATTGATTGGTGGTTGGCAGTTTGGAAGCTAGAACCTTCTAATTTGCGAATGGAATCAAGGAGCGTCTATCATCGTATCAAGGTATAATCTCTTGGCTTTGGTGAAACGTATTCATCTCATTTATATGATATTATAATTGATTATTGATTTATGTCATATGTTGTTGGATCATATGACGAATATAGTAAACTGACATTTTGTCACATGTTAGATGGTTGGACATATTTGTGCATCAATGGACATGAGTTAAAAAATATTTTAAACGTATACTGAGCTTAAGCTAATAGAAAAGAAATAAAAAAAATATTTTTTGAATTAAATAATAACATATATTTTTATAAAGTAACTGGTCATATTCTAAACATTAAATTTATAAAATAATTGTTTAAAAATTCATAAGATTTCATTTACATGTAAGTTAATCAACAACAATAACAAAAATTTTAATACACGTATTTGTATTTATATAATAGTAATATATTAACATTACTATTTTTAACTAGAAATTTATTATATTAAGAAAATACATGTATACATAATATTTATATATATAACATGAAATTAAGTATAAAATTTTATATAATAAATTTACACAATTTTTAGAAATTAGAAATGATTTCTTAATAATTTTCAACACTTAATTTCGTACAGTTCTACTTTTATTTTTGTTTTTGATTTAAAATCATTTTAAAATCCTAATAAAATAATTAAAAAATTGACATTACAAAAGCTTATTGTAAATATGCATCAATTTATACATAAAATTTATCACATGAGTGTGTGTTTTTATATATTTATACATACTTGTATATATGTACTTGTGTGTGTGTGATTATATATTATTTTCGGCTGAGTGCCTACTTCAAGTATGTATAGTTTTACATAAAATTTTATTATATGTACTTATATGTTTGTACATTCATAAATACTTATAATTAAGTACATATAGATATTGCTCTCAGGTTGCATATGGTAACTTTAATATATGTGTGAGGGTGTGTGTTTAAAATTATTTTTATTAGTTATTGAATGATTTTGTGATTTAATTATTTATAATCATCAGTTCTTCATATTTATACGTATAATTGGTTTTTTTACTTATGTATAATTTTTTTTAAATGGGTTCTTTAGTAATGACGTATAAGAACCAAATAGAGAACTCACCTCTTTAAAAAAATTACCGACGTAGTAAGGAAAAAGAGCACGACGTCTCCTATTATACAACTCATGTAGAGTAAATCAATAAGGCACCGCAACAAACAATATACAAGAAATTTAAGACGAAACATGCTTCAACCTGATTCAGTAAACCTCCCTCATCTGAATGCTACCAAACTGGCCGACAACAAAATAAACATAACCCTAATACTTTGACGCCGCTATCATCCAGGGTCGTTAAGCTCAATACCCCAATGCTTCAACAACTCCCATTCCTCATCATAACACTCTTATGAGGGCGATAAAGCTGAAGATGAACGTCTATCTCCATAAGCTTAAATCTCTGCATCACAGAACTTGTTTTCCTCTCAAATTTTCTTCGATTCCTTTCTAACAAGAGGTGATGTATCAGTTTTGAAGCTGCCGTGAAACTCAAATCTTGAAGAACATATAATGTGGGAAATCGATTTGTAATGTGATTTACCACTGTAAAGTACAATCGAAATCCAAGGGAGATCGAGCTTGGCCATAATGGATTCTGTTAACCCACTTTTTAGCAAATCTGATTTCAACTAGATTTAGAAGATTCAAACAAGGATGAAACGACCTAAAAATTGGGAAGCTCTCTTAGATAGGGCAAAAAACATCTCGAAAAAATTCAACCGAAAATACATTAACCACACATGTCGGTATCGACATAGTCATTTCGTTGATGACATGTTTTGGCTTAATATTACCCATTAAAATTATAAAAGAAATTATTGTCTATCTATTCCATGCGTATTCAAGAAATTTGGAAGAAAAATACACTATGGATAGAGGTCACAACCGACCTCTCAAGTAGTTACCGGCCTCTCTTGTTAACTCTATAGATGCTGCAACCACCTTGGTACACCTCCAAATGGAATTAGAAGAGTGTTGCAAAAGAGTACAAGCCATTCCATGCTAAGGAAAAAGTCATTATCGGCCTCTTAGTCAAAAAATTTGATACCGAGCTATTTTGGAGAGAGGTAGGTACCGACTTGCTTCGAATGACTAATGATCAATGGAAGCATCATGGGACACCTTAGAATGCAGTAAGAAGAAGGATGCATGAAGGTTTGAAGTGATTTTAACTGCAGGAAGTGGTCATCACCGACCTCTGTGGTTACCTAGGGGATCCTGCAACTTTATACACTATTCAGGCCGCTATTTGGACTCTACCCCAGGTGGATTTCTAGCCCCACATGGTTGTTTCCACTATAAACACAAGCCATAGAGACACCAAAATGGGGGCTGGATTCTCTGCTATTAGAGACTTCTACTTCTTCACTTCTAACCTTTCCTCCATTAAAGTCACTTAGTACAACTATTTGCTGTTCAAGGACTTAGATTAGCAAATTTTTAGTAGTAGTGAGTAGTGAGTAGAGAGTAGTGACTCAAAAGCAACCTAGAAACTTCATTGTAAATCCGATATCCACTAGATTGTAGTCAGATATAAGAAAACTAGTTGTAATCTAGAGAGAGAAAAACTGATAAAACAAAGACTATACTGGACGTAGGATGGAGATTAAGTCGAACCACTATAAAAACTTCTATGTGTTCTTGTATAGTTTTTGTTTTTTATTTAATTTTAATCTGAACTGTTGCTTTCATTTGATCTCTAGGTGTTGATCCAATTTTTGGGTTAACATTTTGGTGCTTTCACTGAGAACAAAGCTAAATCTAAAAACTGGATGCTTGAATCTGAGATTAAAGAAGATGAAGAGTCATAATACTAGATCTAAAACCAAAACAAGTAAACAAGAGTCTAGGGGCAGCTGGGAGGAGTTCTCAAATTCTCATCAATCCATCTATGTGATTAGACAAAAGATGGAGAGAATGATGAAGGAGATACATGATGGAGTAATAACTAAGAAATAGGAAATGCTTGAAGGATCTTCCAAAGGATGGGATAATAAGGAGAAGCTAGAGTTGTTAGAATTCGTAACTAAGGACAAGGAGCTAACGCAGAAGCATCTAGGGTTAGTGGGAGCAACAAACTAGTACAGTGTCCCTAAAAACAAAACAACTCGGTACTAACCTAAATCAACTTGGTATCGAGAGAACTAAACTTAGGGGCAATGTTGGTGTGACTATTGGTTTTGCCGAGAATGGACAAAACAGTAGCTAGAAATTTAAATCAGAATGTGAATGCATAACAACTGAAGCAATATGTGCCAGAGTTACCTTATAGGAACAGAGGAAAGAATGAAACTAGAGGAGCAAGATAGAATGCTAATATGCAGCTAGTGGAATATATGCCAGAGTACGTGCCGAAATTTCCCTAGAGGAGTGGGGGAAAAATATTGCTTTTGAATGAAGACCTTCATTGGACAGAGAAAACCAAATTGCTGAATATGTAAGGAGAATAGTTAGAAGAGGACCCCAGATCATAGTCTAGAGGATGTGAAAATAAACCCATTCATTTCTAGTATCCAAAATGTAAGGATTCCTTCTGATTTCAATCTTCCAATGTTGGAAATATATGACGAAAAGGTAGGCCCGACAATTCATATAATGAGATACATCCGAATATAAAGGTGTTGGGTGATTCTATGGAGATAATGGGGCAGTGTTTCCCATTACACTTAATGGACTTAGCAACGATGTGGTTCAAGCAGTTGGAGATGGTTCCATAAGCACATGGATCAACTTAGTGAGTAGATTCTTGAGATAGTTTATAATTCACATCTCATAACCAAAGAATGTACTGATGCTGTCGTATGTGAAATAAAGGCCGGAGGGACCTTAAGAAGCTATTGACAATATTAAATGCAGCAGTAGTTGCAGTGGACAAGCCGGATCCATTATTAATCCTGATGGCCCCTGTATATTAAGTCACAAGTAAGACCAACTTCAATGGTGCACTGGAAAGGGATCCACCTGTGAATCTTGTAAAATTCTATTGGAAGCTAAAGATATTTGCATCAGGAAGACATAGAAGTTGAGGATGCTGGAGTTGATGTTGTAGATGGAAAAAGGAGCAGGAATTGGAAAAGGCAAAGGGAAAAGATGTGTTGATTATGACTTTGGAGAACCAAAATGACAAAGAAGGTAGCCGAAATTTTCTTCCTACACTGAGACCTCGAAGAGGATATATTTAGATACTAGGGGGAAAATACCCTATCGAAAGCTTGCAATAATAAGGCCTACTAATCGGAAGAAAAGATCTGGGAAGTTCTGCATCTTCCATGATTTGGATGGATACGAAGCGAACGAATGCCAACATCTTTGTGATATTATAGTGGAACTAGTTCGAAGAAACCATCTGCAATAACGTAAGGAAACGAACTACAATGGTGCGGTTGTAGCAACCACCATCTGCAGCTAATGCATCAAGGAACAACCAGGAATCTAGTTCGGGACTCGAAATCCCATGATCGTGAGTTGAACCTGATTCCCACGCTCTGCTTTTTTGTTTCTTTTCTTGCATTTTTTCTACGTATTTAGCAATAAAGACAATAATAACCCTAGAACACTTAGACGTGCAAAAAACCTAGATTGGTCCCTAGTCACGCTCCAAGTCAGATGTCTGGGGTGATTTCTTAGGATAATAATAACCTCAGACCGGTTACATGTGTATGATATTTAGATTGGTCTCTAGAAACGCTTTGAGTTGGATGTTTGGGATGAACACTTAGGATTTCTGCTTGTTTGCCTTGATTTAATTTGAATATTTGAATTTTAAAAGTCCATATTGAATGTATGACTGATATTGATCGCTTTATGTCCCTTCCGGAGTGACGAGACTAGAGTTTTAGGTGCAAGCGCTCCTGCCAGAGAGCGAGTGGATGGGCTTGTATGAAAATCAAGTCCCCTCATCAAAGAGTGAGCAGATGGGCTTGCTTGCTCATTGAGTTCCTTTGACGGAGAGCAAGCAAACTAAGCAAAGATCTAAAGAGATCATCCCCTTAACCACAACATTAAACGATCGAAAGAGATTGTCCTATTAACTTAAACGACAATGATCTGGAGAGGTCGCACGTTAAATTAAATTATAAATGATATGGAAAGATCGAACTTTAGAATATAAATGTGCCTGATAAAAGGATTTGAACGCCTTGTAGTTAGAATAAAATTGATAAATTTCAGATGAACACGGAACGATTTTGGATATTTGATGTAATAACCTTGAATGAAATCAGATATGTGATGTAATAAGAGATATGTGATGTAATAACTCCCAAATGAAATCGGAATGATTGTGATGTATAAACTACACTTAGGCAGAATCCAAAGTCTTAGGCTGTAAAAGGTTTAGAATAACCCATGATTGATAAGAGGATCCAAAGGGATCGGATGATTCACCAAGACTGTAGCAGCTAGATAGTTCAAATATCGAATATTGATTAATGGAACTTGTTCTTGAGCAAACCACACCTTACATTTGAAAGGCGTACTTTTAGGGGTAAGTGTTAACCCTTTTTTCGCAAAGCCGATTTAAACCGGACTAGCAAGATTCAAACGAGAACGAAATGACCTAAACATTGGCAAGCACTCTTAAATAGGGAAAAGAAAAATCTCACAAAAAATTCAATCGATAATACATTAACCATACATGTCGTACCAACATGGTCACGCCGTTGAAGAAATTTTTGGCTTAGCATTTCCTACTCAAATTTTACAAAAGTCATTTCCTACTTATTCCATGGATGCCCAAGAAATTTGAATGAAAAATAAACTAAGGAGAGAGGTCACCTCACTTGTTAACTTCGTAAATGTTGCGACCACTTTGGGACACCTCCAAATGGAATTAGAAGTGTGTTGCAAAAGAGTACAAGTCATTTCGTGCTATAGAAAAACGTCATTACCAACCTCTTAGGTGAAAAGGCCGATACCAAGCAGTTTTGGAGAGAGGTAGGCACCGTCTTGTTTTGGACGACCAACGATTGATGGAAACAACATAGAACACCTTAAACTGAAGTAAGAAGAAGGATGCAAGAAGATTCGAAGTGATTTGTATTACATTGAAAAGTCATCACCGACTTGTGAGGTTGGCACCGACCTCCCCGGTTATGCAACGACCCGCCCTTTTAGATGGTTTAAATTAACAATAAACCACACATATCAGACCCAAACCATTTAAAAGGGAGGATTATTGTAAGGCTAAATAAGAAAAGAAATAAAAACAAAACACAGAATCTCTCGACGGAATTACAAAATATAATAATCAAATAAACAGTTCATGAAACTATTTTACAAATAACATTTGATTGCACTTTTACGACACAGATCAGAGTTATATACACAGTAGAAAAATAAATAAATAATGCAGCGAAACAACACGATGCGGTAGAATACATATATATAATAGTAGACTAATCTCCATCTTCATCCTTTAAATAAAATGGTCTTCAATACACTGGAAAATTCAGACTGCCCCAAGCATAATGGAAAGACAAAACAATTGAGCCAGAACTAAAAGATCTTATGTAAGTTAAATCAACAATAAATAAATATGAGTGTAATGGCTTCAGATATGTTTATGGGATTTTACATCTCATATCCATTATCTAACATGCGTGAAATAACTTAAGAGATGTTCAAGATTCCATCTCCTAAGGATCCGTTAAACTATCTACATATATAGTACAATACGCTACTATAATATGTATATAGTAAAGTATTAAAATGGCATTAAGGCATTACCCATATCCCCCTTAACACATTTTATATAAATGTCATAGTCTATACAGTACTGTAAACTCCACATAAACTAGTGGGCAATCAGGAAGCACTCCATAGGCACGACACAAACCAAACTCGTAGTGGGCTCGATAAGGCATATGACAAGGCACGTGAGGCAATGCCAGGGTAGGATTCTACCATTTGGACTCCCAGACTGGTGGTAACGCATAGCAGCTACTACCGCCTATCTCGAAACACACTCCTAAAATCAAATCAAGGGGTGGCCACCAAATCAATCACAATGTAATAAATATGGTATCGAAGAAATGTGCCCGATCGGAGTGGCGACCTCACTTGGCCCAGCATAGCTCCTATTTTAGTCATATTAAGCCGACCCGAGGGGGTCAGGGCTGCATTCATGCCTCATACAGTACCGTTCGCCAAACCATCCTACTTCGTTCTGGTTTCTCCACCACGTGCACATTTGTTAAAGTAGTTTTTGGTATTGGTAGCAAGCATGGAAATATCCAATCTCGGTCTATTTAACAACCAAACGCTTATTTCACATCGGTTTGTTCTTTTACATTTTCAAAATCGATTCATAATTGATACCAAAATATCATATTCACTTCAAAATCATATCGAAATTATATCCATAAAACAGGTTAAAACTTCTTTTCAAAATCATCATATTTACTCAAAATATGTCATTTCACTAGAAAATATCATTTCAAATTCCAACATAGGTTATAACATCATTTAACAATACTCACTTTTGAATCAAGGATTTAAATATAAAAATTCAACCTTTCACCATTCGAATTTTAGAAAATAGTTTGGATAGTCATAATTTGTTTAAATAGTTTTAAACTAGTTTAAAAACGGTTCAATAGTTTAAAACGGTTTTAATAGTTCAAAATAGTTAAAAATGGTTTACAAATAGTTTAAATAGTTTAAAATAGTAAAATTAGTTTAGAGTAGTTTAAAATAATTTTAATAATTTAAAATAGATTTAAAACAGGTTCAATAGTTTTAAAATAGTTCAAGGATTTTAAAATAGGTTAACATAAAATGGTTTGATTATTGGCAATGGTTTATATAGTAAATAGTTTTGAAATTCTAGATAATCTAAATTTTAAAATAATATATTTAAACAGTTTATATTAAAAAAATAATTTGAAAATAATATCAAATCAAACTGTTCCCTTCATTTCAACAAATCTGGACCTTATCCAGATTTCAAATCAACAAACTCAATTTTAAATCTTTAAATTCAAATTCTCATTAAAACTATTTCAATCTATATCGATTTCAAAACCATGTCTGAACTACAAATTTAAACCACTTCAAATTCGATAGATTTCAAAGTTAAATATTCAAACATTTATAATAACTCAATTTTGATAAATTACATTTTTATTTCAAAATTCAACTTTAAAATTTCATTTTAGATTCTTCCAACAATTCATTTAAACCAATTTCAATTTCGACATTCTAAAAGCTTGGATTTTGAAAATAGTTTAGTTCATATAAATCAAATTTTGTTTCATAATATCATTTAATAAATTCAAAAATTTAGGATTTCAAATCGTTTAGTTTAGCCAATCTGGTGTCCGTATATAATTTCCTACCCTATGGTCAAGTGATATGGATATGTATATCATTTCAACCCGCAATAATTTAAATTTACAAGTATGTATCATTTCAACCCGTAATCCCGAAAAATTCAAAATCCATAAAATCGCTCGAGTTTATCATTTCAACTCATAACAATTTTTCTCCGATCTATAAGTCCATTCGGGTTTGTATCATTTCAAACCATAGTGATTTTCCTAACAATAACTAAGGGAACTTGCTATGTGATAACAATATATAAAACAAACAAAACATCGAGTCATCCAGTATCAACAATTAAACATCCATCACAATCGTCATTCAACTTAGCCAATAAGTCACAATAAATAAATTGGTTATCATTATTAGGTATTTAACTGGAAAATAAATTTAAATGACAATTAGATTCGATATAAATTCAAATTGATCTCGAATGACAATTTAAATATACCAAACAGCAATCAGTCAACTTCTAATCACATCATAAATTTAGTTTAACCAACATGAGATGGTTTAGCATTTATGAGTAGGCTAAAACACTCACCTTTGATTTGTCGTCGATTTAAAATCCAAAATTAACCCAAAAATTTAGCAGTCTGAGAATGCAGCCAAACCAGTTCCATAATGTCCATAATTTTGATACAATCGCAACGGAGAAAATCACGCGTAAATCTAGGCTCGTGTGCAAAAGATATTAACATTAGAAGGTTCAAAAATTTAGGCCCTGAGTCGACTTCGAGTCTTACTTCGTTCCGCCATCTCAGATCCTCGATGCTTGCTCTGAATTTTTGCCAAAACGACCTGAGACCCAGTCATTTGTTTCCTAGCCCGAAGTCACTATAGGGTTTTCACCTTTGGAATCCGAAGCGCGACTCGATGCAAATCACTTGCTGAACCCTAGTGACCATCTTCATTGACCCAGGGCCATTCACCTTGAGACCCGAAGACACCTCATCTCTAACCTGAAGTGAACCTCTTTCTGACTCGAATTAAACCTTGAGCAACCCATTTTTTTTGAAATTGAATTTAGGGTTTTGATGTTGTCAGCCATTGAAAAGAGGTGATGAGAAAGAAATATACGTACAGACAATAAGAAAAGGCTGCTAGGGGTTCAAAAAAGAAATCTATTTATATGGACAAAGATAGATAAGAATGAAATGGACAGATTGATTTGGATCGAAACGATAACAACGACCCGAAAAGCCCATTTCATTTCAGAAGAGAAAATGGGTCATCCAGTATATCGAAATATAAGTTTTCGATAATTTTAAACTCAATAGAACAAGTTTCAAACCCTAATTCCATTGTATATAGAAGTTAGCTTTTAAAACCAGATTATATTCATTTAAATCCTTTTAATTGATTTCTACGAGTTTCGAGCCCACATGTTCAAACGACAAATCCGATCGCTATGAAACTTGAAATCCTACAATAATTCACTATTTAGATCCATTGAAGCTGGTTTCTTTGAAATTTGAGACAGTGGCCAAAATGGCTAATTTTCACGTTAACTAAATAAATTATTATTAAATTGGTTTAATCACTTTTAAATTCAAATTTACAAATTAAACATTTTATCGTTCTTGATTACAAAGAAATTTAATAATCTTTTAAAATAAATTTTCCTTACTAAACCTAAGATTTAAATATTACACTAATTATAAAGTTCAATTATAATGCTAATAAATTCATTAATTATAATTTTAAAATTCCAATAAATTCATTTATTTTGATTTTACTCTTATTATTTAATCAATTATTACCTTATGGATATAATAAAGTTAGTTTACATTTTATTACATTCACATTTTATAGTTATCATCTTTTACCATATTAAGTGCAATAATTAATTACATAAATTTTCGTTGATTTCCAAATCAATTTCAACGGATTAAATAATAAGACGATATACAAACAATTGTTACTTTTATGTAATATAATCACATTTATAATTTTATTGTTTACAACAAGATTATAAATTTACGTACAAATAATTTATTTCACACTATATACTAAAACCAATTAAATAAAATAACATATAGTTTCATTATAAATAAAACATTGAATTTATTTCCTTATTTGCTATTATCACAACATTTACTTTACAATTAATTCAATTGATTCAAATTACATTAAAATAATTGTAATAACATTCAAACAACATTATTAAATCATACTCAAATAATTTTATTTATTAATAAATCATAAATTTTATTTCTTGCAACATTAAATTTCAAAATCATATTTAATTTAAATTTTTAATTATCGAAAAATACGGGTCGTTACACTATCCCCCACTCAAAACTTTCATCCTCGAAAAGGGAAAAGAAAGAACTAATTTATAAACAATTAATTTACATAATTAAGTGTTTTAAATAAAATATACCAATTAATAAACAATTAAAATTTCCATAACTAAGTTTAATAAAAGTTTGAAAATGCTTTCACTTTCACAAAAAAATCCCAGGTCCCAAATTCACGAAAAATTTCGCCAGGGTCTCCTTTGTACGGATAGGTCCGGAAAAATAAGAATATTAATAATAGAAATGTATATATCATATTTTAATAATAAAATATGCCAAACCATGGGAAACAATATGATATCGCACCGTAATCCGAAAACGTACCTATTTGTCAAGCAAACAATTTTTTTGTGAAACCAAAAGCAGGAGCTATTGCTTCCATAACCTATATTTCACTTATATAATCCAAAGAGTGAGAATTATGTAAAAGAGCAAATATTTATTTGTTTTCAATTAGTAACAGAAGCAAATCAACACAGAATATATGCAAACAAAACAATACAACCATTATATGCACCAATGGAATCAATCATACATCCATAACAATCAAAACTAATGGTTTGTTCAAGTTCAAAATTTTATAATCGTACAAGGTTGATAAATAAAGCACTAAGTGTACCATATGCTCAATAGCCTTAAATAATAACTTAATAGATTATCCATACAACCTTAAACAATCGAAATATCATTTCTCAAACATCCCATAAGCCAAAACAACCAAGAATTTTAAATATTATTTATGTTTAATCTATTAGTTTCTTCTCACATTATTCACTTTTCATTTATTTTAAGTTCTCTTTCAATCATACAGAATCTATCTTTTATTTATTTACATTCATATCGTTACATAAATTATTTCACATTCAATATTTAAAATAATCAATGAAATCATTATTTAAGTTTACATACATTTCATTTATTTCCAATTTATTCACACAAGGTTATTTCTTATTAATTTATATTCATTTCATTGTAGTTTAATTCCCATTTATTACTATATATATAACTTGATTTAAATTTAATATTAGTATTCATTAAGGAATAATTCAACTTAAGCTCTTAACTTCTTAATTGACATTCGTCCATTCTTATATAGTGTCATTGACTATTAAATCTATTTCTGAATCATTTCAACATTTTCTTAAGTTATAATCATTTACTTAACATAATATTCATTTTTACTATTCGCTTTAATTATAAATAATTTCATTTGAACGCTTTCATTACTTAAGTTTTACTTATACAATATTAAATTACATATTCATATTTAACATTAATACTTTTTTAACATTTTTGGTATGTTATATATATGTCTTAAGAATGTAATTGAATGTTACATAAGTTTATCTTATTCATTTTAGTTAACAAAATGTTCAATAATTCATCTTCTAAATTTTCATATCCTTTGATTTACAAGTTACAATTTCCAATTTCTTTACAGTTCCACTAACCACTTAGCTTCTTTTTTTTTTTCAATTTAGAAGTTTACCACTATTAAAATTCCACTTTGTCTCTACAACTGAAAATCATTAATTCAACAGGAGCTTAAGAATTCAAATTTCGGATTCATTTTAAATCACTTTGAAATAATACATATATTCGCATCTTTTGTGTATATCAAATCATATTTAGAAATTTAAAATTTAAAATTTTTTTATCAAAACAAATATTTAGTAAAGCTACTACAGTGGTCTTTCCATTTTGAAACTTGAAAATGAACGTTGATGACACGTGCACTCATCGTCGAAATTATTTTCCAACGACAGATGAGGGGAGTACAGAACTTATTTCCTTTAAAAATTCCTTTAAAACATTTCTTTTAGGTTACATTGAATATATTTATATCCGAAAATACATCCAAATAATACTAATATTATATTCCAAAATCTTTTGAAAACCAATTTCAAAACTCCGAAACTTAATTTCTTAAATTTCCAATTAAACTCGTTTTATTTGTAAGTCATAGTTTACAAAATTTCACTTCCTAATGAAAAAACATATCACATACAACTATATCCATTTATAAAAATTATTCTTTTATATACAAAATAAAATGCTAGGTAAAATTATTTTATTTACCTATATTTCAAAACCAATATTATGTCGGTTTTTCCCTATTAAGTGTTTAGAGATCCCTATCGATATCATAGCATCCTATGTACCGATCGGAATTTATAAATATTAAACAGAATAAATTAACACAATATAAAAACATTTTATAACACTAACAAGTACGCTCTGTCATATATATACGCTCAAAATAACCCAATCAAGGGTATTGCTACCCTATCTCTAATGAGTCAAACCCCAAAAATGATAAGGTTATCGCTAAACCAAAGCTCTGATACCAAATGTAATGACCCTCCCTTTTAGACGGTTTAAATCGACAATAAACCACAAATATCGGACTCAAACCATTCAAAAGGTAGGATCGTTATTTAGGTAAATAAGACAAGAAGAGAAAAAAAAGAAATACAAAACAGAAAATCTCACGGCGGAATTACGAAATATAATAATCAAATAAACAGTGCATGAAGTTTTTTTACAAATAACATTTGATTACACTTTTACGACACAGATCAAAGTTGTACATACAACAGAAAAATAAATAAATAAATAATGCAGTGGAACGACATGTAGCGTAGAATACATATATATATAAATAGTGGACTAATCTCTGTCTTCATCGTTCAAATAAAATGGTTTTCTATACACTGAAAAACTCAAACTAACCCAAGCGTAATGAAAAGACAAAACACTCGAGTTAGAACTAAAAGATCTTATGTATGTTAAATCAACAATAAATAAATATGAGTGTAACGGCTTCAGAGATGGATGTTTACGGGGTTTTACATCTCCTATCCAGTGTCTAATGTGCGTGCAATAACTTAAAAGATGTTGGGAATCCCATGGATTCGTTAAACAATCTAGATACATAGTACAATACGCTATTATAATATGTTTACAGTAAAGTAAAGTATTAAAATGGTGTTAAGACGTTACCCATACCCCCTTAACACATTTTATATAAATTTCATAGTCAATACAGTACTGTAAACTCCAACGTAAACTGGTGGGTTATCAGGGAGCCTTCCATAGATACGACACAACACAAACTTGAAGTGGGATCGTTAAGGCATATGACAAAGCACGCGAGGTAATGCCAGGGTAGGATTCTACCGTTTGCACTCCTGGACCGGTGGTAACGCATAACAGCTACTACCGCCACCTCGGAACACACTCCCATAATGAAATCGAGGGGTGGCCATGAAATCAATCACAAAGTAATAAATATAGTATCGAAGAAATGTGCTCGATCGGAGAAGCGGCCTCACTTAGCCTGGTAGAGCTCCTATTTTAGTCATATCAAGCTGACCCGAGGGGGTTAGGGTTGCATTCATACCTCGTATAGTAACATATGCCAAATCATCCTACTTCATTCTACATTCTCCACCACATGCACAGTTGTTGAAGGATTTTCGGTATTGGCAAAGAGTACGACAATATCCGATCATGGTCTCTTTAACAACCAAATGCTTATTTCTCACCGATTTGTTCTTTTACATTTCCAAAACCGATTCATAATTGATATCAAAATATCATATTCACTTTAAAATCATATCACTTTCTAAATCATATCCACAAAATAGGTTAAACACTCATTTCAAATCATCATATTAACTCAAAATATGTCATTTCACTAGAAAATATCATTACAAATTCCAACGTAGGTTATAACATAATTTAACCATATTCGCTTTTGAATCAAGGATTTAAATATAAACAATTCAACCTTGCACTGTTTGATTTTTAAAAAATAGTTTGGACAATCATAAATAGTTTATAAATAGTTTAATAGCTTAAAATAGATTTAATAGTTAAAAATAGTTTGAAAATAGTTTAAATAGTTAAAATAGTTAAATTAGTTTAGAATAGTTAAAAATAGTTTTAATAATTTAAAAATAGCTTTAAAATAGCTTTAAAATAGTTTTAAAATAGTTTAAGGATTTTAAAACAGTTAAAATAGTTTAATATAAAATGGTTCGGTTATTGGATATGGTTTATAGTAAATAGTTTTGAAATTCTAAATAATCTAAATTTTAAAATAATAGATTTTAAATAGTTTATATTAAAATAATTAATTTGAAAATAATATCAAATCAAACTGTTCCCTTTATTTCAACAAATTTGGACCATATCCAGCTTTCAAATCAACAAACTCAATTTTAAATCTTTCAATTCAAATTCTCATTAAAACCATTTCAATCTATATCGATTCAAAACCATGTTTGAACTACAAATTAAAACCACCTCAAGTTCGATAGATTTCAAAGATAAATATTCAAACATTTACAATAACTCAATTTTGATAAATTTCATTTTTATTTCAAAATTCAACTTTAAAATTTCAACTTAAATTCTTTCAACAATTCATTTAAACCAATTTCAATTTCGACATTCTAAAAGCTTGGATTTTGAAAATAATTTAGTTCATATAAATCAAATTTTATTTCATTATATCATTTAATTTAATTCAAAAATTTAGGATTTCAAATTGTTTATAACCAATCCATGTCCGTATATAATTTTCTACCCTATGGTCAAGTGATACGGATATATATCATTTCAACCCATAAAAATTTAAATTTACAAGTATGTACCATTTCAACCCGCAATCTCGAAAAACTCAAAATCCATAAAATCGCTCGATTTATCATTTCAACACATAACGATTTTACCTTAACCTATAAGTCCATTTGGGTATGTATCGTTTCAACCCATAGTGATTTTCCTAACAGTAACTACGAGAACTTGCAGTGTGATAACAATATATAAAATAGACATAACATCCAGTTATTCAATATCAACAATTAAACATCCATCACAATCGTCATCCAATTCAACCAATAAATCACAACAAATAGACTGGTTATCATTATCAAGTATTTAACCGACAATTAAATTTAAATGGCAGTTAGATTCAATATAAATTCTAATTGAACTCGAATGATAATTTAAATATACCAAACAACAAGAAATCAACTTCTAATCACATCATAAATTTAATTTAACTAACATAAGATGGTTTAGCATTTGTGAGTGGGTTAAAACACTCACCTTTGATTTGTCGTCGATTAAAATCTAAAATTAGCCAAAAAAAATTAACAGTTTCAGAATGTAGCCAAACCAGTTCCACAATGTCTGGAATTTCGATACGACCGCAACGGAGAAAAGCATGCATTAATCTGAGCTCATATACAAAAGTTATTAACGTTAGAAGATTCAAAAATTTAGGCCCTGAGTCGACTTCGAGTCTTACTTCGGTCTACTGCCTCAGATCCCCGGTGCTTGTATGACGCCCCACCTCTATGCTCACAATAACAAAGAGTATTAAAGAAAATACTGTCTGTTATCGCGAAGAATAAGGCTGGATAGGAGCGGCCATCTGTAGTTAGGCCTTATACTAGTATTGGTTATTTCGATACGAGTGGTATATATTTTTATTTTTTTCATCTCTTATTTATTTACTCCCATCGACATACCCAATTGCTGTATAAAATGAACTACGATGGTTCATTATAGTCTAGGACAATAAATATAATAATAACACGGATAATATAAATGCGGAACACAGATAAAACAAAAAGTCTCATATATATAATAACTGATGTCAGTTACAATACATGTGATACAGTACATATGATACGACTACAACTGTCGACACAGGATGTTACATATACAAGTACATTAATATCATTAATATACATGAATACGTATCATCCTATACAAATACACTGACTACTATAAAATGATGACGACTACTCCAAAAGGTATGAAAAGACTTCATAGCTCTAGCAGCAACCCAAAGTAAGATATCTACAACCTGTAAATACTCGGTCTGACCCGAGTATTAAATTCAAAAGAAAATAATACACGGGTCAGTCTAATTCAAACTCGGTTATTAATGCACAGAAGCAATAATAATTAAATGACGAATAGACGACAGTCACAACGAATCTCGTCTATCCAATCCTTTAATATGAAATCTGATGCGGTAAATATAACACTTAACAGTGTTCAACAACAAATCAGCAAGGTCAAATTATCAACGAAGATAAATGAAAGGCTTATCAATGAAAATAATTTAGAAAACAGCAGAATTGCCTAACGACAGTTTACAACAAAATCTAATTACTAAATAAATAATTAGAAACTCATAATCTAATTATCAAATAGATAATTAGACAACAACAAAATGATCAATCAAACCAATTCAAAATATAATTTCAAAATATTGAATTGAACAAAACAATTTAAGCAATTGAAATATCAATTCAAAACGTCAATCCTGTGTGGCTGCAGTACAGGCACGCGTGTACTGCCTCGCCACTACAGTATAAGATCTCATCATAACTCCAACTATTGATAGCAAACGTCAATTCTGTGCGGCTGCAGTACACGCACGTGTGTACTGCCTCGCCAATACAGTGATGAAATACACAAAAGCTCAATGAATCAAAATCGAACGGCATCAACTCAAATCAAATGAACCAGATGGAACTGCACAGCAAGCACAATATACACCCAGTAACGATCAAAGGGACAAAGTACACATGAAGGCACAATGAAAATTCACAATCAAGCACAAGGTCAAATCCAAAATATCGGATTCAACACAAGTGCAAAGCCAAACCAAAGCAAACAGCAGTACCAAGAAATCACATAAGGTCAAGTCCGGGCGACAATGAATGACCAATAAGTTCATATCACTGCCCAAACATATTATGAAACAAAATTGTCAAATGCCTCGAATGGTAAAATTACAGCGACTACAAATTGATGCAACAAATATATAATGCAATGCACAACAACCTGACACGGTTACAAACTAGGTTGAACACTGCAACAGGTCACAGATGTGCACCAACCAAAGCACAACTCAAAGTGCTCAAATATATAAGACACGGTCAGGGATGCAGACCACATAAGCAAACCATCAAACATCAAGTTTCAAAATCCGTAAAACAACAAGGTCAAAGAAAAGTTCAATCCCAAAGCAACTAACAGCATGAATGCAACTGTATAATGTAAGATCAGAGCATCAAAACAATGCCAAAGTCATTCCAGCCAAGTGACAGTGCAAACAAGTGCACACTGGAGATACTACAGACTACATAAACCAAAGCAAAATCAGGTCGAACAGAGACTAAAGACCAAGCCATAATTTGGCAAAATGCAACTGATCAGGGGTGACAACATGGAGCATCAGAACAAGCAGTGTACATCGAACCAGTAGTATGCTCAAAGAAAAATCCAAACTAAGTTCAAGTTATACAAACAAACCCAAAAATGCATATACCTGTGTTGACACAGTATATACACACTGCAAATGTAAGGGGAGCAATACATTAAGCAACACATGAAACCTATAGTGCAATTGATCAGAGATGGAACGAGCATCAAACCAACCAGTACACCAAGACAATGGTACAAACTGCCTTATGACACAGCACATAAAAGCACCAGAGGATATGCAATCATATACAACAAGGCTGGTCGGATAAATCACAAACAAAATGTACAAGGTTCAACAAAATCTAGCACGCAGGCTACAAAAATCCATATTGCTACAAATGGTCCCAACAGCTGCAATGAAGCTGCAGTAACATGAAGCAACAATCGACACAAACATGTAAGTGCAAACAACTACAAAGTCAACATCATCCAAACGAAGTCAAATGACTGAAGTAAAGGCATGCTACTGAAGTAAAGGCATGAACTCTGCTCGAGACAACTATCAAATGATTTCGAATTCAAATAAACAGACTGGAACCAGAGACAGAAACAAAATCAAATAAAGATACCCAATGGTATCAGGTGCTCAAGTCTAGGTTACGATAATACAAAAAAAATCAAGTCGAAGTCGTGAATGAACAAATCAATTTTCATCTCAAAGCCCAAAGAATTCAAAGCTGTGACCATCAAGCAGCGAAATTATATATGATTATAAACAAGTCGCAAATCATCAACAACAAACAAAGCCGAACGACATAACACAGAAGAAATTCACATAACAACATCGATTACCAACATCGAACGAAAACAAATGGCCAAGATAAAACAATAGCGAATCAACATTGAATTGCAGAAGCACCATATTAAGAATGAGTTAGATGTGAGTAAATAGAATTACTCACCTTAAAACGAAGCGACGACAAACTCGAATTAAGCAGCCGCACGCATCTCAAGAGATGATCAACTGATGAACTCGACGTAAGAAGAAGTGGTCGTAGCAACACCAGGGGATAGTCGATCGACAAAGCTTTCGATCGAGCAACCAAAGGTCGGCGACTTCACAAAATTTCACAAGCCCTAATTTTTATTTAACGAACGAGCCGCCTTTTTAATCTTCTCTTATGCTAGGGTTTTCGAACGAAAACTGAATGAAAGAGGGTCGGGTTTGCCAAAAGAAACGAAGAGAGGGTGACGGGTTTGCCACTTGATAATTATAATGGCCCAAATATAAAAGGAGAGAATGTATTTGGGCCCTGATTTTATTTAAAGCCCGCATACACATTAGAAAATTTTCGAAAGGAATTTCACTGATTTAAAAACTCCATCAACAACAGCTATTAGAAGGCAGAAATAAATCATCTAATGACAATAATTAATCGGTACGAAATCCCGGGTTGTTACAGACTCCCCTCCTTATAAAAATTACGTCCCCGCAATTTTCATAATAAAAGTCGTCAATAACAATTATTTTTATAACATAAACTGGTTAAGCTAGAAAATAAAGGTCAAGAACACAGACGCCAAAGAAATCTTTTAATTTCATAAAAGAAATTCACAAATTTTCAACAAAATCTAACTATCAAATAGATAGTCAGAAAACACAAAACTGAATAAATGCAATTATCAGCAATATTCAATTAGATAACTTGAATACAGAAATCACAAAACAGCAATATCTAATTATCGATACGATAATTAGCAAACCGCAAAATCTAATTATCAACAAAGATAATTAGAAAACACAAATCACAATTCGCAAAACTGCAAATATCTAATTATCAACCAAATATTTGAAATCAACAATTATTCAATCATCAAAAACGATAATCAAATCTCAAATCAACAATTATTCAATTATCAAAACGATAACCAAACCTCAAATCAACAAATATTCAATTATCAAAAACGATAATCAAATCTCAAATCAATTAATATTCAATTATCAAAAACGATAATCAAATCTCAAATCAACAGTAATTCATTTATCAAAAACGATAATCAAATCTCAAATCAACAAATATTCAATTATCAAAAACGATAATCAAATCTCAAATCAACAATTATTCAATTATCAAAAACGATAATCAAATCTCAAATCAACAATTATTCAATTATCAAAACGATAAACAAATCTCAAATCAACAAATATTCAATTATCAAAAACGATAATCAAATCTCAAATCAACAAATATTCAATTATCAAAAACGATAATCAAATCTCAAATCAACAAATATTCAATTATCAAAAACGATAATCAAATCTCAAATCAACAATTATTCAATTATCAAAAACGATAATCAGAATCATCAGATAACTAATTATCAAAAACGATAATCTGAACCAACAAATATCTAATTATCAAAAACGATAATCAGAATCATCAAATATCTAATTATCAAAAACGATAATCAAAATCAACAAATATCTAATTATCAAAAACGACAATCAGAATCAATAAATATCTAATTATCAAAAACGATAATCAGAATCAACAAATATCTAATTATCAAAAACGATAATCAAATTTCAAATCAACTAATATTCAATTATCTAAAATGATAATCAAATCTCAAATCAACAAATATTCAATTTTCAAAAACGATAATCAAATCTCAAATCAAAAAATATTCAATTATCAAAAACGATAATCAAATATCAAATCAACAATTATTCAATTATCGAAAACGATAACCAAATCCCAAATTAACAAATATTCAATTATCGAAAACGATAATCAAATCTCAAATCAACTAATATTCAATTATCAAAACCGATAATCAAATCAGATCAACAATTATTTAATTATCAAAAATGATAATCAGAATCATCAAATATCTAATTATTAAAAATGATAATCAGAATCAACAAATATCTAATTATCAAAAACGATAATCAGAATCAACAAATATCTAAGTATCAAAAACGATAATCAGAAACAACAAATATCTAAGTATCAAAAAGATAATCAAAAACAACAAATATCCGATTATCAAAAACGATAATCAGAACTCATATCAACAAATATCCAAT
The DNA here is from genome assembly GCA_030765085.1 of Allium cepa. Lineage (NCBI taxonomy): Eukaryota > Viridiplantae > Streptophyta > Magnoliopsida > Asparagales > Amaryllidaceae > Allium > Allium cepa. The sequence continues at coordinate 39,592,598 of CM060931.1, forward strand.
TGCCTGCAGATAATTGGAAACAACAAATATCTAGAAATCAATGAAGATAATCTAGAAAATCAACATAAAAGGTTGGATCGATCCCATCCGATGGCGAGTTTTTAAGCTACGTCGCACGTGCATCTCAGATTGGTCGAAGCCTACCAAGTACTATAAATTTCGGCGCCCATCAGATGACCCGAAGGTCCGTAGAGTGACCCGAAGGTCTAGTACTGGTATTTGACCCAAAGGTCCGCAGAGTGGCCCGAAAGCCCAACAAATGACCCGAAGGTCCAGCAGAGTGTCCCGAAAGCCCAACAAATGACCCGAAGGTCCATCACAGTGGCTCGAAAGCCAAGTAAAATCATCAGAATCATCAAACAGCAAATATTTCAATTAACGAGTCCGGAATTAACCAAAATAGCAAACGCACATGCCCCATAACCACGAGTTTTACTAAAGCGTTTAATTCTCTTCATCGTTCCCATGAAAGTGCAAAATTTTGTATTCCAAAAATAACATTACACATTCTCAAACGGACAAGTCCGAAATTAAGCGAATCGGTAAAAGAAAGGGGTCATAGTCCTCGATTTTTCTGAAACGTTTAAATTGCTTCCTCATTCTTTTGAAAGCGCAAACTGCAAAACTTCTGAAAACAATTTCATTTATTTTATAAAAGTAATAATTTACATTCTCAACCGAACAAGTCCGGAATTAAGCGAATCAGTAAAAGAAAGGGGTCATAGTCCTCGATTTTGCAGAAACGTTTAAATCGCTTCCTCATTCTTTTGAAAGCGTAAATTTCAAAACTTTTGAAAACAATTTCATTTTGAAATAATTTTTGAAACACCTGATTAAAACAACAACATCAGTAGAAACTTCGACAAGGAAATTCCATTTCTCAAAATACGGTAATAACGTACAACAAAATCAACATTGCGGGATAACCGCTTGAAAATTCATTTTAAAATTTGACGGTTACTGAAGCCAAAGCGACGATAGTATTCATACGTCAAAATCTCATCAAAATAATTTGCATCAAAATATAATATTAGTGAATTTTCATTCATTAAAAAGGTCAACAAAACACCGCGCTTCAAAAACTTAGCACCAGTGTGAAAACCCCATTATAAAAATAACGGCAACAAAATACGTTTTAAAACCAAACACCGGTTCAACGTAAAATTAATGCAGTAACGTGCAACATAAATTTGCACGTATACCACACAATGAACAAAGAAATCATTCAAATATATCTTCAACGAAGACAATTCAAAACAGCAAAAATCTCGTAAAAGCACATAACTGCAATCATTTCGAATCCCCAAACCGGATTCGAAATTTTCAAAGAAAACAAAATAAACACAACTACGTGAACAACAAACGAAATTTATTTCGATTTCATATTTTGATTTTTAAATCAAAAAGGTTATCAGCTGTACTCAGCGAAGACAGTTTCACTGTTTCCGCTGCGCACTCTGATAAACAAAACACAAATTACTCAATCATCAAAACACACTTTTCACTTTTATTTTTAAATAAAGATATTTAAAATTTCATTACAGTTTCAAAACTTTAGTTTTGACCCAAAGCACAATAAAACATCAACAAATAGTTGTAACACATGTTCCATCTAAGTTATGTTTTATATTATGTCCATAAACCCCAAGCTCTGATACCAACTGTGACGCCCCACCTCTATGCTCACAATAACAAAGAGTATTAAAGAAAATACTGTCTGTTATCACGAAGAATAAGGCTGGATATGAGCGGCCATCCGTAGTTAGGCCTTACACTAGTATTGGTTGTTTCGATAGGAGTGGTATATATTTTTATTTTTTTCATCTCTTATTTATTTACTCCCATTGACATACCCAATTCCTGTATAAAATGAACTACGATGGTTCATAATAGTCTAGGACAATAAATGTAATAATAACATAGATAATATAAATGCGAAACACAGATAAAACAAAAAGTCTCATATATATAATAACTGATGTCAGTTACAATACATGTGATACAGTACATATGATACGACTACAACTGTCAACACAGGATGTTACATATACAAGTACACTAATATCATCAATATACATGAATACATATCATCCTATACAAATACACTGACAACTATAAAATGACGACGACTACTCCAAAAGGTATGAAAAGACTTCATAGCTCTAGCAGCAACCCAAAGTAAGATATCTACAACCTGTAAATACTCGATCTGACCCAAGTATTAAATTCAAAAGAAAATAATACACGGGTCAGTCTAATTCAAACTCAGTTATTAATGCACGGAAGCAATAATAATTAAATGACGAATAGACGACAGTCAAAAACGAATCTCGTCTATCCAATCCTTTAATAAGAAATCAGATAACGGTAAATATAACACTTAACAGTGTTCAACAACAAATCAGCAAATTCAAATTATCAATGAAGATAAATGAAAGACTTGTCAATGAAGATAATTTAGAAAACAACAGAATTGCCTAACGGCAATTTACAACAAAATCTAATTATTAAATAAATAATTAGAAACTCATAATCTAATTATCGAATAGATAATTAGAAAACAATAAAATGAGCAATCAAACCAATTCAAAATACAATTTCAAAATATCGAATTGAACAAAAAAAATCAATTGAAATATCAATTCAAAACATCAATCCTGTGTGGCTGCTGTACACGCACGCGTGTACTGTCTCGCCACTATAGTATAAGATCTCATCACAACTCCAACTATTGACAGCAAACGTCAATTCTGTGCGGCTGCAGTACACGCAGGTGTGTACTGCCTTGCCAATACATTGATGAAATACACAAAAGCTCAATGAATCAAAATGGAACGGCATCAACTCAAATCAAATGAACCAGATGGAACTGCACAGCAAGCACAGTATACACCCTGTAACCATCAAAGGGACAAAGTGCACATGAAGGCACAATGAAAATTCACAATCAAGCACAAGGTCAAATCCAAAATATCCGATTCAACACAAGTGCAAAGCCAAACCAAAGTAAACAGCAGTACCAAGAAATCACATAAGGTCAAGTCCGGGCGACAATGAATGACCAATAAGTTCACATCACTGCCCAAACATATTATGAAACAAAATTGTCAAATGCCTCGAATGGTATAATTATAGTGACTACAAATAGATGCAACAAATATATAATGCAATGCACAGCAACCTGACACAGTTACAAACTAGGTTTAACACTGCAACAGGTCACAGATGTGCACCAACCAAAGCACAACTCAAAGTGCTCAAATATATAAGACAAGGTCAGGGATGTAGACCACATAAGCAAACCATCAAACATCAAGTTTCAAAATCCGTAAAACAACAAGGTCAAAGACAAGTTCAATCCCAAAGCAACTAGCAGCATGAATGCAACAACATAATGTAAGATCATAGCATCAAAACAATGTCGAAGTCATTCCAGCCAAGAGACAGTGCAAACAAGTGCACATTGGAGATACTACAGACTACATAAACCAAAGCAAAATCAGGTCGAACGGAGACTAAAGACCAAGCCATAATTTGGCAAAATGCGACTGATCAGGGGTGACAACTTGGAGCATCAGAACAAGAAGTGCACATCGAACCACTAGTATGCTCAAAGAAAAATCCAAACTAAGTTCAAGTTATACAAACAAAACCCAAAAATGCATATACCTGTGTTGACACAGTATATACACACTGCAAATGTAAGGGGAGCAATACATTAAGCAACACATGAAGCCTATAGTGCAACTGATCAGAGATGGAACAAGCATCAAACCAACCAGTACACCAAGGTAATGGTACAAACTGCCTTATGACACAGCACATAAAAGCACCAGAGGATATGCAATCATATACAACAAGGTTGGTCGGATAAATCAAAAACAAAAATGTACAAGGTTCAACAAAATCTAGCACGCAAGCTACAAAAATCCATATGCTACAAATGGTCCCAACAGCTACAATGAAGCTGCAGTAACATGAAGTAACAATCGACACAAACATGTAAGTGCAAACAACTACAAAGTCAACATCGTCCAAATGAAGTCAAATGACTTAAGTAAAGGCATGTTATTGAAGTAAAGGCAAGAACTGTGCTCGAGACAATTATCAAATGATCTCCAATTCAAATAAACAAACTGGAACCAGAGACAGGAACAAAATCAAATGAAGATACCCAATGGTATCAGATGCTTAAGTCTAGGTTACGATAATACAAAAAAATCAAGTCGAAGTCGTGAATGAACAAATCAATTTTTCATCTCAAAGCCAAAAGAATTCAAAGCCGTGATCATCAAGCAGCGAAATTATATACGATTGTAAAAAAGTCGTAAATCATCAACAACAAACAAAGTCGAACGACATAAGCACAGAAGAAATTCACATAACAACATCGATTACCAACATGAACGAAAACAAATGGCCAAGATAAAACAATATTGAATCAACATCGAATTGCAGAAGCACCATATTAAGAATGAATTAGATGGAGTAAATAGAATTACTCACCTTAAAACGAAGCGATGACAAACTCGAATCAAGCAGCCGCACGCATCTCAAGAGATGATCAACCGATGAACTCGACGCAAGAAGAAGCGGCCGTGAGCAACACCAGGGGATAGTCGATCAACAAACCTTTCGATCGAGCAACCAAAGGTCGGCGACTTCACAAAATTTCACAAGCCCTAATTTTTGTTGAACGAACGAGCCGCCATTTTTAATTTTCTCTTATGCTGGGGTTTTCGAGCGAAAATTGAATGAAAGGGGGTCGGGTTTTCCAAAAGAAACGAAGAGAGGGTGACGGGTTTGCCACTTGATAATTGTAACGGCCCAAACATAAAAGGATAGAATGTATTTGGGCCCTTATTTTACTTAAAGCCCGCATACACATTAACAAATTTTCGAAAGGAATTTCCCTGATTTAAAAACTCCATCAACAACAGCTATTAGCCGGCAGAAATAAATCGTCTAATGACGATAATTAATCTGTACGAAATCCCGGGTTGTTACAACTTGCTTTGAACTTTTGCCAAAACGACTTGGGACCCGAGTCATTTTGTTCCTGACCCGAAGCCACCGTGATTTCGCCTCTTGAACCCGAAGCGTGACCCGATGCTAATCACTTGCCGACCCCTAACAACCATCTTCATCGACCCGGAGCCATTCACATAGAGACCCGTAGAATCCTCATCTCTGACCCGAAGTGAACCTCTTCGGGACTCAAAGTAAACTTTGAGCAACACAACCTTTTTTTGTTAAATTGAAATTATATTTTTGATGTTGTCAGCCATTGAAAAGAGGAGATGAGAAGGAAATGTATGTACAGACAATAATAAAACACTGCCAGGGTTTAGAAAAGAAATCTTTTATATGGACAAAGATAGATAAGAATGCAACGGATAGATCGATTTGGGTCAAAACGATAACAGCGACCTGAAAAGCCTGTTTCGTTCCCGAAGCAAAAATGGATCATCCAATATATCGAAATATATGTTTTCATTTTTTTTAAACATAATGGAACTAGTTCCTAATCTTAATTACATTGTATATAGAAGTTAGCTTTTAAAACCAGATTCTATTTATTTAAATCCTTTTAATTGATTTCTACGCGTTTCGAACTCGCATATTCAAACGACAAGTCCGATTACTACGAAACTTGAAATCCTGTAATAATTCACTCTTACGGATCCGATCAAACTAGTTTCGTCGAAATCCGAGATATTGGTCAAAATGCTTAATTGTCACATTAATTAAATAAATTATTGTTAAACTAGTTTAATCACTTTTAAATTCAAATTTACAAGTCAAGATTTTATCATTCTTGATTACAGAGAAATTTAATAATCTTTTAAAATAAATTTTCCTTATTAAGCCTAGGATTTTAATATTGCACTAATTACAGTGTTCAATTATAATGGTAATAAATTCGTTTATTTTGATATCACTCTTATTATTTAATCAATTATTACCTTATGAATATAATTAACGTTTATTTACATTTTATTACATTCATATTTTACAGTTACATCTTTTACCATATTAACTGCAATAATTAATTACATTAATTTTTGTAATTTCCAAATCAATTTCATCGAATTAATTAATAAGATGATAAATAAGCAATTGTAATGTAATTTAATCACATTTATAAGTTTATTGGTTATAACAAGATTATAAATTTACGTACAAATAATTGATTTCACATTATTTTAATATAATATAACATACAATTTCATTATTAATACAACACTGAATTTATTTTCTTATTTACAATTATCACAACATTAACTTTGCAATTAATTCAATTGATTGAAATTACATTAAAATAATTATCAATAACATTCAAACAACATTATAAAATCATATTCAAATTATTTTCTTATTAATAAATCATATATTTTATTTCTTACAACATTTAACTTCAAAATTTTATTTAATTTAATATTTTTAGTTATCAAAAAATACAGGTCGTTACAGGTTAACTTGGAGATCTTACAACTTTGCACACTACTTAGGATCGATATTTGAACTCTGCTCCAGGTGGTGTTCTGGCCTAACACCACTATTTTCTCTATAAATACAAGCCATAGTGCAACCAAAACAGGAACTACATTCTCTTTCATTGGAGACTTCTACTTCTTCACCTATAACATTTCCTCCATTAAATTCTCCTAGGAAACAACTATTTGCTATTCTACGACTTAGATCAGCAAATTCTTAATATTAGCGACTCACAAACAATCCAGAAACTCTATTGTAAATCTGAGACCCACTAGATTGTGGTTAGATTTAGAAAAACTAGTTGTAATATAGAGAGAGAACAATTAATAAAACAAAGGCCGAAGTGGACTAAGACCATAGATTGCATTGAGCCAGTATAAAAACTTCTATATGTTCTTGTTTATCTGCTGTTTTTTTTAATCTGAACGGGTGCTTTCATTTGAACTCTGGATGTTGATCCAATTTTTATGTTAGTAGAATCCCGCAGATAGGTACTATAAGTGCATGTAGAAAATAGGTGGTCATGATTTTTGAACAGAATATTACATAGGTCATGGCATCAAAATCCAAATCCTAATTTGATAAATGATCTAGTGTAGACAGTCGACAAATAAACTGTATAAGCTGTGTATGCAAATTTGCATGTAGTTATTTTATGCCAAATTAGTATGAATCTTTGTTTACCTCTGTACGTTGTCTGATATCATCTCAGACCTTTGAAAACACGAATTTGTTGCGTTGTAGCATCTGCCAATAGTCTTATAATCGAATTTGAAAACACGAATTTCTGAAGCTATAACTTGTGATCACGTATAATATAATTAACTGCATAATGAGCACTGTTACAAAAGTGCACTTTACTCCACCCAATTGAATCCACCGGTGATTTGTGATTGATCCAAGGATCAAACCACAAAGAGGCGTTCTTCCCATTATCAACCACTATGTTAGTGATTTTACATGATATATCTCACCATCGTAAAATTGATTTCATAGTATCAGTGTGGTTGTTGTTTATAGGAAATATCTAGAAGTGTGCTTTTGAAACATACTAAGACTTCATCCACCTGGACCATAAACAGTTCTTTTATAAGTAGATTCCTAAGCAACTTAAACCTTGTCGTGGTGCTTAAACCTACACAACCTTATATTTTGGGTTTACACAGTATTTAATAGGTAAAGTATGCTTAGCAACATGTAAGATATTAGAAATTTCCATTTTTTGAACTGCCCCTGCATTCAAGAAAAGTTGTAACTTCCTTTGATTAATCTTCAAACCAACTGTGTTCTCTAATGTAGTGGAAATTTTGTTCATATCGACAGCATTATCTGTTATGGCTGAAAAAAATATCATAACATCGTCCACATATAATAAGCATGTATGTTTGGTTTCATATCAGACATAGGTTGTCACTGAATTTCTAATTCACCTTCCTCCAGTAATATTAAAAAAAATTCCATTGCTGCACAAAATAAAGAAGGATATAACAGATCACCTTAAACAGAGAATTGAAGATATATATTTTATTGATAATACGGCAGTACAAATATTGATACAGAGAAGTGATTTTATACATAATGTAAATGGGCCAAATATGCGAGCCCATATGTATTTGGTAATCTGAAACAAATAGCAGTGAATACTCCTGGCCGTTGATCTTAATCCATGGCTGATATGCTATGTGTTTGTTGGTTCAGATTGATATGTGTGCTTTCAGTAACCCTTGTATTGTTGTTTCATTATACGCCACCTTAAACAAAACTAGGGTTATATCTTTTCTCTACTTTCCATGTCGGCTGAGAAAATTCTGAGCTCCTCACGAAATCGATTGAAATTTTTGGCTGATAAAGCCTTGGTTAGAAAGTCCGCTCTTTGATAGTAAGATGGAACATGGTTGATGGCAAGCTTGCAGCTCCCTGTCCTTTCTCGAACGAAGTAGAGATCTATCTCTGTGTGTCTCATGCGAGTATGCTGAACATGATTCACAGAAAGCGAGATGGCGCTGAGATTGTCACACCAAATAATGGGCTTGCGAGTTGATTCGAACCCTAATTCCCAAATTAGGGTTTCGATCCAGGTGATTTCAGCAACTGTACTTGCTGTACACCTATACTCAACTTCAATGCTGCTTCTGGAAATATTGGGCTGCTTCTTCGTGCACCAAGAGATTGGATTTGGTCCCAGATAGACGCAATATCCAGAAATGGATTTTCTGTCATCAATGTCGTTTGCCAAGTTGGAATCACTGTAAGCGTGTATATTTATATCTTTGCTAGCTTTTAAATGCAACCCATATGTATTTGTCCCTTTGAGATATCTAAGAATTCGCTTGACGGCACTCCAGTGCTCGTTTAGAGGATTCTGCATGTACTCACATACGCTATTGACGCTAAAACATATGTCTGGCCTAGTAATAGTGGCATACTGAAGTGCTCCAACGATTTTGACATTATCAATAGGCTCACCTCTATTTTTTGACAACTGTTTATTGCTTGTCATGGGGGTAGGTAGTGGTTTTGCTTTGTCCATGATATGCCTGACCAGAATATCATTGATGTATTGCTTTTGCGATAGAAAAAATTCACTGTCAGTTTTTCTTTGGATGTTTATTCCTAAAAAATATTTCAATTCACCCATGTCCTTGATTGCAAAGTGCTTGTCCAGTAGCTCTATGATGTGGTTGATTTCCTGTTGATCATTTCCTGTAATGAGTATATCATCCACATACACAAGTATATATGTGCTCACGTGTTTGCCTTTTCTCAAGTAAAGTGAATTGTCTGATTTTGTAGCATTAAAACCCAAATGTGCCAGTGTGCTTTTAAGCTTCTCATACCATTCTCTAGAGGCTTGCTTTAACCCATATATGGCTTTGTGTAACTTGCAAACATAACCTTTATTCATATGATGATTGTATCCTTCTGGCTGTTGCATGTAAACATCTTCACATAATTCACCATTTAAGAAAGCATTATGGACATCTAGTTGTCTTATTTTCCAATTATTTTGAAGAGCTAGAGTTAACATGACCCTTATAGTAGTTGGTTTGATCACTGGGGAAAAAGTTTCAGTAAAATCAAAACCAAACTGCCGCGAATACCCTTTTGCCACCAACCTGGCTTTATACTTGGATACATTACCATCTGCTTCTCTTTTGATGTTGTAAGTCCATCTGCATCCCACAATATTTTTGTTCTTTGGTGGTTGCACTTGTGTCCAGGTCTTATTTTTGACTAATGCATTTATTTCTTCATCCATTGCATTTCTCCATTTTTCATGTTTGCTAGCCTGATCATAAGAATTTGGCTCCACCTCATTTAATTGAAAAATGTATAATTTAGGTTTAAAAATACCACTCTTAGATCTGGTAATCATGGGGTGTCTTATTTCCACATGTTGACTATGAGAATCTTCCAATTGATTATCATTGATGTTTTTTGTTGCATCTGTTTCTTGATTGTCATTGGACATATTTGCACTTTGATCAATATTTTGTCTGCTGCTTAACATGCTAGTATTCTGTTCATCATTTACATCAACTGGTGAGTAGCTGTTAACATTGTTGTCTGAACTGTATCCTGATTTGGTGCTAGATATAGATGCATCTTTGTCAACACTTTCTATTGTCTGACTGTTTCCTTGAACACATTCCGACAATTCTGGGATGTAAAAACCATGTGTTTTGTCATTGTTGATTTCACGATCCTGCTTTCTTTTGCCTGCAAATGGAAACACATTTTGATTAAACACAACATGCCTTGAAATATAGATTCTGCCTTGATTGTCCATGCACTTATATCCTTTTTGATTGTGTGCATACCCCAGAAAAGTGCATGGACTTGATCTCAGGCTCAATTTATGTCTATTGTATGGTCCGAGATAGGGATAACACAAACACCCAAAAACCTTTAAATGATCATATTTTGGTTTAACCTTAAAAAAAATTCATGTGGGCAGCCATTGTTTAGCACTTTTGTCGGCATCATATTAATAAGATATACTGCAGTGGCAAAAGCATCACTCTAGTATTTCAAAGGTAATGATGCTTGAGACAAAAGTGTTAAACATGTCTCCACGATATGTCCGTGCTTCCTCTCAACTAGGCCATTTTGTTCTGATGTGTGGGGGCAGGTAGTTCTGTGAAGAATTCCTTTTTGGCTAAAAAATTCTTTTAATGGTTCAAATTCTCCCCCACCATCTGTTTGCATTATGTTCACACATTTGTTAATTTGTTTCTCAACATGAGTAATAAACTGTGTTATAGCATGGCTAGTGTCAAATTTAGTTTTGAGAAAATAAATCCAACTATGTCTTGTGTGTGCATCTACAAGTGATAGATAATACCTGTGTCCTTGTGTTGAAGTGAGTGGTGCTGGTCCCCATAGATCTGCAGTAATTAACTCAAAGGGATTTTCATATATAGTTTCAAAAATTGGAAAAGGCAATTTATGCATTTTCCCCATTTGACAATGATCACATAAAGATAAATCAGATTTATTTGGGACAGAAATATTGTTTTGCATTAAGATGAGTTTAACTACATCATAACTAGGATGGCCAAGTTTACAGTGCCATTCATGAAACAACTTTACATCACTACCACTCTTTGTGCTAACATTATTTGACCAAATTCTCTCATTAGCAGCATCATTGTTTTGAATATTGCTGAATTTGTATAGACCATTGTCCAGCTTACCCTGTAACAATATTTTTTTATTTAATGAATCTCTAACAAGACATGATTTTGGGTGAAACTCAAAATATACCTTATTTTCACTAGCAAATTGTGAAACACTAATAAGGTTTTTCTTGATACTTGGTACTCTCAATAAATTGTTTAAATAGAATAGCCTTGTACCTTTTATACAGCCAGTACCAACATGTGTTATATTTGTAGCTTCACCATTTCCCATAAGTACAGTTTGGTTACCTGTGTATCCTTTGTTGCCCAGATTTAAATTCTGTAGGTTGGTTGTGATGTGATTTGTGGCACCAGAATCAGGAAACCATTCATCCATGTTGTAATCTTCTGTTTTAGGTGTATCATCAGTAGTATTATCTCCATTGTTTCTGGATTGATTGCTAGTTTGAATTATGTTAGCAATTGGTTGCTTGCTGGTTTGAGATGTTTGTCCTGCATTGAAATCTTCCTTATATCTGAAGTAACACTTGTTTGCCATATGCCCAAAATTTTCACAAATCTGACATTTGACTTTATTTGTATCCACTCCTCTCTCTGCCTCTGACTCTTTGAACATAGCCTCCTCTCTGACTTTGATTTTCTTGTCTGGGTTGATTTGATGCATTTTTCTGATTTCTGCTCTTTGATGCAACAGCATAATTGATATTATATTCTTCTTGTATTGATTTCCTTTGTTGAATCCTTCCCTCATGAGCAAGCAGAGCTGTGTGGATGTATTCAATATCAGGCAGGGTTGGTTGTGTGGCAATATATGTTATTAAAGACTCATAATCTTGATCTAACCCATTGGTTATCACTAGAATCTGCTCACTGATGGACACATTATGACCAACACCCTTTAATTTGTCACATAAATTTTTGATTTTGGCAAGATATTCTCTCATTGGCATATCATTTTTTCTTGCATTTTGTAATTCCCTTCTATATTGCATGACTTTTGCTGCGGATTGTGAACTGAAAATACGTTCGATTGCTAACCATATCTCATAAGAACTGTTGCATCCAACCATTTGTGACAGTAAGCTTTGACTAATTGAAGATAATAGCCATGATGATAAGAGATTATCCCGCTTTTGGTAGTGTTTGTAATCTGGATTGCTGACAATCTTGTCTTCTTTGTCAGTTATCATGATTGGTGGTATGATTTTGGTTCCAGCAACATAATCATCTAAGTCATATCCTTTCAAAGCTATTTCGACTTGATATTTCCATAAAACATAATTGTCTTCATCTAATGGTGTTGTGATAACTTGACTTTTAGGCTTTATCAAGATCTGATCCAAATTCTGGGGATTCATGGACTGGTTGCCTGAAGTGCTGATGTCATTCCTTCTTCATCAAGTGCCATGGTGATTCAATAATCTTGAAATGCCGATTTCTTGGTGTAAAGAATGACCGACAGGAATATTGGCGTGGCTATTTGAGAATAGCAGCCAAGAAACAAGAAAAGGTGGAAATTCAAAATACTTGTGATAGGTGTATATTACTGTTTCATGAAGAAGCAGTAATATGCATGAACAGCAGTGAAGAATCTTGCAAACAGAGGAGAAAAGTGAAGATAAAATTCTGATTTCTCTTTTAGGACGGCAAGAAATGGATATGGAACTGATATAACAGATTCTTGATGCGATTGAGAGAAAGGTATGCCTCCTCGATGATGATATTTTTCTGAAAGGAGCCAATATAATCTATATCTTTGAATTTCTTTGATTATGATTTTAGAAAGTTTTACCGTTTGGCTTTCTGCTCTGATACCATAAACAGAGAATTGAAGATATATTTTTTATTGATAATACGGCAGTACAAAAATTGATACAGAGAAATGATTTTATACATAATGTAAATGGGCCAAATATGCGAACCCATATGTATTTGGTAATCTGAAACAAATAGCAGTGAATACTCTTGGCCGTTGATCTTGATCCATGGCTGATATGCTTTGTGTTTGTTGGCTCGGATTGGTATTTGTGCTTTTAGTAACCCTTGTATTGTTTGTTTCATTATACACCTTATCGGAGTCCCCTATTTGAAGTTATAAAGCCTTATAGTCTTCCATCGATGATGATGGAAAAGGTTGGTGTTGTAATACATTCATAAATTAGCTCAATTAGCAAGGTAGGATATCTCATTAAATATAACATGTGGCACATGAATTCACGATTCACCATGTCATAAGCTGTTTCAAGCCAATTTTGATGCATATTTTGCTTTTACCCCTTTTTCTGCAAAATTCCTCACTTGTTAATGGGCTAGCAGAACATTCTCACCGATGTTCCTACCCAGAATGAGAGAAGATTGATTATCTACAATTAGAAAATGATTTTTTTTAATTCCATGGCAATGATACGATAGCTTTACAACTATTTTATATAAAACACTAGCATTTGCAACAGGCCTATAATCAGAAATCGTTTGAGGCTTATCTTTTTTACGGATCAGAGTGATAAAATTGTGATTTAATCCCTTTGGTAATTTCTTTGTATCAAAGATTTCTGATATAGCTTCCATAACTAGCGCCCTTCACTTCAACTCATAATGCTTTACTTCCTATCCTGATGTAGGAGTTTCCAGTGTAGTTTATAAAATTTAGAGGAGAAGCCATCTGACCCCTGACTCCTGGCATCTTCAATGGAAAATGATTTTACTTCAACTTCATCAACAAAGATTGATGAAGCTAAGCATTCTCTTCCACTATTACTATTTACATCCTAGTATAATTTGAGGAAAAAAAATAAGTTTATTTCACCATTGAATAAGGAGTAACAAAAGGCAACAACTTCCTCCTTAATTTTAATGTTGTCATAAACATAGTTTCCTTATGCATCGAGAAAGGGTTGAATATTACTGGTGTGCTGTCGCATTGACATTTTTGTGTAGAAAAACTTAGAGTTGGTGTCACCTTATTGCAGTCATAATACTTTGCTATGTTGTTTAAGAAACTAGTTGCTTTTGTAGTTGGTCAGTCAGCTTCAAACTTTTAAAATACATATTTTCGAATAGGGTATCATGCCCGCTCTGATAAAAGGCTATACCGAATTCTTCTTGCAATTGAGAAATTGAGTCCTCCTTAGCTCTTGTTTATGCTTTATTTCTTGTGGTTTGTATATGAATTTGTGACTAGTTTTCCCCCATATTTCAGAAGCATAACCCTCTCTGATACAGTGATCGTATCCGTGTACATAGCACCAGTTGTTAGCATATCTGAATAAAACTCCTTTTTGCACTTGATTTTGGTTCCTGAATCTGATTAATAAAGAGGTGTGTTCTCTAATCGCCGAAGGAAGTGCAATGGTGATGAATTGCAGAAACATGGACATGAAATCATAGTTAACCAGCACAATGTCTATATTCGTCGCAATTCCTCTTCGTCGCCACGTAAATTTACATTCCTGCATATAAAATTCAACCAAATCACATTTTAAAAGGCTTTTAAAAGGCATTTTTTAAAGATGTTTAAATAGATAAAAGGGACAGGCAATCCTTCATTTTTATAGTTTGGGTTGAGAGCATTATTAAAATCCCCCATGACAATCCAAGGCAGCCACATAGTTGAAGAATCGAGGCAAAGTAAGTCCCAAAATTTTGATCGCTCCGTAAAAGAGTTGCTAACATACACAAAAGTACAATTGCATTGTAGCCATCCTTTGTTAGAGATAAGAGCAGTAATATGTTGTTGAGACTTGACTATAACATCAAAAATCCACACACTTGTGTCAAACAAAACCAAAATCCTTTCTTTGCTAACGGTCTCATTGTCATGAAGAAAGCTCCATTGACAAATTTTTAACTTTAATTATCAATACATTCTGTACTTAATTTATTCTCAACTAAGCTTAGCATAGTAAGCAAGTGAGAATTAAGAAGCGTGAATACTTGAATGACTTTATTGTCATTATTCATACCTTTTATATTCCAAGTCATTGCATTTATTTACCCACCACAGTGTTCCTAATAGCTCTTTTAGGAGGATTTTAGCTACTAACTGTTATACGTCTAGTATACCAAAACAGAGAATAATCAATTATAAACTCGTCGCACAAGTTTATAACTCAGATTTCCACTACACTAGAATTCTGTATAAATTATTATAACAGTATGAATGTTGTAAATAGGTTACAACAACAGCGTTATACTATTTTGAACAAATTGTATAACCAGAATAAAGAATAGAATATAGAATAATGTATATAAATATACAAGTAGTCTAGAATTCGGATTCTGAAAAATGAGTTTTAAAAGTGATCAGTTTTCCTTCTTATTTATAATTGGTCTGTATCTCTTCTGAATAGTCGTGTCTGCACCTGTTTTCTCAAACAGTCGCGTCTGTACCTCTTCGTACAGTCACATCTGTTCACCAGCTACTGTTTCGCCCGCGTCTCTTCAGTCGGGTCGCACCCGCTCGCGCCGCATCTGTTTGCCCGCGTCCGCTTCAATCGGCTCACACCTGTTTGCTTCAAACGGGTCGCACCCGCTACTGTTCGCGCCTATTCAACCCGCTCGCTTCAGAAGTCGCACCTCCTCAGCAATCTGCGTCCGTCTTCACCTGCCCGCTTCTCTTCAAATCGCAGGCCCAGCCCAGTTTCAGACGAAGCCCAAAACCGTAAAACAATGGCCTAGCAAAAAGAATGGTCATTTTAGACCCGTACCCGATCCCGGTTCGGTTCGGTCGGTCGGTCGGACGGACGGTGGCGTGCGCGTGTGTGGTGGAGATGCATGATCTTCCTCCTCACAACGAAGCATACATTTGGGAACCCCAGGCCCCCAACCTCCTCATGAGAAAGCCATATATAAACCAATATAGCTTCAATAATTTGGCAATGTGGAACTTTGTATATTTCATTCATTTAATTTGTTAAGGAATTCCAACAATCCCCCACATGAATGATAATATACATATTAAGAATTTTACTGTTTTTTACTAAAACAGAGATGGCAACAATAGAATTTTCAAAAACTACTACTCACAACAGACCTGAACCGTTCAAGGGAGATGGTGATGATTTCTTGACATAGTAGAATCATATGTTGTTTTATCTCACCACACTTGGTCTGCAAAAGTACCTCGAGGAGGAGGAACAGATTACTGCACCAGGCAAGGAAGCAGAGGTGAATACGTGGAAGCATTCCGATTTTTTGTGCAGAAACTATATTCTGAATTGTCTCGACAAGGTGCTATACAAAGTATATCAGCCTTTAAAGACATCAAAAGAACTCTGGAATGCACTTACCACAAAGTATAAGACGCAGAATATCAGTCTTAAGAAATTCATTGTAGACAAATTTATGGACTACAAGATGGTTGACTCCAAACTAGTGACTGCTCAACTGCATGAATTGCAAATTATCATTCATGAACTCAAAGCGGAAGGTCATAAGGTTGGAGAATCGTTTTTGGTTAAAGCCATCATGGGAAAACTGCCGCCGTCATGGAGAGATTACCGCAATTATCTAAAGCATAAAAAGAAGGAAATCTCGTTACAGGATCTCATAGTCTGATTGAAAATTGAGGCAGATAACCGTGGAATAACAAAACAAAGCGATGAGGCATTTGTGGCTGAAGGGTCAAAGACCAAAAACAAAAGTGGAATTTCTAGAAGAAAAGGAAAGCTCCTGAAAACAAATCCAAAGACAATAAACAAACCAAGAAGTTTAATGGTGAATGTTGGGTTTGTGGCAAAATGGGACACGCCGCTAGAGATTGCAGACACAAGAAGGAACGCAACTCAGAGGCGAATATAGTTGACAACATGGAAATGGACGAGTCCGATTTCTCAGCATGATGGCCTATTTAAGGCAAATGTAGCCGTTGTTGGCAATAAAACTATGTATTTTGATTGTGCTGTTAATAAAATTGAAGTTTCTTATATGCTTGAACACGATATTTTACTATGGCATGATATATTAGGATACATAAATTTCCCAAAATTTTAGTTGCGATATGGCTTATGAATTGCTGGTTTTCTTTATGCCTTGAATTATTATCGCTATGCCAGAACTGGTTTTTACTTCTTTGACTATAACTTGTTCTTGTATGCTCACCGCTTACGCTTCAGCTTGAGAAATTGTTGCATTTTCACTTGTTTCAGGCACTTTAGGTTGAGAGGTCTCTGGTGTATCTTGTAGTATAGAAAAAGCATTCTGATCTGGCCAAAAATGCTACTCATAATATTCTGATGGTGTGTTGGAGCTTTTCCCTTGTTCATCTAATGAGGGTCAGTTGTATATTTGTTAGATGTCAAATTCTGATGCAATACATTCTGTGATTCAATCTGTATAGTAGGATCTACATTTGTATCGAAATGCTAGTTGAAACCGAATATATGTGTGGACTTTCTTGTGTGCTATGTTGTTTTGGCCAGCAAGTTTTAGTAACTGTATATAGTAGTGCAGTTAGCATTGTTATGGTCATAGACATTATAAACTAAGCATTGGTTTTTTGCTGTTCATATTCAATTTGAATAGTATCAACATCTCCAATATATAATTCCATGTCAATTTCAGTAGGATAATTGAATTGTACATCACCTTCAATCAAAACATGCACATAGTTCAGTCCAATTTCAAGTGCAGTAGTATCCATACGTATAGGATGGCCAAGCACACTAGTGATTCTACTTATGCCTTCATTGTTCTAATACTCGAGTTTTAAGTCTTTAAATCTAACTTATATAGGGACTATAAAGAATAAATCCTTAGTAGTACTTAATTACCCTGTTTCCATTTTTTGATGACCAAAATTTGGAATCCTTATATGGCCCTAATTAATAATTTTTGCATGGTCTGCAGAGTTGTAAAACTTGAGAAGCCGAAGCCATTATTTTTACAAGTGTGTGGCCTATGTTTTGCATACGGGCAAGCTTTGTAAATTTCATGCTCATAATCACTGTACTGGAAAATATATTTGTAGATGGATGTTTCTTTTATTTGCTACTCTTTGGTGGTATGGAAAATTAAATTTTGGTATTATACACTTTGTTTGTTTCCCGAAATCCATATTCATATGTAAATATATAACTTGAAAATTGGAAGCCATTATCCTGCTTTTTGGCAAAGTCGTGATACCAAAAGATCGATCGAAAACAGAAGATAGTTCGTGTCAAAGATTGGTTATACTTTGCTTCACTATGGATATCGCTGAATTTTGTCCGAGTCCAGATTGAGCTACAATTGATAGGACATGACAAGCAAAGCCATAGAAGTCAGCATCTCAAATTTCAAGTCAATCCGAGTTCATATGCTCTTGTTATGATCGATTCAATCTAAAGGAAACGGCCCAACTTTCGTATCCATCGTCATTGTTGATTTCGTATCCATCATCGAACTCCGGTTTGAATCGATCATGTTCGTATCGATCAGGTTTCAGCAACTTCGTATCAACGGAAGTGCCGCAGTTCATATCGGTCAAGTTCGAATCCATTGGCATCTCCCTACTCCGCATCCATCAGTGGATAACCAACTTCGTATCAGTCCACTCCCGTGAGTTCGTATCGATCGGGATTGGCCGTGTTCGAATTCATCGAGTTCGTATCGATGGACTTCGTACCCATCAGCAGAATATGCGCTTCGTAACGATCGACCGGTATCTGCTTCGCATCCATCATAGAAGCCTCTCTTCGTATCCATCAGGCAGCTGTTGTTCGTATCTATCATGTTACCTTACTTCGTATCCATCAAAAGGTTCAAGTTTGCATCGATTGACCTCGTATCCATTAAGAAGCTACATGGTTCGTATCCATCAAAGAAAGGCTTGTTCGTATCCATCGACCATCGGTGGTTCGTGTCCGTCAATAACTATTGTTCGAACCCATGAGTGAAGCCTTCATTCGGATCCATCAAGCTAGCAAGCCTAGGTGACGTGTCATCCCTTGACACGAACAAGTCAAGATATATGGAGTCGACGCAGTCAACTCGGAGCAAAGACTGGATTGAGGCGAGATTGCGCTCCACGTCATCAAGAAAGCGTGTGACAGCATCGATTCGAAGCAATCGATTCGAACAGCTCGATTCGAACCGAACAGCCACTCGAGAATACTCATTTTGTATCGACGATATCTAGAGATCTACTGATCCAAATGCCATGAAATTTTCACAGGAGATTGCACACGATACAAAGAACGCACACACCAAATTTCAGCCTAATTGGACATCATCTTGATCGATACGAAATGATTTCGTATCGATCACATATCGACTCGAAACTTCCTGGAATTGGTCGTGTGGGCCCCCTCACGTGCCAGAGCGAATCTCTCGAAGTTTGAGCGCAGTCTCGGCCTCCTACGCCTATAAATAGAGCCCCATAGCCTATAGAAAAAGGATCTTTTGACTCTCAAGCGCCCAGGCTCTGCTGGATCGAGATCTCCATCATCCTACACCATATTCTTGCTGTCAATTGCGAATTTTCAGTTGTAACTTGCTGTTGTTTGCTGTACTTGCTTGTAATCATTGAAATAGAAGCAATAAAACTGCAAAAAACTTCATAGTGGACGTAGGAAACACGTCGAACCACTCTAAAACGCTTGTCTACACATTTACTTTACTGTTGCTTGGAGTTTTTGTTAGATAATACTCATTTTCAATTTATATTCCTCATTATTATCTCTTCAAAGACTCCCGAAGAGTGTTGTGACCAATTTTGGTGCAAACACTTTGGTGCTTTCACTGAGAAAACCAAGATTTTCTCCTGCTCTTTGGATCTGTCATCGATACCGGATTGAATAAATCTAAGAGAGAGATCCATATCATCAAATCCAAGTTCCTTCCATTCTATCCAGATTTGCACAAAGTCTAGGAAAGGAATTCAACCCTCAAAATGGCTAGCACAAGGACCACCTCTAACGCTATCAATCAAGGAAAACAGGATAGACAGAATCCTACGCCACTACCTCTCTCTAACCAAGACGCTACTGGACACTAAGAACCATCAGGTCCGGTTACTAGGCAAGAGTTCCAGTTGCTACTCCAAGAGCTGACCCACAGTCGGTAACAACTAACAGAACAGCTACGCGCTAACGCTGAGCTGATAAACCAGCTGGATCGCCAGAAGTGAAGGAGATCCAAGAGAGACCATGCTTCTTACTCCTCCAGCGAAAGTTCTTCATCTTCTGACTATCATCATCGATCTCCACGACCCCGGCTAGATGGGAGTCGCATACAAGCTGCTGGAAATCAACCAGCAATGACCGTTGGACAACTGAGAGTTGGCCCATCGGTCAGTTTCCATACCGAACCCTCCTTCCGAGGAGGTGCCGCTCCTCACTATACCACAGAATACCGTGCCACTAACATCACGGTTGAACCAAGAGTCGATGCTCAAGATCAGTCGAATCTGGACCATCGTCATCATGGACTTACTCCTGAACCATACGTCCCCGAGGACTATGAGCCAAGAAGGCAAGATTCATACCGTCGACAGCATCCGGTCCAACCCCAGAATGTGGGATTCAATCACACTCCGGCGCAAGCTACACAGAACATACAAATGTCGGATATTCCGACCATGATACGTCAGATAATCCGTGAGAGCCAGGGTCTCACGAACAATGACTGGGGAATCTCCAGAAGTCAAACTCCTTTCACGGACAATATTCTTACTTCTGAACCCCCACGACGATTCAGGATGCCGACCCCACCCATGTACGAGGGAAACTCCGACCCCAACCAACATATTCTGAAATACGAATGGTCAATGGGCGCTGCCAGAGCTGACGATGTAGTGAAGTGTCGTAGTTTCCCCATATCCTTAGGGTCATCGCTACCATGTGGTTCACTCGACTGCCACCTCGATCCTTTTCCTCCTTTGACCAGTTGGCCACAAAATTTATCGAGCAATTCTGCATGCACGTTGCAAGACCAAAAGACGTCAACACTCTGGCCAGCGTCACCCAAGCCCCTGGAGAGATGCTCAGACACTACTTAGGGAGATTCCATGATGCATGTGTCAAATTCAGCAATCCAAATGATAACTCCATCTAAGGGGGTTGACCCCGATTCTGAGTTTGGCAACTGGTTGGCTAGAAAACCCCCTGCATCGTTGGACCGTTTCCACGCGAAGGCTGCTCAACTCCTGAGAAGGGAAGATGTGAAATAGTCTAGGAAGCAGACTGATGCAGGGACAAGCATTGAAGGGGTCCAAAGCAATGTCGCGATCAAACAATCCAGTGAGAGCTCCGGGAAAGTTCAGTTGAACGTTAAAAACAAACAAGCTCAGCGGAGAGAGAGCGTGAATCAAAATAGAAAACGAGATCAAAATCATGGCCCACAACGCAAGAATCCCATGTTTGACAGTTACACTCCTTTGAATACATCACCGGAGAACTTGTATTTACAAACCTGTAATACAATTCAATACAAAAAACTTGCACCAAAACCGTCGTCAGAACGACAAATTCAGATGGGAAAATTTTGCAGGTTCCATGAAAGCTACGGGCACGATACAAATGAGTGTCGTCACTTGCAAGATCTCGTAGAAAAATTGATCAGAGAAAGGAAGCTGGAACAATTTGTGCGGACGCCGCAGCCTGGAGGAGCGGTCCTATCAAATCAAAACAATGAACCCAATCGACCGAGACAGGAGAACTCTACCTGTCCCCGCGGGAGATCGGTGATAAACGCCATCAGTGGCGGACCCACTTTGTCAGGAGCCTGGAACGACGAGGATCTTCGTCACTGTTACACATGACAGGCTTTATCAAATCCATGAATACTTTGCAATTTCCTTTGCATTTTGAAGTTTGAATTTGTAATAAGGCACTGACTTTGCCATGTTTTTCCGTTCCAGTAATAAATTACTATCTGTTCAAGCTAGAGCTGTGACTCACCGAATGCAACATTCAACAATCACGACGCACGAAGAGCTAAGTTCCATCGAACAATGGAATTTATTCAAATAGTGAGTGACTGTGATACGACCGGCCACTCACTAAGTGAAACCTCAGCTCGGGGGCAAGCCATCACATCAAAGGCTGAATTGGACCGACACACGACAGTCCTGTAATCAACTCTAGGTTCCTGTAGTGCGAACCGGAGTATAAATACTAACTCCACTTTCCCAGAGTGCGAATTGGAGTATAAACATCAAATCCATCGTTCCCAGAGTGTGAACGGACTCCAAGTTCCCAAAGCGTGAATTGGAGTATAAACATCAAATCCATCGTTCCCAGAGCTTGAACGAACTCCAAGTTCCCAGAGAGTGAATTGGAGTATAAACATCAAATCCATCGTTCCCAGAGTGTGAATGGACTCCAAGTTCCTAGAGCGTGAATTGGAGTATAAACATCAAATCCATCGTTCCCAGAGTGTGAACGGACTCCAAGTTCCCAGAGCGTGAATTGGAGTATAAACATCAAATCCATCACTCCCAGAGTGTGAACGGACTTCAAGTTCCTAGAGCGTGAATTGGAGTATAAACATCAAATCCATTGTTTCCAGAGTGTGAACGGACTCCACTTTCCCAGAGTGCGAATTAGAGTATAAACATCAAATCCATCGTTCCCAGAGTGTGAACGGACTCCACTTTCCCAGAGTGCGAATTGGAGTATAAACATCAAATCCATCATTCCCAGAGTGTGAACGGACTCCACTTTCCCAGAGTGTGAATTGGAGTATAAACATCAAATCCATCGTTCCCAGAGTGTGAACGGACTCCACTTTCCCAGAGTGCGAATTTGAGTATAAACATCAAATCCATCATTCCTAGAGTGCGAACGAATTCCTAAAAAGCTCAAATAGGTGTGATTGACCATCTATCGGTTGACTCCAAGTTTCCAGAGCATGAATTGGAGTATAAACATCTAATCCATCGTTCCCAGAGTGTGAACGGACTCCTAAAAAGCCCAAATAGATGTGACTGACCATCTATCGGCTAACTCCAGATTCCCAAAGCACGAGTCGGAGTACAAACATCAATTCTAGGTTCCCAGAGTGCGAACCAAAATGCAAATGCTAACTCCAGATTCCCAGAGCCCGAGTCGGAGTACAAACATCAATTCCAGGTTCCCGGAGTGCGAACCAAAATGCAAATGCTAACTCCAGATTCCCAGAGCGTGAGTCGGAGTACAAACGTAAATTCCAGGTTCCTCGAGCGCGGACCAAAATACAAATAATAACCTTAGATTCCCAGAGCGCGAGTCAGAGTACAAACATTAATTCCAGGTTTCCGGAGCGCGAACCAAAACATCAATGCTAGCTCCAAGTTCCCAGAGCGTGAATTGGAGGATAAACATCAATTCCAGGTTCCCGTAGCGCGAACCCAAACATGCATGCTGATTCCAAGTTCTCAGAGCGTGAATCGGAGCATTAACATCAATTCCAAGTTCCCGAAGGGCGAACCGAAAAATACAAATGTCAACTCCAAATTCCCAAAGCGTGAAGTGGAGTATAAACATCAATTCCAGGTTCCCGAAGCGCGAACCAAAATATACGTGCTGACTCCAAATTCCCAGAGTGTGAATTAGAGTACAAATACCAAGTCAAAGTACCCGGAGTGCGAACTGTGTTACAAACATTGATAACTCTCGAATTCCCAGAGTGCGAACCAGATTATCGATCCAGATTAAAGTTGTTACGGTTCCATCGACGAGCCTCGAAAAGTAGTGAAATATGCAGTTTAACTATCAAGTCCATATATGTAAGAATGAAGCTCATCGAAGTCATGCTATCGAGAGTTCAAATTTTCATATCCATCAAGACACGGATTCGAATCTATCATCGGGAACTTGTTCGAATCCATCAGGATAGGTGTTCGTATCGATCCCGGGGGCACGCTTCGAATCGATTGACAAGTTCGGATTAATCCAAGGAGAAATATCACTATCTTCATCGTTTCGAACGCAAGCCCCCAGATCGATTCATTCTTCACCTTTCCATCTGACCGAAGATTCCCATCGGTTCAAAGTGGACAGTGAAAACATTGACTCGAAGTCCATGTTCGCGTCAACAAGTTCACAACTCCATCCACTGCACATCGATACGAATAGAGATTTCATATCCATCATGACTTGTGCACTGCCCATCGATACGAACGACAATTTCGTATCCTTCAGTATATAAACATTAGCATCATTACGGACAACACAATAAAGACCTGATGGAGTCATTAGCATCAATGCGAATGAACATTTTACATCCACCGAATTCTCCATTACCGATTCAAAGTCAATCTTTCAACCTTCTATATCGATTCAGGAGAGGATCGATACGAAGGAACTTCCTAAAACAACTGACAAACGTTGTTACAAATCAAATTTCACATCGATTCAGGAGAGGATCGATACAAGAGGGTAGTCCTAAACAACCATCAAGCGTCGTTTCAACTCAAATTTCACATCGATTCAGGAGAGAATCGATACGAAATTTGATAACAAACTAAACAGACAACGACTCGTGAACACTCAACGTTAACGAGAGTCAAGTTAACATACATGCATGTATATCGGATTAATATTCGATTTTAAACATTCACAGGGATCGAATACTCATCTCATTACGATTACAACGACAAAAAGCTACGCACTATCATGCAGCGATCAGTTATATCAACGCAAGGTTACAACCTTCCACAAAAGAGCAATGATTGTTCAAAGAGAAATTGCAGCTTTTCAAAGCATGTCATGTTTCCACAAGACGTACTTTGGGGGGCAAATGTTATCCTGCTTTTTCGAAAAGCCGTGATACCAAAAGATCGATCGAAAACAGAAGACAGTTAGTCTCAAAGATTGGTTATACTTTGTTTCACTATGGATATCGCTGAATTTTGTTCGAGTCCAGATTGAGCTACAATTGATAGGACATGACAAGCAAAGCCATAGAAGTCAGCATCTCAAATTTCAAGTCAATCCGAGTTTATATGCTCATGTTATGATCGATTCAATCTAAAGGAAACGACCTAGCTTTCGTATCCATCGTCATTATTGATTTTGTATCCATCATCGAACTCCGGTTCGAATCGATCATGTTTGTATCGATCAGGTTTCAGCAACTTTGTATCCATGGAAGTGCCGCAGTTCGTATCGGTCAAGTTCAAATCCATTGGCATCTCCCACTCCGCATCCATCAGCGGATAACCAACTTCGTATCGGTCCACTCCCGTAAGTTCGTATCGATCGGGATTGGCCATGTTCGAATCCATCGAGTTTGTATCGATGGACTTCGTACCCATCAGCAGATGATATGCTTTGTAACGATCGACCAGTATCTGCTTCGCATCAATCATAGAAGTCTCTCTTCGTATCCACCAGGCAGCTGCTGTTCGTATCCATCATGTTACCTTACTTCGTATCCATCAAAAGGTTCAAGTTCGCATCGATTGACCTCGTATCCATTAAGAAGCTACATGGTTCATATCCATCAAAGAAAGGATTGTTCGTATCCATCGACAATCAGTGGTTCGTGTCCATCAATAACTACTTTTCGAACCAATGAGTGAAGCCTTCATTCGAATCCATCAAGCCAGCAAGCCTAGGTGACGTGTCATCCCTCGGCACGAACAAGCCGAGATGTATGGAGTCGACACGGTCAACTCAGAGCAAAGACCGGATCTTGGCGAAGATTGCGCTCCACGTCATCAAGAAAGCACGTGACAGCATCCATTCGAAGCAATCGATTCGAACAGCTCAATTCGAACTGAACAGCCACTCGAGAATACTCATTTCGTATCGACAATATCTAGAGATCTACTGATCCAAATGCCATGAAATTTTCGTGGGAGATTGCACACGAGACAAAGAACGCACATACCAAATTTCAGCCCAATTGGACATCATCTTGATCGATACGAAATGATTTCATATCGATCACAGATCGACTCGAAACTTCCTGGAATTGGTCGTGTGGGCCCCCTCACGTGCCAGAGCGAATCTCTCGAAGTTTGAGCGAAGTCTCGGCCTCCTACGCCTATAAATAAAGGCCCAAAGCCTACAGAAAAAGGATCTTCTGACTCTCAAGCGCCCAGGCTCTACCGGATCGAGATCTCCATCATCCTACACCATATTCTTATAGTCAATTGCGAATTTTCAGTTGTAACTTACTGTTGTTTGCTGTACTTTCTTGTAATCATTGAAAGAGAAGCAATAAAACTACAAAAAACTTCATAGTGGACGTAGGCAACACGCCGAACCACTCTAAAACGCTTATATACGCATTTACTTTACTGTTGTTTGGAGTTTTTGTTAGATAATCCTCATTTTCAATTTATAATCCTCATTTTCAATTTATATTCCTCGTTATTATCTCTTCAAAGACTCCCAAAGAGTGTTGTGACCAATTTTGGTGCAAACAGAAGCCATTGTGATTGAAGTTGATTTCAAGCAATGCAGCATTGATATAAACTGCCGTACATATGAATTAAATTGTTCAAAATCATATTTCAAATTTTTAAGCAGGGACATACATTATCATAGTAGAATAATGAGCTATGTTAGTTGGAAGTGATGACTTTATTTATCCAATCAAGGTACACGTAAGCAAACACATCAAGACACTCAGATAACTCTTGCATTGCAATTCCTTTTACAAAATATCAAGTTCATGGTGCTTCGACAGTCATCTAAAATGTCCTATTTTGTCAGCGTGTCAAGTTTTTTTATTCTATATCTCATCATCCATGTAGTTGGGTAATAAATAGACTACATTCAAGGTGTTCTTTCGTACAAAATTGTTAAGAGCTACAGGTTGGTAAATAGTGTTTGTTGTTATTCAGAAAACAATTCATCGGATAGTGCAAGTGTTTATATAGCTCTACGTTTACAGCAGTTTGATCATATGAATTTGTTTAGAGTAAAAATCTTTATGAGGTAGATGGAATATTAAATGTTAGTTGTGGTTGATGTGAAGTACCTGTTATATGAAATTTGATCATTACGACAACCATATCGCATGGGATGTAAATTTTCCATTGTCTCTCTTTGTTCTATGAATATGGAGAACTGTCAACTATTATGTTTACCAGTAACGTGCAAAAACATTGAACAAATTAAAGTAGTTGTACATATAAACTAATTAATTTTATTTAGTCCCACATCACCTAAAACATCTTCATTGGTAGTGTATATAAGCTAAGAGAGAAAACAGTGGATTGATGTGTTACGTAGAACTTATAAAATTGTGATGAAGTGGTAAGTGTAGATGAAGTCAAGTTCGCATGGTAGTTGAAAAATGATATTTATGTTTTACAATCTTTATTGATGGAAATGGCATTTTCGGAATTTCAAAAATACACGGTTGAAACTAATGGATAGATTTATCATTATTAATAGTAGAGATAATATATTTCATACGTACAAATGGTAGCCAAGTTTTGTCTATAAAACCCTTAAAATTGTTGTGCAGAGGCCTTCTCCAAAAAAATATAAACAACTAACTGTTACTCCCTTGTTTGCAGCAATATCTAATAACGACTGAGGCAGTTGCCCCTTTAATCTGTCCCCTTTTGAACTGCAAAGTCTTTCAGCATTTCAGCCCATGACTTCAACCATGGTTTCTGGTATCGTCCCTCACTCGATGACATCTAGTTCGCTGTCGCATGTTGTGGTCCATATCCTCACCCCACCGGCGGTGGAAAGCCTGAAATATTTGGTGGTTCGACGAGACCTGAGTTATTGTAATCGGTCCTCCCACTTATGTATGTGTAGACACACATACATACATAACCTTTTGATGCACACAAATGGTTTTATTTAGACAGCATGCTCAAATACTAAGGGAGTAATGTAATGACCCATAAGTTAATCACTTTGACTTTGAATATCTAAATAATGGATTTTATAACTTAGAGAAACCCTTTTTAAATAATAACCAATGATGGTGATGTGTTTTGAAATTTGGCTTATAAAAATAATTAGTTCGAAGAAACATTGTAAATGTGACCAGAAATGTTTTTCGAATTTTCGACTTTTCATTCTTTAAAAGTTGTCAAAAACATTGTGAATATTCTAGTATACATTTACACATACATATACTAAATAATATATATATAGTTAAATTATATATGGTATATATTCATATACTTAAGTAAAAGGGAGTGAGATCCGACCTTTTATTCAAAAATTTAAACAAAAATAAAGTAGGAAATAATGTCACATTTCGTCATATCATTGGTACAATGAAATTCTAAACGTGATGGTCAAAATGAGGGTTACATGACTTGCATGTGGAATTGGCAAGGGAGGAGGGTGGTGATGATGTGGAGATAAATGAGTGAAGGATATGTAAGGAAAGGCATTTTAGTAATACACATGTTCCACTTTTTGTAAGAACAAATCTCTCATTTTTTCCTTCTCATTTTTTTCCATTTCATTTCTTACTTTTTAAAATTCCATCACCATCCATAAGCTTCTAAAACCTTTTTGATGGCTTCCTAAGTTTTAAAATTTAAAAATCCATTCTTTTCACTTCTTCCTTAAACAAAATCACTAAAGTTCATTTATTTCCCTTCTGCACCTCCTAACTAACCAAAACAAGGCCATATATCCTTATACCAATCATGGCCAAGCCCACCTTCATCTTAGTCGAACCATCTAGGCCCCTTTAGGTTTCGAAATTCTATCTTGTGTAAGTGGAATCCAAGTTCAAGTGTGGGTTGAATTTCGTTGTGTAACAACCCTGTATTTTTTGATTATTTTAATTGTATATTTTAGTTCTTTTTATTGGATTTCTGATTTAAAAAACTTTATATTATTTATTAAAATGAATAAAAAAATTATTGTAAATATAAATTTTGATTTGTATGTGAACTATATGTAACGACCCAACTTCCAAACTCCAGGAAGTCGCATCGTTAAAAAGAAAGAAAGGGATAGAAAAGAGAAAAGAAAGGAAAGAAAGAACTGCAACATCAGAATCTCACAGCGGAACGAATAAATTATATTATATCACATAAAAACTTTGCATAGTATCATATACATCAGAGTTTTACAGCCAATACAACACAAACTAGATAGTTATAAACATCTGTCTAGTGATTACAATTCAAGTATATCAGAGAAAAACAGATACAACTCAAACACAGCGGAACCACTAAATATATCTACATGCTGAAGCCTCCTACTCCATTATCTCCTCCAGAACTCGTCAAAGCAATCCTGAATCACTTGCCTACTCATACATAATATGAGTACCCAAGAGTTTAATAAAAAAAAAAATAAACACTCGGGTTAGACAGGGGTCTGGTGTGAGTAAACGGGTTTAAAGGTGGCTTAATTTTAGAAAATCCTTTGAAAACCAAACGGTATCACATAAGACTTCCCACACATAAACATGGAAAAGTTTTTACCTTACGCTAACCAAAACATTTGATAGGAAATCCAGTGATATTATAATAGTGTCTAGGATTTTCAAAATAAAATACAGAAGTAGCTGTAATACTTACATCTCACGTTCCAACATAGTTCGGCACAATCAAAACCGTACAGGCACTTATTGGATTTTGGATTCCATCAATGGCAGGGCTACTGGGTTCCGCCCGTCACAGTACGTAGCCTAGATCACCGTACCGAGGAGTACGCCCGCTCCCCTGCAACACAAGGCCGGAACCATTCCTTACTGAACATTTCGGAACAAGACCACCCCGACAGTTGGAGCTCACAACCGTCCATACAGCCGAAATAAAAAGGGACCTCTAGACAAGGGTAAATCTCACTCTCAAGTGGGGGCTACCCACGAAGCCTTGCTGCACCTCCCCTGTTTTATCCACTCCCGGTTTATGAGGCTTGAGGCTACGATTACTTTTATAGAACACATTTATCTTAGAATGCTCATCGTCCACCTGATGATGTTCTGAAAGCATTCAATCCATACAAGTTCGTTCCGGGTTCGAACGAAACCGAAGGCATTATCTCGTTACACTTGTATTGGAATCACCCTCAGAGTTAACAACGATAACCCTTGCACTCTGAACCACCATCTCGAACCTATAAGTACTATTCCATCAAACTCATTACGGAATCACCCACAGAGTTATACTGACGTATAGCCCTTACACCTCGAGTCTTCACTTGCTCCACTTGGATTAACGACCTAACGTTTAATTGGAATCGATGTGGTTTTCGGATATCCAAATATGGAAACCCGATACCGGTCTCACCGAAACCAAACGTCATTTTAATGTCCAAGTTATACTTAAGGGTTTTAACCAATTAACTCATTTCATTAGTATCTATTTCACACAGATAGATAAACTACATATTCTCATCATAACAGATAACCCATAACATTATCACAACAGATAATCATCACAACAGACAATCATCACAATCAAAATAATCCATCATACTATAACTAACTATCCATATCCTATAGATACTACTCATCTCATTTCTAAGATCACAACCATTCAAAGGTATACCAGTATCATCCATAAGCAATGATTTATTAACCATAAATTATAATTAATTTAAAATGAATTAAATTAATTACTTCTATCTTTAATTAATTTAAAATAAATTAAATTAATTACTCACCTATAAATCTTGCTTATAAATCTATTGATTAATCAACCTAGTTAATTAATCATTCATTTAGTATTCAACTTGATTAAACATCTATAATTAATCATCCACTAATTACAATAAGTAATTAGTCTTAAATAAATTTTATAAAATAAATTAACCTTAATCATAAATAATTAACATTTAATTACTTCATTTATTAATTAACTATAATTAATTACATTTATCCTTAATTAATTACAATTAATTAATTACTTAATTAATTAATTATTACTTAATTAAACAATTCTTAATTACATTATTAATTATAATAATTAATGATCTCTAATTAATATTTAAATTACTTTATTTAATATTAATTACATTTAGTAATTAATCTAAAACTAAAATACAATTATTAATCACCTTGATTAATACTTAAATCCAGAAATTAACTACTCTTAATTACTTATTAATAAATTAATTATCCAATAATTAATTATCTTTATTAATTAATCCTTGATTAATTACAAAAGTAATTATCCAAATTACTTTATTAAAATAAAACATCTTTCCATAATTATAATTTAGCAATTATTACTTCTCTAAGTAATCCTGCTCCATAAATTACATTAAGTAATTATTATCATTAAATTATTAAATTATTTCTTAAATTAATTAAACTAAATTAATTAATTTAGACAAAACACATTAACAGAATTAATTACAATGAGTAATTAATCCCTTAATTACTTTTATAAAGTAATTATACTTAACAAATTACAATTGATTACCTTCAATTAATTAATCTAATTAATTTATCAAAATTAACCACCTTGATGAACTATTTAATTATCCTTAGATAATTATCTTATTTAATTAACAATATTTCCATTAATTACTTACGTAAGTGAATTATCTTAGATTAATTATTCATTAATCATTTCTAATTATAAATTAATTCAAGTTATTATTTAAAATCAAATAAATAAGTAAATTCTTAATTATTTCTAAAATAATTCAAATGTATTTAAAACAAAACAATCCTAAATTAAATTCAACTTCCATTTAAAAATTTAAGATTTAAAAATGTTTAACCATATAAACAATATCCAAATTTTAAATTAATTTATAAACCTAAAGATAAAGAACCATCATTATTACATAAGAAAAGTTTAAAAATCTAAATTACTTAATTTTTCTAAAGAAATCAAGCTTTTGAAAATAGATAGATTATTTTAACTTTTCAATTTAAAGTTAAACATTTTATAATTTTATTTAAATACTTAAAGGAAAGAATTCTTTTAAATTTAAACCTTATTTGAAATCATATTCATATTTAAATTCTACTTAAAAACATTTTCTGTCCAATATTTAAAAAAATTCAAAACTGTTTTAAATTCAAACTGGTTTCAAAGTAAAACTGAAATCATACTTTAACTTGATTTCAAAACTAAATTTAGATCTGGCTTAAAATTTAAAATTTGCATTTTTAAAACTTTGAATTCAAAAATACTCTTGAATCCAATTCAAACTTACACCTAAATTTGAATCTTTATTTTAAAAATTGAATTCCCTTTTAAAATTTTTAAAAAGAAACAAAACTAGTTTAAATAAAAATCTGGATTCACTAAACCCGAAACTTAATTTACCACTATTTTCAAATTTAAATTTAAATCTTACTTAAATTTAGATTCATCATTTTTAAACTTTGGAATTCATAAGCTTACTTGAATTTAATTCAAACCTACACTTGAATTTAAATCATTGTTTTTAAAAAAAAATGAGTTTCCCAGATTTTTAAAAAAACACAACACTGCTCAGGTTACAACCTGTTCTCAAAAACCCGAGACCACCATCTAATCACTTCGAGTTAAAACCCTACTCACTTCGAGTCACAACATAAACTGCACGAGAGTGACTTCGAGTCACCAAAACCCTGCACCACCAAAATTTCACCAGAGTCCAATATCCACTGTGCAAATGCACCACTGCTCCGGCGACTTCCAGCTACCTTCACCAACCTCTCCAAGACTCCATCCATCCCTCGTCTTGATAACATCCATTAACAAAATCCTCTATAGCTTGAAAATTTGAATCAAGCAGAATCAGCAACCTGGAAAGCTTCACAAAGAATATGCCAAACCTGTCAACCCTCTTGACAACCCACTCCGACCATCTTATGATCTCCAACTCCGGCCATTGCTCCACCTATACCCCCTCTGCCAAACCCAAAAATATGGCAACACTCGGATCACTACAGAGTACAGGAAGTTACAAAACCTCTGTTGCTATAAAACTAGGGATTCATACCTGAAAAACCCTACTGTCATCGCCACCATTCTCTGACCATCTTCCCCTTATTTCCCCACTCTCTCTAGTCAAACTTACAGCCCCAGAAGGAATTCCAGATTCCAAAATCTATCATATGATCAGATACCCCCAAAATACCAAAATACTGCACAGTCCTTAGTCACTAACAACACAGAGGATTTTAAAACTTGATGCTTGTTTTTAATATCCATGTTTTTAAACATGAATTAAAGTTTTAAACTTGTTTGAATAATTTTAAGATGTTGACAATCATACTTTTTGAAACTATTTCTGTTGTTATTTATTTTCAGAAGTAACAGATTTTACTTTTCTAAATTAAAATTTTACAAACCTAAATCTATGCTACACAAACACAAATTTGTTTACATAATAATTCCTAACTAAGATTCAGTCATATAGAAATGGATTTGTATTTAAATCCTAGTAAGAACAGTAGCAAGTCTGTAGAAATTCACATCACACTCATCTGCATATTCAAGAATGTATGCAGGCATAATCACACAACAGTCAAGCATATATATAAACTCATGCACAAATAAATTTTTAAACAACCTATAAAATTGAGGTTACTCACTAAAAAGAAGAGAACAGAGCAGTTTTAATTACCACTGTTTTAAATTTTCTTATTTAAAAGGCATTTTGAATTAAACTTTAATTTCTGCAAATCTTGATAGCTTGGTTTTTAAAAGAAGAAACTGTTTTTAAACATAGATTTACTCACCTTCAATTGAAAAGCAGAAAGCAGTCCAGATACAATTCATTTCCAGGAGCCTGAATTCCATTGCATTGATTGAATCTGTGCTTGCTCCTCATGAATTACTCTGTTAATGTTGAATCTGAGCTTGCGTGCTAGTTGAAGTTGA
The DNA here is from genome assembly GCA_030765085.1 of Allium cepa. Lineage (NCBI taxonomy): Eukaryota > Viridiplantae > Streptophyta > Magnoliopsida > Asparagales > Amaryllidaceae > Allium > Allium cepa. Next base: position 39,626,414 of record CM060931.1, read on the forward strand.
TTATAACATATTGTTTGCAGGCTTTGAAACTGCATGTAGACCCAACTTCTATGCTTGAATTAGAGTTGAAGTTGAGATTGAACTTTGTTTGCAGACCTTATACAGTTTTTGATATTTGCAAAATATTGATTGAATTTGGGTTGTGGAATATAGAGTAAATTGGATTTTCAGTTTTATTAAATCTGAATTTAGATTCTTCATAGAAGATAATGTGTTTGAAACAAAAAGATTTGTTTAAGTTCTTATCTAAAATAATTAATTCAATATTGATTTAATAATGTCACTTGTTATTTAGATATGAAGATTAATTACAAGTGTCCATTTAAAAACATGAATGCTTAACACATGTATGATTCTAATATAAAAATAAATTTCTTTGTTTAAAAATGTTTTAATTTAAGATAAAACCATTTCTAATTTAATTTAAGATGTTTTATATGTTTTATTTATATTTAGTCCTTAAATGATTACAAATGAATTATCTTTACATATTTTAATGTTTGCTTGAATATTTTTAAAAATTTACTTAAAACTAATTTTCAAAAGAGAAAATTTTAAAAAGGAAAGAATAAATGTTGAATTCATTTTATTCCAAAGTTTTCAAATCAACATACTATACTCTAATATAAACAATGAAACTAAGTTTATTTCAAAACAATTTTACTATAAAACAAAATAAACTTTGATTATAAAATACAATTTTTAACTATTATATATTTATAACAAAATATTTACTTTAATTTCTTTTGAAACTATAAGATAGATTTATAAATTGACTTATGAAAAGTTCCAATACTAATTTCAATTTAATTTATTCAATTCATAAATTATACACCTACATATTATAAATTTGAAAATATCCTTTATTAAATTTAAAATTAAAATCAAAACTTCTATTTACAATGTATACACATATATACATTATAAATAAAATATTTTTAAATCAGCTTAGAAAGAAAATTTTATCATTTAAATATTTTTAGCATTTTAAAATAATAGGATTCTCAAATTCAATTATTATTATTATAAATTTTGAAAAGAATATCATTTATCCAAACCAAATAATTATAAATTTTCAAAAGAAAATTATGTTTGAATTAGATTATTAAATCAATATTTCACATTTTAAAATAATTATAAATGAAATTATTAAATAAATATTGCCCAAATTTCCGGGACATCACACTATAATTCCAAACATGAATAAATAGAATATTTTTCAAAACTGAGAATTTTGATCAATATGGTCAAACTTTGACTTTCAAATTTAAAAATTTAAAAGTTTGAATTTTTGAATTTTATCTTTTATTATGAAAGTAAATAAAATTTTAAGAATATTGATTTTCGTATCATTAAAATCCGATTAATATTGTGAAAGTTATGTTTTTTACAATATTGTGCGTAAATTGTTTTATTTAACAAATTTGTTTATTTTAATTTATATAAAATATATTTTTGTTTGTAAAATAATATTCTAATTTGTGTAACATGATATGTTATGCATATGTTTTATTTTTAAAACATTTTTAAAGTATAGTTATAATTTCAAACGTTGATTGTATATTGTGTTCAATTTCTAAATTCTAGTTTCAATTAATTAAAGAAATTCTATATTTATTTTTCTATTTTCTTAAAATCTTATTTTATTTTCATTTACATTTTATTTTGCTTAGCATTTATTTACTTGACTTTTATTTGTTTAGAAGTGTTCTTGAAATTTTCCAAAGTCGGTTGAATTTTATTTACAATTTATAATTCTAGTTTCCATTAAATAGAGTATTCTCTTTATTTATTTCCTACTTTTCCTAAAACTATTTATTTATTTTTCATAATATCTATCTCTACCTTATTTTTATTTAGACATTCATTTATTAATTAAATAGTAAGTGTTTAGATCCTTATTTATTTCTTGGAAAGAAATTTCAAATATACATATACGTTATTGCATTAAAAGGCATATCTTTAAAATGTATTTATTTAACGTTATCGTATTTATTTGTTTGTGAAAGATTCTTGTATACGCTTTTCTTTACTTTATAGGAAACGCATCAATTAAGATACGTTACCTGTTTCTAATTTTGGGCAAACGTTACTTTGATTTCCTACCTTTTTATCTTTCCATCCCTTGATTTTTTACCATAACTTCTCCACAATTTGTGCCGTTCTTTCCTTAACCTATAGCCGTGAGTTTCTTTTCGTTATTCACGTAAAAACACCTCTTCTCATTTCATCATTCACGCAAGTTCAGATCTGAGAAAAAACTTTGGTAATGTCTTCTTCTTTTTCTACATTTTCTTTTCATTTTTTTTTTTTTGATTTTTCTATTAGATTTTGCCTTGCCTCTTCATGTAATTGCTTGGCCATAGCGCTCCACCACCTCCACTGACCAACTCCACCACCATCCTTGGCCACCTCAACCTCCTCCCCCTCTGTCCAGTCAAGGCCGTGACCTTGCTTATGATGGTTGCACCATAAAAACTCCACAAACACAACAATACTGCCTAGCCGAGCCTTATGTTGTCACCACCTCTTCATTTTTCACCTTGGCCACCTCCATAGCCGCCGCCTGCTCCTGCACCACCTCTGGCCGCAACTCCAGACACCACCTGACCTTCACCTTGCATAGCCGAGCCCACATCCACTTAGGCCAAACCAAAGTTTGCTCAAAAACCCACTTCTTTTGCCTACCCCTTGATCTTCTTGCATGTTGTAACTTCCACCACTTCAACTACTTGCTAGCCGTGCCTATATGAACTTACACCCGACCCAAATCACCACTGTGGCCGAGCACACAAGACCCCTAGGCCGAGCATATGATGGTTGAGGCAATGGTCAAATTAATTTGTTCATTGTTGCTTTTATTTTAAATTGTTTCCATATGCATTCTATGTTGAAATAATATTCATATTGTCTTGTTCTATTGGTTGTGTACAAGATCAATAATCTTGGTTCTCTCTCCACTTGAACCAAAAGTCATATCGTTCTTTCTGGAATTCGTTTGTGTTGTTTGATCTGCTAACTCCAGCATAAAAAGGTGAGTAATCACACCTGACATTTATATTTATATGATCGTTAATTGATAGCAAGTGAAAGTGTAGAAATTATTACATCATGTTATACCTACCCATGTTATAAATTATATGATGTTAATCATGTTTATTTATCTGTCATATCATCTGATACTACTATATGTTGTTATACTGTTCATTTTATTTTGATCATCACCGCAAGTTCTCTGTTAGTATAGGAATCACCATGGGTTGAAATGATACATACCCGAACGAACTTTAGAATAGTGAAAAATCATTATGGGATGAAATGATAGGCCTAAACGATTTTTATTTATCTTATTTTAACTTGAAATTGCGGGTTTGAAATGATAGAATCCGGATTTTCTTTGTAAACTATGGATTGAAATGATAAATATTCGTATCACTTGACCTAGGTTAGAAAACTATATACAGACCCGTGGTTAATTTTAAAGTGTTTTGAATATTTTTTAAGTATTTTTAAAATGTAAATTTATGATTATTTTATTTAAATAGAATTTTAAAAATGTTTTAAATAAATAATTTATGATATTTCTGTAAGTTAAAAATGCTGAATAAATGAATGGTTAAATTGAATTTTTGAAATATAACTTAAATTTGTAAATTTGGGCTTTGGCTTTTAAAAATGACATTTAAGTTATATAAATAAAATGAAAATTATATTATATTTGCAAATTAGTAACAAAAATTTAAGTGTTAATAAATTGTTAAAATGTGAAGAATGGAAAATTGTGCCCTGAATTTGTTAAGTGAATTATTGAAAATTTGATTTTATTTACAAGAAAATTTACTTTATAAGAACCATAATTCAAAGGGTATTTTAATGAACATTTTTGAATGTTAAAATATGATTTTTATAATGTTTAAAGGGTTAAAATCAAAGTTTATTTGTTGCTGGAAATACATTGAAAATCTGAAAATTTAATAATAGCACTACGGAAATGCTATCATTGCTGTAGTTAACTTAAAATTTGAAGTAAATGATATTACAACACCTTATAAGTGTTGTGGTGGATACAAATGAACTATAGCCAAATTTTTACTAAGGCATGTTACAGCACTTGGTAATTGTGGTTGCTGAATGAAACCAAAAACTTTAAACTAATAAAAGGGCTACAACAACACTTGATAAGTGCAGCAACAGGCTGAAATGAACTGTTTTCAAATGTATTTGAATACCACAACAGTTCTATTTAAATTTTACCTTTTCTAACTAAACCGTTTCAAATGAACTTAAATATTACAGCAGTTTTGTTTAAATGTTGTCTTTGGCTGAAATGAATTGTTTCAAGTATAACTTACTACAGCATTTTCTAAATGCTGTGAAAGGCTGAAATTTTCAATGTTTATGGTTTTTAAGTGAATAAATGTGCTCATAAAAGGCTAAATTTTTGGGAATTGAATATTTGATTTGTAAGTATAATAAGTTCACTTTTAATGGTATAAATGAACGTTTTTAATTACGAATTTTAACTTTTTTGGAATTTATAACCATGGGTATACTTCTCTGTATGTCGTTTGATTTCCTAGTGATTGTTTTGATGCACACCTTCAAATTTATATTGTGACTAGAGGTGAGAAATTACTGCAGCTCTGCGCTACCCTAGTCATATTTACACTGTTAGTTGCATGGTTTACTTTAATATGGACACTTCTATGATAGCGTTTATTTCTTTTTAAAATTGATGGTTTAATGGATCCTTAAAGGATGGGCGATCCCAAGCATCCTTTAAGTTATTGTCCATTGCTATTACAGCTCACTTGAGTTGGTTTACATTACATAAGTATGTATGTCCTGACTCGAGTGTCTTGTGTTTTACTTTACGCTCGGGTTAGCCTGAGAGTCACAGCTTTGGATTCACCTTCTGGAGTTAGAGAATTGTTGGAGCTTATCTGACTATCTATTCGTCTATTTTTGATCCAGTTATTTCCTATTCGGTATTGCTTCTGTATTATTGATTTATGTATCCAAACTCCTATTGGATCCATTTTTAAACTACGATATTTTGTATTTTGTTTTGAGATTTTGTTATAGTAGCTTCATGAACAACTATGGTATTTTTGTTTTCGCTGCGAGTTATTCTGATATTTCTATGTCTGTGATTCTATGAATGATTTTATTTGCTCCAAATTTCTTAACAATCCACTATTTTGAAGTATTCAAGTCTGACATGTGTGGATTATTGTCGATTTGAATTGTCTAAAATAGTGGATCGTTACATTTGGTATCAGAGCTTTGGTTTTAGGCAAAGCTTAGCCTGTGGAGCAAAAATTCATTTGAGATAGGGCAGAAATACCCTAGAATGAGTGAAATCAATTTAGAGTCATTTCTTTGTGAGAGAACGTATTTTCAAATTATAAAATGATTTTAAAGGATTTTCAAAGATTATATTGGTATAAATTTTTCTTATTTTTGAAATCAAGATCTTCTAAACTTCATCCCTTATGTATCCACCATGTTAGTAATCTCTTTGGTTAGGATTCTTATCGATAAGGATTCCTTGAACTTTGGAATGCTCCCACTTGTTCTGCAATCTAATCTTGTCTTCCCTATTTTATCCTTTTCATTTTGGAGCATTCCATTACTCCACTTTGGAATGACCTCTATAAAGATCGGTGATTCCGTAAATCTTTGAATGATTTGTAAAGGGGTGAAACTTCCTTACAATTGGTATTGATTCACCGGAGATTTCTGTATCCTCGGTTTACGATGCTATCTATCTTCTGCTACACCTGGACTCTATCTCTGGCACTCGAATGTCGATTTTCCATAGATTTCCGCATTGATTATATTCCTGAAGTCATGGTTGACCCTGTAAAGGTCGCCATCGATTTATATAGGCATATCCATCTTCTATTTGATAATTTAATTATCTCATCTTCGTTCGAGCTTACCTTCGAATCAGAAATCTATTTGATTAGGGTTCCTCTAAATTTGAATCTCTGTTTTGTTTTGAAATCCATTCTTAAATCATCCCTTGGAAAATTTGTGGTTGGTTGTATTTTCGAAATTGTGTATACATCGAAGTTACTATTTTGATGAGGATGACCACATTTTTAATATATATATATATATATATATATAAGTGAAATCTTTCGATAAGGATTATATACCATTTAAAAACGAGAATTTGAAGTTTCGAAGGATTTGAAATTTTGAAATTTTATAAGAAATGGTTTTATATAAAATGATTTATAACTGAAGGTTTTGAATATGAATTTGAGTGATTGAACTCTGGCATTTTTAAATTGGTTTAAGGTTTTGAAAATATATAATAATACGATTTGAAAGTATGTTTCCGAATAAGAAATGTTTCAAATGATTTTAATGAGTTTCAAATGATTTCGAAGAAATTTCAAAAGAAGTTTTCGAGAAAATAAAAGTCCAAAACCCACTTATGTCGCTTGAAAATAATTTCGATGATGAATGCATGCATCATCGACATTGATTTTCGAGTTTCTGAGTGGGGGAGAGGCAACTCTAATAGCTTTGCTATGCAAGTGATTTTATGAAACCATTTTGATTTCAAAATTCCGAAGGATGTTTTGATTTTTGAAAGATATATGTATATATAATTCAAATGATTTAAAGTGATCCCGATGTTTAGTCCTCGAGTTCGGATTTGGTTTGGTATAACTCTATTTATAAAAATTGGTTTACTGATTTGTTGGTGATTTCCAACTCTTGGATTGAAATTATGATTTCTTCGACTATTTTGAGGTTCGAGTACTTCCAAATCAAGGTTAACTTTTCAAAGCTAAGTAATTTTGATAGGTATAAAATATTTGATAAAGTATATAAGTTTAGTTTTGTATGTTTAAAGTATGAAGAGTACGACTTAAACTAAATTTGAAACTTTTGTTAAATAAATTATTTGCAAATAGAAAAATTGGATTTTTCATATAGAAATAAATAGTTTAAAGGTTTTGAAGGGATTAAACTTGGAAATCATTTTTTGGGGTATAATTGATATTTGAGAAAAATATTTGGTTTTGAAAATAGATTGGATTGTAAAACCCCGTATTTATATGATGGTTTTCGAAGTGAATTTATTTGACATAAATTTTGTTGATTTGGAAATCCGAGATTATTTTCTAAACCTATTGTTTTGAGAAACTTTGAAACTGAATATATATAATTTGATAGAAATAATTTGGCGAAATCATATATGATATTGAAATGATTTGAAATTGAGAACCTTGTATTATTAAGTACTTGATTTGGGAGTTATCGAACTTATATAAAATTGATTTGTATGAGGTTGATTTGAAACTGTTGATTTGAAAAGGTACTCAATTTGGAAAGAGAAATCTTTTATAATAGAAGTCTATATAAGTGTGATTTGATATACTCTTGATTTTGGAAAGTATTCGATTTGAAAATGAAATCTTATATATAATGAACTTTATATAAGTATGATATTTGAAAGTGATTTGAAAAGGTATTATATGATACATATTTTCGAAGTAAAGATATGGAAAGTTCCTTCTGCTTGATATCTGCTTTGTTGCCACATTGTGGATTCATTCTATCGATATTATTCTCTCTGATTTTTGGTTTTTCGGATGTGATACTCGAGTGTCCCACCGTGGCGTAACCCATGGTTTCTTTTTCGAGCGCAATTACATAGCGTAATTCGCCTGGATGAGATGGCCTTGGGGTACGGATTGCTTCCTGGAGGATCCAGGCATAATCATTGTGTATCCTGTGAACTATGTAGGTCGTATTAGTAGAGAAATCTGTAGGGCTGAGAAAGCTTACGGATATGGATTGTTTCCTAGGGGATCTAGGCGTAACCATTGTGTATCTGCGGTCTACTAGTCATCATGGCGTAATTCGCAGGGCAAAGAAAGCTTACGGATATGGATTGTTTCTTGAGGGATCCAGGCATAACCATTGTGTATCTACGATCCATGGTTAGACAAAGGTTTGGGTTGTTTTGTTTGGATTGTACTTTCCATATCTGTTTTTAAAAGTTTTTCCAGTATTTTCACTGGGTGTTGAAATAAGTCTACTAAGTACCTGGAGAATTATAGCTTTGCGCCTGACTAACGCATAGGAAGAGCCTACAGGAACAAGGATGAACTTGTTAAGACATCGAGTTATAAAAGTATTTTGATAAAGTATTACATAAAGGATATTTTGATCATTTATTTTACCTTTCTAAATAATTCAAATTGAAATTATATAGTTTTAAATTTATAGTTCATCCTTGTCTTTCAACCTATTTTCCTTCCTAGATATTCCTATTCTCCTATTTTCCCTTCTAACACTATTCTTATTCTCCACCTTGATAAATGTAAAGACATGTTTTCCCATACCCTTTGAATCGACAATAAACCACACATGTCCAACTCAAATTGCACGAAAAGACGGATCTTTAAGGGTGATAAAGAAAAGTAGACAGAATAGAATCTCACACGAATGGAATAACATATACTATTTCAATAAAAATCATTACAGCGGAAAATTTTAAAATACAATATCAGAGTCTAACCTAGATTCAGCTTGGACAGTTATAAACCTTCCCTTACAAATGCTGACAAACATCAAACAAAATTCACTAAGCAAAGCGGATAGTAGAATATGTCCATACGTCGATGAATATCTCCAGCTCTCCTCTGGAAACTCCAACTGTCTTCGACAATCCTGAAACTACTCGGATCTGACCCGAGTATTGAAAATACCCGGATCAGGCTTGATAAACCAGCGTGAGAAAAACTCAACAATTAATGACAGTGTCATATATCAGCCTCTGAATAAAATCCTTTGAAAACAAAGAGTATCTCATAAGACCACGTCCACACATAAACACGGACGGGTTTTTACCTTATGATGACTAAAACACTTTTATATCAAACCATTTGATATCATTTCTAATGACATTCTTTGAAAACATTTGCAAACAAACTTATTAATCTTAGCTGAAATTGTTACCATTATTAAATTCCAGCATACTAGGCTCTACAAACAAAACCGTAGGTTCTTATTGGAGAATGGATTTCCATACAAACGACCAGGCGCAGGATCTACCATCCGAAAGGGTACGCCTCTAGATGGATGTCCCGAGAACCATCACAAAGGATTATCTACCAACACAAGACCGGCCCACCTCTTAACTAGATGGTACCGAATATGACATCCTCCGGTCGTTACCGACCTTTATCGAGGGCCCTCTAGCATACAAACCACAATAATCAGATACAGGACGTCATAGCATGCAAAGATATATCTAAAAGAGGATAACCATATCCTAATTAGGAATGAACCACTTAGCCTTGCCGCGTCTAATCCTGTTTCGGTCATTTCCGGTTTGATAAGGCTTGGGGCAAACGACTACCTTTTCACATAGCACATATCATAAATTTGAATGCCACATTGTCATTTCCATTAACTACTAATTGCCTTGCACAAAAATACAACCTTGAGCTCGTACGTCTCAAAGAGGGTATTAAGCTAAGAGAAGTTGCCTTCTCCGCCACCACTGATGTACGTTTGAAAAAACTAATGTACGTAATCGTTAGAAATGCAACGTCAGACAAACATCCATAAAAGTTATCCAGGAACAGGACAAACCGAAGGCACTTTCCTCGGCCATTACTAGGTGAGAAGCCCTTGCAATCCAAAAAATCTCCATCACGAGGAGATCACTGCTATATATAACTCTATAATGGGTGCGACCCTAAGCAAATCAACAAGCAGTCCTCATGCTATGAAGATCCACGGTCTTCAATAATCATCGTCTTCAACATGTCTTCACGTTCAAATGTATATATTGGTTCGAAGTGGTTTTCAGATAGGATTTACCCAAATCCGATTCCGGTTCCTTCGAAATCCAATCATCGATAAAGTGAATATGAGTATATAGGATTTATTAAGTCTCTTTTCAATTTAATTCTTTTTGGATGATTTCATAATCTCTTTTTTTGACTTAGGATAATTCTAAGTAATTCATTCTCTTGCTTTGGAAAATATTTCAATTTCAATACTTATTTCTTGATCCAAATTCCTTAACTTTTTAAGCGGGTCAAAAACAATGTTATTAAAGACATCATTTACGATAAACCCTAAATCAATCTTAGCAAACATTTTTGAGTAAACAAGATCATGAAAATCATTCATTTTGGAGATGGCTTAAATTTTGAATAATACCAATCTTCTTTTAATTCAAAAAATTAATACAGTCTTTTTATTTAAGAGCATCCGGGCTTTCCTTTCGATCTGTTCCACCCCTGCCTTAGAAAAGAAAACATAGGTCAGGTAAGTTCAGGGCATTAGTTGCTCCATCCCTAACCTTAGTTAAACACCTTGTTTAAAGTAATTAATTATCCATTAAAGTATATTAATCATTTTAAATAATGATACTGGAGAAATTAATCATGTTTTGAAATTAATTAAACATTTTAATAATGTTGTTCAAAGTTAATTTTTGTAATCTGAAATCCCAACACAAGTCCAGTTTTAGAAGTTAAAAGGTTTGACTCGGTTATGGAAAGGATAAGAAATTCAATTTACCGTAATCCGATATTGATTATATGGAAAGGATTTAGTCATGCTCTTAGCATAAAAACGTTGAGGTACGGAAACTCATCCCAATTTCGAAAGTTAAAAATGCCACCAAGGTAATGCCTAGAGGTAACATTACCTTCACTTGCTCGACTTCATTTTCAACCGAGAAATAGTACAGGTTCGAAATCGATGAGAAGAGATTGAAATATGAGACTTAACTTCCATATACAATCATTTTAAATATTCTCGATAGTTGATTTATTGGCTATCGACTCAACTTTCTTCTTTGGTTATCATCAATATAAGACAATTTGTTGCTCATTTTGAGCATTGATATCCTTTGTCTAAAATGACTAAAACAAAAGAACGAGTGGATGTCAAGCTATGTAGGGTTGCTCCCATTAGAGTATTATCACATCTACTCTAGATTGGTTTCGGTTACATGCACACTAAGATATGAAATACTCGGTTCTCGCTAAAGTTGGCGGAGTTTGGCTTGTACATTTTGGAGAGAGTCATAGAGAAAACGACACTCTCAAATATATTGTTTAGAGGTATACTTTCGGTAAAGGCTGCACCCTCCTAGTCATTGTTGAAAAATCTCTATTTCCTTCCCTTTGATTCAAAACCTTCGAATTTAATTATTTTTTAATTGCATCGTGAAGTGTCTAGCACATTTCGGGATGTTTTAATTATTTATACAGATTACTTGTGGTTAATTATTGTTATTGTGAGAGGAAATCTATTCCGCATTTGGCAGCATAATCTCACATACTATTGTTTACATTTTGGGAAAAAGGCATTAGACGACGGATATGCTCCATTTTTTGATTGCATATCCATATGTCGTTAAATCCCATGTCGTTTCATTGCACGCTAGATCACACAGTGCTTCGTTGTCTAATATGCACTAGGACGACAAAAAAAACCATATGTTGTCTGATATTATAGTATCATTTCTAGAAATTATTATTAGACAACATATAAATATTGATTGATATGAATAATTTTTCGCAAAATGAAATTCAAATATTTTATGCCAAATCAAATTTAAATAAAATACAACTTTCACTATAACTCTATTTACATTTTCAAATACAACTTTCACTTTTACTCTTATATATACAACATTTCTATACACTCTCATATACAACATCTCTTTCACTCACACTCACTCATACTCACACAAGTTTATTTCTGACGTTGATCTTGATTTACTTGCTCCAACTTACGTCCAGCCATCTCATATACTTGTCAAATAAACGACGCAGTAAAATGGAAAATGAAACAAACCAAAATTGCAAAAAGAATATTAATATTGCCTCAGTTTATAGGTTTGTTTTTCTTTATGTTTTAGGTAGGGACAAATATATATGTGCGTGGACAACTTATGATATGCACAGTATATCATAATGAATATCACAAGGCCGAGCCTCAATCTAATTTCATGGACAAGTGTGTACAAGGTCAAACCAAGCAGTGTACATAAGGCATTCAGAATTACACAGTCACACATATATACATATGTATGTATGCATGTATATATGGTGCAGTGAACACAAGTGAAGATCAGAATATGGTGTAGTAAACATAAGGGCAGCGAACATCACCAAAGGGACGGTTCAATAGAAGTAAAGACCAGAATATGGTGCAGCGAATACAAGTGCATAAGTTTGGATTAGTAAACCAATGTGAAACAAAATGGAAATCATATTTATGCCATAATATGAATTCAGACATGAATAAAAATGCATGTACATGTGTATCAGGACAATACTAATGCAACAAAAAACATGAATTGTGATTCGGATTGAGCAAGGCAATAAGAAGGAAATCAGATTCTGGCAGACACACAATATATTAAAAGGTGATACACATAGCTTCAACTCGATAGCATATACATCAAGAAACTAACTCAATGCACACATCATTATTGTATTGAAAATAAGTTCAACTCAAAATAGTTCAGAACTGAAAACAAGTTCAAATAAACCTCAAAATGGTTAAAACTCAAGGAAACTCGAGTGTACATATGAACATACAAGTACATACAAGTGTATACACAAGCATATACAAGTGTATGCAAGTATATACAAGCACACACAAGTATATACAAGTATAAACAAGAACTGAATTGGAACAAGATTTGCAATTGAACTAGATCAAACTCATATAGGAAAGGAAGTTCACACTTATACATGCAGATATAAGATATAAGAACATTCATACACATACATACGTGTGTGTGTATGTATGTACATGTTAGTTTACAAATAATATGCAGATATATATATAAACATACATCCACATGAGTATGGATGAACCATGACAGCGAAACAAGAAATCACAGTGCAAAAGCAACATTCACACATACATACATACATATGTATGTATGTATGTAATGGAAGTCTCAAATTACTTCGTATGAGTCAGATCAGACTCATGTACAAAAGGAAGTTCTCTCACACACACAGATGTATGTGGATATAAGAACATTCACACACACATATATATATATATATATACATATATATGTATGCATATACTTGGAAGTTCACAAATGATATATAGATATATATAAGCATACATACACATGAGTATGGATGAACAAAGACAACATAACAAGAAATCACAGTGCAAAAGAAATATTCACACATATAAACATACATATGTATGTATATACATGGAAGTCTCAAATTACTTGATATAAACCAGATCGGAATCATGTAAAAAAGGTAATTCACACATATGTATATAGATTTAAGAACATTCACTCATACATACATACATACATATGTATGTATGTATGTATGTATGTACATGGAAGTTCTCACACACACACATGTAGTGATATACAGATATAAACATACGAGCACAGAAATATGGATAAACTAAGATAGCATAACAAGAAATCACAGTACAAAAGAAACATAGACCATCATCACATGATAATAAGTCCATGTAGTTCAAGTTCGAGATCAAAACGTACCTATAGGAATCGAGCCATCAAACTAACACAAATTATGTATATACATGGAAGTATGTATATACATGTATGCATTGGCTTAGCAAGCATTCACACATATATACATACATATAAGTACACACATCGAACAAGGCAAAGCATACATTTTTAGAAATTATCAGAAAACTCAAACAAAATTAGTCATAAAAAAACCAGTCAAACTTAACTTCCCACGAAAAGGCAACATTTACACGATTCTCATCACTTAATAGACAACAAAATGTCAACCAATACTCAAAGCCAAGGAAATCAATCGATACAGCAAACTAAAGTCAAGATCAAAGTTAGGGAAATCAACCAAAGTCAAATATTAGGAACCAAAGGATGAATAGGACAAATTCGTATAAATATCCATTATCACTATCGTGAATAATTTTTCGAGTTCAAAAAGGCATAAATCAAAATCTAAATCAGAATAAGCATACCAATTCTTAAATCAAAAGAACTCGACCAATTGAAATCCTAATTCCAGAAGATCAATTGACGGGGTGAGATTAGGGTTCTTCCGATTGAAGGCAACATATCGATTGACAAGGCAAGATTAGGGTTCTTCCAATTGAAACCCTAATTCCAAAAGATTTTCTCTGGTTTTGAGATTGTGAGAGTACGAGGAGAAGAAAACTGGATGAGGTGTTTAATCGTTTATTTGACTTCGAAGAGGGAAAATAGAATGAGAGAAATATAAGAGGGAAATGATTAAAAGAACCAATGGCCACAAAATAATTGAGAGGGAAACCAAAATATAAGTGGAGCCGAAACGAAATTTTTTATAACTTCAATCAAACAACAAATAAAAAAAATTCTGAATGACAAGCATAAACATTGAGATTTCAGGGACCCTATCAAAAAATGGATTATTTTTCCATATGTTGTGTGAAATAGCGGTAAGTATAAGGATAACAGAAAATCTACCTTATGTTGTGTGATCACTGTTATTTGATTTACTTTGCGGCATAGTGTTATTTCCACCCTTTTTTTTAGAGATTTACTTGTACCAGATTTATTGTTTGACTGGAGTTGATTGTTTTTTCTAAACTTTTAGGTACTCAATTATTTTTTAGTAGTCGAGAGTAGAAGGTTACTTTGGGCTCTTTGAAGGTCATGGACGAACAGGAAGCTCTTTATTTATTTAGTTATATATTTCCACTATTATGTTAATTATGTGTGTATTTTGGATCCAAAAGTTTAAAGGTAGGGTATATAATTACCTAGGTTGATAGTATTTGTACTTTTGTGTAACTCTGATAACTCCATGTTAAGGAGTAACCATATGTACTATGTCTATTATTTTATTATATTTAACTATTTCATTGTGTGATTTTCTATTCTTTTCTGTTCTATATTTTATCGCACGGTGACTCATCTTTTGGATGCTTGAGTAACGACATACAAACACCGAGGATGTGTTAAGTGTCATTCTCAAGGGTCAGAAAGGTGGGTCGTTACGTTTGGTATTAGAGCTTTGGTTAAGAAAACACCTTTTCATCATTAGGGTACAACTCATTGGAGATAGGGTAAGTGATGCCCTAGAATGAATTAACCCTGAGAGAGCATATTTGTAATTTTATAATTATAATATCTATTGTCTAAAGTCTCGTTTTAGATCCTTTATTGTTGTTTCCTTCAACCAGTTAATCACATTATTGTATTCTAAAGATACCTATTATTCGTTCAAGTAATAGAAGATGGATACATGAAGAAGAGGAACAAGAGGATCTGGAACTAGCATAGCTATCAACGGAAGGGTACCTAGAAATACTACTATGCCAGTTGTAGATCCTATGGAGGAAGTGGTAGCATAAGTTCAACCCCTATGAACTTTGTGACTTTGTGTGGAAATTATACACTTTGTGCGGGAAACCGTTCTATGGAACTGAAGATATTCTTGGAGTGCAGACATGGCCTCATTCTTGTGAAAGGATAGTTGGAGATCTTCGGTTGATAGATGCAGAGAAACAGCTACTAGCATCGTGACAATTTTAAAATTCGGTGATGGATTGGTGGGATTTAGCGATAGATAATAATCCGAAGGAGAATCTTTCTTCGACTTAGTTTAAGAAGTCCATAAGGGGCAGTTTATTCCAGAAGCAAGAAGGACTTGGTTTTTTAAGAGTTTCTTGGATTTGAAGCAAGGTGATTTGACAGTGTTGCAGTATAAGCATAGGTTCAATGCTTTATCTTGTTTTAAAATTGGATTGATAGACACACAGGTCAAGGAGAATGAAATGTTTGTGAATGGAACGTGATCAGAGTTCTAGAGAAAAATGACTAATCATCTTACTAGTACATTCACCAAACTTATCAACATGACTTTAAGGTTTGAAGCCCTGAATATTAAGGAAGGAATCTGAAAGGGAGTAGCGCCAGCAATTAGTGCTAGGCTATTGTCAGTGACATCTGTTAGAGGCAAAACGAATTTCAAGCGCAATGGAAAGAAGCAATAATTAGGAAAAAAAACCATGAGATGGGGCTCCACCAGAAGAAGCATCGTGACTTGACCAACATTCTTCGTTATAAGTGCAACAAAATGGGCCACTTTGCAAATCAGTGCCCGGACACTACTAGTGGACCAATCTATTGCAATTGTCACTAGCAAGGAAACATGAAGAATGAGTGTTCTTTTCTGAAGAAGGGATTGTTAGGATAAGCTTTTGTTATAGAGGAGATACCATCCACTTCTTCAGGATAGAAGGGGAAGCAGGTGTTACAAGGTATGCTATCTATCTATAATATTCCTTTTAGAGTGTCATTCGACATGGGTGCTTTCTATAGTTTTATTTCAGTTGATCTTGTCGACAAATTTAACCTTAAACCCATCCTTTTGACTAATCATCTTTGTGTGTCAAACCCTATTGGGGGCTAGAAAAATCTTGACACTATGTGTCCAAATGTGCTTATTTCTTATCAAAATCATCCCTTTCTTGCTTTTTTGTTCTTAGGTTCATAGGTTTTGAATATGATTGGGAATGCATTGGTTATCTAAGTTTAATGTCGCCTTGGATTGTTTTAGAAGGAAGGTCGTGGTAAAGGATGTTGTAGGAAGAAGCGTTGATATGTATTATGAAGAGCCTAATGAGTTAATGAGTGGTTTCCTATATTCACTTAAGGTGGTTAAAGCAGAGCTAAGGGATATACTAGTCATCCAGGATTTCACTAATATTTTTGATGAAGTGAAAGTACCTCCTCACCGTAAAGTGGAGTTCCATATTGATTTGATTTCAGGAACCATAGCTATTGTACAACCTCCTTGAAGGTTGGCTTCGAAAGAGAAGAGGGATTTGGAAAGATGGACATTCGACTCATTGTATAAGGGATGGATAAGACGAAGTACCTCAAGTCGAAGATCTCCTATTGTCTTTGTTACAAAGGTGGACGGTTCTTTGAATTATATGTAGACTACCGAGAGTTGAATAAAAGGACCATAAAGAATAAATACCCTTTACCAAGGATCGATGACAGTTTGCTCAGCTCCACGATACTCGAATATTTTCCCAATTGGATCTTGCCATCGGTTTTCACCACTTAAGGGTAGCCGAGGAAAGTGTGCCCTTTACAGCTTTTAGGACTCCATATAGTTTCTATGAGTGGTTAGTCATGTCGTTTTGGTTGACTAATTCGCCCGCTTACTTTGTGGACTTCGTGAGTCGAGTATTTTAGGATGTTCTTAATAAATTTGTTCTTTTCTTTATTGATGACATTCTTGTCTATTCAAAAGCAGAGGAGGAGCACAAGTACTATCTTAGAGTCATACTTAATATCAGGAGAAGCCATGTTTGAAGGCTAAGTTTGCTAAGTGCCATTTTTGAAAATCCGAAGTTAGATTTCTAGGGCATGTTGTTTCGGAAGATGACAAATCTGTTGATTCAACTAAAGTTGTTGTATTTCAGGATTGGAAGAAGTACGAAAGTGCGATAAAAGTTAGAAGTTTCTTGAGATTGGTTAGTTTTTACGGAAGGTTCATTAAAGATTTCTCGAAGATTCCTTCTCATCTGGTGAAGTTAACAAAGAAAAATGTTAA
This sequence comes from Allium cepa, assembly GCA_030765085.1. Lineage (NCBI taxonomy): Eukaryota > Viridiplantae > Streptophyta > Magnoliopsida > Asparagales > Amaryllidaceae > Allium > Allium cepa. The sequence continues at coordinate 39,644,017 of CM060931.1, forward strand.
GTTAGTGTGGATACCTAAATGAGATAATGCATTCATTGAATTAAAGGAGAAGTTGACTAGCGCTGCTGTTTTGACCATCCCAGATGAGAGTAGAGGTTTAACAGTATATATAAATGCTTGTAGTACCCTTTTGAGAGCGATATTGATGCAGCATGGAAAGCTTATTGCCTATGCGAGTCGACAACTAAAGCCACATGAGTAAAATTATGCTATGCATGATTTGGATCCTTTGGTCATTTTCTTTGCACTGAAGATGTGGAGGCATTATCTTCTAAGTGAAAAGTTCGAGTTATACATAGACCACAAATCCTCAAAATATCACTTTACCTAGAAAGATTTGAATTTGAGGCAGTATAGATGGCTGAAGTTTTTTGCTTCTTATTATTTGGAGATTCTTTATACCCCTGGGAAATCAAATGTTGTTGTGGATACGTTGAGTAGAAATGTAGCAACAGTTGCTAACTTAGAAGTCAAACCTTTATTGATGGATAAGATTGTGGCTAGTCAAGAAGAAGGCCCTATTTTGGCTCGACTTAAGAAAGATATTCAAGAAAGTACTATTTCTAGTTTTGAGGTTGATCCCTAAGTCATATTGAAAATGAACGGGCATATTTGTGTTTCAAATGTTAATGGGCTTTGAAGAGAAGTGTTAGCTGAATGTCACTGTTCTAAGCTGTCTTTCCATCCAAGAGTGACCAAGATGTTTAAAGATACGAGGATGGTATTCTGGTGGAAGGGGATGAAGTGAGATGTTTCAATTTATGTGAGTTAGTGTGTAAACTACCAGTAGATTAAGAGTGATCAGCAGAAGTCAGTTATACTACTTAATCCACTTGAAATCCTGAAGTGGAAGTGGTAATAGTTCTCTTTGGACTTTATTGTTGGACTTCCTAAGGCAAGAAGAGGGAACAAATGCACATGGGTTATAGTAGATCGGCTGACCAAAAGTGCTCATTTTATTCCGGTTAAGCTAACTAGGATGTTGTAACTCTAGCAAGTTTGTATGTGAAGGAGACTGTGAGGCTCCATGGTATTCCTTGGTGTATTTTAAGCGACCGAGTCTCGATATTCATCAGCAGATTCTGGTAGGGAGACTGAAAACTGCCTTAGGGACCGAGCAGAGTTTGAGTATAGCTTATCATCCCCAAGAAAATAGGAAGACGGAGAGAGTGAACCAAACATGGAAGGTTTGTTGCTAGCATAATTCTCGGCTTCAGAGGTTCTTGGGAAAAACATTTACCCTTAGTCAAATTCACTTACAACAACAGCAACCAGGCAAGTATTGGTGCATCCCTTTTTGAAGCTCTATATGATCGTCTGTGCCATTCTCCTTCATGTTGGGTTAAGTCTGGTGATAGAATTATCCTTAGGCCTAACATTATCCTAGATGCCAGTGAGAAGGTAGCTAATATCAAAAGGAAGATGAAGGAAGCGCAGGATCGATAGAAGTGTTATGGGGATCGAAGGCGCAAGGTTCTTGAGTTCTCAGTTAGAGATTCGTTGTTTGTGAAGGTATCTCTATTGAGAAGTGTTGTGAGGTTTGGGAAATACAGAAAGATAGCCCCTCGATTTATTATCTCTTTTTCCATAATGACTGGTTTGATAGACTTGCATATAGAGTGAAGTTACCAAATCGACTATCAGATGTGCACAACGTATTTTACGTAGCTCATTTACGTCAGTACGAGACAACCATTAGACGATAGTGGAACCGACACAACAAGTGGGATCGAAATTTCAGCCTAACCTGACCACTCTTAGGCGGTATTTATATCATTGCTCGAGATATAAAGTGGTTGAGACGAAGGATGTGAATCTTATTAAGTGTGACGACCCGGAATTTCACCACTTTAATTTGAGAATATTCAATTAATGTTGGATATTCAACTAACGGGTTTTATAATCAAAATAAAACTATTTTAAATAATAAATAACAGTGATGAAATATTTTTCAAAATTATTTTACAAAAATACGCAGTTTGAAGAAAAATCGAAAATGTGACTAGAATTCGTTTTAAGACTTTTCGTCGACTAAAAGTTGTCGAAAACGTTGTAAACTCTGGTAGAAATTTATAACACACCTTTATAAATAAAAAAGGATATGTATGATGTGTGTATATATTTACTTAAACATGTATATATATAATTATATATATATATATATATATAAATGATGCGACATTTGTTAATTATAAAATAAACTTTAAGCAAATGTTTAAAATGAAAGATACTTAAAGAAACATAAGCACGCCTTGTTTTAAAATCATGTTGGTATTGAAAAGAGAGAAGGTGACTCAAGGAGAAGGGGAGAAGGCAGCCATTTTGATGTGGCAGCCACGGAGAGAAGAGTATAAGTGAAATTAGCCACTTTGCATGAGAATATAAAGAGCAACTCCATGCTCTCATTTTCATTTTCTTCTCAGATTTTACCTCCCCTTCTCATAGACATAGCTCCCTCAAAGATACTCCAAATAAAGAATTTTTTATTCAAATTGAAGAGAATCGAGTTGGCTACAACTTTCATTTATACCATTCTTCAATATCCAAGTTCAATTAGGCCAAAAGTTCAATTCTTTGTAGAGTATTTTCGGACACAGATTTTCAAGTTTGAAAAACCTCTTCTTCTTCTTACTATATCTTCCACAAATCAAATCCAGGTTGAGTAAATCTTTTTTAAACTGAAGAGAAAAGAATTTCCATGAATTTTCTTTTTTATTACTTCCCCAAATTCTGAGATCAACAAAGCCAAAAACTATTGAGAAGATGACGAAATTCTAGGTTGTTTGGTTAGATTTTAGGTGAATAAAGCTCGTCTTTTAATTAAAGTTTTGCACTTTATTTCCTTCACATTAGTGTCAATATTTAAGTCATTTGATCATTCATTTTTTGTAATGTTTGCTACTTGGTTGCTAGTTAAAAAGTCAACACCTTGAGTAGTTAGTAAGCAATCAAAAATAGATTTGTAGTTCGGAGTAAATTTGTATAAGTGATGCCTTCTTTATGTTCATAAATATTATTTACGTTGTTTATACGCCATGTTTATGTTATGTGATATGAGGCTTGGATGGAAATCATTATGACATAAAATAGTTCTCGAAGTGTCAGTGTCGTGACTATTGCTATATCGGCACTTTTGGAAAACACAATCTCTTCGACATCTTTTGTTTTACTTTCGAGCTTGGGTTTTACTTACAAAGTTAATTAATTTTTTGAATAACGATAGATTTAAAATTAATTTATTAATATAATAATGATTTTAAATTTAATTAATTATTTTAATTAATGAGGATTAAAAACAGCTAATAAGATGTGTTTAAAATTAATTAATTACTTTGTTAATGATGTTTAAAATTAATTAACCATTTTATCTAATGATGACTAAGTTTAATTAATCTATTAGATAACTATTGATTAAAGTTAATTAATTATTTTAATTAATGGTGTTTAAAATTTAATTAATCATTTTTAATTTATTACTTTAAAAGTAAATTAATTAGTTTAAACTTAACTTATCTTTTCCGTTAATGATATTTAAATTAGTTAATCGTTTTCAGTAAATGATGTTTCAAAATTAATTAATTGACTTAATTAATGAGATTTAAAATTAATTAATAAATTTAATTAATGATGTTTTAAATGATTAACCCTTTTTAATTATGGGTATGTAAAGTTAATTAATCAAACTAATTAATGAAGTTTAAAAATAATTAATCATTCTTAGTAATGTTAATTAAAGATAATTAACCTATTTAATAAGGAGGTTTTAAGTGATTAAATCTTTTTGATAATGGTGTTTTAAAGTTAATGAACCATTTTTACAAAGTTGTTTAATGTTAAAAACTTGTAATGAGAAGCCCAAGCACGAGTTTGGTTTTAAAAAGGTAAAAGTTTGATTTAGTTACGGAAAGAAGTTTTCGTAAATGATATCACTTATATGGAAAGATTTTAATCATACTCTTGGCACTAAACGTCGAGGTATGGAAAATTGTAACTATATCGAAAGTTCAAATTGTCGTTAAGGTAATGCCTAGAGGTAACACTACCTTCAGTTGCCCCCACTTCATTTTTAACCAAGAAATAGTATAGTTTGAAATCGACGAGTAGTGGTAGGAATATGAGGTTATACGATCATTTTTTAAATCTTCGATGGTTGGTTTGTTGACTGTCGATTACCTCAGCCTTCTTTGTATTCGTCATCCTAACACGATGTGTTGCTCACTTGAGCTTTTTTATCCTTTTTCGAAAATGACTAAACCCAAGAGAGAGTGGAAGCTAAGTTATGTGGGGTTGTTCCCATTAGGGTATTATCACATCTATTCTAGATTTGGTTCGAATTTTTGTGCACCAAGGTGTGAATTGGTTAGATTATCGGCCATGGGGTCTGACTTAAACGTGTCCGAGATCCATCAGAGTTCTCCAGTATATATTCTAGAGGTATACTTTCGGTAAGGGGGTGCACCCTCCTAGTTATTGTTAGTAAATTTCCCTTCCTTTGTTGATTCGAACCTTCGAATTTGTTTTACTTAATTGCAGTGAGAAGATTATAGCACTCTTCGCGATGTTAATTATTTGTATCCATTATTTACATTTGGATGTAGCTCTTGTAAGAGGAAATCCGTTCCGCGTTTGGCAGCATGGCCTCATATGTTGTTATTTAATTAAACTTATTATTTAGTTTTTTACTCATACCGGACATATTGTCTAACCCATGTTGTTTATTCTCACTAAACTCTCTGGTACTCAATTATATTTGAGAAGTCTAAGAGTAGCAGGTCTTTTATGGGCTCTTTTGAAGACAACGTTCGAGCAAGGAGGACTTTATCTATTTAGTCGTAATTCTACTGATTGTTTAGCTTATAAATGTATTTTGTTTCAACATATGTAAAGGCAGGTTGTTATAACTGCCTAAGGTGATTGTAGTGCTTATGTGTAACTCTGATAACTCCAAGTTAGGGAGTAGCCTTATGTACTATATTACTGTTATGTTCTATTTAACAGTTCCATTGTGATATTTTCTGTTCTTTTCTTTATTTTACCCCATGGCAATTCATCTTTCGCCTGCTTAGGCAATTACACATGAATACCGTTGATGTATTAGGTGTCGTTCCCAAGGTTTAGAAAGATGGGTCATCAGCGTTGGTATCAGAGCTTCAGTCTAGCGATCACCTTAGCCTGATTAGGGTGCAACTCATTAGAGATAGGGTGAGGAGATCCCTAGAATGAATTAACCTTGAGAGAATGTTTTTTTGTCACCCGTCCCTATGATTTGTTTTAAATCCTTTGGTGTTGTTTCCCTTAAATTATTTTGGTCCTATCTTAGTATTCTAATAGTACCTGTCAGTGTTCAGGTAATTAAAAATGAGTACAAAAGGAAGAAGAGGGAGAGGATCCGGAACCAACACAGCTACAAATGGTAGAGCTGCTAGAAATAAACCAGTTGTAGAGTCGGTAGAAGAAGTAGAAGTACAAGTTCAACCACCTCAGAACTTTGCTACTTTGTGCAAAAATTATACTGCTTTAGGTGGTAAACAATTCTTTGGAAATAAAGATATTCTAGGAGTTCAGACATGGCACTGCTCTTGTGAAAGGATATTCAGGGATCTTCGGTTGGAGGATGCACGGAAGCATTGTTGGCATCACGACCGTTTCAGAAGTCCGGATTGGTGGGATTCGACGACAATTAATACTTCGGAGGAAGATTTTATATAGGCTTAGTTTAAGGAAGTCTTCAAAACTTAGTTTATTCTAGAGGCGAGGAGGACTCGATTATTTAGGAGTTTCATGGATTTGAAGTAGGGAGATATGACAGCAATGAAGTATGAACATCGATTTAATGCATTGTGTTGCTTTGGACAAGGATTAATAAACACACGACTTAAAAAGAATGAGATGTTCGTGAAAGGACTGAAGCCAGAATTCCATCATGAGATGACCAATTATGTTAATGGTGCCTTTACTAATTTGATAAGCTTAGCCTTGAAGTTTGAAGCTTTGGATATTAAGCAAGGAGTTCAAAAAGATGTAGTGGCAGTAGTTAGTGCCCAACCTTTATCAGTTATCCCTGTTGCAAACAAGCCAAATTTTAAACGCAAAGCAAAGAAGCAGTGGTCGAGAAAGAAAACTAGAGGTGGAAACCCAAATTAGAAGAAGCAGCCCAACTTGGCCAATGTTCATTGTTTCAAGTGCAACATGATGGGCCACTCTGCAAATCAGTATCCAAGTGTCTCCTGTTACAACTGTGGCCAACTAGTACACATGTAGAATGAGTGTTGTTTCTCGAAGAAGAGGTCGCAAGGACAAGCTTTTGCTATTAAGGAAATACCATATACTTCTACAGATTAAAAGGGAAAGCAGATGTTGCAAGGTACATTATCCATTTATGATATTCCCATTAGAGTATTATTCGACACGGATGGTTTCCACGGTATTCTTTCAGTTGATATTGTTGATAAACTTAACCTTAAACCCATCTTTCTAAATAATCCTCTTTGTGTGTCGAATTTAATTGGGGGACCTACAAACCTTAACACTATGTGTTTGAATGCGCCTATTTCTTATCAAGATTGGCACTTTTTTCCGACTTGTTCATCCTCGGGTTCATGGGTTTTGGGTTATTATTGGGGATGGATTGGTTATGTAAGTTTGAAGCCATCTTAGATTGTGTTAATAGAGTGGTCGTAGTAACGGATGTGGTAGGTAGAAGCATTATTATCTGTTATGAGAGGCCTAATGAACTTTTGGATAGTTTTCTCTATTCACTTGAAGTCGCTAAAGAGATGGTAGATATACCAATTTTTTGGGACTTTAAGAATATTTTCGGTGAAGTGCAAGGTTTACCTCCTCATCTTGAAGTGGAGTTCGCTATTGACTTAATTCCAGGAGCAGCACCGATCGTACAACCTCCTCGAAGGTTAGCCCCGAAAGAAAGAGGGGAATTAGAGAAGCAGACGTTTGACTTATTGCAGAAAGGTTTGATCCGGCGTAGCATATCAAGTTGGAGATCGTCGGTAGTTTTTCTAACAAAGACAGATGGTTCTCTTAGGTTATGTGTAGACTAACGGGAGTTGAATAAGAGGATTATCAAAAATAAGTATCTTTACCTAGGATTGATGATATGTTTAATCAACTCCATTGAGCTCCAGAAATAAACAAGAATATCATTAATGAATCTGGTATTTTGGGATTTATAAATTCTCGTCTTTATTGATGATATTCTTTTTTATTCTAAGACGGAGGAAGAGCACAAGTATCATCTTCGAGTCATTCTAAATACTTTATGGAGTCACATATTGAAAGCAAAGTTTTCTAGGTGCCATTTCTGAAAATCCGAAGTTAGGTTTCTGGTGCATGTAGTTTCAAGAGAAGGCATATCAGTGGATCCAACTAAAGTAGTTGTGGTACAAGACAGGAAGAAGCCTGAAAATGCGACAAAGGTTAGAAGTTTCTTGGGATTGGCTGGTTTTTATAGAAGATTCATCAAAGATTTCTCTAAGATTGCTTCTCATTTGATGAAGCTGATGAAGAAAGATGCTAAATTTGTTTGGACACCAAAGTGCGATCAAGCATTCAATGAATTAAAGGAGATTGACTGGTGCTTCCGTTTTGAATATTCCAAATGGGAACGAAGGGTTAACTATATACAAAGATGTTTGCGAAACCAGATTAGAAGTAGTTCTGATGCAATATGGAAAAATTATTGTGTATGCAAGTTGACAACTAAAACCGCATGAGAAGAATTATGCTACGCATGATTGGAGCTTTGGTAGTTTTCTTCGCATGAAAGATGTGGAGGCATTATCTTTTGGGTGAAATGATCGAGCTATATATGGATCACAAATCTTTAAATTATCTCTTTACTCAGAAGGACTTGAACTTAAGGCAACAACATTGGCTAGAGTTTCTAGCGGCATATGATCTTGAGATTTTGTATACACCAGGAAAAGATAATGTTGTAGCTGATGCACTGAGCATGAATCATGCATTTTTAGCTAATATGGAAGTTCGTCCGATCTTATCCAACGCATTGAAAATAATCAGTAAAGGGATGTTCCTCTTTCTCAGATAACTAGAGCTTTAGTGAAAATGTTTCGCCAGAGAAGTGGCCAAGTTTCACGGTAGATGACCGTGGTGTTCTAAGGATGAATGGTCGGTAGTTTGTCCCGGATATGGATGGAATTAGACAGGATGTTCTGACAGAGTCTCATCATTCTAAACGAACGATACATCTAGGGGTCACTAAGATGTATCAGGACATGAAGCGTACTTTCTGACTGAAAGGGATGAAAAAAGACATTTCTATATTTGTAAGTAGACGTGCTAACTACCAGCAGGTAAAGGGAATTCACCAGAAGATAGCCGGACTACTTCAGCCACTTGAGATACTGAAGTGGAAGTGGGAGCAGATTTCTATGGATTTCATCAATGGATTACCTAGATCTATGAAAGGTAATGAAGGAATTTGGGTTGGTTAACCAAGAGAACTTACTTCCTACTAGTTAAGGCAATAAGGACGGCTGTTAGTTTGGTTCAGATATATGTTAAAGATATTGTTATGCCTCATGGCATTCAATGTGGTATTATGAGTGATCGGGATCCTATCTTCACAAGTCGATTCTGGAAAGGTATGCATGATGCACTTAGGACAGAGCTGAGTTTGAGCATAGTTTATCACTCTCAGACAGATGGGAAGACCGAAAAGGTGAATCGTGTTCTAGAAGATTTACTTTGATCTTTTGTGCTAGGCTTTGGAGGTTCATGGGAGGACCACTTTCCATTGGTTGAGTTTGATTATAACAACAAGTTCAGGCAAGTATTAGGATGGCGCCTTTTGAGGAATTATATGTAAGGCCCCGTAGGCCTCCATTTTATTGGGTGGAATCAGGAGATCACTTAGTACTTGGACCCGATATAATCCATGATGCTACTATAAGTAAGATTGGATTAGGAAGCACTTAAAGACAGCTCAGAGTCGAAAGAAGAACTATGCAGATATGAGACGTTGAGATTTGTTGTTCGCAGTTCGGGACTATGTATTCATCAAAGTTTCACCGATAAGAGGGGTGATTCGAGAAAGGAGGAAAGCTAGCTCCTTGTTTTGTTGGACCTTTTAAGATACTCAAGAGGATAGGAACCCTTGCATATAAAGTGGAGTTACCAACTAGATGGTCAGGCGTATATGATGTCTTTCACGTATCCCATCTACGTAAGTATGTACATGATCCTACTTTGATTATTCCGCCATCTCAGCAGAAGGATGTGGAAGTTGAGCCTAACTTGACCATTGTAAGGCAGCCTCTTTGAATTGTCGATCGAGATAGAAAACGATTAAGGACTAAGGTTGTGGACTTGGTTAAAGTACAGCGGAGTGAAGATCACAGAGATTGCTCTTAGGATACTGCAGATAGTATGAGGGAAACATACCTAGAGTTAATGTTAGGATAGTGTTTTTTTGTTTATATGAATTATGTATGCACTATAATTATTTAATGTGTGTGTATTTATGCATTTCATGATATATATAACCTTTCTGAGTAATTTCCCTGAGTGTTAATTTCGGGGATGAAATTCTATTAAGGGGGAGAGTATGGCGACCCAGAATTTCACCACTTTAATTTAAGAGTATTTAATTAATTTTAGATATTCAAATAATAGGTTTCATAATCAAAATAAAACTATTTTAAATAATAAATAATAATGATGAAATAGTTTTCAAAATTAGTTTACAAAAATATGTAGTTCGAAGAAAAATTGAAAATGTGACTGGAATTCGTTTTTCGAATTTTCGACTTTTTATCGACTAAAAGTTGTTGAAAACATTGTACCACTCTGGTACAAATTTATAACACACCTTTATAAATCAAAATAGGATGTGTATGATGTGTGTGTGTATTTACTTCAACATATATATATATATATATATATATATATAATGATGAGACATTTGTTAGTAATAAAATAAAATTTAAGTAAATGTTGAAATGAAAGATACTTAAAGAAACATAAGTACACCTTGATGTAATCATGTTGGCTTTGAAATAGATAAGGGGACTAAAAGGCGGTTCAAGGACAAGGGGAGGAGGTAGCCATTGTGATGTGGCAACCATGGATAGGAGGATATAAGAGGAATTAGCCACTTTGCATGAGAATATAAATAGCAACTCCATGCTCTCATTTTCATTTTCTTCCCAGATTTTATCTCCTCTTCTCATGGCCATCTCTCCCTCAAAAATACTCCAAATAAAGAAATTATTTTTCCAAATGAAGAGCATCGAGTTGGCTAAAACTTTCATTCATACCGTTTCTTCAGTTTCCATGTGATATTAGGCCAAAAGTTCAATTATTTGCAGAATATTTTCGGACATAGATTTTCAGGTCCAAAAATATCTCTTCTTCTTACTATATCTCTCACAAATCAAATCAAAATTGAGTAATTCTTTTTATTTAAATTAAAGAGAAAAGAATTTATAAGAACTTTCTTTTCGATTACTTCTTCAAATTCCAAGAGAAACATAGCCCAAAATTGTTGAGAAGATGACCAAATTCTAGGTCGTATGGTTAGCTTTTAGGTGAGTAAAGCTTTCCTTTTCAACTAAAGTTTGGACTTTGTTTCCGTCACATTAGTGTAAATATTTAAGTCACTTGATTATGCATGTTTGTTGTAATGTTTGGTACTTGGTTGCTTGTTAAAAAGTCTACATAGTAGTTAGTAAGTAATCAAAATTAGTTTTGTAGTTCGAAGTTAATTTATATAAGTGATGCCTTCTTTATGTTCATAAATATTATTTACTTTGTTTATATGCCATATTTATGTAATGTGATGTAAGGCTTGGACGAAAATCATTATGACATGCAAGTAGTTCTCGATGTGTCCGTGTGGCGACTATTGCTATATCGGCATTTTCGGAAAACACGATCTCTTTGACATCTTTTGTTTTACTTTCGAACTTGGGTTTTGCTTTACAAAGTTAATTAAGTTTTCGAATAAGGATGGATTTAAAATTAATTTAATGATTTAATAATGATTTTAAATTTAATTAATGAGGATTAAGGATAACTAATTATCTTAATAATTATGTTTTTAAAATTAATTAATTACTTTGTTAATAATGTTTAAAATTAATTAACCATTTTATCTAATGAATTAATCTCTAAAATAACTGTTGATTAAAGTTAATTAATTATTTTAATTAATGGTGTTTAAAAATTAATTACTTTTAAAGTTAATTAATTAGTTTAAATTTAATTAATTTTTTCCATTAATGATATTTTAAATATATAATCTTTTTAGTATATGATGTTTTAAATTAATTAATCGACTTAATTAATGAGATTTAAAATTAATTAAATAATCTAATTAAGGATGTTTTAAAATGATTAACCCTTTTTAATTATGGGTAGTTAAAGTTAATTGATCAAATTAATTAAAGAAGTTTAAAGATAAATAACCATTCTTATTAATGTCAATTAAAGTTAATTAACCTATTTAATAAGGAGGTTTTAAGTGATTAATGTTAATACCCTAGGTATTGATTTTGATGACAACAACCATATAAATATTACTACTAACGTATCTTCGAGTGATGCAGTCATATCAGATATATTGTGGAGACATTTACAGAGATAAACAAGAATACAGTGGAAGAAAATGAATTATAGAAGAAGGTTAATCAGAGCAATTGAAGAACAAAACCCAATTAGAGAAGAATGCTGAAGGGTAAAGGTATTTGAAGTGATGAGGAGTTGGTTGAACCTTAGAATATCTTGTTAAAGATCTCATGGAAATTATACTTGAATATCATCAACCATCGACCTCAACCGAATCACAAAATGCATAAATATAAGGTAATTTGGAATGCTAAAAATTTGCAGCACTTATTAGTGTTGCTGTTCATTTTGCAACACACCTATGTCGACAAGGGGGATAGGGGGATGTCGACATACTAGTAGTTTTTCAAAATTTCAAATTGTAAATGAAGAGACAGTTCCCTCCACCTCTTCACCAAAAGACACGTCTCTTCAACCACTATATAAAGGCCTCTGAAAACGAATTTTAACATCAAGAATTTTATTTTCTCTTACTCCTACTTCTCCAAACATTTGCAAAAGAAATCCATTGCATACTCTTCAAATCTCCTTGCAAATCAATACTATTTCACTTCAATTCTTCACTGATTTGCAAGCCACACAATATCAGAGAGTTGTACTTTAATTCCCATCATTTTCTCTCTGATTTCATCCTATTCCTCAAAGAATTCAAAGATATACTGCCATTGGAGTTCTATAGGATCATTGTACCGAATCTGCAAGAATTTGTCTTGAAGATACGACTACTTGCCATAGTTTGTTGTTAGTGATAAGGAGAAGGTGTTCTTGTAGCCTGTAAAATCAAGAGGGTGTATCTTGTAGGCCGTGAAACCAAGATTGTAAAGGGGTTCTTGCCACCTATGGAAATCAACCGATCATAGTGGAATTCTGCACGATAGAGTGCAGGACTGGACTTAGGATTGTTTAATCCAAACCAGTATAAAAATCCAGGTGTTATTTACATTACCGCATTTTACTTTATTACCTACTTATTCTCTAATTACTTCTTTCTGTTTGCAATTTGAGTAAATAAAGTTTTATATTCATAAGTAAGTAGTCGATACACATTTCACCACTTCTAGTGTCTGAATAGCCTTAAAATCTAACATTGCGTTGGCCACCCCAGTTTCCAACATTTTGTATCAGAGCATTGGTTTTCAACAATTCATAACTTGGTTTTTGAAAAGTATAAATGGCTAATGACACTAGTAACGCATTTTTTAGCACTTTTGTAGAAGGGCAATCTATCACTAGACCCCCTCTATTTGATGGCGGTAGTTATGCTTATTGGGCTTGTAGGACGAAATGTTATTTGCAGTCTAATGGTTTGGATATTTGGAACATTACCCAAGTAGAATACATAGAGCCTCAAACTGAATATTCAAAATGAACACTAGACCAAAAGACACAAGAACTTAATAACTCTAAGGCCATGAACATTTTATTTTTCTCATTAGATAGAAATGAATTTAATCGAGTGTCTATTTGTAATTCTACATATGAAATTTGAAGAACCCTACAAGTCACACATGAAGGCACCAATAAAGAAAAAAAACAAAGATATCTATGCTAACTAACAAGTTTCAAATCTTTCAAATGAAACCAAATGAGTGTCTATTTCTGATATGTATTCTAGATTTCAAGATATAGTACATGCCTTAATATCATTAGGAAAGAAAATTACTGAAGAAGACCAAGTCAGAAAGATCGTGAATTCACTTCCTAGTGAATGGGATCAGAAGACTCTGGCAATTGAAGAAGCCAATGATATTAGTATTATGAAAATAGAAGATTTAATTGGTAACCTAATGTCTTATGAAGTAAAGTTGCAGATTAGAAAAGAGAATTAGGCAAATGAGAAGAAATCACTAGCACTCAATGCTGCGATCGACAAAGATGAACCATATGATGATGCTATTGATGATGATATCGAGTTTATGACCAAAAAGTTCAAGAAATTATTGAAGTATTGGATAACAAAAAAACTTCAAAAAACTAACAGCAATAATTCTAGAAATGGAAATGTTGTTAATGTTTGCGTCAAAATTGACCACAAACACCCAATGTCGTGAAAGCACCCGTTTATGATCGAAAACCAGCAACAATCAATTATAGGACTCAGATCTAAGCAATAATAATCGCAATAATTCACAAATAACAATCACAAACACGAGATTTATAGTGGTTCGGCGATCTTGCCTACGTCCACTTTGAAGTTTATGTCTTTGTTGATGTTCACTTGATGATTTCAATTGATTACAGCAGATTACAACTGATGCTAGCTTTCAAATCTGATTACAACAGTGATGATGAAGTATGGAATTGAATCCGGCAGAGTCTCGACGTTCAATGGCGGAAGATCCCCTTTTCTGAAGGCTTCAGGGTGCTATTTATAGGCGTAGGAGGCCCAGATCTCGCTCAAACTTCGGAAGACTTTTTCTGGCACGTGAGTGGGCCCACGCGACCGATCCCACCAAGTTTCGACTCGATCTGAGATCGATACGAAGTGATTTCGAGTCCATCAAAAAAAGATCCAATCGAGTTGAAACTTGGCAGGAACAATCTTTACCTTGTATGGAAGCTACTGTGAACATTTCGTTGCATTTGGATCAGCGGTATGGGAGATATGATCGATTTGAGTTGATGATTTTCGTTCGGCTGTCCATTTCGAATCCATTGGTCCGAATCGACACCTTCGAATCGATCATCTCACGTGGTCTTGTGAAGACGTGGCATGCACACTTCGCCTCGATCTGGTTAACACTCCGAGTTGACTGCTTCGAATCCGTAGATTTCGCCTTGTTCGTATCTTTGGAGGACGCGTCATCCAAGATTCATGATGGATACGAACGAGCCTCTGTTCATGGATTCGAACACGGCCTTGGGATGGAGACGAAGCAGCGAGTCTCTGATGGATGCGAAGTTGATGTTAGGTGATCGATACGAAGCCGATGGATACGAATGTGCTGAGACGACGTCCATCTGATCGGTTCGAAACTGATCGATTCGAAGTGATCAAGAGTGCTGATCGATTCGAACTCGATCGTTTCGAATTGTATGGATCCTGATGGATTCGAACAGGGCAATCATTGATGGATTCGAACCCATCGGTTCGAAATGGACACCTTCTCAACAGTTTGATGGGTACGAACTGTGTACTTTAGCTAACTTGCATCGATCATATCTCGCTCATACGAACTCTGATTAACCTGAAATTTGGGACACCGGCTCTCATGGCTTTGCTTGTCATGTCCTATCAATTGTAGCTTGATCCGGGCTTGGACAAAATTCATCGATATCCATAGCGAAGGGAAGTGCAACCGATCTCTGAGACGAACTGTCTTTTGCTTTCGACCAATCTTTTTGTATCATGGCTTTGCCAAAAAGCGGGATAACAGTTAAGTGTTCCGAATGTGATAAACCCGGTCATTTGAAAAGAGACTGTCCCAAACTGAAGAAATCAAAGTCAAGCACTTTCAAGAAGGAGAGGAAACAGGTATTCAATGCAAAATAGGATGATTCAGATACATCATCAAGTGATATTGATTCAGAAACAAAAAATGCCAACATGTGCTTCATGGCAAAGGATGACCAGGTATTGAATTTTAATAAAGAAATTACTTATGTTTTGAATGATATGAATCGGGGATATAAAATACTTAGGAAAGAGTACAACAATAGTTTGGCAGAGATAGATAGATTAAAAATATTTATTGAAAGGTTAACTAAAGAAAAACAATGTCTAAAAGATGAAATTGAAAGACTTAATGGGTATAATGATGAAAAGGATTTACACTTGGAAGTTTTGAAAAAATAAAAAGTGAAAATGAATCCTTAAAATCAGAAAATCATTCAATGAAGTCAAAGATCACTGATCTGAATGACAAAATAACATCTCTGGGCAATGTTATTCTTACCGTAATAAGGATTTTGACCAAATGAAAACTAATATTGATAAATTTAACAAAGGGAAGGATAATCTAGAAAAATTATCATCTGCATCCAAACACACTAGGAATAAACATGGTCTTGGATACACCCCTAAGACTAAATCAAAGAAAAATGGTATTCAAAATACTAAGTTTGTTAAGGCTATCAAGTTCAAACAAAAACCTAAGAAATTAAAGTTATAACCTCCAAATAGGTTCATTAATTTATGGGTTCCAAAAAGTTTGGATGATACTGGAAAAAAAAATATTGATAATTTTATGAATAAGGTTCATTCATCTAATGATTATAATTTGAGAGGACATTCAAACTCTTTATGGGTTTGGCCTCCCAAAACTTAACCCCATGGACCCCAAAATAAAAAGGGTACTAGTGTGCATATTTTATAATTTTTCAGGTAGCAAACAATGTATATCAGATAGCAGATGCTCAAAGCATATGACAAGAAATCTATTGAACATTGGATAAATATGAAAAGGATTTGTCATTGGCATCGGCAAAGTAGGTAACTCTAAAACTCATCTTATTATTTGATAAGTTTATTTCATGTTTTGAATTGATTTGGTTTCCCCTCGTATATTTTATTTATAAGCATTTATCTCTATATACAAACTCTACATATTGTCTAGCAGTGATTTAAGCGACTCTTTTTTGCCCTTTTTGTTGATGACAAAGGGGGAAAAAGTTATAAATATCCTAGGCAAAATGATAGTGGAAGTGCATAGAGTTTGGGGGAGTCAAATATAAAAGTATTATACTTTATCTCTCAAATATTTATACGGTTGTCATCATCAAAAAGGGGGAGATTGTTAATACCCTAGGTACTGATTTTGATGACAACAACCATATAAATATTACTACTAACGTATCTTCGAGTAATGCAGTCATATCAGATATATTACAGAGACATTTACAGAGACAAACAAGAATACATTGGAAGCAAATGAATTATAGAATGAGGTTAAGGTTAATCAGAGCAATTAAAGAACAAAACCCAATTAGAGACGCATGCTGAAGGATAAAGGTGTTTGAAGTGATGAGGAGTTGGTTGAACCTTAGAATTGTTGAATATGCGCTTATATGATTTTTGTTTGACGATAATAAACATATATATATATATATATATTCATTTAAATGTATTTGGTAATGTACTATTTTATTTTTCATAGATTAAATAAATATTTGTTGAATAAAATAAATTACACAGAATTTGAATTCAAACAGAATAAGTTACACAGAATTTGAATTCAAACAGAAATTTTATTCAAACAAATATTTATTACATGTTTGAATAGTACAAATTCAAGCTCTCACTATACATATACAATTTTGATTCTAATTACATCACAATTCAGTTTACATAAATTCCTCACTACATATCACTCACACTCGTATTTTATCTTCAACTTCATTCCAGTTAGAATCCAGCATCTGAGAAATCTGCAAACATATTCACTAACGCAGTAAAATTGAAAAAGAAATATTTTTGCAATATAAAATAAAATGTGAATTTCAAAAATAATATTTGCCTCGGTTATTTGGGTTGTTCGTCATCATTTACATTTGAATTCATCACACACGAACAATGTGACATGCACAGTGAATCACTGTACATGCCACAAGGCCGTGCACACCGATATACACTTGATAATGCTACAGGGACAGGTGAGCACAAGGTCAAACCCAAATAAAAAGACGAGTTCAACTCAGGTGCAACATAAATAAAATCTTGACTTCAGCACAAGGTCAAACCTGAGTTGTGAAACTGGATTCAACACAGGTGAAAATGGCCAAAACTCAAGAATCAAGTGTCGACTAGTCCAATATAAACAAGAACCAGAGACCACAAACCAGTGCATCAAAGCAAACTACAAGATGTAGAGCAGAAATGCACAAGTATCAATATATAATGATCAAGATGGTTCACAGTACAACATACAAAATAAATCATACAGTTTCAATGCTAACTGCTCAAGTAAAGTGAAGGAACAAGACCGAACAAGCATCAATATGGCAACACAGCAGTAACATGCACCAGTAAACCAAAGCAGTAATATTCAGGGACGAACACTCAGATGAACACACATGGACAACATGTCATGAATGAACTAGCAAAGGCTAGCCACCAACATAATAACAACACTCAGATGAACACATGGCCGAGGTAAATGAAGGGATGACTGAAGTGCAGCCACAAATGTTCACTGACTCGAAGGATGAATCAAAATACACAACAATGTACAACAGCAAATGCTCACATGATATAAGATGAACACAAGCTCAAGAATCAGAATACATATTCAGATTGAACAACAAATGCACATGTTAACATCACTGGCAATTATTCATTCGAGTTCAGGCAACAAAACAGAGTTTCAAAAATGCATGAACCAAGTAAAAAGTAAAGCATATACAGGAATGCACCAGAGTGTAGGCAACGGGGCAAAAGCAATTCAGATCAACACAACAACAATGGTGATCAATATCCAGATGTCAATGAAGCATGCAGACAGCAAAAATGAAAACCAAAACCAACAGCAACTACAAACTACTCACAATAATGCTCAAAGACTCGACACTCAAATGAACACAGTGAATGCAGACTTGAATGTACAGTGACTCAACAAACACAGTGACACAGTGCCACAGCGAACATGGTTCGAAACAGCATACCAAATGAAACAACTCAATAACCAGAAGCAACAACATGTACAGTGATATGCAGCAAGGTAAACAACACTTTGAATAGAATCGAGCATGTGTACAGTTCGAACAATATCCAGAAGAGCAGTTTAAAAAATTCAAAATGGCCGAAGTAAACATTCAGTGTCAAGGCCAAAGTCATCAGGTAAAAGAAGTTGAATTCACGATTCAAAGTCAGAGCCTTGGCAATAAAGGAATCAAACCAAGTCAAGATCAACAACGTGATGACCAAGGAGTTGAAATCAATGCTGTGGGATTCAAGCAACAAAAAATATACGTTTTTGAACAAGTCACAATCATCTCAAACGTCCAAGCATGATCAAGCGGCAGTACAAAGGATTTGACGAATTCAAATAAGTAAATATACGACGTAAATTTAGATGGTTGAATCCTATAAATAGGAATCAACATCATTGGCAATAACTATCGATCGAGTTAAAGGATTAAAACCCCAAAGTATCATCATCGGCACGAGAAAATGATCGAGTTCAAATAAGCATCAAACCAGAAAACAAAAGGAGAAAAACACATACCAAAATTCGTAATCAGTCTCGATCACATTTGAAGCTGAGCTAGAAGAAACAATCGGCAATCCAAGTCAAATAGCATCGAATCGAACAAGCTTCTACAACGAAGCCCTAATCTGGATCGAGAACAAAGCCCTAATTCCACAAAGAGGAACGAATGAGAGAACAGCCGCCATTTTCCCAAAAGAAAGAATAAAAAGGATCGGGTCGAAATAATAAAAGGGGCCGTCCATTAAGTTTTAGGGTCTTTAGTTTTAACATAAGGGTTTTAGTTTTTTAAATAAGGGCTTTAGTTTTAAAATAAGGGTTTTATCTTATTATTTGTTTTAAATTTTTTTTTAATTTTAAATCTCTTTTCAAACCGTTGTATTTGCTAGTCATGTGACTAGGGGACAAGCTACGTGGCGTAGCTTGAGAATTCACAACTCAGTGACTGAGTTGTGGCAGGGTTTTGAGCGCAGAGTTAGGTTAGTCAGTAGCGGGTGTCGCGAGTTTACGTGTGTAAGTGTGTGACTATCTAATTTCTAGTAGAAACCTTGGAGCAGCACGTAGGCGGGTTTTTGCCGAAGCTGGGTAAATTTTGTGTCGTTCTATTTCTGCATTTATTATTCTGCTTTTATCTGTGCTGCTACTATTCTTTGATCTGTGTTGAAATTATTTTATAAGCTTCCGTAATTAATTTATATAATTAATACTATCACCCTATTCACCCCTCCCTCTAGGGTGAAATTGATCCTACAAGTGGTATCGAGCTAGGAATAGAAGTCAATTTTTGTTTTAAAATTTCATTTTTCAAAAATCAGTTTTTGTTTAAAAGTTTGAAATTTTAAAATGGCTTCTTTTAATAATGATTTTGCTGAGGGTCAGTCCATATTTAGTCCACCAATGTTCAATGGTGAATATGCTTATTGGAAAAATAGAATGAAAATTTTTCTGAAAACCATTGACGCTTGGAACATTGTTGAGACAGGTTATAGAGCACCAACTACAATTGTAGATAATCAGGAAATAGATAAACCGATGGATCAATGGACAGAACTAGAAAATAAATTACAAAATGCTAATGCTAGAGCTATGAATTTTATTATCTGTTCATTGGATCAATTTGAATTTAATCGTGTCTGACATTGTCTAACTGCATAGGAAATATGGCACACACTAGAAGTGACTCACGAAGGAACATCTCAAGTCAAAGAATCTCACCTTTCCATGCTAAGCAGCGAATTTGAGAATTTCACAATGGCAAAAGAAGAAAATGTCAAAGAGATGCATGGATGACTTTCCAATATCGTATACAAATCAAAAGCCCTTGGAAAACCATATACAGAGTTGGAGATAGTCCGAAAAATCCTCAGAGTCCTTCCACGAAGTTTTGAAGCCAAAGTGACTGCCATTCAAGAATCAAAAGATTTGAAACCAATGAAAGTCGAAGAACTCATAGGAAATCTCACCGCTTATGAGCTAGAAATGAAATTCAAGGAAGAACGTGAAGGAGGTAATACTCGAAAGAAATCAATAGCTCTTAAAGGAACAACAAAAAGTGATAGTGGTGATAATGATGATGGAGCAGCAGAATTGGAGATGATAATAAAGAAAGTCAAAAGGTGGAATTATAAATACGGAAATTCAGCTCTAAATCGAAAATTGAAAAGCAGAATAAATAAAATACTGGACAATCCAGAAGAACAAAAGATCATCTGTCATAGGTGCAACCAACCCGGACACATCAAGCCCAATTGTCCTCAAAATCGACGCAACTTTGAAAAGAAATCAAAAAGGAGAAGTTTTGCTGCCACGTGGAATACAAGTGATGAAGATAATCAAAGTGCTAACAGTGAGGATGAAAAAGCGGACTTGTGTCTTCATGGTGAAATAACTGACAGTGATGATGATGAGCTAAGTGAGGTATCAAAACTTTCTCATTCGGAATTACTTATATATTTCCACGAAGTGAATGGCTGTTTTGAACGACTTAGGGAGAAGTATGCCAAACTTGAATCACAAAAAGATACTTTGATAGATTTAAATAAACAACTTGACCAATTAGTTAAAACCTATCAAATTAGGATCCCTAAGTGTGATAAATGTCCAGCATTTGAAGAAGAAATCAAAAAATCAGAAACTAATATAAAATCACTTGAAAATGAAATTCTGATTTTGAAAGAAAGTGAAAAAACAAGGAGAGAGAACTTTATTAAAAAGTGCACACAATTGTTAAACGAAAATGAATCTCTCAAAACACAAGTCCAACAATTGTCGACGACCTTAGATAAATTTTCAAAAGGTAAAAAATCGTTGAATATGCTATTAGGAAAGCAACTGGTAATACGATTAGACAAGGACTTGGATATAGTCAATCTGAAAATGTTGAAAGCGATATTAATCAAGAAAATTCCATGTGCACAATTTGTAGAAAATATGGACACGATCACAATAATTGTTGATATAGACCCAAACATGTGAAAATCATACCAATTTGGGTTCCAAAAGGCACAAATATAAAATCTCTCAAAGTTAAACAAATTTGGGTGCCAAAAGGAACATATATAAATAGTTTTGGGTCTACACAAAAATATTTTTCTAAATATTCTGCCACTAACAACCATGGACCTATAAAAACAAATAGGTCACATAAAACTTTTCCCGTGTAGGTGTGGTGGCAGGCTAAGGAACAACAACAGTGTTTTTTGGATTTTTGGCTATTCCAAAAACACAACGGGCGACAAAGCAAAGTTCCTTAGCCTATTATAAAGGTGACAGAATCACAATGGGTAAACAACGAAAAATATCGTAAAGGTAAAACAGGTAATGGTATATTTATTTGAACGATATATTAAATGTGATGATCCTCATCTTAGGCTGAATTAAAATCAGCAAACATTGAGATGGTGAAGAGATGATGATTTTGATTCTGACTTGTTTCAACATAGTTGGCCAATTACATTTATGCCAAAAACACTATTCTTTGATTTACTTCATATATATTACTTTGGATATAGTGTTTTGTTGGATGATAATATTTTTGGTTATAATACGGCTAACTCTATATTCACGATTTTTTGATTATTTACACGGCTTCAATCCAAATTCAAGAGAATGCCATTTAGAATGCTGTTTGAGTTTTCATGCACACTTCATGATCTGGTCTATCAAATATAGTTAGTGATATTTTGGAGTGAAAGAGAAATTCAGATGCAGATTACACTGGTAATCTAGTTGATAGAAAAATTACTAGTTGAATGTGATTTATGGTGAGACATTTAGTAACTGCATCGTTTTTCAAAGAAAATATCTGCATATTTTTCATTACAAATAATTTTCAATTAGCAGAATTTTTTTTCTCATATAACCTCTTCAAGAAAATCATTTTTGACCATATTTTCAGATTAGTCATTTTTATTTGATTTTAAATGACAAATTTTTGACTAATCCGACTCCCTACTAATTATCAAAAAGATAAATAGTGATTGAAAAGGTGATAAGTGTTGATATTTAACATGCATTACTCAAGAGAGTATATTTGGAAAATTTCTTTAGGAATTCAAACAAGAGTTATAAAACTTTTTGTTGGGTAAAGATTCCATGACCATTTCTATATCTATCATATTTCTATCCACCATCGTTTATCAAAACTTAAATATAGTTGGTCGATATGTGGTACTATAATCAGGGATCATTTGTTTTTCATCTTTTTTTTGTAAAAATAAATAAATATCCAAAGTATTCACTCTCATTTAAAAGTCCTCACGGTTATGCATGGGTGAATTACTTGGATTTTTGATTATGTGCTTCCATGCTCATTTAAAAGTCCTTACGGTTATGCATGTATGGAACGCATATCAAAATTAATTGATTAAATAGACAAGTTGATTCTAATCCCATTTAAAAGTCCTCACGGTCATACGTAGTTAGAAGATACTTGATTTCATTTTTAAAAATTAAATTGGAATACTACTAATCTCATTTAAAAGTCCTAACGGTTATGCATGATTGGTAGACATTCAAATTCCTGATATAAATGTACCACAAGTTGATACAATTGTATGATTTTATATTAGAACATCATTTCCATAATTCTAAAAGTGGAATATGCGCCTAACAAGGGTAGTTATGATTTTTGTTTGATTTTTATTGAAATTCAATATTTATATGCAATTTGAGTTTAATGTTGGATTAATATTGATCACTTTATCTTTATTTTTCTCTAACACTATTATTCTTTTGCTGATAACAAATAGGGGAGAGAAAAGATTTTGTCAAATAGAATCAAGCAAAGGTCAAATAATTTTCCATTTGCATCTAGGCTTATTTATATATTTTTATTTGTATGCATATATGTAGGGGGAGCATCATGTAGAGAGGAAGCAATTAAATAGGGGGAGCAATTAGAGTATATCATTGATCAAATACATTTAACTCAGTCAAAATCTTAAATATATGCTTGTTATCATCAAAAGGTGGAGATTGTTGAATATGCGCTTATATGATTTTTGTTTGATGATAATAAACATATATATATATATTCATTTAAATGTATTTGGTAATGTTCTATTTTATTTTTCATAGATTAAATAAATATTTGTTGAATAAAATAAATTACACAGAATTTGAATTCAAACGAAATAAGTTACACAGAATTTGAATTCAAACAGAAATTTTATTCAAACAAATATTTATTACATGTTTGAATAGTACAAATTCAAGCTCTCACTATACATATACAATTTTGATTCTAATTACATCACAATTCAGTTTACATAAATTCCTCACTACATATCACTCACACTTGTATTTTATCTTCAACTTCATTCCAGTTAGAATCCAGCATCTGAGAAATCTGCAAACATATTCACTAACGCAGTAAAACTGAAAAAGAAATATTTTTGCAATATAAAATAAAATGTGAATTTCAAAAATAATATTTGCCTCGGTTATTTGGGTTGTTCGTCATCATTTACATTTGAATTCATCACACACGAACAATGTGACATGCACAGTGAATCACTGTACATGCCACAAGGCCGTGCACACCGATATAGACTTGATAATGCTACAGGGATAGGTGAGCACAAGGCCAAACCCAAATAAAAAGACGGGTTCAACTCAGGTGCAACATAAATAAAATCTCGACTTCAGCACAAGGTCAAACCTGAGTTGTGAAACTGGATTCAACACAGGTGAAAATGGCCAAAACTCAAGAATCAAGTGTCGACTAGTCCAATATAAACAAGAACCAGAGACCACAAACCAGTGCATCAAAGCAAACTACAAGATGTAGAGCAGAAATGCACAAGTATCAATATATAATGATCAAGATGGTTCACAGTACAACATACAAAATAAATCATACAGTTTCAATGCTAACTGCTCAAGTAAAGTGAAGGAACAAGACCGAACAAGCATCAATATGGCAACACAGCAGTAACATGCACCAGTAAACCAAAGCAGTAATATTCAGGGACGAACACTCAGATGAACACACATGGACAACATGTCATGAATAAACTAGCAAAGGCTAGCCACCAACATAATAACAACACTCAGATGAACACATGGCCGAGGTAAATGAAGGGATGACTGAAGTGCAGCCACAAATGTTCACTGACTCGAAGGATGAATCAAAATACACAGCAATGTACAACATCAAATGCTCACATGATATAAGATGAACACAAGCTCAAGAATCAGAACACATATTCAGATTGAACAACAAATGCACATATTAACATCACTGGCAATTATTCATTCGTGTTCAGGCAATAAAACAGAGTTTCAAAAATGCATGAACCAAGTAAAAAGCAAAGCATATACAGGAATGCACCAGAGTGTAGGCAACAGGGCTAAATCAATTCGGATCAACACAGCAACAATGGTGATCAATATCCAGATGTCAATGAAGCATGCAAACAGCAAAAATGAAAACCAAAACCAATAGCAACTACAAACTACTCACAACAATGCTCAAAGACTCGACACTCAAATGAACACAGTGAATGCAGACTTGAATGTACAATGACTCAACAAACACAGTGACTCAGTGCCACAGCGAACATGGTTCGAAACAGCATACCAAATGAAACAACTCAATAACCAGAAGCAACAACATGTACAGTGATATGCAGCAAGGTAAACAACACTTTGAATAGAATAGAGCATATGCACAGTTCGAACAATATCCATAAGAGCAGTTTAAAAAATTCAAAATGGCCGAAGTAAACATTCAGTGTCAAGGCCGAAGTCATCAGGTAAAAGAAGTTGAATTCATGATTCAAAGTCAGAGCCTTGGCAATAAAGGAATCAAATCAAGTCAAGATCAACAACGTGATGACCAAGGAGTTGAAATCAATGTCGTGGGATTCAAGCAACAAAAAATATATGTTTTTGAACAAGTCACAATCATCTCAAACGTCCATGCATGATCAAGCGGCAGTACAAAGGATTTGACGAATTCAAATAAGTAAATATACGACGTAAATTTAGAAGGTCGAATCCTATAAATAGGAATCAACATCACTGGCAATAACTATCGATCGAGTTAAAGGATTAAAACCCTAAAGTATCATCATCGGCATGAGAAAACGATCGAGTTCAAATAAGCATCAAACCAGAAAACAAAAGGAGAAAAACACATACCAAAATTCGTAATCAGTCTCGATCACATTTGAAGCTGAGCTAGAAGAAACAATCGGCAATCCAAGTCAAATAGCATCGAATCGAACAAGCTGCTACAACGAATCCCTAATCTGGATCGAGAACAAAGCCCTAATTCCACAAAGAGGAACGAACGAGAGAACAGCCGCCATTTTCCCAAAGGAAAGAATAAAAAGGATCGGGTCGAAATAATAAAAGGGGCCAGCTATTAAGTTTTAGGGTCTTTAGTTTTAACATAAGGGTTTTAGTTTTTTAAATAAGGGCTTTAGTTTTAAAATAAGGGTTTTATCTTATTATTTGTTTTAAATTTGTTTTTAATTTTAAATCTCTTTTCAAACCGTTGTATTTGCTAGTCATGTGACTAGGGGACAAGCTACGTGGCGTAGCTTGAGAATTCGCAACTCAGTGGCTGAGATGTGGTAGGGTTTTGAGCGTAGAGTTAGGTTAGTCAGTAGCGGGTGTCGCGAGTTTACGTGTGTAAGTGTGTGACTATCTAATTTCTAGTAGAAATCTTGGAGGCAGCACGTAGGCAGGTTTTTGCCGAAGCTGGGTAAATTCTGTGTCGTTCAATTTCTGCATTTATTATTCTGCTTTTATCTGTGCTGCTACTATTCTGTGATCTGTGTTGAAATAATTTTATAAGCTTCCGCAATTAATTTTTATAATTAATACTATCACAGTATTCACCCTCCCTCCCTCTAGGGTGAAATCGATCCTACAAGAATATCTTGTTAAATATCTCATGGCAATTATACTTGAAGATCATCAACCATGGACCTCAACCGAATCACAAAAATCCACAAATATAAGGTAATTTGAAATGTTGAAAATTTGCAGCACTTATTAGTGTTTCTGTTCATTTTGCAACACACCCATGTCGACATGGGGGGTAGGGGGATGTCGACATACTAGCAGTTTTTCAGAATTTCAAATTTTAAATAAAGAGACATTTCCCTCCACCTCTTCACCAAAAGACATGTCTCTTCAACCACTATATAAAGGCCTCTGAAAACGAATTTTAACATCAATATTTCTTATTTTCTCTTACTCCTACTTCTCCAAACATTTGCAAAATAAATCCATTGCATACTCTTCAAATATCCTTCAAATCTATACTATTTCACTCTAATTCTTCATCGATTTTTAAACCGCACAATATCAGAGAGTTGTACTTTAATTCACATCATTTTCTCTCTGATTTCATCCTATTCCTCAAAGAATTCAAAGATATATTTTCATTGGAGGTCTATAGGATCATTGTACCAAATCTACAAGAATCTGTATTGAAGATACGACTACTTGCCATAGTTTGTTGTTAGTGATAAGGAGAAGGTGTTCTTGTAGCCTGTAAAATCAAGAGGGTGTATCTTGTAGCCCGTGAAACCAAGATTGTAAAGGTGTTCTTGCCATGGAAAGCAAGCGATTATAATGTAATTCTACACTATAGAGTGCAGGACTGGATGTAGGATTGGTTAATCCGAACCAGTATAAAAATCCGGGTGTTATTTACATTACTGCATTTCACTTTATTACTTACTTATTCTCAAATTACTTCTTTCTGCTTGCAATTTGAATAAATACAGTTTTATATTCATAAGTAAGTAGTTAATACACATTTCACCACTTCTAGTGTCTGAATAGCCTTAAGATCCAACATTGTGTTGGCCACCCCAGTTTCTAACAATTAATTCTTTTTTATAATGGGGTTTTAAAGTTAATGGACCATTTTTACAAAGTTGTTTAAAGTTAAAAACTTTTACTGAGAAGCCCAAGCACGAGTTTGGTTTTAAAAAGGTAAAAGTTTGATTCGATTATGGAAAAGAAATTTCCGTAAACGATATCGTTTATATGGAAAGAATATAGTCATACTCTTGGCACTAAACGTCGATGTGTTTCTCACTTGAGCTTTGTTATTATTTTTCGAAAATGACTAAACCCAAAGAGCAAGTGGAAGACAAGCTATATGGGGTCGCTTCCATTAGGGTATTATCACATCTACTCTAGATTTGGTTCAGATATTTGTGCACCAAGGTGTGAATTGCTTGGATTCTCAGTAGCGGGGTCTGGCTTGAATGTGTCCGAGAGCCACCAGAGTTCTCAAATATATTCTAGAGGTATACTTTTGTTAAGGAGGGTGCACCCTCTTAGTCATTATTAGTAAATTTCCCTTCCCTTGTTGATTCAAACCTTCGAATATATTTTAGTTAATTGCATCGGGAAGAGTATGGTACTCTTTGCAATGTTAATTATTTGTATCCATTCTTTACATTTGGATGTTGTTCTTGTGAGAGGAAACCCGTTCCGCATTTGGCGACGTGGTCTCATATATTGTTGTTTAATTACGCTTATTATTTAGAGCTTTACTCATACCAGACATATTGTCTGATCCGAGTGTTTATTCTTACTAAACTCTCGGGTACTCAATTATATTTGAGTAGTTCGAGAGTAGTATGTATTTTATGGGCTCTTTTGAAGATGGCATTCAAGCAAGAGGTCTTTATCTATTTAGTCGTATATTTCCGCTTTTTGTTTAATTCTTGTAAGTGTGTTCTGTTTCAACAAATTGTAAAGCCAGGTTGTTATAACTGCCTAAGTTGATTGTAGAAATTTTAACTCTGATAACTCCATGTTAGGGAGTAGCCTTATATACTATATTACTTATGTTCTATTTAATAGTTCAGTTGTGAGACTTTCTGTTCTGTTCTTTGTTTTACCCCATGACAATTCATCTTTCGGATGCTTAGGCAACGACACACAAATACCATGGATGTATTAAGTATCGTTCTCAGGGGTTAGAAAGGTGGATCATATCATTAAGGTTTAATGGAATGGGGATGATAGAGATTGTACTTAAGAAACCGAGGAGTATATTAGGGATTCGTATACTGATTGTTGTCATAGTTGTTTGCATGTCCTTGCATCCTTTTAATACACTCACCGGTTGTGGTGGATTCACATTCGCTGTACCTATTTTATTGAATGGTGTCATTTGGATTTCTTTTGAGATCTTTAGTTGTGTATGATAAATTTCGAGAACGAAATTTCAAGTAAAATGGGGAGAATGTAACGACCTGTAATTTAATCACTTTAAATTTGAATATTTAAAATATTTTTAATGTTTGAATAATGGATTTTACAACTCAAATTAACCTCTTTTAAGTTATAACAAGTGATGGTGATTTTGTATTGAAATTTGGTTTACAAAAATAATTAGTTCGGAGAAAAATTGAAAATGTGACCGGAAAACGTTTTTCGAATTTCGTCGTCTAAAAGTTGTCGAAAATGTTATGGATGCTCTACTATATATTTACACACACACAAATATATATATACACACACACACACTAAATAACGTATGTATGGTTAAAATATATATGGTATATATTTATAAACTGAAGTAAAAAGGAGTGAGATCTGACTTTTGATTCAAAAAGTTAAATAAGAATAAAGTAAGAAGTAATGTCACATTATATCACATCTTAGTACAAGGAAGTGTTAAACATGATGGACGAAAGGGGGATTTCATGGCTTGCGTGTGGAATTGACAAGGGAGGAGGGTGGTGATGATGTGGAGCAAAATGAGTGAACTGTATGTAAGGAAGGGCATTTTAGCAATTCACATATTCCACTTTTAATAAAAACAAATCTCTTATTTTTCCTTTTCATTTTTCTTTTCATTACATTTCCTACTTTTAAAAAACTCCATCACCTTCCTTAAGCTTTTAAAAACTTTTTAATGGCTTCCTAAGTTTTCAAATTTAAAAATCCATTCTTTTTCACTTCTTCCTCAAATAAAATCATTAAAGTTCAATTCTTTCCCCTCTACACCTCCTAACTAACCAAAACAAGGCATATGTCTCCTTAAATCAGCCATGGCCAAGCCCACTTTCATCTTGGTCGAACCATCTAGGCCCCTTTATGGCTACAAAATTCCATCTTGTGCAAGTAGAATCCAAGCTCTAGTGTTGGTTGAGAGTTCGGTTGAAGTTCATGCCATTTAAAAGAGCAAAAATCTCACCTTTATAAACTGAAGTTATTAGCTTTGTTATTTTTTATAATTGTAGTTACTAGTTACTTGTTTACATTTATTATAAAGTGATGATGGTAGGCTTGGTTTCTTCTTTAAAAAAAAAAAAACTTGGTATTTACTAAGTGACTTGAAATTAGTCAAAAAAGTTTAAGGAAATAATATAAGTGATGCTCTCTACATGTTGTATGGCTGTTACTTGCCTCTGCATTTGTGCTCATAATTATGTTACGTGATGCTTGAATGAATAAGTGACATATGAAAGTGTTTATAGAAGTATCTGTATAGCGACTATCGTTATATCGACACTTTTGAAAACACTATCTCTTTTGAAATCTTTTGGTTTGACCTTGTGCTTGGGCTTTACAAAGTCAATTCATTATTCTATTAATGATGTGATTAATGTTAATTAATCATTTTAATAATGGTATTTAAAGTTAGTTAATCATTTAAAATAATGATGATTAAGGTTAATTAATTATTTAATTAATGATGTTTTAATATTAATTAACCATTTTATTAATGGTAATTTAAGATTAATTTATCACTTTAATAATAATGCTTTAAAGGTAATTAATCATTTTAACGAATAAATTTTTTGGTTAATTAATTATTTAAATAATGATGCATTAAAGTTAATTAATCATTTTAATAATGATGTTTTAATATTAGTTACTCATTTTACTAATGACATTTTAAGGTTAATTAATGTAATAATGATGATTAAAGTTAACAAATCATTTTAAATAATGATGCCTGAAATAATTAATTATTTTAAATAAAGATGTTTAAAGTAATTAATTATTGATTAAAGTTGATTAATCATTTCAAATAATGATATTGAAGAAATTAATCATGTTTTAAAATTAGTTAATCATTTACACAATGTTGTTTAAAGTTAATATCTGCAATGTGAAATCCCAGCACAAGTCCAGTCATAAAATTAAAAAGTTTGATTTGGTTATGGAAAGGATAAGAAATTCATTTTACTCTAATCCGACATCGCTTATATGAAAAGGAATTTATCATGCTCTTAGCACTAAATGTCGAGGTATGGAAACTCATCCTTGTCTTGAAAGTTAAAAATGTCATCAAGGTAGTGCCTAGAGGTAACACTACCTTCACTTATCCGACTTCATTTTCAACCAAGTAATAGTACAAGTTTGAAATCAAGGAGCAATAATCAGAATATGAGATTTGATTTCCACATATGATCGTTTTAAATATTCTCGATCGTTGATTTATTGACTATCGACTCAACTTTCTTCTTTGTTTATTGTCAATTTAAGATGATTTGTTGCTCATTTTGAGCGTTGATATCTTTCGTTGGAAATGACTAAAACTAAAAAGTGAATGGATGCAAATGTAGAGTTGCTCCCATGAGGTTATTATCACATCTAATCTAGATTGGTTTCGGTTTTATATGCACCAAAATATGAAATACTCGGATCCTCGGTAAGGTTGGCGGGGTCTGGCTTATACATTTCTGAAGGAATCACAGAGAAAATGACCCTCTCAGGCATATTTTCTAGAAGTATACTTTGGGAAAGGGCGGCACTTCCTCTTAGTCATTGTTGGAAATCTCTCTTTCCTTTCCTTCGATTCAAAACCTTTGAATTAATTGCACCAAGAAGTTTCTTACACACTTCGCGATGTTTTAATTATTTATACCCATTACTTATGGTTGATTATTGTTATTTTTAGGGGAAATCCATTCCACATTTGGTTATTTATTTCCACCCTCTATCTAGAGATTTACTCATACCAAACTTATTATCTGACCTGAGCTGTTTGTTTTCCCTAAACTCACATGTACTGAATTATTTTTAAGTAGTCAAAAAGTAGCTAGCAGGTTACTTTGGGCTCTTTAAAGATGATAGACGATCAGAAGGCTTCTTGTATATTTAGCTATTTATTTTCACTGTCAAGTTAGTTATGTGTGTATTTTGGATCAGCAAGTGTAAAGGCAGGGTATATAACTGCCTAGGCTGATAGTGATAGTAC
The DNA here is from genome assembly GCA_030765085.1 of Allium cepa. Classification (NCBI taxonomy): domain Eukaryota; kingdom Viridiplantae; phylum Streptophyta; class Magnoliopsida; order Asparagales; family Amaryllidaceae; genus Allium; species Allium cepa. The sequence goes on from CM060931.1 coordinate 39,675,460, forward strand.
TTTTGTGCAACTCTGCTAACTCTATATTTAGGAGCAACCTTATGTACTATATTATTATTGTATTATACTTAAAAATTATATTGAAAAAATTTCTCTTCTATTCTTTTTCGCTCTTTACTTTACCCCATGACAACTTGGCTTTCGGATGCTTGAGCAATGACACACGAACACCGAGGATGTGTTAAGAGTCGTTTTCAGGGTTCAGAAAGGCGAATAATTACACGTAACATGTCCTTTGCGGTATAAATCTCAGCATCAATAGATGGGGTGTTAAACCATGTACATATTATTATTTTGTACGTGCATATACACACATATCCAAAATATAATACAAACTATATAAAATAAACATTATTTATGAATTAAATTAAATATTGATTTTATTTAAAAAGAAATTTAGAAAAATTCAAAAATAAATTTAGATTACATAGACCAATAAAAATCCAAAAGCTATTTTTTCTGAAATCAATTCATTACTTCCGCTGCGGGATGGTCTACTTCTAAAAAATGCAGTGTGACCCTACTATAGGTTTTCTCCCTTGATTTTACTTTTTTATAGCTTTTATTGATCTTCTATTTTGCGTTTTGCAACTGCGTGAAAAATAAATTTTTATCAATAAACAAATTGTAATAATTCCTAAAATAGTACTATATTATATGTAAAATAATTTAATGCCAAAAATGATGAAATAGCATAGAGTAGTTTATCAAAGCATATATTAAAATTGCGTATATGAGTTGATATCTTAAAGTCTAAGAAATGAGAGTAATGAACTTTAGCTTTCACGTTTATCGTTGCAAATAAAACTATACAAAATAGATAGAAAGATTCATCTTTTTGATAAAAATAAAAGCATACTAATCATTTTGATATAAAGATAAATACAACTATCATTTAACAAATGACAATTGTAAAATGATTATTACAAGGTAGAACTAATGTACCATATATTCGTTGTGTACACTAGAAATAAGATTGTAAAATGACAGCAAAATTTAGTTTTCTAACAAAGAAATAACTATTTGCCTATTACATTTGTGGTATCAACATCTATCTCTTTTTAACAAAAAGATACCATATACATTCATATAGATTTTGTCAATGATATACCAATATTTACTTTTTTGATAAAAGGATAAAACAATTTAGCTTTTATGATAAACATAAAACATTCAGGATTTTATAAAAAAGATAAACATGTATAATTTTTTTACTAAAAAAATAGTTTTGATCGAAAAAATAAGAATATTACTATTTTATTAAAAAGGTGAAATCAGTTAAAAAAGATAAAAATATTTATGATTTTTTCCAAATGATAATAATTTATAATTATCCTGCAATATAAAATTTACTTATATAAATGATAGTTTAATTTTGTTTTTTTAATATCAATATCCTTTATGTCAAAAAATAATGTACATATCTTTCTATGTAAAAATAAATTAGTTATGTAAAAACATAAATATATTTATCTTTATTGTTAAAATATAATAAATCATCTTCTGCATGATTTTTTTATTTTTTATGATAAGTTATTTTTTCATTTTAAATGCATTACAAAATATCTTTGATTATTTATCATAATGATAAATTATTTTATATCTTTTAAATTGATAGATTCTTTTATCCTTTTATGTGTTTGCAAAATAAAAACCATATTCAATTTCATCAATTCACTAAAAAATTACCTCATAATGAAAAAAACTAATATAAAAGTAGAAACCATTATAAATCATAATCAAAATAATTCATAATTAATTCATTAGGTATATGTTTAAAATTTTACGACGATAAATTTGTTTATTCTTTTTAGTAATGACAAAAGAGTTTATCATTATATTGCCGCTGTGAAATGATAGAATTAGTTCAATTTCATTGATTTGAAATCATTAAAGAATCATTATAAAATAGTTTATTCTGCATCAAACTTAGTCAACTGAACCTCATAGCAAAAGAATCATGACAATAAGCCAACCTATGTAATAACATGTAAATATTAATAATAACAGTATAGGTCTAATAATTGTTATACAGGCAGATTTTTCGCCAAAATGAAATGATAACAAGCAATTTGTAATCGACAAATTTGTGTAAATTTAATCAAAATGCATACGTGAACAGAGTCAGTGCAAGATCAAAGCTCTAACTACTAAATCAACAGTTAAACGGTTGTTCATCTTGCTTCAAATCAATCACTGATACAAATTAGACTTTGAAAAATCTGTAGGTTTAATTACTATTCAGAAGAAATTACAAATAAAAAACCGACATCTCTAACATAATCAAAATACATATAAGATAACCAAATGGCAGCTATAAAATGAAATTTTTAAGGTTTTACCTTTCGATCGGAAGAACAAATTCGAAGTTGAAATTAAAGACTCTACTTAATCTCTGCCTATTTTAACGAATATGAATAGATTTGAAAGAATGTGGAGAGGATTTGAGACATTACAAGATACACTATTTACTTTTAATATAAGTGTTAAACAATTCTCGACGAAATGGCCTGTTTCGAGGTTAAAAACAATTTCGTTTATTTTTTGTGAATCTAACCATACGGACTGGATTAACAGGTTATTAAGCATCAGCGGTTCGAGTTTGGTCTTGTTCCAAGATCGTCCAGTCTTCGAATGAAGGGTTTTTAGTTCAAATATTAACAATCGGCTATAAATTCAAAATTGATAGCCTAAAGTTGTTTATTTTTTTCATCATGTTCTAAAAATAGGTCAATTATACTTTAAATCAACATAAGATCCAATGTATTTAATTTTTTGCCAATTGTTTATTTTATATAATTTTATCATGCTAAATACAGTTAATAATTCATAATTAATTATTCAAAGGTTTAGAAAAATATTTTAATTCATTAAAATGTTACATTAAGTAAACTTACAAAATTATGTAATGGACCGAATAAAAGTCGTATAGATTGGTAATAGGAGTTATGTAACGATCCCAGTTTAATGACGAATTTAAATTTATAATTTAATTCAATTTTTGGATTAAATTATGGATTTGTTTGAAATTTTCAAATTTAATAAGATGTATATACTAATATATTTTAAAATTTGGGTTTGAAGCTCAAAGTAAATGTTTCGGTTGAATTGAATTATGAATAAAATCTTTATAAGAACAAAAAAAAATTACTTATCAATATTGAATATAAGTGAAAGTATAAAATAAAATATATGTATAAATTTAATACCTGATAGTTAAACCATAAATAGAAATCAAATTTAAGCATTTATGTTAATAATAATACTATGGAGTAATAACAAAAGCAATACAAAGAAAAATCTAAGTACATATGAAATATAGAGTAAGAGGAAAAAAAATAGAATACAAAGCATGAAACAAATATGAAAAGTAAGTGAACAAAATGAGAAACACAAAACTGCAAACATACATAATTTAAACAAGAAAAAAAAGGTCATCTCAGTAAACAATTGTCTACAATATAAAACTACAAACATATGAAACTAAATAAAATCAAATGAATTTTTATACAAGCATAAGTACATACAAATAGAATAGGCTGTAACTAAGAAAGGGAGCACCTGCATTTAATGCTTGAATCTTTAGCATGCCATAATGTATTTATCAGCCCCCAAAACATGATCTTTAGCCACCAAGATAGCAGCCTGATCAACAATGAAGGAAAAAAATATCTGGTGTCTTGTTTTAGTGGATTTGTTTTCTTATATATTGCCTTCATTCCAGCTCGTTCATAATCACATATGGAGAGGGAAAAAAACAAAAATTTAAGCAAGCATCAGCTTAAACTTAAACAAACTTCCATTAAAACAACAAAAGAAGATATTAGTATAAACACAGAAAGTAATGAACTGTACAAACAAAATTAAAAATAGTGTAAGTTGTAAACCCAATAGTACATGCATTAAATGCCACATCTTTTCAACATGTAAAAGATCTTCCCAGCCGAAATATGTAATATCATTTCACAATTTACAGTAATTAAAGACAAAATATAATCAAAACAAGCTAAGACTTGCACCAGAAGACACCTCTAGTTCAAAGCTGCCTTCTACAGTTATATACACATTCATATCTATTTTAATTTGCTCAGCAAAACTAAGCAAACCTGAGGCAAAAGGAAAAAAAAAGTTTCAGTTACACCTGAAACAACTTCTAACTTGGAAGAATCAAGCAAAGCAAAAGTGCAAATCACCATTTACAAGTTCAAATACCTTTCACGATCAAAGGAAACAAAGCAAGTAAAAGAGAGTAAAAAGAAATAGAAAAAGGAAAAATCAACTGCAGTCTTCAAACAACAGAAGTCCTCTATTCTTCATTTTCTCAAAACTGTGAGCAAACTAACCTTGAACTTTCTATAATATATTGATGCTATTGTTTGTATGAATGATATAAAAAGAATGCTGCAAGAATATGAACCTCTGTATATGCTTGTACACAAGTAAATGTTTTGTTCCAGGTTTTCTAAACTTTAAAACCTGTTATAAATTCATATCTTCATACTTAGAACTTTTTATACTATGATTTCTGAAAGGAACTTATTCATAACAAAGTTAAGTAACTTTTAAAAAATAATTTTAAGAAAAAAAAATGAAGTGAATAGTGTATAAAATATTATTTACAGTAAAAGCAAAACAAAGATCAAAAAATTCGAATAACTCGAATTGTAAACTTGAATTGATATATTGAAACAACATACAAAAATATGATTTTTAAGACAAAACTTATAATTTTTAGACAACTATGCATAGAGCAGTTAGTCAGTGAACTAAAATTGCTTTTATATGAATATCAGATAATTCGATCAATAATTGTTGATGAAATTTGACATGTAGCTTGAGTGTTGATGTGAGATCACTAGAAAAATGTTAGAAAATTTTTCGATTGTGTGGATTAAGGGGACAAGATCAAACTAGGGTTTAAGGGATTGTTCTGGTCAACGGCAATAACAGGATCGCTGCGGCTTCGTCAGGGTGTTTCAGGTGATCGCACATATGGGGATAGGCTCGTGGGTGAGTAGCGGAGGTTGGGTCAGGTTCGCGTGGGCTCCGGTGATCTAGATTGTCGTCGACGTGAATTTTTTCTGGCATTGAGTTAGTTCCATATTTCTACTGGGTAGCTCGATTTTTTATTCAAGCTAAGTAATGAAGTTTTGATGTTTGGATTGGGTTGCGTTATCGACTAGTGACGTGCTGGAGGGTTCGTAAGTGGCCGGAGGTGGCTGTGACGATGGTGCACGTGCACTTGTCGTTTGGTGTCAGCGTTGGTGGATTGGGGATGTCGCGTGGTGATTCTCGAGTAAGAGGGGTGGCTGCTTCGAGTCGTACTCGAGTACGTGAGCCATTTACCTGTTGTTTGTTTTATACTTGAGTTAATGTAAACTTGAGCTAACTGAAAGAAGAAAACAAAAGGAAAAAAAAGGGAGAAGAAGAGTAGGTGGTGAGGGAGAGAGATGCTTCGGGTGAACGCAAGGGAGTCTCGAGTGTTTGCTCAAGAAAAATCTGGGTAATCTCGGGTTGTAGTTAAACGATAAATTTACAGTTAAAAATGTTAAGCAAATTTTTGTAGTTATCAAGTAACTAATGTTGACTATTTTGAATTAATAATTTATTTTAAGTATTAATTAACCAAGTGGATACATAACAATGTTTCCTAAAACCTTGATTAATGTTTTTATAATTAATAGTTAATATGAGTTAGTTTTAATCTTAGTTAAAATTAAAGTTCAAGTTAGCAATAAATTGATTTTTAAAGCTTAAGCAAGATTTTAAATGTTAATTAAGGTAAATAATTCTTTTTAACTAATTGTTTGAAAAGCAATTAAGAATGATTATAATAGTAATTTCAGATTGGTAAATTAAAAACTTAAGCGTTTAACTCATTGGTAATTAAGAATTGTTATTTGATAATTGAAACTAATTAATTTATAATTAGTAGTCAATTAAGATAATTGATTAAGGAATCATTAATTATAAATTTAATTAGTCTAATCATTAAGAATAAATTAATCATTGATTTAAATAAATTAATAGAAATAGTTCTATGGTTAATTCTGTTAATCACCTTCACTTTAAATCAAAGATGATGGACTATCATCAAATGTCGTGTATTGGATTGATATTTCTATTTATGATTGTGATGTTATGTGATGTGAGCTGCCTTATGATGTACTGTGAATTTTGATTTGTTTCTGTATGTTTATGTGAAAACCCCCTTTTGCCCGTAAAATGGCATTTAAATTTCCATGCGACAGGGAGTCGGATTCGGGTTAGTTATCCGAAACCCACATCGAATTGTAACGATGAATCTTTGTGATTGATAAATTTATTTATCTATGAATCTGTAAATGAAGATAAGAGTTATTGGTTATATCGCTTGTCGATATTGATATATCTGTGATGATTGATGTTGTGCACTATTGTGTAAAACCCCTGGACCACATTCATACACACGGGCAGTCTAGAGTTTGGTTTTTCAGATAGTTAGGTTTAGTAGATTATATGGAGCTAGTTCAGTCTTTGGATTCTGACGAGACTTGCTTATCTTGGTGAAATCTTGATGGTGGATCGAGTTAGGAGTTTTGGAGCTTTTGGATCAGAGTTGCAGTATTGGATATCTGTGAAGACTTATTTCATATTGTGTCATGTTCCGCTGTATTCTGTTGTATATTCTCTGATGTTGATGATTATCATTGTATCAAATTGATGTATCGGATATTGTATTTATATATATCGGTGATATCATCTTTTATTTTCCGCTGTGTTATTTATCATCTAATGGGTGTTGCAAGCTCCGGCGATACGAATTTGATGTTGTTATCGGACATCGAGTTCGGGTCGTCACAAGTTGGTATCAGAGCTAAAGGTTGAGTAAGAACTTTAGCTACAGTGTGTAACACATTAGATGGCTCATTAGAGATAGGATGAAGTATACCCTAGAATGAGTACAACGAGTGGAACCAATCCAAATTTCTTAATCTATTCTCTTTATCTGTTGTTGTTCTCTAAGATATTTCGTCTGAATGCCTAAATTGGATTTCTTACTATTCACAGATGGTAAGAATGAGTGGGAGAAGAGGACGAAATAGGAGACAGGAAAGTACCACTTCAACTGGTCAAAGCCCTGCAACGACAGATATTCCTATTCAATCTTAATCAAATTTGGCTGATCTACATCGAAGTTTTTCTAGACTAGGTAGAAAGCCGTTCACTGGCAAAGAATCTGTTATCGAAGCACAAGCCTGGATTCGATCGTGTGAAAAGATTTTCAAGGGATTAAAATTAGAAGATGATCAAATGCGACTGATAGCTTCTTGGCAACTCCAGGAAGATGCTTTAATTTGGTGGGAAACCGTTACCGTGGATGAGTCGGCGGATGACTTTACTTGGAGTCGTTTCAAGGAAGTGTTCGAGCAGCGATATATGCCGTCTGCTGGTATCTCTAGAGTGTACCAGGAGTTTGTGGATTTAAAGCAAGAAAGTTTATCATTTGAGGAATACTTGAACAAATTTATTGAATTATCTCGATTTGGTCCAGAATTGGTGAATACACCGTTAAAGAAGAATGAAAAGTTTATTCGGGCAATGAACAAAGAGTTTCAGGAACGGATGACTACTCACGTCAAGGAATCTTTTTCTGAATTAATCGATATGGGATATCGATATGATACTCTGGAAAAGCAAGAAGATCTGGAGAAGAATGGAAGTACAAGTAAATTGAATTGGAGAAAAAGGAAGTTTGGTGGTAAGAAATCGAAGAAAAATAAAGGAAAGAAGGATGTACAGAAGAAAATGAAGGATGTTACTTGTCTCAATTGCTTGGAACAAGGTCATTACTCAGATAAATGCAAGAATGATTGGAAGCCAGGATTGAGAGAGCCATTTATGAGGCCAGATCAGGAATCTACGGGATGCTATAAATGCCGCAAGCCGGGACACAGGATCAACAACTGTCCAGCTTATAAGCAACTCTAGAAAAAAAAAGTATATGCAATCAGAGACGATTCTTCAACCTCAAAAGCTATACAGGATGCTATAAAGGTAACTTTCTCGTTTGCGATTAAATTGTTCGAATTTTGTTCGACATGGAAACTATCCTTAGTTTTTCAGCAAATCGTAAATAAGTTAAATCTTGAATCTAAGATCGTGGTCGAATCTATTTCTGCCTATTTCATTGGGTTTCGATATTATCTACGAACGGTTAGTTATCCCTTCAAACTAACCAATACCCTGCATACTTCGTAGATCAGATAACCCAATTGCTTCATAGTTGATTGAGTTTGTTCTCATATTTATTGTTGATAATTCTGATTTGGTAAACCAAATGCAGAATTGATATCCAGTTCGATCTGGAAAGATATTTCTCTATCTTCCATCTATCTTTGTTGTCTCCTTGGCAAATTTCGGGGACGAAATTTCTTAAGGAGGGGAATCTGTAACGATCCCAGTTTAATGACGAATTTAAATTTATAATTTAATTCAATTTTTGGATTAAATTATGGATTTGTTTGAAATTTTCAAATTTAATAAGATGTATATACTAATATATTTTAAAATTTGGGTTTGAAGCTCAAAGTAAATGTTTTCGGTTGAATTGAATTATGAATAAAATGTTAATAAGAATAAAAAAAAATTACTTATCAATATTGAATATAAGTGAAAGTATAAAACAAAATATATGTATAAATTTAATACCGATAGTTAAACCATAAATAGAAATCAAATTTAAGCATTTGTGTTAATAATAAAACTATGGAGTAATAACAAAAGCAATACAAAGAAAAATCTAAGTACATATGAAATATAGAGTAAGAGGAAAAAAAATAGAATACAAAGCATGAAACAAATATGAAAAGTAAGTGAACAAAATGAGAAACACAAAACTGCAAACATACATAATTTAAACAAGAAAAAAAAAAGGTCATCTCAGTAAACAATTGTCTACAATATAAAACTGCAAGCATATGAAACTAAATAAAATCAAATGAATTTTTATACAAGCATAAGTACATACAAATAGAATAGGCTGTAACTAAGAAAGGGAGCACCTGCATTTAATGCTTGAATCTTTAGCATGCCATAATGTATTTATCAGCCCCCAAAACATGATCTTTAGCCACCAAGATAGCAGCCTGATCAACAATGAAGGAAAAAAATATCTGGTGTCTTGTTTTAGTGGATTTGTTTTCTTATATATTGCCTGCATTTCAGCTCGTTCATAATCACATATGGAGAGGAAAAAAAAACAAAAATTTAAGCAAGCATCAGCTTAAACTTAAACAAACTTCCATTAATACAACAAAAGAAGATATTAGTATAAACACAGAAAGTAATGAACTGTACAAACAAAATTAAAAATAGTGTAAGTTGTAAACCCAATAGCACATGCATTAAATGCCACATCTTTTCAACATGTAAAAGATCTTCCCAACCGAAATTTGTAATATCATTTCACAATTTACAGTAATTAAAGACAAAATATAATCAAAACAAGCTAAGACTTGCACCAGAAGACACCTCTAGTTCAAAGCTACCTTCTACAGTTATATACACATTCATATCTATTTTAATTTGCTCAGCAAAACTAAGCAAACCTGAGGCAAAAGGAAAAAAGTTTCAGTTACACCTGAAACAACTTCTAACTTGGAAGAATCAAGCAAAGCAAAAGTGCAAATCACCATTTACAAGTTCAAATATCTTTCACGATCAAAGGAAACAAAGCAAGTAAAAGAGAGTAAAAAGAAATAGAAAAAGGAAAAATCAACTGCAGTCTTCAAACAACAGAAGTCCTCTGTTCTTCATTTTCTCAAAACTGTGAGCAAACTAACCTTGAACTTGCTATAATATTTTGATGCTATTGTTTGTATGAATGATATAAAAAGAATGCTACAAGAATATGAACCTCTGTATATGCTTGTACACAAGTAAATGTTTTGTTCTAGGTTTTTCTAAACTTTAAAACCTGTTATAAATTCATATCTTCATACTTAGAACTTTTTATACTATGATTTCTGAAAGGAACTTATTCATAACAAAGTTAAGTAACTTTTAAAAAATAATTTTAAGAAAAAAAATGAAGTGAATAGTGTATAAAATATTATTTACAGTAAAAGCAAAACAAAGATCAAAAAATTCGAATAACTCAAATTGTAAACTTGAATTGATATATTGAAACAACATACAAAAATATGATTTTTAAGACAAAACTTATAATTTTTAGACAACTATGCATAGAGCAGTTAGTCAGTGAACTAAAATTGCTTTTATATGAATATCAGATAATTCGATCAATAATTGTTGATGAAATTTGACATGTAGCTTGAGTGTTGATGTGAGATCACTAGAAAAATGTTAGAAAATTTTTCGATTGTGTGGATTAAGGGGACGAGATCAAACTAGGGTTTAAGGGATTGTTCTGGTCAACGGCAATAACAAGATCGATGCGGCTTCGTCAGGGTGTTTCAGGTGATCGCACATATGGGGATAGGCTCGTGGGTGAGTAGCGGAGGTTGGGTCAGGTTCGCGTGGGCTCCGGTGATCTAGATTGTCGTCGACGTGAATTTTTTCTGGCATTGAGTTAGTTCCAGATTTCTGCTGGGTAGCTCGATTTTTTATTCAAGCTAAGTAATGAAGTTTTGATGTTTGGATTGGGTTGCGTTATCGACTAGTGACGTGCTGGAGGGTTCGTAAGTGGCCGGAGGTGGCTATGACGATGGTGCACGTGCACGTGTCGTTTGGTGTCAGCGTTGGTGGATTGGGGATGTCGCGTGGTGATTCTCGAGTAAGAGGGGTGGCTGCTTCGAGTCGTACTCGAGTACGTGAGCCATTTACCTGTTGTTTGTTTTATACTTGAGTTAAGGTAAACTTGAGCTAACTGAAAGAAAAAAACAAAAGAAAAAAAAGGGAGAGGAAGAGTAGGTGGTGAGGGAGAGAGATGCTTCGGGTGAACGCAAGGGAGTTTCGAGTGTTTGCTCAAGAAAAATCTGGGTAATCTCGGGTTGTAGTTAAACGATAAATTTACAGTTAAAAATGTTAAGCAAATTTTTGTAGTTATCAAGTAACTAATGTTGACTATTTTGAATTAATAATTTATTTTAAGTATTAATTAACCAAGTGGATACATAACAATGTTTCCTAAAACCTTGATTAATGTTTTTATAATTAATAGTTAATATGAGTTAGTTTTAATCTTAGTTAAAATTAAAGTTCAAGTTAGCAATAAATTGATTTTTAAAGCTTAAGCAAGATTTTAAATGTTAATTAAGGTAAATAATTCTTTTTAACTAATTGTTTGAAAAGCAATTAAGAATGATTATAATAGTAATTTCAGATTGGTAAATTAAAAACTTAAGCGTTTAACTCATTGGTAATTAAGAATTGTTATTTGATAATTGAAATTAATTAATTTATAATTAGTAGTCAATTAAGATAATTGATTAAGGAATCATTAATTATAAATTTAATTAGTCTAATCATTAAGAATAAATTAATAATTGATTTAAATAAATTAATAGAAATAGTTCTATGGTTAATTCTGTTAATCACCTTCACTTTAAATCAAAGATGATGGACTATCATCAAATGTCGTGTATTGGATTGATATTTCTGTTTATGATCGTGATGTTATGTGATGTGAGCTGCCTTATGCTGTACTGTGAATTTTGATTTGTTTCTGTATATTTATGTGAAAACCCCCTTTTGCCCGTAAAACGGCATTTAAATTTCCATGCGATAGGGAGTCGGATTCGGGTTAGTTATCCGTAACCCACATCGAATTGTAACGATGAATCTTTGTGATTGATAAATTTATTTATCTATGAATCTGTAAATGAAGATAAGCGTTATTGGTTATACCGCTTGTCGATATTGATATATCTGTGATGATTGATGTTGTGCACTATTGTGTAAAACCCCTGGACCACATTCATACACACGGGCAGTCTAGAGTTTGGTTTTTCAGATAGTTAGGTTTAGTAGAGTATATGGAGCTAGTTCAGTCTTTGGATTCTGACGAGACTTGCTTATCTTGGTGAAATCTTGATGGTGGATCGAGTTAGGAGTTTTGGAGCTTTTGGATCAGAGTTGCAGTATTGGATATCTGTGAAGACTTATTTCATATTGTGTCATGTTCCGCTGTATTCTGTTGTATATTCTCTGATGTTGATGATTATCATTGTATCAAATTGATGTATCGGATATTGTATTTATATATATCGGTGATATCATCTTTTATTTTCCGCTGTGTTATTTATCATCTAATGGGTGTTGCAAGCTCCGGCGATACGAATTTGATGTTGTTATCGGACATCGAGTTCGGGTCGTCACAAGTTAGATTTTCAGTAACGTTAAATATTCGAACTATGCAAAGATGGATCATTGAACATACTAATTTAACCGATCGGAACAGTCACTACGTTGAATGGTTGTGCTAAAATATCTTGTTTATTTTTAGGGATTAAATTAATATTTTTAAACTTTTTTTTTAAACGTAGAATGAATAAGAAAAAAATTAAAAAAAATACAAAATACAATATTCACCCGTCATCACTAGCTGACGGAATGTCGAGCATATCAATCAAAAAACGTGCAACTTTCTCATTATTTTCAGCCTTTCCACCAAAATGCATGCACGCGAGAAAAAAATGGAAACCCTTGTCAGCTGTTGACCCCCCTCCCTCGATCGTCGCCGCCTCCCATCGACTTCGCTTAAGGCCTTCAAAGCTCGTCGAATCACCATTCTCTTCAGTTTCATCTTAATTGAGGTAAAATTAAACCCGTAATTTCGAATTTAGGGCTAATTGGTACGATTATGGGTTTGAAATTGAAGATTATGGCGTATTAGTTGATTTGGAGATATTAGTTGGTGTTGTGATTGTTTAATTTATAACTAAAAATTAGGGTTGATCGAAATCCGAAAATTATTTTATAATTGTTGATTAATATGCTTACTAATTAGTTCAAGTGAATGTTTGTTATAGTTTAGAATACTTTTTGTTATAATTTACGCGAAAAGTAGTATATAATTATTTATTAATATGCTTATTGATTGGTACAGTTAAGCATAATTTATTTATTTTGACTAATTAGTATGTGTTAATTATAAGTGTTAGTGGTTAATGTGAAATAAAATTATTTTAATTTATTATACATGCAAATGTCAAATTTTAGTTCATAAGATAGTTAAACAAAAATTTAAATAATTAAACGAATTTTAAAATATGTTTTAAAATTTCAAATTTAGTTAATAAATATTTTAAATAGTTGAATGAATTATAAAATATGGTGTAAAATTTAATTTATTATTATTAAAATAGTACTTTTTGTATTTTCGGAAGTAGCTTGAAATAATAAATTTCTTTTAAAACAAATATCTGTTAAAATCAATTTTCTAAAAAAAATTAAGAAATGAATATAATTTTTATTTGAAAATAAGCGTTGAGAATTATTTTAACAAATATAACAACAACAAATTAGAGCATTTAGTCCTAAAAGGCTTTAATTTATTTTTAAAAATACAACATCAACAACACTTGCCTTACTTGCAAAGTTATCCATACAAGAGAAAGAAGTGAAGTGCTATCGAAATTTAAGCTTTTAGTCCCAAAATGCTTTAATTTATTTTAGAAAGAAACAAAGTTTTGTTAAAACTTCTAATATATATTTTTAAATTAGGAAAATTATTCGATTATTTTCTCGACCGTACTTGGATGTATGAAGTCAGAATTGATATGAAAAGTTCGATAAAGGAACATTTCGACAATGGTGTATATGAATTTATTAGATTTGCTAAATCTAATAATTGAAGTAACAAAGAAATTTATTGTCCTTGCAGTAAGTGCTAACATTTGAAGCATTGGAAACCAGATATAGTTAAAGTACATTTTTATGAAGCTGGTTTTGTGCTAAATTACTGCCTGTGGGATCATCATGGAGAACTTGTTGCACCTACATCTAATCATGTAGTGTCATAGGACGATTATGTTATGAAGAATCTAATAGAAGATATTGTGGAAGATGTCGCATGATCAATGTTCCCTACCTTTTAAGTTGACAATGAAGATGAAAATGTCAAAGAAGAACTGATTATGGAAGCGAAAAGAATCTACGATTTATTAGATACCGCTAAGAGGATGTTGAGTGATGGTTGTCCAAGCGGAACCAAATTATCAGTAACTACTATATACGTTACTATGAAATCAAAATTCAACTGTATAGAACTTGGATTTACAGTGGTTGTACAAGCTGCAAAATAACATATGCTATCCAATAATCTAATGTGCGAATGTAACGACCCAGAATTTCAGTCATTTGAAATTCATATATTTAATTGATTTTAAATATGCACACGTAAATTTTATAAGATGAATAACTTACATTTCGAATATCTCGATTTAATTGGATAATTAAATTGTTAATTTAATATTTGAAGTTTTAGAAATAATTAGAAATTGAATTTAATATGAATGAAAATGATTTATGAAGTTGAATTAAATCTTATTTGAGTTAGAATGATGTTATAGAACTTTTAAAATCAAATTAAAAGTTAATTTGTAGAAATTGAATATTTTAATATGTAATTGACAAGTAAAAATAGCCATTTTTCAAACAGTCATGGATTTCGACGAAACTAGTTTCATTGGATCTGTAATGTTAAATTATTGTAAGATTTCAAATTTCGTGTCAATCGGATTTACTGTTTGTCCGGGGCAAGCTAAAACGCGTAGAAATCGGTTTAAGTGAATTTTAAATTTAAATAGTCGATTCGAAAACCTATCTTCCAAATACGATCGAATTGACTTCTGATATATATTCCATTGCATTCGGAATATGGGTAAAACAATATAAATGCCAGGCGGCACGCTTCGTTTGGAGTTCGGAAAAAACTCGGGTGAATAGTGTCACAGAATTTTCTATAAAAGGACGTTATTTTCTTTCATTTGCAAAAAAAATCTAGGGTTTCTAACCCTTGCTGCCACAAACAATTCTAATGGCCAGAAATGCATCCTCTTCCTCCTCGTTTTTCTTCAAATCCACTCATTATTTCGAGAAATCTCCAACTAAAAGTTGAAGAGGGCGACGAGATCCTTGTAACCAACGGTGGTGATCGAATTTGGTGTTACGTAGAGAGATGTAGAGCCTCGCGTTGTGGCCATGTTCATGGGGCTGGATATCGTGTAAAGGGTGGCCGAGCTTGATGATGTAGAGGTCGTGGGTAGCTCGTTGATGGGCTATGCAATGGTGGTTCCTGATCGACGAATCGTTCGTCGTAGTTGGTGTGTTGACTAGGGTTAGAGGCGGCTGAAATGGGTTGGCGTGCATTTGAACTTGCCTGGAAGAAGAAGATGGATTTCGCGGCCAGATCTCATCAATGCAAAATCAACGGCCAGAAAGTATTAAGGTTATAAAAATTATTATATATTAATTCGTTTAAACTTTAAATATCATAACTTTGTCATACGAGGTTCGTTTTTGACGAAACGACTTGCATCAGGTTCGTATGGATGAACACTACGCGATGGAGCTAGATTGGAGTTGATTAGAGCTAGTGTGAATTTTGGATAAAATTAAACGGTCGTTTAATTTTATTCGGAATAAAACACTTAAACTGCTATTGGACGCAACGTGAGTATAACTCACTCTTTCTGACTCGCTGATATTTTTATATAAGTGAGAAATAATTTATTATACGATGATTGATGATTGTTTGGATGATATATGATATATTGATTGGTATTTGGATATATACCTGCCTATTGGGGCAGATGAGATCCTATATGTTCCCGTGTATGAGCGTATGAACCTTTGTACGCGCGTCTGCCTTGAAGCAGACATTATACACATATTCTAATATGTATATTTGTTGCAGGTGACAGGTTGGAGGGATCCAAATGGATTCCTTACCAGTATTGATTTGTTTACAGATACTATTATATAATCTGTTACCATATGATATATGATGTTTTGGATGTCGCGATTGATGTATTTGGTGTTGTTGCAGCATTGGGCCTATTTTTTATAATTTAAAAATGTTAAAGTGATTATTTTCAAATTTAAAAGGATTTTAAAGTGATTTTTGAATGTATACGTTTTATTGAATTTTGGAATTGATTCATTTTAAATAAATAAACGTTATAATTTTTATGTTATAAAAATTATCTTTTTTGTGAAATAAAGCCAGAATATGATTTTTGGAATGTGAAGTTAACTATTTTGTGAAATAGTATAAATTGAGATTTTTGATTTATTATAAATGATTTATATAGAAGATTTATAAAATTGGTATTTTATAATTAAAATACTGGAATTGTAAAACGAGTTTTATAAGTGTTAAAATAAAGTTATAAATGGAATTTTACAAGTGAATAAGATTTATAATTTGTGAAGATATAAAATGAATGAATTTGTGAAATAAACGATTTATAAGCAATTAACTTATAAATTGGATTTTTTAATGTAAATAAGGTGTAATGGAATTTTTTAATAAAGTAGATTTATAAATTGAAGTTTTTATAAAATATATAAATGTGAATTTATAAACATTGTTTTATAAATCTGAAATCAATTGAATTTGATAAATTAAATATAGAAGTTTATTAAAGGAGATATATTCGTGATTTTGGACAGCGAATTATCCTTTAAATTAAATGTTGTATTTATAAAGAATTTGGTTGGGAATTATATCCACGATTTTGGACAGTGGATTATCCTTTAAATAAAATGTGTAGAAGTATTGAATTTGGTAAACGATTTATATTCACGATTTTGGACAGTGAATAATATGTCAAATAAATGTTTTGGAAAGTGATATTTTAAAATGAAGAAAATGGTTTAAAGTTGTTTTAAAATGTAGTAAGTGTCGAAACCATAGATTTCAACATTCATTGTTGAAATAGACGTTTTCGAGAAGTAAGAAAATGATGGACTATAACACTGTTGTTATAGTAAATGATTTTCGAAAGGAAATGTTTTTGCATAGTATTGGGATTTATATATCTATCTTATTTTCGAATCCCTATGCTATTGATTTTGGGTCGTCGTAACGATGTTTTACGCAACATTCGTTTGGACCCAATAAATGTGTTTAAAGAGAATGTTTTCCTTAAGAATAAAATATATACTTAATCGTGATTTAAGTATATGAATATTTTCTAAGCGTTGAAAATAAATTGAATTGTAAATTACTTATTATTAAATAAGTATGGAAATGTTTTCCAATATGAAGTGAAATGTTTGGAGAATATATCTTTCTAAAGATAATTTGAAGTGAATATTTGGCAAATGATTTAATTAACAAAAGATTAATTAAAAGGGCCCAGTGATTGTTATGGTGCTAAATATTTGTTTGTTTGCTTTGATAGTTAAATAGCCGACTATCAAACTGCCCAAAAAAATTAGTTCCTCAACTTGATGTGGGAACTATTTAGTCGTACACTTAGTATGTAGCCTTCTGTGTAGGCTTGATTATCGTTTGTGTTGAGTATGTTGATTCGTGTAGTGCGGAGTATTAATCCAATCTATCGAGTTTCCTTCTTGGCCCGAAGGATAGCAAGTTTAAAGTTGGAAACGTGATAAGTCTATGAGACTTAGTTGCTGTGTGAGGTTGAGAAACGCTTTTGCGTTGTTGGTGCGAAGAGACCGAGATCGGTTTATCCGAAAACCATTTCGGGCCAAAGTATATGCGACGATTGTGCAGGTTGCTTGTGATGATATTGATATTTCGAAGTTTCATAGTGGGGGACTGCTTGTTGATCGTTGGGGTTAAAATCCCAATATACATCCAGTAGCAGTGGTCTATTTATTATGAAATATCCAATGCGAGGACTATTCGCTACTAATCCAAGGGATTTCCCGAGAGACTTAGTTGCTGTGTGAGGTTGAGAAATGCTTTTGCGTTGTTGGTGCGAAGAGACCGGGATCGGTTTATCGAAAACCATTTCGGGCCAACGTATATGCGACGATTGTGCAGGTTGCTTGTGATGATATTGATATTTCGGAGTTTCATAGTGGGGGACTGCTTGTTGATCGTTTGGGGTTAAAATCCCAATATACATCCAGTAGCAGCGGTCTGTTTATTATGAAATATCCAATGCGAGGACTATTCGCTTCTAATCCAAGGGATTTCCCGACAGGATGTAGTACGAAAATACCTTCGGTTTATCCTGTTTCTGGACAACTTGTATGGATGTTTGTCTGACATTGCATTTCTATAGATTGCGTATATTGATTTTACAAACGTACATCAATGGTGGCGGAGAAGGCAGCTTCTCTTAGCTTAACACCCTCCTTGAGACGTATGACCTTAAGGGTTGTATTTTTGTGGAAGGCAATTAGTAGTCAACGGAAATGGCTGTGTGGCATTCAAAGTGATGTGATATGTGATTGTGAAAGGTAATCGTTACCTCATTAGGCCTCATCAACCGGAAATGACCAAAACAGGGTTAGATGCGGCAAGGCTAAATTGTCATTCCCAAGTAGGATATGATCATCATCTTCTAGATATATCTTTACACGCTATGACGTCGTGTATCTGATTATTGTGGTTGTATGCTATTAGGGCTCTCAGTAAGGTCGGTAACGACCGGAGGATGATATATTCGGTACCATCTAGTTATAGAGGTGGGCCGGTCTTGCGTTGGCAGAGGATCCTTAGTGATGGTCCTTGGTACATTTTCTAGAGATGTACTGTCGGAAGGTAGTCCCTTCACATGGTCATTTGTATGGAAATCCAAACTCCACTACGTGCTTGCCATTTTGATTGTATTACCCAATTGGGCTGTATGCTGGAATTTAATAATGGTAACAATTTCGGCTATTTTGAATATCAGTTGTATACTAGACAATAGTATAATATCACATGAGTTTGATATGAAATGTTTTAGTTGTCGTAAGGTAAAAACATGTCTGTGTTCCTGTGTGGACTTGTCTTACGAGATACTTTTGTTTTGAAAACTAAGGAAAAGTTTGGTAATTTAATAAATTCAGTTGAGTATGTTTCTCACGCTAGTTTACCAGACTGATCTGGGCGTTCTTCCATTTCAATGCTTGGGTCAGACCGAGTATATCTACAGGTTATGCTTTGGTTCTTTTGGAGCTTCAGCAGGAGAGCTGGAGATCTTCATTTTCGTACATCCGTATTTGCTTGATTATCCGCTCTGCTTAGTTGTTGTTGTTATCAGTATTTGTGAGGAAAGGTTATTATAACTGTTCAAGCTGATAACTATTGATTGATTGTTGAACTCTGATCGATGTGTATATACATACAATTTCTGTTTTGTAAAGATCATTGATATGATATTATATATTTTTCGCTGCGATGTGAGATTCTGTATTATTTTATTTGGTTCTATCTTCTCTCTTTCTTCTCTTCTCTTCTTCTCTCTTCTTTTCTTTCTCTTGACTTTCCGTCAACCGATGCTTTTTCGGTCGGACATGTGTGGATTATTGTCGATTCAAAGGGTACGGATTTTCGAGTCGTCACACGTGGTATCAGGGCTAGATTTTGTATATTCTGAAGCCTTGGTGTGTACTCGGTATAAATAGGGACAACAGCACCCTAGACTGAGTTTGATTGTATTATATATAGGAGCGCGTATTTGTTAGTGAATATAAATTGTTTTATATTGTGTTTGCTTATCCGTTGAGATGTTTGTCAATTCTGGTCGGTATATGGGACGACATGTTATCGATAGAGATTTCCAAACACCTAAACGATGCAAGTCGACATAGTATCATTTTAAATTGGGTAAATGAACTAATTTTACCTAGATTATATTTTGTATATAAAGGAATAATTTCTCAAGAATTATTAAAGCGTATATAAAATGATTGTTTGGTTGTTTAAAAATGTAAATATATATCGGTTAATAAAAGTTGTTTGAATAATCCAAATAAAAAAACAAGAATTGTAAAAGAATAAATTATATAAGCAAATGAATTATAAAGTATGGAATTATAATTAAAGTGATTTACAATTGTGAAATAATTTTATGTATAAGAAATGAAATTAATGAGTATATTTATAAATATGAATTGTAAATAAAGATGGATTTAACTAAGAATTTGAAAATTCTGAATCCCATTTATTTTGGAAGTTGTTTTTCAAAGTTAAAGAGGTTATATTATTATAAATAGAAAATAAGTGAAATTATATAAGTATAGATTTATAAATAGAAAGAATTTTTTTAAAAGAATATAAAGCACTGAATTCACTACCATTGCTGGGAAATAATAAGGGTAATGACTGCAGCATCATCAGTATCATTTTCGAGTTTCTATGTGATGGATTTGCTACCAACAGTAAATTGAAATTGAAGTTTTGTTATGATAAACAAATTTGATTTAAAATCCAAGTTGAAATTGATAAATATAAGTAAAATAAGTGTTGGACTTATAATATATGAGATAATAAAATTTTAGCTTTGGTAAAGTTGAAATAAATGTGAGTTAGCATAATAAATATATGATTTGAAATTTATCTAACGGAAAGTTAAATTAAATTGGATTTGAATTGGATTAGATATGTTATTGGAATGGAAAATTAAACTTAAGATGCTAAATGATTACATGGTATGAATTTGGAAGTTTATAAAAATAAGTTGTATAACTTATAAAATGAGATAAGGTAAGTAAAACCAATTGTTAAAATGGTTAAACACTTTTGGTTAAGCAAAACAAAATCTGAATTTGAATAATGATATAAATTTGACTTAAGTAAAAAAGTTAAATAAAATAGAATTTCAATTAAATTAGAGAATGATGTTAAGTTGTATAGTGAAAGTGAATGTAAATGAAGTTGAAATATAAGTTAGGTCAAATAGAATGAAATGTTGTGAAGAAATATAACCTAAATGATGTTGAATCAAGTTAATTGTGGTATCGAATTAAATTAATAAAGTGAAATTAAATGAATGTGAACTTGAGTTATATAAAGAAATTCAACTTTAGTTGTAAGAATGAATTAGCAATTGAATTAACGTGAATTGAATTTAACTAATGGAATATATTAGTAAATGAAATATGAATTGAATATTAATCAATCAAATGTAAGTAAATTGATATGGTAAGGGATGTAAAGGTTAATTCATTAAAAGCTAATGAAATTGAGAATTGAATAATTGAATGAAAGTCAAATTGAATGTTAAACCAATTTGGAATTAAAAGTGTTGAACCAAATTGAATGAATGTAAAGTAAATTAATTTGGAAATGTTGGTTATGCATTGTTTGTTATATGGATGTTAGTTGATTAAATAAAAATTCATTAAATGTTAATGAAATTGAATTCATCAAATTGAAAGTAAAATAATTGAATTCAAATTGAAAGTGAAGTAAGAATAAATAGAAATGAAATAGATTTGATTTGGAAGTGAACAAATTGGAATATGAATTAGTGAATGCAAACTAATTGAAAATGAATAAATGAATGTTAGTAAAATCCAATGTTAATGAATCAAATGTGATTAATTGAAAAGCCAATTCAGTGAATATTAATGAAAAATGAATGTATATTGATTTGATTATGGATTTATTGAACAGAGATTGATTTGTTGGATGTTAGTTGGATGATAATTGTTTGATGGTTGGATTTGTTGCCTTTTGTTGCATTTGCTATATTGGTATATGTAGTAGTTGTATTGACATATTTTGTATATTGATATTACTTTCATATATACATGTTTCTCATTGTTGTTGAGTGTTTAGTAGGTGCGGATTGCGCTTGCTTCGCATTTGGAGCTCGCTTTCGCGCTATATTAGCCGTATATGCTCGCTAATAATATATAAGGTACATATCTCGGATTACATATTGTACTTTTACACTTTTTTCCCTTGGGATGCCTCATCCTTGATGATGAGATGTATATTTGTGATATATATGTTGTTATTTTTTTTGGATCGAACTGCGCAAAGAAGGCTATGGCGAATTTTTTTGAAAATTTAAGGAGTTAGAAATTTTTTGGGAAAATTGGAAAAAATTGTGAAAACTAAAAGTTTGATTTTTGAGTTAAAAGTTAAACGATAGTAGTCAGTTTTGAAAAGGTAACTAAGTAGGTTCGAAAACTTAGAAAGTTTTTGTAAGAAGTTTAACGAATTGTTTTTGAAAAGTTAATGGACTTTGTGACTTTTTCTTACTTGGTAATTTCGGGGACTAAATTCTTTTAAGTAGGGGGAGAATGTAACGACCCAGAATTTCAGTCATTTGAAATTCATATATTTAATTGATTTTAAATATGCACAAGTAAATTTTATAAGATAAATAACTCATATTTCGAATATCTCGATTTAATTGGATAATTAAATTATTAATTTAATATTTGAAGTTTTAGAAATAATTAGAAATTGAATTTAATATGAATGAAAATGATTTATAAAGTTGAATTAAATCTTATTTGAGTTAGAATGATGTTACAGAACTTTTAAAATTGAATTAAAAGTTAATTTGTAGAAATTGAATATTTTAATATTTAATCGACAAGTAAAAATAGTCATTTTTCAAACAGTCTCGGATTTCGATGAAACTGGTTTCATTGGATCCGTAATGTTAAATTATTGTAAGATTTCAAATTTCGTGTCAATCGGATTTACGGTTTGTCGGGGCATGCTAAAACATGTAGAAATCGGTTTAAGTGAATTTTAAATTTAAATAATCGATTCAAAAACCTATCTTTCAAATACGATCGAATTGGCTCCCGATATATATTCCATTGCATTCGGAATAGGGGTAAAACAATATAAACGCCAGGCGGCACACATCGTTTGGAGTTCGGAAAAAATTCGGATGAATAGTGTCGTAGAATTTTCTATAAAAGGACGTTATTTTCTTTCATTTGCAAACAAATCTGGGGTCCGCCACAAACAATTCTAATGGCTAGAAATGCATCCTCTTCCTTCTCGTTTTTCTTCAAATCCACACATTATTTCGAAAATCTCCAACTACAAAGTTGAAGAGGGCGACGAGATCTTTGTAACCAACGGTGGTGATCGAATTTGGTGTGACGTGGAGAGAGCTAGAGCCTCGCGTTGTGGCCGTGTTCATGGGGATGGATATCGTGTAAAGGGTGGCCGAGCTTGATGATGTGGAAGCTGTGGGTAGCTCGCGTGATGGGCTACGCAATGGTGGTTCCTGATCGACGAATCGTTCGTCGTAGTTGGTGCGTTGACTAGGGTTAGAGGCGGCTGAAATGGGTTAGCGTGCGTTCGAACTTGCCTGGAAGAAGAAGATGGATTTCGCGGCTAGATCTCATCAATGCAAAATCAACGGCCATAAAGTATCAAGGTTATAAAAATAAAAATAGAAATGGAAATTATTATATATTAATTCGTTTAAACTTTAAACTATCATAACTTTTTGTCATACGAGGTCCGTTTTTTACGAAACGAATTGCATCTGGTTCGTATGGACGAACACTACGCGATGGAGCTGGATTGGAGTTGATTGGAGCTAGTGTTAATTTTGGGTAAAATTAAACGGTCCTTTAATTTTATTCGGAATGAAACACTGAAACTGCTATTGAACTCAATGTGAGTACAACTCACTCTTTCTGACTCACCGAAATATTTATATAAGTGAGAAATAATTTATTATACGATGATTGATAATTGTTTGGATGATATATGATATATTGATTGGTATTTTGATATATACCTGCCTATTGGAGCAGATGAGACCCTATACGTTCCCGTATATGAGCGGATGACCCTTTGTACGCGCGTCTGCCTTGAAGCGGACATTGTACACATATTCTAATATGTATATTTGTTGCAGGTGACAGGTTGGAGGGATCCAACTAGATTCCTCCCAAGTATTGATTTGTTTACAGATATTGTTATATATTCTGTTACCATATGATATATGATGTTTTGGATGCCATGATTGATGTATTTGGTGCTGCTGCAGAATTGGGCCTATTTTTTATAATTTAAAAATGTGAAAGTGATAATTTTCAAATTTAAAAGGATTTTAAAGTGATTTTTGAATGTATACGTTTTATTGAATTTTGGAATTGATTCATCTTAAATAAATAAACGTTATAATTTTTATGTTATAAAAATTATGGTTTTGTGAAATAAAGCCAGAATATGATTTTTGGAATGTGAAGTTAACTATTTTGTGAAATAGTATAAATTGAGATTTTTGATTTATTATAAATGGTTTATATAGAAGATTTATAAAATTGGTATTTTATAAATTAAAATATTGGAATTGTAAACGAGTTTTATAAGTGTTAAAATAAAGTTATAAATGGATTTTACAAGTGAATAAGATTTATAATTTGTGAAGTTATAAAATGAATGAATTTGTGAAATAAACGATTTATAAGCAATTAAATTATATATTGGATTTTTTAATGTAAATAAGGTGTAATGGAATTTGATTATAAAGTAGATTTATAAATTGAAGTTTTTATAAAATATATATATATGTGTGTGAATTTATAAACATTGTTTTATAAATCTGAATTCAATTGAATTTGATAAATTAAATATAGAAGTTTATTAAAGGAGATATATTCGTGATTTTGGACAGCGAATTATCCTTCAAATTAAATGTTGCAATAATAAAGAATTTGGTTGGAAATTATATCCACGATTTTGGACAGTGGATTATCCTTTAAATAAAATGTGTAGAAGTATTTAATTTGGTAAACGATTTATATTCACGATTTTGGACAGTGAATAATATGTCAAATAAATGTTTTGGAAAGTGATATTTTAAAATGAAGAAAATGGTTTAAAGTTGTTTTAAAATGTATTAAGTTTTGAAACCATAGATTTCAACATTCATTATTGAAATAGAAGTTTTCGTGAAGTAAGGAAATGATGGACTATAACTTGTTATAGTAAATGATTTTCGAAAGGAAATGTTTTTCTATAGTATTGGGATTTATATATCTATCTTATCTTCAAATCCCTATGCTATTGATTTTGGGTTGTCGTAACGATGTTTTACGCAACATTATTTATGACCCAATAAATGTGTTTAAAGAGAATGTTTTCCTTAAAGAATAAAATATATACTTAATCGTGATTTAAGTATATGAATATTTTCTAAGCGTTGAAAATAAATTGAATAAGCGTTGAAAATAAATTGAATTGTAAATTACTTATTATTAAATAAGTATGGAAATGTTTTCCAATATGAAGTTAAATGTTTGGAGAATATATCTTTTTAAAGATAATTTGAAGTGAATATTTGGCAAATGATTTAATTAACAAAAGATTAATTAGAAGGGCCCGGAGATTGTTATGGTACTAAATATTTGTTTGTTTGCTTTGATAGTTAAATAACCGACTACCAAATTGCCCAAAAATTTTAGTTCCTCAACTTGATGTGGGAACTATTTAGTCGTACACTTAGTATGTAGCCTTCTGTGTAGGCTTGATTATCGTTTGTGTTGAGGATGTTGATTCGTGTAGTGCGAAGTATTACTCCAATCTATCGAGCTTCCTTCTTGGCCCGAAAGGTAGCAAGTTGAAAGTTGGAAACGTGATAAGTCTATGAGACTTAGTTGCTGTGTGAGGTTGAGAAACGCTTTTGCGTTGTTGGTGCGAAGAGACTGGGATCGGTTTATCCAAAAACCACTTCGGGCCAACGTATACGATGATTGTGCAGGTTGCTTGTGATGATATTGATATTACGGAGTTTTATAGCGGGGGACTGCTTGTTGATCGTTTGGGGTTAAAATCCCAATATACATCCAGTAGCAGTGGTCTGTTTATTATGAAATATCCAATGCGAGGATTATTCGCTACTAATCCTAGGGATTTCCCGGCAGGATATGGTAGAAAGTACCTTCGGTTTGTCCTGTTCCTGGACAACTTGTATGGATGTTTGTCTGACATTGCATTTCTATAGATTCCGTACATTGGTTTTACAAACGTACATTAGTGGTGGCGGAGAAGGCAACTTCTCTTCGCTTAACACCCTCCTTGAGACATATGAGCTTAAGGGTTGTATTTTTGTGGAAGGCAATTAGTAGTCAACGGAAATGGCCGTGTGGCATTCAAAGTGATGTGATATGTGATTGTGAAAGGTAAACGTTACCTCATCAGGCCTCATCAACCGAAAATGACCAAAACATGGTTAGATGCGGCAAGGCTAAGTGGGTCATTCCCAAGTAGGATATGATCATCCTCTTCCAGATATATCTTTACACGCTATGACGTCATGTATCTGATTACTGTAGTTTGTATGCTATGAGGGCCCTCGGTAAGGTCGGTAACGACCGCAGGATGATATATTCGGTACCATCTAGTTACAGAGGTGGGACGGTCTAGTGTTGGTAGAGGATCCCTAGTGATGGTCCTCGGTACATTTTCTAGAGATGTACTGCCGGAAGGTATTCCCTTCTACTGGTCATTTGTATGGAAATCCAAACTCCACTACGTGCTTTCCATTTTGATTGTATTACCCAATTGGGCTATATGATGGAGTTTAATAATGGTAACAATTTCGGCTATTTTGAATATTATTTGTATACTAGACACTAGTATAATATCACGTGAGTTTGATATGAAATGTTTTAGTTATCGTAAGGTAAAAACATGTCCATGTTTATGTGTGGACTTGTCTTACGAGATACTTTTGTTTTGAAAACTAAGGAAAAGTTTAGCAATTTAATAAATTCAGTTGAGTGTGTTTCTCGTGATGGTTTACCAGACTGATCCGGGCGTTCTTCCCTTTCAATGCTCGGGTCAAACCTAGTATATCTGCAGGTTTTGCTTTGTTGCTTTTGGAGCTTCAGCAGGAGAGCTGGAGATCTTCATTTTCGTACATCCGTATTTGCTTGATTATCCGCTGTGCTTAGTTGCTGTTATTTTCAGCATTTGTGAGGACAGGTTATTATAATTGTTCAAGCTGATAAATATGATTGATTGTTGAACTCTGATTGATGTGTGTATATATATAGTTTCTGTTTTGTAAAGATCATTGATATGATATTATATATTTTCCGCTGCGATGTGGATTCTGTATTGTTCTATTTGGTTTTATCTTCTCTCTTTCTTCTCTTATCTTCTTCTCTCTTCTTTTCTTTCTCTTGGCTTTCCGTCAGTCGGTGCTTTTTGGGTCGGATATGTGTGGATTATTGTCGATTCAAACGGTATGGATTTTCGGGTCATCACAGCGATAGTCAGTATAAAGTGAAAAAACTTATGTCTGCTTTCGGTCTGCACTACCAAAAGATGGATATATGTGTAAAAGGTTGCATGCTGTATTGGAAATATGACATTAACCTTAGGAAATACAAAATATGTAATGAGAAACGATACAAACTTAGAAAAAAGAAAGGAAAGGAAGTTCCATACAAGAGAACGCATTATTTATCCATAACTCTTAAATTTCATAAGTTATATGCACCTTCTGCTACGGCATATCATATGCGATGGCACAGTATGAGAACAAAAGAAGAGGGATTTTTGACACATCCATTCTAATGGATAAACATAGAAATATTTCGATAAGACTTATCCCGCGTCTGCTCCAGAAAGCCGCAATATCAGATCTGGATTATGTACGAATGAATTTTCACCATTTTCTCAATTTAGTAGTAATATTCATCTTAGCCTACTATCGTTATGCCTTATAATTTACCTCCATGGGTATATATGAAAACACAAGGAATCGATGTTTATTTACAACCACTGATTGAAGAGTTGAAAACACTATGGCATGCAGAAGTTAAAACATATGACATTTCAAAAACAAAAAGAATTTATGTACGTTTGCTTCTTTGTTATGGACTATTAGTGATTCTCCTACATATGCAATGTTTTTTGTTGGAGTACAGTAGGTCATCTAGTGTCCTTATTGCATGGAAGATACACAAGCTTTTTTCTTTATCGCATGGGAAGAAAATTTCAAGGTTCGATTGTCACCGGTGTTTTCTCCATATTACACACCCATTTAGGAGAGATAAAAAAAATTATAGCTAACAGAGCAGAGAATTTGCGAACATTAACGATTTGGTCAAGTAAAAATATATATTAAAATATAAAGGATTATCTAAAGATACCCGAAACTGGATTGCAGACTGAAATTTATGTAAATCGATAATTCATAATTGGTACAAATAAAGTATATTTTTGGGGTTACCTTTTTGGAAAAATCTCTTGCTTCGACATAATATTGACATGATGCACAATAAAAAAAAGCGTGTTTGATCTTGTGTTTAATACAATTTTGGATATTAAGGGGGAAACGAAGGACGGCCTAAATTCAAGACATGATATAGAACAAATTTATAAACGTCTCGAACTTCATATGAAGCCCAATGACAGTAAAAAAACCTAAAACATACTATGAGCTAGACAACAAGTGCAGCAAGAAAGAATTTTAGTCATTTCAATTTGGAATATTTAATTGATTTTAAATATTGAAAAGTTAATTTTATAGATTAAATGATTTGAATTTCAAATACAGCTATTTATTGGATAATTTAATTGTTGAATTAATAATTTGGATTGTTTAAATAATTGAATCTTGATTTTATGAGAATGAAAATGATTTTGAAATTTTTTTAAATTCTATTTAAATAAGAATAAAGATAGTAAGACATTTATGTAAATTTAAAAGTGATTATGTGGTTTTAAAAATAATTCGTTTTAATTAACGTATAACAATAGTCTTCTGGGGCACTGTTTTGGATTTCGATGAAATAAGATTCATTGGGTTCGTAATAGTGTCTTATTGTATGATAATGAATTTCATACAATCGGATGTATCGTTTGGGCATGCGAAATCTAAACGCATATAACTTAATTTCAGAAATTTATATAAAAATTGGGTTTGAAAAGCTATCTTTTGTATACGATCGAATTAGGCCTCGAAATAAGTTCCATTGTGTTCGAAATAGGGGTTTACATATTGAATGCCAGGCGACATGGATTGAAATTTTTGGATGTTTGTAATTCGATATTTTTAATTGAAATATATATATATATATATATATATATATTGAAAAGGAAGGTTCTTATATGTATGTGTATATATATGTAAATGTATATGTATGTATGTATATTATTGCCATTCCTCAACCCATACCCATTAACTTTACAGCCGTACCAGGCTATACCTGCCATATTTAAAACCATGCTTCATCCTACAAATATATATATATATATATATATAAAGATATATATATATATCACATTCAAACCAGAAAGAAGAAAGAAAAAAGGAGAAAAAATGAAATATAATTAAATGTTCATCTTTTTATAAACAACAGCCTCATCAAACGTCCATCACGATTTTGGACTATCACTGGCCATATCAGGCCTCAAGTTCAATAATAAGTTGTTCGCGGCATCGAGCTCGATTAAAAGTTGGATTTGGTTTTCGTGGAGCGTGGTAGGGGAATTTGGGTGATGATCGGCGAGCATTTTTTCACTGATTGCAGTGTTTTGTAGGACTTTTTGGTGAGGGTTCCTGAAGGGGAGCTGTGGGGATGTGGAGGGCTAGCTATGGCCAAAATTTGGTAGTCAATGGATCGGCGTGGCGACGGCTAGCAACAGTTGAACGACAGTGGAGTATTTCGCCTTATCTCGAGCTATGGGGCGAGTTGGAGGGCGAGGTTAGGTTCGTTGGGGCATGGTGGTTGAGGCGATTATATAGGGAAGTGTAGTGGTCTCAGATGGTGGGTGTTGGCAACGATGAGCAAGGAAATCTAGCGTTATGTTGGGTTCGAGCATGCGAGGGAGAGGAGAGATTAGGCAGCTAGAAATTTAAATAAGGGGTTAAGTAATGATGTTTTAGATTATAAAATATATTATTTAAATTCTATTAATGCAATAACTCATTCATATTAGATCGGATTTAATCGAGACAAGTTGTGTTGCACTCATTTGGACATTATCTACGATATGGAACGGGTTTGGACGAATTTGAAGAATATTGAAATTTAGGCATCGGACGTCATTCGATTTTAGTCCCTAACCTGAACGCCTCGGCAACAACAGAAAATTTTGATGAGTTAACCTCATCTTTTTTGTTAACCAAAAATATATTTAGATGATCAAATTATTTATTGAATATGTGAATATTTATTTTTTGGTTGTTATTGACTGTTTGGATAATTTACTATTGTTGGTTTGGATATATTCCAGCCTATTGGAGCGAATGAGACCATATTACGTTCCCGTATAAGAGCGAATGACCCTTTGTATATGAATCCATCTCAAAGTGGTTGATTTTATTATATAACTATATAACATTTATGATGCAGTGGGACAGGTTAGAGGGATCCAATAGGATTCCTTGCTATTGTTGAATTGTTTCAATAATATTTATTTATGTGGATTATTGAAAAATGAACCTGATTGTGGACATTATGGTTATAAGGTTTTTATACATTCAAAAAACTAAAACCCAATAGTGATAGAAAAATCAATATCGATATTGGTTAAGCATTGAGTATCTGTTGGCCTTAAATTGGTATTTTGAAATACTATAAATTGCATTGAATAGGAATTGGTTTTCGAGATAGAAAATGATTTTTAAACCCGAAATTGGGTTTCAGAAATATTTTGTGTTAAAGATTATCTATTTATATTAATGTTATTTTAAAGTTATTTAATTATATTAATATTATTTTAAAGTTATCTAATTATAGTAATATTATTTTAAAGTTATTTAATCACATTAGAATTGTTTTAAATTTATTAGTTTATAGTTAATATTGTTTTAAAGAATTTATCAAAATGTTAATAATTTGAAAGGTTAATTATTTCAAGAATAATTATGGTTTGAAATTAGTAATAAGGGTTTATTAATAAGATTCTAAAAATAAATTATTACTATTGATAATAAGGGTAAAGATTAATTATTATTGTTTTTAAAATCATTAGTTATTATTTTAAGATGTTTTAAGATAGATAATTATTATTTATTTATTTACAATGTTATTTTGAATAATTATTTTATATGAGAACTATTTTGAAGTAAAGACTTTTTTTTATGTATAAATGTTTTCGAGGTCCATAAATAAAGTTGTAAGACTTGGATTTTATAACGAAGTTTTAAATGGTTTGAAGACTTAAGGTATGATTATTTACAAGGTGGAAGAGTTTTATAAATGGTTAGATATTTGCAAAATGAGTTTAAGAAACAGGTTCAGAGATTTGTAAGAGGATGTTTTAAATGGTAACTTGCTATGTGACAAGTGTTTAGTCGATGGACTTGTTTTGTTAAAAGATATTTTGGGATAATAAATGGTTTATGGATTATAAAGGATTTATAAATGATTTTAGAAAATGTATAAAAAGAATTTCTAAGTGATTGAATTTTATAAAAGAATTTATAAATGATTTTCAGACATTATAAGATGGTTTATAAATGGTTTTAGAGTACTTTAAGGAATTTAAATGATTTTTGAATCAAATAAAAGAAAATCTTTCTCAATTTTATGAATATACCGTTGAGATAAGTATATAAATATTTTCTAAGCATTGAAATATAAGGATTTACGGATATTCCTTTGTAAAAGTATTCTTATATAAGTAATTTACAAAGTGTTTTTTATTTATGAAAGATTAATTAGGGAGGCTAGTGGTCGCTTACATGTTTAACCAATGTCGGTTTCCCTATGGAATAAATCTCTGATTGAATGTATGTTATTCAATAGTTAAATAATTGACTATTAAAATTTGACCCAAAAGTAACTTGGGAAATATCTAGGAGAAACACGTGAGTATATTGCACAGTTAACTCTGATATGCTGTAGTGTGCGTGTAAATCTCGTTTCGTTCTTCTAAGACAATGATAAGGAAATCGTCCACTAACGATTGGGAGGTGATCCCTGATCTTATCTTTGACTGCTTATTTCTTAAAGAACCGGGGTTGAGTTTAGCAGGAATTATCAAATATTGTTTCGATGTGACCGAGATCAGGTATGTTATCCGAAAACCACTTTGATCCAACAAATACGTTTTGAAGTGAAAATAGCTTGAAGATGATGGAATTTGAAGGCAGAGCTCTCAGGTATTTCATTCAGTCCCAGAACGAACTTGTATGGATGAATGTTGGTATTGCATTGTTGCTTGGAAGGCAGTGTTAGCATTCCAAGTGTGAAGTGCTATATAAAAGGAAAAACATAGTCTCAAGCCTTATCAACCTAGAATAGCTAAAATAGAGGAGATGTAGTAGGGCTAAGTGGGTCACTCGCAAGTAGGGAATGATCATCCCTATCTAGAGTCGCTATTATCTCTCAAATTGCATGCTTCAAGGCCTAAAGTGGGTGATCATATTCGATACTACTAATCAAGTGGTGGGTCGGTCCTCTGTTGGCAGGGGATTCACATAAGGTCCTCGGTGTTATTTTATCTAGAGATGCGCCGTGATTGGTGGTACCCTGGTAGCCCAGTCATTATATGGAATCCATTCTCCAATAAGCGCCATACAGACTTAGTTGCGTCCAACTATGTTGAAATGTGAGATGCAAGCATTTCAGCTATATTCATATTTTACATTGACCCCTAGACATTATTATAATATAAATGGATTTTCTATAAGAAATGTTTTGGTTATCGTAATGTAAAAACATGTCTGTGTTTATGTGCGGTGTGGTCGTATGCGATACTTTTGATTTTCAAAGGTTTTCTATAACTTTAAAATCCAGCTGGGTGTGTTTTCTCACGCTGATTATTCCAGACAAAATTAGATGCTTATTTTATTACAATGCTTGATTCAGATCAAGCATATTTCATATTAGTTTGGATGCTTTGGATCTTCGGGAGACAGGTTGGAGGCCTAATGACGTATGCAAGTATATGGTTATTTTCCACAGTATTCATTGTTGTATTTATCAACAATTGTAAGAACGGGCTGTTATACTGTCTAGGCTGAAATAGGTTAGTATGCTCTGATTAATGTCTGTATGTACATATATTACAGTTTGACTTTTGTGTAAAGATTTATTGTATATTATATATTATTAGTTCCGCTGTGAAATTCTATGTTGTTTAGTTTCCTTCTTATCTTCTTTCCTTTTTCATTTCCTTTACAATCAGGTTTTCCAGCATTCGGTTTCTCGGCATGTAATACAATGAACGTATTAGTGTCGATTTTTGAGAGTTGAAAATCCCGAGCGTTACAACAAGCAATTAAAAATCATGCTAAAGTGGGTAGAAGGACTAAGATGTCTTGATGAGATTTCTTCTAATCTCCGTAGATGTGTTTACTTTAAAAACAATAAATTGAGTGGGATGAAAAGTCATGATTCCCATATCATGATGGAAAATGTATTACCCGTGCTTTTCAAAGAACTGTTGCCCATAAAAGTATAGAGTATTATAAAAATATTAAGTTTGTTTTATAAACAGCTTTGTTCGACGGCCTTAAAAGTCGACCGTGTGCGTAAACTTGAAAATAATATCCCTATACTTCTCTACAAACTAGAGAAAATATTTCCTCCAGGATTCATTAATGTAATGGAGCATTTACATGTTCATCTTCCATCCGAAGCACTTCTTCGGGGTCCTGTGCAATATGGATGGATTTACCCATTTGAGAGGCAATATTGAATATCCATGGTATAAATTTAATTTAAAATTCATATCTACATAAGTAAATTTAAATTGAATTAATTTTGCAATAGGTAATGAATCATCCGAAGAAAAAAGTTAGATAAAAAGCACAATGCGAAGGTTCGATTTGAAAATCATCTCTCGAAGAAGAAGCTTCATTCTTTTTCTCTCATTACTTCTGTAACCACGTGAACTTATCATCTGTAAGTGTTTCTCATAATGATGAAGCTGTTGAGTAAGATTCTTCTTAAATAATATTATCAATTTTTTGACAGCATGGCCGACCTGTTGGAAAATGTGTGGAAACATGGTTAGACGATAGAGATTATCATGTAGCACACAAATATGTTCTTCTAAGTTGTGCTGAATTTGCACCATTTGTTAGGTAATATTAAATTCATATTTATTTCAATTATACTTGCATACTAGTTATAACGGAACATATTATATATATGTGCAGTATTTACAAATCACAGCATCCACTTGGCGATCTCAATAAAGAGCATGCTGATTGGTTTCCGACTACGTTTATGATTCAAGAAATTGTGTTGTTGATGAAGGATTGCAACATCTTGCATTATGACCAAAAAGGAATATCAAGACTTATCCAAAATTCTTTATCCATGGATTTAAATTCAATACAAGGAATATGATGCTGCAAAATTAATGCAACGACCCATATTTTTAGCTATTTCAAATTATTAAATTAAATGAAATTATTGAAAAAAAATGGTTAAAAATAAAATTTTGATGAGTTATTAATGTATTTATTACATATGAACTTGAATAAATTCGAAATAATAAATTCCGAAGATTTTGGCAATAACACATATTGTGATGCCTACCCTGAGACCCACATTAACAAAGAAAATTACATAGTAATTCTGTCTAATGCAGAGAATAGGGCTGGTTAATGGAGACCATCATAGTCTTGCATTAGATAAGAGCTAAGTACGTTGATATTTATACTCCTTTTTTTCATTTTGTCTCGAGTATTCGACATACTTAATTCCAATCTAATACACTACTATGGTGGCTACAGGATCGATTCAAAAACAAAATATAATAACTATATTAATTACAAGTCACAGAACAGCAACACATAAATGATACATATGAATACATACATCAAATGTAATACAACGTGCCACTAGTGGTATATAACCACAATATATACATACATTCCCCACAAAAGAATATATACATCAAAATTTCTGAATAGAAAGACTACTATACAAAAACGATGCCATATCCCAATGCAATGGTGAAGTCCATAAGGTAAAGCAAGCTAAGAGTCCAACTACCGAACCTACAACTCGGTCTGACTCGAGTAATAAATGCACGGGTCGGGCTAGCTAGAACTTGATATAAGTATAGGATAAGAGGAATATAAGTGCATAAGGGAATTCATCCTTTAACTATAAAGAAAGGGTACAAGTATAGTATAATCTCAATGCACAGTATCACCCAGGGTTGTTGCATGAATAGGTTTAATTCAACATAAGAAACCCATAGTTAATGGCATTCAACTCAAATGCAAGGAATCATATGAAAGTCAAAAGAGAAACTCATCAAAATTCCAATATGAATCTCATGGAACTCAAGATAAAGTTCAAATATCATAAAAACGAAATCACCATATATAACATCTCATGTAGCACTAGGCTATCGATGTAACAAAAATATCTAAAAATGGTAAAATCTTATAAAACTCAGAAAACTCAAAAAACCCCGGAGTGGCCAGATCCCCAATTGCAAAGCTGAAGCAATGTTGCACGTGCTAAACTCTTGTCCAGTGCTATTTATAATTTAGGTACCTAACTCATGGACCCGAAGGTCATACTCTGGTCACATAACTCGTGGTGACCGAAGTCGCATAACTCGTGGTGACTGAAGCCACACAACTCATGGTGACCGAAGTCACATAACTCAGATGACCTGAAGGTCTATATAGCACTGGCATACTCGTGGATGTGTCTCGAATTCTTGAAAAGGAACTCGAAAAGTGTTAGCGTGCATCTCATACCACACGCTCGTACTAAATGGTTAACTCCACGTCATAAAATAAAATCTCAAACCTCAAAAAAATCTTAGAATACTCATATATCTTGCCTCGTATTATCGGCAAGTGTAGATAAATCTCATAGTAGTTTCTCATAAATCATAATTCCCGCAAGAGGAAAATCTCATCTTAAGACTCGCCTCATCTCAATGGCGAGTAATACAACATCTATAAGTCGTTCTCATCGATTATTACTCCTATAATAGGAGATCTTGAACGTCTCAACTCATCAAATATTGGCTAAAACAAATTCTAAGAATAACAATCATTGTTGCTGTCGTTTTGGTCTCGGGACAACAACAATCATATGCAGTTTTGATCAACATAACTTCAAATTTTCAAAATTTTCAAAAACCTCAAAAAATGAAACTTTTAGAATAAATTTTAAGCTTTCCGGAACATCTAAGATTATTGAATTTGGATAAAAATGAAAAGGTTATGGTTAAAACAGTTCAGAGGTCTAAATTTCAACACTACTGTCATTTTGATCTCGGGATAGCAACAATCAAACGCAGTTTTCAACATAACTTCAAAATTTCAAAAACCTAAAACCATGAAACTTTTAGAATCTAAGCTTTTCGAAACATCTAAGATTATTAAATTTGGATAAAAATGAAAACGTTATGGTTAAAACAGTTCAGAGGTCCAAATTTCAAAACTGCTGTCACTTTGATCTCGGGATAGCAACAATCAAACGCGGTTTTTATCAAAATAACTTCAAACTTTCCAAAACCTCAAACATGAAACTTTTAAACAAATTCTAATATTTTCGTAACATCTAAGATAATTAAATTTGGATAAACAAATGGAAAAGTTATGGTTAAAAAAGTTCAGAGGTCTAAATTTCAACACGGCTGTCATTTTGATCTCGGAATAGCAACAATCAAACGAAGTTTTGATCAACATAACATCAAAATTTCAAAAAAATCAAAACATGAAACTTTTAGAACAAATTCTAAGCTTTCCTAACATCTAAGATTATTAAATTTGGAAAAAAATGAAAAAGTTATGGTAAAAATAGTTCAGAGGTCTAAATTTCAATACTGCTGTCATTTTGATCTCGGGATAGCAACAATCAAACGTAGTTTTGATCGACATAACTTCAAAATTTTAAAAACTTCAAAACATGAAAATTTTAGAACAAATTCTATGCTTTTCGAAACATCTAAGATTACTAAATTTGGATAACAATTGAAAAAGTTATGGGAAAATTCGTTTTCAGGTTGTCAATTTATGATCTTGCACTCGCCTTAAAGATTTAGCAGCGAATTTCGTTGAAAAGTATGATCTTTGGTGATGAATTGAAGCCCTAAGAACCTGAAATAGCTGAAACAAAACATGCACAGCAAAGAAAATTTGTTATAGACAAGATCATCTCAAGCTCTAAGAATTTAGATGAAGGTATTGGTTGTGATTACCTTTTCTATTCTTGATATAAATGGATTTCTTCTTTAATTTGCAGCAAATTGGGTGAAATTTTTGTTTTAGTTGAAGGTAGCCATGATTTTCTTTCTTCTGTTTATTGTAACCTTTTTTCAAAAAGAGGAGAGGAAGAAACTACATACAACAACTTGTTTCTCACCAGAAGCTTCTAGGGTAGGGCTAATGGATCAATTCTTAGCCAAAAAGCACAATAGAAAAATACTTAGTACAAAAAATGCAAGGTTATGCACATGTATTAAACTATTTTACATTAAATACACATATTTTCACATTTTAAAGTCTAAAATATGCAAACCCCCATTTGTAATGCAATAAAATTGTTATTAGAACAAAAAAAATTATTTTAACAACAAAAGTTAATTTTTTACAATTAAAACCATACTTTATACAATATTTAACAATTTACACAATTTAGTGTAAAAACACTATTTTTAAAGCATAACTTGCAGAAAAATTATTTTCTTTGTCGAATAAATTAAAATAAACTATTTTAACTTTGTTAAAACATCAAAATATTATTTTCAAACAATATTTCATCTTTTATTTTAATAAAATACATATTTTCTTCATATCTATCCTTTTAAATTCAATAAAAGATTAATATTGGCAATAATTACCAATATTAATACATTGATTCAACTAAAATCCAATAAGTAATTATTTTCACTCCAATTTCTCAAAATAAAGTTTTTAAAACTCTATTTTCATCAATTTATATTTATTTCAACAATTATATGTTGAAACATGTCGATTGATTAATTTATTAACTCTAATTTAATAAGATCCCATTATTTTCCATTTATTAACTCAAAGCAAATAAAAACTCAGTATTTATACTCAAATCACATTGTTTATTTTGAAATAAACAATTTAAATCAAATTTATTTTCTCCATTTTATTTTCAATATTAAATTATAACTAAGGTTATAATTTAATATCATAGGTAATCACCAATACCAGGGTTGTTACAGACTCCCCCCTTAAAAAATTGCGTCCTCGCAATTTCTAGAGGAAATATATATTCAACACAATTTATTTCATCAAACAAAGAAAATTGGATAATTAAAGTGGAAAATTCTTAATTTCGGAGCGGGAAGATAAGAAATCAGGATACGATCGCTCGATGACTTCTTTGGTTTCCCAAGTGCAGTCATTAGGATTATCAGACCATTCAATCTTCACGAGCGGAACACTCTTTTTTCGAAGACGTATAGTCTCCGAAGCAAAAACTCTTTACAGGATGTTGCACATATGATAGATCGGGAGAGACCTCCAGCTTCTCTAAAGCATGAGTATCAAGCACGGAATCTGAATCTCGTAGACCCTTCCTTAACTAAGAAACGTGGAATGTGTCATGAACTCCAGAAAACTGATCGGGAAGTGCAATAAGATAAGCAACAAGAGCGATACGCTCTGAAATTAGAAATGGCCCAATATTGCGTGGTGCCAATTTCCCGGTCTGGCTAAAGCGTACCACTCCTTTCAGAGGAGAAGATCGAATATAAACAAGGTCACCCAATG
Source organism: Allium cepa (assembly GCA_030765085.1). NCBI lineage: Eukaryota > Viridiplantae > Streptophyta > Magnoliopsida > Asparagales > Amaryllidaceae > Allium > Allium cepa. The sequence goes on from CM060931.1 coordinate 39,713,997, forward strand.
AGAATTCAAGAGGCCTCATATGGTTGTCTGCATAGGATTTCTGGCGACTCTATGCCTCTTTCATTCTCTCACAAAAAAGATAGCTCTTCTCAGATGATTCTCGAATAGCTTCGGGGCCTAAAATAAGCATTTCCCCCGATTCAAGCCAACAAGACGGAGAACGACATGGCATTCCACATAAGGCTTCGAAAGGAGCCATGATGATAGAAGATTGGTAGCTATTATTGTAAGCAAGCTCAACTAGAGAAAGATGATCCTTCCATCTACCACCAAAATCCAAGATACAAGCACGAAGTAAGCCTTCCAAGATACGATTTGCCCGTTCAGTCTGTCTATCAGACTGTGGGTGATAAGTTGTGCTAAGATGAAGCTTTGTGCCCAAAGCTTGACTACGCCAGAAGTGACTCGTGAAAAGAGGATCACGATCACATACAATAGATGAAGGAACACCGTGCAATCGCACAATCTCCTTAATATATAACTTCGATAAAAGAGATGTCGTTCTATTTGACTTAACAGGAATAAAATGTGCGGACTTGGTGAGACGGTCCACAACAACCCAAATACTGTTATGGCCTGACATCGAATGAGGTAAGCCATCAATGAAATCCATAGAAACTTGGTCCCACATCCGCAATGTAACCTCTAAGGGCTGAAGAAGACCACTGGGTCGTTGATGCTCGACCTTAATAAGCTGACAAGTCATGCAATTACTCACATAACTTGCCACATCTCGCTTCATGCCTTCCTAGTAATACAAGCGGTGCATATCAGCATACATCTTACTGCTGCATGGATGGATAGTATACTTAGAACGGTGGCATTCAGCTAGAATGTCCTGCCTAAGTTCTGGAATAGGATGCACGACTAGACGATCCTTCTTTCGAAGACACCCATGAATATCGATGCTGAAATCCCTCATCTCAATATCATCATGGGATTCAGACTTACACTTGTCAATAAGAGCAGATATATCAGAGTCTTGCCGCTGAGCCTCGGCAATTCGATCTAGAAGGGTAGGACGAGCATCCATGCTATATAATAGAATAGGAGAGTTGGATGTGGAAGCATGATCATGAATATCACACATGGAAAGAGTCTCAAGAACTTTCCATTCTGCAATCATCATTGAAACAATAGATGAATGCTTGCGACTTAAAGCATCATCCACTCGATTCCCTTTGCCAGGGGTATACTGAATATCGAAATCATATGAAACTAGAAACCCGAGCCAACGCTGCTATCGCATGTTGAGCTCCTTCTGGGTGAAAAGGTATTTGAGAGACTTATGATCGGTGAAGAGAGTAAAGTGCTCTCCCAACAAATAATGACGCCACATCTTTAAAGAAAAACAATGGCGGCAAGCTCTAAATCATGGGTAGCGTATCAAACCTCGTTCGGACGTAATTGCCTTGAAGCGTAGGCAACTACCCTATCCTTCTACGTAAGAACAACACCGAGGCCACTATGACTGGCATCAGTATAGACAATAAGATCATGATTCCCTTTGGGAACCACAAGAAAAGGAGCATTAGTGAGAAGCTCCTTCAATCTTTGAAAGGAAGCCTCACACTTATCGGACCAAGTATAGCGAATGCCTTTCTTCGTAACGCTAGTCAATGAAAGCACAATACATGAAAAGTCTTTGATGAAGCTGCGGTAATAACCCGCCAAGTCTAGAAAGTTATGAATCTCATGAACGTTATCAGGCCTCTTCCAATTTCCGATGGCTTCGATCTTAGAAGGATCGGCCGAGATGCCTTAGGAAGAAACAGAGTGGCCCAAGAACTTAACTTTCTTTTCCCATAAATAACACTTAGAAAGTCTTGCTTTGAGTTGATGTTATCTAAGAGTACTCAAAACAATTCTAAGATGTCGAACATGGTTCGCTTCGGACTTAGAATATATAAGAATGTCGTCGATGAATACAAGAATGAACTTATCGAGGTATTCCCGAAATACTCGATCCATAAGCTCAACGAAATAAGTAGGGACGTTCGTTAAACCGAAAGGCATGATAAGCCATTCATATGAACCATAGCGAGTGTGGAAAGCTGTAAGTGAAATGCTATCTTCCGCAACTCAGAGCTGATGAAATCCCATAGCAAGGTCAAGCTGTGAGAAGACCTTAGCGCCACTTAACTGATCGAACATATCATCGATCCTAGGTAATGGATAGCGGTTCTTGATGGTTAACTCATTAAGCTTGTGATAATCGACGCATAGCCTAAGAGTCCCACGGACTTCCTCACAAATACCCCCACGGCTCCCCATGGTGAAGAATTAGATCGAATAAAATGCTTGGCTTCAAGCTCTAGGAGTTGCTTCTTGAGTTCCTCATTCTCTTTGGTAGACATCCTGTGGGAGGACGACTAACAGACTATGCCTGGAATAAGGTCGATGCGGAACTCGATAGCCCGCTTGGGTGATAACCCCAAAACAGGCTCAAATAAGTCTGGAATGTCACGAACAACAGGAATCTGAGACACATCATCATCATCGTCTCAAGATTCAAGAGAGAATAGAGAAGCTTCAGAATCACTATCAACGTCCCAAAGTATAAGAGAAAAGCAAGAAGGAGAGTCGAGATGTCGAAGGTATAGGATTCTCCCGAAACATAGAATCATGGCGTCATATCAAACTAGCTAGTCCATACCCAATATCATATCAAAACCAAGGGAAGGAACAACGTGCAGATTCGCATGGAAAGAAAAGCCACAAATAAGGATCTCAACATCTTCACAAAGCATACTAAGGGTTGCAGATCCCCCAATAGGATTCGCAATCCTCAACGAAGTAATCAAGTAAGAAACATCCAACTGTAAAGTATCAACGAGTTCCTTCGATACGAATGAATGCATTGCACCCGTATCGAAGAGCACTCTAATAGAACGATCATGGAACAATATAGAACCCTCCAAAGTAGTGGGAGATATACCTCGAGACTGAGAAGCACTACCAGAAACCATTGCCACATTCATATTACCAGAACGAGCATCCTTCTTCTTCTTAAGGCAAGTAGAAATCATATGTCCCCCTTGCTTGCAATAGAGACACTTGCAAGGATGAAGACACTCGCGAGCTAGATGGTCTCGAGAATCACCGTTGAAGCAAGCTAAGACCATTGCTGAATGAGGTGTGCCATGAGGATGAGAACTAGAATTTCCTTGCTTCTTCTTCTTCTTCTTAGGAGGAAAGGACTTGGATCTTTGGAAAGGGAATTTCTTCTTGTATAGGTTCTTTCGAAGCTCGGCCTCATCACCACTATCCTTTTCCTTTTCGACGGGTTCGAGGTAAAGCGTCGAATCCACAAGCTCGTCGAATGAGAGCTTAAGATGAAGCAAGAGAGACTTCTTCAAATACTTCTTAAGTGCAGATACGAACTTAAGATTCTTCTTGCATGGAGTGCTGATGAACTCAAGCCCATACTTAGATAGAGACTCAAAGGATAAAACATAATCAGATACGCAGGATTTTCCCTACTTCAAATCGAGGAAGCGATGGGCAAGAAAAGTCTTCTCAGATTCTGGCATGAATTAGAGCTCAAAACGGTCTCTAAAATGTTGCCAAGTGAGGGTGGACTCATCCATCTCTGATATAAAGAGCTTGTACCAGTCTAAAGCCCGTTCTTGTAGCATACTGGATGCAATAAGAACTCAATGATGATCGGATATCTCCATGCGAGTTAAGATGCGCTCACAAGTACGGAGCCAAGCCTGAACCTCAAGAACTGTCTCAAAGCCTTTGAACGGCTTGCCTCCAAGGTGGGTGAAGTCGCTGCACATGCGTGCAAATGCGGATTTGTATGGAGGAGAGGAATGAGCAGGGGCAGGAGGCTGAGTGCTCCTAATAAGCTCGAGAATCTGGTCAGTCGACATATAAACTCCTTCGGGACGAGAACCACTGGACGTTCCTGCCTCCAAAGTGCGACCTCTTCCTCTTCTAGACATAGCTGAAAGTTGATATAAGATAGAATTATTCACAGGGGTAGATATTAGCAAATCAAATGCATTAAATAAGGAATACTATGGAATTTAAAATTAACATTCCTATACATATTCCTTTCTATCTACCCCCAAAGGAACTAAAAGGTAAGGACAAAGTCGGGTTTGTTTACGATTGGGGATGATGTTCACACTTGCATTATGCTTGATGTATGGTAATCATGTATACTGTTCTGTGATTATTACATTTTTGTTTTGAATCCAGCTCTGATACCAAGCTGTGTTCCCCACTCTGAGACCCACATTAACAAAGAGAATTACATAGTAATTCTGTCTGCTAATGCAGAGAATAGGGCTGGTCAAGGGCGACCATCATAGTCTTGCATTAGATAAGAGCTAAGTACGTCGATATTTATACTCCATTTTTTATTTCATCTCGAGTATTCGACATACTTAATTTGTAACGACCCGGAATTTTGGGGAATAACGATTTAATAATATGTGTTAATAATTTAATTGATTTGATAATTTTCTTTATAATTTTAATTTATATTTGGCTAATTTATTCTTTTTAAAGGTTAATAAATATTTAATCTGTTAATAATAGTCAATATCTTTCTGACAATTTAAATTTGATAAGAACTAATTAAATTTTTATTCTGTTTATAATATATTCATTTGATATATATTGTGAATAGGATATCTGCTGTTTTAATTAAAGATTAATTATCACATTGTAATGTATATATATGTATATGTTATAATTTGAATTGTTTGAAATTTAATTTTAATATATTGATAATTTGAATATGTTGAGATTATAATTTAAAGCTTTATTTTAAAACTTAATATTTTTCAAAAGTTAATTTTAAAATATATTCAAGTTTGTTTTCAAAACTATAAGATAATTGTTGTTTTAAATATGATAGCTTTAAAGGAGTTAAACAAGATTTGTTTTGTTCTCTTTTAAAATGAATAATATAAGTTTTAGATTTTTAACATATATTAGAATTATTTGCATTTTATTAGTGTTAGAATATTTCTTTCAAAAGCAAACTTATATTTATTTATAAATCAAATTTAATTAGTAGGTCATATTCACATTGTAAACTAAGTAAAATTTATTAAAAAGACTTAAAGTACAAATGTAAACATATTATCACCTTGCAATAACACATGTAAGTAAATTAAGCAAATAGAGTGACATTTGTTCAAATTTATGAACAAGTGGCAATTTATTCATACTAATTTTTAATAAACATTTTTAGAAGAAAATTAGTTTTCTCTAACACTTTCATTCTTTGTTTCCACTCCTCAACTAAAATTAATGGCTACCATAAAGTTTTCCATGAAATCTGAAAATAAAAACTAAAAGCAACAAATTAAATATGCAAATCTGTAACCTGCATATGCAAGAACAACCTGCAACTAAAAAGAAGTTCAACTGCAAATTCAAGGGGAAGTCTGCATTTCTAAAATCTGCAATCAACCTGCATGTCAAAATGAAGTCCTTCAGCAAGTTAAAACAACTAATTGAAGCATGCAGAGTGATTCAACAGCAAGAAATCAAAAGCTTTTCAATATAAAGTATTCAAGAGCCTGGAAAATAAAACTGCTCTGCATATTCTAGAAAAGTGAGTAAATAATTGATTTTAAAAACAGTTTGATCTGAGTTTTATTACATGCATATGATTATCTGAAATTTATCTTGATATTGCCTGGTAATAGATCAGTTTTTATTATTGAATTTACAGTTATATTTATGTATGCAAACATGTAACTGTATATGTAATGTTTGTTCTCTGTTTGATAAGAAAACTGTGACTTTTGCCTCAAGAACCCAAATTTCCCAATTTAAATTCATATTAGCCTTGAATACATGAATAAAATTTGTTTGGGAATGTAAAATGAATATTATAATTAAAAAAAAATGTAGTCCTATGATTTAAATACAATAGATAAATGTATATAGGGAATCTGCAGTAAACTAAATTTTAGTTAAAAATATCAACTACCTTAAATTTTAATTTGAATTATATGTATGAAATAGTGTTGTAGAATCATGATTTTTAATATACAATTCGTAATTTTTAATTGTTTAAGTAGTGAGAATTTGGGGTTTGTTTGTAAATTGGGTTTTTGTAAATTGCCGAGAAATGACTTGATGATTTTTGCTAGAATTTGGTTTGAAGCAAGTATATGAGTTGAGAATCTAAGGAAAAATGTAAAGGCATTTTTCGATTGAATAGATCGATGGGAATTGATGGAAGTAGGGTTTTAAAGCTTGATTACTGGGCTTAACTGTGGAGGAGGTTGCGAAGCAAATAAAGGTTTAGGGGTGATCGCACATGGGGGAAAGTGGAGCTAGAGTCGTGGCGGTGATGTGGTGAGTACAGCAAGGCACAATGGCGTGGGGTTGACCGGCGGCGTTGGAATTGGTGGTTCAAGTTTTTGCTGTTGTTCGAGCTTTGGGTACGATCGGTCGAATTTTGTTTCGTGTAGTGTTTGTTGGATCTGGGGTTTGATTTGAGTTCGCATGTGTAGGAGCGACGGTCATCGATGGTCGCGGCGACCAAAGTTCGCCGGAGGACGATGGACATGTGCACCATGTTCGTGCACAGATTGGGCTGGGAGTTGAGATTGGAGAAGATAGAGTTGTCTCGGGTAGGGGACCGTGCAAGCTTCGGGATGGAGGTTGGTTTGCTTCGGGTTTTCCCTAGGGTGTTGTCTGATAATAGCTTTATAAAAGAAATATAAATGAAACTCTAAACTTGTTGTTTTAAAATTTAATGATAATCAAATTCATAAAGAATAAGTTGAAATTATATAATTTATTTCAGTTTAAGTTTATTTAAAGGGATTTTATATTGGAAGTAATTTAATTACATTCTGGATTTCAGTTTAAAAGGGGGTATTTTGAATTTAAATATTAAATCAAAAGTTAAGTTTAAAATGTTAAGTAATGATTCAATCTTAAGATTTCAAAAAAAAATTTTATATATTTGAAATAAATAAGATTAATTTGAATGTTTTAAAGTATTGAAAATTTTGAAATTTGTTTTTAAATTTTAAACAAGATTATCATTATGATTTCGGAAACCAAATAGGATAACCAGTTTAAGATGTTAAAATTTGATTTAATTCATTACAAGATAAATAAGGTTAATTTATCTTGATTTGAATTTTAAATTTGAGTGTTAATAAGAAAGTTTAATTAAGATTTATGTTCTCTTAATTAATTAAGAATTTTGAAATTATAAGAAGTTAATTAATTAATTGTTTAATTAATTTTAAATAATTAGTTAATTATTTATTAAATTTTAAATAATCACTTAATTATGAATTCATTAAGTGTAATTACTTAATGAAGTAATTAATGATTAATAATTGAATGTAATTAAGGAAGTTAATTACTTATGGAAGTAATTAATGATGGAGTAATTAGTTGAAGTAATTATTGGTTAATTACTTAATGATATCAATTAAAGAATTGATTAATATAATTATTGAAGTTAATTAATTATGAAGTAATTAATTAAAGAATTAAGAATTATTTAATGATGAAGTTAATTGTTTGTTAAGTGATTAATTAAGGAATTAATTAAGGTTTATTTAATGAAAGTAATTGGAGATAATTACTTATGTAAATAATTAAGAATTAATTACTTAATTATTTAGTTAATTAATCAATGTGATTAATTAATTAATAAATGAGATTAATTTAAGATTAATTACCAAGAGTAATTGATTAAATTGTAATTAATTAATAAAGTAATTAATTAAGGATTTATTTATTAATTTAATTATTTAATAATTACTTAATGAAGTAATTTAGGATTAATTAATTGAATTAATTAATCAAGGATTGAAATAATTAAATTAGAATTTAATTAATTAAGATAAGTAATTATAAGTCGTTAATTACTAATTATGATTAATGAGTTGATTAATTATAAGATAATTAGTTAATTAATTAAAGTGATTATTAATTAATAAGGATCACTAATTAGTGTGATTTAGGATATTAATCAAGGTTGGTTAATATAAATAATTAATTTAAGTGTGATTAATTAATTGTAATTAATTAAGAATTAATGTAATTAATTATAGTTAATTAATTAATGAATGATCATTAATTATTGTAATTAATGATAGTAATTAAGATTTAATTACTGAATATGGATAGAATAATTACTTGAATGTAATTAAAGGTAATTAATCAAGGAAGATTAATTAAGGAAAATCATTAGAGATGATTAATTTACTCTATTTGGAATATTAATTAATGAAGCAGGATTATGGTAATTCAATTGATTAAGAAATAATCAATTTTGTTTTGATATGGATGATGGATATTAGATGATTGATTGATCATGTTGAATGATATTGGGTGATTGGTTGATATTGAATATTGATTGATATTGTTTGATATTGATTGATTTGGATACCTATGATATGTGAGATGCTGCTTATGAAGATGAATGTTGTTATGAATTATCTCTTGTGATAATATGATTCATCTATTTGTTTATATCATCCTGTATATATAAGTTTTAAACTGTTTAAAACCCTTAAGTACAACTTGGACATTAAAATGGCGTTTGGTTTCGGTGAGACCGGGATCGGATTTCCATATTTGGAATCCGAAAACCACACCGATTCCAATTAAACGTTAGGTCGTGTATCCAAGTGGAGCAAGTGAAGACTCGAGGTGTAAGGGCTATACGTCAGTATAACTCTGTGGGTGATTCCGTAATGAGTTTGACGGAATAGTACTTATAGATTCGAGATGGCGAATCAGAGTGCAAGGGCTATGGTCGTTGACTCTGAGGGTGATTCCAATAATGAGTGCAACGAGATAGTGCCTTCGGTTTCGTTCAAACCCGGAACGAACTTGTATGGATTGAATGCTTTCAGAACATCGTCAAGTGGGCGATGAGCATTCTGAGATAATGTGTCCTCTAAAGGTAATCGTAGCCTCAAGCCTCATCAACCGGGAATGGCTAAAACAGGGGAGTGCAGCAAGGATTCGTGGGTAGCTCCCACTGGAGAGCAAGATTTTCCCCGTCTAGAAGTTCCTTTTTATTCGGACTGGGTAGCTAAAACAGGGTCGCGGCCAACTGCGGGGTTGTCTTGTTCGGGACTGTCCAGTAAGGGATAGTTCCGGCCTTGTGTTGCAGGGGATGAAGGGAGTAATCCTCGGCACGTTGATCTAGGCCACATACTGTGACGGGCGGTACCCCAGTAGCCCTGCCATTGATGGAAACCCATTTTCCCTACGAGACCCTACGGTTTTGTTTGTATTACCCACTTTTGTGGCTAGTAGCTGGAATTTAATAGATGTAACAATTTCGGTTATTTCTTATTTACTTGAAAACCCTAGACACTATTATAATATCACTGGATTTCCTATCAAATGTTTTGGTTAGCGTAAGGTAAAAACTTTTCCATGTTTATGTGTGGGGAGTTGTAACGTCCTGAAAATTTTCGACTTTCGAAAATTCAACATCGATACTCACTTTATCGACTGCCGAGAAATCGAAGGCCGGAAATACGAAATGTTATGGTTTAAGAAAAAGAAAGACAAAGAAAAAGAGAGAAAAAGATAGAAAATAGGGAGGAGAGAAAAGAAAATAGAAATTAGAGAAAACAGAAAATGGAGAAAATATAAGGGAAAAGAGAACAGAGAACAGAAAACAACAGAACAACATCAGAATCTCACAATTCGCAGCGGAAAAACATATAATAATAAATGAATAATCTTTAAACAAAGATCTATATCAGTTATTACATTACATCACATTACATTTCATACATCATATCATCAGAGTGTACAACAACATACAACAGCAAACAATGCAGCGGAAAAAGAAATACTATATAAACTAGAAATACGCCATGCCCTCCAGCTTGCCTCCAGCAACTCCAGAATATCCAGAATATCCTGATAAACCTTAACTCTTGACTGCCCGTGTAGAAATTGGTGGGCACCCAGAGTTTAGGAAGGAAAACAATAAACTCCGAGTCAGTCATGTGACTGGTGTGAGAACTCAAAACAGTTTATTTATCTTTAAAATCAAAATAGAGGAATATTTTTAAATCAATTCGCAATGCTTTTAAAAATGAGACTACCATAAGGCCTCCCGCACACACACACAATGCAAACGCAGAATCGGAGGAGATTTCTCCTTATGATAGTCAAAGATGCTTGATACGCATTTAAAAGAACATTTTATATTATTACTAGTGCATAGTGTAGGAAAAATTTATTTCGAAAGTAGAATATAAATCTTAGCCAACATACGACCATTATCGTATGCCTACTATAGCTAACTATGTTCAATAGCAGGTTACCGTCACATTCCATAGCAGGTTATACAACTAAAACCGTACAAGTCTCGTATTGTTTCTTTGGATTTCCAACGAATGATCAGGCCAAGGAACTTCCCATTGCCACATGAGAATGCCTCTGGATGGACATCCCCGAGAACCAAACCGGATCTCTACCAACACAAGGCCGGGTTACCCCTAACTGAGTAACAACTGACCGAATATGCCATCCCCCGGTCCTTTGGGACCTTTCACCGAGCGCTCGTAATCAATTCACACAATCATAACAAAGTGTTTTCAACATGAGTAAGTATCTGGGCTCCATACCATGATACCACCCTTTTCCAGAAGGAAATGCACACATCCTAAAGGGCGCTACCCCTCATAACCTTGCTGCTTCTTTCCTGTTTTGACCATTCACGGGGTGTGAGGCTCGACGAAGTCACGTCCACAAAAACATACTTTATACAAAAGCCATGCTTTGGGTCAACAAATGATCATAGAAATGATCACCAGGATAGACGATCAAATAAACGATCCTATCACAAATAATCAACACAATGATCATTTCACAGCAACACTCAGCATGTCACATTACCAAATTGGGAATATATCGCTGATAACATTCAACTACATAACCTCTGAGCTCGTACGTCTCAGAGAAGGGTGTTAAGCTAAAAGAATAAATTCTCCGCCACCAACAGAAATATATTTGAAAGAAATCTGCTTTATATCTCAATTTGTAATGTCAGACATACAATCCATACAAGTCTGTTCCGGCATCGAACAAAACCGAAGGCACTTACAAAGAAGTCCTTGCAATCAGGATATTCACAATCCTGATCGGATTTCCCATCACTTAGGGAGTCTCTATACTGTTGCAACTCAGTGCAGAGACAATCGATAGGTCATCCTATCGCTCTTGCAAATACCGGGTCTTCAATACCGATCTTCAATGCGATTCATAACGACGTATCACATATTCGGAATGGGTTATACGACCCCATGGTCCTTTCCCGGTTAACCCGAATAGTGAGCGCTTATTCAAAAATAAGTGTGGCATTCAAATTCAAACAAATCACATCAATTACCCATTCAAAGGGAAATATTGATAGTCGGTTATTGAACTATCAATGGATATGCACACATCACCAGTTTCCAAATAATTTTCCAAATTATTTATTTTCCAAAATATCTTCACAAGATATATTATTTTCACACTTTAAAAATAAATCAACATTTATTTCTTTAAACCCAATTTCCAATTTCATTTATAAATTCCATATTGAATTTATATTTCAAAATATCTATGAATATATGATTTCAATTATTCATTTTCAATTTATATTCAAAAAGATAAATTCTCATAATAGTCAATGAAATATTAGAAAACATTTCCATACTTATTTATTCATAAGTAATTCACAAATTTTACTTATTTTCAATACTTAGAAAATACTCAATATACTTAAATCGAGATTAAGTATATATTTCATTCTTTAAGGAAATCATTCTCTTAAACATATTTATTTGGGCCAAAACGAATGTTACGTAAAACATCGTTACAACGTCCCAAAATCACTAGTATAGGGATTCGAATTTAAGATAGATATATAAATCCCAATACTAAACAAAACATTTCCTTTCGGAAATCATTTACTATAACAACAGTGTTATAGTCCACCATTTCCTTTTATTTCTCGAAAACGTCTATTTCAACAATGAATGTTGAAATCTATGGTTTCGAATCTCAACACAATTAAAAACATTGTTAGATCGTTTTAATTCAATTTAAAACATCACATTCAAAACAATTTCTTTAACATATTATTCACTATCCAAAAACGTGAATATACTACGTTAACAAATTTCATCCTTTTATACATTTCATTTTAAAGGATTATTCACAGTCAAAACGTGAATATAACTCCATTAATAGGTTTCAACAATTTACTTCTTAAAATAAGTCGTTTTCGAATTTATAAAACAACGTTTATAAATTCCTTTTCTATTTATTTTATAACAACTCCTTTTATAAATTCCTTTATTAACCTATTCGATCTATAACTCAATTATAAACCAAAAGTTCACATTATAAGTTAAATGCTTATAAAACGGTTATTTTACAAAATCGTTCTTTTAAACTTCATAATTATAAATCTTATAACTTATAAGATTCATTTATTTACCCAAATATATTCTTTAATAACTTCACAAAATTTATAAATCTTACTATTTATAAATTTCATTTATAACTTCACCATTTATAATTTTATAAATTCCATTCACTTATGCAATCCATTTTCACTTCATTCAAACACTTATAATGTCCATATTTCAATTTATAAATATCCATTTATAAATCTCTTAATATAAATCAATTTATATTATTCTTTTAAAACGTCTTTAATCTCCTTTATTATTTCACCATTTTGATTCATAAAATAATTAAATTTTATAAATCCTATATTTAAACTTTTCACAATAAATTCTAAAATCCCGATGAAACTATTTTATAAAATCAATAGCATCATATTCTCAAAAATCAGTTTTTAACTATATTCCTCAAAAATCATAATTCTTATAACTTTAAAAATTATAACGTTTATTTATTTAAAATGGATCAATTCCAAACATATAGTATATTTTCAAAAATCACTTTAAAAATCATTTTAAAGTTCCAAATTTGGTCCAATGATGCTACATACCAAATAGTCAATCACGACAACAACGACATCATATATCGATATGATAGTCCATCAAATATCAAAATATCTGAAATTAAATAAATACTGTTGAGGAATCCAGTTGGATCCCTCCAACCTGTTTTCCTGCATCCAAAAACATTAGCACAATACCAATTTCGCTCCAGTACGAAATTATCGCGGTATATGGGATTTAAAATATTATCCGCTATAAACGGCGCAATAGCGTCTCATCCGCTAAACAAAAATATGCGGGAAATCAATAACTCCAATATATACATATGCCAATATATATATATATTGCTATTATATATAATACCAATTTCACTGTTTATGAAATATTCGCGGTATATGTTTTTAATAAATAACATCCGCTTACTAACGGCGCATAATGTCTATTTTAACAATCAATAGATAACAATCATCATTCAAACATGCATTCAAATATTTTAAATCTAACTATTTAAAATAAAATCGAAACTGATTCGATTGAGTGAGAAGTTCTCACCTTGATTTTATTTCCGTTTTAGCGATTTATTTCGAATAAAATTAAACGGACGTTTAATTTTACCCAAAATTCTCACTAACTCCAAACGACTCCAATCCAATTCCATCGCGTAGTGCTCGTCCATACGATTCCAACACAACTGGTTTCGCACGTTTTCGACCTCGTATGAAAAAGTTATGCATTTATGAACATTCACGAAATTTATATTTATATAATTTACAACTTTTCTTTATAATTTTTTACCATTCCCTCATCATAACCGTCCACACCAGATCCAACGCCCCCCCCCCCCCCCCCTCATCTTCTCGTTCACTCTCTTCTACAGGTTGTTGCCGCACAAAAGAACCCACTTGCTTAGATTTAGGGTTAAATAATTCTTCCTCCACGACGAGCTATGCAACGATCAGGGAGTTCCATCGCGAAGAGCACGGCACGTACTATACTCGGCTACCATCCCCTTGAGCTCGGCCCTACCATCACCAAGGAAAGACGTGCGCAACCCCCAGGCATCGGCCCCCTCCTGCTCCTCCTCTGATGCTCCAAACACGATCTCAACCGTATGGATTTAAAGCTCTCGTTACCCTCTACAATGTTGTAGTTAATCACTTCGGCTAAAACTTCACGGATTGGAAGAGATTAAGGAAAGAAAACTAGAGATTTCTGGCCATTCAATACTAAAGTGGCGGCTGTGCATATAGAATTAGGGTTAGGGTTTTTATTTTCTAAAAATGGTGAATGGTTGGTCTATTTATAAGGAACCGACGAAACACTATTCATCCGGAAATCCCGAACTCCGATTCACGCGCCGTAACCAGCGTTTTTAGGATTTACCCCGCGTTCCGGACACAATGGAATAGGTTTCGAAAGCTAATTCGGACATCTGTGCGAGTTATGGCTACAAGCGTCCAATTTAAATTAAACCGATTTAAACGATTTTCTAGGCGTTTTAATTCGTACCGGACAAACGGTAAATCCAATTGACACGAAATTTGAAACCTTACAATAATATCACATTACGGATCCGATGAAACTAGTTTCGTCGAAATCTGAGACTTTTTGAAAAATGGCTATTTTAACTCGCCAAATTAATATTAAAAATAATTCGATCGAGCTGCCACGATCAAACGATAGCTCCGATTGACACGAAAATTGAAATCCGGTAATAACTAACTATTACGGATCTAATGGAACTGGTCTCGTTCAATTCTGAGACTGTTCAAAAATTGACTATTTTCACTAGTCGATTTAATATTAAAATATTCAATTTTCACAAATTAACTTCAAATTCGATTTTAAAAGTTCTAAAATATCATTCTAACTTCAATATGATAAAATAAAATTTTACAAATCATTTTCAATCATATTTAACCCAATTTTCAATTATTTCCAAAATTTAACATATTAAATTATCGATTTAATTATTCAATTAAATCCAATTATTCAAATAAAAATTTATTTGACTTATAAATTCACTTACAAATATTTAAAATTAATTAAATATTAAATTTTTAATTACTAAAAATTCTGGGTCGTTACAATCTTCCCCCCTTAAAAGAATTTCGTCCTCGAAATTAACAAGTAAGAAAAGTTACAGAATTTATTAACTTTCCATAAATCCATAGTTAAACTTCTTATAATAACTTTACTAAGTTTTCAAATCATACTTAGTTATCCATTCAAAAACAACTATTATTATTTAACTTTCAACTCCAAAATCAAAGTTATAGTTTTCAAAATTTTCCAATTTTCTCAAATTTTTTCTAACGCCTTAAATTTTTGGAAAAATTCGCCATAGTCTCCTTTGCGCAGCTCGATCCGAAAAAAAAATGACAGTATATATATCACAAATATACATCTCATCAAGTAATGAGGCATCCCGAAGGGAAAAAAGTATAAAAGTACGGTATTTAATCCGAGATATGTACCTTATATTTTATTAGCGAGCATATACGGCTAATATAGCGCGAAAGCGAGCTCCAAATGCAAAGCAAACGCGATCCGCACCTACTAAACACTCAACAAACAACATGAGAATCATGTATATATGAAAATAGTATCAATATACAACATATAGCAACATAATAACTATATATGCCAACATAGCAAATGTAGTAAAAGCAACAAATGCAAACATCAACCAACTACCATTCATAATCAAATCAATATTCATTCATATTCAAGTTGGTTCACTTCCAAATCAAATTCAATTCTATTTAAGATTCACTTAACTTCCAATTGGATTCCAATTACATTAGCTTCCAATTCCATTAATACTTAATGAATTATATACAATCAATCAACTAACAACCATATAACAACCAATGTATATTAACAACCAAATTCCTTTGCTTATATTCATTTTGGTTTAACACCATCACTTTCAATTGGTTTAATTAAATTGATTTTCATTCAATCTTTCAACTTCCAATAACATTAGATTTTAATGAATTAACACTTATATTCATTATTTCCTATCAATTTAATTCACATTCAATTGATTAACATTCAATCCATTAATTCAATTCAATTTCCATTTCTAAAGTAAATTTCCATTTAACTTTAAATTCATTTTTATTTATTTCAACTCATATTTATAAATATATTCATATAGTTTCACTTCTTATATATATAAGTTTATTTCACAATTGTAAATCACTTTAATTATAATTTCTATTCTTATAATTCTTTTGCTTATACAATTATTCTTTTATTTAGATTATTCAAACAACTTATTCAATAACCAAACAATCTACTTATATATCCTTTAATAATTCTGAAAAATTATTTCTTCATATACAAAATATACTCAAGGTAAAATTATTTCATTTACCTAATTTAAAACAATATTGTGTCGAACTGTTCTATTTAAGTGTTTAGAAACCCCTTCGATTCAGTTTCGAGGCTGCGCCGACGAAGGTTCATATACCACTCAACAAACCAATCATCACAATATAAAACAATTATATATTCACTAACAAATACGCTCTCATAGCTATTATTACACTCAAACTCATTCTAGAGTACTACTGACTCTATCTCTAATGAGTAATACCCAACAGAACCATGGTTGTCGCTTAACCATAAGCTCTGATACCAAATGTAACGTCCCGAAAATTTTCGACTTTCGAAAATTCAACATCGATACTCACTTTATCGACTGCCGAGAAATCGAAGGCCGGAAATCCGAAATGTTATGGTTTAAGAAAAAGAAAGACAAAGAAAAAGAGAGAAAAAGATAGAAAATAGGGAGGAGAGAAAAGAAAATAGAAATTAGAGAAAATAGAAAATGGAGAAAATAGAAGGGAAAAGAGAACAGAGAACAGAAAACAACAGAACAACATCAGAATCTCACAATTCGCAGCGGAACAACATATAATAATAAATGAATAATCTTTAAACAAAGATCTATATCAGTTATTACATTACATCACATTATATTTCATTACATCATATCATCAGAGTGTACAACAACATACAACAGCAAACAATGCAGCGGAAAAAGAAATACTATATAAACTAGAAATACGCCATGCCCTCCAGCTTGCCTCCAGCAACTCCAGAATATCCAGAATATCCTGATAAACCATAACTCTTGACTGCCCGTGTAAAAATTGGTGGGCACCCAAAGTTTAGGAAGGAAAACAATAAACTCCGAGTCAGTCATGTGACTGGTGTGAGAACTCAAAACAGTTTATTTATCTTTAAAATCAAAATAGAGGAATATTTTTAAATCAATTCGCAATGCTTTTAAAAATGAGACTACCATAAGGCCTCCCGCACACACACACAATGCAAACGCAGAATCGGAGGAGATTTCTCCTTATGATAGTCAAAGATGCTTGATACGCATTTAAAAGAACATTTTATATTATTACTAGTGCATAGTGTAGGAAAAATTTATTTCGAAAGTAGAATATAAATCTTAGCCAACATACGACCATTATCGTATGCCTACTATAGCTAACTATGTTCAATAGCTGGTTACCGCCACATTCCATAGCAGGTTATACAACTAAAACCGTACAAGTCTCGTATTGTTTCTTTGAATTTCCAACGAATGATCAGGCCAAGGAACTTCCCATTGCCACACGAGAATGCCTCTGGATGGACATCCCCGAGAACCAAACCGGATCTCTACCAACACAAGGCCGGGTTACCCCTAACTGAGTAACAACTGACCGAATATGCCATCCCCCGGTCCTTTGGGACCTTTCACCGAGCGCTGGTAATCAATTCACACAATCATAACAAAGTGTTTTCAACATGAGTAAGTATCTGGGCTCTATACCATGATACCACCCTTTTCCAGAAGGAAATGCACACATCCTAAAGGGCGCTACCCCTCATAACCTTGCTGCTTCTTTCCTGTTTTGACCATTCACGGGGTGTGAGGCTCGACGAAGTCACGTCCACAAAAACATACTTTATACAAAAGCCATGCTTTGGGTCAACAAATGATCATAGAAATGATCACCAGGATAGACGATCAAATAAACGATCCTATCACAAATAATCAACACAATGATCATTTCACAGCAACACTCAGCATGTCACATTACCAAATTGGGAATATATCGCTGATAACATTCAACTACATAACCTCTGAGCTCGTACGTCTCAGAGAAGGGTGTTAAGCTAAAAGAATAAATTCTCCGCCACCAACAGAAATATATTTGAATTGCTTTATATCTCAATTTGTAATGTCAGACATACAATCCATACAAGTCTGTTCCGGGATCGAACAAAACCGAAGGCACTTACAAAGAAGTCCTTGCAATCAGGATATTCACAATCCTGATCGGATTTCCCATCACTTAGGGAGTCTCTATACCGTTGCAACTCAGTGCAGAGACAATCGATAGGTCATCCTATCGCTCTTGCAAATACCGGGTCTTCAATACCGATCTTCAATGCGATTCATAACGACGTATCACATATTCGGAATGGGTTATACGACCCCATGGTCCTTTCCCGGTTAACCCGAATAGTGAGCGCTTATTCAAAAATAAGTGTGGCATTCAAATTCAAACAAATCACATCAATTACCCATTCAAAGGGAAATATTGATAGTCGGTTATTGAACTATCAATGGATATGCACACATCACCAGTTTCCAAATAATTTTCCAAATTATTTATTTTCCAAAATATCTTCACAAGATATATTATTTTCACACTTTAAAAATAAATCAACATTTATTTCTTTAAACCCAATTTCCAATTTCATTTATAAATTCCATATTGAATTTATATTTCAAAATATCTATGAATATATGATTTCAATTATTCATTTTCAATTTATATTCAAAAAGATAAATTCTCATAATAGTCAATGAAATATTAGAAAACATTTCCATACTTATTTATTCATAAGTAATTCACAAATTTTACTTATTTTCAATACTTAGAAAATACTCAATATACTTAAATCGAGATTAAGTATATATTTCATTCTTTAAGGAAATCATTCTCTTAAACATATTTATTTGGGCCAAAACGAATGTTACGTAAAACATCGTTACAACGTCCCAAAATCACTAGTATAGGGATTCGAATTTAAGATAGATATATAAATCCCAATACTAAACAAAACATTTCCTTTCGGAAATCATTTACTATAACAACAGTGTTATAGTCCACCATTTCCTTTTATTTCTCGAAAACGTCTATTTCAACAATGAATGTTGAAATCTATGGTTTCGAATCTCAACACAATTAAAAACATTGTTAGATCGTTTTAATTCAATTTAAAACATCACATTCAAAACAATTTCTTTAACATATTATTCACTATCCAAAAACGTGAATATACTACGTTAACAAATTTCATCCTTTTATACATTTCATTTTAAAGGATTATTCACAGTCAAAACGTGAATATAACTCCATTAATAGGTTTCAACAATTTACTTCTTAAAATAAGTCGTTTTCGAATTTATAAAACAACGTTTATAAATTCCTTTTCTATTTATTTTATAACAACTCCTTTTATAAATTCCTTTATTAACCTATTCGATCTATAACTCAATTATAAACCAAAAGTTCACATTATAAGTTAAATGCTTATAAAACGGTTATTTTACAAAATCGTTCTTTTAAACTTCATAATTATAAATCTTATAACTTATAAGATTCATTTATTTACCCAAAATATTCTTTAATAACTTCACAAAATTTATAAATCTTACTATTTATAAATTTCATTTATAACTTCACCATTTATAATTTTATAAATTCCATTCACTTATGCAATCCATTTTCACTTCATTCAAACACTTATAATGTCCATATTTCAATTTATAAATATCCATTTATAAATCTCTTAATATAAATCAATTTATATTATTCTTTTAAAACGTCTTTAATCTCCTTTATTATTTCACCATTTTGATTCATAAAATAATTAAATTTTATAAATCCTATATTTAAACTTTTCACAATAAATTCTAAAATCCCGATGAAACTATTTTATAAAATCAATAGCATCATATTCTCAAAAATCAGTTTTTAACTATATTCCTCAAAAATCATAATTCTTATAACTTTAAAAATTATAACGTTTATTTATTTAAAATGGATCAATTCCAAACATATAGTATATTTTCAAAAATCACTTTAAAAATCATTTTAAAGTTCCAAATTTGGTCCAATGATGCTACATACCAAATAGTCAATCACGACAACAACGACATCATATATCGATATGATAGTCCATCAAATATCAAAATATCTGAAATTAAATAAATACTGTTGAGGAATCCAGTTGGATCCCTCCAACCTGTTTTCCTGCATCCAAAAACATTAGCACAATACCAATTTTGCTCCAGTACGAAATTATCGCGGTATATGGGATTTAAAATATTATCCGCTTAATAACGGTGCAATAGCGTCTCATCCGCTAAACAAAAATATGCGGGAAATCAATAACTCCAATATATACATATGCCAATATATATATATATATTGCTATTATATATAATACCAATTTCACTGTTTATGAAATATTCGCGGTATATGTTTTTAATAAATAACATCCGCTTACTAACGGCGCATAATGTCTATTTTAACAATCAATAGATAACAATCATCATTCAAACATGCATTCAAATATTTTAGATCTAACTATTTAAAATAAAATCGAAACTGATTCGATTGAGTGAGAAGTTCTCACCTTGATTTTATTTCCGTTTTAGCGATTTATTTCGAATAAAATTAAACGGACGTTTAATTTTACCCAAATTCTCACTAACTCCAAACGACTCCAATCCAATTCCATCGCGTAGTGCTCGTCCATATGATTCCAACGCAACTGGTTTCGCGCGTTTTCGACCTCGTATGAAAAGGTTATGCATTTATGAACATTCACGAAATTTATATTTATATAATTTACAACTTTTCTTTATAATTTTTTACCATTCCCTCATCATAACCGTCCACACCAGATCCAACGCCCCCCCCCCCCCCCCCCTTCATCTTCTCGTTCACTCTCTTCTACAGGTTGTTGCCGCACAAAAGAACCCACTTGCTTAGATTTAGGGTTAAATAATTCTTCCTCCACGACGAGCTATGCAACGATCAGGGAGTTCCATCGCGAAGAGCACGACACGTACTATACTCGTCTACCATCCCCTTGAGCTCGGCCCTACCATCACCAAGGAAAGACGTGCGCAACCCCCAGGCGTCGGCCCCCTCCTGCTCCTCCTCTGATGCTCCAAACACGATCTCAACCGTATGGATTTAAAGCTCTCGTTACCCTCTACAATGTTGTAGTTAATCACTTTGGCTAAAACTTCACGGATTGGAAGAGATTAAGGAAAGAAAACTAGAGATTTCTGGCCATTCAATACTAAAGTGGCGGCTGTGCATATAGAATTAGGGTTAGGGTTTTTATTTTCTAAAAATGGTGAATGGTTGGTCTATTTATAAGGAACCGACGAAACACTATTCATCCGGAAATCCCGAACTCCGATTCACGCGCCGTAACCAGCGTTTTTAGGATTTACCCCGCGTTCCGGACACAATGGAATAGGTTTCGAAAGCTAATTCGGACATCTGTGCGAGTTATGGCTACAAACGTCCAATTTAAATTAAACCGATTTAAACGATTTTCTAGGCGTTTTAATTCGTACCGGACAAACGGTAAATCCAATTGACACGAAATTTGAAACCTTACAATAATATCACATTACGGATCCGATGAAACTGGTTTCGTCGAAATCCGAGACTTTTTGAAAAATGGCTATTTTAACTCGCCAAATTAATATTAAAAATAATTCGATGCGTTTCGAGTTGCCACAATCAAACGATAGCTCCGATTGACACGAAAATTGAAATCCGGTAATAACTAACTATTACGGATCCAATGGAACTGGTCTCGTTCAATTCTGAGACTGTTCAAAAATTGACTATTTTCACTAGTCGATTTAATATTAAAATATTCAATTTTCACAAATTAACTTTAAATTCGATTTTAAAAGTTCTAAAATATCATTCTAACTTCAATATGATAAAATAAAATTTACAAATCATTTTCAATCATATTTAACCCAATTTTCAATTATTTCCAAAATTTAACATATTAAATTATCGATTTAATTATTCAATTAAATCCAATTATTCAAATAAAAATTTATTTGACTTATAAATTCACTTATAAATATTTAAAATTAATTAAATATTAAATTTTTAATTACGAAAAATTCTGGGTCGTTACAGGAGTCTTACGTGATACCTTTTCTTTTCAAAGGTTTTTCTAAAGTTAAGCAATTTTAAACCGTTTACTCACACCAGACTCCTGTCTGACCCGAGTGTTTATTTTCTGTTTTATTAAACTCTTGGGTACTCATATTATATATGAGTAGTCAAGTGGTTCAGGTCAGCTTGACGAACTTTTGGAGGAGATATGGAGCAGGAGGCTTCGACGTGTAGTTATATTATGGTTCTGCTGTGTTTGTTGTGTCTGTATCTTGTATACTTGAGTTGTATAGTTAGACAGAAGTTTATAACTGTCTATTATCTGTTGTTTAAGTTGTGTACTCTGATGAAATGAGATACTATGTAATATCTTATGTTATATATTATACTTTATTCGTTCCGCTGTGAGTTCTCTGATGTTGTTTGTGTTCTGCTTTCTCTTTCTTTTCTTCTTCTATCCCTTTCTTTCTTCAAGATGACGCGATTTTCTGGGAGTAGGAAGCCGGGTCGTCACATAATTACTATCTAATACACTACTATGGTGGCTACGGGATCAATTTGGAAACAAAACATAATAACTATATCAACAGCAACACAGAAATGATACATATGAATATATACATCAAATGTAATACAACATGCCACTAGTGGTATATAACCATGATATATACATACATTCCCTACAAAATAATATATACATCAAAAGTTCCCAACAGAAAGACTACTAAACAAAAACTATGCCATATCCCAAGGCGATGGTGAAGTCCATAAGGTAAAGCAAGCTAAGAGTCCAACTGCCTAACCTGCAACTCGGTCTGATCCGAGTAATAAATACCTGGGTCAGGCTAGCTAGAACTTAATGTAAGTATAAGATAAGAGGAATATAAGTGCACAAGGGAATTCATCCTTTAACTATAAAGGAAGGCTACAAGTACAGTATAATCTCAATGCATGGTATATGTTCACCAAGGTTTGTCGCATGAATAGGTTTAATTCAACATAAGAAACCCATACTTAATGGCATTCAACTCAAATGCAAGGAATCATATGAAAGTCACAAGAGAAACTCATCAAAATTCCAATATGAATCTCATGGAACTTAAGATAAAGTTCAAATATCATAAAAACGAAATCACCATATATAACATCTCATGTAGCACTAGGCTATCGATGCAACAAAAATATCTCAAAATGGTGAAATCGTATAAAACTCAGAAAACTCAAAAAAAACACGGATTGGCCAGATCCCTGATTGCAAAGCTGAAGCAATGCTGCACGTGCTAAACTCTTGTCCAATGCTATTTATAATTTAGGTACCTAACTCATGGACCCGAAGGTCATACTCGTGGTGACCGATGTCACATAGCTCGTGGTGACCGAAGTCACACAACTCGTAGTGACCAAAGTCACACAACTAATGGTGACCAAAGTCACATACCTCGGATGACCCGAAAGTCTATAGCACTGGCATACTCATGGATGTGTTGCAAACTCTCAGAAAGGAACCCAAAAAGTGTTAGCATGCATTCCATACCACACGCTCGCACTAAACGGTTTACTAGCCTCTAGTTAACTCCACATCATAAAAATAAAATCTCAAACCTCAAAAAAAAATCTCAAAATACTTGTATATCTTGCCTCGTATCATCGGAAAGTGCAAATAAATCTCATAGTAGTTTCTCATAAACCATAATTCGCACAGTAGGAAAATCTCATCTCAAGACTCGCCTCATCTGGGCAACGAGGTAATAAATACACCCTCGATTCATCTCAAGACTCGCCTCATCTCATCTCCACTCCCACACACAAGTATGAATTTCCTTTCAAAAGCAATCTTTACAATTACGCCCTCGATTTCAAGGCAACGAGGTACACCCTTTAGATTCACAATCCTCTGGGTAGATACTAGATTTCCCGGGCAACAAGTTCATCTAATTGATTTACCAAGGCTACAATCACACCCTATCTCGCTTGATTGATTTCCAAGGCTACAATCACACCTTTTCTTGCTAAATTGATTACAAAGAAATCTATAACTATGAATAGCATTTAGGATCTTGTTGACATAGTGATAGAGAATCAAACCGGAAATGATCTAGTTAGATTCAATGTTGATTTCGGCGGAGTAATAGTAAGAATATGTATATAAAAATGTGGAAGAAGAAGAGGAGTGAAAAACCAGAAAATATGATTGAAAATTCGTTGAAAACAGCCCCTATTTATAGAAGAACAACAGTCATGTCCATTCGTGAAGAGATATGACGAATAGACACTTCTTTTGAAATTTAAATTTTGAAACCAACTGACACTATGTCGACATGGGTAAGTTGAGTATGTCGACATCCCAAAGGAAATTTTAGTGATTTGTTTTTCTTTGAAAATAACTTCTATCTTATATTAAAACTATTTTAAACTTTATAAATATACTTGTCTATAGTTATACATAAGTAAATATATAGAATAATATATATAAAATTTTACTATAATTTTATATTTAAATCTAAGTATAGATACTTAAAAGTTTATTATTAAAGATAGTTTAAAACCACGGATGATTTGATTTTGAAATTAAAGATTATTTTGAGGCTAAAAGTATTTGAAATCAGGATAGATGTTTTTGATTCTTTTAAAAGGAAGGTTTTGAAATCGTTTTGAAAATAAGATATAATTTTGAAAACATATGAATAAAAGTTAGCAGATACAAAACAATGTTCCATTAGATTTTTCGTAGGTTCCATCCTACTTAGGGTTCCATCCCTTTAACGGGCTCGAAGTGGATTCCATTCCACGAATAAATTGGATTTTAAGATGCCAGTGCTTTTCTAGGAGTTTTAACAAAATTCCTAATTAAAATTACTTATTCTTGAACTCTTGATAATCTTGATATCTTGAATCTCTATATTGTACAGTCTTCATTCTTGGTACCTGCATGGTTAAATCCTACATATACATATATATCCAAACTATACTGTTAGTATTTATATTTTATAATCTATTCTAAGGTTGTCGTCATCAAAACCATCATCTCAAGGACTAACAATCTCCCCCTTTTTGATGATGACAACCTTTGTTTATAAAATATTACTTCTATCCTAATAACTCCCCCTAAAACTAATAACTCCCCCTTAATCTATGCCTAACTATCCTATTTTATATTTCTCCCCAATTGTCATCAGCAAAAACCATCCTAAAACCATAAACTATAAAACTCCTCCTTAAACTAATACTAGAACAAAGTATAGTAAATGAGATGTGACATTACATAATTATATTATAACTATTCAATACATAAATATGTATAAATATATTTCAGACAATCCAATCAACATACACATCAAAACCAATCATGTCAAACAAGTCAAACAAATCAATCAAGTCAATCAAATCAAACAAGTCAATCAAGTCAAACAAGTTAACGAAGTCAATCAAATCAAACAAGTCAATCAAGTCAAACAAGTCAATCAAGTCAAACAAGTTAATCAAGTCAATCAAAACAATCAAAAACTAATAATCCTATATTATAAAACAATATTACAAACTCCTCCTAAATAAAATACACTCGTTATGTATACATTTATGCATTATGTAGTTTGTAATGCAATATGAAATGTATGACATATGCAATGTAGCATGAGATAATATGCTAAATGAAGTGCAACTTGTGATGCAAATGATTATGATATGCATTGTAATTTATGATGTAATATGCAATGAGATGTGATACGAAATAGGATGCATAATGATATGTAATAAAAAGGCAATGAAGTAAAATAATTTGCAGAATGATATGATGATATATATACTATGGTAAGAGATATTCATACGATAAGATAAACATAAGTGATAAGTAATATCTAATTGGCAAGCATATATATGTGTGTGTGTGTGTGTGCATGTGTGTCTATATATATATATATATATATATATATATATATATATATATATATATATATATATATATGTATGTATGTATGTATGTATGTATGTATGTATGTATGTATGTATGTATGTATGTATGTATGTATGTATGTATGTATGTATACATATATCAAACTATTTATTATACTTCAACCAAACAAAGGTAAAACACACCAATTACTAGACTTAAGTTAAGGAAACTAATGAATGGGACTGAAAGAGTTGTAAAGAAAGAGTTTGAAGGTAATAAATGATATTAAAATTATAACATAATCGTGAAATGTAGTAATCAAACTTAATATTAAAATCAAATGTTAAGGAATAAGGACTTATAATATATATGATAAAATATGGTTTTTATAAAGATTAATACCCTCCTTATTTAATTCCTTTTTAAAAATATATATATATATATATATATATATATATTTTTAACTTAATTTTTTTTAATAATCCAAACTTCCATGGTTATAAAATACTTAACTTACTAATTAAAATCTATATATTAAATTATTATTGGTTCAAATATTTAGAAACATGTTTAAACATCTTTTAAATTTAAAAAATGTCATAATGAAATATTAAATAAATAATAAATATTGAAAAACTAAATAAACATGTGTTATATTAAGGCCTCTTACTTTAAAAAATTTAATTAATTATTAAAAAAACATTTAAACATGAAATTAAAATATTTTAATATAAGTTAGAAAATAATTTATAAAAAGAATAGAGAAAAATACTTAATTTAAATATTATTTTTACATAATTTGAAATTTCAAACAGAAAAGACAGCATTTACAGAATGTTATAAAAAGTTTTTGCAATAAAATATATTCGAAACTTTATAAAACTAAAACTGCAGCTTTTACCAAATGCTGTGTAAAGTTTCTGAAACTTTACAGCGTTTCAAAGCACAGAAATGCTATAAAAACGAAATTGCAGCACTTACAAAACATTACAGAAGAAAAGAAGCATTTTAGAAATGCTATCTAAAATTCTGGTCATGTGAACTGGTGCATGCTTATTAATTGAAGAAATATATAAATAGAGCCTTATTCTAACATTCTATATTCATTCTATTAATTTCTTAAAGATATAAAATTAGTATCTTAAAAGAAATAGAGTATGAGAAATAAAATTAACATTAAAAAAGTTGAAATCATGAATGAAGATATGCTTTTCTACTTAGTATAGTTGTAATAAATTAGTTGTAAGATTTTATTTAAAAGAAAACACATTTTAAAAGACTTTAAAAAAATTTAGACTTATATATCGATACTTATACTATGGTGTGCCGGTATATGGACCAAAATATTAAAACTTATAAAAGAGATAAATTTCTATACCTAACTAAATGCATAGATATATTCCTAAATGCAACAACAAAGATGAAATAATAGTAAAGCGCACCAATTTTTTCACTCCATCTTTCTAACTTTGTTGTTCTTCCATTGTCATGAGTCAAACATTCATATCTTTCAGAATTTAACGACGAGATATGTTCTATTGCGACAGGCTCGTTTTTCTGATCAGCGTAGTATATTCATTTGCTGAATTTGAAGACCGTATGAGAAAGATACAGATGGTTTAATAGATCGACTAACTTGGCGCCAAAACTTTGAATTATAATTTTGAATGAATGGACACTTCAACCACTATAAATAGGCCCAAAAATCACCACTTTTCATAAAAATTCCTCTTCTTCTCCTTCTTTCCCTTTTTTTTATATACTATCAAACTTCTAGAAGACATATCTCCTTCATTTCTTAACGGAATTGGATGAAACCAACGACAAATCGAAGAGGAAGACAAGGGCTACAATAGTTTTATGTCGAATTTGGACGGTATTGTGATGCAATAGGCCGAACAGTAGAAGAAATGTAGAAAATCTAGTACACGGTTTTTCGGTTTTGAATGGCAACTTTAAACTGTCATATCTCACTCAATTTTGATCGGAATTTGATGATCCACCCATCAAAACGACCGTGAGAACAAGAACTACAATCTGGAAAAGGAGTGGGAACAAAATACTCAAATATATGGATGCAATTTGAAGAATACCTTTGACAGTTTTGCCTTCTTTTTCTCTTTGTTCACCAAAACTTCATTTGACCATAACTTGGTCATTTCTTCACGGATTCACAAGAAACCAGTGGCATTGCGAAGCAGATGGGGAGAAGTACTGTATCAAATCAAGTTGTAGATGAGAACCAAAAGTTTTGTATTGATATGGTACCCATTTCTTTGTCGATTTCCATTATATATCCATTTGTTCTTCTTGATCGATGAATGATTATCTGGTATCTTTTAACCAACAGTCATTAGACATAATTCTTATCTTGCAAAACAACATAGCCTTTTAAAGAATCAAGTAACTTTTCAAAATAGCTAAATATAGTTTTAAACAAAAAATATCATGATGATTCTGTGACATATTCATATGAAAATAGTGTTAATAAAATCCCAAAAAATAGCCATGTTAAAAAAATTTCAAAATTCAGATTATGAAAACTTTGAAAACCTTGCTCTGATACCAAATGTGAGAAATGCAGATTACGGATCTTAAGGTTAGGATTAACACTAGAGGGGGTGAATAGTGTTTATAAAGAATTACTAAATCTTTTTGAGTTTATATTAGTTTGAACACAGATGTATGCAATATTCAAACACAGATATGATCAACACAAATGCAGAAATAAAGTAAAAGCAGTAAAGGAAAGAACATACCAGATTTTATACTGGTTCGGAGCTACCCTACATCCAGTCCCGCACAAAAGTAAGGATTTCCTTTCAAAAGCAATATTTACAATTACGCCCTCAGTTTCAAGGCAACGAGGTACACCCTCCAGATTCACAATCTTCTGGGTAGAGATACTTGATTTCCTGGGCAGCAAGTTCACCCAATTGATTTCCCAAGGCTACAATCACACCTTACCTCGCTTAATTGATTTTCAAGGCTACAATCACACCTTTTCTCGCTAAATTGATTATAAAGAAATCTATAACTCTAAATAACACTGAGGATCTTGTTGAGATTGTGATAGAGAATCAAACCAGAAATGATCTAGTTAGATTCAATGTTGATTTCGGCAAAGTAATGGTAAGAATATGTATATAGAAATGTGAAAGAAGAAGAGGAGTGAAAAACTAGAGAATATGATTGAAAATTCGTTGAAAACAGCCCCTATTTATAGAAGAACAACAGCCATGTCCATTCGTGAAGAGATATGACGAATAGACACTTCTTTTGAAATTTAAATTTTGAAACCAAATGACACTATGTTGACATGGGTAAGTTGAGTATGTCGACATCCCAAAGGAAATTTTGATGCTTTGTTTTTCTTTGAAAATAACTTCTATATTATATTAAAACTATTTTAAACTTTATAAATATACTTGTCTATAACTAAAATACATAAGTAAATACATAGAATAATATATATATAATTTTATTATAATTTTATATTTAAATCCAATTATAAAGACTTAAATTTTATTATTAAAGATAGTTTAAAGCCACGGATAATTTGATTTTGAAATTAAAGATTATTTTGAGGCTAAAAGTATTTAAAATCAGGATAGATGTTTTTGATTCTTTTAAAAGGAAGGTTTTGAAATCATTTTGAAAATAAAATTTAATTATGAAAACATCTGAATAAAAGTTAGCAGATACAAAACAATGTTCCACTAGATTTTTCGTAGGTTCCATCCTACTTAGGGTTCCATCCCTTTAACGGGCTCGAAGCATGAATAAATTGGATTTTAAGATGTCAGTTCTTTTCTGGGAGTTTTAACAAAATTGCTAACTAAAATTACTTATTCTTTAAATCTTGAAATCTTGATAATCTTGATATTCTTGATGCTCATGAGTCTTCAATCTTGATATCTTGAATCTCTATACTGCATAGTCTTCATTCTTAGTACCTGCATGGTTAAATCTTGCATATACATATATATCTAAACAATACTGTTAGTATTTATATTTTATAATCTATTATAAGGTTGTTGTCATTAAAACCATCATCTCAAGGTCTAACAAATAGGAGATCTCGAACATCTCAACTCGTCAAATATTGGCGAAAACAAATTATAAGATCAACAATTATTGTTGCTGTCGTTTTGGTCTCGAGATAGCAACAATCAAACGCAGTTTTGATCAACATAACTTCAAATTTTCAAAAACCTCAAAACATGAAACTTTTAGAACAAATTCTAAGCTTTGTGGAACATTTAAGATTATTGAATTTGGATAAAAAATGAAAAAGCTATGGTTAAAACAGTTCAGAGGTCTACATTTCAACACTGTTGTCATTCTGATCTCGGGATAGCAACAATCAAACGCAGTTTTGATCAACATAACTTCAAAATTTCAAAAACCTCAAAACATTAAAATTTTATAAAAAAATCTAAGCTTTTCGTAAGATCTAATATTATTAAATTTGGATAATAAATGAAAACGTTATGGTTAAAATAGTTCAGAGGTCTAAATTTCTACACTGTTGTCATTCTGATCTTAGGATAGCAACAATCAAACGTTGTTTTGATCCAAATAACTTCAAAATTTCCAAAACCTCAAAACAGGAAACTTTTAGAACAAATTCTAAGCTTTCTGAAACATCTAAGATTATTAAATTGGGATAACAAATGAAAAAACTACGCTTAAAACAGTTCAGAGGTCTAAATTTCAGCACTGCTGTCATTTTGATCTCGGGATAGCAACAATCAAACGCAGTTTTGATCAACGTAACTTCAAAATTTCAAAAACCTTAGAAAAATGAAACTTTAAGAACAAATTCTAAGCTTTCTAGAGCACTAAGATTATTAAATTTGGATAACAAATGAAAAGGCTATGGTTAAAACATTTCAGAGGTCTAAATTTCAACACTGCTGTCATTTGGATCTCGGGATAGCAACAATCATACGCAACTTTGATCAACATAACTTCAAAATTTCAAAAACCTCAAAACATGAAACTTTTAGAATAAATTCAAAGTTTTCCAGAACATCTAAGATTGTTAAATTTGGATAACAAATTAAAAAGTTATGGCAAAATTCGTTTTCAGCTAGGCAATTTGTGAGCTTGCACTTACCTTAAAGATTTAGCAGCGAATTTAGTTGCAAATTATGATCTTTGGTGATGAATTGAAGCCCTAAGCACCTGAAATAGCTGAAACAAAACATGCACAGCCAAGAAATTTGTTATAGACAAGATCATCTCAAGCTCTAAGAATTTAGATGAAATTTCATTAGGTATTGGTTATGAGTACCTTTTCTATTCTTGATATAAGTGGATTTCTTCTTTAATTTGCAGCAAATTGGGTGAAATTTTTGTTTTTGTTGAAGGTAGCCATGATTTTCTTTCTTCTATTTACTATAACCTTTTTGTTTTCAAAAAGAGGAGAGAAAGAAAATATGTGGGGCAACTTATTTCTCACCAAAAGCTTCTAGGCTAGGGCTAAGGGGTCAATTCTTACCAAAAAGCCCAATAGAAAAATACGTAGTACAAAAAATGCAAGGTTATGCACATATTTTAACTTGTTTTATATTAAATTCACATTTTTCTCATTTTAAAGTCAAAAATATGCAAATCCCCATTTGTAATGCAATAAATTTGTTATTAGAACAAAAAATTATTTTAACAACAAAATTTAATTTTCTACAATTAAAACCATATTTTACACAATATTTAACAATTTACATAATTTAGCGTAAAAACACTATTTTTAAAGCATAACTTGTAGAAAAATTATTTTCTTTGTCAAATAAATTACAATAAACTATTTTAACTTTGTTAAAACATCAAAATATTATTTTCAAACAATATTTCAACTTTTATTTTAATGAAGTACATATCTTCTTCATTTTTCTCCTTTTAAATTCAATAAAAGGTTAATATTGGCAATAATTACCAATATTAATGCATTGATTCAACTAAAATCCAATAAGTAATTATTTTCACTCTAAATTCTCAAAATAAAGTTTTTAAAACTCTATTTTCATCAATTTATATTTATTTGAACAATTATATGTTGAAACACATCAATTGATTAATTTATTAACTCTAATTTAATAAGATCCCATTATTTTCCATTTATTAACTCAAAGTAAATAAAAACTCAATATTTATACTCAAATCACATTGTTTATTTTAAATAAACAATTAAAATCAAATGTATTTTCTCCATTTTATTTTCAATATTAAATCATAACTAAGGTTATAATTTAATATCATAGGTAATAACCAATACCACGTTGTTACAGATATTGAAATGAATTTTACGTATTGAATATATTTATAATCAATAGTTAAATCGAATAATAAAATATTGAATTACTGTGAAATGGAAATAATTATTTTCAAGTTTGAATTTGTTCTAAAATTTAAATTTTATAAGTTCAATAACTTATATTTCAATTATAGTGATTTATTGGATAGCTAAATTATTTAAAATTCGATATTGGAAATTATTTGAATAATTGAATTCTGAATTTAATGTGAAAGCAAATGATTCGAAAGTTGATGTAAATTTATTTAAACAACAATAAAGATCGTTAGCATTTAAAATTAGGTTTAAAAGGGAATAATTAGAAATTGGAAATTTCATATTATAATTAACGAGTAAAAAAATAGCTTTTCGGGTCACTGTCTCAGAATTCGACGAAACTCGTTCCATTGGATCCATAACAATGTATTATTATAGTATTTCAAATTTCGTAGTATTTGAAGTTATCGTTTGGTCGTATAGGACAGAAATGCATCGAAATTAATATTGAAAATTTAATATTTTAATTGTGTTCAAAAACCTGTCTTCTGCATACGATCGAATTGGGTCTCGAAACCTGTTCCATTCCGTTCGAAATATGAGTAAAACATTACGAATGTCAGACAACACGCTTTGTTTGGGGTTCGAGAATTTCAGGCGCTTAGGAGCTAGATATTTTTCAAATATAATAATATGTAACGACCCGTAAATTTTTAATAATTTATTTGTTTTGTTTATATATTTAATTGAAATTTTGTGAAATTTTAAACAATAAAGTTTGAAATATAAATTTGATATTTGTAATGCGTCTAGTTAAACATAGCAACTGGTAATTTTTCATCCGAAAATATGAAAGTTTATTTTCGTGCATAATATTTCAATTTAATCAGTTAAAAATCAATGAAAATAAAACGTTTCCGAAAGCTAAATATTTTTATATAGAAAAATTCTAAATCATCTTCTGAGCAAGACGATATTTTTTGTTTTTTCAAATTCGGACTTCTTTAGCTCCGTCGATCTTATTTTTCTATGTTTTTGCTGCATTTTTCGCTAGTAGAAAAATCGAATTTTTATAATTCAATCGTACCACTGATATCGGTATACCATTTTGACCATATCATCATGCTGATCTCCACGGTATATTGAATTATGTGTTTTGAAATTCGGTACGTAACGGAATCCGTATAAATGATTAACTGTACCGGTCCGTTTTGTTTCTCAGTGACCATTCGTTATCCAACGCTTAGACCATTGGACTGTTGCTTTATTACTTCTGAATTCAGCTGTACGCTTTTCATTCCCTATGTCAATTCATTCATTTTTTCGGTGAGAAATATTATATTTTCAAAGTGTATTTACTCACTTGCCAGCGAACAACCCCTCTTCTTCTTCTCTGTATTCTTTCTTTCTTCCAAATTTAGCCAAGCCACTTTCTCTTCAGGCCTTCTCATTTCTAATAAAAAAATAATTTGTTTGTTTGCTCGTTCCTTCCTTCATTTTCCTCATGTTTACGCAAGCCCTTCCGGCTACTTCGCTCGGCCGCCACCACAAATATCTCGCTCCTCATCACGGCCCCACCCTCGCGCACGGCATGCAACCACCAAAGCCACCACATCAACAGCAACCGAGATCGCAGCCTCGCCGGTCACCAGAGACTATGCTCCACCCTATTTCCATGGCAACTCCTCCTCCCGAGCTCGACACGTGTGCAACCCGCTACCACCCGGTGCAGCAGCGCTTCACCATATTTTATGCACCCGACCCCTCCATTTCGCTAGCCACAGCCTTGTCACTCTCCCTCACCACGAGATCCACCATCTTAGCTGCTAGCGGCCGCCTTCTTCCTCTCGACAAGCAGCCCCTCCGCCTTTCCCCTTCAACTTGCCAAGAACGGAAACCATCAGCTTTCCCTGATTTTATCTTGTATACTTCTAGACGTGGTGGCAGGTTAGTATATATAGGTAAATGCAAGTTTATTTTATTAGTATGTTTAAAAGAGTATATATATCATTTATACAAGCTTGTTTAAGAAGTTGAGTAATCTGTCGTATAAATTAAGTTTATACAGTGTATATAGAAAGTTATAAAACGTATGTCAGCATATATGTTTTGGGTACATATAAATATATATATATATATATATATATATATAAATCTAACAGTTCGTTTTATACCTTGTTATATTTAGTATAAAATATAATGTTTATGTTACTTGCATATACATTTTTTTAAGTTTATTTTATAACTAATGTGTCTATATTCAAAATCTATTTCCGACTTATACAGAGTATTTAAATATCAATTATATATATAATGTGTTATGATCTGTTAGAGAGAAAATATTTATATAATACTAGTATTAAGTATTGATTTCTCAATTGCATATGTAGATATTTATATGAATAAAGCTTTACAAACCATATTACTCATAAACTATGTACAAATCTGTTGTATATATATGCATTATCGGACCATTATACTAAGTCATATTTTATTATGTATGCTTTAAGTCTATACTAGAGTTTCGAGTATTGAATGCTCATATATGATTTTATATTAGTATACTAAGTTATAATATGATCTGGTTTACTTTATATATGTGTCAGTTACATTGGTGTAAGTATCTGAAATGTTGTTCATATCTATAAAAGTACAATATTTTGGTTTAAGGTGTTTGTATATGTTTTGGTTGACATATATATATATATATATATATATATGATTTATAATAAGTGTACAAGTTATATTTGTTGTTGTAGATATGTATATAATATATAGTTTCTTTCCAATTTATATTATCGGTTGCATTTTATATAGATTTATGTATAATTAAGTATATAGGTATTACGATTTGTATGTCTGGTAATATATTCACTTATCTTAATATTGATAAATTTTATGTTATATGATCTGTTGTATACTTAAGATTTTAAACAAATTTCAGTATATATAGGTTATATTATGTATTTGTGTAGTTTGTTGTATTTAAAAGGGTGATATATATATATATATATATATATATATATATATGTGTGTGTTTATTTTACTCTCTATAAGTCTACTACTATAATTTGTACATGTTTATATATATAGTTTATATATGACTGTTATTACTGTTTTGAAAATTTGTTGATGGCATGGTCGTTTTATTGGGTTCTGTGAGATTTCTATTGGTTTTTGTAATCGATATAAAATACGTATATAATATGTATTTGTGATTTTAATATATATATATAGATTTTGATTTGAATATATGAACGTGTGTTGATTCGTATACATGTGTTAATTTAAAATAATGATTTTGAAATGCAAATATATATATATATATATTTGAATATAAAATGTGTTTGAATATGAATATGATTTCATAAAATAGATATATATAAGTTCACTTATATCAATTTTCTTCATCGATCCAATTCTAATTTGATTTCGTCTATCCCTATTTATCAGCTTTGTTCATCGAATCGCGTCCATCTAGCTTTGCTTTGGAAGTCATGCTTGCATTTGGTAACTCAGTTTCACTATTTATCCTACCTAGCCTCGAAATGTGAGCAATCACTCACGATTAATGTTCTTTATTTATTAAATTTGATTTCAATTGAAACGACAATTGAAATATCCTGCTGTTAGTTATTCACACTGTTATATATGTTATTACTTGTATCAGTTTACCTGTGACATCTGACACCATTATATGTTATTTATACGATAATAATTCAGTTTGGTTGATAATTGATTGATTGTTTGATGTTTACATTGGTCGTTAAATTGTTAACGTTTAAAGTGATAAATAATATGCAATTGAATTTGACATAGGATAAAATTGATATATGTGCTGAAGTTGATTTGTTAAAGTTGTATAATATGACCCTTTAATGTTAGATTGATTGACACGTAGAAATAGTGTTAACTACACCTTGAACCATTGAATGTATGTTGTATAAATTGATCTAGTATGAAACTGAATAATAGATATCAAGTGAAGAACCGTATAAATATTAGTGTAATAATCTTTAATCTACATGAAATGATAGTGTAGATTCAATAAATAATTATACTAATTTGCACAAACAACAATGTAAATTAATACGATTATTTCGGGATTATTTGAAATAATTATTGCATTGTTGTTGATTGTTGTTATTGCTTGTTTATTTACTTTGACACCATTCCAGTTATCACACTGCAAGTTCCCTTTGCTATGATTTGATTTTTGAATTGGAATGAAATCGGGTTGAATGATAAATACCCAAATAAAACTTTGACTTAGGATAGAAAATTTAATAAACCGACTGGTCAATAAATTGATTAAGAATGAAATTAAAATTTTATTTGAATAAAGATAAAGTTTGAAATGAAGTTGGAATTTGAGATTTAGTAAGGAAGAAATTGTTAATATTTAAAAATCTGAATCAAATATTAACATAGTAGTTGTTGAAAGAACGTTGTTTTGAAATTAATTATTTAATAAATAAATTTGGAATTATTAATAATTAAGTTTTGAAATTAGTTAATAATTAAGTTTTGAAATTATTTAACAATTGAATAAGATTGAATTATTTGATAATTAAATTAAATTGAATTCTTATTAAGTGAAATTGAACTTCTTGAATAAGTGAACTATGTTTCTTTATTAACTGGGTTTTGAAATTTGTAACTAAGTAATAAATAAATGAAATTGAATTTCTTTAACAAGAAATAAAATGTGATTTATTGAAATTAATATAAGACTTGAAATTTAAAGAATTTGATTTGACGAATCTAATTTAATTCAATTTGTAAGTTTTGATATAATGGAGTTAAAC
The DNA here is from genome assembly GCA_030765085.1 of Allium cepa. Taxonomy (NCBI): domain Eukaryota; kingdom Viridiplantae; phylum Streptophyta; class Magnoliopsida; order Asparagales; family Amaryllidaceae; genus Allium; species Allium cepa. The sequence goes on from CM060931.1 coordinate 39,751,169, forward strand.
TTAAGTAATTGATTTAATGAATTGGAAATTCAATTGAAATTATTTGAATGATAAATTTACTTAATTTAAATGATTATTGAACGAAATCGATCAATGGATTTAAATTGATTTGAATGTTAAATTAATTTAAATGATTTCGGAATGAAACTTATGTACAAACTTGAATCAATATTTGAATTCTTTAAATAAAAATTGAATTGGAATTATAAGATTTTGAAATGGTAATTTGGAAGTTTAACGTAAGTTATGGAAATTGATTTAGGAAGACAAATAAAATGTTGATTTTACAAATTCTAATTGAAATTGAATTTGATTTGGTTTGAACTTTATTAAACGACCAATCGGTGTAATAATTATGAAAGTTATTAAAGAGGCTGGAATCGCTTGTGGACATACTCTCTGTCTAAACCGAAAACCACTTTAATAGTGTAATAATTACGAAAGTTATTAAAGAAACTGGAATTGCTTATGGACATACTCTCTGTCTAAACCGAAAACCACTTTAATAACTATACGCGGAGTGTGATCAAGAATGAAGTGGTTGGAATGATGTACGTGATGACTGAAGAAAGAGAACGATAATGGATAGCCTTGACACTTGTGTCAAATTGGAAATGACTAAAACAGGAGCCGTGCCGGGACAAATGGGGTTAGCCACCTCGAGCGAACACACTTCTTCGTAAACTACTCATTACTTGTTATTGATTGGTGCACCCTCGAAATTTTGGGAGTGCTGTTTCACGGTGTTGTGATCGCTGCGGCGATGCGTTTTCACCAGTCTGGATCAGGCAAACGGTAGTTTCACTACCTTGGGTATTGCCTCATGTGCCTTTTCATACTTGTATCCCTATATATGCGACCACTACAAATTTGTTTTGTGTTATACCTATGGAATACTCCCTGATATCCAACTAGTTTACGGTGGAGTTTACAGTGTTGTATAGTCTATGACACTTATATAAATATGTTAAGGGGGATAATAGTATGCCTTAATACTATTTTGATATTTTATATTACTGATAGGACTTATTTACTTAGCGTACACTACTACATAGTAGATAGTTTAACGGATCCTTAGAGGATGGTTATTCCAACGTCCTTTGAGTTACTTGTATTTCAGTTGTTATTTCACTTAAGTTGGATTTATTGATATAAGAATGTTAATCCTGACTCGAGTGTTTTTTGTTTTGCTTTACGCTTGGGTCAGACTGAGTAGTTCTTCTTTTGAGACTCACCTTTGGAGTTGGAGCTTCGCCTGGAGATCCAGCTATCTATCCAGCTTTCAGATATTCAGTTGATTCCTATAATGTATTCTGATTCTTGTATTTGACTATTGTATTCGATACTTCTGTTGTACCTTATTTAACTCTGATATGTATATAGTAGCTTCATGAACTACGATATTTTGTTTCCACTGCATTTTATTACTCTGTGTCTGTGATCTGTGATTATTTATTTACTGTATATGTTCATTTTTGCCAATTTAAATTAACAATTTGGTATTTTGAATTATTCAAGTTCGACATGTGCGGATGCGAATAGTCCAAAATAGCGGGTCGTTACATAATATATATTTTTTCCCCTCCGACATTTCGTACTCCACGCCTACCTTTTTGTCTATTTCTCGTTTCCTCTTCCCTTCTCTCATTCAAATCAAACAGCCATTCAGAAGGAAAAAAAACAAAAAAAAACAATCGAATGAAAAAAAATACTGAAAGAAATCAAAGTCAGTAAAAAAGGAATCGTGAGTGTGAACTGCCTGAGGATGGAGGCGCGAATGATGGAGGGGTCGAAGCGGAGGAGGCAAGGGTGTTGCGACCTAGGGTTTTTGGCATGTCGATCTTCGCGCCGACGTTTGAGGAAGTGAAGGGCTGACGATTGCCGATGGTGGCGAATCGTCGTGGTTGATAGTTTCGGTTGGATCGAAGCTTGGCTGTGGCGGTGCATGCGTTAGGATAGTTGGTTGCATATTGCTTGTCGAGGCTGGAGCGTTGACGCGCGTGCACGGTGGCTGTTAGGCATTCGTTGGTACTGGTGGAGGGCGGCGAGGTAATGTTCGTGGTGGCTATGGCAGAGAGTGAGGCAGTGGGTTGAGGTGTTTGTAGTGGGTCGTTTGCGTGTGCGATGCCAAGTGGGAGTGGCGGCGTTGAAATCATGGTGGATTCCGATCAAGCCGAAGGTGGAGGGTTCGTGGACAGCAAACATAGAGCTTTTGGGAGGGAAGGTAATTTATTGAAGACAATTACAAAGAAGTTAATAATCAATTAAGTTATTTCGGAGTTGTTAATCCATATTAAATTCGAGCGAGGTCCAAAAATCACGAAGTCGACCACGTTAAATTCGTAGCTGCAAATTCACATTCTGGAAGTGGTTTGGGATTTTATGGAGTCCGCTAGAATTTTAAATTAAATCGAACATTGTTAGATTTCATTTAAAATCTGGATATTCGGCTAATTAAAACTCAAGGTGAGTGTTTTATAATGCTCACAAGTACTAGAATATTTTTATGCTAGTTAAATTTGAAATTATGAATTGAAATAAATTTATTGGTTACTATTTGATAAATTTAATTGTCATCGAAATTGTCATTTGAATTAACTGTTAAAAAAGACAGTTAAATTTGAAATTGGATTGCTAGTAAAATACTGATATTAATAACTATGAAATTGTTGTGGATTACATTAGCTGATGATTGTTTTCGATGGATGCCATTTATTGATATTTTGGATGATTTGGATGTTTATTTATTTTGATATACGCTGTTATCATCCTGTATATTATTTACAGTATATAAAACTGTAATTTGAATTATTTAGAATAATTAAGAAATAGGTTGGAATGATATATACCTATGGCAGTGTGAAATGATATATATCCTTCCCTGAAATTAAATTGAAATAACTGATCACTTGGCCATATGATAAAAAATTACATACGAATACCTGATTGGTTAAATTAAATGATTTTAAAATTTTGATTTGAAACTTATTTAAATGATTTGATTTTAAGAAAATTAAAAATCGAATTTATGGAAATCGAACTATTTCGAAATTGAGCTCGGAACTGAATTATATTTGAGGACTTGGATTTCAAATTGGGATTGAAAGTAAATTGATTTAAGTGTTTTGAATCGATGTTTTGAAAATCGAACTCGTATTGATAAAAAAATCGTAATGGTTCAAAATTTGAAATTGAAATTATTTTGGAATTGCAATTGAAATTAGTTTGAAATTGAAGTTGAAATTAATTCGAAATTGACATCGAAATTAATTTGGAATCGACGTAAAATTCGACTTGAAGTCGAAATTGAATCGATTAAATTGAAATGGAAATTTAAAAGTGATTTGGATTGGAAAATTTGGAAATTGAATCAGTTTGACATTGAAACTATTTTTAAATAGATAAACTATTCAAATCTGTCTTTTTAAATATTCAAGTTACTTTGGATTTTCCCAAATGATTTTACTATATAAACCATTTCAAAACTATTTTATATTAAACTATTTTAACCATTTAAACTAGTTTTAAATATTTTAATTATTTAAAATATTTTAAAACTATTCAAACTATTTTTCCAAAAATTCAAACTGGTCAAGGGGTGAAATGTTCGTAATTAAGTCTTGGATTCAAGTGCGATTGGGTTAAAATGAAGTTATAACCCAAATGGAAATTTGAAACAATTTTGGAATTAAAACCGAGATATTAAGGCGAAAAGGATTTTGAAATGAAATGGTAGATTTTGAGTAAATATGATGATTTCAAAATGGATTTGATTTTTGAAGCGAATATGATATTTCGATACCAAGTACAAACTGTTTTCAAAATGTAAAAGAACCAACCAGTGTGTAAAACTATTGTTGGTTATATATAACCATAGTCTCTTATTGGCATGCTCTCTGTCAATATTAGAACTACTTTAACAACTGTGTACGCGAAGGGGACTACAGAACGAAGTGGTTAGATTTGGCGTCGTTTGATAGATTTGAAGAAATATGACGATGGTGGATAGACTCCGGCACTTGTGCCAATTTGAATGACTAAAACAAGATGGCTTAACAGGGGCAAGTGGGATAATTACCCCCAGTGGACATCCGTTCTTCGATTTTCTTGGACTCGGTCCATATTATTACTCTTGATGTTGGTTTCGATTGGTGCGCCTTGATTTGGGATAGCCTCCCTTTGACTCGATATGGGATGGATGGACGTGGTGGGCGGTCATGGCTATGATACGTTACCACCAGCTCTACGACCCGAATTGTAGTATCCTACCTTGATCATTACCTCACGTGCCTTTTCATACTTTTATCCCTATACAAGACCATTACGATTTCGGTTTAGTGTTATCGTATCACGGTGCATCCCAATCCACCGACGGTTTACTGGTGTTTTATATGCAAACTGTACGACAATGCTTAAAAATGCGTTAAGAGGGATTAATGTAAAGCCTTGACGTTAAGAAAAATATTTATTTTATTGATTATACATTATATATGTAGCGTATTCTACTACATATAAATATTTTGATGAATCTTTAAGAGATGGAAAATCCATAACATCTCTTGAGTTATTGCACGCACGCTATACACTGGATAGGAGATGTGAAATCTCGTAAATATCCCTGACGCTATCATACTCATGGTATATTGATTATCGATTTGACTTACATAAGGATATTTTAGTCATGACTCGAGTTTTTGTCTTTTCGTTATGCTCAGGTCAGCTCTGAGTTTTTCAGCTTATTGAAGATTTATTCTAGAGGACGAAGACAAAGATTTGGTATATTATTACTATTAGTATTCCTGCATCATGTTGTCTGCTGCATTATTTATTTATCCCAGATGTATATATATAACTCTGATAATGTTGTATAAACTATAATCAAATGTATAGTAAACAGTTTCATGAACTATTTATTTGATTATTATATTTTACCATTCCGCTGCGAAATTTTATGTTTGTTTTCTTCTTCTTTTCTTATTTTTCTTAATTTACCCCATTGATTATCTATTTCCGGATTGTTTAAATTGGACATATGTGGATTATTGTCGATTTAAACCTTCCGAAATGTGGGCCGTCGCAGCTTGTAGTCACCTCTATGTTAAAAAGCAGGAGTACCCCCATGTTGAAAAGCAGAAGGGTAGCGGGATGGTTGAAAAGCCTACCGAGGCTGGTTCGGAGTGGTCGGTTCGTCACAATTAACATATAACTACGGTGCATTTGTCAAAGATAGTGATGATCCAGATGGGCACATAAAAGATTTTTACGGCGTCTTAATATAGGTTTTAGAATTAACATATTTTATATGTAGGATCAAAGTGCACAAAGATTATAAACTTATTGAAATAAATCATATCTTGCATTACTGTAAGTATGATTCTATCATATTAACCAAGTAAGCATTGCGAGTCTATTTTACTCCTTATCCATCCCTTAAAAGAGATAAAGTAAGTAGATTGGTCAGTGGTTTTGAAACAAAGGAAAGATTTACGTTTAACGGAAATAATATTCCAGACGAAGCATCTTATCAAGTGGATCTTGAGCCAAATAATAAAATAATAGTAACCGATGATCATACTGATTTAGGGTCTTTGAGCGAAGAATCAAATGTTTTAATAGAAGCATTTGAGAGTACAGAGGAAACGATATAGAGTATGAGACTGAGTCTGAATCAAAAAACGATAGAGACTGATCATTCTAAATATTTGTACCGCTTGTTATATAATTTATATTTTGAGTTTCCGTTGTTATTAATGATGATGACTATGCTGTGAGCTATGTATTATTATATTTTATTAATTACATATATGTACTCAGGAGACCTTGTTCCATTTTTTGCATTTTTGGTGTAAATTTTATGTTAATAATCGGACATGTTTTCTGATAATAAAATGATATGTTTTTTCATTATATGAAATGATATGTTTGTGGCAGATATGTCTTACGAGAGATCTTCTAGATCTTATCCTTCTCCTTCTGCTACTGGCGAAAGTGCCAACGGCACGGCGAGTTTATGCCAAGGTTTTAAATCTCGCTCATCTCGGTCGAGATTTCGTTTTCAAGCCCGCGCGATTCGAAATAGGCTATTTCGTTTGAATCTCGTTTGACCCAAATCTCGGACATATTTCAGTATCTCGTCTGGTATCTTGGACGAGATTTAATTGCGAGATATCGACCGAGTTGTTGAATTTTGGAAAAAAAATCAACTTTTTTTCCGTATTGGGCTGGCTCATCATTTACCTTAATTTAAGCCTTCTTAATTATGCTTTTTTAACCCTTATTTCTTATATAAATCTCATTTATCTTCGTCTCTTATTTTACGGCAGTAACGAGTGTAAGAAGATGATAAAATCTACATCGGTTATGGTAAGTATTTCACTTTATGATTTTCATTTAGGTTTCTGATCCTAATTAATTTACATCCGATTTTATTTTTCTTTTTTTCGATGCTTTCTTGAGTTTTTTCTCCTAACTCTATTTTTTTGCGGCTATAAATTTTGGTCTTGACTTATTTAACTTTATGTTCCAAATGGATTCCTAGTTGATTTCATTTAGTCTTTGCTGCTGTAATTTTTTTTCTCAAGACTTGTTTTTAAGCAATAAAGGAATTCTCTTTCATGTATTAATTTCATTTGATGATTACATGTTCATTCGTACATCATTTTTTTGCTTTTCTTATATATTACTAAATGTTTGAAAATTGTTTGTATTATGTATGCTATTTTGTACGTTTGTTTGAAATATCTATGTTATTAGTTGCTTAATGAGATTTTATTTGCTAATAATTAAATACTGTAATCAGACATAGAATATCTTAATTCTACTTGTAGAATTTTGTATTTGAAGTTATAAAATTAAGATTCCCTTGCAACATTATAAATAATAAACGAAAGAAATTAGACCTTATATTGTGTAGGAAAGTTAAGTTAATGATCAAACAAAGTAAAGGGGCATATGTTATGGTTTATTTCTTGTCTAATTTATCTCATATGATATTATGTTGAACATTATTCATGAAATCTAGTTATTTGTTTATTTTACATTATACGAGCGATATTTTTACATACTAAATTACTAATGATAAGTGTGTGATACATTCAAGGTAAGTGCATAAGGTTTTCCTTAAGGTAGTGACTACTATTATAAATTTAGGTGTGTGAAAACTAATTTTCGACATAGACATATACTCCGAGATAACTCCAAAATGAATTTTAGAAACCAAGATGTAAATCTGAGATGGATGACCGAGATGCACTCATCTCATTCGAGATCTCACCCGATACAAGATAAGCTCTCTAAATTCTTCGAGACGTGATCGAAATCCGATATTTAAAACCTTGGTTTACGCCCAAGAGCGGCCGTTATTCCAAAGAGTGGAGGCTACGTATCAAATTTATTGCAGCGTCATTAATATCTAGTGCATGTATATTATTTAAATTTTATTAAATGTCTACATCAAATTTAATACAAGGTTTCAAGCTAGAGCCTTCCGGCTATATTCTGGTCATCTCTAGGAAGGCGTTCATGAGTCGGATGTCGGGATGTTGGCTTGATTGGGATGATATCCGAGTGCATATTAGGAATGTTATATGGGCCGACGTGATGGTAAGTATAAATTTATAATTCATTTGAAAATTAATATACTACATGTGATTCGATTTAATTTCAATACTTAGGCTATGGTAGTCGTTAAAGAGATAGATAAAGATACTTTTAGGAATCATTGGAACCAAAAGCTGAGAAAAAATTATAGGGACACCCTTTCAGGCGCAAAAAAAGGATAAAAACTCCGATTGGATGAGCGCTGATATTTAGGATGAATTTCTGCAGCTTTGGGATACTCCTGCCATGAAAGTATGTTATCTAATTTCATATTGTTATTATAATTTATCCAAAGTTCGTATAATAATTGCATTAATTTAGACACTCGCATATTTAAATTTACAAAAAATTTCCACGCAGAACCCGACAAACAAAAATAAAAATCATGAGTACACCGCGCCGGTTCAAAATCCTTCCAATTCTATTGGAAGAAATTCGTAAATTTATAAATTACGGTTATAAAATAGTTATAACATTATTTAATTATATATATTTACATTGTTTATTCATACGTAACTTCAAGTTAAGGAGAAGCAATGTAAGCCTACATATGCGGAGGTCTTCACATGTACTCATTTTGTCGAGCACACAAATGATGATGGCTTGGTTTCGTATACTTGGTTGGACTCTAAATCCCAAGTCATAATCGTGAACATGCTTAAATTTTTCCTTTTACTTCACATACATAAGTTGTAAATTGAATATTTATTGTGGCAAATTTCTATTCCTAATCGCGAAAAAGATTTAAAATAGAGCGAACTCGAGTGATGCAGTCCACCGACCGAGGGGAGTTGACCACTGAGGAGGACTGGGTTTTCTATGCTGTGATAGAGCCGCCCACACGAAATAGGTGATACGGTACGACAATCAAGAGGTTACGTTTATTGAGTTCATTAGGTTCATTAACTAATATATAAATTTTATTTAATATTACGTATAAATTGTAACTAGCCATTAACTAATTTACATGTGAGGATGTCCTAGGCCAATTGTAGGAAATCACGGGCCGAAAAGAAAATAGCTCAGCTCAAACAGCATATAACAACGTTGAATGATCGGATTCGCGCCCGAGGATTGACTATGTTGCTAGATGAGTGGATTGCGGCATATTTTGCAGAGCACGGGCAATTTCTTGAAGGTGGGTTGGGAATAATGATGATGAGTAGGTATGGTTGTGCTTGTGATGGATTTTGATTGTTTTATTTTGTACTTATTTGACATGTGTTGGTAGATTCGATACTTGTTTGATGGTTGTGTTGTTTTGAATGTTTGAAGGATTTGTGAATGTTTGATGGTTGTTTTGTTTGATAGACATGAGACTTTGTAGGTATGGTTGTGTTGTTTGATGGAATATTAATTTTTGCGAGTATGTGTGGTATATATGAGATTATGCGATGCACGTGATGGTTGTAATTGTGAAATTGAGTTTATATGCGTTATATATGATATATATTCATCTCTCTATCCACCTTATATACAACGCATATAAACTCAATTTCACAATTACTTACAGTTGGATGGCCTAAATAGCAGCTGTTTTATAAAATAGAATACCTAGATTAGCGTCGGCTAGTGATGGTCTATTGGCACATATTAGCGACGGCTAACGACCCCAGCTAGTTTGTCCATTTGTCACATATCCAATAGGTCGTCTCTATCCGTCGAAATATTAATGACGAAGCTGTCGCTAAAGCCGTCGCATTTTCATCTTACAGCGACTAAAAATGCGACAGCATTTATCGTCGCCAAACAACAGATAGGATGGTCGTCGACGGCTATATGCCTTCGTTAAACGCGGTATACCATTGTAGTGAGAGAATTAAAAGCGCTTTTGGTAAAAAAAAAAGGAAGATGACTAATTTGATCGATGGGATTGTTTTTGACGTGAGAGTATGTGTAATTTTCTAATTTATGTTCTTAGAACTTTTTTTTAATGATGTCCTCGAAACTAATACGTAGCGATTTTTTTATCCTTCAAGTGAATTTCTTCATTTCATACAAAATATAAAGTGGAAATTCATTTAATTGTATTAATTAAAAATATTTATAACAAAACAATTAAAATATCTTTTTCATACCATAAGAACGCACTTCCATTTCGTGTCGCACAAGAACGCATCTTTGAACTACTTGATACAAATCTATTTTAAAACAAAATCCATTCAAACATTGTTTTAATTACACCCCGACATCTTTTTCCTCAATTTATCCACTTCAGTAAGAAAGAAAATATCTAAATTTTATATCCATTGAAAAACCTTCAATCTTATTTTTCAAAGAAAAATTTTCTCCAAAAGAACTATGTTGAAATGTGACGTTTACCGTTATACTGCACACATGCAATATATTTTTTAATTATTAATACCACTTGCCTTGTAGTACATGACAAACATACCTTAAATAAATAAAAATGATAACAATGATTTTGAACATCCAATAATCCTCTTTCTCTAAAAAATTTTTTTTAATAATAATCATTATTAACCGTTGTAATACGTGTCACACTTTTTTGATGTCAGCGTGAACAACCAAAACTGCCTGTAATAACAAATTTTAATATCACTCACTTGAAAATAAAATGTGACAACTAAATTTCTTTTACAAATTCAAAACATTCTTCTACAAACATTATCGAATGTTAATATCACTAAAAAAATAGAATTTAACAAATAAAATTCTTTTACAAATTTAAGACATCCATCAATAAATACTATCAAATCTTAACGTACATACAAATATGATCTAACAAATTATTATTTAATAATATAAATAAAATTTCAAACTTATAGAAAATTGATGTTGCAATTTAGAAATAAAATTTAAACTAACAAAAATGATTTCGTGTTAAACATATACAATTTGCAAAAAAAAAAATTCATGCACGAAGCACGTAACATAAAGCTCCGAATAATAACTAAGATACATTTCCCACCAAATATAATCGATTGTGAAGACATAAAAACACAAATCACTTCATGAACCAAAATAAGGGGTTCTGAATTCCCAAAGATTCTCCAATAAAAATTTGAAGCATCCAAGATCAAAACATGTTGTATTTTTCTTGAGCAACAGAGCTATCTTTAGGCCAGTATAAAAATAAATAAAAACCGATATTGCTTCATATGCCACATTTTAGAAGTAAATCCGTAAAAAAGAAAAGGGATAAAAAAAAACGCTAACAATCTGTATCGATATATAATTAATGTCAGCGTTCAGCAATCATTCTCTGACCATGGCTCATTGAGGTCAGGCAAAACATAGCATTTGCTTGAGCTCGGTGCTTCTGAAGCAGCAGCAGACTCAACTGAACTCTTCTCCCTTTGCATACTAGTCTGCAAAATTAAAATAAAATTTCAGTATCATAACAAATTGTATGATTCCATAAGAAAATATAATTTTTCTCCATACAATGAACATATAGCCATGAATACTATTTATCAAACATACAAGATTAACTAAATGATACTTAAAGAAAGGGCATATTTTCTGATTTACAAATCACTAAACTGATTTCATGTCTTTTTTAGATGCAATGAGATGACAGCTTTTGAAATATATTGATATAAAGATGTAGATGTATCACTAAAATACAAAAGAATAAAAGAGTTGGTTTAGCTATATATGTGATAACATTGAGGAACCATGTGCAAACAAGCCAACATGATTTTCTTATTAAGACAGGATAATAAGTTCTTGTGAATAGTGAGAAAATGCTATCAAGACAGGATAACAAGTCAACATATTTCATAGTGACAAGCAGTTACCTATTTCCAAGTAACTTGCTCATTAATGTAGTTCGAAGAAAACTCAAATATACCCTTGTTTGGTTAAAATGTTATACTGGAATTTCATTTTCTTATATGCTCAAGCTTGATCTGAAAAACACACATATGTTGGTTCTAATTTCTAATTTACTTCAAAATTAGCAGTAACACATACCATGAACTAATTTGTTTCAAATTTAATAGTACTGTATCTAGGACCATTATCAAAGTTGCATGCTAGTAACTGTTTGAAAATCCCATCCACAATCTTTATTCCAGAAGAATACTTTAAAAATTAATCGGTAAACTGTTTTGTCATTTTAAAGGAACTCAGTTTAACCAAAAATACAAAATACAAAATACAAAAGACAGAACTACCATTTTAAGGTTATAATTTTAAACTTTGTTAAAAACATGCACTTGAGGGGGTTTTTATGAAAAACTGAAGTTTCTACAATTAAATTCAAAGGGCTTGAGATTTTCTCCCACAGATCGGTGGACTATGAAAAAGCTGGTCAAAACAAGGATGGGTGAAAAGTCAGTTTGGGCCAACCCATGTCCAGCCTAGAGCAAGTAATCAACCAAGAAAAGGTAAATATATTCTATATAAATGTATTCGTGTGTGTATGCAAAACAATTTGTCATTGATCAGCTTTGTGGTCATGTCGTATGTGTGTTGCATTTGTAACATGTGGTATGTGTGTTGCATTTGTAATTATACGGTCCTAGACTCAATTTCCATTAGCCTCACTTTAAATACCTCCTTTTGCTTTGCATAAGATACTACTTGAAAATTTTAAAAAAAAGTATCATTATATATATTTAAAAAAAATCATTTCTTAAATAACCAACATACAACTTTCCAAAAACTTCAAGGATACAATGACGGACATCTAAAATAATTTTTCATTTCCAACAAACAATTTTAAGTCCGGCAAAAGAAAAGTCTTTTTTCCATTGTCAAGACTCATGATTAACTTACTAATTTCTCTCTCTCTTTCCTAAGGAAACATACAAATACAATATGCTATCCTATAATGTCTTTTTCTAAATAAACCAAATATTTCATCACTTTATTTACTTATCTATATACAACTTTATGAAAACATAGAACATTGAAAAATGGCGATCAGCATAAAGTTTTTTTTTTCCCCATTTTCTACATAAAAAACCCGATGTTTTGTACCTTGTCTCCAAAGAAATTCCTTCTTCTACCACAATTCACAGTGGAGTAATACATACACACACACATAAAATATATTGAAAAATGATGAACGTATAGATAAGACAAACATTAGATGTTAATATGAATAATATTTAATAGTATTCTTTCTTTTCAAACCAATAGTGGCAAATATAATATAAGAGCAAACGAATACATCATGTGCTGCTAGTGAAACCAAAAAAATCCAACTGCAACCCATAAGACTAGATGCAACAATGCAAGATGAACCAAGGTAACAAGCCCATAAAAAATGTGGGCCGTCCCGATTTAGTATCAAAAATTGACCTGGCCTGCCACATCAACCATAATGGTCATACAGCACATGATTCTAGGTAAGGATACTGTTATCATTGCTGACGAGCACAAGCGTAGAAAAAAACAAACCTTGCAAATTGTAATCAATAAGCAATGCAAGCTCAAGCATTGTTATTTCGGTGGGAATACTAAGGTAGGAATACTAATCGTACAATGATGGGCCATCAATCACTAAAATAAGTGGACCTTGTTGGCCTTATCCCACATACAATGAAGCCAAAAAATGAAAACAAATTTCTCTCTAAGTTGGCATATAAGATGTGATATACCACAACTGGCATATTATAAGTGCACACAAATGTTGCTTTTAGGTTAGTTAATGTTGAAAAGGAGAAAAAACGTAATTTTGAACTATTAAATTACGCCAACCCATACGGTAGTAAACAAAGCATATAATGATGTAAACAAGATACAACTCATGAGGAGGTGAATTAAAATATAGACATAAGAAGATAAGTGTGGTCACCTGCTGATTCTTTAATCTACTGTTTTCTGATTTTAAAGCTTCGTAAGTTTTTCTCTCTGCTTCCATTACCTGTTTAAAATATAGAATCCAGTTCCTTTAGTTGTTGCTTAAACCAACAAACTCGATGAATCGACCAACCAACTAATAAACTGATAGTGTGTTAAAAATAGCACCTTTTGCAGCCTATTCTTCTCCTCCATTAATAATTTCTCTTCTTCTTGGAGCTGGTAGATTTTCTGCAGGCAAATCCACGAAATCAACCATTGTTATAGTAATAAATAAATTAAACTGTAATTCACCTTTATACAAAATAGTCGTACCCTTTTAATTCCAATTTGTTTGCTAGCGGTATTATTATACGAACACGACGCTTTTCTCGAAGCAGAAGGTTGATGCTCCATCACAGCCATCTAAAATAAGAAAGTACACGTGTAAAAATCAGAACAATTCAAGATATCAATGCATCTTCCATAAATAATAAGAAAAAAACAATACTGGATCTAACGCCGCTCTTTCTTCACGTTTTCCCTGTTTTCTTAATAATTAATTTCCACGCGTTGCCTGCATTCTTATACGATTTTGAAACCTTTCCTAGTCCAGATGCAATTTAAACGAAAGAGAGAATGTTAAAAATTGCTTACAATATTTATAATCAAACATTTATTTATTTTTGAAATCTTTAAAATTAATAGTCTACTAATTGATCATATCTTCGTCCTTACGTGATTAATTAACGCAAGAACCAGAAAACTAAACTGCCCTTTACACTGACATCAATGTAGCAAGGCGGTTTCAAATATCAAATTTAGCAGATTAATGAAACAAAATGCCAAATCCGCAGGGGAAGGATGAAAAAGTAGAGCAAATACAATTTTTTTCTGGAATTGAAAAAATAACAACCATGAAAAGCAAATTCTAAAAGTTGCAGCAAATTAATCAAATATTGAAATATGTCATAATTTGGACGAGGAAAAGATAAATTTTACATCAAAACTCTGAAAGTACGAAAAATATTCAAAAAATAAGTAAAGTGTAAAACTGAATATACACACCCTTTAACTATAGAAAGATAATTAAAATCCTCCAACCAGTTCCAAAATACAATTGATAAATCCTTCAAAATAATGATATGAAAAAATAATTTGAAAAACCGATGAACCAGTTCGAAACAGAAAGATAAATACTTAAAAATAATAAAATAAAAGAATTATTTTAAAAGCAGTTAAAGAAAGTCAAGGGTAATTTCGTCCACAGCAAAAAAAAACACAATAAACTAACCTTGTTTTCATTGGCCCAACCGCTGACAGTGACAGCAGCACCGTCGCCCGCTCTCAAACTCGAATCTTCATCTCCTGCGCAAGTGGAATCAGATCCAGACCCGGATCCGACATCAAGAGGCGTGACCGGACTATGCACGGGCGATGCTTTCTTAAGCACCCGAGTCGACCTCCGGCGCTGGAGTCCCCAGCCAGGAACGATATCATGCTGCCACGCTGGACCGTCGGAAGAGACGTCGTGCGAAGACGAATTGTCTGAAAAAAGATCTGGCGACGACGAACCCTTTGGAATGAGATCCTGCCACGCCGGTGTCCATGACTGGTTCCTGAAACGCGCGATTTGATGCGCCGCCAGTTCGACGTGGCGAGATGCTGCGGCGAGCCACAAGGCGGAGTCGTTAGCGGTGGGCATTTTTCAACCGATTTAAAATCGTTTAAATCGATTTGATAATTTTTGGTAAACTAAAAGCTTGGGGTGTATTTGGGAGTGGATGGGAAACAGAAAGAGAGAAAGTGGGGAGTGGCAGAATGGGAGAGGAAGGATATGGACGAAGGAGACTTGGGCTATTTATACTTGGTGTGTTTGTGCAGTTTTCGGGTCAATTTCACATCTAGACTCATCCGGGCTAGAGACCACGAATCTCAAAGTCGGCCCATTTGGCCTTTTGGATTGGTTTATTAGTCGTAATGTAGATGTTTTATATTAATATATTAAGAAAAATGTTAAGCTTGTACCAACTAAGTAGAGCAGTAGGAATGATGTTATTAGCATTTATTGAGTAACGTATTAGTTTTTTTTTTATTCATTTATGGAAAGATAAATACTCGTCGTTAATTAATGATATTAAATTAACCATTTTCAACCCAGTAGCATGCTTCGAACATTATTGCTGAAATTTGATATTACTAAATGCCATTATTGCTTCTTCTTTTCCTTCTGCAAAATAACAGATATGAGATATATCCAAAGCAAAACGCAATCAGTGGTCCCAAAGGAGAAAATGGTCAATAAACTTGTTATTGTGCACAATCCAAAACATCAAAATCAAAATGAAGCATCCAAACATTTATTTACTATTATGCTACTTTGATTATCAATATGATTTCTCTAATTAGTATGTTCCAACCCAAGTAATTAAAAAAGTGAACATTTTTAATTTTCTAAATAACAGCCACTTAAATTGATTGTGAAAAAACATTTTAAATTGTCAAATTTCTCTCACTAAACATTAAATTTTCATTCAATAAGATGAGAAACTAATTTTGTATCCTCATTTTTTGTTTGGGTTGGATCACATAAATACAATATTGGAATATCGAACTGGAAGTTACATAATTTGATGCTTCATTTGATGATCCCGTTGGAGTTGCTCTCATAGAGTATTAATTTCATGTTAAGCAGGTACAGTCCAATTATTGTTAACATTTCTTCGTGATTAACAATACCTTTGTTACTTTGATTTTTATGACAATAACTCGTAAATTTGTTTATATTAGTCAATATTATTGGATCAGATATTGTCCACAATTACTAAAATTGCACAAGATCCTAAAATGTGTTATTTTCACTATTAATAAAGAGAATTAAATGAATAGAATTTTCACTGTGTCCTTTTAAAATTCCAAAATTACTCTATCATCCATCTACGGAATTCCACTAATTGTTTACAACCTCCACCATCATCCATTCCCATCCATCCATCGGTGGGATTTCATTATCAATTTACATCCAATGCCATAACCAAAAATAGATATTATGACCATCGATACTTTTGCACTTATGACACACATTCATTTTGTTGTGCAAATTTTAATTAAGTTGCCCTAATTGCAAAACTGCAGAATATTTAGGTGCAGAAGCAATAAAAGAATTTATCTTGTCAATTAATTATCAACCTCCAATTCAATAAATAATTATAATCAAACAAAGGAAAATAGAAGAGTAGAGAATGCGTAGATTTGAAGTGATTCGTTCAAATGGACCAAGTCAGTGGACTGAACGACCATTCTTTATTCTACTAGAGAAAGTGAATAAAAGAAGGAGATTACAAAATTTAGTAAAGTAGGAAGACTAACATATAATTACAAATTGAATAACACCTTTAATTTTATTTGACTGTAGAAATTAAGGGATAATAGTAGATGCTCTCGCACATAAATTATAAATTACAAAAGAAAAATTGTTCGACTTGAAATCTTTTCAAATATACATGATTTGATTTCAATACAAATAGATAATAGTGATCTTGGTTCCTATAATTTTCTTTTTCTTCAATTAATTGAATCTCTATGTATAAACGTTTTTTTTTTTTCTCACATTGTAAAATCAATGAATTCAGAATAGACTTCTCTCCTCTTTTATAAATCCATTGGCTAATTAATTAATTTAGTAATTAATTTGTTTTTTTCTAGCAAAATATCCTCTTACACTTTCAATTAACTTTCTTTCTGCCTATTACGTAGTGGAATAATTGAATTAATCAATTAATTATTTTCATACCTTCTTTGAAAAATATTTTTATAGCATAAATTCAACACATCTATTAAGCTTCTATTAAATAAAAAGTAAATTTCTCTAACTATTAGATGCATGTACGTGCGATTTATACTAATTGTGAATAAAGGTTGTATATGTTCAATCGTATTTAATGTGTATAGTATTGAATTAGTTTGAAATTTGATTATCTTATTGAATAAAATTGATTTAGTTTTTATAGACAACTATTATTGTTTTAAGTAATTTTTATATAGTTTCGGTATTATCATGGACATTATTTGTTCAACAACAAAAGGGAAATGTGTGTACATCCACACTCACACACGCACAAATACACACAGACATATATATATCACGCATACATACATACATACATACATACATATATATATATATGCACGTGTGTGGATGTATGTATGTATGTATACATATGTATATTTGTATGCAGAGAAATTCTATTTGGACACAATTTGCAGAGACAAATAGGGCACGAGAGATCATAACCATTAGATCTTCCTCTAACTTTAATTTCTCATATAAGGACAAAAATGATCCAAAGGTTTAGATCTATTGTGTCACCAATTTGCATTTTATTTTATACCCAATGTATGTATGTATGCATGTTTGCATGAAAAACATATACGTGTAGTTATTGAGGGGAATTACTAAGGCGACTGTTCCTTTGGTTAAAAGAAACAAAAAGTCAACATTTTCGTAAAAAAGGTTTAATAGAAAATACCAAATCAACCTTTTATTTTAATTAATTTTTTCTTTCTAATCAAATATTCCTTCTTCATGCCTACGTCGTAAACCATAACTATTAATGCTTGTATTTTTTTGTTGATATAGAGAAGGAACTCCATTTTTTTTCTATTCATCTTCAGTTTCACTTTAGGAACTAAATTTTTGAAATTTTCAAAATCTACTAAGCATTTAAGGAAGAATGAAGTGGATTTAGGAAGAGATCGAGTTTGCACAAAGTAATAAGGTAGAATATGGGTGAATTTATCTTAGAAATATGGGGCTAATGGATTGGGAAAGTCGATGGTTTGAGCCACTTGGAAATTTTATACTAAAAAGAATGAGAAGTTAAGGATGGAAAAAATGATAATTTTGTACAAAATTTGTACGTAAGTTTAACTATTTTCCATTGTAAATTTTAAAGTTCTTAACAATTTGCTCCTTATGGTTTTGTACCCTTAGCCAAAATGATAGTCCCTTGTACCAAATATCATATTAGGATTCAACCATGTATATATACATGTCAATAACAAGTAACATATGCGCGCGCACACACATATATGTGTATTTGTTATTTTATATAAATGCACACACACACACACACACACACACATATATATATATATAATAGGCTATTCAGCTATAGTTAGTTATTTTTAATTAAATATTTCATGTAAATTCAAATAATTTAATAGATAAACCCACCGATTAATAGTTTATTTTTAATTTGAATTTAACATCCTATATTTTAGGCTTAATTTTTCTTTCCCTCTTTTTTTTATTTTTTATCATAAGAGCATCTCTAGCCCCACTAGATAAATCATTTGTTTTTAATTGATCATGTATACATCAATCCTTTGTAGACAAATAAATAAGCATGGAAATCTCACAATCGTATGACATTCCCCTACACAGTACAAAAGTGGGATATTCAGCTACTTTGGGTCACTACTAATTTTTTATTTACTATTGGTAATTAAAAATTATGAACAACTCAATTTTGTGGGCTCACTGCTAGTTTATACACACACACGCACACATATGAAAATGAGATCGAGCTAGTGTCGCAAGTTCACATGAGAATTTGTAAGTGGTCGATTGTTTAATCTTAGTAGAAATCTTGAGGACATCAGTAGGCATGTTTTGCTGAAGCTGGTAAATCTGTGTGATGTTTTTATTTTTTCATTTTTTATTTGTGTCTTGATTATTAATATTAAATTGTGAATTACAATAAACCCTATTTACCCCCTCCCACTCTTTAGGGCTAATTCGATCCTACAACATAGACTCAATGATAGACAGAGCACAAGTGCCTCAACAATAAAGATATTTGGAGAGTTTGCCAGTTTGGTAAGTTAATTTGAGTTTTAGAAATTTGTTAAATTCCCCAAGAAATATCTTTGAAAAATCTTCTTTCGTTTAGCTCGATTTTAGCTCATTAATAATAATAATAAACAATTTGAGTTTTATAAAGTGGAAGTCTCTATATTGATTTGATAAGCAAATTACAAAATTACACTATATATGTCGATGGTTTCAACCATGTGTCTACATACTAGTCATTGAATTTTTAAATTTAAACAAATGGACATATCTCTTCATCCTTTCACCAATGGTCATGTCTTTTCATTCTCAATGTAAAAGCCATGTACAATGAGGTTTTAACATTATCTCTTCCTATTTCTATATTTTTTTGAGAATTATCCATTGGTAACTCTTTCACTTACTTTGCAAATCCATTCTCTTTCACTCGTGTTCTTCAAGGATTTGCAAACCACACAATATCAAAAAGTCTGTGCATGAATTCTAAATCACTCTCTCTTGACTTCATCATGTTCCTCGAGATTTCAAATTATACTATTATTAGAGGTCTATAAGATCATTATATTGAATCTTCAAGGATCTGTATTGAGTGTACATGTAACAACTCACAACTCCGAACATACTGATTCAAAGCCTAAAGTGACTTTCGAACTTATCTAGTGCCAAGAAGTATGAGTCGTTGGGATTTTTGAACATTACATGATAGAGAACTATTTTAAAATTTAAAGCATTCTACACTTCCAGATCTCACAATGAAAGGAAATAACATATAAATACTGAAAATAAGCAAATCAGATTATAGTCTTAGCAATATATAGTCCATATAGTGATGTCTCCAAATAACAACATAAAGTCTGACTAATTGAATAATGTAATACAAAGTACATGGAGAATAACTATAAGTAATACAACTTTGGACGCGTAGTATCCACGACGCAGTTTGTCCTAGCTAAATCATCTATTGGCATGTCCTCCTCTAATGGGTATAAAAGGAGAAGAAAACGGGTAATTCATACGAAGTTTGGTGAATGAAGTGTATTACCAGCGTATGGTATTCACAAACAATTGACTTCATCTTTAATCCACATAACTTAGGGTGTCTATTTGCTTTCATGTATTACATATAAAGGATTAATTACTTTACGGACCATGTGTATAATTCTTATTACACCTGCATAAATAAATAACCTATGAAGATTTCAAATTGAGGGCTGAAGAACCCACAACTAATAACTCTAGGTCAATACCTAGTTTATGGTCCTCATAAATTACTTTTTAACCAATATAGAGTTAACATTCCCAACGATGAATCACGTATATCACACTTGCACACTTAGCGAATATCGCAATGCTTGGGTTCGCATCGACAATACCACCTCGACGATTTATAGACTATTGAAGCATTTGTGTCTCCTTCTCAATGGTAAACGAGCCTAATGCTCCTTATTTTTCAAACTGAGGCTAGAAAATCATTATAATGCTTCCCCCGTATGTCACCTTTCGATTGTATAGCCCTACTGTTGCGGACGTCTCCGTCTCCCTTCCCCAATTCTAACGTATTTAACATCTGGCCAAACATGCCAAATTAACAATAAGACCTTCCAGTTGTGTTGTTATTGCATGCCTTGTCAAGTTCCACGTTACGCCCACTATGAAGTGTGAACCTAGGTACATCGTCTAGTATAGAACTGATACTCCTTGTTGCACCTTCTTCATGAAGCCATATGAACTTCTAAAAGTCGAGAAAGTAGGGATAAGTCCCATTATTTACCTTACTTGGCTTGCAACATGTTTGGATTCAACCTGCGCTTGACGAAATAATTCGGTCGTTTGAAAATTTACTTCAAACATCCGATCCTTTTTTAAAAATAGTTTTCTAGGCATTCAAATGTCTAACTTCCTTTCCCAAGGGCTACTTTGATTCAAGATGTCTGGATCAAGTCGAATTTGCATTGATTCCTCTTGGGTTATTATTGTCTGAAATCCAAACGTCTGAACCTTAATTCAGACATCTGATTTTCCCATTAGTCGTCTAATTTTGGTGTTTTTCCATATTTTATAATTTTTGGTAGGCCTGTCAACGGATACTTTCGGATGCGGATAGTGTCATATCCGCATCCGCATCCGAAATGATTTTCGGATATCGGATATCCGCATCCGCGGATACGGACGGATATCGGATAATTATCCTATCCGTTAACGACTGATAAATCAAGAAATCTAAATATAAATTTTAAGTTTAACATACATTTTTTCAATCCAATTGATTATAAAAGTGTTAAATATAAACAAATATGGCGATAATCAATAGTTTTGAGCAGTTAATAAGCATTAAGTGCATACAATATAAACTACTAACTTAATAGAACAACAAATAAATATCTTTCATTATACTAAAATACACATAATTTATACTATAATCTTAACAAAGACCGGACGGATAATTTTCGGATGCGGATGTCTTCGTATCCACATCCGCATCCGTTTTTTCGGATATCGGATATTATCCGCTTTTCGAATACGGATGCGGACGGATTTCGGATTTTTCGGGTATCCATTGACAGCCCTAATTTTTGGTTTATTTTTGTTTACTAGGTTGTCTACTTTGCCTATTCGAATATAGATTTAAGGTTCATCTTAACGGTGTTTTGGTGGTGATCTCTACTTTTGTTTATAGACTGAACATGAGTCGCTCCAAAGAGATCTAAATGCGATAACTTAAATGGTTGTAATGTAGAAATCATTTTCCTTGATTTAAAAGAAGATTTTGTTAATTTTCCTAACTGACAAGCATCACATATACCCTTTAGTTTAAAGTTCATTTTTGATAGACCTTTAACTAAATTATTCTTAGATAATTTGCTTATTGTTTTAAAATTTATATGACAAAACCTTTTGTGTTGTAACCAAGGATCATTTTTTGTGGGCTGCTAGACACATATTTATGTTATGATTAACTTTCAATATGTATATATTTTATTCTCTGGTTCCTTCAAATATAAGATTATTATTTTGATCAAATATTTTGCGTTTATTTTCCAAAAAAGTTACATTAAAACCTTTATCGCATAGTTGATTATACTAAGAAAATTATGTTTTAAATTTTTAACTAGTAAAACAATTGTAATAAGAGGTAGGTTAGATGTAACGTCATTGCTCACATCGCCTTTGTCGATAATATAGCCTTTAGAATTATCTCCAAACGTGACAGATCCTCCATCTGAGTAGATAATGTTAGTCAACATATCTTTGTTTCTTGTCATATATTTTGAGCAACCACTATCAAGTATCCACTTTCATCTTTTCTTATTTGGTGCATCATTAGTTGAAGCCATAAAGCAAACATTGACTTGTTCAGAATCACTATCAGTGTCATTGTCTGATGATGAAGACAATTTTGAATCATCCATGTAACAGAGAATGCTTGCTTCTTTTTATATTTTTCCTTCTTATTCTTGTACCCGTCTTTCTTTCGGTCAGGACAGTCTTTCTTTATGTGACCCTTCTTATGATATAAATAGCATTCAAGAGTTGAGGTTGGTGGTTTATTGGTATTGTCTCTCGTGTTGTTTTCGAATTTTTTGTTCTTTATTTAAAAACTTTTTGAATTTTTTTGCTATAAATGCCATGTCATCCTCATCTAACTCCGAATATTCTTGTTCATCCCGGAAAGCAATATTCTTTCTATCTTGAATTTGATCTCGCTTCGCCTGTAAATTAACTTCATATGACAAGAGATTTCCTATGAACTCTTCAGATTTGATGGTAGAAATGTCATTAGCTTCTTCAATAGCTAAGACTTTTCATTCCTATTTATTTGTTAAAGAGTTTAGAATTTATGAAACAATATCAAAACTTGTATATTTTTCTCCAAATGCCAACAGTGAATGATATATGTCTTGGAACCTAGAATGTATTTCATTTATAGTTTCATCTGGTTTCATTCTAACATTTTGAAACTAATTTTTGAGCATCGAAATCCTACTTTGCCTGACTCTGTTTGCTCCTTCATGTGTGATTTTTAGAGTTCGCCAAATTTTATAAGCAATTGTACACATGCTAATTCTATTAATTCATTCTTATCTAAGGCACAAAATAGCATTTTCATGGTTTTTTGCATTCCATGTAGCATGTATATTTTTTGTGTTCGATCACTGTGTGTATGGTGTAGTAGGTATAGCGTATTCATTCTGAGTGATATTCCAAGTATCATATCCATTTGCTTGCGTATAAATTCTCATTCGAGTCGACCAATAACTGTAATTCAAACCATTAAATAGCGGTGGCCGTGTAGTGGATTGGCCTTTAATAAAACTTGTTTTTCCACATTAACTGAATAAAAATAACTATGTTATGGTTATATGATGACCTTGCTCTGATACTAAGTGAAAACGACTAAGGATCGTAGTATGGAATATTAACTAAGTTATCTACTGGTGTAGAATATAAATATAAAAGTAAATAGTAAAGTAAATGACATCAGGAATTTTATACTGATTCGAACTTCCTATTCTATGTCCCGTTCCAGACTCCTTCTGGAATTTAATTATCAACCCTCACTTAAAATAGAGGAACGCGTACTACACCGCCTGAGCAACCGAACAGGAATTCAATCGCCTAAACAACAGAATAGGACTTCAATTGTCTGAGCAACCGAACAGGACTTCCAATACAAATAGTAAATTTGTTTCTGACCGAGTATGCTCTTGAATAGCACTAATAATATGATAACTCTTATGACCTACACAGATGGTCAATACACGTTTATCAAGCACATAGCAAACACATCAATCATTGCATTGTTTGCATACCTAACTCAAGTATCATTAGATATATGACAACTCTTATGACCTACACAGATGGTCAATGACTACTCAATGCCATGGATGCTCAACTCATGCCCATACAAATAGCTAGGGATTGGACATACATAGACATCCAACATCATGAGTATACACAGACGCCCTTAGGTACACACAAATTACCCAGGTACACATAGAATGACCTTTGGTACACACAGACCACCCAGTCCCAAATATAAGCATCCCAACCTCGGAGTTATCCATCGGTCCCTTAACACACGTATCGATAGTAGAATCATCTGTATTTTTAAATTTATAAGCTATCACACATAACCTGTCCACTCGGCTCATTGCTGGTGCCATAGCCACTCACTACATCGAGTGTCAAAGCCACTGCACTTCACCAATTTCCACTTAAACCCTAAGTCATCTTGAGTCATCCTAGAGTCATTAACCTCAACACTAAGTCAACTTTGAAAAACCACTAAGTAGCTCTTAGGTTTGATTCAAAGTAGCTCCATGCCAGACTTGAAATTCCCCTGAAGCATTCAAATCTTAGACTTTCCCAATAATTTCCAAGGACTGGACCAAAGCAACCACTGAACAGACTCGAAGCGCACACACCTGACATGAAATTTGGTTTGGTGCCTTGCTTGCTCAGGATTTTTCCATTGCCAACACGGAGTAATTATCGGACAACACTAGCTGTTCGGTCCTCCACCTCGAATCATTAAAACTTGAAGCAAGCCTTTTTGAAACACCCCACCTATATACCCATACTATCCAAGAGTATTATGGAGTAATACTATTAGATTGATTATATGGGGTACACATGTGAATATTTCGTGGACTAACACCGCTACGTACTAAAACATCAATTAAATATCTCGTCTATATGTATATAGTTACAAAACAATAACACGTGTACCTCCAAGACAAAACAATACACAATATATAGTAACATACAAAGAACACAGAGTCAATCACAGCGATAATATATAATAAAATATATAATTTAGAGTACTATTTGAATACAAATACGTCAAATGTCATATAACTCAATATTCTAAGACAAATAATCAATATACAGTTCAATGTCAAATATATACAATAAATCTATGTCATATATATATATATATATATATATGTATATATATATCATACATTATCCTATTATATGTCTCATCTAAGCCCAATAAACTAAATGCTGGTCATGTCGTTCCTGTACCTGAAATGTCTTGGACTGATCATAGTATTACATAAATAACACATGAATCAAACTATGTCTAATCAAGAATCCACTATAAGGGAAACATAGTGTAACAGGGAATAATAATATGATATCACTACCAGAGATACCCAAATCATCCAATAACAAGTCAAAATGTGTATATGATTATGGATATGTGTGCTTGGCATAAATATACAATACTGTAAATAATCATCAAAGCATCACAGAATTAGAAATCATAGAATCAACTCAAATGGGTGAATCAAACATATCCAAAAACATCATCAAATCTAAAAAACATCAATAAGTAGGAAATCACCCAGTATAATTAGGCTAGAATGAAGCATTGGCCACATATTATCTCTTAATCTCAATAAAACATCATCGATATATCAAATAGGATAGGCTGCCTACCAACACAAATGAGAATCCAATATACTCTGATCATATTTCTCATGTATAATCTCATCTCCTCATATCTATCTATCAGAAAGTATCATGATGGGAAATGACAGTACGACAGAGACGAAGTCCAATATAGAGTTATATATATATATATATCTATATATATATAAAAATATATGGCACCTAACCTATATCAATGCTACATCGAGGTGTATCAATCGTGTATTCCAATCTACTACTCTATCAGAAGCAGAAGGGAGACTAATAACACAAAGAAAGCTCTAAAGACATAAAGTTTCTACAATCTTAGTTCATCATAGTCATCATGACACGTATCCACCGATGTCGCATCAACGCAAGGATTAATCAGTTACGACACTCCAATTGCCCCTGTAAAGTACCATAAAGGTACAAGTACTATATTGCTAGTCTAGGTGACATGAGGAGCAAACTCACACATAAAAGTACTACAAAGGTAAGTTCCACAAAGGTATATAAACTTAGTGTCGCAGATTTGGGGTGCGATTCCATGATCAGACCGTTACAGTGGATTTTAGCCATATGGTCTTCTACGACAAACATAATAGATGTACACCATAATAGTGGCATATAGACCAATACATATAGACATGAAGCCATGGTCATCATTAGACATGGAGCATTAGTCACTAGATATAGATATAGAGCCATATATCACTAAGTGTATCACCTTGTAGGATCCACTCTATACTCATCACGTGAGTGTTGTCTACTTACGATGAATAAACAAATAAATATCGCAATAGCGTCTTATAACACTGCATGAGACTTAAATATTTATTCGTTACCTATAAACTTCACTCAAACTATCCAGTATCATGTATAACGAGTCCGAAGAATATTCAGAGAAATATAACTGACTGCCTCATCACAAACGGTATCAAAGCTTCGTTTACTCGGATTTCTCATCACATTGAATTATAACACAAAATCATATCAAAGATATCATCACCATATCATCTTAAAATACTAAGCAAACCCATATCAATAGTGAATCAGTCATTCAATCAAATGCAGTATACACGGAAAAGAATAACCTGGAAACAATGGAAAAAAATTATATGAATAAGTATAAATATAAAACATTTGGATGGATACCTAAAACTAATCGTTCACAAATTATCCTATATAAGAAAATAAATACTTAGAAAGGAACAATAAATACATATTCTAGAATTAACAAAAATTTGAATTCTACTATAAATTTATTATTTACATGTCAAAATTTGAATTCTATTGTAAAATTTGAAATTCAATTCTTTTATTTTAAGCTCGCAAAATAGTTTGTAAAGCCAAATATGCACTATTTTAAATAAATTATATATAGATATATATTCATATTCAATTAAATACATTCTCGAAACTTGAATGATATACTAGGATTTCATATAAATATATTTGAAATTATAGAATATAAGTTAAAGGCCATTTTATCCTTTTCCATTTAAATAATAATACTATTAAATTTAACTCATTTATTTAATAAGTTATTATATTTACACTCATATACAATATATATAAGTATATTCACATTAGTGCTTAAGTATGTTTATTACATATTTTTATTTTTAATTTATTTTAACTTTAATACACACATACAAATATATATATATATATATATATATATATATATATATATATATATATATATATATGGATTTTGATTTAAATATAAACAAACAAACTAGATACTTGTTCACAAAACACTACATTTACTGCCTTCCGTTAGTTTCATGTCCAAACCACCACCATACTACATCAGCTAGTAACCCGCCTTCACCATTTGTAGCTGCCTCATCCACCATGCTCACCATTATCACCTCCAACCAATCGTAATGCATCCACCTCGTAGCCAGAACCCCCGCCCTCGACGCCAATAACCTCGACCAAATGTTCGCGCATCCCATCATCATCACACGTTAATTAACTCTAGTCGCAGCCACTGTGCTCCTTTCATGAATCCTCTTCACGACCTCCAGATCTCCATTGTGTGCACTTCAACCTGGTCGCACGACTTCGAATGCTAGCTACACACGCGCGACAACCCTTTGACACAATACTCCAGCCACCGTACCTCCCTTAACGTCGTTAAATTGCTGAACTCCGACGTCTTCGTGTGCATTTATCTATCTATCTATTTATTTATTTTTCCTGAAGGTGCAGTTTGAATTTTGTTTTAGGGTTGAAACCAAAGGGAAGATTCGGCTTTGATTTAGGGATAGGGAGAAGAATGTTCTAGAGGGGAAGGTGGGCTGAATTATATTTGGCCTTTGTTTAAATTAGTCAATCTAGTTTTCCTTTTCTTTTCTTTCCTTTTATATAACTCAATTATTTACTTGCAAATGAATTACAATCTAGTTTGAATTGATCTGTACTTTATATTACACAATATTTTGATAAGCGAACAATTTCATACATTTTAATACTCTTTTGTTTTTTATTTGATTATTCATTATATTATCATAAAATAAATTTATTTCCTAACAATTTCAATTATATAAAAATTATTTACACTTTAAAATATTTATAATTAATTAAAACATTTTGTTCGATTCTAATATATTATTCAAAAAGAATTTATTAATTTAATTCAATTTTTCTTTAAAACAAAGACCTTTTATTAATGGCTTTCAATTAAATAAATATTCACTTTCAAAAATAATAATAATCAAATATCAAATTCAAACCATTTTATTCTAATTAAATTTACGTATTATTATGGTATAGAAAGCAGGGTCATTACACCTTCCCAAGCCTGTAGCCAATCACCGGACGCCACCAAGTCAACCATCACGCTCGAACCAAATTCCTATAGCACTTCCAACACCTCAATTCCGCATTGATTCCACCATTGTACTTGCTACTTCAACCCATGTGCATCTCTTATGCATCGATACGACCCTAAGTGCTCTAGAACTAATTATTCGAAGTCCGGTTCTATGTTTATGGATCTCCCATTCTTTATGTATCGAACCAAAGAGCACATCGCCACACCTTCTACACGGTGACCCTCAACCATTGAATCATTCGTCACCTCTGTTTCACTTCGATGAGCATTTACAATCATTCAAACATACAAATAACATCCAAACAAACATTAACAACATTCATTAATCATCCAAATATATAAACATACATCCAAACAAGCATCAACAACATTTTTTCATCGTCCAATCATATAAACATATATCAAATCATGGAAAATCATCTTATAAAACATTTTATAATGGAGCCCAATATCTATATAGTTAATCACAAATCAAAATAATATAATTAAAAAACATTATTTTGACTAAAAAATTGATCTCAAAACATGTCAAAACATATAGATTCGACCAACACTACTATCCTAATGGTCGGACTTCGAATTTGGTGCGAGAGGTCACACATTCGAAGCTTGCATAGTGAGATTCAAACTGCTAGACTTATTGACATGTAATATACTTTATACTTGCTAAGACTTGCAGTATTGATATGTACTACCATCTAGTACCAATATAAAAAAACATGTAGATCCGTATACTATATGTTGTTGTGATAAATCATTCACTAAACACCTAAAAATTAAAGATGTGCATGTAAAACGAGGCAAACTCGATAATAAACAACGAAGCCCCAAAATTTTCTCTTCATAAATATGGATTTGGAAGTCTCTAGCTAATCCCTTATTAATCAATCCTTGATATGTGGATTTGGCTTGATTTAGGATATATTAGAGATGAGTTTGGCTAAAGAGAAGTTTAACAGAGGTTTACATCTATTTTTGGGACGAAGGAAATAATTTGGGAATGACTGTACAAACAATATAACCCCTAAACCAAAAATTTGTTATTGGGCCGCTCTTAAACTTCACTACTTACTCATTAAGCTATCCCAAAATATGTCTAACTTTATGCGATCATATCTTCCACATCGCAAGTTCAAAAGTTTATTATGACCACTCTACGAAAAGAGAAACCATCACATCTTTTCAGTGGAAGTGACCTTGAATCCTGATTCAGCTTGTATCAATAGTCATAGCTGCTAAATATTTTTAGAGGTAAAATCTTTCCATAAACTTTCCAAGGGTCGAAAATGTCAATACTCAACAATCTCGAAGTTATAATGTCAGATAACACAATATGAATTTAAGTATAATATTTTACGATTATTTAATATGTTAAAATGGATTGTCATAATAATAGTCGCATACGGATAAATATGAGCTATCGCATGTTAAAAATGACATTTTTGTAAATATCTTTAAAATTGATTTATTTACTTTAAATATAACAACTTTTTACCAAACCAAATTCACCGTCAAATTTTCACTAGTTAATCAACAACTTTTCAAAAAAATTGCATCAAAACAAAGTGAAGTTTTCTCTTCTTTTCCAAAATATTAATTTTCTAATAATATATCATTAATTTCCGTTTTGCAATTAAAACCCTGTTCACAAAACAATTTCTATTAAATTGGAATTATTTGGGAAAAATCCCTTAAAATTTATTAAAATCATAATTTACCTCTTTTACAACATATAAAAATTTCAAAGCAAAATAATCATTTTACATATTATAAATATATGAAACCCAAAATCATCCATTTTTCCACTTAGAAAATTCATAGTAAATTCATGCCTAGTCTGAAAATTATGAAATTCAAACCCATCTCCAAAATAGTATTCCACATCCTATCAAAAATTCAAAGCATTTGTAGATTAAAACCATGTTTTTAACTCAAAAACCCTTAGGAAAGTTCCATAGAATAAACAAACGGTAACCATATCCCAAATAAATGATTATCTAACCCATATGCATGATAAACATCCACAAAAAATTGGTTTTACACTCAAAAATGAATTAAACTTAAACATAAACATAGAGATAGAGATATTATTCATCTTACTTTGATATTGTTTGGAGATAGCTGCCCTTATTTCTTCCTTTAAGTTTTCTTCCTTTTCTTCTTCTTTGTTGAGATTGTTTAATTGAGTTATGTGGATTCTTTTCTTTTCTTATGTTATGGTAATATACCCAAAAATATATGAGAGGGGAAGAGTGTGTATTAGGAAAATAAAAGATATGCGCCATCTCGATTTCCTTATTCCACCCTTATATAATTAAAGCTTTTATTATTTCTTTCCCTGTAAACCTAATACTCCATTTAAAGTTTGAAATTTTGAATTACATTTATATGGAAATTATCTACACTATATATGTCTATATTATCCCAAATTATGTATTTAATTATCTCTTAATTCAATATCTAGAGTAACGTGCTACAAAAAATAAGGGTGTAACAATTGGCATTGGGAAATTCTGAAGTTTCAAGTAGTATCTGCTTTCAAGGAGAAATGGTTACTGACTTTGACTCTTATACCTCGCTCCACCTGCTCATGTTGAACATACTCATTAATGGTTCGTGATGTTCTATCATCTGACTCATGTGATTAAATGAACCGACTTTTCCCTTCGGTGTGAAAGGTCATTGCCGCTTTCTCTACGACAATTTGACCTTCGATCCCAGCCTTGGTCTTGGTTTCTAGACCAATCCCGATGACCAGTCCATCCTCTATTAACGACTACTTCAATGATGGTAGGAGAACGTCAATGATATGAGTAGGTTTAGATGAAGCTGCTTCTGGTTTGGTGCCTCCCTTGTTTGACTCGGCATCAAACCAGTCTACGGGCGCAGTTTTTGGTTGAACTCTTACTTGTTCTAACTACTTGTTGTTCTTCATTTAGGTTCTTTCTTTCACCAGATCAAATTCATTACCAGAATACAACCTCCTATGTCTTCTAGATTCCCTGAACTGTGTGCTTCAGTGTTATGGGCATGAGTTTGTGCTTATGCCAAGTGTATCATAATTTAATCCACGATAGCTTGTTGATGGGTAGTAAAACGATCGTTTAGTTCCGCTATAACTCTGTTTAGATCGCCTCTTGTAATTGCATCAACTAATGCTAGAGTACTGTATGACTGATTATCTTAATCGGTAGTCGTCTGATTAGGTATACCGGTATTTTCCATGTTCCCGATGGTAGCCCCGATTTTGGTTTTTTATATGTTGAGAATGAAATTACCTTTTTTTAGCGAAATCACCAAAAATATTTGCTTCAAAGATGAGCAAACACTGCTAATCAATTTACTATAGAACTTTATATACGGAGCGTATAACATGGTTGCAGTTTGATTTTCGAAGAGCAGATAAATGATATTGTATGGAGAAAGTAAATTGCAGTAAAATAAAGAACACAAATATTTATAGCGGTTCGACTAGAATGTGCCTATATCCATTACCCATTTTCGTTATATTTCTTATATATTAATTTACAATCGTCGAAATACAAAATACAATTATCGGATGCTCAAAAGAAGGATGTTAAAAAATGTGAAATCCTATTCAACCAGTCCTGTTTGGTGATTTTTGCTCTTCTACACTATCTTCAAATCTTCTTACTTTGGACTCTTGGCCATGTACTGATATTCTGGTTATGAATTTTCTAGCCATTTTTATTCTTCATAGCGTCTCTCCATGTTCACCGTTAAGTGGGCGAGAATGAGCACAATAATTTTGGTTTGGGAAAAATATTTGTGTACCGTTTTTCTTCACTTCTTATCTCCTCTTAAATCTAATTATGTAGGGATCTTTGGGATAATCATAATAATTAAATATTGTTAGATGTGGCTCGCATTATGGGTGCGTGAATCGAACGAGTAAAGTCTCACATCACAAGAAATATGGATATAACCTAGTGTATATGTAGGGGAGGGGGGGGGGGGGTGGTGTAATGCAACATTGAGAACTCCTTTTGTTATAAACAATTGTTGCCAATACCAAGTATATGCCCGTTGGGGGCACGATGAAGGTATGTTCAATTGGGAGGCCGGTAGATTGGAAGCTTTGTTAGGTGGTGCTGTCATACCCAATGAAACGTGCATATAGAGGAGCATGTTGGAGTGCCAAAACTTAATGTTGTATTTGAGATGATGGTTCGATGGACCAGTAGATGATGCAAAAGAGACCAAACCTGGACTCCTGAGGCTTGAGTGGAGAATGACTCATCAAGGTGGAGACATGGTTAAACAGCCCGACTCACTATTGGAAGAAGACTTAAAGATACACAGCCCGACTCACTGTTGGAAGAAGACTTAAAGATACACAGCCTTGCTCCACTGTGTTTAGAACTTAGAATTTTCAAGATGATTTGAGTTGAAGTACCCGCCTTAAGATAGAGATTAAATAACTATGGAAAGAAGACTCTTGGAAGCAACATGTCCAACTATAGAGTTTCTTCATTATGCTCCTAAGAAGGCTTGGGTAAATGCCCACCAAGATGGAGATTCTTTGACTCGCATTACGAATGTGTGGATTGGATGAATCAAGTCTCACTTCACAAGAACCGTGGACATAACATAGTGTGTGTGTGTGTATGATTTATGACATATAACATTGGAAATTTCTTTTGTTAAAAACAAGTGTTGTCAAGGCCAAGTACATGTCCGTTGGAGAACGGTTATGGTTGACGATTAGAACCGAGACCCGCGAACCTAAACCAAACCGACCCAGAAGAAGTGAACCCGACCAGAACTTGATGAACCTCGTGTCAAATCTAGATGAAAAATACCATTTTAGACCCGATCAAATCGAACTCAAACCAACCATAATCGAAAGACCTGACCAAAAAATATAAAAAATTGTGTATTTTAAGTGTAATTACTTGATCGAATCAAACCCAACCCAAATTGAACCTAGCTCGGATCGGTTTAAATTTTAAAGTACATAGTTTAGACCCTCCTAGGCCAACACTTGTCGAGTCGGAGTCTGATTCGACCCGTCTAATCGTAGACGATTGAGAGATGTTTAATTGAGACACCGACATATCGAAGTCCCATTAGGTAATGTCATACATCCGAAGAAGCGTGTTGGGGATGATTTAATGCCCAATACACATTTTCAATTATTGAACTAATCTCTACTCAACTACCTCCGACAATAGACCCTTTCCCCGGAATGTGGTTTTTCATGCATAAACATAAGTTTTCATGGTTCATGTGGTTTTGCACGCATAAACATAAATTTTCATGGTTCTTGTGAATGGTTATCCAGGGAAATCCACGGCCAGTTGCTACATATCCTCTATTCTTTGTTTTCGTCCATATGATTTGAACGTTAATAATATCAATCAATATCACGTAAAATCAAATGATTATTTCCTTTTGCCTCCTTATTTCGCAAAAATTAATCATTACATACAAGGTGCATCAATGGCGCTGAATTCACTAGCACCGTCTTCATCGATTAATCTTCAATCTTCATCAACATACATTCACTCGCATCCTGCGATTTTTACATCAAGATATGCACCTTCATCTTCTTCATCATACTCTTCCTCACTTTCTCTATCTCAGAGCTTCCATTGCTATCCTAAAATCAGAAACCCTGATTTTAAGGTAATAATTATTTTAAATTCGTGTAGAGTTAATTTTGATAACTCCCTGTTTATTAAACACTTAGCGAATAATCTCGGATTGATTTGGTTAGGGTTTAACATTCGCACAGTTTTTACTGGGCTATGGGGTTCTGGACAATGTTCACCTTTACCCTTTCTATTTATTTTTTACTCGAAAATTGTTTCAAATATCGTAGGGATCAAGGAGAGTGAAATGTGTTAGCAAGAAAGATAAGCTGAAAGTGATGATATCTGGTGCTCCTGCATCTGGTAAAGGAACTCAATGTGATTTGATTGTTCAAAAAGTTAGTTCGTCAGCTAATTCTTTGTATCATTATTCATCGTTGTACTGCATATTCTTCAATTTTCTTTACTTTGTTTGCAATATATTTATGGGACATTGTTGCTGATACTATACTTTTGATTAAGAGAGAACCATTCTTTATTTGCACTCCACTAACTTTGAAATTGTTACCAGGGGTACTCATGCTGTACAAACAAATAATATATGTCTTTTCCTATTTATTATTGATCGAAATAGTACCGACTTACATAAAAGTAGAAGTGGTCTAATCATGTAACATTGGTAATGAATACCAGTGTTCTAATTTGTTAGAACATGAGCCACGAGTTTTCTTTCTTGACACTCTGAGGTTGAAGCATAAGTGCATGAAATAAGTTTTTCTTCTTTGTTTCGCAATTGTTTAGGTATGCTGACCAATTTCCATTCACCAAAGTTGCAGACCATCATCTTCAAGTTTTAGGTAGACTTATTGCGATCCATTGGCTTTTACGAAAGCTCTTGATCATTTATCCTCTGCAAGCTTCAAAGCGCAAGCTTAGGTGAAATGACAGTATATATGCCACGGCTATGATCAAACACCACCTTACAGAGGAAAGCCTATTTGTGGTTGACAAACTTCTTTTTTAGTGCTATGAACAATATATGAAAATAGTACTAACAAATGCTCAACTATAATTCTTAGCTCCTCAATCCTTGACACCTTATGTCACAAAATTTAATGATTCAAAAACTGTATAAAAATATTATTTTTAGTCTTGGAGTTCCACTATCTTATTTGTTCTTTTATCCTAGCACTTTTTTTATCATTACCGTCTTTGACATATATGGAGTAATACTAAGGAACATAGTCATGTAAAATTGGCTGTTGCAGAGATTATACTACAAGGATTTGACTATTATACCTGCTTATGACATTAAATTCCAAATGATATGAACTCAGTATCGGATTATAGACCTAACTAATGGTTGGTTTACATATTTCTACCAGTATGATTTAGTTCATATTTCCACTGGAGATTTGCTCAGAGCAGAAGTGGCATCTGGTACAGACATCGGAAAGAAAGCCAAAGAATACATGAATAGTGGTCAGCTAGTCCCGGATGAAATAGTTACCGATGTATTACGTGCTTGCATTTTCATATTACTTTTCCTTTTCAAATTTTTTACTGTTGTTTATTGTACTTTTGTTACAACCATTTTATTGCAGATGTTGATGTCACGTTTGTCAAAGCAGGATGTAACAGAGAAAGGATGGCTTCTTGATGGGTACCCAAGAACTTCTTCGCAAGCACAAAGCCTTGAGAAGATGAATATAAAACCCGACATATTTGTTCTGCTAGATGTATGTCACTCTTTGTTTAGTTACTAATTTAATGTTTGCCTGCTTTTGAGTTTCCTTAGGCTTTTATGTTTTCTTTTTTGCACTATATATTATTTTATTTTATTTTAACTTATTTTATTTTATCTGAAAAACAGATATTTGGACACATTTCAAATCATCACCAGTAAACCCTTAACTTCTGCAAGCACACTTCACAATTTCAAAGATTTACTGTGTCAAATTTGTATTTTAAGTTTTAACAATTGTTAAGGGACTGTTCTAGGACACTTGCATCTGACTTGGCTTATGTTTGGATTTACATCTGCAACAACGTCTGACATTAGCGGTCAGATATGAATGTTGCTTTCCATGGTGTTTAGCGTTAAGTTTACATCTGACGTGAAGGAAGCTTACATCAAACGTATGCTTTTAACCTAGTTTTTATATAATTGTACTTTCAATTTAATTCTAACAGAATTTTCAACCAAAGGATAATTTATTTCATTTATGTAAAATAAGCAATTAAGTACAAATAATAAAGAAAATATTTAACCGCATACAGCAATTAAATTAGAAACTTATATATGATAAACAAACAAACAAACAAATTTTGTTAATGCCAGTGTTTTAATTAATTAAAATTCGATTATAATATTTAATTAAATAAAACTACATTTTAAAAATAATGAATACTAATCCTACTAGTATGTCATTTCCAACTCTTTCCTTCAACCCTTGTCCTCAAACACTTCATTCATCTAACCATACAACCCAATCCTCAAATGCAGCCTAGGTTATTTCAGTTATGCATTTCATCAAATTAAATTAGTTGCGTCGGGGTGAACTTTGTTCCTTAAGATATCATAAATCACTTACATTATCGGTAAATTTTTCGCAGTCCTATAATTGACTTAAACTAAAGGCAAAATATCTACAATGTAAAATGATGAACGTAGATCGAAATCGCGTCCAAATCCGAGTTACTTCTGAGATATCACAGGTTGAATATGGATTCTCCGTTTTTCCTGATTAGGTCCACAAAACTCCTTATATATTCAGAAGACAAGACAATAGTGTATGCCAGAATGTTCTATATGATGATACCATATGAACAATTCAAACCGCATGTGAATCCAACTTGATATGACAAAGTTACGGATCGATTGTCATTTTTCTCCCTTAATCGTTCTTATTGACCAACTCCTATTGGTAAGAATGTCACTATGCACAAGTACCTCAAATACTCAATGAGTGAAGTAATAGAGAGTGTTGGAGTGTTCTACACGATGAACGATTAAAGTCCCAGATAAATCCGATTTAAGACAATGATTTATGGATCAATCGTCTTTTTTCTCCTTAATCAATTCAGATGGATCACTACCACTCGATAGGCGTTAGATTGATATGGAACGAAAAGCGGTCGATTGGTACAAGTTGATAGACAGTTGGTTGTTACCAATCGATGTGTTCTAAGACATATGAGCCGAGTCAATTTTGCCCTATTCTTCAGCCTGTTTTGTGGATCTTGACTGGATATCTTTTAACTGAATTTCTGAGGATTTTCCAAACGAATCAAGGTCAAAAGAACTCCATTTATGCCTATAAATACAGAGAAACATCACCAAATAAGAGGATAGGTTATTCCACACTTGAACTCTGCCAAAACTCTAATCTTCCACCAAATTCGACCAAAAACCCAAGGGACTAGATTTGAAAATCATTGTAGCTCTTGTTATTGTGACAAAGCATCAATAAAAAAAGATCGAAGTGGACGTATGCCATGTATTAGCCGAACAACTATAAAAATTTGATTTTCACTTACTTTTTCATGCACGTATGATCTTATTGCTTGCGTATATAATGTTAATTGTTTGTGAGTTCGATGTATTGTGTTACTATATTGTTTCTGTTCAGCAATCTACTACAAAACCATATCGTTTTTCCCTTGATCTTCGCTGTTCGAAGATAGAGATTTTGGTATATTCATAAGAACACAAGTTCTAAAGTATTATCCAGCAACTTGGGTTCCTACAGAGCAGAATTTTTAGGTGTTGGGCCATCCTCACCTGCGCAAAAAAGAACACTATTTCAGATCAAACATCAGGACTTCTGGTTAAACAGCAGTTTGTCAAACCATGAGGAAGCATGTGGAAGAAGAGCATGAGGAAAATGGAGAGGAAATACCGAGAGATAGGAAGTGATTCAAGTAAGCGCTCTATGCTTGAGAAGACCTTACTGGACAAGGATTTGATATTCGACCAGTCTATGGTCTTTTTAAGACAAGTGCATTTACTGAATATTTTACCAACCTTTATCATCTAAATTTTGTTTACTAGAGACTTCTTTGTTTTATTGGAAGCTGGAACTTTTATTAATTTGTCGACCCTGTTACGTTTCATTTTTGAGTATGTTTGTTTCGAAAACAAAAAAGAAAGAAAGAAATAAAAGAAAATAGAACAAACACTCGCATGTGATCCATGTTGTTAAATAAAATAAAAACTAAGTTTTCAAAAATGCCTAATAGCATCCGTTAAATACATTAGACGTCATTCTTGGACACTGAACAATGCATTTTTACAGTGCAGATATCTTACATCAATAAGGAAATATGAGGTGAACGTGAGACATACAACTGTGTGTGAATGAGGTGTGTTTGAACAGTGCAAAACATAGTTTTTTTCCCCTTAAAAGTAAACCTTACCTTCGATGTAATAAGTGACCAACTGGATGTAAGACTTTTAATTCTTAATTTCTATAAACATAGTCATATTTCTTGTTTCAGCTCAACCAGGCTCAAAAATGTCAAAGAATGTAAGTTTAATGAATCACCATTCACCCTTAAAAGCATCTCCAACCATTTGATAATGTGATGCCATAATATATCTATGTGGTATGAGTTTTTAGACAATGCAGAATGAACGCAGTAAAAACTTATATCATATTACAATAAACCGATTCTTTAGTCCAATGCTCACATATTTAACAGCTAAAATTTGCTTATGTGGACAATTATTAGTGGTAGTTACCATTAACATTGTGAAATGCAGTAGCACATTGCATTTCACAGTGTCTAATAACTAAGTTGCCACATTATATTACATGTTTCATCAACATCACCAGTGGAGATTAAAAAGTAAAAAACATTGTCAATTATCTTGGTGGCGGTCACTTTACATTAAAAGCACATTTATGTTGGAGATGCTCTAGTAAGTTGGTGTAATAGAACCATCGTATTACAATACACATCGTCCGAACAAATAATCACGGTCTAGGTGATTCCCATTGGCATCAGTAGCAGCACCATGCAATATTCCTTTTATACCCGTGATTCGCAAAAGCTTCTATTTTATTGAGATTTTGTCATGATTATTGCTAGAATAATTGAACACATACACAATCTAACTAGAATTTGAAACATCTTTGTAGTTTTGGTGATGGATATACAATAGAACTGTTGCTTAATTCTCCATTTAATTAACTTGTGTCTAAGTTCTTAACATTTCACATAGCATTGTATGATCAGGTTCCCGATGAAATTCTGATAGACAGATGCATCGGAAGAAGAATGGATCCTGTTACTCGCAAGATTTATCATGTAAAATACTTTCCTCCCGAAACTGAGGAAATATCCAAACGGCTCATAATTCGTTCCGACGATACACTTGAAAAGGTAAATTGCTTAATGTTTTCCCTTATAGCTACTACTTCAGGCGTTACCTGCAAATTTAACTAACCTTTCTAAAATTTTATCT
Source organism: Allium cepa (assembly GCA_030765085.1). Taxonomy (NCBI): domain Eukaryota; kingdom Viridiplantae; phylum Streptophyta; class Magnoliopsida; order Asparagales; family Amaryllidaceae; genus Allium; species Allium cepa. The sequence goes on from CM060931.1 coordinate 39,790,666, forward strand.
TTAAAAGATAAAATTTGCTGTCTATAACATGTTGATCACTTATGCTATAAACCACAAAGAATAGATAGATTAAATTTTGTGGAAATTAGGTTGAAGACTTCTATTTCCAGGATAATAAGTTTTAAGGACAACACTTCTGAATAATTAGTTTTAAGGACAATTTACAGGATAATGATAAATTCATTTGTCCTTTTAAGTTATACAGAAAAATGATAAATCCTTTTAGTATTATTTCTGTATAATTGAAAATGATAAATTCTTTTATCTTTTTCCTGTAAAATGTCCTTGAAACTAATTTTTCAACAGCAGTGTCCTTAAACTTATTACCCTGCACAAATAAGCCCTTGAAGTGAAAATCTCCTTAAGTTTTTGTATACCAGGTCAAATCACGCCTTGAATCATACAAAAGAAACACTGAAGCTATCTTGTCAACCTACAAGGACTTGCTGAATAAGGTATCTGTAATATATATGGTGGATTCTTAAGTCTTTCATCTGGCATTCGAACTTTTCAATTGTACATGCTTACTCAAATCTGCATATGAACTTATACTTGAAATACTAAATACAGGTTGATGGAAATCGATCTAAAGATACTGTATTTTCCGATATAGACTCTCTATTGCAAAAAGTTCTAGCAACTGCCGCTAAGTCCAGAAGCTTACACAGCTCCAACGGCAAGGCTATTTTATTTTCTACCAACATTTAGAATGCTGCTAGACATAGCTTAAACCACTTTAGGCTGCTTTAGGGTGTGCAAGAACTTGCCTTTATATTCTTTCCTAATTGATTGTTTTTGTTGTCTCAATGTAGTTTACTTGTTATGCAAACTTTGACATTGTTTAATCTATATTCATTTCTTATTAATGTGAAAATGCTGGATAATTTTGTAAACATCCCTAAATCAGAATCTATCATCAAAGTAATCTGTTGATTATTCATATTTGATCATCTGGTCAATTTCCTTCCTTGGAAATAAGATCAGCAGTGTATTTTTAACAATGTCATTTTGGAATATCGAGCAACTTGAAATGATTTGAATAGAAATAGAGGATACACAACATATTTTAGAGGACTATGCTTAAGAAGTGCCTAGAAATTTTATATATTTCTTTCTTCTGACTGACACGTGATCACTGCATACTCGCATATTTCAAAATTTATAACCACTCATTTATTTTACTCTATTTCTGTGCCAGGAGACCTATCAGTGGGAAGCCTTACTTCGAGTAATTTAGATCAGGTAAAAAAGGCGCATGGTTATGTTTTTAAACGTTTGATCATATTATGAGATATACGTTGTTAAAGTGAGGTAAGCTATTAGTCTAGAAGGATTGACTTTTTCCCTAATTTTTCCAATACATTTGCAGGGTAAATGGCGTGGAATTCCTACTAGACTAAATAATATCCCACATTCTAGGGAAACAAGGAATTATTTCTATAATGATGTGCTACAAGCTACTTTGAAGGCTGTAGAAGACAAAAGAATTCGACTAAAGGTTATGTATGGTTTTTTTTCCTGGTATTAGTCTGCATGTGAACTCATACCACTGAAATTCTATATATCTTGGCTATCGTTTCAGGGCTTAGTATTGATTAAGATTTAATCTACACAGGTGGAGATAAACATTCCTGAGCTCAATCCGGAAATGGTAAGGAGCTCCTTTTCCTACACCTAAATGTTTGCAGGCCCAGCATCTTATAAATTTGGTTGTACTCAGGATGTTTACCGAATAGGTACCTTAATGGAACTTGTACGAACTCTTGCTCTTGCCTTTGCTGAGGATGGAAAACGTGTTAAGGTGTCTATAAATTTTTATCAATTTTTGGCTAATTTGTAGGAATACCTCTATAATTATTTGGTTTACTCCGATGTGCTATTTAGAATAGGGGCACTCTTCCGCATCCTAGGTTAGAGTCTCTGACACCTCTGGTACCATTAATTTTAGAAAAAGTTAAAGAGTTTCATGTGGCCTCACCCAGTCCCTTGCATTGTCGTGAAGTCCTATGCAAAGGGATCATTTTTATGATACTTAGAAGTATCTACTTCCTTAAGAAGCGACTGGCTGAGGAATACAAAAAAATTAATCACCTTCTATATTTGTTTATTATTTATTTATTATTATTTACAAAAAATGATTAGCCTCTGGGGCATGGGGATAGTTGGGTCAGTTTCAATCTCAATTCAGTTTTTTCATTTCATTCCTCTTGTGGGCGTGCGTGCTTTATATAATCTGTACCACTAATAAAGAAAATTCGTTGAATTAATTTACTCGGCGTCTTTTTGAAATTTCGAAAATACCCTTGCTTTCCGTTTACAATAATATAAACAGCCCGTGTGCGAAGCATATGCCAATTCTAGTAATAATAATAATTATTATTATCATATATAAGCATTCCATGCTTCAAATCAGGGAATTCAATTCTGTACCATTGACCTCTTCAATGCAGCACTAGATATTACACCAGTCACCACTTTGTGGGTATTGAGAAACCCTTGACATACTAACCTGCATCTTTCTAGTTCTCCCTTGACCAAAAAGTCCAGGTTTCTAATTTAGTGTATACCTTCATCTGTGAAAAAAAAAAAAAAACGCTATCATTATATTGTGCAGCCGTAATACTAGTTCTCTCATCTATTAGGTTTGTGTTCAAGGTTCCATGGGAGAAGGTGCACTAGCTGGGATGCCTTTGCAACTTGCTGGGAGTCGCAAGATTTTGGAATACATGGACTGGGGTGAATATGGAGCTAAAGAAGATTTTATCAAAATCGGATCTATAGGTCAGCAATCAAACACTATCCTTTATATTAGAAGCTACAAAGGTATACATATGCATATGGTATGGAGGTGATACCACGAGTATAAGGTATACCACCTTTGATGCATGTCAAGTGATTATATATCTAACTGTTACTCTCATTATATGTATTATAGCATATTTGGCATGTGCCCATGTTCCATGGGATAAAACTATCCATTTACATCTACACATAATAATCCATGTGTTACGCTGATATGTCCCACATCGAAGAATATGAGATATATTGAATTGTATATAACTCATTAGGCACCCTCCCTTTAGAAGCTAGCTTGTAGGGGTGAGTTTTACCTAATGTGGTCGAATCATACACATGATAGTGTTCTAAAAAAATGTTTAAATTTTCAATATATATACAGGGCCAGCCCAAGCTTGTTTGTTGCCCCAGCCCAAAAAATATGGAAAGCATAAAAAATAACCTATTCTGCTGAGAATTGATCCCAGGTCTTCAAGTGAAGAAATAACACCTTACCACCACACCACAAAGTCAATTGATACTAAGATAATATACATACTATTTTTATCAATAAATTGCTAAACCCATCACCACCACCAGACGTTGCCCCTGCCGGACCGGCTGCCCTAGGCGGCTGTCTTGCTCGCCTTGCCCTAGGGCCGGGCCTGTATATATATACACGAATTTAACTTCGTTGTGCGAATTATATGTTTTAATATTTTAAAATAAATTAAATATGTTATTTTTTTATAAAATAAATGTGGCTGTTATAGACCAAATTTGCTACATTTTGGAATTTAATATTTGTTAACTGAATAAACAGTTGTTAATTAATTTTTAAAATAAACAATAATAATTTATATGTGAAATAAAATTGGAAAGGCTGTATTTATGTGATGATAATTATAAAACAACGAAGTAGTTGAGTGAAAGGATTGCAACTAAGTGGACAACAATCTTAAAGATTTGGAGGACTTGGTAATATTGATGATGGCATTAAATGGAGTGGATGAGAAATTTGAAAAGTGTGAAGAAGTAAAAACCTTGACGAGGGATGAAGAGAAAACAAATGAGAATTTAAAGATACAAGAGACTTGAATAAAAATATAGTGAGAGAATGAAGGAAAGTTAGAGAAATATTTCAGCTTTACCACTATAAAAAAGATTACTGGCTTGTATATAAAATGAATAAAGTCAACACTTGTTTAACTAGTGGGTAAGGCATTTCTAATTTGATATTGTTTTAAGCTTTGTAAATATGAAATCAATTTAAAAATAAGTTCGAATGTTGTATTAAATTTGAACATGTTTCTGACAATAAAAAGTACCATTTCAACACTTGCCCGTCCAAAGTTTATTACATATTCACCTCCTTCAAATTGAGGTCATTTTTATTCATGGATCGTGTGTACTCTATAACAAACATTCATATAAATGTTCATCTTTACACAAAAGCAGAGAGTGTAGACTATTTTAGTGTGATGTTTAATTGTTTATTTAACAACTAAATGTTCAATTTTTTTTCTTCAGTTATTAGATACTTCCACCAACTTGCGTTTCAACGCTGTGTTTGAGGAATACCAAATTTAGGAGTTATGTTTCCACAAAAGAAATTCACTAGACAACGCTATTTATGAAGTTTGATGTTCCATCTCCTGCTCCAAGGAGGTGGTCAAAGTTTTTTCCGACATCATAATTTGATGTACAATGGCAAGGTCACATAAATTAAAACCTTGAATACCGCACCATATTGATTTTAAACTTGAATAAGATAACATTATTTGATGAAAATCCAATTTTAAATTTACTTCAATTGCATGCACACGCATGCACGCATGCATACGCATGCATGCTCATGCACACACAACATGCACGTACGCATTCACATGCGCGCACAGTGATCGGGGGAAAGCATATAAAATATTACAGCCAAAGCATAAAATTAATTCTCACTAGAAATACTTCGACCACATCAAAAATAACGTGTAGAAAACATATGAAGTTAGTTTACACAAAGGGAAATAATGTCTCAATTGTTCTCATTGGTCACCTGGAAAAGTCTTAATGATATCCAAATCACATGGATCAATAATGCTAAGGCAGCAGACTCGGAAATACATCCCACAAGCAGTTCCAAGATCAACGTTGTTTCCACTGAAATGGTGAACTCCAACTTTGGCCATTCTAGCATAACACTCAATTAAGGACCTGCATTGTAACAACCCGTCTTTCGTAATATTCAAAAATCATCATCTTACATCAACTACTGACTTTCGAATATCATAAAAAACAGTTTGTCGGCGTAAAATTATAAAGAAACGCTAATCCAAGACATCGATAGGATCTCACAACGAAATGATAATATATAATATATCGAATATACATGAAAATATAACAACAAGAACACCAACTAACTAATAATGCATAACATAGCAATAAGAGACAACCAAATAATACAAATTGATATCTGTTATTACTGCTGGGTGAAGTACACTACGGACACCCATCGATTTAATGATCTTGAATTGGGATCTAAAACAAATAGAGCCAGTACCGAATTATATTATAGACATCAATCGCAATCCAATGATTCTTATCGGTGGTCCATAATATATAGGGCCAATATCGACTTATACCATAGAGCTCGAGCAGCATCCTCTTGATCTAACTCGTGTAGATCTCACCGTATCACTCATCAAGCATAAGTGATATATGAACCACTCTAGATATTTGAAACCTATGTGGGTCCCATCGTGTCCCTCATTAGGCATGTCAAAGAGTTGGGTTGGTTCAAAATGGGTTGGGTCGAGTTTGACCCATTTATGATCCATTCTTTTTTACCCACCTATGATCAAACCCATTTATGAACCAACCCATTTAATAAGCGAGTTACCCATTTAACCGATTTAAAAATTTAAATTTGATTTGACTAATAAAAAACAAATAAATATAAAATAATTATAATTATAATTTTTATGTTTTGAATTTCGTTAAAAATTTAAAATTTTAATTCTAATTTTTATCGAAATTCAAATATGAGGATGTGGTAGCTTGTTATTTTCTAAGTACAACTATCAGTCCTCTTGGAGAATTACAGTATGCGTTCACAAAGATGAAGTATCCGAATGTTACATACTGTCCGTAATTTAGGGGGGAGTTCATCGGTCGAAGTCTCGTCTGATTTCGAGTTAGTATGAAGAAGTGATTGCAGCTTGAACAAAAAAATAACGGCTTCTACATTAGGCAGAGTTCAAATATGGAGATGTGGTAGCATGTTATTTTTAAAGTACAACTGTCAGTCCCCTTAAAGAACTACAGTATGCGTTCACAAGATGGAATATCCGAATGCTACTACTGTCCGTGATTTAGGTGGGAGTTAATTGGTCGAAGTCTCACCTGATTTCGAGTCAATATGAAGAAGTTATTGCAGCATGAATAAAAAAATAGCGGCTTCTGCACTAGGCGGAGTTCAAATATGAGGATGTGGTAGCCTGTTATTTTCAAAGTACAACTGTTAGTCCTCTTGGAGAACTATAGTGTGCGTTCCCAAGATGAAGTATCCGAGTGTTACATACTGTTCGTAATTTAGGTGGGAGTTAATCAGTCAAAGTTTCGTCTGATTCCGAGTCCCTATGATTATTGTAGTCTGAACAAAAAAATAGCGGCTTTTACACTAGGCGGAGTATATATATGGAGATGTAGCAGCCTGTTATTTTTTAAGTACAACTGACAGTCTCTTTGGAGAACTACAGTGTGCGTTCACATGATGAAGTATCCGAGTGTTTAATAATATCGGTAATTTAGGTGGGAGTTAATTGGTCGAAGTCTCGTCTGATTCCAAGTCAATATGAAGTAGTTATTGCAGTCTTAACAAAAAAATAGTGGCTTTTGCACTAGGCGAAGTTCAAATATGAGGATGTGATAGCATATTATTTTCTACGTACAACTGTCAGTCCTCTTGGAGAACAACAGTATGCGTTCATAAGATCAAGCATCCAAGTATTTCATACTGTCCGTAATTTAAGTTGGAGTTTATCGGTCGATGTCTCGCCTTATTCTGAGTTAGTATGAAGAAGGTATTGCAGTTTGAACAAAAAACTAGCGGCTTCTGCACTGGGTGAAGTTCAAATATGAGGATGCGGTGGCCTGATATTTTTTAAGTACAACTGTCAATGTTCATGAAAAACTAAATTGTATGTTCAAAATTCTTATTTTTCAAATTTATATTAAAATTTGATGTTTTTAACGAATGAGTAAATAAGTTACCCACTTATAACCCTTTTAAAAATGGGTCAACCCAACCCATAACCCATTTAATAAAATTCATAAATGAGTTTGAAGGTAGAGTAAATGAGTTGGATTATATTTTGACAGGTCCATCGCTCATCGAGCATATGTGCTACCGATGTTCTACGGAAGATACGGTGAGATCCGATCCACAAGTGGATTAGATATCATCTATGCTCGATGAGGGACACGGTGAGATCCGACCTACAAGTGGATTAGATATCATCTATGCTCAATGAGGGACACGGTGGGATCCATATAGGTTTCAAATATCTAGAGTAGATTATATATCACTTATGCTCAATAAGGAATACGGTGAGATCTACACGAATCCGATCAAAAGGATGCGACTTGGGGTCTATGATACAATTTGATATTGACTCTATTTATTCTAGACTTTCAATATAAATCATTGGATTACGATTGATGTCTATAGTCGGTGTTATCAAGGCGTGTCTAGTCTCAAAAAAGGCTCAAGCGAGCGCCTAGGCGTGTTTTTTTCAGTTTGAGTGCGCCCTTTTGCAGTTTGAGGTGTCTTTTTGCAAAATTCAAATTTTAATTTATAAAATAGTTAAATAAATTATAAAATACGGTTTAAAATTTAGTTAATAAAATATTTAAATAATTGAATGAATTATAAAATATATTTTAAAATTTAATTTGTAGTTGGTAAAACAGTAAATCGAACTTATATAAATGGCACGTGAAGAAGCCCAAGACTCAAAAAAGCCCAACGCTCAAGACTTGCGTCTTAACCACGTTGTGTATAGTATAATTCGATACCGACTCTATTTGTTTTAGACCCTAGATATAAATCATTGAACCGATAGATATTCGTAGTGGACTCCATCCATCAGCAATGACGGTATCAATTTGTACTCTTTTGGTTATCTTTCGTTGTTATCTCGTGCATGTTATTAGTTGGCTGATGTTATAGTTATTACATGTGTAGAGGAGGGCAGTTGTTTGCAACGATAATCAACTTCTCTCTGGAGCTTCTAAAAGATCCATACACGGTCTTTGAATCCAAGAGTGTACTTTGCACTCTTCATCAAAAGGGCTAATATATTGTTAATGCTCTCCGTTGTCTTCTTAGTTTTCTTCATGGGCGCTATTAAAGCAGATGTGATAAGATATGGGAGTGGAAACCCTAAAACAGAAATGGAGATGGCGTTACCAATATGCTATAGTTGAAGTACTGTAGGCACTTGCCTAGGGCCCAAGCTAGAAAAAGGGTCCACTGGCATTAGTGGCATGTACATATTGGAAATTTACAGAACGCAAACATTTTACAACTACTTTAATTTAATAATATGCCACTTCTACTGAACTTTTGCCTTGATATTTGAAATTTTAATGTCTCTTTCAGTTTGTTTTACTTTAAAATAGATAAAATTCAAGATCATTTATCTTCGTTAAACTATAAATTTTCAAAGAAGTCTTACTGCAAATTTTAATATCGATTATAATCTAATTTAAATCGACAGTGTTAACAGTGTAAAACAGATATATGTTAAAAATAGAGCAACAAGAATATAGCGAGCCAGTTAATATTTTTAATCTAGTTAAAGCTCAAAGTAATCGGTGTTGGTTAGGGCCTCTAATTTGGTTGAGAGGGCCCTCTGTTAAAGTGCTAGATTTTGACCTAAAATACTTAAAAAAAGCTGGCAATATTTGTTGAATATACGCTTATATGATTTTTGTTTGATGATAATAAACATATATACATTCGTTTAAATGTATTTGTTAATATACTATTTTGTTTTCACAGATTAAATAAATATTTGTTGAATAAATTAAATAACACAGAATTTGAATTCAAACGAATATTTTATTCAAACAAATATTTATTACAACTTTGAATAGTACAATTTCAAGCTCCCACTATAACTATACAACTTTGATTACAATTACATCACATTTCATATTTACAGTTCGCCTCACTACATATCACTCACACTCGTATTTATCTTCAACTGCATTCCAGTTTGAATCCAGCATCTGAGCAATCTGCAAAAATATTTACTAACGCAGTAAAATTGAAAATAAAATATTTTTGCAATATAAAATAAAAGATGAATTTTGAAAATAATATTTGCCTCAGTTATTTGGGTTGTTCATCATCATTTAAATTTGAATTCATCATACACGAACAACTTGTGACATACACAGTGTATCACTGTATATGCCACAAGGCCGTGCACATCTATATACACTTGATAATGCTACAGGGACAGGTGAGCACAGGTCAAACCCAAATGAAAAGACGGGTTCAACACACGTGCAATATGTTCAAAATCACGACTCGAGCACAAGGTCAAACCCGAGTTTCTTGAAAAACTGGATTCAACACAGGAACAATGAAGTTGTACAAGTACAGTCAAGTCAAATGGAACTCAACAAAGTAGCTCAAGTAACAAAACTCGAGTGCAGCAATGAAACCACAAGTTACACAATCAAGTGATAAACACAGCAACATGGACTGCACAAATTCAAGACATACACCAAAGCTAATAGCAGTGCCAAGAGATTCAAGTGCAACTGGAAACAACAACGAGTGCATGCTACAACAACAAAGACCACGACTACTGCACAACAACATGAATACTGAAACAATCAAGGACCGAGCAACTGTATATATGCACATATATGTAAATCACAAGACTCAAGTGAATGAAAACATGTATGAGCAACATGGTGAGCAACACAAACTGCAGTGGACAACAAACATGACAGCAGACCAAAGTGCAACAGGATGAACCGCAAAGCCAAGCATGATACAGGTGAACAGAAGTAACAAGTGCAAGTGAACAAATGTGCAAATGCTCAAACTCAGGTGGACAACATATCAAATGAACCAATGAAACAACAGAGCTCAATGCAACTGAAGGCAACATATATATATATATATATATATATATATATATATATATATATATATAGTGAACCGTACATCTACCACAAGCATCAACGTGTATGCAATCAGAATGAAGCAGTGCAACATCTACGACAGCAAGTACAAGAATGAATACCAAGCGATACAACTGCAAGTATCAAAACCAGGTTGAACAACTACAAGTACAGGTTCAAGGCCAGAATGACAAAGTGTATGCAACTGCAGGAAGTCAACTAGAGAATTCATGAATGTATACATGAATCAAGCTACAGCATGAAAAAGAAATGCACAGATCACACTCGAGTACACAACTCGAAGCACACTACACAATGAGCTACATACAGTAATGTATGAACATACGAACAAAGCTGCAGATCAGAAATGCTCGGGGACGAATACAAAAACTGACCAGAGGTCAGTGGCCAACAGCAGAGGAGTACTGTGTTCAACAGTATCAAGACCAGTGTCATGTGGACCGTGATACACCAGGTATACAAGAGGGATGAACAAGATTATAGCATAAACAAAATCAACATCGCAAGCTAATCAAGTGTTCAAAACCGTGATAGACAAACCAAGTCAACACTGTGTTCAAATAAGTCAACAGAAAAAGGAACAGAGTCGAAGCCGTGGTCATCACGGAATTGAATCAAAGCCGTGTTCATACATAAAAATCAAGCCGTGGTCATCACAATCTCAAATCAACGCCGTGACCATCAAGTAACAAATATACGTTATTGAACAAGTCAGAGACGTGGTGGTAAAGAAACGAACAAGTCAGTGAAATCCCAAGCATCAATACAAGATGTGGCCAGAGCAAGTAAATTGACGAATTCAAATATATTTAGACGAACGTAATTCAAGGAATTCGAACGCATATAAAAGCCCAATCATCATCGACAATCAATTCATCGAATTCCAGAAAGCATAAAATCAGTAAAGCAAAAGCATATAATTACATACCGAAGCAAGGAAAGAATTCGATCAACGAAGCAGCCGAAGTGAGCAACAAAGAAAACAATCGATCAAGGCTACACGCGAATAATCATCGAATCGATCAACATAAAGTCGGCACTTCGAAAACCCTAATTTGAATCACGAACGAAAGCCCTAATTTGGATTGAAGGACAAAGCCGCCACTATCTCAAAACAACGAACGGAGCAAATACAAAGAAGAAAATAAGGAACGGGTTAAAGAATAAAGAGTGGGCCGGCCGTGTTTTCTAAAGGCTTTAGTATATTTTTAAATAAGGGTTTAAGTGTTTGTTTAGGGTTATTTTTTATTTTCTTTTAATTGTTTTTTTATTTTTCAAATCAAAACTTTGTAAATCACCACCTATGGTTTAGGTAGCGTCAGATTGTCTAGTTAGAATTAGTTCAGTGAGCAGGGTGTGCGAGTTTGCAAAGCTTTATAGGCGGGAGCAGAGTTTGCAAGTAAGCAAAACTCTATAGTAGGCGGGAGCAGAGTCTGCGAGTAAACGAAACTCTATAGGCGGGAGCAGGGTGTGCGAGTCTAGTAGAGTGTTTGTGAGCGGGAGCAAATGTTTGCGAGTCTAGTAGAGTGTTTGTAAGCGTGATAGTGTTTAATTCTAATAGAAATCTGGGAATGCAGCAGTAGGCAGGGGTTGCCGAAGCTGGGTAAATTTTGTGTGTGATTTACTTTTCAGGATATTTATTTCTGCAGTTTATTTCTGTGTTTAATTCGAGAAAATTTGCTATAACCCTATTCACCCCCCTTCTAGGGTTAATCTAGATCCTACAAGTGTTATCAGAGCTCGGTATTTTGTTTTTAACTCTAGAGTCATGAATTCATCAAATAATGCTTTTTCTGAGGAGCAATCTATTGCTAGGCCACCCATGTTTAACGGGAACGATTATGCTTATTGAAAAGTTAGGATGAGTATCTATCTTAGTTCTGTTGATTATGATGTTTGGGATATTATTGAAATTGGCTATAAACCTCCCACTATAATCGTTGGTGATACTGAGATTTCTAAACCTAAGGATAGGTGGGTTGCTAACGATAAGAGATTGAAAACGACAAATGCTAAAGCCATGAATGCTTTGATATGTGCTCTTGATAAAAATGAATTTAATAGAATTTCTCATTGTACAACAGCACAAGAAATTTGACACACTTTGGAGGTGACACACGAAAGAACTTCTCAAGTCAAGGAGTCTCGTCTAGCCCTATTCAGCAATGAATACGAAAATTTTGTGATGGACAAAGGCGAAAGCATAAAGGACATGTTTGGACGCTTTTCAACCTTGGTGTACAATGCTAGAGCGCTTGGTAAGGTATTCACTGAAGTAGAGCTTGTAAGGAAGATACTACGAGTCTTACCGATGAACTTTGAGGCAAAAGTCACAGCAATACAAGAATCGAAAGATCTGAGCAAGCTAAGCATGAAGGAGTTGATTGGCAACTTGATGACATATGAGCTTGAGCTAAAAGCAAAGGAAGAACGCAACAACTCCGAACCAAAGAAGAAGACGATTGCCTTAAAGAGCAAAGAAGAGAGCGATAAAGATGAAGTAGATCCAATTGAAGAGCTTGCAATGGCTGTCAATAAACTTAGAAACTCATCAAGATTCAAGCCACGTAAGAAGAAAACAAAGGGCAATAGGTCAAAAGATTCTGAAAATTCCGATAATGAACTGACGTGTTATAACTGCAACAAGCCTGGCCACATCAAACCAGAATGTCCACTTCTCAAATATAACAAAGGAAAGAAAAAGAAAAAGAAGGCTTTTGCAGCGACTTGGGATGATGAAGAAGGAGATGAAGTTTCGGATAGCAGCTCAGAGGAGGCTAACTTGTGTCTTATGGCAAAATCAGATTCAGAAGCAAGCTCCAAGGAATCTAGCGAGGCAGGTGAGTATTCCTATAGAGATCTTGTTTTTATGTGCTTAGATCTTACTAAAACAATTGATGGTCTTGAATCTAAAATTGAAAAACTGAAATCTGATAGGAGAGAATTTGCTCGTGAAAATTTTAGGTTAAAAACCGAACTTGAAAATATTCAAAACCTAGAATGTAAAAAATGTAAGATTTTAGATTCAGAATTATCAAAACTTAGGAATAACTTTGAGAATCTTGAAAAAGAAAACTTGAATCTTAAGGAAAACATTGACACTAGGAAAAAGGATTTTATAAACAGATGCACCTCATTTGTAACTGAAAACACAACATTAAAAACCAAAGTCTAAAATCTTGAGAAATCTTTGAAAAACTTTTCAAAAGGAGAAAAATCTTTCAAAATGTTATTGGAAAATCAAATTTTTGCTAACAACAGAAAAGGACTAGGTTTTGGAAAATCACAAGATGATGATAATGCAAAAGGTAAAAGTGTCTTTGCTCGATCTGAAATAATTGGACATCATAGTCATAGGAACAAGAACACAAAATTTAATCAAGTCAATTCAATGTGTACAATTTGTAGAAAATTTGGACACAATCAAAATAATTGTTGGTATAGACCCAAACACGTGAAAACTATACCTATTTGGGTTCCAAAAGGCACAAATATAAAATCTTTGAAAGTTAAACAAATTTGGGTGCCAAAGGGAACAATTATAAATAGTTTTGGGTCTCCACAAACATATTTTTCATGTTCTGCCACTAACAACCATGGACCTATAAAAATAAATAGGTCACATAAATCTTTTCCCGTGTAGGTATGGTGGCAGGCTAAGGAACAACAACAGTGTTCTCTGGATTTTGGCTGTTCCAGAAACACAACGGGCGACAAAGCAAAGTTCCTTAGCCTAGTACAAAGGTGACAGAATCACAATGGGCAATCACGAAAAATTATCGTAAAGGTAAAACAGGTAAATTTGTTTCTGAACGATATATCAAATGTGATAATCTGCACCGTAATAAATCAGCCAGTAATGTGATGATGAAATGAATGATGTCTTTAATTCTGACTTATTCTTAATTGATATGATTTCTTTTGACTTGTTCTTATTTATGACCTTGATTTGTGCTTAAATAATGACCAATCAGATTTTCAACTTTAAACTAATCCATATAAATTTGTTCGGTCAAATGATGGTTACTCATGCTACACATAGATATATTTGATATTTTGGTCACTGCTTGAAAATTTGCACGATTTCAATTTTCATGTGAAAGTTGTTAAAAAAAAAGATTTTAAGAAATTGTTGAAACTTCAAGAAATTGTTTTTGAAATAATTATGATGTTGATTGACTATAGATTACACATGAATATAACTGTTTCTGAAACTGACAATATGACATTTGTTTGATTGTTAACACGGTCTCAATTCAAATCCAAGAAAATTTCATTTAAAAAATTGTTGAAAACAATCTTGAGATAATTTGTTGAAATTTCACAATCTGGTCTTTGACATCCAACGAGTGAATATTGAGTGAAATTTAAATTCAGATGCAGATTACACTGGTAATATAGTTGATAGAAAAATTATTAGTGTAACGTGATTAATTTTTTGAAACATTCATTTGCTGCATCGTTTTTTTTTGTCAAAGAAAATATCTGCATATATTTCACTTGAAATAATTTTTCAAATAGCAGAATTTTTTTATAACCCCTTCGAGAAAATCATTTTTAACCATATTTTCAGATTAGTTATTTTTATTTGATTTTAAATGACAAATTTTGACTAATCTAACTCCCTAATGATTATCGAAAAGATCAATAGTGATTGAAAAAGTGATGAGTGTCGATATTTGTCATACATTACTCAAGACAATATATTTAGAAAAATTTCTTTAGAATTTCATAACAAGAGTTATAAAAACTTTTTGTTGGGTAAAAATTCCATGATCATTTCTATTTCTATCATCTTTCTATCGACCATCACTCATCAAAATCATATATAGTATGTAAATTTGTGGTAGTTTACGAAGGAAATTATTCGTTCTTCAATTTATATTATTATAAAGGAAATTATCTGTGCTTCAATTTACTATATTCTTCAATAAAAATAAATATCCAAAGTATTCACTCTCATTTAAAAGTCCTCACGGTTATGCATGGGTGAACTACTTGGATTTTTGATTATATGCTTCCATGCTCATTTAAAAGTCCTTACGGTTATGCATGTATGGAACGCATATCAAAATTAATTGATTAAATAGACAAGTTGATTCTAATCCCATTTAAAAGTCCTCACGGTTATGCGTGGTTAGAAGATACTTGAATTCTTTTTAAAAATTAAATTGGAATACTACTAATCTCATTTAAAAGTCCTAACGGTTATGCATGGTTAGTAGATATTCAAATTTCCCGAAATAAATATATCACAAATAGACAGAACTGTATGAGTTTTATGATTTTATTCCCATCACTTCTGAAAGTGGAATATGCGCCTGACAAGGGTAATTATGATTTTTGTTTGAGTTATTGAAATTTGATATTTATATTCAATTGAGTTAAATGTTTGATTCATGTCTGTCACTTCATCCCTATTTTTATAACACTGTTATTCTTTTGCTGATAACAAAAGGGGAAGAGAAAAGTTAAGATTTTGTCAAATAGAATCAAGCAAAGGTCAAATAATTTTCCATTTGCATATAGGCTCATTTACATATTTTTATTTGTATGCATATATGTAGGGGGAGTATTGTGTAGAGAAGGAGCATTTAAATAGGGGGAGCAAATTGAACAATCAAATACATTTAATACATTCAAAATCTTAAATATATGTTTGTTATCATCAAAAGGGGGAGATTGTTGAATATACGCTTATATGATTTTTGTTTGATGATAATAAACATATATACATTCATTTAAATATATTTGTTAATATACTATTTTGTTTTCACAGATTAAATAAATATTTGTTGAATAAATTAAATAACACAGAATTTGAATTCAACCGAATATTTTATTCAAACAAATATTTATTACAACTTTGAATAGTACAATTTCAAGCTCCCACTATAACTATACAACTTTGATTACAATTACATCACATTTCATATTTACAGTTCACCTCACTACATATCACTCACACTCGTATTTATCTTCAACTGCATTCCAGTTTGAATCCAGCATCTGAGCAATCTGCAAAAATATTTACTAACGCAGTAAAATTGAAAATAAAATATTTTTGCAATATAAAATAAAAGATGAATTTTGAAAATAATATTTGCCTCAGTTATTTGGGTTGTTCGTCATCATTTAAATTTGAATTCATCATACACGAACAACTTGTGACATACACAGTGTATCACTGTATATGCCACAAGACCGTGCACATCTATATACACTTGATAATGCTACAGGGACAGGTGAGCACATGTCAAACCCAAATGAAAAGCCGGGTTCAACACACGTGCAATATGTTCAAAATCACGACTCGAGCACAAGGTCAAACTCGAGTTTCTTGAAAAACTGGATTCAACACAGGAACAATGAAGTTGTACAAGTACAGTCAAGTCAAATGGAACTCAACAAAGCAGCTCAAGTAACAAAACTCGAGTGCAGCAATGAAACCACAAGTTACACAATCAAGTGATAAACACAACAACATGGACTGCACAAATTCAAGACATACACCAAAGCTAATAGCAGTGCCAAGAGATTCAAGTGCAACTGGAAACAACAACGAGTGCATGCCACAACAACAAAGACCACGGCTACTGCACAACAACATGAATACTGAAACAATCAAGGGCCGAGCAACTGTATATATGCACATATATGTAAATCACAAGACTCAAGTGAATGAAAACATGTATGAGCAACATGGTGAGCAACACAAACTGCAGTGGACAACAAACATGACAGCAGACCAAAGTGCAACATGATGAACCGCAAAGCCAAGCATGATACAGGTGAACAGAAGTAACAAGTGCAGGTGAACAAATGTGCAAATGCTCAAACTCAGGTGGACAACATATCAAATGAACCAATGAAACAACAGAGCTCAATGCAACTGAAGGCAACATATATATATATATATATATATATATATATATATATATATATATATATAGTGAACCGTACATCTACCACAAGCATCAACGTGTATGCAATCAGAATGAAGCAGTGCAACATCTACGACAGCAAGTACATGAATGCAAACTACAGGAATGAATACCAAGCGATACAACTGCAAGTATCAAAACCAGGTTGAACAACTACAAGTACAGGTTCAAGGCCAGAATGACAAAGTGTATGTAACTGCAGGAAGTCAACTAGAGAATTCATGAATGTATACATGAATCAAGCTACAGCATGAATAAGAAATGCACAGATCACACTCGAGTACACAACTCGAAGCACACTACACAATGAGCTACATACAGTAATGTATGAACATACGAACAAAGCTGCAGATCAGAAATGCTCGGGGACGAATACAAAAACTGACCAGAGGTCAGTGGCCAACAGCAGAGGAGTACTGTGTTCAACAGTATCAAGACCAGTGTCATGTGGACCGTGATACACCAGGTATACAAGAGGGATGAACAAGATTATAGCATAAACAAAATCAACATCGCAAGCTAATCAAGTGTTCAAAACCGTGATAGACAAACCAAGTCAACACTGTGTTCAAATAAGTCAACAGAAAAAGGAACAGAGTCGAAGCCGTGGTCATCACGTAATTGAATCAAAGCCGTGTTCATACATAAAAATCAAGCCGTGGTCATCACAATCTCAAATCAACGCCGTGACCATCAAGTAACAAATATACGTTATTGAACAAGTCAGAGACGTGGTGGTAAAGAAACGAACAAGTCAGTGAAATCCCAAGCATCAATACAAGATCAAGCGGCCAGAGCAAGTAAATTGACGAATTCAAATATATTTAGACGAACG
Organism: Allium cepa; assembly: GCA_030765085.1. NCBI lineage: Eukaryota > Viridiplantae > Streptophyta > Magnoliopsida > Asparagales > Amaryllidaceae > Allium > Allium cepa. The sequence continues at coordinate 39,808,438 of CM060931.1, forward strand.
TAATTCAAGGAATTCGAACGCATATAAAAGCCCAATCATCATCGGCAATCAATTCATCGAATTCCAGAAAGCATAAAATCAGTAAAGCAAAAGCATATAATTACATACCGAAGCAAGGAAAGAATTCGATCAACGAAGCAGCCGAAGTGAGCAACAAGGAAAACAATCGATCAAGGCTACACGCGAATAATCATCGAATCGATCAACATAAAGTCGGCACTTCGAAAACCCTAATTTGAATCACGAACGAAAGCCCTAATTTGGATTGAAGGACAAAGCCGCCACTATCTCAAAACAACGAACGGAGCAAATACAAAGAAGAAAATAAGGAACGGGTTAAAGAATAAAGAGTGGGCCGGTCGTGTTTTCTAAAGGCTTTAGTATATTTTTAAATAAGGGTTTAAGTGTTTGTTTAGGGTTATTTTTTATTTTCTTTTAATTGTTTTTTTTTATTTTTCAAATCAAAACTTTGTAAATCACCACCTAGGGTTTAGGTAGTGTCAGATTGTCTAGTTAGAATTAGTTCAGTGAGCAGGGTGTGCGAGTTTGCAAAGCTTTATAGGCGGGAGCAGAGTTTGCAAGTAAGCAAAGCTCTATAGTAGGCGGGAGCAGAGTTTGCGAGTAAACGAAACTCTATAGACGGGAGCAGGGTGTGCGAGTCTAGTAGAGTGTTTGTGAGCGGGAGCAAATGTTTGCGAGTCTAGTAGAGTGTTTGTGAGCGGGAGCAAATGTTTGCGAGTCTAGTAGAGTGTTTGTAAGCGTGATACTGTTTAATTCTAATAGAAATCTGCGAATGCAGCAGTAGGCATGGGTTGCCGAAGCTGGGTAAATTTTGTGTGTGATTTACTTTTCAGCATATTTATTTCTGTGTTTAATTCGAGAAAATTTGCTATAATCCTATTCAACCCCCACTCTAGGGTTAATCTAGATCCTACAATATTGCTAATCATGTATGGCCTTAAGGTCAATAATATTAAGCAAACCCAAAATCTTCGAAATCTTCTATATACATTTAGAATTGTTACTGTGAGCCAGCTTTTTTCTATATAATTCTTGATGAAGTCATCTTGTTTCAAAATGTAGGCGGCAAAGAGGTTGAGGAACAAGATGATATCTTTATATTGATCGCTCCACAAAATGCTGTTGGAAACTGTATCATAGAAGTAATTCAACCTTGACATTGATTTATTTTCGTAGCTCATATGCTTGATTATGTTAACTCTTAGATTGATTGATAGGATCTACAAGCTATGACGACTGCAGCTGGTATTCGTCCGGTTATACTGATTAACCCTCGCCTAAAGGTACAATCTTAACTACGAATAACATCATGCTTTACAAATACATCTGCAAAAAGTTTATCCTTGCAATGAAAGGGTAAATGAAATCATTTTTAAGCACCAGGATAAAAGCCAAAAACAATTTTTGTATTGGTATTCATCTTCCACATGTGAGAAAGATATTTTCTCTTTGGTCACTAATTTAATAAGTAATCAATGCTTATTCTTCATTCAAAATTTAAAGCACATTATATATTTTACCTTATATAAAATGGCTACGTATGTTTTCTTCTAAAGATAGCCATGGAAATTCAACCAAACCCTTCATTCAGTATGTGTAACAATATTTAATCATAAAGTAAAGATATTGAGTTCTCAAACATTGCTCATGCTTTATTTTCAGGATTTACCAGCTTCTAGTGGCATTATGCAAGTAAGGAAAATTTCATATTAGTCGTCATATAGTGCTGTCAGTGTACTGTGTTACAACGCATTTTTATAATTTCTGACCAAAGTTTGGTTTAATAGACAATGGGACGAGATAAGCGATTGGAATATGCTGCATCATTCGAAAATTGTTATTTCTTTAGACTTCTATACTATGCTGGCACACAATATCCAATTATGGGTGCACTCAGGTTGAAGTTTTTCTTATGATTTTTCCGTTGTGTATGATTTAAACTCATGTTTGTAAAATATTTCATGAATCATGACACCAAAATATGTACTTTTCTTTTCATTGTGATGGTTTAGATTTAGGGTGCTAAGAGTCAAGGCATATGAAATGAAGCAGCTGATAGATACCTCCAAATCATGACCTTAGACTTAGGGTGTGTTATTTGTTAAGTGAATGGAGCATCTGAAAGGGCTATTCTGAGCGAGGCATAATCAAAAAAAGTTTAACGAAAGAAAAATGTGTTTCTGTGCCGCGAAAGGGGCATCAAACGGGAAATGATTGTTTGTTTATATTATATTTTCAGTCATTTTGAATTGTTTTAATTATTTTTGAGTAAATATTAATAATTGATATAAAATTATAAATTAATGAAAAAATCGTGAAATTAAAATATAGATACATTAAAAAAAATTTGTACATAGAATTAAAAAATAAGATAAATGTATTACAAATGAACGAAAGAAAGTAATAGAAGTAAAAGCGAATAAATTTTTTGAGGAATGTTTGCCGTTATGCAGAACTACCACTACGGGTTGGGGGTGGGTGCGGATGGCGACCCCTTAAACGGGGGTGTGAAGGCAACTTCCCCGGATAGCGGTCAACATGATCGGGGAAGGGGGGTTTCAGGGCAGGTGGCGATCCCGTAGATGGGGTGTGGAGGCAACGTTTTTGGATAGCGGTCGACCTGGTCGGTCAAGTCATGGGGTCTAAGGGACAGCGGCACCTAGCAGAGTGCGGGGAGGCGCCTCGTCGAAAAAATGGTATATGTTATCGGTGTAATTGTTTATTATTATGAAAAATATCACATTAGTACTAATGTTGTTTTATTGTTTTATAAAATACGTTTGGTTTTATTGTTGTTCTTACTAAAAAATAAACATCTTTACAAATAATAAGTATTTGCATATATTATTTAATTTTAAACTTATATCTTATTATCAATTTAAAAATCATTATTTAATAAAATAACGACCGCGTCCGATGAGCATGACACGTCTTTCTCACACGGTTCAACTTCCTCGTGCTCTAGCAATGGGTTAAAGAGAGCTTTGCCCATTCAGATTTTTCAATGCGTTGGACATGTCTTTCTCAAACGGTCCAATCTCCTCGTGCTGCAACGGGATAAATAGAGCTTTGCCCCATTTAGAATTTCCGGTGCGTCGGACGTGTCTGACCCATTTTTGAACGATTAATAACATTTCAACTCCGCGACACCCTTATATCTATGACCTAGATTGGTAATGCAGGTGCAAATGAATGATTATAACATTTCCACATTCCTGATAAAACCATCTAATCAGTCATACAGTACCATCTTTATCTTATTGATTTTTCATTAATGTTAATGAGAATCTTAGCGACAGAATGAATAGTTTTATCATTATCATTATCATCATTATTATCATGTGTTTATCTGATATGATTTCTCATGTCTTGCAGAATGTCTAGCCCAGACTGCTATGAACTTTTCAGGAGAATAGACGAGCCTTCTTTGAAAAAGGAGAAGTATGTATTAATAGCTACATTCCCCCGGAAACCGACTGGTGATGAAATCAATGATGCATTTGATGGAAAAACAAGGTATATTGCATGATAAATTTAGTTGATTTTGGGGAATATTAGGCGAGATGTAACAACCAAGACAGCAAGCAAGTTATCCTATATTAGAATTTAGAACCCCTTTATACCTTTTGAGATTTGTTATTTCTTGTGCAAAAGTTGAAACCCCGTTAACCCCTTGCATACCCTGTTTCTTCAAAATACCATACAATTTCATTCTTGGAATCCCATTGATATTTCATGCTTTTCTTTAAATCAACAGTCTAGTTGTTCGTATATTGAAGTTTGAAGAGAATTTAAACAGAGTGATGTTTACGGTATTTTAGCAAACTGAATTTTAGTAGAATGGAAAGGTAAGAAAAACGAGGTTCTAGTATGACTTAAGCTGATATATGGTTGACTGGGTGGATCAACATAGTGCCTAAATGAAATTCGGTCTGTTTATTCATGATTACTGATATTGTGATCTAAAGATACTGCCTTAATGAATTTACAGAAGCAAAACTGCTTCAGGATTCTGGTACGTGTTTAATTTTTTTGCTTACACCTTATTTTCTGGCATTGTCTAGTCAAACCATACCAATTGTTTTTCAATTATTTCAGGGGTTTTTTAAGCAACATACTTCCAGCATAAAAGATACTAATGCTCATGTTCAGAATTTCAAAATCCAGTAAGGACTCTTATTGAGAATTCATTTTCAAGTATGCATCCCGCTGCTTCATCATCGTCTAAGCATATGTGCAGGTGCAGGTTCTGTTCCACCCAATTAGTATACAATTGCGTATCTTTGTGTTTAAAGCTGTAAAATTTAGGTACGTAGTTGTTCTTTGATAAATACCATTTTGGTTTCAAGGTAGCAATAGGCTTGAAAGAAGATGACGAGAGATACTAAACAGTCAGGTAAGCTTCGGTCTCCTGTTTAGTCCTGTGCAAAATGCTGTATATTTATTGCACAAAAAAAGTCTGTGATATAACTACATATATTATTCATATATGAAAAATAAGAGCATTTCTTTGTAAAATTTATAAGTGGTTAAATAAAACCATATATTAATTTACGTCGGGCAAAATCAAGACTGAAACACATCATACGATTTGAAAACACCAATAAGCAACAGTAGAAAGAAATACATGAATTTAGCATCCAACTCCTCTGTTATTATACTTTATATTAAACTAAGAGTGGAATCCAAATGAAAAGAAACACGTAAATGATGGAAAAGGATAAAGTTCTAGCTATGAGTGCCATCTATATATGGTGGTGGGGAAGGAACCAAAGGGAAAGGAATTATAGGAAAGAAAGGAGGCTCTAAATCTCCGTTTGGCGGCGGTGGCGATGTCACTAATGGAGCTGGAAATATCGGTCTAATAAGTGGCGGTGGAGGTGATGTCACTAATGGAGGTGGAAAAATAGGTCTAGTATGTGGTGGTAGTGATGGTACCGAAGGTGGTGGAAAGACTATAGGTATAATACGGGGTGGTGGTGGTGACGGTACCCAAGGTGGAGGAAATTTTATAGGTTGAATGTGTGGTGGTGGAGGTGATGGAACCAACAGTGGTGATCTTCTTCTTCTTCTTATTCTGCATCTTACTCCGCCATGGCAGCGTATGTTGCCTCTTCTTATACGTCCCACTTCTTCTTCTTCAATGGTGGTCGGAGTGTCGAGGTTGTGTTGGTGATGAGTAATGGTTTTTGCATTGATGTTTTTGGTACAGTTGGTTGAGAGAAAGAGGATGAGAACTAGAAGCAGCAGTGAAATGAAGTAGAAGGGGGATTTCATTTTTGGTGTTGTGGTGTGGAAGAAAGGATTTGGTATACATGGGGAAAATGAACTGATGTGTAATATATATTGGTGTTTGTGCCTGTTTGCTAACCACCACCTACTCTATTTTTTCCACTGTAATTAATAGGGGGTTAACTCCATTGCTCCTCTTTCGTAGTTGAAAACTGCACTGATGTGCATTTCGATGATCATTGCAGGATGGAGTGTCTGTTGACCGGTGTTTCTATATATTATGAGTGCTAATACCGATGCAGTGCTGAGGTCAATTGTTGACCAACTTGCGAACTACCTTACTTTAGACCAACTTTAACAGAGTTAATTGGTGCCACACCGGATGTTCCTGTTAATATTTTTATTTTATTTTGAAGACAGTTTAGTTAGGTTCACATGTCCATTTCTTTTTTTGATTAGGAAGACCGGTTGGTGGACGTAGCTATGACCATTTTCGTTGTTGGTTGTTGTTTTCGTGCATAGAACACGGAAGGGAACAAATTTATATCAAACATGAATGCAAGTAAGATGTACAACAAACTATGGACAAGTGAAATAAAATTAAGATAATTTACGTACATGGAAGAAAATACCATTCGCATGTTCTATCTGATCATCATTTCCAGGGTCGGCCTAGTTTCAATTTTACGCCTGGACAATATTTAAAATTGGCTTTTACAAAACGCACAAAATTAATTATCCCCACGAAGAGAATAGCTTAAATAACATGAATGGCAATAAATGAAGGCCTTGTTCACGGACGCAAACCAGAAAGCGATTAGCGGGATTCAAGTCCATACGTCTTCTGATGGTTTGAACCTGAACTTGAATTTATATTTACTAAATATTAGGGATGTAAATTGTGTACGAGCGTCCGATGTCGAGCTCGTCCCAAAGTGATAAATTATCCAGTTCGTACCCGTTCGATTTTCATTCAAGGATGATAAAGTTTGTACAAAAATGTGTCCGTTCAAGGTTGTTCAATGTTTCTCTATCGTCCTACGTTATCCATCCATTGTTTGCCTTGTTCGATCAATGTCTAAATCTTAATCTCGTACGATCCCGTTCGTTCAACTTACCTATAGCACATGACATAAATACATATTTAACGGTCCAACCTCTTTACACCCCTATCAAATATTAACAACTAAAATAATTTATATAATTATTTATTTACAAAAGATATAAACATACACCAGACGTTACTTCCAACCAAAACTCAAACTCACTCCAATCACGTCCCAACTTTTAATCACGCATCAAAATTGTTCCCATCCTCCAAGTTATGAACATAATGAAAAGGGATTCAGTTCTTTGTTGCACTGCTGCTGATGGGTCACACTGGCAACTTGGACAAACGAATTAGCGGTTTCATTATTATTATAACGCAAGTGAATTACTGGTTAATTTAACATAACATTGTATAATGTTCTGTGCCGGTCCAAGCACAATGGTTGTCCCAGACAAAAAAAATGTATCGGTTGAACCTGGTTGCTCAAAACAAGTAGAAAATAAGCAATCGTTAGTTTGAACTATAAAAAATAGCATACAAACATATTTTATCAATCATAATATTAAACTATTTATTGTTGCCCCTACTGAATCGGTTGTCCTAGACGGTCTTCTTGTTCGTCTTGTCTTAGGGTCGGACTAGACAATGTTCGAAAAAGTATAGATCAACCCTTAAGAATGGACTTTAGACTATTATATAATGTTCAAAACAGAATAGGTTGCTCGGCTAACCGGACGAGAGTGGAACATTTGCGCGCAAAGAAGTTGCTTGAGCAAACGTAATCATTTTGATTTTCAGTAGGTTTGGTCCCACTACTAAGTTAAACTGGCCGGTAGTGCTAATTTAACCGGCTTTAAAACCGATCTGCCTACAGCGGCCTTCACAATAGTCGAAATATTATGCACCACCGATTTTCACCGTTGGTTCTAGATCCGTATATCCCGTGTCCAATTTCGCCGATCGAAGTAGCGAGATTCTAAATTGCTTTATGTTTAGTTTATAAGAAGAAACTGTTTATAAAATAATTTTGTTGGATTATTGATTTAACCAAACTATCATTGGATTATCGGTTTAACCGAACTATTTTAAATTTTCACTTTTTAATCTTATAATTGGTTGTATATTCAAAATCTAGAGCTATATTATTTACAATAAAGCATAGTTGATTAAAACACTCTAATTATGAACTTATATTTTCTTTTGAAAGCATATTAAACATCTAATAGTAAAATATAATAATTTCTTTGATTGTGGTTAAGCCTCCAAATCATATCATCCAAAATTAATTTAATTCAATTTAACTTTTATATATTTTTTGGTTTTAGGTATGTTTATCTTTTTCTTTTTTCTTTTTTTTTTTAAAAAAAACACTAAAGCTTACCAAACACTCATCATTTATATATATTGGGACTAAATTTTTTCTTTTTTCTATTTTTAAAAAAATAGAGACTAAATTTACATACTTATATGTACATGTACTTTTCTTATAACAACATCAAAAATAGGGACCTGTAACTCGTTTCTTGTTATATATTTACGCATTTTCATGTAGTCATATTGGGGATTAGACGGGGTGAATTGGTGTGACTGAAAAAACATGATTGCAAGTATGACGTGCATTCAGAGAGAATGGACTGATCTAAAGGGATGTTGCAGGATACTCATGCTCGACACCTTGAGAACAGTTCAAATTCTTTGGTTGCCAAAAGTTGAGTTTACGAGACTTGAAAAGATGATTATTGCGTTTCCTCTAGACATGCCTCTATAGGTACATGTGAGTGTAAGTAATACAATAATCCTGAGCTATAGTCTATTATTTAAATAATATTTGGGCGTATAATGATATTTTATTAGTTAAATTAATTTACTATATTATGTAATTACGATCAAAAGAGTTGTTAAGTGGTACAGGTATGAAGAATGTTGTTCTATGTAAAGGTCTAGTGCTTTGAATTCATTAAGGCAATCTTGGACACAAATTGAAGATATCTACACAAGTGTTTTCTTAAATGATTATTTGTAAAAATATGTATTTGTTGAACAACCCCCGATTTTAAGAGTCATGAATTTTCAAATCATATGTACAAGCTTGAAAGCAGATAAAGTCACAAGGAAGAAGTTGCAAAAGAATTTAGTTCTTGGAACAACAAGTTTGCTTTTTAGTCCGAATGACACTTTTTAGTGTAACTGAAAATGATAGTTACAACTATTATTCTGTGATTTACACTAAAAGTATCATTCGGTCTAAAAACCAAACTTCTTGTCTCTGAAACTAAATTTTTCTCTAACTTTTTCATTGAGCCTAAAATTCCCACTTGAAAATATATAATATAGGTTTAAACATGCTCCTATGGCTTGGTATGAATGTCTTTAACACCTGTCTTTTAGAAAAATGTTTTAAAACATGAACATTGACATTACTTTGTTTCTATTGCATAAGCATTATGAGTCTCTAGTTGTGCAAATCTATGTTAATGACATTAGTTATGATGCTACTAAGCCAAAGTTTGAAAAAGTCATACAAGATAAGTTCGTAAAGAGCTTTGGAGGAGAGTTGAAATATTTTTATGATTTCAAATCAAGCGAAGCGAATAGGGATTGTATATCTCACAAACAAAGTATGTGAAGGAGTTAACAAAAAGGTATGGAATTGAGAAGCAAAGGTATTTAGGACACATGAGTTCTCAAGCAAAGCTTGACAAAGATGAAAAAGGTACTACAGTTGATCAAAAGAAATATATAGGTATGATTGGTTACCTTTTAAATTTTATGCATCTAGACCCAAATGTTACCTGTTTGTTTGTATGTACAATTTCAAGCATATCCTATAGATTCTCATTTAATGACGATAATTTTATTATTATTTATTTTTTGTAAATATCCTTTGCTCACACAAATTTTTTGGATTATGGTATCCTTCATGTAGTAACTTTGGTTTAGCTGTTTATTCCAAAGTTATTAAGACAAACGTCTTGTGGGTAGGAAAAACACTAGTGGAACTTGTTTCTTTTTAGGACACCCATTAGTTTATCGATCAAGTTGAAAGCAAAAATGGTGTTGCATCATCTATTGAAATTATGACTCAAATGTATATTTAAAGAATATAAATTTTCTCTTATGTTGCACTAAAGAAAAGGTAAGAAATTGTTTAGATGGAAAATAATTATTTTGAAAGAAGGAGCCAATCAATCAATTTTCGTCAATTGATTAATGAAGGCATGTTATCAGAGACATATATATTGAAGGAAACTAGATTGGAATAAATATACTTTTTCCATAAAACTAGTAAATTGATTGAGCATTGATTTATTAACATAAATCAATTTCTTCAGCCCCAGATAAAAGCTTTTATATTAAAGCCTTTATATTAAAGCAGTCATTTGGACTGCCAATGGGTACTTGAAAATTTCAAAAATCCATTTACATCCGTATCTGAAAAATGGATAAATAACGTTATTCGAAAAAACGAGTGCAGACGCAGATACGAAGATATCCACATTCAAACATTATCCGTCCGGTTTTTTTAAGATTATAATTTAAATTATGTGTATTTTAGTACAATGAAGGATATTAATTTATTGTTTTATCAAGTTAGAAGTTCATATTGTACACACTAGATGCATATTAACTGCTCAAAGCTATATATTATCATCATATTTATTTATTTTTAAAACTTTAATAATTAATGGGATTGAAATAAGTTTATATTAAACTAAAATTTTTTATTTATGTTTCGTGATTTATCAATCATCGGCGGATATAATAATTATTCGATATCCGTCTGTATCTGCGAATGCAGATATTCGAAAATGATTAGGATATGGATAAGGATATGACACTTGTTCGTTTTGATACCAGAATTCAAGCCTTAGATAGAAGAAGAAAACATCGTAAAAGGCATGGGGAGAGGTCGCCGCTCCAGATTCGGGTGGAAGTATTTTCGTTCGGTAGAAGGAATGTCGAACCAAATATTTCATTCGGTGCTGATTTGGGAAGCTGAGGCTTCGTTCGGAGAAGAAGTAATATTTGGAGCGGTGTTGAAGAGGTGATTTCGTTCTGCGTTTGGAAGTGGAGCGATGTTGGTTTGGAGCGGTGAAGATGAAGACTGAACCAATTTTTTTTCTTCCGGTGATTTAGTGATGCCGAACGAGATCTCTTTCGGTATTTGGGCATGCCGGTCCAAATTAAAGTGGTGATGCCGGTCCAAATGCTGTGTGCCGAACCAAGTAGTGTCAGTCCAGAGTTTGAGTATTGTTTGCCGAACCAAATGATATTGAGCTGTGCCGGACCAGATTGTGATGTGTGCTACCGAACCAAATAGGGTATGCCGAACCAAACCTCAAGGCTGCTATATAGCAGCTACCCCTCATTTTTTCACTCTATAAATAGTGGAGCTTTTGGACAACAATGACAGCCATTCTAACTCTGCAGAATTTTATTTGTACTGTTAATTTTTCTTATGTATAGCCTCCAAAAGTGAATCAATCTTATAACTCTAATCTTTTAGTGATTAATAAAATTTCCTCTCCCCAAGTGGACGTACACCGCCTCGCGGTAGTGGAACCACTATAAATACCGGTGTTATTTTTTTGCATTGCATAGATCTGTGACCGTCTGTTCTGGTGTTTATCTCTATTTGTTTCGTCTCACTACAATCATGATCCAACCGTTTTTCGCTGTGTTGGGTTTTTTTATTCCTTTAAACTAATCATCTGAAGGGATTTTCCCCAACAGTCTGGTATCAGAGCTGTAAGGTTGATTGAGGTGTAACCGTCCGCAAATCCGTACCCCTTTGAGCCGACAATATTCTCTATCAATTCAACTCAAAGTGGACAGAAATACAAACCATTAGGGTTAAAAAAGAAAGAGGTAGAAGAAGAAATAGAAAACAACATCAGAATCTCATAATCGCAGCGGAACAAAATATAATATATAACAACAGATTTTCATACAAAAAACCTGTAACTGTTTAATATTTACAATCATTAGAATACACAATCATCACATCAAATCTGGACAGTTTAGTAACTTGTCCTTACACAGCGGAATACACAAATCTATGGAACTACGCCTTTTCATCCTGCTCGTCTCCTGAGCTTCACAGCATCCTATGCTGTATCTGTAATACTCGGTCTGACCCGAGTATTATAATAAAATAAGACCCGAGTCAGTCTGGAAAACCAGCGTGAGAAAACACAATCAATTGGATTATTAAAGTTTTTAAAAATCCTTTGAAATCAAAACCGTACAGGCGCTTATTGGAGATTGGATTCCATACAATGGCAAGGCTACTGGGGTACCGCCGTCACTGTACCTGGCCTAGATCAGTGTACCGAGGACCACTCCCGATCCCCTGCAACACAAGACCGGAGCTACCCCTTACTGGATAGTCCGAATAAGATCACCCCGCGGTTGGGATCAACAACCCCCCCTAAGCCTAGATCAAAAATGGACATCTAGACAGAGATGACCTTACCCTAATTGGGTGCTATCCACTTAGCCTTGCTGCACCTCCCCTGTTTTAGTCATTCCCGGTTGATGAGGCTTGAGGCTATGCGTTACCTTTTTTTAGAACACATTTCACTTAGAATGCTCATCGTCCTCCTAACGATGTTCTGATAGCATTGGTCCATACAAGTTACCCTGGGTCTGGACGAATCGAAACACCGTCTTCATCATCTTCACGGTCTTCATTCGCTACGTTCAAACCGGATCGAAGTGGTTTTTGGATAATTAATCCGATTCCGGTCTCTTCGAAACGATCAGCGCATTGGTCAATATTGATAGTCAGTTATTTAACTATCAAATTAAACAGTCATCCAACGAATTGTTTTCTTTCCACTGAGAAGCACCAAGTCCTTTAAAATTAGATTTTTAAAGAAGTTAAATCACTTTATCCAAAAATATACACTTAAAACATTTTAAAATATAAACTACTTAAAGCACTTTACTGAAAATACCAGTTATGAAATTTTATAATAATTTCCAAATAACCTAAGCCAAACTACTTTTTAAATAAAATTATTTATAAAATATAAATACTTAATGATTTTCTTTTAATCATAATGCCACTTTAAATCTTTTAAAAAAACAATTAACTTAATAAATATTTACCTTTAAAATTTTAAAACAGTTAAATAATAATTTCCTAAAAAACATTCTTTTTAAAACACTTTAGAACTTCTTAATTTATACTTAGAAATCTTTCTTTGAAAATACACTTAGCTTTTCAGGAAATTACACTTTCCATTCTAATATAACCGTCTAACCATTTATAAATCATTCTCGATTTATTTCCAGTTTAATTTACGTCCCAAACCCGTAAATTTATTTCCATACTTTTTAAAAATAAAACCGCTATTTATTTTTAAACAAATTACCCTTTCCTTATAAATTCCCACCATGAATTTGTACTTTCAAAATTATCCACTGATAAATATTTCCCTTTATTTATAAACCCCGCTTATAAATTCCATAATATCACCCTCTTTTAATCACTGTCACGAAACACTTAATCGATTTTAAAATCGATTCTCTAAATTAAATTCCCTTTAAAAATTCTTTTGGTGATTTACCCAAATTCATCCCAAAATCCATTTATTCCAGTTTTACTCCTTTATTATGATTTAAAACCTTATTAAATCTGAAATATCAATTTCATACTCTATTTCAAAATTCTCCTTTAATTTTCCCAACTCATTTAAAACTTAAATATCAAAATAAATCATTTGTACTTAAAATCAATATTTCTTATGTCCTTACCTTTAAAATCCTTTAATTTCCATATATTCAGGACTCTATTCTTTTCCATATTCCGGAATTTATTATATAGGATTTAAAAATCAACTATCTACTTTTCCCGTTCTTTTCTTTTTAAATTTATCCATCTTGACTATAAATTTCTTACTTTAGATTTTTCCCTTTTATTTCCCTTTAAAAATTCAATATTTATATTTTTAAAATGCCACAATATATCCAGCAATATATTAACATCAAATAAATAAATTTTCCAACATAATATCACAGTTATTCAACATTTCATAAAACTGAATATGAAAATAAATTCAACATTTTTGAGGAATCCAGCTGGATCCCTCCAACCTATTTCCCTGCATCCACAGATGTTAGTCAACAAATACAATACTAATCCCGCTTCAAAGCGGGATATCGCGGTATACAGGGTCTCATCGCTATATAATGCGGGAATATCAATCACTCCAACACACACACACACTACTCATCCAGACTGATAATAAATTATCAATCCAACCAATCAACCAATAATTTAAATTTAACAATTTAAATTCACCAGTAAATCCAATTTGAGTGAGATTAACTCACCTTTGATTTTTGTTTGCAGTCCGATCCAAATCGGCTTGTCTCCCTCCGATTTAAGACCTTGTATAAGCATTATACGTTTTATTAACATTTTAAATAATCGAAAAATTAATTACCATTTAATAATTTAATTAACTAACAATTTAATTTAAACTGATAATTTCCTTTTTTTTTCTTAAAATATTTTAGTAATTATAATAAATTATATAAGTTAACCGAACAATTTAATCACTAAATCCATTATTTTAAAATAAACCAGTAAATCTAAAATGTGTGTATATATTTTTATTTTTTATTTTTGAAACTTCATATATACTTATAAAATAGTCTATATAGATTTAAAAATCTATTTTTATATAAACTCTATAACATTTAAAATCTCTATGTTTTCTTTTCTTATATATTTTCTGTTTAAACTTTATATATATATATATATTATTTTTTTAAGTTAAGCTTGACATTACTGTAAAATCTTCTTCTTAACATATATATATATATATATATATTTATATATTAAAACAAAAATGTTTTACACTTCCCTGTAATATTTTTTTTCTTTTCTGTTCTATAGCGTTTATAACAAATATATATATTTTTCCTTTTCAGTGAATAACCCAACCAATAATTTATTTTATTGTAAATTTTTTTGATTAATGAAACATTAACCAACAAATTAATTTAAAAAGTTTTAAACTTACTTAACTACAATGTTTAAAATTAAATTTACCTCAATTCGCACTGGAACCCAACATCACGAGCTTCTGCTCGATATCCACAAAATCGCGACCCAGCTTCGAGATTCTGGCCATGAACTTGCTTCGACGCTCCGACCTCCGTCGCCACGACGCCGAAGAACTGCCCCTCTCCTTCCCCGCGTGCGCGTGAACGATTGCGCGCCACCCAATCGAACGCGACGCTCCCATCAGTCCCCACCGCGTGCTCGACCGAACCACACAGCTCCACCATGTTGCCTCGAAACCCAGCATCGAGCCTCACTGCGATGCATCCGATTCGATCTCCATAATATAATTTTTTTTAAATGAATCGATTTCGGTCGATTCGCTTTGAATCGATGCTGGGAGGGAAGTTTGGACTTAGGTTAGAAGGGGAATGGAAGTTTGCTCTGAAAGGTTCAGCCATTTCGTTTATATATTTTCGTTTTATCTCGTTTGAAATATGTGAACTTCGGCTGTCAACATAAAGAAGAGGGAGATACCTTGCGTAAATTTTTTGCCTTGCTACAATGACCACGAGATGAAAGCAAAAATGTCTGATGTGAAAAGTATTTCAGCTGATGGTTGACCAAAATATAAATAATTTTTTTTTATTAAATTCAAATTGTCTCGATAAATGCAACTCAAAATCTTGACCTCCTATCAAGGCGTGCCGCTAGGCGTTCATAATGTTATACCCTTATTCCGAACGCATTAGAAAAGATTTCGAATCCTAATTCGATTGTATGAAGAAGATAGCTTTTTGGACCCAACTATTATATTGAATTTTCGATATAGATTTCATCTTATCTATCGTACGATCACACGACAACTTCAAACATTACGAAATTTGAAATCCGATAATAAAACACTATTACAGATCCAATGAAAATGGTTTCGTCGAACTCCGAGACTGTGCCTTGGAAAACTATTTTTAAATATCAATGTAAACAATATATTTTTAAAACTCCACAAACCAGCTTTAAATTCAATTTTAACACTTTTACCATCTTCAGTATTATCAATATAAATTTTACAAGCCTTCAAATTATTTTTAACAAGCTTAAAACTCAAGATTCCATATTTCACCCAATTTTCAATTGTTTAATTCAATAATTAAATTATCCAATATATAGTGATATTTGAAATTCAAGTTAAAAATTAAGTTTTAAATATTTAAAATAAATTAAATATTCCAGTTTTAAATATCCAAAATTCCTGGTCGTTACATGAGGAGTGTTAGATGGCATGAGATGAATCGACTCTAGTTGTTGCAAGACCCTATACTAGAGGGATGTACACCGCGTCAGGATCACAATTGGCAATTGAGAAATGGAACGTGGATAAAGACTTAAAGAAGTGACAATGGAGGATGAATGCTGTTCCAATGAGGAATGAAGTCCGTCCAGTAGTGTTTGCTCCTGAGGAGTTAACAGCTGGCATCTTAGTTGCAGAAAGGAAGAAGATGGAGAAATGAGTGTTTACTACTTTACAACTAGCTATGGGAGAGAATGTTATCTCAGAGATTAACAGTGAGACCACCGATAGGGACATTTGGACCAAGCTAGAAAATCTCTACTTGAAGAAATCTCCGACTCACCGTCTGATATTACTAAAGATATTTTTCACCATGTGGATGAGAGATGGTACTTCAATGAAGGAACATCTTAATCTCTTTGATGATCTCGTGATGAAGATGAAAACTGTTGACTGAAGATGGATGAGGAGCAAATGACAATGGTTCTTTTGTGTTCTCTTCCGGAGCGATACATTGGTTTTACTAACAGCCTTATCTTCGCTAGAGACACATTGACAATGGAAGATGGAAGTCATGTCTTCTATCTAAGGGCTTGAAAGATCAGATGAAGGAGATAAGTGAAGGAAGTAGAGGTGGAAGTAATAGTCACAGCCTGTTTGTTGAAAGAGGTAGAGAAGATAAGAAGAATTGACACTCTAGAGGGCGTTCCAAGTCCAGGAAGCTCAATATTGGCAGGAGAGGAAAGTCTAAGGACTGGAAGTGCTTTATCTACAAGAAACCTGATCACTGGAAAAAGGATTGTCTAGATTTGAAGAAGAAGGAAGAAGACGGATCTTCATCATTTGTAGTGGAGAAGTCTATATCCGACGATGTGTTGTCTGCAGCAGTATCGAATGTCTCAGACCTTTGGGTGCTGGACTAGGGGGCATCTTTCCACATGACGCATAATAAGGATTACTCCAGTTCTTTCGTTGGACGAGAGGGAAGCTCTATTCTTATGGGTAATGATGCTAGCTGTAGAGTAATGGGTGAAGGTACAGTGTGGATCAGGATGTTTGACGAAGTGATACGCACTTCGACAGGTGTCTGGTATGTTTCAGGTCTTCGGAATCCTTAATTTCTTTAGGACAATTGTCATCTTTGGGATGCAAGGTAACTATCGAGAATGATAGTCTGAAGGTTTTGAGAGGTGCACTAGTTCTTATGAAAGGAGATGTGTTCCGAAATCTGTATTTGCTGAAAGAACCCCAGTTCTTGGAGAGTCGTGTATTGGAGTAGACAGTTCTCGTGCTTTAAATGCCACAAGGCTTTAGCATCTCAGGTTGGGTCATATTTTAGAGAAGCGCTTAGAGTTGCTTCGAAGACGGAAGATGATCAAAGGAGAAACCTTCGATAAGATGAACTTTTGCCAAGAGTGTGTGTTAGGCAAGCAAACTGAAGTATCTTTTGGAGTTGGACTCCATAGATCGAGGAGAGTACTTAAGTACATGCATACAAATGTCTTCGGACCGGTTTGCTACTCCTTCACTTGTAGGAGTAAAGTATTTTATCTCTTTCATTGATGACTTTTCTCGAAAAGTATGGGTGTATGTGATGAAGGCCAAATCAGAGAGTTTTGAGAAGTTCAAAGACTGGAAAGCGCTTGTTGAGAACCAATTTGGTTCTAGGTTGAATGAGCCGAGATGTGATAATGGCGGTGAATTTGTCTCTAGGGAGTTCCATGACTTTTGTAGACATCATGACATTCAGAGACATTTCACTACACCTGGTGATCCGCAATCCAATGAGGTTGCAGAAAATATGAACATGACTCTATTGGAGAAGACTTGTTGCTTGAGATTGACGGCGAGCTTGTCTAGAGGCTTTTGGGCCGAGTCATTATCAACTGCAGCGCATATCATAAATCGAATTTCGTGCTCAGCCGTAGATGGGAAGATTTCAGAGGAGAAGTGGAGAGGTAAAGCAGTGTATCTTAGTTACTTTCGAATTTTTGGTTGTCCTATGTACGTTCACCATACAGGTGATGACAAGTTGGATGCTAGAGCAAATAAGGGCATACTAATGGGATACACTGATGGTATCAAAGGGTATCGAATTTGGAACCCTGTTGATCAGAAGATTGTTCATTCCAGACATGTTACTTTTGATGAGTCTGCTATGTTCAATCCGAAGGAGAAGCTATCTACCACATCGGAAATTTCTGATAGGCTTAAGGAGATGGAAGAAGTTCCCGCGTTCCAGCCAAATAGTAGAGATGTTGTTGATGCTGTCAAGGAAAACGCAGTTGATGAAACATCACAGGGTAGTCCATAGGTACCTTCTAGTAGTGCCGGTGATGTGCATGAATCTAGAGGAAGTTCGGTTCAAGGTGGAGCTGAAAGAAGTGTAGGAGAAGTAGTATCTACCCGGTTCAGTCGTAGGACTATTAGGCCGCCCGAAAGGTATGGTGATTGACAGTTTGCGAACCTTAGCCTTGGTGATCAGTTTGACTATGCCCTACATGTGGTTCATGAGGAGCTGCTTGACCTTAATGAAGCTTTGAAGTCATGTGACAGTTTGAAGTGGATGTGCGCTATAGAAGAGGAGTTAAAGTCGTTGAAGAAGAACAAGACTTGGCATTTGGTACCATCTCCTCAAGGAAGCCGAGCCATAGGTTGCAAGTGGGTGTTCAAGGTGAAGGATGATGAGAGATACAAGGCTAGACTAGTTGTTAATGGGTTTTTACAAAGAAATGGATTGGAATATGATGAGATATTCTCTCCAGTAGTGAGACATACGTCCATCCGCATTTTGCTCACTATCGTTGCAGCTCATGACTTGGAGCTGGAGCAACTGGACGTGAAAATCGCTTTCTTGCACGGAGATTTGGATGAGACCATCCACATGAAGCAGCCAGAAAGATTTTTCGTAGATGAGAAATAAAATTAGGTTTGCAAATCGAAGAAGTCATTGTATGGACTTAATCAGTCGCCTAGACAATGGTACTAGAGGTTTGAATATTTTATGCTTTCACTTGGTTTTGATCATAGCATCAAAGACGCTCGTGTGTATTTCAAGCATTTAAAGAATGGTAGACGAGTGTACCTACTCTTGTACGTGGATGATATGTTGATTGTTTTCAAGGATAAGGCTGAAATCGATAGTTTAAAGCGAAAGCTAAAAGCGGAATTCAAAACGAATAACCTTGGAGAAGCAAAGAAAATTTTGGGTATGAAAATCCAAAGGGATAGAAAGCTAAGACATTTGAGCCCCACTCAAAAGAAGTACATTCAAAAGGTGCTTGCTCGATTTAGCATGAAAGGGGAAAAGACAATCAGCACACCCATGCCTTTGCACATATAGCTTTCTAGTAAAGGCTCTTCGATCTTGGAAAAGGACAAGGCTTATATGATGAAGGTCCCATATGTAATTGCAGTTGGTAGCTTGATGTATGCCATGGTCTGCACTAGGCCTGACATTGCACAGGCTATTGGATTGGTGAGTAGGTTCATGGCAAATCCAAGAAAGACGCATTGGGAAGCAGTGAAGTGTATTTTCAGATACCTTAGAGGAACTCCAAACCGTGGACTTGTTATAGAAGGCGGAGGAAGAGATTTCAGCTTGGTTTGATTTTGTGATTTCGACTATGCCGGTGATAGAGATCGAATGAAGTCAACCTCCGGATATTTGTTCACCATTGGTGGGACATCAATCAGTTAGAGAGGGTTGCAGACGATTGTGGCTTTGTCTACTTCAGAGGCAAAGCTCATAGTTGCGGTCGAAACAGCTAAGGAGGCGCTTTATTAGAGGCGACTGTTGTATGATTTGGGCTTCGTATATGAAGGCGTGGATGTGTAGTGTGACAGTCAG
Organism: Allium cepa; assembly: GCA_030765085.1. Taxonomy (NCBI): domain Eukaryota; kingdom Viridiplantae; phylum Streptophyta; class Magnoliopsida; order Asparagales; family Amaryllidaceae; genus Allium; species Allium cepa. The sequence goes on from CM060931.1 coordinate 39,827,900, forward strand.
AGTGCAATCCACTTAGCTGAAAATCTGGTGTTCAGCTCGAGGACGAAACATATTGAGGTGAGAGAGTCGTTTCTTATCTCTATGAGTGAAGCAAAACTAGTTCATCTTCAGAAGGTTCACACAAAAGAAAATGCAGCAGACATGTTTACCAAGTCGTTGTCTGTTGCTATTGCTCGGACTTTGATTCCCTTAATGAAGTGTTAGGTGCCATGGGGTGGCACGGGGGAGAGTTGAGATGGTTCATGTAGACGTTTGTTTTCATGGTGAAGATTGATAGGTTCTATATGAACTGGGTACTTCGAACACTTTATTGACGGGCGGTGACCTTGTCGGAGTTCGTTGAGAGTGTAAAGGGTGATGGCTTTGCCAAAGCTCATTGGGTTAATATCTATTGCTTGGGGCATAAAGGTGTAGATTGTTCTGGATGGCTTGTATGGAATTCAGTATCAAGGTGGAGATTGTTAGATTTGATACCTGGATTCAAGCCCTAGACGGAAGAAGAAAACATCTTAAAGGCATGAGAAGAAGTCGCCGCTCCAGATTCGGGTAGGAGTATTTTCATTCGGTAGAAGGGATGCTAAACCAAATATTTCATTCGGTGCTGATTTGGGAAGCTAGGGCTTTGTTTGGAGAAGAAGTAATATTTAGAGTGGTGTTGAAGTAGTGAGTTCATTCGGGGTTTGGAAATAGAGCGGCATTGGTTTGGAGCGGTAAAGATGAAGACCGAACCAAAATTTTCGTTCGGTGATTCGGTGATGCCGAACAAGATATCTCGTTCAGTATTTGGGCATGCCGGCCAAACTGAAGTGGCGATGCCGGTCCAAATGTTGTGTGCCGAACCAAGTAGTGCCGGTCCAGATTTTGAGTATTGTTTGTCGAACCAAATGATATTGAGCTATGCCAGACCAGATTATGATGTGTGCTACCGAACCAGATAGGGTATGCCGAACCAAACCTCATGGCTGCTGTATAACAGCTACCCTTTCTCATTTCTTCACTCTATAAATAGTGGAGCTTCTGGACAATAATAACAGTCATCCTAGAGAGATGAAACTCTGTAGAATTTTGTCTGTATTGTTAATTCTTCTTATGTATAGCCTCCAAAAGCGAATCAATCTTGTAACTCTAATTTTTCAGTGATTAATAAAATCTCCTCTCCCCAAGTAGATGTACATTGCCTCGCGGTAGTGGAACCAATATGAATACTGGTGTTATTTATTTTTTCTGCATTGCATAGATATGTGACTGTCTGTTCTGGTGTTTATCCCTGTTTGTTTCATCTCACTACAATCACGATCCAGTTTTTTCTGTTGCGTTGAGTTTTTTTTTTATTCCCTTTGACTGATCATCTGAAGAGATTTTTTCCAACAACACTAACTATATCTGAAAGTATCCGTTGACAGACTTAGTAGTCATTCATTAGAGATTTATCATATTCTTAAGTTCTTGTTCTTCTCTATTCTTGCATTAAACATCCATTAAAATAGGTATGTTAATCTTTTGTATTTCTCTCTAAACTTATTAATAATTATCACTCAAAGTGGATGTACACTATCATGTATATGGTGGAACCACTAAAAATCTTCATGTTCTATTTACTTTCTACACATTTCATTTTTGTCTGTTTTGATTGTGTATTGTTGAATTAAGTTTGATTATTCGACTTGTTTATTTTACTTCACCCATAGTCAATCCTACATAGGCTTCAGTTAAGATATAAAATAAATTGACAGTATAGACAATTTTTTCCTGGCAATTGATATCAAAGGTGTAAAGTTTGCTATTTGATAAAAGATGTTTGGTAGAATGACAAATTTTGGAGGATAAGAGTACATCAAAGGTTAATTCAGCTCCTTAAACGACGTGGAATTTTGGTCGCTAGATTTGAACATTTTGTTCATTTTAAATGTCGAATATGGATTACAATTTGATTTTGAAATAAAAAGATTTTGGTTAAGTTAATAAAATTAGTTAAATTTCAAATACGGGAATTTAATTGAAATTTGAATAATAATAATTTAATATTAGAATTGGAATAATCGGTGATTCTGAGTGTAAATAGATATAAAAATAGATTCTAAAATTTATCTTAAGTCTATTTAGATTTAAGTAATGATGTTGGACTTCTGGATGGAATCAAAGTCTATAAATTAAGATTTGGGATTTTATATTAATTTAATAATGAAATTTAATAATATAATAATGCAAATAATCAGATTTTGGTTCGAACTGATTCTGAATGATTTCTAATGTGAATATAAATTTTATACGAGTTATAATAGAGTTAATAAAATTTGAAAAGTGAAATTTTAAGCGATTTCGACGATTTTGAAAATCGCTCGAATTAATCGATGAGTTAAAATAGCCTTCCGGGGCACAGTCTCGGAATTTGAAGAAACCAGTTCTATTGGATCCGTAATAGTTAGTTATTATCGGATTTCAATTTTTGTAGCAATCGGAGTTGTCGTTTGACCCTGACAGCTCAAAACGCATAGAAACTATTTTAATCGATATAAATTAAAATTGATCGTTTATTTCCGTAACTCGCACATATGACCAAATTAGCCTCCGAAACACGTTCCATATTGTTCGGAATGTAGGTAAAACCTTAGAAATGCCTGTCTGCACGCGTCGTTAGGAGATCGTGTGAAAAAGTTGCTTTAAATGAATTTAATATTAAAATATTGTTTATATACGTATATATATACATTCACGTTTAAGCCAAACCCTTGCCTAATTTCAGAGCCGCCATCTTTTTCGTTTAATGGCCGAAATCAACCTATATTGTTCCTCAATTATCTCTTGATCCACTCAATAATTCCAAAAATTTTCAACTGCAAAGATGGAGAGCTCGTTGAGCACTTCGATTCGTGCGGTGGCGATCGTCTATCATTCACCAGAGAGAAGGCAGAGGGGCCACGTTCATCAGCATATCGCGCTCGTTTTTCACGTTGAGCCTAGCACCGAGCTTAGCTGCAACTTGAGTGATGGTAGAGGGAGCAGAGGACTTCGTTGCGGTGGTGGCCGATCGTGGCCTTGGTGATCGAGGATGCGGCGGTTTGCAACCCTAATGAAGCGGCTAGTGGGTTCTTCGATCTGGATATTGGCATGAGGAAGAAGGGGAGAGGACGGCCGTGATTTTGGCTTGTGGATCTAGCGGCCTGATTTTGGTTTGGGTAAAAATAAATTAAGCTAAAAAAGGAAATTGTTTTCTAAATTATACTAAATGTTTAAAATAACATATCTTTCACATACTGTATCGGAATTCAACGAAACAGGAAGCGTCGGAATCGCAGCGACGAGTACTATGCGGTGGAGAAATTCTAGAATTATTCGGAGCAAGTAAAAATTTAGGTTAAATCGAATGTCGTTCGATTTAATTTAAATTTTAACGCTCGTCGAAACCCAAGGTGAGTTATTCTCACTCACATCTGGATACTGGTAATTTAAATAGCTAATATTTAAATGGTTGATTGGTTGTTTAGCTGAATATGATAATTATTATCAAATTAAATTGATATTTATTTGTTGTGCTAATATCTGTGGATGCAAGGAAAGAGGTTGGAGGGATCCAACTGGATTCCTCACAAATAGAAATTTATTTATATTCTGTGATATATTGTTTTAGATCTTGTATGCTGTGCTCAATTTATCTACTGTGATAGATTGAATGGGAAATTAAATTGTGTTGTACTATGATTGGATGAATACAACTTGGGAATTTTAAATATAAATAAATAAATTGGATTTAAAGAAATTAAAGAAATTCTTAAGTAAAGAATTTAAAATGAATTAAATTTAAGTAATTGGTTGATAATTCAAAGTGTTTGAAATCGTGGTTTAAAAAGGGAGTTGAGAATTGTTAAAAATAATAGCGAGATTTATTTTTAAAGAATGGAAAGTCTGCTTTCTCCTGGAAATTTTATTTTGTTTTTAAGAAAGCTTTAAAATTATAAATTTGCAGTTTAAATATGTTTAGAATTTTTTAGAAAGAAATATTATTTTAAATTGTTTTTGAGTGAAAACAAATATTTGATTAAGTAATTATGGTATTTAATTATTTTTAGAAAGTAAAGTAGTATTAAGTTTTCAAAAGGGAATTACAATATAAATATTTGACTTAATAACCCTATTTTAAAAGTTAAATTTGACTTAAAGTACTTAGTAAACCTCTATATATTTCCTTAAGTATTATTCTCAATTAAATAATTTCTAAAAGCTTTATTTTAAATATTTTAAACATATATTTTGAAAATGATTTTCAGGAAATAACAATGTCTTTAAAAATAAAAGGAGTTTATTTTAAAGTATGGAAAGGAATTTTACGGGATGAATGTAAAATTGAATTGGGGTAAATCGTGTTGGATTGATAAAAAAGGAATTCTTTGGGTTATCCTAAACTGGAAGTGTATTTCCTTGAAAAACCAAGTATGCTTTTTAAGCCAATTTTTGAAAAGTTAGAAGTTGTATTAAAGAATGTTTTCAAGAAATTATTTAAGTTATAAGAATTTTTTTTTTAAAAAGTAAGCATTTATCAAATTAGATATCAAAGAAATTATTTTAATGATAAGTAGTATTATGCTTAAAAGAATATTTTTAACATTTATACTTTGTAAATGGTTCTATTTTCAAGATAATCAATTAAAGTTTTATTTGAAACTTGTATAGAGTTTCATAGCTTTATTTCAAGATCTAGTATGACTTAACTTTATTTTAAAGATAATAGTTTATATTTTATTAAGCAGTTTTATTTGATATATATTTTTAAAGGTATATATATTTAATTAAGTATGTAAGAAGTTTTAAATATAGATGTTTTAGTGTATTTTCAAGAATAAAGTATTTAAATTATTTTAAACCTTAAGTATGGGTACTTGGATGTTTTTAGAGGAAATAAGATTTGAGTATCTATTCCATGAGAAGAATTGGGTTTGAAAGGTGTTTTCAAAGGGATTTGAAAATGGAATTATATCTCGCAAAGATATTTTTGAGGAAAATAAATAATTGGGCAATTATTTATCGTGTGATGGATGTTTGTGAATATTAATTGATAGTTAAATCACCGACTATCAATATTGGACAAATGCGTTGATCGTTTCTAAGAGACCGGGATCGAGATTTATTTCTCGAAAACCACTTCGATCCAGTTTGTACGTTTTCGTGGGAAAAACGAGTTCGGAGTCGAAGATGGAGCAGTGAAGTGCAAGGGCTAGTCGCTACTAATCTTGAGGATATTTCCAAAATGGATGTAGTAGGAGTAGTGCCTTCGGTTCCGTTTGAACCGGGGACGGACTTGTATGGATGAATGCTTTCGGAATATCGTTAGGTGGCGATGGACATTCTAAGTGAAATGTGCTAAAAAGGTAACGCTTAGCCTCAAGCCTCATCAACCGGGAATGACTGAAAATCAGGTGTTATGTAGCAAGGCTTGGTGGGCAGCACCCATTTTTGGGTAAGGTCATTCCTGTCTAGATGTCCCTTTTTATTTCGGCTTAGTGGTGCGGTTGCTGATCCCAACCGTGGCGTGATCTTATTCGGGATTATCCAGTAGGGTATAATCCGGGCCTTGTGTTGCAGGGGATCGGGAGTGGTCCTCGGTACACTGATCTAGACCAGGTACTGTGACAGGTGGTACCCCAGTGCCTAGTCATTAGTTGGAAATCCATTCTCCCTACGTGCCTTTTACAAGTTTTGTTTGTATTACCCACTCTGTGGCTAGTAGCTAGAATTTAATAGATGTAACAATTTCGACTATTTTATAAGTATTTGTATATAGACCCTATTATAATATCAGAGGATTTTTATAAAAAGTGATTTAGCTATCGTAAGGTAAAAACCCGACATGTTTATTTGTGGCGTGGTCTTACGAGATGCTTTTGGTTTCAAAAGGATTTTTGAAACTTTAATAAGCATGGGTGTATTTTTATCATCTAGTATTGCAGACTGACTTGGGTGTTATTTCATTATAATGCTCGGGTCAGACCGAGTATTATATGTTCAGGATAGGATGCTATGGAGCATGAGAGGAGCTGGAGCCCAAGACGTATTATCCGTACTTGTATATATATATATCCGCTGCTGTGACTGTTTGATATTGTCAAATTGGTAATTATTGTTTGTTTGAGATACTCTGATGATATATTGTATAAAACAGAAATAGTTTTCATTTTGTGTAAAGATCTATTGTTGACTATTATATTTTATTCCGCTGCGATGGTTAGATTATGATATTGTGTTGTTCCTTCTTTCTTCTACCTTCTTTCTTTTTCCTCAACAATCTGTCTTTTCCGGCACTTGATCGTCGACATATCATACTGTGGAGTATTTTGTGTCGATTTTTGAGGGTCGAGAAGGGCGGGTCGTCACAGCTCCATTAGTTGCATTGTAAGTTAGGGATCACTATGCGGCATTCAGGTCCCAATTGAAAGTTGAGAAGAGGAGCGGAGACATGATTTTGAAAAACGACAATGAAAGATGAAGACCGTGTTTGTGACGACTTGGATTTTTAACCTCGGTTAATTAGGGTAATTAACTGATTTGAAATTATCGGAATATTAATTTTATAAGTCGAACGACTAAAATTCTGACAACTAAAATATCTAGACATATATAAATTGGTTTAAAAACTATATTAGATAATGGATTATAAATCTATGGATATGAAAATCTCATAGGAAATAAATAATAAACTCCACTATTTAAATTAAGAAAAATATATATAAATACATATAGATAATATATACAAAGCTGTATGATGCGAGATAATATACGTACATACATACATACATATATATGTATGTATATAGGTATGCAAATATTTGAATGTATGCCATATGAAATAATACATAGGAAGTTGCGTAAATGTGAATATTTGTATACGCATACCATGACAAAACATACATAGACAATGTACATTAAAGTATGTATATACTCAAGCCTGGGTAAAGAATTAAAATAAAATCATATGGTTAAGAATAGAATTAAGTGGCTAAGAGTTGTAGGTAACATAAGTGGAACTTATATAAGTGGATATGACAAGTACATATGTATATATATACAGGTGTATAAGATAAAACAAGACAAAATAATTTATATACATATGTATGGAATGTATATGTACTTAAGAATTAAGATATGTATGTAAACATACAAGGGGACATAGCATTTAATGCATATCCTCTCAAGCTCACAATACATCAAATCCGAGTATACAAAACCTTAAATCAAATTTTCATTTTCCAAAAAATCATACTAGATCAGGTTTTCTGACCAAAAGAAATTAGAAAAAATAATAAATAAAACAAGCTTGCTGTAGAATGCAGCCTACCTCTCTATATATGCCTCTACCTTCTTCATTATTCATTCATTCGAAATTAGTTAAGTATCAAAGATAAACATTTTTGCATTTTTCAACTTAAAATCAAATCCAAACAAAAGTCAACAAAGATCAAAGCGTGAATCAGTTGAAAAAGCAAGCATCATTTTTCCAAAAAAAAAAAAATTCTCTGTTCAAGAAAAAGGTGAGTAAAACTACATCCTTTTATACTGTAACATATTTTTGGTCATGGAATTTAAACACTGCTCTGTTCAAATGAGTGTAAACATTTTCTTCCTCTTGTTCATGAATGTGTATATCTCTGTGTATTTGGCCGTGGTTGATCTATGCCGAACATAGATGATTGTTGGATGTGTATACATATGCATATGACTGTTAACATGGGTAACATCCTCCTGAAACAAAAAAAGAGTCTCTGTCTATGATTATGGTTGAAAACAGTTGAATCCCAAACTTTGGAAATCTTTAACTAAATACCTGTTTTGTTTTAGTCTTTGTTTTCAAAACCAAAGTCATTAGTTTTCAAGTGTACGACATTTAAAAATTGGTTTCACTAAGTATTAATTGGTATAAAGGATGAAAGGTTCCATTTACAGTAAATAAACCCAAATTGGGAAGAATTCAGCATCTAAATTCATTCACTTCATTGTTGGATCGTAATCGTCCCCATAAACGAGGAATTTTGGTGGGGGTTTGGACATTTTAAATTGAGTATTTTGGAAGAGGGAGGGGATGAACGAAATTTGAGAGATTCGTCAAACTCCGACGAAATGATCGGTGTCGAGAGTCGAGAACTATCATGGAAGAGGTCCAGTGGTCGGGAAGTCCAGGAAAAATGGTGGAGTATTTTTTTGAGTTGTGTGGTGACTGGTCATGGACGAAGTAGGGTTTAACAGTGGAATTTTTGGGCTTCGGTCTGGCATCAATGGCGTTGGCGTAAGGCACAGGGCAGAGTGCGATACGAAGGGGGGTGGGAAAGCTAGTGGAGATAGTGGCACGTGTTCTGGCGAAGTGCGGTGGATGATGGTGGCTCGTGATGGTGGGACAAGGCGATGTGGGTGGACGTCGTTTCGTGCCAGGCTTGGTTCGAGGGTCGAATTCGAGCACGAATTTTAGTTTGGGTTTTCAGGTAGGGGAAACAGAGGTTAAGGGTCGGCGGCAAATTGTGTGGGCGGTTGGCGACTGGAATCGGCGGCCGGCGTTGATGTGCAGGTGCACGCACATGTGCACAGGTCTTAGGTGTGTCGATTTGGTAAGGAACTGGAATGAGAGAAGAGAAAGAGAAGTGGGTCGGGTATAGGCCGAAAGTGGGAAAGGAAAGGGGGAAAAAGGATAGGGAAATAAAAAACGGGAAAGCAAAGAAAAAGGAAAGAAAAATAAAAGGAAAATAAAAGAAGAGAGAAAAGAATAAAGGAAAAGGAAAAAAGAAAAAAAAATAGAGAAGTGGAAACATAAATAGGAAGGAAACAAAGAGGAAGGAATAGAATTTATAAATAATACATAAGGAAAACTCATATTTCCATTTTAATTCATAATGAAATGATATTTTATTATTTTAAAAAGATAATATAATGGTAATAAATTTATATTATTATTGACTTAAACTTATGGATGATGAATAGTAATTTATAATACTTATTGGTTTATTGGTAATTAAATTGGTATTAAATATAAGTAAATACGGTTAATCCAATGGGTGAAAAAAAACATGAGTAAATCATTGGATATTGATTATAGATCGTTAATTGGGCCAACAACCTATATCTCTGGTAAATTCTGTTGGATATTTATTTTCAAATTAAAATAATGAGATTAAAAAAATGATGCGTTTTATTTGAAAATAAAATCTGTAATAAGTTCCCATGATCGAGTATTTCCCTACATACGATAAATTGTTATTTTAAACAACCGATTTCCTTATATTTATTCTTTGAATTCGAAGAGACCGGGATCAGATATCTGCGATATCCGGAACCACTTCTATTAAATAAGAACTATAATCCTTTACGGATTGATTATAGAATCATATAGGCTGGAATTGAATAGAATTAGGCAAATCCGACCATTTAAATTAAGTAACGTTACTTAGATTTTATTTTAAAATATCAATGGATTATGTGTAATAAGTGTTTGGCTATAACAAGATAAGAACTCGTAGTGATGTACGAGTTACGTCGGTTTTTCAAAGAAGTTTTATAACTTAAGTATTTCATATTAGATGGGTTTGTTCATGCTGGTTTCCAGCCTGACTCAAGTGTTACTTTATTGTAATGCTTGGGTCAGACCGAGTATTATAAATTTTCAGGTTAGGACATTCTAAAGCTCAGGAGACGGGCTGGATGCCAGAGGCGTATTGATTATTTCCACTGTGTATCACAGACCGTATAGATGGCATTCAGGGACAGGTATTCATAACCGTCCAGATTTGTTGTACTCTAATATCATGCATGTATATTGACAGTTGCAGCTTTCCTGTATAAATACTGTTATTTTATATTATATTTTGTTCCGTTGCGATTGTTAGATTCTGTGCTGTTGTTTTCTGTTCCTTCTTCTACCTCTTTTTCTTCGTAACCCTAACAGTCTGGGATATTGGGCACTCGATTGCTCGACACTCTATACAGTGGACGTATTAGTGTCAATTTTCAAGGTCGAAAATTTTCGAGCCGTTACATTGGTATCAGAGCTGATGGTTAAGCTAGAACCTTGGCTCTGGTGGGGATTACTCATTAGAGATAGGGTCAGTAGTACCCTAGAATGTGTTGAGTGTATTATATGAGAGCGTACTTATTATTTTCTTATATAATGATTTTAAAAACGGTTTTAAAAATGATTTTGATATAAGCTTACATTTTGATATATAAAGAAGTAATTTTTCTAATTATTATATATATTAAAGTAATTGGTTGTTGTTATTTACAATTAAATAAGACCATAAGTTTTGAGTGGTAAAGCAGATATAACCAAATAGAAATTTAGGTAAGGATTAACTTTGTAAATAAGCTAAGTAATAATGGATTCAAACCTGAATTTAAATCCTAGAAATTCAAGAGAAATTTCAAAGTGTTTGAAAATAGGTTACCCTGAATTATATTTTTCTAGAAATTATTATAGAATATATGGGTTCTAGTTATGATATTGGTTATTGGGTCTTTCTAAAGGGATGTTTATTTTTAAAAATAAACAATGATGAAGCAGATTGAAATGAATTTTAATCATGAAGTTTTAAAATCTAAGTCCATAAAATTCTGGGAATTGTTTCAAAGTGTCGAAAGAAATAATAATTAATATTATTCAGGATATTTTTGAATGTAGAAATCTAGTTTAAAAGAAAAGTTGTTGAAGGCGAAATTGTTTTGAATTAAAAACCAAGAATGGTTTAAAATTGAAAATTTGACTTGGTGTGTAAATGAAATAAATATGTGTATATATGGATATACATAATATCAAAGTTGATTTGAAATAAAACGGATTTTGAATTTTGGAAAAAAAATATAATTAAAATGAACTAGATTATCACATTAATGGATTGGGAATATATATATATATATATATATGTATGTATATTCAAAAAATAAAAAAGTTGAAACTTCAACTAATCGAAGTCTAAATTATAGGTTAGGAAGTCCCACTAGAATCCAGTCCAAGACTAAGTAATGGCTAAAAGTGAAGAATGAAGGGCAGAGACGTAGGGAGCGGAGAGCAACTGCATGTAAGGAACGAGAAGAAGCAATACCGGAGTATGAGAAACGGGTTAAGGAAAGGGCTGGACCAGGGCCTTATGATAATGTCACATTCTACAGATGTTACGATAAGCGTCATTACGCGGCTAAGTGCAGTAAAATAAGAAAGGAATTGAATGGTACATTCCAATGGGTTCGCTCTGAGATCTTATGCTTTAAGTGTCATAAGAAAGGAAATTTCCTAAACCATTGCCTTAAAGTGAGGAAAGGGAAGCGTAAACCAATAGTACCAGTCGACAAGTTGACTATTTTCTATCATTGTAAGATGACGGGACACTTCGCTAGGAATTGTCCCAAGAGACGGAAGAAAACTAAGGTTATGGAACGTCCTGCGGGAGACGTGAAGGTTATCCAGATTGATGGGAGGGTCGAAACCTTTTGTGGTAAATGCAATAAGTGGGGGCACCCTGTTGAAAAGTGCATGTACGGGCTTTGCCCATTGGAAGGAAGTCTATAAGGAGGTTCTTGTAAAGAATGCTAGGACTCTGTTCTTTTCTAGACCCCTAGTTAATGGTGAAGACGTCTTGATTTATGACTTTTGTAAGGCTTTCATTATGGATGTAATGTTTGAAACTACTAGTATGTAGTCTATCGATGTGTGGAATATTTTGTAGTTGTGCGATCTCATATAAAATCCTTTTTATTTATTTAAAGGAAAATTTATAATTGCTTAATTATTAATGTAGGAACTGAACTAATTGGGATTGCAATCGAAGTTGAATAAGTTTAAATTCAAATTGAAAATTGATTTGAATTAGTTGGAATGGGAATCGAAGTTAATCCGACTTGAATTGGAATTGAATCAATTTAAATGGAAGGGGAAGTTGAAAATTTATTAAATTGAGATGGAGATTGAACCAGCTTGACTCTGAACTATTTTGAAAATTGATTAACTTGAGATGGAGATTGAACCAGCTTGACTCTGAACTATTGTGAAGTGAAAGTGAAATAATATGTCTTGAGGAAATATGATGATTGAATAAAAGAATGGATAGTACTATAATTGAAAACACACTTTATAAAGAGTAAGTAATGTGGCAAATAACTTTATAAAGGAAATCGAACTTGAATATTTGATTTGGCATAAATAAAATTATATATATTTTTTATATATGGTAAACTCCCCTTGTTGAATCTATAACCAGAAGAAATTATGTTGGAAGTATAAAGTGGAATTTATATAAGTGTGAAGCGATCCGGAAATTATTCAAGTTGAAAGAATAAACATATATATAAGAATGATTTTATGAGAATGGAACGGAAAGGGTTTTTGGAACTCATGGATTTTTAAAGGCTTTGATTTTGGTAAAAATCAATTTTGGGAATTTGGAAAGCCAAGTTTGAGAATTATCGATTTTGAGATATTGATTTTGAAGTTTATATATGATACATATAAAGAGTATGTTTTGAAAAATACTATATGTGTATAGTATTAAATGTTTTGAGAATGCTATGGGGAAAAAGGCGCTCCCATTTAGAGTTAAAACTTATAGTAGGAGATCCACCGGGTGGTTTTGCCTTGAGCCCTAAGGGGGGTTCTAAATTTTGATCTCAGAGGACGTCCGGACTAAAGTGTAGTTCCTGTGGATTGTGATTGGGGTAGCGAAAGTCGAGGGCACTGATGCCTACAGAGACATTGGGGTATGTTGTGACGGCAGTGTAGCTCTGGTGTAACTGTGATCTACTGCGTTTCTATAGCATAAGTCGAGGGGCAGCGATTGCCTAAAATCTACGTTTGATTTTGCTGGGAGGGCGACGTAACATCGGTAGATTGCGATCTATGTGGTCCATAGCTAAAGTCTTGTGGCAATGAGTGCCTACAGGCTACATTGGGACTCGACTGATGTAGTCTGCGATCTATGTGGTGAAGTTTCATTTGGCAGTGAAATTCGTGGGCGATGATGCCTACAGTTACATGTTTTTTGCTGCGATAGCAACGTAACCCTGGATGTAGTTGCGATCTGTGGCGGTTCCATGGTGAAATCGAGGGGTGCGGATCCCTACAGTTTTCTATGGTTTCGCCGGGATGGCGACGTAATCATCGGGCTAACTGTGACCCACGGAGGGGGTGATGATTTCCAGGGTATTCTCACAAGTCTTTTTTCAAGTATTTTCACTGGGTGTTGTAAACGAATTTGCTAAGTACTTATAGATTTTCAGTCCTGCGCCTGATCAACGTTTGACTGAATTTCTATGAGACATCGAGTTATAAAAAGTATTTTTATAAAACCATTTTGGTAATATTATGTAAATTTTAAAGTGTTTTAAAATTTTAAAATAAAAGAGTTATAAATGTTTAAAGAATAATTTAATTAATAATTGACATCAAAAATTAAAAATTCTCGCTTCGTTCTTTTTCGAGGACGAAAAGTTCTTAAGGGGGAGGAATGCGACGATCCGGATTTTTAACCTCGGTTAATTCGGGTAATTAACTGGTTTGAAATTATCAGAATATTTATTTTATAAGTCGAACGAATAAAATTCCGACAATTAAAATATCTGGACATATTATAAATCTCTGGATATGAAAATCTCATAGGAAATAAATAATAAACTCCACTATTTAAATTAATAAAAAATACATATAAATACATGTTGATAATATATACAAAGCTCTATGATGCAAGATAATATATATATATATATATATATATATATATATATGTATGTATGTATGTACATAGGTATGCAAGTATTTCCATATGAAATAATAAATAGGAAGTTGCATAAATGTGAATATGTATGTACATACCATGGCAAAATATACATAGACAATGTACATTGAAGTATGTATATACTCAAGCCTTGGTAAAGAATGAAAATAAAAGCATATGGTTAAGAATAGAAATAAGTGGCTAAGAGTTGTTGTAGATAACATAAGTGGAACTTATACAAGTGGCTATGACAAGTACATATGTGTGTGTGTGTGTGTGTGTGTGTTTATATATATATATATATATATATATATATATATATATATACAGGTGTATAAGACAAAACTAGGCAAAATAATTTGTATACATATGTATGGAATGTATATGTACTTTAGAATTAAGATATGTATGTAAACATACAAGGGGACATAACATTTAATACATATCTTCTCAAGCTCACAATACATCAAATCCAAGTATACAAAACCTTAAATCAAACTAAATTTTCATTTTTCAAAAAAAAAAAAATCAAACCAGGTCAGGTTTGCTGACCAAAAGAAATTAGAAAAAATAATAAATAAAACAAGCTTGGTGTAGAATGCAGCATACCTCTCTATATATGCCTCTACCTTCTTCATTCTTCATTCATTCGAAAATAGTTAAGTATCAAAGATAAACATTTTTTCATTTTTCAACTTAAAATCAAATCCAAACAAAACTCAACAAAGATCAAAGCCTGAAGCAGTTGGAAAAGCAAGCAACATTTTTCAAAAAAAAAAAAAAAACAATTCCTTGTTCAAGAAAAAGGTGAGTAAAACTACATCCTTTTATACTGTAACATATTTTTGGTTATGTAATTTAAACACTGCTCTGTTCAAATGAGAGTAAACATTTTCTTCCTCTTGTTCATAACTGTGTATATCTCTGTGTATTTGGCTGTGGTTGATCTATGCAGAATATAAATGATTGTTGGATGTGTATACATATGCATATGATTGTTAATATGGGTAACATCCTCCTGAAACAAAAAAAGAGAGTCTCTATCTACGCTTATGGTTGAAAACAGTTGAATCCCAAACTTTGGAAATCTTTAACTAAATACCTATTTTGTTTTAGGCTTTGTTTTCAAAACCAAAGTCGTTAGTTTTCAAGTGTACGACATTTAAAAGTTGGTTTCACTAAGTATTAATTGGTATAAAGGATGAAAGGTTTCATTTACAGTAAATAAACCCAAATTGGGAAGAATTCAAGCATCTAAATTCATTCACTTCACTGTAGGATTGTAATCATCCCCAAAAACGAGGAATTTTGGTGGGGGTTTGGACATTTTAAATTGAGTATTTTGGGAGAGGGAGGGGATGAACGAAATTTGAAAGATTCGTCAAATTCCGACGAAACGATCGGTGTCGAGAGTCAAGAACTTGCATGGATGAGGTCCAGTGGTCGGGAAGTCCAGGAAAAATGGTAGAGTATTTTTTTGAGGTGTGCGGTGAATGGTCATGGACGAAGTAGGGTTTAGCAGTGGAATTTTTGGGCTTCGGTTCGGCATCAGCGGCGTCGGCATAAGGCACAGGGAGGAGTGCGGTACTGGGGAGGGGGAGGGGGGAAGGGGGAAGCTAGTGGAGATGGTGGCGCATGTTCTGGCGAAGTGCGGTGGATGATGGTGGCTCGTGGTGGCGGGATGAGGTGGGTGGATGTCGTTTCGTGCCAGGCTTGGTTCGAGGGTCGTATTCGAGCACAAATTTACTTTGGGTTTTCAGGTAGGGGAAACGGAGGTTAAGGGTCGACGACAAATTGTGTGGGCGTTCGGCGATTGCCATTGGCGGCCAGCGTTGATGTGCAGGTGCACGCACATGTGCACAAATCTCCGGTGTGTTGATTTGGTAAGGAACTGGAATAAGAGAAGAGAAGTGGGCCGGGTATAGGCCGAAAGTGGGAAAGGAAAGGGGGAAAAAGGATAGGGAAATAGAAAAAAAGAGAAAGTAAAGAAAAAGGAAAGAAAAATAAAAGAAGAGAGAAAAAATAAAGGAAAAGAAATAAAAAGAAAAAAGAAAAAAATAGAGAAGTGGAAACGGAAATAGGAAGGAAAAAAAATAGAGGAAGGAATAGAATTTATAAATTATACGTAAGGAAAACTCATATTTCCATTTTAATTCAAAATGAAATGATATTTTATTATTTTAAAGAGATAATATAATGGTAATAAATTATTATAATTATTGACTTAAACTTATGGATGATGAATAGTAATTTATAACACTTATTGGTTAATTTGTAATTAAATTGGTATTAAATATAAGTAAATACGGTTAATTCGGTGGGTAAAAAAAACATGAGTAAATCATTGGATATTGATCATAGATCGTTAATTGGGCCAACAATCTATATCTTTGCAAAATTCTGTGGGGTATTTATTTTCAAATTAAAATAATGAGATTAAAACAATGATGCATTTTATTTGAAAATAAAATCTGTAATAAGTTCCATAATTGAGTATTGTCTCCACATACAATAAATTGTTATTTTAGGCAACTGACTTCCTTATATTTATCTTTGGATTTGAAGAGACCGTGATCGGATATCAGCGATATCCGGAACCACTTCGATTAAATAAGAACTATAAACCCTTAAGGATTGATTATAGAATCGTATAGGCTGGAATTGAATAAAATTGGGCAAATCTGACCATTTAAATTAAGTAACGGTACTTAGATATTATTTTAAAATATTAATGGATTATGTGTAATAAGTGTTTGGTTATAACAAGATAAGAACTGTAGTGATGTACGAGTTACCATGGTTTTTCAAAGAAGTTTTATAACTTAAGTATTTCATATTAGATGGGTTTATTCACGCTGGTTTCCAGCCTAACTCAAGTGTTACTTTATTGTAATGCTCAGGTCAGACCGAGTATTACAGATTTTCAAGTTAGGACATTCTAGAGCTCAGGAGACAGGCTGGATGGCAGAGACGTATTGATTATTTCCACTATGTATCACAGACCGTATATATGGCATTCGGAGATAGGTTTTCATAACTGTCCAAATTTGTTGTACTCTAATATCTTGTATGTATATTGACAGTTACAGCTTTCCTGTATAAATACTGTTATTTTATATTATATTTTGTTCCGCTGCGACTGTGAGATTCCGTGCTGTTGTTTTCTGTTCCTTCTTCTACCTCTTTTCTTCATAACCCTAACAGTCTGGGATTTTCGGCAATCGATTGCTCGGCACTCTATACAGTGGACGTATTAGTGTCGATTTTTTAGGTCGAAAATTTTCGGGCCGCTACAACGTTAAGAAGAAATCGTGTTCATCATTGGTATTTGAGGTCGATAAGTTATCTGTAGACATTTTAGCTGTAACGACCCGCTATTTTGGACCATTCACATCCGCACATGTCGAATTTGAATAATTCAAAATACCGAATTGTTAATTTTAATTTGGAAAAACTCAGATATACAGTAAATAAATAATCACAGAATCACAGACATAGTAATAATATGCAGCGGAAGCAAAAGATAGTAGTTCACGAAGCTACTATATAAATAACAGAGTTAAACAAGTTACAACAGAAATCTCGAATACAATAGTCAAATACAAGAGTCAGAATACATCACTGGAATCAACTGAATATCTGAAAGCTGGATAGATAGCTAGATCTCCAAGCGAAGCTCCAACTCCAAAGGTGAGTCTCGAATACTGGTACACTCAGTCTGATCCGAGCGTAAAGCAAAACAAAAAAAACTTGAGTCAGGATTAACATTCTTATATCAATAAATCCAACTCGAGTGAAATAACAATTGAAATACAAGTAACTCAAAGGATGTTGGAATAACCATCCTTTAAAGATCCGTTAAACTATCTACTATGTAGTAGTGTACGCTAAATAGATAATGTCTATCAGTAATATAAAATATTAAAATAGTGTTAAGGCGTTACCATTATACCCCTTAACACATTTTATATAAGCATTATAGACTATACGGCACTGTAAACACCACCGTAAACTGGTGGGATATCATGGAGTATTCCATAGATATAACACAAAACAAATTCATTGTGGTCGCGTATATAGGGATACAAGTATGACAAGACACATGATGCAATACCCAAGGTAGTGAAGCTACCGTTTGCCTGATCCGAACTGGCGAGAACGCATCGCCGCAGCGATCGCAACACCGCGAAACAACACTCCCAAAAGTCCGAGGGTGCACCAATCAATAACAAGTAATGAGTAGTTTTCAAAGAAGTGTGTTCGCTCGAGGTGGCTAACCCCATTTGGCCCGGCATGGCTCTTGTTTTAGTCATTTCCAATATGACACAAGTGTCAAGGCTATCCATTATCGTTCTCTTTCTTCAGTCATCACGCACATCATTCCATCCACTTCATTCTGGATCACACTCCGCGTATAGTTATTAAAGTGGTTTTCGGTTTAGACAAAGAGTATGTCCATAACCGATTCCGGTCTCTTTAATAACTTTCGTAATTATTATAAACGATTGGCCGTTTAATAAATTTTAGACCAAATCAAATTAAATTTCAGTTAGAATTTGTAAATTAACATTTCATTTGTCTTCCTAAATCAATTTCCATAGTTCATGTTTCTAAATTTCCGAATTACTATTTCAAAATCTTATAATTCAATTTCAATTTTATTTAAACAATTCAAATATTGATTCATGTTCGTATATACTTTTCATCCCGTATCATTTAAATAAACTCAATTTAAGATTTAAATCAATTTTAAATTCATTTATCGATTTCATTCAATATTAGTTAAGTAAATTTATCATTCAAACAATTTCTATTTAATTTCCAATTTATTAAATCAATTATTTAAGTTCAACTTCATTATATCAAAACTTCAAATTGAATTCAATTAGATTCGTCAATCAAGTTCTTCAAATTACAAGTCTTATATCTATTCTAATAAATCACGTTTTGTTTCTTGTTAAAGAAATTACACTTCACTTATTTATTTACTTGGTTACAAATTCCAAAACTCAATTAATAAAGAACTAAATTTCACATATTCAAGAAGTTCAATTTCACTTATTAACTTACTTAATTTTTTTCCAAAACCTAATAAATAAAGAAACCCAATTTCTTTTATTAACAAAGTTCAAATTCCCTTAATCAAAAGTTCAATTCCTCTTATCAGAGAATTCAAATTTTATTTAATTATCAAATAATTCAATCCTATTCAATTATTAAATAATTTCAAACTTAATTACTAAATAATTTCAAAACTTAATTATTAAATAATTTCAATCTTAATTATTGAATAATTTCAACTTAATTATTAAATAATTTCAAACTTAATTCAATGTATAATTCCAAATTTTATTGTCAAGTAATTTATTATAGAACAACGTTAACAACTACTATGTTAATATTTTGTTTCAAATATTAAAAATTAACATTTTCCTTTCATTAAATTCAAATTCCAATTTCTTTTCAAAATTTATTATTTATTCAAATAAAATTTTCATTTTATCAAATTATTGACCAATCGGTTTTTATTTAATTCTCTATCCTAGGTCAAATTCATTTGGGTATTTATCATTTCATCCCGATTCCATTTCAGTTCAAAATCAAGCATAACAAAGGGAACTTGTAGTGTGATAACTGGGATGGTGTCAAAGTAAATAAACGAGCAATAAAAACAATCAAAACAATCCAATAATTAATTTAAATAATCCTGAAATAATCGTATTAATTTACATTGTTTTTTTTGCAAGGCAAGCGGGGTTATCTGGTCCCCTACCAGATTATTGATAAAAGAAAAAGAGAAATGATAATGAACATGCTCATTATCACCATAATAACAGAAAAAACACAGCAAAACCACACAATGGCAAGCAAAGAAACAAACAAACAAAGATACAGGACAAGAAGATGGAGATGAAAGGAAAAAAGAAAAGAAAAAACACATAAGCAAAAGCTAGAACTACCGATCAGGCGGATGACAATTGAATTCATACTGACTATCCCTCATACCAAATATGATGACATGCTTTAGGTATTCCCATAGTTGGCTCATACTCCTGCTCTTATTTTCAAAACATCGAAGATTTCTTTCATCCCATACCAGTTTCAAGTATTTCTTTAGGTAAAAGAAGTAAACAATTCTATCATGCTTCTTCCACTTAGTAGACTTACATATCAGATCCCACTCCACAGTAGACAGCCCATGATCATGATTAGGGTTTATTCTTTTTTTTTTTTTTTTTTTTGCAAAGCAAGCCGGTTTTATAGTGGACCGTCCACTATTTATTACGTAAGTAATAAAGTTGAAGTACAGGAGTAAGGTAAAGCACCTTAACTACTAAGAGATAAAACAGAAAATACAGCACAGGTACGAGACAAATATGTCACCGTAACTAAAACTAGGAAGAAGAAAAAAAAAACTAGCACTCCTCCGAAGAGGAAGATATCACATCAGATCCATCCACCAGAGAAGCGACTAGAGGAATGGATCCACAAAAACCAGCAAAAGGTCGGAAAAGAAGAGCAAGACGTGGATTATAACCCATAGCATCAGAGGAGTAGATAAAAGAACGATCCCAGGTAATATCAGCTAGCATCGCAGAATTCGAACTTGCATATAACCCATCCAAATCAAGAACTAAGGAATCACCTGAAGGTTTGTAGCGAAGGCAACGAAGGTCCTGCTGATCATCAGAAACAAACCGGAAGAAAGATCCATTGACCGGGTTAAATCTCATATCAGAGATGGGATCAATCCAACACCCCTCGGGCTCATCCCAAGCGACAGGCAACGGCGTCGAACCAGGATCAGGAACAACAACCACAGAATCAGGCCTAACCATCGGCGACGGAGGCAAGTCAGCAGATGGAACAGCCGATGAAGGGGAAATCAGAGAACCAGGGGATGTAGCCTTGGGGACCCAAATCCTACGAGGGGGGCGAGGCAAAGGGATCTTCGGAGCATCCGCGACGGCTTCCGAATGCAAGCAGGCAGTAGCCAGGTGGCCAAAGGAGTGACATGATGAACAGATTTCCGGAACCCAACCGTAGCGAACACGAACTACCTCAACATGACCAACAGCTAGTTGGACAGAAATAGAGGATGGGAGAGGCTTGAAAGGGGATATTTCAATAAGAGCCTTAGCATACATCAACTTATCACGAGCCACTGTGTTTGAGTCAAAACATTTTAATTTTCCAACGTTACAGGCTAGCCAATTCAGACCAATAAGCGGTTGAAGAGCAGAGGGAATCTGAGAGAAAAATACCCACACGGGGATAGTAAGAACTTGTTCACGTGCACTTGCCACAGTTGGGGTCCAAGGAGTAACAATGAAAGGCCTACCATCAAAGAATGAGGGCTCAGCGTCAAGAGCAATCCGACGATCCTCAAGAGAGGAAAACTTAAGATAGTACATGGAGTCAATCAGCTTCACATCCAAATTACCACGAAGCTTCCATGCCCTCCGAAGAGCTAAAGTCACATTTTTTATTCGGTAAGTAGATTCAAGAAAGAAACCTACTAAATGATCAGCCCAAAAATCCACACCGGCTTGCAAAACAGAAGGGGGAGGGATCATTACTCCATTTACTTCGACCATTTCAAAATCAATCGGAATGTAGTTACCCGCATTCCGAGGCAAGGACGAGAATAGGGAAGACCAAGTTTTGGAGTTCGGCATCGAAGGCGGAGTTGGACCAGGGCGCTCCAGAACGGGACGGGAGCCAATAGAGGCAGCTGGAAAAGAAACATCAGTGCCAGCCAAACTGGGAATTGGAACAGATTTCGTTGGGGCATTATCACAAGCACCAAGTGTGCACTGACCAGAACATTGATTGCCAGCCGATTCTCTCCCCAGAAAACACTCAGGCAAACTAACATTACCCCCATCATCATTCACAACATTCACTATCAGCTTCTCCACATCACAAACTGGGCCGTGGTTACTTACATTGTCACCGTTATTAGGACGAGGCTCACGAACTGTAAAATCACAGTCGACAGGGGTAACACAACCATTAGTACCTGAACCAACGAAACCTGCCTGACTATTCACATTCACATCAGACCCAGATCTTCCACCGCAAGCAAGGGGAGGTAACGACAGCAAAGTGGACGCAGCCTTATTCACAACATCTAGAACCGATGGACTGACTGGCGAAGAATTCGCAACTAAAGCCGGACCAGATGAAGGGAGAGGAGGGAAATCAGCAATGGACAGGTTTGGAGGCATGAGGCTATCGGTGAGGGACGACTGGACTTTGAACACGCGGCCAGATCTGGTAGAAGAGGGGGAAGAGCGTAGCGATAAAGAGGGGGGAAGCGAAGTAGAGTCAGGCATGGAGTGAGGAGTCAGGCATGGAGTGAGGAGTCAGGCATGGAGTGAGGAGTCAGGCATGATTAGGGTTTATTCTTCCTACCACTCTTTTCCACAAGTCCAATAGAACAATGCATTCAAAGAAAAGATGCTCAAGAGATTCATTCTGTAACTTGCAGAAAACACAAAGAGGGTCAACATTCAATCCATAACTCATAAGTTTACTCTTGGTCAGAAGAGCATTAACCGTAATCTTCCACATCAGTAAGTTCTCCCTGGCAGGAGAGACACTTGTCCATAAAACCTTATGCCAAACTAAATTAGGGCAACCAGAACCATTTGCTAGTACATCATAAGCAACATGAATTGAGTGTTTCTTACCATTCCAAAGAAGAATGTCATCTGGAGCAGTAGGATAAATGATATTTTGATAATTCTTCCAAACAGAATTTATTTCTTGGTTACGGGTGTAAGGCAACACAAGCAAACTGTTATCCCACCTTTTGGTCAAGGCTGGAATATCAACAAACTGGCAAGGAATGATGGATATCAGGATTGTAGTTCAATTGGAATCAAGGCCGCAATCGATGTCGTCAAAATTTGGTTGAACTCCGATCGGAACGGAATCGATTGGAAATGATGATGAGGATTAGGAGAGGCTACGTTTCAAGTTTCAGGTTAATCAGAGTTCGCATGGAGGAGATATGGATGGATTACGGTGTGCAGTGAATGGTTCGTATCGATGCACTTCGCATCGATCAGAATATGATGGTTCAAATCGATGCACTTTGTATCGATCAGGATGGGAGGATTTCGTATCGATACCGTTCGTATCAATACACTTCGTATCAATCGGCATGGACAAGATTCGGTTATTTCGTATCGATCGGAAGAGAAGGTTAGGCGGACTTCGACTCAATGACAACATAGGTCTCCTTCGTATTCATAGGTGCACAGGGGTTGGTTCGTATCGATACAGTTCGTATCGCTCAAGAGGAAATGTAGGAGTTTACTTCGAATCGATGCACTTCGCGTCGTTGTGGAATAATGGGACGGCTGCGCATAAGTCCTTCGTATCGATTAGCGTTGGATCGATACGAAAAGGAAGTAGCAGTTTTGGGATTCTGGATTCGTACCTATCAATACGAGGAGGGCGTTCGAGAAGGATACACAGGGAGTCGGCTTCATGGATTCGAAGGACTTAGGGACAATGTTCGTATCTATTCGAAACGATCGATACGAAGGAAGTGGACAGAACGATACGAACAGAATGGATACGAACTGAGGTGCAAAGCATGATTAAGCACGTGAAGTATGCGCAATTCAAGGAAAGAAACGTTCAACACGGCGACAAAGGTGGATTGACCCTGAGATTTCGGGACACGTCATCGATGCGCACGTGCTTTGGATGGAGGATTCGAAGCAATGGATTCGAAGACGACAAACCAGCGGACAACCCAAACTCGAATCAATCATGACTCAAGATCCACTGATCCAAATGCAATGAAATTTTTACAGGAGCTTACATACATATTGAAGAATGTCCGCACCAAATTTCACCTCGATTGGATGATTTTCTGATCGATTCGAATGGAGTTCGAATCGATCCCAAAGTGGGCCCAAATTTCCTGAGGCCGGGCATGTGGGCCCCCTCACGTGCCAGAAGTGGTCTTCCGGATTTTCAGCGAAATATCAGCATCCTGCGCCTATAAATAGAGCCCCTGGTCATTCAAAAAAGGGGATCTTCTGGATTTTTGGCCTTTGAACCTCCAGACTCTGCCGGATCATTTCTACGCTTCAATACTGCTGTTGTACTTGAAATTCTTCATATTTACTGCTGTAATCATCTGTAATCATCAAGGATAATCAATAAAAGGATAAAACTTTGGAGTGGACGTAGGCCGGAGATAGCCAAACCACTATAAAACTTGTGTCTCTGATCATTATTTTTGAATTGCTGTTTGATATTTGCTGAGATCTGATATTTGTGCTTGAATATCATTGGTTTGTGTTCATACACTGGCGCTTTCACGGTATTTGGGGTTTGTGACCAATTTTGGCGCAAACACAAACCATCAGTCAAATAATCCTTAGCATAAGCTTCTCTATTAATTCCAGTCTGATTAATCTAGAGAGGGGTAAAGATATTTCCAAGCAACAATCCTTCAGACATCCACAGTTCATTCCGGAAGTTGATAGTACTGTTATGAGAAAGAGAGTATTTTAAATGTGGTATGAAAGAAGTTCTCAAGCCAAGCAACTTCCTCCATGTCCAGCTAGAATTTTTGGGCACTGACATATTCCAGAAGTTTCTACTACCAAGATTATACTTTTTTGTCCAAGCAACCCATAGTGAATCAGAATTACAAAGCAGGTCATTCAAGTGGACACTGAAAGCAGCCTTATTCCATGTTAACAAGTTAAAAATTCCAAGCCCACCTTTGATTTTAGGTTTCTCCATCCTTGCAAAGGAGCAAGGGATGATTTTTCTTGAGTGAATTGACCTAGTCGAACGAATAAAATTCTGACAACTAAAATATCTAGACATATATAAATTGGTTTAAAAACTATATTAGATAATGGATTATAAATCTATGGATATGAAAATCTCATAGGAAATAAATAATAAACTCCACTATTTAAATTAAGAAAAATATATATAAATACATATAGATAATATATACAAAGCTGTATGATGCGAGATAATATACATACATACATACATACATACATACATATATATATATATATGTATGTATATAGGTATGCAAATATTTGAATGTATGCCATATGAAATAATACATAGGAAGTTGCGCAAATGTGAATATTTGTATACGCATACCATGACAAAACATACATAGACAATGTACATTAAAGTATGTATATACTCAAGCCTGGGTAAAGAATTAAAATAAAATCATATGGTTAAGAACAGAATTAAGTGGCTAAGAGTTGTAGGTAACATAAGTGGAACTTATATAAGTGGATATGACAAGTACATATGTGTATATATATACAGGTGTATAAGATAAAACAAGACAAAATAATTTATATACATATGTATGGAATGTATATGTACTTAAGAATTAAGATATGTATGTAAACATACAAGGGGACATAACATTTAATGCATATCCTCTCAAGCTCACAATACATCAAATCCGAGTATACAAAACCTTAAATCAAATTTTCATTTTTCAAAAAATCATACTAGATCAGGTTTTCTGACCAAAAGAAATTAGAAAAAATAATAAATAAAACAAGCTTGCTGTAGAATGCAGCCTACCTCTCTATATATGCCTCTACCTTCTTCATTATTCATTCATTCGAAATTAGTTAAGTATCAAAGATAAACATTTTTGCATTTTTCAACTTAAAATCAAATCCAAACAAAAGTCAACAAAGATCAAAGCGTGAATCAGTTGAAAAAGCAAGCATCATTTTTCAAAAAAAAAAAAACAATTCTCTGTTCAAGAAAAAGGTGAGTAAAACTACATCCTTTTATACTGTAACATATTTTTGGTCATGGAATTTAAACACTGCTCTGTTCAAATGAGTGTAAACATTTTCTTCCTCTTGTTCATGAATGTGTATATCTCTGTGTATTTGGCCGTGGTTGATCTATGCCGAACATAGATGATTGTTGGATGTGTATACATATGCATATGACTGTTAACATGGGTAACATCCTCCTGAAACAAAAAAAGAGTCTCTGTCTATGATTATGGTTGAAAACAGTTGAATCCCAAACTTTGGAAATCTTTAACTAAATACCTGTTTTGTTTTAGTCTTTGTTTTCAAAACCAAAGTCATTAGTTTTCAAGTGTACGACATTTAAAAATTGGTTTCACTAAGTATTAATTGGTATAAAGGATGAAAGGTTCCATTTACAGTAAATAAACCCAAATTGGGAAGAATTCAGCATCTAAATTCATTCACTTCATTGTTGGATCGTAATCGTCCCCATAAACGAGGAATTTTGGTGGGGGTTTGGACATTTTAAATTGAGTATTTTGGAAGAGGGAGGGGATGAACGAAATTTGAGAGATTCGTCAAACTCCGACGAAATGATCGGTGTCGAGAGTCGAGAACTATCATGGAAGAGGTCCAGTGGTCGGGAAGTCCAGGAAAAATGGTGGAGTATTTTTTTGAGTTGTGTGGTGACTGGTCATGGACGAAGTAGGGTTTAACAGTGGAATTTTTGGGCTTCGGTCTGGCATCAATGGCGTTGGCGTAAGGCACAGGGCAGAGTGCGATACGAAGGGGGGTGGGAAAGCTAGTGGAGATAGTGGCACGTGTTCTGGCGAAGTGCGGTGGATGATGGTGGCTCGTGATGGTGGGACAAGGCGATGTGGGTGGACGTCGTTTCGTGCCAGGCTTGGTTCGAGGGTCGAATTCGAGCACGAATTTTAGTTTGGGTTTTCAGGTAGGGGAAACAGTCGGCGGCAAATTGTGTGGGCGGTTGGCGACTGGAATCGGCGGCCGGTGTTGATGTGCAGGTGCACGCACATGTGCACAGGTCTTAGGTGTGTCGATTTGGTAAGGAACTGGAATGAGAGAAGAGAAAGAGAAGTGGGTCGGGTATAGGCCGAAAGTGGGAAAGGAAAGGGGGAAAAAGGATAGGGAAATAAAAAACGGGAAAGCAAAGAAAAAGGAAAGAAAAATAAAAGGAAAATAAAAGAGGAGAGAAAAGAATAAAGGAAAAGAAAAAAAAATAGAGAAGTGGAAACAGAAATAGGAAGGAAAAAAAGAGGAAGGAATAGAATTTATAAATAATACATAAGGAAAACTCATATTTCCATTTTAATTCATAATGAAATGATATTTTATTATTTTAAAAAGATAATATAATGGTAATAAATTTATATTATTATTGACTTAAACTTATGGATGATGAATAGTAATTTATAATACTTATTGGTTTTATTGGTAATTAAATTGGTATTAAATATAAGTAAATACGGTTAATCCAATGGGTGAAAAAAAACATGAGTAAATCGTTGGATATTGATTATAGATCGTTAATTGGGCCAACAACCTATATCTCTGGTAAATTCTGTTGGATATTTATTTTCAAATTAAAATAATGAGATTAAAAAAATGATGCGTTTTATTTGAAAATAAAATCTGTAATAAGTTCCCATAATCGAGTATTTCCCTACATACGATAAATTGTTATTTTAAACTATCGATTTCCTTATATTTATTCTTTGAATTCGAAGAGACCGGGATCAGATATCTGCGATATCCGGAACCACTTCTATTAAATAAGAACTATAATCCTTTACGGATTGATTATAGAATCGTATAGGCTGGAATTGAATAGAATTAGGCAAATCGGACCATTTAAATTAAGTAACGTTACTTAGATTTTATTTTAAAATATCAATGGATTATGTGTAATAAGTGTTTGGCTATAACAAGATAAGAACTCGTAGTGATGTACGAGTTACCTCGGTTTTTCAAAGAAGTTTTATAACTTAAGTATTTCATATTAGATGGGTTTGTTCATGCTGGTTTCCAGCCTGACTCAAGTGTTACTTTATTGTAATGCTTGGGTCAGACCGAGTATTATAGATTTTCAGGTTAGGACATTCTAAAGCTCAGGAGACGGGCTGGATGCCAGAGGCGTATTGATTATTTCCACTGTGTATCACAGACCGTATAGATGGCATTCAGGGACAGGTATTCATAACCGTCCAGATTTGTTGTACTCTAATATCATGCATGTATATTGACAGTTGCAGCTTTCCTGTATAAATACTGTTATTTTATATTATATTTTGTTCCGCTGCGATTGTTAGATTCTGTGCTGTTGTTTTCTGTTCCTTCTTCTACCTCTTTTTCTTCGTAACCCTAACAGTCTGGGATATTGGGCACTCGATTGCTCGACACTCTATACAGTGGACGTATTAGTGTCAATTTTCAAGGTCGAAAATTTTCGAGCCGTTACATTGGTATCAGAGCTGATGGTTAAGCTAGAACCTTGGCTCTGGTGGGGATTACTCATTAGAGATAGGGTCAGTAGTACCCTAGAATGTGTTGAGTGTATTATATGAGAGCGTACTTATTATTTTCTTATATAATGATTTTAAAAACGGTTTTAAAAATGATTTTGATATAAGCTTACATTTTGATATATAAAGAAGTAATTTTTCTAATTATTATATATATTAAAGTAATTGGTTGTTGTTATTTACAATTAAATAAGACCATAAGTTTTGAGTGGTAAAGCAGATATAACCAAATAGAAATTTAGGTAAGGATTAACTTTGTAAATAAGCTAAGTAATAATGGATTCAAACCTGAATTTAAATCCTAGAAATTCAAGAGAAATTTCAAAGGGTTTGAAAATAGGTTACCCTGAATTATATTTTTCTAGAAATTATTATAGAATATATGGGTTCTAGTTATGATATTGGTTATTGGGTCTTTCTAAAGGGATGTTTATTTTTAAAAATAAACAATGATGAAGCAGATTGAAATGAATTTTAATCATGAAGTTTTAAAATCTAAGTCCATAAAATTCTGGGAATTGTTTCAAAGTGTCGAAAGAAATAATAATTAATATTATTCAGGATATTTTTGAATGTAGAAATCTAGTTTAAAAGAAAAGTTGTTGAAGGCGAAATTGTTTTGAATTAAAAACCAAGAATGGTTTAAAATTGAAAATTTGACTTGGTGTGTAAATGAAATAAATATGTGTATATATGGATATACATAATATCAAAGTTGATTTGAAATAAAACGGATTTTGAATTTTGGAAAAAATATATAATTAAAATGAACTAGATTATCACATTAATGGATTGGGAATATATATATATATATGTATATATATATATGTATGTAAATTCAAAAAATAAAAAAGTTGAAACTTCAACTAATCGAAGTCTAAATTATAGGTTAGGAAGTCCCACTAGAATCCAGTCCAAGACTAAGTAATGGCTAAAAGTGAAGAATGAAGGGCAGAGACGTAGGGAGCGGAGAGCAACTGCATGTAAGGAACGAGAAGAAGCAATACTGGAGTATGAGAAACGGGTTAAGGAAAGGGCTGGACCAGGGCCTTATGATAATGTCACATTCTACAGATGTTACGATAAGCGTCATTACGCGGCTAAGTGCAGTAAAATAAGAAAGAATTGAATGGTACATTCCAATGGTTTCGCTCTGAGATCTTATGCTTTAAGTGTCATAAGAAAGGAAATTTCCTAAACCATTGCCTTAAAGTGAGGAAAGGGAAGCGTAAACCAATAGTACCAGTCGACAAGTTGACTATTTGCTATCATTGTAAGATGACGGGACACTTCGCTAGGAATTGTCCCAAGAGACGGAAGAAAACTAAGGTTATGGAACGTCCTGCGGGAGACGTGAAGGTTATCCAGATTGATGGGAGGGTCGACACCTTTTGTGGTAAATGCAATAAGTGGGGGCACCCTGTTGAAAAGTGCATGTACGGGCTTTGCCCATTGGAAGGAAGTCTATAAGGAGGTTCTTGTAAAGAATGCTAGGACTCTGTTCTTTTCTAGACCCCTAGTTAATGGTGAAGACGTCTTGATTTATGACTTTTGTAAGGCTTTCATTATGGATGTAATGTTTGAAACTACTAGTATGTAGTCTATCGATGTGTGGAATATTTTGTAGTTGTGCGATCTCATATAAAATCCTTTTTATTTATTTAAAGGAAAATTTATAATTGCTTAATTATTAATGTAGGAACTGAACTAATTGGGATTGCAATCGAAGTTGAATAAGTTTAAATTCAAATTGAAAATTGATTTGAATTAGTTGGAATGGGAATCGAAGTTAATCCGACTTGAATTGGAATTGAATCAATTTAAATGGAAGGGGAAGTTGAAAATTTATTAAATTGAGATGGAGATTGAACCAGCTTGACTCTGAACTATTTTGAAAATTGATTAACTTGAGATGGAGATTGAACCAGCTTGACTCTGAACTATTGTGAAGTGAAAGTGAAATAATATGTCTTGAGGTAATATGATGATTGAATAAAAGAATGGATAGTACTATAATTGAAAACACACTTTATAAAGAGTAAGTAATGTGGCAAATAACTTTATAAAGGAAATCGAACTTGAATATTTGATTTGGCATAAATAAAATTATATATATTTTTTATATATGGTAAACTCCCCTTGTTGAATCTATAACCAGAAGAAATTATGTTGGAAGTATAAAGTGGAATTTATATAAGTGTGAAGCGATCCGGAAATTATTCAAGTTGAAAGAATAAACATATATATAAGAATGATTTTATGAGAATGGAATGGAAAGGGTTTTTGGAACTCATGGATTTTTAAAGGCTTTGATTTTGGTAAAAATCAATTTTGGGAATTTGGAAAGCCAAGTTTGAGAATTATCGATTTTGAGATATTGATTTTGAAGTTTATATATGATACATATAAAGAGTATGTTTTGAAAAATACTATATGTGTATAGTATTAAATGTTTTGAGAATGCTATGGGGAAAAAGGCGCTCCCATTTAGAGTTAAAACTTATAGTAGGAGATCCACCGGGTGGTTTTGCCTTGAGCCCTAAGGGGGGTTCTAAATTTTGATCTCAGAGAACGTCCGGACTAAAGTGTAGTTCCTGTGGATTGTGATTGGGGTAGCGAAAGTCGAGGGCGCTGATGCCTACAGAGACATTGGGGTATGTTGTGACGGCAGTGTAGCTTTGGTGTAACTGCGATCTACTGCGTTTCCATAGCATAAGTCGAGGGGCAGCGATTGCCTAAAATCTACGTTTGATTTTGCTGGGAGGGCGACGTAACATCGGTAGATTGCGATCTATGTGGTCCATAGCTAAAGTCTTGTGGCAATGAGTGCCTACAGGCTACATTGGGACTCGACTGATGTAGTCTGCGATCTATGTGGTGAAGTTTCATTTGGCAGTGAAATTCGTGGGCGATGATGCCTACAGTTACATGTTTTTTGCTGCGATAGCAACGTAACCCTGGATGTAGTTGCGATCTGTGGCGGTTCCATGGTGAAATCGAGGGGTGCGGATCCCTACAGTTTTCTATGGTTTCGCCGGGATGGCGACGTAATCATCGGGCTAACTGTGACCCACGGAGGGAGTGATGATTTCCAGGGTATTCTCACAAGTCTTTTTCCAAGTATTTTCACTGGGTGTTGTAAACGAATTTGCTAAGTACTTATAGATTTTCAGTCCTGCGCCTGATCAACGTTTGACTGAATTTCTATGAGACATCGAGTTATAAAAAGTATTTTTATAAAACCATTTTGGTAATATTATGTAAATTTTAAAGTGTTTTAAAATTTTAAAATAAAAGAGTTATAAATGTTTAAAGAATAATTTAATTAATAATTGACATCAAAAATTAAAAATTCTCGCTTCGTTCTTTTTCGAGGACGAAAAGTTCTTAAGGGGGAGGAATGCGACGATCCGGATTTTTAACCTCGGTTAATTCGGGTAATTAACTGGTTTGAAATTATCAGAATATTTATTTTATAAGTCGAACGAATAAAATTCCGACAATTAAAATATCTGGACATATTATAAATCTCTGGATATGAAAATCTCATAGGAAATAAATAATAAACTCCACTATTTAAATTAATAAAAAATACATATAAATACATGTTGATAATATATACAAAGCTCTATGATGCAAGATTATATATATATATATATATGTATGTATGTATGTATGTATGTATGTATGTACATAGGTATGCAAGTATTTCCATATGAAATAATACATAGGAAGTTGCATAAATGTGAATATGTATGTACATACCATGGCAAAATATACATAGACAATGTACATTGAAGTATGTATATACTCAAGCCTTGGTAAAGAATGAAAATAAAAGCATATGGTTAAGAATAGAAATAAGTGGCTAAGAGTTGTTGTAGATAACATAAGTGGAACTTATACAAGTGGCTATGACAAGTACATATGTGTGTGTGTGTGTGTGTGTATATATATATATATATATATACACACAGGTGTATAAGACAAAACTAGGCAAAATAATTTGTATACATATGTATGGAATGTATATGTACTTTAGAATTAAGATATGTATGTAAACATACAAGGGGACATAACATTTAATACATATCTTCTCAAGCTCACAATACATCAAATCCAAGTATACAAAACCTTAAATCAAACTAAATTTTCATTTTTCAAAAAAAAAAAAATCAAACCAGGTCAGGTTTGCTGACCAAAAGAAATTAGAAAAAATAATAAATAAAACAAGCTTGGTGTAGAATGCAGCATACCTCTCTATATATGCCTCTACCTTCTTCATTCTTCATTCATTCGAAAATAGTTAAGTATCAAAGATAAACATTTTTTCATTTTTCAACTTAAAATCAAATCCAAACAAAACTCAACAAAGATCAAAGCCTGAAGCAGTTGGAAAAGCAAGCAGCATTTTTCAAAAAAAAAAAAAACAATTCCTTGTTCAAGAAAAAGGTGAGTAAAACTACATCCTTTTATACTGTAACATATTTTTGGTTATGTAATTTAAACACTGCTCTGTTCAAATGAGAGTAAACATTTTCTTCCTCTTGTTCATAACTGTGTATATCTCTGTTTATTTGGCTGTGGTTGATCTATGCAGAATATAAATGATTGTTGGATGTGTATACATATGCATATGATTGTTAATATGGGTAACATCCTCCTGAAACAAAAAAAGAGAGTCTCTATCTACGCTTATGGTTGAAAACAGTTGAATCCCAAACTTTGGAAATCTTTAACTAAATACCTATTTTGTTTTAGGCTTTGTTTTCAAAACCAAAGTCGTTAGTTTTCAAGTGTACGACATTTAAAAGTTGGTTTCACTAAGTATTAATTGGTATAAAGGATGAAAGGTTTCATTTACAGTAAATAAACCCAAATTGGAAAGAATTCAAGCATCTAAATTCATTCACTTCACTGTAGGATTGTAATCATCCCCAAAAACGAGGAATTTTGGTGGGGGTTTGGACATTTTAAATTGAGTATTTTGGGAGAGGGAGGGGATGAACGAAATTTGAAAGATTCGTCAAATTCCGACGAAACGATCGGTGTCGAGAGTCAAGAACTTGCATGGATGAGGTCCAGTGGTCGGGAAGTCCAGGAAAAATGGTAGAGTATTTTTTTTGAGGTGTGCGGTGAATGGTCATGGACGAAGTAGGGTTTAACAGTGGAATTTTTGGGCTTCAGTTCGGCATCAGCGGCGTCGGCATAAGGCACAGGGAGGAGTGCGGTACTGGGGAGGGGGAGGGGGGAAGGGGGAAGCTAGTGGAGATGGTGGCGCATGTTCTGGCGAAGTGCGGTGGATGATGGTGGCTCGTGGTGGCGGGATGAGGTGGGTGGATGTCGTTTCGTGCCAGGCTTGGTTCGAGGGTCGTATTCGAGCACAAATTTACTTTGGGTTTTCAGGTAGGGGAAACGGAGGTTAAGGGTCGACGACAAATTGTGTGGGCGTTCGGCGATTGCCATTGGCGGCCAGCGTTGATGTGCAGGTGCACGCACATGTGCACAAGTCTCCGGTGTGTTGATTTGGTAAGGAACTGGAATAAGAGAAGAGAAGTGGGCCGGGTATAGGCCGAAAGTGGGAAAGGAAAGGGGGAAAAAGGATAGGGAAATAGAAAAAAAGAGAAAGTAAAGAAAAAGGAAAGAAAAATAAAAGAAGAGAGAAAAAATAAAGGAAAAGAAATAAAAAGAAAAAAGAAAAAAATAGAGAAGTGGAAACGGAAATAGGAAGGAAAAAAAATAGAGGAAGGAATAGAATTTATAAATTATACGTAAGGAAAACTCATATTTCCATTATAATTCAAAATGAAATGATATTTTATTATTTTAAAGAGATAATATAATGGTAATAAATTATTATAATTATTGACTTAAACTTATGGATGATGAATAGTAATTTATAACACTTATTGGTTAATTTGTAATTAAATTGGTATTAAATATAAGTAAATACGGTTAATTCGGTGGGTAAAAAAAACATGAGTAAATCATTGGATATTGATCATAGATCGTTAATTGGGCCAACAATCTATATCTTTGCAAAATTCTATGGGGTATTTATTTTCAAATTAAAATAATAAGATTAAAACAATGATGCATTTTATTTGAAAATAAAATCTGTAATAAGTTCCCATAATTGAGTATTGTCTCCACATACAATAAATTTTTATTTTAGGCAACTGACTTCCTTATATTTATCTTTGGATTTGAAGAGACCGTGATCGGATATCAGCGATATCCGGAACCACTTCGATTAAATAAGAACTATAAACCCTTAAGGATTGATTATAGAATCGTATAGGCTGGAATTGAATAAAATTGGGCAAATCTGACCATTTAAATTAAGTAACGGTACTTAGATATTATTTTAAAATATTAATGGATTATGTGTAATAAGTGTTTGGTTATAACAAGATAAGAACTGTAGTGATGTACGAGTTACCCTGGTTTTTCAAAGAAGTTTTATAACTTAAGTATTTCATATTAGATGGGTTTATTCACGCTGGTTTCCAGCCTAACTCAAGTGTTACTTTATTGTAATGCTCAGGTCAGACCGAGTATTACAGATTTTCAAGTTAGGACATTCTAGAGCTCAGGAGACAGGCTGGATGGCAGAGACGTATTGATTATTTCCACTATGTATCACAGACCGTATATATGGCATTCGGAGATAGGTTTTCATAACTGTCCAAATTTGTTGTACTCTAATATCTTGTATGTATATTGACAGTTACAGCTTTCCTGTATAAATACTGTTATTTTATATTATATTTTGTTCCGCTGCGACTGTGAGATTCCGTGCTGTTGTTTTCTGTTCCTTCTTCTACCTCTTTTCTTCATAACCCTAACAGTCTGGGATTTTCGGCAATCGATTGCTCGGCACTCTATACAGTGGACGTATTAGTGTCGATTTTTTAGCTCGAAAATTTTCGGGCCGCTACAACGTTAAGAAGAAATCGTGTTCATCATTGGTATTTGAGGTCGATAAGTTATCTGTAGACATTTTAGCTGTAACGACCCGCTATTTTGGACCATTCACATCCGCACATGTCGAATTTGAATAATTCAAAATACCGAATTGTTAATTTTAATTTGGAAAAACTCAGATATACAGTAAATAAATAATCACAGAATCACAGACATAGTAATAATATGCAGCGGAAGCAAAAGATAGTAGTTCACGAAGCTACTATATAAATAACAGAGTTAAACAAGTTACAACAGAAATCTCGAATACAACAGTCAAATACAAGAGTCAGAATACATCACTGGAATCAACTGAATATCTGAAAGCTGGATAGATAGCTAGATCTCCAAGCGAAGCTCCAACTCCAAAGGTGAGTCTCGAATACTGGTACACTCAGTCTGATCCGAGCGTAAAGCAAAACAAAAAAAACTTGAGTCAGGATTAACATTCTTATATCAATAAATCCAACTCGAGTGAAATAACAATTGAAATACAAGTAACTCAAAGGATGTTGGAATAACCATCCTTTAAAGATCCGTTAAACTATCTACTATGTAGTAGTGTACGCTAAATAGATAATGTCTATCAGTAATATAAAATATTAAAATAGTGTTAAGGCGTTACCATTATACCCCTTAACACATTTTATATAAGCATTATAGACTATACGGCACTGTAAACACCACCGTAAACTGGTGGGATATCATGGAGTATTCCATAGATATAACACAAAACAAATTCATTGTGGTCGCGTATATAGGGATACAAGTATGACAAGACACATGATGCAATACCCAAGGTAGTGAAGCTACCGTTTGCCTGATCCGAACTGGCGAGAACGCATCGCCGCAGCGATCGCAACACCGCGAAACAACACTCCCAAAAGTCCGAGGGTGCACCAATCAATAACAAGTAATGAGTAGTTTTCAAAGAAGTGTGTTCGCTCGAGGTGGCTAACCCCATTTGGCCCGGCATGGCTCTTGTTTTAGTCATTTCCAATATGACACAAGTGTCAAGGCTATCCATTATCGTTCTCTTTCTTCAGTCATCACGCACATCATTCCATCCACTTCATTCTGGATCACACTCCGCGTATAGTTATTAAAGTGGTTTTCGGTTTAGACAAAGAGTATGTCCATAACCGATTCCGGTCTCTTTAATAACTTTCGTAATTATTATAAACGATTGGCCGTTTAATAAATTTTAGACCAAATCAAATTAAATTTCAGTTAGAATTTGTAAATTAACATTTCATTTGTCTTCCTAAATCAATTTCCATAGTTCACGTTTCTAAATTTTCGAATTACTATTTCAAAATCTTATAATTCAATTTCAATTTTATTTAAACAATTCAAATATTGATTCATGTTCGTATATACTTTTCATCCCGTATCATTTAAATAAACTCAATTTAAGATTTAAATCAATTTTAAATTCATTTATCGATTTCATTCAATATTAGTTAAGTAAATTTATCATTCAAACAATTTCTATTTAATTTCCAATTTATTAAATCAATTATTTAAGTTCAACTTCATTATATCAAAACTTCAAATTGAATTCAATTAGATTCGTCAATCAAGTTCTTCAAATTACAAGTCTTATATCTATTCTAATAAATCACGTTTTGTTTCTTGTTAAAGAAATTACACTTCACTTATTTATTTACTTGGTTACAAATTCCAAAACTCAATTAATAAAGAACTAAATTTCACATATTCAAGAAGTTCAATTTCACTTATTAACTTACTTAATTTTTTTCCAAAACCTAATAAATAAAGAAACCCAATTTCTTTTATTAACAAAGTTCAAATTCCCTTAATCAAAAGTTCAATTCCTCTTATCAGAGAATTCAAATTTTATTTAATTATCAAATAATTCAATCCTATTCAATTATTAAATAATTTCAAACTTATTTATTAAATAATTTCAAAACTTAATTATTAAATAATTTCAATCTTAATTATTGAATAATTTCAACTTAATTATTAAATAATTTCAAACTTAATTCAATGAATATTTCCAAATTTTATTGTCAAGTAATTTATTATAGAACAACGTTAACAGCTACTATGTTAATATTTTGTTTCAAATATTAAAAATTAACATTTTCCTTTCATTAAATTCAAATTCCAATTTCTTTTCAAAATTTATTATTTATTCAAATAAAATTTTCATTTTATCAAATTATTGACCAATCGGTTTTTATTTAATTCTCTATCCTAGGTCAAATTCATTTGGGTATTTATCATTTCATCCCGATTCCATTTCAGTTCAAAATCAAGCATAACAAAGGGAACTTGTAGTGTGATAACTGGGATGGTGTCAAAGTAAATAAACGAGCAATAAAAACAATCAAAACAATCCAATAATTAATTTAAATAATCCTGAAATAATCGTATTAATTTACATTGTTTTTTTTGCAAGGCAAGCGGGGTTATCTGGTCCCCTACCAGATTATTGATAAAAGAAAAAGAGAAATGATAATGAACATGCTCATTATCACCATAATAACAGAAAAAACACAGCAAAACCACACAATGGCAAGCAAAGAAACAAACAAACAAAGATACAGGACAAGAAGATGGAGATGAAAGGAAAAAAGAAAAGAAAAAACACATAAGCAAAAGCTAGAACTACCGATCAGGCGGATGACAATTGAATTCATACTGACTATCCCTCATACCAAATATGATGACATGCTTTAGGTATTCCCATAGTTGGCTCATACTCCTGCTCTTATTTTCAAAACATCGAAGATTTCTTTCATCCCATACCAGTTTCAAGTATTTCTTTAGGTAAAAGAAGTAAACAATTCTATCATGCTTCTTCCACTTAGTAGACTTACATATCAGGTCCCACTCCACAGTAGACAGCCCATGATCATGATTAGGGTTTATTCTTCCTACCACTTTTTTCCACAAGTCCAATAGAACAATGCATTAAAAGAAAAGATGCTCAAGAGATTCATTCTGTAACTTGCAGAAAACACAAAGAGGGTCAACGTTCAATCCATAACTCATAAGTTTACTCTTGGTCAGAAGAGCATTAACCGTAATCTTCCACATCAGTAAGTTCTCCCTGGCAGGAGAGACACTTGTCCATAAAACCTTATGCCAAACTAAATTAGGGCAACCAGAACCATTTGCTAGTACATCATAAGCAACATGAATTGAGTGTTTCTTACCATTCCAAAGAAGAATGTCATCTGGAGCAGTAGGATAAATGATATTTTGATAATTCTTCCAAACAGAATTTATTTCTTGGTTACGGGTGTAAGGCAACACAAGCAAACTGTTATCCCACCTTTTGGTCAAGGCTGGAATATCAACAAACTGGCAAGGAATGATGGATATCAGGATTGTAGTTCAATTGGAATCAAGGCCGCAATCGATGTCGTCAAAATTTGGTTGAACTCCGATCGGAACGGAATCGATTGGAAATGATGATGAGGATTAGGAGAGGCTACGTTTCAAGTTTCAGGTTAATCAGAGTTCGCATGGAGGAGATATGGATGGATTACGGTGTGCAGTGAATGGTTCGTATCGATGCACTTCGCATCGATCAGAATATGATGGTTCAAATCGATGCACTTTGTATCGATCAGGATGGGAGGATTTCGTATCGATACCGTTCGTATCAATACACTTCGTATCAATCGGCATGGACAAGACTCGGTTATTTCGTATCGATCGGAAGAGAAGGTTAGGCGGACTTCGACTCAATGACAACATAGGTCTCCTTCGTATCCATAGGTGTACAGGGGTTGGTTCGTATCGATACAGTTCGTATCGCTCAAGAGGAAATGTAGGAGTTTACTTCGAATCGATGCACTTCGCGTCGTTGTGGAATAATGGGACGGCTGCGCATAAGTCCTTCGTATCGATTAGCGTTGGATCGATACGAAAAGGAAGTAGCAGTTTTGGGATTCTGGAATCGTACCTATCGATACGAGGAGGGCGTTCGAGAAGGATACACAGGGAGTCGGCTTCATGGATTCGAAGGACTTAGGGACAATGTTCGTATCTATTCGAAACGATCGATACGAAGGAAGTGGACAGAACGATACGAACAGAATGGATACGAACTGAGGTGCAAAGCATGATTAAGCACGTGAAGTATGCGCAATTCAAGGAAAGAAACGTTCAACACGGCGACAAAGGTGGATTGACCCTGAGATTTCGCGACACGTCATCGATGCGCACGTGCTTTGGATGGAGGATTCGAAGCAATGGATTCGAAGACGACAAACCAGCGGACAACCCAAACTCGAATCAATCATGACTCAAGATCCACTGATCCAAATGCAATGAAATTTTTACAGGAGCTTACATACATGTTGAAGAATGTCCACACCAAATTTCACCTCGATTGGATGATTTTCTGAGCGATTCGAATGGAGTTCGAATCGATCCCAAAGTGGGCCCAAATTTCCTGAGGCCGGGCATGTGGGCCCCCTCACGTGCCAGAAGTGGTCTTCCGGATTTTCAGCGAAATATCAGCAATCTGCGCCTGTAAATAGAGCCCCTGGTCATTCAAAAAAGGGGATCTTCTGGATTTTTGGCCTTTCAACCTCCAGACTCTGCCGGATTCATTTCTACGCTTCAATACTGCTGTTTTACTGGAAATTCTTCATATTTACTGCTGTAATCATCTGTAATCATCAAGGATAATCAATAAAAGGATAAAACTTTGGAGTGGACATAGGCCGGAGATAGCCAAACCACTATAAAACTTGTGTCTCTGATCATTATTTTTGAATTGCTGTTTGATATTTGCTGAGATCTGATATTTGTGCTTGAATATCATTGGTTTGTGTTCATACACTGGCGCTTTCACGGTATTTGGGGTTTGTGACCAATTTTGGCGCAAACACAAACCATCAGTCAAATAATCCTTAGCATAAGCTTCTCTATTAATTCCAGTCTGATTAATCTAGAGAGGGGTAAAGATATTTCCAAGCAACAATCCTTCAGACATCCACAGTTCATTCCGGAAGTTGATAGTACTGTTATGAGAAAGAGAGTATTTTAAATGTGGTATGAAAGAAGTTCTCAAGCCAAGCAACTTCCTCCATGTCCAGCTAGAATTTTTGGGCACTGACATATTCCAGAAGTTTCTACTACCAAGATTATACTTTTTTGTCCAAGCAACCCATAGTGAATCAGAATTACAAAGCAGGTCATTCAAGTGGACACTGAAAGCAGCCTTATTCCATGTTAACAAGTTAAAAATTCCAAGCCCACCTTTGATTTTAGGTTTCTCCATCCTTGCAAAGGAGCAAGGGATGATTTTTCTTGAGTGAATTGACCTAGTCCAGAAGTATCTCAACATAGCATTCCTGACCATATTCACAAGTTTATAAGGGAGAATAAACACCCTAGACCAATAAACCATCATAGAAGAAATGACAGACTTGATCAGGACAAGTCTACCAGCTTGAGAAATGAATCTATTAGCCCAACAGTTCATAATGCCACAAATTTTCGAGTACAAAGGTAGGCAATCAGCAGTAGTAATTCTAGAAGAGCAAAGAGGTAGGCCCAAATAATTCATGCTGTTATCCATTGATTTCATGCCTGATATATCAATCAAATGCTGAGTTTCTTCATAGGAAATGCCAGAAG
Organism: Allium cepa; assembly: GCA_030765085.1. Classification (NCBI taxonomy): domain Eukaryota; kingdom Viridiplantae; phylum Streptophyta; class Magnoliopsida; order Asparagales; family Amaryllidaceae; genus Allium; species Allium cepa. Next base: position 39,868,559 of record CM060931.1, read on the forward strand.
TGAGCATATGAGATTTGGTTGCATTCAATTTTAGCCCAGTCATTAGGTAGAAATTATGGAGAGTAACTAATATTTGTTCCATGGAGCCTGGGTCAGGCTTAGTAAAATCATAATGTCATCTGCAAAAAGAAGGGACGTAATTTGAAGGGACTTGCATTTTAAATGGAACAATATGTCCTTCTGAACATATTTCTTATTCAGCAATGTAGTAAAAATTTCCATAGCTAAAATAAATAGATAAGAAGATATAGGATCCCCTTGCCTGATCCCCTGCTTGCTCTTGAACAAACCAGAAAAGAATCCATTATATTTTATAGAGAAGGTGGGGGATGATATACATCTGTAGATCCAGGCCACATAAACTTTTGGAAATCCCATGAGAGCCATGATTCTCACAATAGATGTCCATTGTATACTATCATAAGCCTTTATTAAGCCTAGCTTCAGCATGGCATTCTGGGTAGAATGAGCACTACCATAGCCCTTAAGCAATTCATGAGTTAATAGGATGTTATCAAGGATATTTCTCCTGGGAAGGAAGGCAGTTTGATTCTTGGAAATGATTCTGCTAAGCACAACAGCAAGTCTTGAAGCAAGAATCTTGGATATTCACTTGTACATGACATTGCAACACGAGATAGGCCTAAATGATGTAACAGAAGAGAGAGGGTGGACCTTAGGAATAAGAACAAGGTTAGTAGAGTTCACTTCCTTAAGAATTTTGAAGCTTGAGAAAAAGTTATGTACAGCTCTTAGGAAAACCTTCCCAATGATATCCCAACTGTAAATGAAGAATTGGACATTGGAACCATCAGGACCACCACTCGAATGTTTGTTCATGGAAAACAATGTATCCTTGATTTCCTTATCAGTAACCCTAATGACAAGGGAGCAAGCTTCCTCAGCTTGAATTATAGGTAACTGCAGTTGAGATAGATCATCTAGCAGTGGATTGAAGCCAGCACTGTTACCCAACAGATTGCTAAAGTAATTGAAAAGGGCATTATCAACTTCAGCTGGTTCAGTTTGCAGCACCCCAAACTCATCAAAAATTGAAGTGATATTCTCCCTTGCATGCTTGACTTTTATGGCTGCATGGAAATATGCAGTATTATTGTCTCCTTCAGCTGCCCATTTTTGCCTCAATTGCTGTCTCTTCATATTTCCTTCAGTGTGCAAAGCTTTATTTAAATCCTCAAAATGTTTTCTCTCCAATTCTGCAGCAACAACGTTATCCGGGTTGTTCATCATAAATACTTGGGCTTCCTTGAGCTTCTTTCTCAACAAAGTTGATATCAATGTTCCATCACCAAATTTGCTCCTAGCCCAATCTCTTAATGCATACTTAGTAGCTCGTAGTTTCCTGCAAAATATAAACATAAACAGCTTCTTTCCAGAGGAGAAAATGATTGGAGAATGATCAGACAAGACATGGATGGGGATAAAGGAAGACATAGTTGGCCAAGAGGATAAGGCTTTGAGGTTAGCAAAAGAGTGATCAATGGTGGTAAAAGTTCTAACTCCAGAACGACTCCGGTTATTCCAAGTGAATTTAGCACCAGAGGTGGGAATGTGAATCAAACTTGAGTCATCAATTACCTTGTTAAGAGGGATAATGTCTTTAGGAAGAAGGGGGGAACCTCCTTGTTTGTCAAGCAGGGAAAGACAACAATTAAAATCCCCAAAGACAAGCTAGGGGTGGGAATCTTGCCTGAAAGCAGGTAGAAGTTCAAGAAGAGATTGTCTAGAGTTGGAAGAGTTGTGAGCATAAATAATAGTTAGGTAAAAGGACTTGGAGGAGTCAGTGGGTTTGGCATGGAAGTGCATCAGTTGATCAGTACACCAAACAGTGGAAGGAGCTAACACAGAAGGGTCATGCATGACCATGATTCGACCATAAGATGCATTAGATAAGTTGTGGTTAAGGGACCAAGAAGGATTAATGTGACTTGCAGATTTTATTGTTAGTGCTTCATTTAACTTTGTTTCAAGAATAGTAAAAATAACTAACTTATGATGGTTGATGAGGTACTTGACTTGATCTTGCTTGGTTAAGGAATGTGCTCCTCTAATATTCCATATTGCATATGACTGTATCATTTGGTATACTTCAATGATTGATGAACTACATTTTTCATGCTCCTTGTTGAAGGAGAATTCCTTTGACCATTTGTATTGTCAACTAAATCTTGTTTTCTACCACTTTTATGTTTTCACTCAAATACTCTTCCATAGGAAAAGATGGAGAGCTTCTTGGTGATGATGGCAGAGAGGTCCAACCAGGCAGATAACCAGAGAAAGTGTAAAAATTTGCAGTGTGCACATTATTTTCATTATGCACAGAGGTGCACATGTTGAATATTTCAATTTCCAGTGTTTCTCTAAACTGAATTTCTTCATGCATAGATCTAGGATTTATGCTACTATTATTTTTATTCTTTTCCAGATTATCACAAACTGAAAATGATTTTCCTCCACATTTTCCGTTAGTTTGAATTGTAAGATTTTCAGTGTGCAATGTGGCCTGAGCAAGTGTGCCACTGGATGGTGTTGATCCCATGGGATTAATACTTTCTATTTCATTTGTTCCAGTTTGCATTATTAAAATTGTTGGCACTTGTTCATCATTTTCCATAATATTTGTCTGCATGTTGCCTATGAATTCTCCTTCCTTCTCTAAATCTTCCATATCACATATCACGTTGCTTGGTACTTTATTGCAGTTTTCTTTGCATGGGTTAGACTCTTCATCCTCCATCAAAACATTAAATCTATTGCTTTCTCTATTGTTCCCATTATTTATTTATTTTTGTTTGTTTGTTTTTTCCTGTGAGAAAGCAAGAGTTTCAAGCATCATTGTACTCGTGGTTTCTTCAACCAAATTTCCTGCTTTATTAGAGAAGTTTTCATTTTGCAAATTTTTAACCTTATCTCTTCTCATTTTTACTCCTCTATTTTCAACCTTTCTCCACTCCTGCCTTTTATTCATGACTGTTGTATCTTTTTGTTTCTCTACTTCATTTGCTCTGATTACCTTTCTTATTTCTTCTTTTGATCCTGCCTTTTCTTCATAATTACTTTTCATTTTCATACACTTTTCAGTTTGATGACCAAACTCATTGCAGCTAATGCAAATATCTGGCTTCCACAAATAATCAACCTTGACAAACTGCACCGATCCATCGAGAAGCCTCACAGCAAATTCATCCAACAATTCAACTGTTGGAGAAATTTCTACCATACATTTTGCATAACCTATTCTATCCAACCTTTCCGTTTGTTCATCCATACACATGAATGAACCAATACGCGAGGCAATCCAATTAATCCCAAGATTAGACCAGGCATAAAGCAGAATACTGGATAGCTTAATCCAGACATGCACTGATCTTATCGTACTACAACTGTATCCAACATTCGAATCCCACTGTTTAATTATGAATAATTTGTTCCTCATGATAATTGGGTCTGAAGCAATTATTCTCTTTCTATCTTCATCACAAGATAGATTGAAAAGGAACAGAAATCCATCAGATTTTACTTTAATTGACCCCTTTAATCTCCAACCCGTTTAAGATAGGCAATTACAGTCAGATACGAAAGTGGTTTATCAATAAAAAATCCTACCAAGTAGTCTCCCCAAACTTCATTGCCTGCTTTAATAACCATTTCTGGCGGAACCAGAGCTTCTCCTTCATATACCAGTGGAACTAAAATATGGGAATGCTGACCTGCATTATGTGGTTTGTCTTTGAAGAGAGAGTTCCATTGAATAGATGGAGACAACCTGCAAAAGGGAGGTTTTGAGAGCGGTCAGATGGGGAGGGGTCTGTATGAATTTGCTGGGTAGAAGGAGGTGGACGAAGGGGAGCAGCCAGGGATGGTGGAGGAACAGGGGGCTGACAAGGAGGCGGGTCAGGTGGGAGAGGGACATGAGGTATAGGGAGGGACATGGGATGAATAGTTGGAGGGATGGTAGATAGTACGATTTGAGGGGATAGGGAGGGAACAGAAGCCATTAATTTTTTTAAAAGATGTTATTCTAATTAATTAATTCACATTGTTGTTTGTGCAAATTAATATAATTATTTCTATAATCTACACTATCATTTCATGTAGATTAAAGATTATTACACTAATATTTATACGGTTCTTCACTTGGTATCTATTATTCAATTTCATACTACATCAATTTACAACATACATCCAATGGTTCAAGGTGTATTTAACCAATTTCTACGTGTCAATCAATCTAACATTTAAGGTTCATATTATACAACTTTTAACAAATCAAATGTAGCACATATATCAATTTTATCCTATATCAAATTCACTAACATTTTATTTATCATTTTAAACAATAACAATTTAACATCAAATGTAACATCAAACAATCAATTAATTATCAATCAAACCGGATTATCATCGCATAATTAACAGATAATGGTGTCAGATGTCACAGGTGAACCGATACAGGTAATAACATATACTTAACAGTGTAAATTACTAACAACGGCATATTCAATTGTTGTTTCAATTGAAATTAAATTTAATAAATAAAGAACATTAATCGTGAGTGATTGCACACCTATCGAGGCTAGAAAAAGTTTGACACTGAAATTGAGTTACGAAATCCAAGCACGAATCCACATGACAAGATCGGCACGAATTCGATGGATAAAGCTGATAACAAGGATCGATGAGAACAAATCAAATCAGTTTTGATATAAATTGAACAGAACATATACAGCTAACATGTATATACACCGGTATCACTAAGATAGTTATTATAAACAATATGTTTTATTAATATATATCTATATATAAACAATTATTAAGACTGTTTCAAAATACCGTAACTTAGTAAATAATTCGACATATTATATATAACTAATATATATGTGCAGACTACTTTTGTGTTGTCCCAAAATGTACTAAAAAGGACATATGCAACCTAACAGAACATATTTTATACGTGTATACACTTGTAAATCATGTTACACATAGCCACTTTTGTAAAACATATATCTAAGGCCATACTTTATATAAACAACGAAACTATAAAATATAAACAAATATATATATATATATATATATATATATATATATATATATATATGGACATACCTCAGAATATAAATATAGGCTTATATATATAGATAAACAACAAACAATACTTATATGTATATTGCTGCCATTAGATACAACCGACCAAGCATTATCAATAGCTCGAATACATCTTATAAACAACTTCTTTTTAATATAAAATTTGTAGACATATATGTACACAGGAGACATATAATTTATATATGTGAATCAAGTCTATACCAATTTCAAAGCAACAAAACTGTATGTACAAACTATTCAAAATCATCTTTAGGTTATATACATATTCAAATATATAAAACTAGCCTACAGGCTCTTCACAAACAAATACACACACACACACACACACACACACACACTATATATATAGATTACAGTTAAAAGTAAACATCAGATCTGGCCTATCTATATGCAAATATCTTTTAAAATAAAATTATATATATATATATATATATATAATATACAGTAAAACTTATATATATATATATTAAACATATATCCTTTAAAAAATTTATAACTATATAAACTTATAAATGTATAAACACCTAAATTAGCTACTGCATCGAAAAAGAACAATAATTTATATATAACAAAATGACACAATACCCCATATATATACATACTCAAAACAATTTATATATAACAAATATAATATGTATATACAGACTTTTGAAACAATGCACAACCTATCTATTCATGCAGCCAGAACCGAGTAAAAGAGAATACGTATGCCGCTAGATATATATACGTTTATTAATAGAATATATACCTTATCACTTACATGAAAAAAAATGCAGCTGCCAGATCAAGGGACTGGAGTTTAGAGTTTTTTTTTGCCGATGCTCGATTGGAGGGTGTGCTTAGCTGCACTTGCAGAGGGTGGTCGAAGATTTGATGGCATGGGTAAGGTGGAGACATAAGCGTTATAAGATGAACAAAGGAAAGATGGTTGGGAATGGCGGTTCTGGTCTCTGCTTCTGTAACGACCCAGAATTTTTAGAAATTAAAATTTTAATATTTTATTAATTTTAAATATTAAAAAGTGAATTTATAAGTCAAATAAATTTTTATTTGAATTATTGGATTTAATTGAATAATTAAATCGATAATTTAATACGTTAAATTATGGAAATAATTGAAAATTGAGTTAAAAATGATTGTAAATAATTTGGAAAATTTTATTTAATCATACTGAAGTTAGAATGATATTTTAGAACTTTTAAAATCGAATTAAAAGTTAATTTGTGGAAATTGAATATTTTAATATTTAATAATCGACTGTAAAATAGCCAATTTTTGAACAGTCTCAGAATTGAACGAAACCAGTTCCATTGGATCCGTAATAGTTAGTTATTACCGGATTTCAATTTTCGTGTCAATCGGAGTTATCGTTTGATCGTGGCAGCTCGAAACGCATCGAATTATTTTTAATTTAAATTTGGCGAGTCAAAATAGCCATTTTTCAAAAAGTCTCGGATTTCGACGAAACCAGTTTCATTGGATCCGTAATGTGATATTATTGTAAGATTTCAAATTTCAAGTCAATTGGATTTACCGTTTGTCCGGTACAAATTAAAACGCCTAGAAATCGATTTAAATCGGTTTAATTCAAATTGAGCGTTTTCAGCCATAACTCGCACAGATGTCCGAATTAGCTTCCGAAACCTGTTCCATTGTGTCTGGAACGCGGGATAAACCCTAGGTACGCTGGTTACGACGTCTAAATCGGAGTTTGGAATTTCCGGGATGAATAGTGTTTACGCTTGCTTTTCCTATAAATATCACCTTAAATCTAAAATAAAAAAAAAGAAAAGAAAAACCCTAGCCATCTTCTACAGCCGCCACCCCTCAATTGAATGGCCGAAAATTAAGCAACTTCCACCTCCAATTACTCCAAATCCGTGCATCGATTGAAAAATCCTTCAACTAACAAAATGAAGATCATGAAGAGAGCTTCCTATCCAACGGTGCAGATCGCAAATGGCTTCACGGATTGATGGGAAATGAAGTGCAAAGGTGGCCGTTCCTCTTGCGTGCGCGAGCATCTAGGTGAGGCCGAACTTCATGGTGTTTGGGGCGAGCATAGAGGTGGTCAGGAGCTTCAAGATGCAGGTAGTTTGATCGAGTTTCGTCTAGAAATGAGGGAGAATAATTCAACCCTAGTTTTGTGCTTTGGGTTCTTATGCGCGTGTAATTTCCTGAAGATGGAACGAGATGGGAAGAAGATGGAATGTGCGGTGATGATGGAGTGATGAGGGATCCTATGGCTAATGTTTGATGTAGGTTAAAAATATAAAGGTTTTGTTGTATATAGTTATATAAAATCATGTACAATCTTGTAAAATTCATAACTTTTTCATACGAGGTCGAAAACGCGCGAAACAAGAAGCGTTGGAATCGTATGGACGAGCACTACGCGATGGAGTTGGTTTGGAGTCGTTTGGAGTTAGTGAGAATTTCGGGTAAAATTAAACGCGCGTTTAATTTTATTCGAAATAAAAGCTAAAACGGAAATTAAAACCAAGGTGAGAATTTCTCACTCAATCGAATAGATTTCGATTTTATTTTAAATAGTTAGATTTAAAATATTTGAATGCATGTTTGAATGATGACTGTAAATTATTGATTGTTAAAATAGACATTATACGCCGTTAGTAAGCGGATGTTATTTATTAAAAACATATACCGCGAAAATTTCATAAACAGTGAAATTGGTATTATATATAATATCAATATATATATTGGCATATGTATATATTGTAGTTGTTGATTTCCCGCATTTTTTGTTTAGCGGATGAGACCCTATTGCGCCGTTATTAAGCGGATAATATTTAATAAGAACATATACCGCGATAATTTTGTACTGGAGCGAAATTGGTATTGTGCTAATGTTTTTTGGATGCAGGGAAACAGGTTGGAGGGATCCAACAGGATTCCTCAACAGTTTTTATTTGATTTCAGATATTTTGATATTTGATGGATTATCATATCGATATATGATATCGTTATTAGTCGTGATTGACTATTTGGTGTGTAGCATCATTGGACCCAGATTTGGGATTTTCAAATTTTTTTAAAGTGATTTTTTTTGAAAATATACTTTATTTTTGGAAGTGATCCATTATAAATAAATGAACGTTATAATTTTTAAAGTTATAAAAAATTATAGTTTTTGAGAAATACGGTTAAAAGCTGAGTTTTTGAGAAAAATGAACTAATGATGTTATAAAATAGTTTAAACTGGATTTTTTTGAATTCATTATTAAAAGTTTAAATATAGGATTTATAAAATTTGATTATTTTATAAATCAAAATGGTTAAACTATAAAGGAAATTAAAGACGTTTCAGAATAATAATATAAACTGATTTATATTAAGAGATTTATAAATAGATATTTATAAATCGAAATATTGACATTATAAAACGAGTTTTTATAAGTGTTTTAAATGAAGTGAAAAATGAATTTCATAATAGAATGAAATTTATAGAATTATAAACTGTGAAGTTATAAACCAAATTTATAAATAGTAAGATTTATAAATTTGGTGAAATTATTTGAAGAATAGATTGATTAAATAAATAAATCTTATAAGTTATAAGGTTTATAAATTGAAAAGTCTTTAAAAAGAACGATTTTGTAAAATAATCGTTTTATAAGCAATTGACTTATAATATGAACTTTTAGTTTATAATTGAGATATGAAATCAAATAGGTTAATAAAGGAATTTATAAAAAGGAAGTTTTTATAAATAAAAAGAAACGGAATTTATAAACGTTGTTTTATAAATCCGCAAACGACTTATTTTGATAAGTTAATTGTTATAACTTATAAATGGAGTTATATTCACGTTTTAGACAGTGAATAATCCTTTAAGTTAAAGTGAATAGAAATGATGAAGTTTGTTAACGTAGTTTATTCACGTTTTTGAACAGTGAATAACACGTCAAAGAAATTGTTTAGAATGTGAATGTTTTAAATAGAATTAAAACGATCTAACGATGTTTTAAAAGGTGTTGTGATTCGAAACCATAGATTTCAACATTTATTGTTGAAATAGACGTTTTCGAGAAATAAAAGGAAATAGTGGACTATAACACTGTTGTTATAGTAAATGATTTCCGAAAGGAAATGTTTTGAATAGTATTGGGATTTATATATCTATTTTTAATTTCGAATCCCTATGCTAGTGATTTTGGGTTGTCGTAACGATGTTTTACGCAACATTCGTTTTGGCCCAAATAAATATGTTAAGTGAATGATTTCCTTAAAGAAAGAAATATATACTTAATTCGGTTTAAGTATATTGAATGTTTTCTAAGTGTTGAAAATAAAAGATTGTGAATTACTTATTTAATAAGTATGGAAATGTTTTCCAATATGAAGTGAATAATTAGAATTTATCTTTTTGGAGGATAAATTGAAATGAATTATTGAAATCGTATATGCACGAATATTTTGAAATATAAATTCATTATGGAATTTATATGTGAAAAGTGAAATTGGTTAAAAATAAATATTGATTTATTTTTGAAGTGTTGAAACTATATATCTAGTAAAGATATTTTGGAAAATAAATAATTTGGAAAATTATTTGGAAGCTGGTGATGTATGCATATCCAGTGATAGTTCAATAACCGACTATCAGTATTTCCCTTTGAATGGGTATTGGATGTGAATTGATTGAATTTGAATGTCACACTTATTTTTGAATAAGCGCTCACTATTCGGGTTAACCGGGAAAGGACCATGGGGTCGTATAACCCATTCCGAATATGTGATACGTCGTTGTGAATCGCATTTGAAGATCGGTGTTGAAGACCGGATATTTGCGAGAGCGATAGGATGAACTATCGATTGACTCTGCACCGAGTTGCTCCGGTATTGAGTTCTCCATATGTGATGGTGAATCCGATCAGGATTGTGGATATCCGGATTGCAAGGACTTCTTTGTAAGTGCCTTCGGTTCTGTTCGAGCCCGGAACAGACTTGTATGGATTGTATGTCTGACATTACAAGTTGAGATATAAAGCCGATTTCTTTCAAATATATTTCTGTTGGTGGCGGAGAATTTATTCTTTTTGCTTAACACCCTTCTCTGAGACGTATGTGCTCAGAGGTTATATAGTTGAAGTTATCAGCGACATATTCCCAATTTGGTAATGTGACATGCTGAGTGATGCTGAAATGATCATTGTGTTGATTATTTGTGATAGGATCATTTATTTGATCGTCTATCTTAGTGATCATTGTGTTGATCATTTGTTGACCCAAAGCATGGCTTTTGTATAAAGTATGTTTTTGTGGACGTGAATTCGTCGAGCCTCACATCCCGGAAATGGTCAAAACAGGAAAGAAGCAGCAAGGTTATGAGGGGTAGCGCCCTTTAGGATATGTGCATTTCCTTCTGGAAAAGGGTGGTATCATGGTATGGAGCCCAGATACTTACTCATGTTGAAAACACTTTATGATTGTGTGAATTGATTATGAGCGCTCGGTTGATAAAGGTCCCAAAGGACCGGGGGATGGCATATTCGGTCAGTTGTTACTCAGTTAGGAGTAACCCGGCCTTGTGTTGGTAGAGATCCGGTTTGGTTCTCGGGGATGTCCATCCAGAGGCATTCTCATGTGGCAATGGGAAGTTCCTTGGCTTGACCATTTGTTGGAAATCCAAAGAAACAATACGAGACTTGTACGGTTTTAGTTGTAGAACCTGCCATCTAATATGGTAGCTATTAGTAGGCATAATATAATGGTACCTATGCTGGCTAAGATTTATATCTACTTTCGAAATTGTTTCCTACACTATGCACTAATAATAATATGAAATGTTCTTTTTAAATGCGTATCAAGCATCTTTGACTATCATAAGGAGAAATCTTCTCCAAGTCTGCGTTTGCATTGTGTGTGTGGCAGGAGGTCTTATGGTAGTCTCAGTTTTAAAAGCATTGCGAATTGAATTAAAAAAAATATATTCCTCTATTTTGATTTCAAAGATAAATAAACTGTTTTGAGTTCTCACACCAGTCACATGACTGACTCGGAGTTTATTGTTTTCCTTCCTAAACTCTGGGTGCCCACCAATTTTCCACACGGGCAGTTAAGAGTTAGGTTTATCAGGATATTTTTGGATATTCTGGAGTTGCTGGAGGCAAGCTGGATGGCATGGCGTATTACTAGTTTATATAGTATTTCTTTTCCGCTGCACTGTTTATTGTTGTATGTTGTTGTACACTCTGATGATATGATATGATGTAATGAAATATAATGTGATGTAATAACTGATATAGTTCTTTATTTAAAGATTATTCATTTATTATTATATGTTGTTCCGCTGCGAATTGTGAGATTCTGATGTTGTTCTGTTGTTTTCTGTTCCGTCCTATTATCTTCTGTTTTTTTTATGTTTTCTTTCTGTTTTCTTCTATTTTAAAATGTTCTACCTTCTTTTCTCTCTTCTTTTCTATTTTCTATTTTCCATTTTCTTTTCTTTCTATCTCTTCTCTATTTTCTGTTTTCTTTTCCCTATCTTTTTCTATCCTCTTATCTCTTCTTATCTCTTTTTCTTTTCTTAAATTCTTTTTCTTAAAACCCTCAGTGTTCGGTTTTCCGTCGTTCGATTACTCGGCAGTCGATAAAGTGAGTATCGATGTTGAATTTTCGGAAGACGAAGAATCGGGTCCTGACAATGTGGTATCAGAGCTTATGGTTAAGCGACAACCATGGTTCTGTAGGGTATTACTCATTAGAGATGGAGTCAGTAGTACTCTAGAATGAGTTAAGTGTAATAATAGCTATGAGAGCGTATTTGTTAGTGAATATAAAATTGTTTTATATTGTGATGATTGGTTTGTTGAGTGGTATATGAACCTTCGTCAGCACGGTCAGTCAAACTATGCCGAAGGGGTTTCTAAACACTTGAATAGAACAATTCGGCACAGTATTGTTTTAATTGGGTAAATGAAATAATTTTGCCTTAATTATATTTTATATATAAAGAAATAATTTTTCAAAATTATTAAATTGTATATAAGTTGATTGTTAGGTTGTTTGAATAATCTAAATTAAAGAATAATTGTATAAGTAAAAGAATTATAAGAATTGAAGTATAATTAAAGTGATTTACAATTGTGAAATAAACTTATATATATAAGAAGTTAATATATTTATGAATATGAGTTGTAAATAATCAAATGGATTAAATAAAATAATGAATATAAGCAAAGGAATTTGGTTGAAATTAATATACTTCGGTTGTTATTTGATTGTTGATTGATTGTATAAAATTCATTAAGTGTTAATGAAATTGAAAGTTATGAAATTGAATTCAAATTAGAAGTAAATAAATTTGAATAGAATTGAAAGTGAATTAGATTTAATTAGTGAATGCAAACTAATTAAAAATTGAGAATGAATGTTGATAAAATCCACTGTTAATGAATCAAATGTGATTTAAAGTGAAAACCAATTCATTGAATATTAATGAGAATATGAATGAATATTATTGATTATGAATGATAATTGGTTGATGGTTGAATATATATTGCTATTGTTGCATTTTCTATGTGATATATATAGTTGTTATGTTGCTATATGTTGTATATTGAGATTATTTGCATATGTGCATGTTCTCATGTTGTTTGTTGAGTGTTTAGTAGGTGCGGATAGCGTTTGCTTCGCATTTGGAGTTCGCTTTAGCGCTATATTAGCCGTATATGCTTGCTAATAAAATATAAGGTACATATCTCGGATTAAATATCGTACTTTTACACTTTTTTCCCTTCGGGATGCCTCATTACTTGATGAGATGTATATTTGTGATATATATACTGTCATTTTTTTTTTCGGATCGAGCCGCGCAAAGGAGACTATGGCAAATTTTTCCGAAAATTTAAGGCGTTAGAAATTTTTTGAGAAAATTGGAAAATTTTGAAAACTTTAAACTTTATTTTGGAATTGAAAGTTAAACAATAGGTAGTTGTTTTTGAAAAAGATAACTAAGTATGATTTGAAAACTTAATAAAGTTATTTATAAGAAATTAATTATGAATTTTGGGAAAATTAATAAATTCTATAACTTTCTTACTTAATAATTTCGAGGACGAAATTCTTTTAAGTGGGGAAGATTGTAACGACCCAGAATTTTTAGAAATTAAAATTTTAATATTTTATTAATTTTAAATATTAAAAAGTGAATTTATAAGTCAAATAAATTTTTATTTGAATTATTGGATTTAATTGAATAATTAAATCGATAATTTAATACGTTAAATTATGGAAATAATTGAAAATTGAGTTAAAAATGATTGTAAATAATTTGGAAAATTTTATTTAATCATACTGAAGTTAGAATGATATTTTAGAACTTTTAAAATCGAATTAAAAGTTAATTTGTGGAAATTGAATATTTTAATATTTAATAATCGACTGTAAAATAGCCAATTTTTGAACAGTCTCAGAATTGAACGAAACCAGTTCCATTGGATCCGTAATAGTTAGTTATTACCGGATTTCAATTTTCGTGTCAATCGGAGTTATCGTTTGATCGTGGCAGCTCGAAACGCATCGAATTATTTTTAATTTAAATTTGGCGAGTCAAAATAGCCATTTTTCAAAAAGTCTCGGATTTCGACGAAACCAGTTTCATCGGATCCGTAATGTGATATTATTGTAAGATTTCAAATTTCAAGTCAATTGGATTTACCGTTTGTCCCGTACAAATTAAAACGCCTAGAAATCGATTTAAATCGGTTTAATTCAAATTGAGCGTTTTCAGCCATAACTCGCACAGATGTCCGAATTAGCTTCCGAAACCTGTTCCATTGTGTCTGGAACGCGGGATAAACCCTAGGTACGCTGGTTACGGCGTCTAAATCGGAGTTTGGAATTTCCGGGATGAATAGTGTTTACGCTTGCTTTTCCTATAAATATCACCTTAAATCTAAAATAAAAAAAAAGAAAAGAAAAACCCTAGCCATCTTCTACAGCCGCCACCCCTCAATTGAATGGCCGAAAATTAAGCAACTTCCACCTCCAATTACTCCAAATCCGTGCATCGATTGCAAAATCCTTCAACTAACAAAATGAAGATCATGAAGAGAGCTTCCTATCCAACGGTGGAGATCGCAAATGGCTTCACGGATTGATGGGAAATGAAGTGCAAAGGCGGCCGTTCCTCTTGCGTGCGCGAGCATCTAGGTGAGGCCGAACTTCATGGTGTTTGGGGCGAGCATAGAGGTGGTCAGGAGCTTCAAGATGCAGGTAGTTTGATCGAGTTTCGTCTAGAAATGAGGGAGAATAATTCAACCCTAGTTTTGTGCTTTGGGTTCTTATGCGCGTGTAATTTCCTGAAGATGGAACGAGATGGGAAGAAGATGGAATGTGCGGTGATGATGGAGTGATGAGGGATCCTATGGCTAATGTTTGATGTAGGTTAAAAATATAAAGGTTTTGTTGTATATAGTTATATAAAATCATGTACAATCTTGTAAAATTCATAACTTTTTCATACGAGGTCGAAAACGCGCGAAACAAGAAGCGTTGGAATCGTATGGACGAGCACTACGCGATGGAGTTGGTTTGGAGTCGTTTGGAGTTAGTGAGAATTTCGGGTAAAATTAAACGCGCGTTTAATTTTATTCGAAATAAAAGCTAAAACGGAAATTAAAACCAAGGTGAGAATTTCTCACTCAATCGAATAGATTTCGATTTTATTTTAAATAGTTAGATTTAAAATATTTGAATGCATGTTTGAATGATGACTGTAAATTATTGATTGTTAAAATAGACATTATACGCCGTTAGTAAGCGGATGTTATTTATTAAAAACATATACCGCGAAAATTTCATAAACAGTGAAATTGGTATTATATATAATATCAATATATATATATTGGCATATGTATATATTGTAGTTGTTGATTTCCCGCATTTTTTGTTTAGCGGATGAGACCCTATTGCGCCGTTATTAAGCGGATAATATTTAATAAGAACATATACCGCGATAATTTTGTACTGGAGCGAAATTGGTATTGTGCTAATGTTTTTTGGATGCAGGGAAACAGGTTGGAGGGATCCAACAGGATTCCTCAACAGTTTTTATTTGATTTCAGATATTTTGATATTTGATGGATTATCATATCGATATATGATATCGTTATTAGTCGTGATTGACTATTTGGTGTGTAGCATCATTGGACCCAGATTTGGGATTTTCAAATTTTTTTAAAGTGATTTTTTTTGAAAATATACTTTATTTTTGGAAGTGATCCATTATAAATAAATGAACGTTATAATTTTTAAAGTTATAAAAAATTATAGTTTTTGAGAAATACGGTTAAAAGCTGAGTTTTTGAGAAAAATGAACTAATGATGTTATAAAATAGTTTAAACTGGATTTTTTTGAATTCATTATTAAAAGTTTAAATATAGGATTTATAAAATTTGATTATTTTATAAATCAAAATGGTTAAACTATAAAGGAAATTAAAGACGTTTCAGAATAATAATATAAACTGATTTATATTAAGAGATTTATAAATAGATATTTATAAATCGAAATATTGACATTATAAAACGAGTTTTTATAAGTGTTTTAAATGAAGTGAAAAATGAATTTCATAATAGAATGAAATTTATAGAATTATAAACTGTGAAGTTATAAACCAAATTTATAAATAGTAAGATTTATAAATTTGGTGAAATTATTTGAAGAATAGATTGATTAAATAAATAAATCTTATAAGTTATAAGGTTTATAAATTGAAAAGTCTTTAAAAAGAACGATTTTGTAAAATAATCGTTTTATAAGCAATTGACTTATAATATGAACTTTTAGTTTATAATTGAGATATGAAATCAAATAGGTTAATAAAGGAATTTATAAAAAGGAAGTTTTTATAAATAAAAAGAAAGGAATTTATAAACGTTGTTTTATAAATCCGCAAACGACTTATTTTGATAAGTTAATTGTTATAACTTATAAATGGAGTTATATTCACGTTTTAGACAGTGAATAATCCTTTAAGTTAAAGTGAATAGAAATGATGAAGTTTGTTAACGTAGTTTATTCACGTTTTTGAACAGTGAATAACACGTTAAAGAAATTGTTTAGAATGTGAATGTTTTAAATAGAATTAAAACGATCTAACGATGTTTTAAAAGGTGTTGTGATTCGAAACCATAGATTTCAACATTTATTGTTGAAATAGACGTTTTCGAGAAATAAAAGGAAATAGTGGACTATAACACTGTTGTTATAGTAAATGATTTCCGAAAGGAAATGTTTTGAATAGTATTGGGATTTATATATCTATTTTTAATTTCGAATCCCTATGCTAGTGATTTTGGGTTGTCGTAACGATGTTTTACGCAACATTCGTTTTGGCCCAAATAAATATGTTAAGTGAATGATTTCCTTAAAGAAAGAAATATATACTTAATTCGGTTTAAGTATATTGAATGTTTTCTAAGTGTTGAAAATAAAAGATTGTGAATTACTTATTTAATAAGTATGGAAATGTTTTCCAATATGAAGTGAATAATTAGAATTTATCTTTTTGGAGGATAAATTGAAATGAATTATTGAAATCGTATATGCACGAATATTTTGAAATATAAATTCATTATGGAATTTATATGTGAAAAGTGAAATTGGTTAAAAATAAATATTGATTTATTTTTGAAGTGTTGAAACTATATATCTAGTAAAGATATTTTGGAAAATAAATAATTTGGAAAATTATTTGGAAGCTGGTGATGTATGCATATCCAGTGATAGTTCAATAACCGACTATCAGTATTTCCCTTTGAATGGGTATTGGATGTGAATTGATTGAATTTGAATGTCACACTTATTTTTGAATAAGCGCTCACTATTCGGGTTAACCGGGAAAGGACCATGGGGTCGTATAACCCATTCCGAATATGTGATACGTCGTTGTGAATCGCATTTGAAGATCGGTGTTGAAGACCGGATATTTGCGAGAGCGATAGGATGAACTATCGATTGACTCTGCACCGAGTTGCTCCGGTATTGAGTTCTCCATATGTGATGGTGAATCCGATCAGGATTGTGGATATCCGGATTGCAAGGACTTCTTTGTAAGTGCCTTCGGTTCTGTTCGAGCCCGGAACAGACTTGTATGGATTGTATGTCTGACATTACAAGTTGAGATATAAAGCCGATTTCTTTCAAATATATTTCTGTTGGTGGCGGAGAATTTATTCTTTTTGCTTAACACCCTTCTCTGAGACGTATGTGCTCAGAGGTTATATAGTTGAAGTTATCAGCGACATATTCCCAATTTGGTAATGTGACATGCTGAGTGATGCTGAAATGATCATTGTGTTGATTATTTGTGATAGGATCATTTATTTGATCGTCTATCTTAGTGATCATTGTGTTGATCATTTGTTGACCCAAAGCATGGCTTTTGTATAAAGTATGTTTTTGTGGACGTGAATTCGTCGAGCCTCACATCCCGGAAATGGTCAAAACAGGAAAGAAGCAGCAAGGTTATGAGGGGTAGCGCCCTTTAGGATATGTGCATTTCCTTCTGGAAAAGGGTGGTATCATGGTATGGAGCCCAGATACTTACTCATGTTGAAAACACTTTATGATTGTGTGAATTGATTACGAGCGCTCGGTTGATAAAGGTCCCAAAGGACCGGGGGATGGCATATTCGGTCAGTTGTTACTCAGTTAGGAGTAACCCGGCCTTGTGTTGGTAGAGATCCGGTTTGGTTCTCGGGGATGTCCATCCAGAGGCATTCTCATGTGGCAATGGGAAGTTCCTTGGCCTGACCATTTGTTGGAAATCCAAAGAAACAATACGAGACTTGTACGGTTTTAGTTGTAGAACCTGCCATCTAATATGGTAGCTATTAGTAGGCATAATATAATGGTACCTATGCTGGCTAAGATTTATATCTACTTTCGAAATTGTTTCCTACACTATGCACTAATAATAATATGAAATGTTCTTTTTAAATGCGTATCAAGCATCTTTGACTATCATAAGGAGAAATCTTCTCCAAGTCTGCGTTTGCATTGTGTGTGTGGCAGGAGGTCTTATGGTAGTCTCAGTTTTAAAAGCATTGCGAATTGAATTAAAAAAAATATATTCCTCTATTTTGATTTCAAAGATAAATAAACTGTTTTGAGTTCTCACACCAGTCACATGACTGACTCGGAGTTTATTGTTTTCCTTCCTAAACTCTGGGTGCCCACCAATTTTCCACACGGGCAGTTAAGAGTTAGGTTTATCAGGATATTTTTGGATATTCTGGAGTTGCTGGAGGCAAGCTGGATGGCATGGCGTATTACTAGTTTATATAGTATTTCTTTTCCGCTGCACTGTTTATTGTTGTATGTTGTTGTACACTCTGATGATATGATATGATGTAATGAAATATAATGTGATGTAATAACTGATATAGTTCTTTATTTAAAGATTATTCATTTATTATTATATGTTGTTCCGCTGCGAATTGTGAGATTCTGATGTTGTTCTGTTGTTTTCTGTTCCGTCCTATTATCTTCTGTTTTTTTTTATGTTTTCTTTCTGTTTTCTTCTATTTTAAAATGTTCTACCTTCTTTTCTCTCTTCTTTTCTATTTTCTATTTTCCATTTTCTTTTCTTTCTATCTCTTCTCTATTTTCTGTTTTCTTTTCCCTATCTTTTTCTATCCTCTTATCTCTTCTTATCTCTTTTTCTTTTCTTAAATTCTTTTTCTTAAAACCCTCAGTGTTCGGTTTTCCGTCGTTCGATTACTCGGCAGTCGATAAAGTGAGTATCGATGTTGAATTTTCGGAAGACGAAGAATCGGGTCCTGACAATGTGGTATCAGAGCTTATGGTTAAGCGACAACCATGGTTCTGTAGGGTATTACTCATTAGAGATGGAGTCAGTAGTACTCTAGAATGAGTTAAGTGTAATAATAGCTATGAGAGCGTATTTGTTAGTGAATATAAAATTGTTTTATATTGTGATGATTGGTTTGTTGAGTGGCATATGAACCTTCGTCAGCACGGTCAGTCAAACTATGCCGAAGGGGTTTCTAAACACTTGAATAGAACAATTCGGCACAGTATTGTTTTAATTGGGTAAATGAAATAATTTTGCCTTAATTATATTTTATATATAAAGAAATAATTTTTCAAAATTATTAAATTGTATATAAGTTGATTGTTAGGTTGTTTGAATAATCTAAATTAAAGAATAATTGTATAAGTAAAAGAATTATAAGAATTGAAGTATAATTAAAGTGATTTACAATTGTGAAATAAACTTATATATATAAGAAGTTAATATATTTATGAATATGAGTTGTAAATAATCAAATGGATTAAATAAAATAATGAATATAAGCAAAGGAATTTGGTTGAAATTAATATACTTCGGTTGTTATTTGATTGTTGATTGATTGTATAAAATTCATTAAGTGTTAATGAAATTGAAAGTTATGAAATTGAATTCAAATTAGAAGTAAATAAATTTGAATAGAATTGAAAGTGAATTAGATTTAATTAGTGAATGCAAACTAATTAAAAATTGAGAATGAATGTTGATAAAATCCACTGTTAATGAATCAAATGTGATTTAAAGTGAAAACCAATTCATTGAATATTAATGAGAATATGAATGAATATTATTGATTATGAATGATAATTGGTTGATGGTTGAATATATATTGCTATTGTTGCATTTTCTATGTGATATATATAGTTGTTATGTTGCTATATGTTGTATATTGAGATTATTTGCATATGTGCATGTTCTCATGTTGTTTGTTGAGTGTTTAGTAGGTGCGGATAGCGTTTGCTTCGCATTTGGAGTTCGCTTTAGCGCTATATTAGCCGTATATGCTTGCTAATAAAATATAAGGTACATATCTCGGATTAAATATCGTACTTTTACACTTTTTTCCCTTCGGGATGCCTCATTACTTGATGAGATGTATATTTGTGATATATATACTGTCATTTTTTTTTTCGGATCGAGCCGCGCAAAGGAGACTATGGCAAATTTTTCCGAAAATTTAAGGCGTTAGAAATTTTTTGAGAAAATTGGAAAATTTTGAAAACTTTAAACTTTATTTTGGAATTGAAAGTTAAACAATAGGTAGTTGTTTTTGAAAAAGATAACTAAGTATGATTTGAAAACTTAATAAAGTTATTTATAAGAAATTAATTATGAATTTTGGGAAAATTAATAAATTCTATAACTTTCTTACTTAATAATTTCGAGGACGAAATTCTTTTAAGTGGGGAAGATTGTAACGACCCAGAATTTTTAGAAATTAAAATTTTAATATTTTATTAATTTTAAATATTAAAAAGTGAATTTATAAGTCAAATAAATTTTTATTTGAATTATTGGATTTAATTGAATAATTAAATCGATAATTTAATACGTTAAATTATGGAAATAATTGAAAATTGAGTTAAAAATGATTGTAAATAATTTGGAAAATTTTATTTAATCATACTGAAGTTAGAATGATATTTTAGAACTTTTAAAATCGAATTAAAAGTTAATTTGTGGAAATTGAATATTTTAATATTTAATAATCGACTATAAAATAGCCAATTTTTGAACAGTCTCAGAATTGAACGAAACCAGTTCCATTGGATCCGTAATAGTTAGTTATTACCGGATTTCAATTTTCGTGTCAATCGGAGTTATCGTTTGATCGTGGCAGCTCGAAACGCATCGAATTATTTTTAATTTAAATTTGGCGAGTCAAAATAGCCATTTTTCAAAAAGTCTCGGATTTCGACGAAACCAGTTTCATCGGATCCGTAATGTGATATTATTGTAAGATTTCAAATTTCAAGTCAATTGGATTTACCGTTTGTCCGGTACAAATTAAAACGCCTAGAAATCGATTTAAATCGGTTTAATTCAAATTGAGCGTTTTCAGCCATAACTCGCACAGATGTCCGAATTAGCTTCCGAAACCTGTTCCATTGTGTCTGGAACGCGGGATAAACCCTAGGTACGCTGGTTACGGCGTCTAAATCGGAGTTTGGAATTTCCGGGATGAATAGTGTTTACGCTTGCTTTTCCTATAAATATCACCTTAAATCTAAAATAAAAAAAAAGAAAAGAAAAACCCTAGCCATCTTCTACAGCCGCCACCCCTCAATTGAATGGCCGAAAATTAAGCAACTTCCACCTCCAATTACTCCAAATCCGTGCATCGATTGCAAAATCCTTCAACTAACAAAATGAAGATCATGAAGAGAGCTTCCTATCCAACGGTGGAGATCGCAAATGGCTTCACGGATTGATGGGAAATGAAGTGCAAAGGCGGCCGTTCCTCTTGCGTGCGCGAGCATCTAGGTGAGGCCGAACTTCATGGTGTTTGGGGCGAGCATAGAGGTGGTCAGGAGCTTCAAGATGCAGGTAGTTTGATCGAGTTTCGTCTAGAAATGAGGGAGAATAATTCAACCCTAGTTTTGTGCTTTGGGTTCTTATGCGCGTGTAATTTCCTGAAGATGGAACGAGATGGGAAGAAGATGGAATGTGCGGTGATGATGGAGTGATGAGGGATCCTATGGCTAATGTTTGATGTAGGTTAAAAATATAAAGGTTTTGTTGTATATAGTTATATAAAATCATGTACAATCTTGTAAAATTCATAACTTTTTCATACGAGGTCGAAAACGCGCGAAACAAGAAGCGTTGGAATCGTATGGACGAGCACTACGCGATGGAGTTGGTTTGGAGTCGTTTGGAGTTAGTGAGAATTTCGGGTAAAATTAAACGCGCGTTTAATTTTATTCGAAATAAAAGCTAAAACGGAAATTAAAACCAAGGTGAGAATTTCTCACTCAATCGAATAGATTTCGATTTTATTTTAAATAGTTAGATTTAAAATATTTGAATGCATGTTTGAATGATGACTGTAAATTATTGATTGTTAAAATAGACATTATACGCCGTTAGTAAGCGGATGTTATTTATTAAAAACATATACCGCGAAAATTTCATAAACAGTGAAATTGGTATTATATATAATATCAATATATATATATTGGCATATGTATATATTGTAGTTGTTGATTTCCCGCATTTTTTGTTTAGCGGATGAGACCCTATTGCGCCGTTATTAAGCGGATAATATTTAATAAGAACATATACCGCGATAATTTTGTACTGGAGCGAAATTGGTATTGTGCTAATGTTTTTTGGATGCAGGGAAACAGGTTGGAGGGATCCAACAGGATTCCTCAACAGTTTTTATTTGATTTCAGATATTTTGATATTTGATGGATTATCATATCGATATATGATATCGTTATTAGTCGTGATTGACTATTTGGTGTGTAGCATCATTGGACCCAGATTTGGGATTTTCAAATTTTTTTAAAGTGATTTTTTTTGAAAATATACTTTATTTTTGGAAGTGATCCATTATAAATAAATGAACGTTATAATTTTTAAAGTTATAAAAAATTATAGTTTTTGAGAAATACGGTTAAAAGCTGAGTTTTTGAGAAAAATGAACTAATGATGTTATAAAATAGTTTAAACTGGATTTTTTTGAATTCATTATTAAAAGTTTAAATATAGGATTTATAAAATTTGATTATTTTATAAATCAAAATGGTTAAACTATAAAGGAAATTAAAGACGTTTCAGAATAATAATATAAACTGATTTATATTAAGAGATTTATAAATAGATATTTATAAATCGAAATATTGACATTATAAAACGAGTTTTTATAAGTGTTTTAAATGAAGTGAAAAATGAATTTCATAATAGAATGAAATTTATAGAATTATAAACTGTGAAGTTATAAACCAAATTTATAAATAGTAAGATTTATAAATTTGGTGAAATTATTTGAAGAATAGATTGATTAAATAAATAAATCTTATAAGTTATAAGGTTTATAAATTGAAAAGTCTTTAAAAAGAACGATTTTGTAAAATAATCGTTTTATAAGCAATTGACTTATAATATGAACTTTTAGTTTATAATTGAGATATGAAATCAAATAGGTTAATAAAGGAATTTATAAAAAGGAAGTTTTTATAAATAAAAAGAAACGGAATTTATAAACGTTGTTTTATAAATCCGCAAACGACTTATTTTGATAAGTTAATTGTTATAACTTATAAATGGAGTTATATTCACGTTTTAGACAGTGAATAATCCTTTAAGTTAAAGTGAATAGAAATGATGAAGTTTGTTAACGTAGTTTATTCACGTTTTTGAACAGTGAATAACACGTTAAAGAAATTGTTTAGAATGTGAATGTTTTAAATAGAATTAAAATGATCTAACGATGTTTTAAAAGGTGTTGTGATTCGAAACCATAGATTTCAACATTTATTGTTGAAATAGACGTTTTCGAGAAATAAAAGGAAATAGTGGACTATAACACTGTTGTTATAGTAAATGATTTCCGAAAGGAAATGTTTTGAATAGTATTGGGATTTATATATCTATTTTTAATTTCGAATCCCTATGCTAGTGATTTTGGGTTGTCGTAACGATGTTTTACGCAACATTCGTTTTGGCCCAAATAAATATGTTAAGTGAATGATTTCCTTAAAGAAAGAAATATATACTTAATTCGGTTTAAGTACATTGAATGTTTTCTAAGTGTTGAAAATAAAAGATTGTGAATTACTTATTTAATAAGTATGGAAATGTTTTCCAATATGAAGTGAATAATTAGAATTTATCTTTTTGGAGGATAAATTGAAATGAATTATTGAAATCGTATATGCACGAATATTTTGAAATATAAATTCATTATGGAATTTATATGTGAAAAGTGAAATTGGTTAAAAATAAATATTGATTTATTTTTGAAGTGTTGAAACTATATATCTAGTAAAGATATTTTGGAAAATAAATAATTTGGAAAATTATTTGGAAGCTGGTGATGTATGCATATCCAGTGATAGTTCAATAACCGACTATCAGTATTTCCCTTTGAATGGGTATTGGATGTGAATTGATTGAATTTGAATGTCACACTTATTTTTGAATAAGCG
The DNA here is from genome assembly GCA_030765085.1 of Allium cepa. Lineage (NCBI taxonomy): Eukaryota > Viridiplantae > Streptophyta > Magnoliopsida > Asparagales > Amaryllidaceae > Allium > Allium cepa. Next base: position 39,892,686 of record CM060931.1, read on the forward strand.
CTCACTATTCGGGTTAACCGGGAAAGGACCATGGGGTCGTATAACCCATTCCGAATATGTGATACGTCGTTGTGAATCGCATTTGAAGATCGGTGTTGAAGACCGGATATTTGCGAGAGCGATAGGATGAACTATCGATTGACTCTGCACCGAGTTGCTCCGGTATTGAGTTCTCCATATGTGATGGTGAATCCGATCAGGATTGTGGATATCCGGATTGCAAGGACTTCTTTGTAAGTGCCTTCGGTTCTGTTCGAGCCCGGAACAGACTTGTATGGATTGTATGTCTGACATTACAAGTTGAGATATAAAGCCGATTTCTTTCAAATATATTTCTGTTGGTGGCGGAGAATTTATTCTTTTTGCTTAACACCCTTCTCTGAGACGTATGTGCTCAGAGGTTATATAGTTGAAGTTATCAGCGACATATTCCCAATTTGGTAATGTGACATGCTGAGTGATGCTGAAATGATCATTGTGTTGATTATTTGTGATAGGATCATTTATTTGATCGTCTATCTTAGTGATCATTGTGTTGATCATTTGTTGACCCAAAGCATGGCTTTTGTATAAAGTATGTTTTTGTGGACGTGAATTCGTCGAGCCTCACATCCCGGAAATGGTCAAAACAGGAAAGAAGCAGCAAGGTTATGAGGGGTAGCGCCCTTTAGGATATGTGCATTTCCTTCTGGAAAAGGGTGGTATCATGGTATGGAGCCCAGATACTTACTCATGTTGAAAACACTTTATGATTGTGTGAATTGATTACGAGCGCTCGGTTGATAAAGGTCCCAAAGGACCGGGGGATGGCATATTCGGTCAGTTGTTACTCAGTTAGGAGTAACCCGGCCTTGTGTTGGTAGAGATCCGGTTTGGTTCTCGGGGATGTCCATCCAGAGGCATTCTCATGTGGCAATGGGAAGTTCCTTGGCCTGACCATTTGTTGGAAATCCAAAGAAACAATACGAGACTTGTACGGTTTTAGTTGTAGAACCTGCCATCTAATATGGTAGCTATTAGTAGGCATAATATAATGGTACCTATGCTGGCTAAGATTTATATCTACTTTCGAAATTGTTTCCTACACTATGCACTAATAATAATATGAAATGTTCTTTTTAAATGCGTATCAAGCATCTTTGACTATCATAAGGAGAAATCTTCTCCAAGTCTGCGTTTGCATTGTGTGTGTGGCAGGAGGTCTTATGGTAGTCTCATTTTTAAAAGCATTGCGAATTGAATTAAAAAAAATATATTCCTCTATTTTGATTTCAAAGATAAATAAACTGTTTTGAGTTCTCACACCAGTCACATGACTGACTCGGAGTTTATTGTTTTCCTTCCTAAACTCTGGGTGCCCACCAATTTTCCACACGGGCAGTTAAGAGTTAGGTTTATCAGGATATTTTTGGATATTCTGGAGTTGCTGGAGGCAAGCTGGATGGCATGGCGTATTACTAGTTTATATAGTATTTCTTTTCCGCTGCACTGTTTATTGTTGTATGTTGTTGTACACTCTGATGATATGATATGATGTAATGAAATATAATGTGATGTAATAACTGATATAGTTCTTTATTTAAAGATTATTCATTTATTATTATATGTTGTTCCGCTGCGAATTGTGAGATTCTGATGTTGTTCTGTTGTTTTCTGTTCCGTCCTATTATCTTCTGTTTTTTTTATGTTTTCTTTCTGTTTTCTTCTATTTTAAAATGTTCTACCTTCTTTTCTCTCTTCTTTTCTATTTTCTATTTTCCATTTTCTTTTCTTTCTATCTCTTCTCTATTTTCTGTTTTCTTTTCCCTATCTTTTTCTATCCTCTTATCTCTTCTTATCTCTTTTTCTTTTCTTAAATTCTTTTTCTTAAAACCCTCAGTGTTCGGTTTTCCGTCGTTCGATTACTCGGCAGTCGATAAAGTGAGTATCGATGTTGAATTTTCGGAAGACGAAGAATCGGGTCCTGACAGCTTCCATGAGATTCAGTGCTAGGGTTACGGCAAGCGACTTCCCGTCATTGCTTCCTAAAGAGGTGGAGAAGATTAGAGACCCTCCCGCGTGCACTGTCGAGGCAAGGTGAAATGGCTGATAGTGGTTGCTGGAGCAAGCGGCGGGAAGGGGTGGCGAAGGAAGAGAGGGTAAGTGCAGTTTGAAAGGGATGAGAGGCGGTGATGGGTGGAGTGATGAAGAAATACGAGCAGCGGCATGACGAGATGGCCCGGGTGGTTAGGCGGAGGCTAAGGCGACGTGGGAAGAGGAGGCTTGACACTTGGGATTGTCTCTTGGCTGGGGCTGCGGTGCACGGCGGGCTATGCTCGGTTGAAGGGAGTGGATGCGGTTGTGGTGATGTAGCGCACGACGTAGAGGGGAAGGTGCAGGAGTGGAGATGCGATGTGAATGGGGAGGGATAGGTGAGATTCAGAGGAAATATACAAAGCTTGGTTTATTCTTTATTATTGAAAAGAAGGGCAGCAGACTACCAGGCAGAGAAAGTTACTTCCGAGGCAAACGCAATGCAACGTATCCAAATTAATACGTTTTGATTTCCAAGACAGGTATGGAATGTCAATGGTTAAGCGTTGATTAAGAAAATATAACTATAGCTATTTATTTGGTGCTAGGCATTCAGTTTAAAATGTAAAAGGGAAAAATCATGGATCCGGTACCGACACAAAAAAATATATCATTTTCTCGGACTCCACTATGTAACGGACTCAAAATACGGAAATAAATATACCACAGAGATCAGCCCGACAAGACGATCAAAACGGCATATGGATATCAGTGATACGATTAAATTATAAAATTTCGAATTTTTATACCAGCGGAAAAATGCAGGAAAAACATAGAAAAGTAAGATCGACGGAGCTAAAGAAGTCTAGATTTGAAAAAACAAAAAATGTCGTCTTGCTCAGAAGATGATTTAGAATTTTTCTATGTAAAAATATTTAGGTTTCGAAAACGTTTTATTTTCATCGCTTTTTAACTGATTAAATTGAAGTAAATTTACGCACGAAATAAACTTTCATATTTTCGGACGAAAATTTACCAGTTGCTATGTTTAACTAGATGCATTCCAAATATCAATTTTTTTATTTCAAAATTTTATTGTTTAAAATTTCACAAAATTTCAATTAATAACGTTATTAAAACCAGCTAAATTTACGGGTTGTTACAATCTCTCCCACTTAAAACTTTTCATCCTCGAAAAGGGAGGAAGTAGGGGAATGGAACCAACCAAAAGAAAATAGACTTGAATTACATAATAAACAATTAATTTAAACCATATACTCAATTTAAATAATTTTATATTCATCAATTTGTTTTTAAATTCATGATTTTCATTAAATTTATTCGATTTCGCATTTATTTATTTTAGGTACAAAAGGTTTCTTTCAAATGAAATTCAATTTAAATTTAATTAATTCAAGATACCTCATTAAGTTGATTTAATTCAATTTATTAACTTTCAAAACAAATTTTTCTTCTATTAATCACACCTATTATTTATTTAACTTATTATTCTATTATCTCCATAAACATTTTATAATTTAAATTTAAGTGAATAACATTTATTATATGCACTCATATTTTATTTATAAAGACAATTTACATTGTATATTATCCAATTTTATTAAATTAACAATTTTAAGGATCATAAATTTGAATAGTCATTTATTATAATCATACTTTATTCGACAATTTAATTCTTCTTAATTCCAAATTATTGTTAAATTTATTCTACTTAATATATCCTATCACATATATATTAAGTATATTTACATTTATTATAACTACTCAAATTTATTAAAAATTCCTTTGATATCATTTATATTGTATAATATTCAATTACATAATTATCTTTTGAAAATTTAGGTAAGTTATATATAATACAATTGAGTATTATCCGAAAGAAGTTTCCAATTTACTTATTTCAAGTTAAGTATCTAGTCAAAATTTTTGGATTCATTGAAAATTATCCTTAAATAAAAAATTTAAGAATTAATTTCCGATTAAATTCAAACAACTTAGAGATAAAAATAAATATATCTATATATCATAATATATCAAATCAAATTTAAAATCTTCAATATATATTATAAATCAAGTCATGTTTAGAAATTCAAATCAATTTATTTTTCCAAACAAAAGTGTAGCAGGGCTACAGAATAGTCTCTCCATTTCAAAACTCGAAAATGAATGTCGATGATGCGACCATCATCACCGAAATTATTTTCCAGCAAGAAAGAGAAAAGCAATGATTTAAACTTTTAAATTCTTTGAAATGATTCTTTTTGAAAATATTTAAATACTATACACTTTAAAACCTTCAAATCAAAGTTCGAAACCACCGGATTTTAAATTCCCAAATTTAGTTTAAATTCATTTAAATTTCAAATCAATTTTAACTCAGTTTTATAAATTCATTTATTTATATTATCCAATAGTCAATGGTTTACAAACAATAAATGAAAATTAAATAATATTATTTCAAGCAACAAATTCCTTAACAATTTTATTTCAGAGAAATTTATATTTATATAAAATACAATCATTCAAAATTATTTTATTTACTAAACTTGAAACAATATTGTGTCAGTTTGCTCCGTTCAAGCGTTTTGGAAATCCTATCGATATCGATAGCGTTGATCAGACGAATCGATCAGAAACCCAAATCAACATCAACAACTCAAACAACACAATATATAACATTTTAGTATAATTACAAACACACTCCCTCGCTCGACGGTACAAGGGTGGATTTCAAAATACGTATAGACATTCAAATTTGATGGAAATCAAATCAAAGAGAATTTTGATTCGAATATAAGTTCGAAAGAAAAGATAAGATGATTCAATTAACGGGATCGGGAGAAGGATAAGCTTTTTTTTCTTTTTTTTTCACGGGCAACCTTAACCGGGTCAACCGAGACCTCAAGAATAAGATCGATGCAGAATTCCGAGGTAAATCAACATTCGATCTCAAGAAATTAAATTCAGGTATAGCAGGAGATAGATAATATCGTAAACCGAGGATACAGAAATCTTCAGTAAATCAATGCCTATTGTAAAGGATTTCACCTATTTACAAATAATTTGAAGATTGGCGAGATCGCCGGCTCATTATAAGGATCATTCGAAGTGGAGTTATGGGATACTCCAAAATTGAAGGAAGGCGAATAGTAAGGGACAAGAACGAATTTCGAAACCGAGGGAACGTTCCAAAATTCAAAGGAATTGAGTCAAAACAGAGAGATTGGAACTCGAATGGAGTGATTCTGTAAATACATTTACCCTATATGCTAAGTTTTGCCTAGAGCTACCAAAAGCTCTGATACCAACTGTAACGACCCGCTATTTTGGACCATTCGCATCCGCACATGTCGGATTTGAATAATTCAAAATACCGTATTGTTAATTTTAATTTGGCAAAACTCAGATATACAGTAAATAAATAATCACAGAATCACAGACACAGAGTAATAATATATAGCGGAAGCAAAAGATAGTAGTTCATGAAGCTACTATATAAATAACAGAGTCAAACAAGTTACAACAGAAATCTCGAATACAATAGTTAAATACAACAATCAGAATACATCACTGGAATCAACTGAATATCTGAAAGCTGGATAGGTAGCTGGATCTCCAAGCGAAGCTCCAACTCCAAAGGTAAGTCTCGAATACCGGTACACTCAGTTTGACCCGAGCGTAAAGCAAAACACAAAACACTCGAGTCAGGATTAACATTCTTATATCAATAAATCCAACTCAAGTGAAATAACAATTGAAATTCAAGTAACTCAAAGGATGTTGGAACAACTATCCTTTAAGGATCCGTTAAACTATCTACTATGTAGTAGTGTACGCTAAATAGATAATGTCTACCAGTAATATAAAATATCAAAATAGTGTTAAGGCGTTACCATTATCCCCCTTAACACATTTTATATAAGCATTATAGACTATTCAGCACTGTAAACTCCACCATAAACTGGTGGGATATCAGGGAGTACTCCATAGGTATAACACAAAACAAATTCGTAGTGGTCGCGTATATAGGGATACAAGTATGACAAGGCACATGAGGCAATACCCAAGGTAGTGAAGCTACCGTTTGCCTGATTCGGACTGGTGAGAACGCATCGCCGCAACGATCACAACATCGCGAAGCAACACTCCCAAAAGTCCGAGGGTGCACCAATCAATAACAAGTAATGAGTAGTTTTCGAAGAAGTGTGTTCGCTCGAGGTGGCTAACCCATTTGGCCCGGCACGGCTCCTGTTTTAGTCATTTCCAATTTGACGCAAGTGTCAAGGCTATCCACTATCGTTCACTTTCTTCAGTCATCACGCACATCATTCCAACCACTTCATTCAGGATCACACTCCACGTATAGTTATTAAAGTGGTTTTCAGTTTAGACAGAGAGTATGTCCATAACCGATTCCGGTCTCTTTAATAACTTTCGTAATTATTAAAAACGATTGGTTGTTTAATAAATTTCAGACCAAATCAAATTAAATTTCAATTAGAATTTGTAAATCAACATTTCATTTGTCTTCCTAAATCAATTTCCATAGTTTACGTTCCTAAATTTCCAAATTACCATTTCAAAATCTTATAATTCAATTTCAATTTTATTTAAACAATTCAGATATTGATTCAAGTTCGTATATACTTTTCATCCCGTATCATTTAAATAAATTCAATTTAACATTCAAATCAATTTTAAATTCATTTATCGATTTCATTCAATATTAGTTAAGTAAATTTATCATTCAAACAATTTCTATTTAATTTCCAATTTATTAAATCAATTATTTAAGTTCAACTTCATTATATCAAAACTTCAAATTGAATTCAATTAGATTCGTCAATCAAGTTCTTCAAATTACAAGTCTTATATTTATTCCAATAAATCACATTTTGTTTATTGTTATAGAAATTCAACTTCACTTATTTATTTACTTGGTTACAAATTCCAAAACTCAATTAATAAAGAACTAAATTTCACATATTCAAGAAGTTCAATTTCACTTATTAACTTACTTAAATTTTTTCCCAAGCCTAATAAATAAAGAAACTCAATTTCATTTATTAACGAAGTTCAAATTCACTTAATCAAAAGTTCAATTCCTCTTATCAAATAATTCAAATTTTATTTAATTATCAAATAATTCAATCCTATTCAGTTATTAAATAATTTCAAACTTAATTATTAAATAATTTCAAAACTTAATTTTCAATCTTAATTATTGAATAATTTCAACTTAATTATTAAATAATTTCAAACTTAATTTAATGAATAATTCCAAATTTTATTGTCAAATAATTTATTATTGAACAACGTTCTTTCAACAACTACTATGTCTATATTTTGTTTCAAATATTAAAAATTAATATTTTCCTTTCATTAAATTCAAATTCCAATTTCTTTTCGAAACTTATTATTTATTCAAATAAAATCTTCATTTTATCAAATTATGGCGGTTTTTATTTAATTCTCTATCCTAGGTCAAATTCATTTGGATATTTATCATTTCAACCCGACCATTTCAGTTCAAAATCAAGCATAACAGAGGGAACTTACAGTGTGATAACTGGGATGGTGTCAAAGTAAATAAACAAGATATAAAAACAATCAAAACAATCCAATAATTAATTCAAATAATCCCGAAATAATCGTATTAATTCACATTGTTGTTTGTGCAAATTAATATAATTATTTCTATAATGTACACTATCATTTCATGTAGATTAAAGATTATTACACTAATATTTATACGGTTCTTCACTTGGTATCTATTATTCAATTTCATACCACATCAATTTACAACATACATCCAATGGTTCAAGGTGTATTTAAATCAATCTAACATTTAAGGGTCATATTATACAACTTTTAACAAATCAAATTTAGCACATATATCAACTTTATCCTATATCAAATTCACTAACATTTTATTTATTATTTTAAACAATAACAATTTAACGTCAAATGTAACATCAAACAATCAATTAATTATCAATCAAACCAGATTACCATCACATAATTAACAGATAATGGTGTCAGATGTCACATGTGAACTGATACAGGTAATAGCATATATTTAACAGTGTAAATTACTAACAATAGCATATTCAATTATCGTTTGAATTGAAATCAAATTTAACAAATAAAAGCACATTAATCGTGAGTGATTGCTCACCTTTCGAGGCTAGAAAAAGTTTGACACTGAAATTGAGTTACGAAATCCAAGCACGAATCCACATGACAAGATCGACACGAATTCGATGGATAAAGCTGATAACAAGGATCGATGAGAACAAATCAAATCAGTTTTGATATAAACTGACTAGATCATATACAGCTGTTATCTCGCCTTTTTAGCAAGGCCGTGATACCAAAAGGTCAATCGAAAAACCAAAGATAGTTCATCTCAAAGTAACCCAGCTACTCGAAGAAAGCGCACAACCTAAAACACAAAGCGACTCAACTAGTCAAAAAGCTTCAACGACCTAGTGATCAACAGCCTAAAGCGACTCAACAGGCATGCGACCTAAAGCATTGAACAACTCAACAGGCATGCGACCTAAAGCATAGAGCGACTCAGCAAGGGATGCGGCCTAATGCACTAAGACCCAATGAGCTAAAGCATTCAACGAGCTAATGGATTAGCGACCTAACAACCTAGAGGTTCCAGTGACCTAACATGTTAAAGGAATAAGCGCCTCATGTCTTAGCGACCTAACAACCTAACAAGTTAAAAAATACACGACTTAACGACCAAGCAAGCTTCGGTGCTAAGCCGCGTACACTCTACCTCTTCTGTTAGGTCACTTACGACCTAATCAAGCCTCAGAGTAAATCCACACTGCCTCTTCCAGTAGTTTGCTCGCGACCTACGCCACATATTGCTTCTTCCTTTAGGTCGCTTGTGACCTATTAACTCCTTATGTTCTCCATCCCTATGCAGCCACTCCTTAGGTCGCCACTCCGTATACCGTAACTTCTTAAGTCGCCTTCCACTCCTTAGGTTGCCAACAACCTATGCTACCTCGGGTTGACTTTTAGGTCTCCCACGACCTATAATATGGCCGACCTAACCCAACCCTTAGGTCGCCCCGGCCGACCTAACTCCAGTTTTTTTCCTATAAATACCTCGCCTACTCCAACCGTAAAGGGATGGGGGCGGAAAACTTTTGGATACTTCTTGGAAGGTCGGTACACTGTAGTTTTCTCGATTCCTTCAACACTTCAAACACCGTAGACGCTTCAACGAACTGGGGGAATAGATCTAATTCATTCAAGAGGGATTCAAAGGGCTTTTCTATATGGAAGTTCTGATTTCTTGCCTCGATTATGTTGTAACTGGAAGTTGAATTGTAGCAAAAGTGTAATCAAAGAATCATGGAAAGAGTTGTAATCAAATCAGCAATAAAAGATGTAAAGTGGATGTAGGCTTGACTTTGAGCCGAACCACTATAAAAATTGTTCTCTCTTTTACTGTTTTTGCTATTTTCTTCTTACTTTGAGTTCCCATGCAAATGGGTGATGCTTTCACTTTATCACCACTCACACCGGAGGTGTTAGCGCGTCACATTTTTCGCATTAACACTTTTTGGTGCTTTTACTGAGAATTGAACTCAGGAATTCTATCAACTAAGAGTTGGATTAGAGAATTCGGAGATTGAGATATAAAGAATTATGACAAGGCGATCGAGTAGAAGGCTTAGACCGGAGAGGAGTCAGCACGAAGGGAGCTAAGAGGCTTCCTCAAGAGCGAACCAAAATTCAGTCTTCATCACCAGGGATGAAAAGGAGACGATGATGAAAAGGTAAGAGGAGTTGATCCAGACTTTGTTTCAGCAAATTGGACAACTTGGAGCGCAAAGTCAAGGAGCGTCTGGAGTTCAGAACAGAGCAGGACCATCTGAGGCAGCACCAAAGCTAGGGGACACTCATCTAGAGCACACTGACCCAATACCAAGAAAAACATCTGGTGGATTCGAGCACCATGGCATTGACAGAGGAACAGGAGCTTAGCCAGGAGAACAGATTCTAGAATTCCTCCGTGAACTCGAGGGTAGGCCAAAGGCAATGGACGAGGACTACAGCTTGGAGATAATGACAGATTGGTAGAAATGGTCAAAAGAGCTATGAGAGGTGGCTTGGTAAACAAAGACTTGGAGGATGTGAATAGGAGTCCTTTTACCACAACAATCAAGCAAGCTAAGAACCCACCAAACTTTAAGCTTCCATCGTTAGATATGTATAACGGAAGGACAGACCCTACAGTTCATCTAACAAAATATATGAGGCATATGGAGGTGCTGGGGGCATCAGACGAGGTAATGGCCCGGTGCTTTCCATTGTACATGACAGATATTGCAACATTATGGTTTAGACAACTAGAGAGTGGATCTATCGGAATGTGGAATGATTTGACTGAAAGGTTTATGAGACAATTCAGGGTCCACATTTCGAGACCCAAGAATGTGATGAGCTTGGCAGCATTGAAACAGAAAGCTGGGGAATCTTTGAGAAGTTTTTTGACGCGATTCAATGCAGCTGCAACATCGGTGGATTGACTGGATCCATCCATGGTCTTGATGGCAGCTGTGTCGGGCATAGCTGACGGTACGGAATTCAAGAATTCACTGACAAGAGATCCCCCTATGGATCTAGGGGAATTTTACGATGAGGCTGAAGGATTTCTACGGTTAGAAGACGCGAAGGCCGAGAGAGAAGAAGGAGAAGGAATCGACATTTATGTAGTCAAAGGTGGAAATCCTCCTGAGAAAGGTGCAGGAACTAGCAAAGGTAAACGAAAGGCTGAGGATAGCAGCGATAGATCAACACGATCACGAAGGGAACCAAGATTCACCTCATACATGGAGTTGAATGAGACTTTGGAGTGGATCTACCAAGACACCAAGGGACAGGTTTCTTATCGAAAGCCAATAAGGAGAGATCCAACTAACAACGAGAGAAAGTGGGACAAGTATTGCTTATTCCATGAGTTGAATGGTCATAGCACAAATGACTGCAGATTCTTGAAAGACGAAGTTGAGGGGCGCATCCGGGATGGTTTGTTATCTCAGTATGTGAAAAGGAGGATTGCAACGGTGGAACAAGAATGACCACCGCCTGCACCAACAGAAGATGGCTCAGGATCGAGGCGTCAGCTTATTATCAATTGATTGAGATTATGACGAATGAGTGGAAGACTCTACATTGACACAATTAGGTTGTTCACACATGTACTGGACCGCGAACAATCCCAAGGCATGCTCTGATACAACTATAAATCGTATCGATGTAGGCGTTTGCACTCGGACGTCACTACTCTGCTTTTGTGTTTTACTTATGATGTTTGGATTTGACTTTGTCAGACTTTTTTGCCTTAAAACTCTTCAGTTGTATGAATATTGAATTTCGATAAATCTAAAAAGGCTAAGTCACTTACACATGTACGGGGTTGCGAACGGTCCTTAGGCATGCTCTGAGTTGGCTAAGCTTCTTACACATGTGCGGGGTCACGAACAGTCCTTAGGCATGCTCTGAGATGGCTAAGCTACTTACACATGTACGGGGTCGCGAACGGTCCTTAAGCATGCTCTACAATGACAGTAAATCACCTTGGAAAACGATCCAGGAACTCGCCCGAACGTGAACCTTGCATCAATAATACTAAGCCCCCCCAGGCACACTTTCTCGCCTCGAACAGGCACATAAACAATCCAGGAACTCACCCGAACGTGAACCTGGCATCGATAATGCTAAGCCTCCCCGGGCACACTTACTCGCCTCGAACGGCACCCGACCTCGAACAGTCCCAACTCGCCTCGAACGGCACCCGACCTCGAACGGTCACAACTCGCCTCGAACGGCACCCGACCTCGAGCGATCACAACTCGCCTCGAACGGCACCCGACCTCGAGCGGTCACAACTCGCCTCGAACGGCACCCGACCTCGAGCGGTCACAACTCGCCTTGAACGGCACCCGACCTCGAACGGTCACAACTTGCCTCGAGTCATTTGAGGTCTGCCACTTGACCGCAAACGGTCGCACTTCACCTCAAACGGCTCGATCCCGAACGGTCGTCATTTGAGGTAAGGCGCTTGATCGTGAACAATCATATTTCACCTCAAATGGCTCGATCCCGAATGGTCGTCATTTGAGGTCATATAAAAATGTCAATTTCTTTGCAGGTCATCAATTGGATATGAACATCCAGCTTATGGCATTACAAAACACACCTTCCTATCGCAAGGCATGTTTTGGGTGGCAAATGTTATCCCGCATTTTTAGCAAGGCCGTGATACCAAAAGGTCAATCGAAAAACCAAAGATAGTTCATCTCAAAGCAACCCAGCTACTCGAAAAAAGCGCACAACCTAAAACACAAAGCGACTCAACTAGTCAAAAAGCTTCAACGACCTAGTGATCAACAGCCTAAAGCGACTCAACTGGCATGCGACCTAAAGCATTGAGCGACTCAACATGCATGCGACCTAAAGCATAGAGCGACTCTGCAAGGGATGCGACCTAATGCACTGCGACCCAATGAGCTAAAGCATTCAGCGAGCTAATGGACTAGCGACCTAACGACCTAGAGGTTCCAGCGACCTAACATGTTAAAGGAATAAGCGCCTCATGTCTTAGCAACCTACCAACCTAACAAGTTAAAAAAGACACGACTTAACGACCTAGAAAGCTTCAATGCTAAGCCGCGTACACTCTACCTCTTCTGTTAGGTCACTTACGACCTAATCAAACCTCAGAATAAATCCACACCGCATCTTCCAGTAGGTCGCTCGCGACCTACGCCACATGTTGCTTCTTCCTTTAGGTCGCTTATGACCTACTAACTCCTTAGGTCGCCCATCCCTATGCAGCCACTCCTTAGGTTGCCACTCCCTATGCCATAACTTCTTAAGTCGCCTTCCACTCCTTAGGTCGCCAACAACCTATGCTATCTCAGGTTGACTTTTAGGTCGCCCACGACCTATAATACGGCCGACCTAACCCAACCCTTAGGTTGCCCCGGCTGATCTAACTCCAGTTTTTTCCCTATAAATACCTCACCTACTCCAACTGAAAAGGGAGGGGGGGTGGAAAATTTTTGGATACTTCTCGGAAGGCCGATACTCTGCAGTTTTCTCGATTCCATCAACACTTCAAACTCCGAAGATGCTTCAACGAACTGGGGGAATAGATCTAATTCATTCAAGAGGGATTCAAAGGCCTTTTCTATATGGAAGTTCTGATTTCTTGCCTCGATTATGTTGTAACTTGAAGTTAAATTATAGCAAAAGTGCAATTAAAGAATCATGGAAAGAGTTGTAATCAAATCAGCAATAAAAGGTGTAAAGTGGACGTAGGCTTGACTTTGAGCTAAACCACTATAAAAATTATTGTCTCTTTTACTGTTTTTGCTATTTTCTGCTTACTTTGAGTTCCCGTGCAAACGGGTGGTGCTTTCACTTTATCACTACTCATACCGGAGGTGTTAGCGCGTCACATTTTTCGCGTTAACACAGCTAACATGTATATACACTGGTATCACTAAGATAGTTATTATAAACAATATGTTTTATTAATTTATCTATATATAAACAATTATTAAGACTGTTTCAAAATACCGTAACTTAGTAAATAATTCGACATTTTGTATATAACTAATATATATATGTGCAGACTACTTTTGTATTGTCCCAAAATGTACTAAAATGGACATATGCAACCTAACATAACATATTTTATACGTGTATACACTTGTAAATCATGTTGCACATAGCCACTTTTGTAAAACATATATCTAAGGCCATACTTTATATAAACAACGAAACTATAACATATAAACAAATATATATATATATATATATATATATATATATATATATATATATATATATATGGACATACCTCAGAATATAAATATAGGCTTATATATATAGATAAACAACAAACAATACTTATATGTATATTGCTGCCATTAGATACAACTGACCAAGTTTTATCAATAGCTCGAATACATCTTATAAACAACTTCTTTTTAATATAAAATTTGTGGACATATATGTACACAGGAGACATATAATTTATATATGTGAATCAAGTCTATACCAATTTCAAAGCAACAAAACTGTATGTATAAACTATTCAAAATCATATTCAGGTTATATACATATTCAAATATATAAAACTAGCCTACAGGCTCTTCACAAACAAATACACACACACACACACACACACTAAATATATAGATTACAGTTAAAAGTAAACATCAGATCTGGCCTATCCATATACAAATATCTTTTAAAATAAAATTATATATATATATAATATATAGTAAAACTTATATATATATATATTAAACAGATATCCTTTAAAAATTTTATAACTACATAAACTTATAAATTTATAAACACATAACTTAGCTACTGCGTCTAAAAGAACAATAATTTATATATAACAAAATGACACAATACCCCAAATATATACATACTCAAAACAATTTATATATAACAAATATAATATGTATATACCGACTTTTGAAACAATGCACAACCCATCTATTCATGCATCCCAGAACCGAGTAAAAGTGAATACGTATGCCACAAGATATGTATACGTTTATTAATAGAATATATACCTTATCACTTACATGAAAAAAATGCAGCTGCCAGATCAAGGGACCAGAGTTTGGAGTTTTTTTTTTGCCGATGCTCGGTTGGAAGGTGTGCATAGCTGCACTTGCAGAGGATGGTCGGAGATTTGATGGCATGGGTAAGGTGGAGACGCAAGTGTTATAAGATGAACAAAGGAAAGATGGTTGAGAATGGCAGTTCTAGTCTCTGCTTCCATGAGATTCAGTGCTAGGGTTACGGCGAGCGACTTCCCGTCGTTTCTTCCCAAAGAGGTGGAGAAGATTAGAGACCCTCCTACGCACACTGCCAATGCAAGGTGAAATGACTGATGGTGGTTGCTGGAGCAAGCGGCGGGAAGGGTTGGCGAAGGAAGAGAGGGTAAGTGCAGTTTGAAGGGGATGAGAGACGGTGATGGGTGGAGCGATGAAGAAATACAAGCAGCGGCATGACGAGATGGCCTGGCTGGTTAGGTGGAGGCTAAAGCGACGTGGGAAGAGGAGGCTCGGCACTTGGGATTGTCTGTTGGCTGGGGCTGCGGTGCGCGGTGGGCTATGCTCGGTCGGAGGGAGTGGATGCGGTTGTGGTGATGTGGCGCACAACGTAGAGGGGAAGATGCAGGAGTGGAGATGCGATGTGAATGGGGAGGGAAAGGTGAGATTCAGAGGAAATATACAAAGCTTGGTTTATTCTTTATTATTGAAAAGAAGGGTAGCAGACTACCAGGCAGAGAAAGTTACTTCCGAGGCAAACGCAATGCAACGTATCCAAATTAATACGTTTTGATTTCCAAGACGGGTATGGAATGTCAATGGTTAAGCGTTGATTAAGAAAATATAACTATAGCTATTTATTTGGTGCTAGGCATTCAGTTTGAAACGTAAAAGGGAAAAATCATGGATCCGGTACCGACACAAAAAAAATCATTTTCTCGGACTCCACTGTGTAACGGACTCAAAATATGGAAATAAATATACCGCAGAGATCAGCCCGACGAGACGATCAAAACGGCATATGGATATCAGTGATACGATTAAATTATAAAATTTCGAATTTTTATACCAGCGGAAAAATGCAGGAAAAATGTAGAAAAATAAGATCGACGGAGCTAAAGAAGTCTGAATTTGGAAAAACTAAAAATGACGTCTTGCTCAGAAGATGATTTAGAATTTTTCTATATAAAAATATTTAGGTTTCGAAAACGTTTTATTTTCATCGCTTTTTAACTGATTAAATTGAAGTAAATTTAGGCACGAAATAAACTTTCATATTTTCGGACGAAAATTTACTAGTTGCTATGTTTAACTAGACGCATTCCAAATATCAACTTTTTTATTTCAAAATATTATTTTTTAAAATTTCAAAAAATTTCAATTAATAACGTTATTAAAACCAGCTAAATTTGCGGGTCGTTATATTAGCTGTTGAATTGGAGAATATTAAATAGTGAGCTTTTATTATTCCTCAACTTGCAATGGAAGAAAATGTTATATTCGAAATTAATGATGAAACTACCACTGTACGTATTTGGAAGAAGTGGGAAGATCTCTACATGTAGAAGTCCCTTATTAATTGTCTGTTATTGTTGGGAAGATTTCACCAAAAAGATGAAAGATGGTTATTCAATTACATCACATCTAAATGTGTGATGATTTACTGATGAAGATGAACTCTTTCGATTTATGATCGATGGGAAGAAAAACACCATGGTTCTACCATGTTTGCTTATGAAGCAATAGACTAGCTTTGCCAACATCTAATTTATGGTAAGAATGCTCTAACATTGGATAATGTGAAACTAATATACTCGGTGAAGGTTTACATGATTAGATAATGGAGTTGGGTGAGTTGACTGTAATGGATCAAGTTATAGCCAAAATTTGTTTGTTGAGAGGAAGAAACGAGAAGAGACAGAAGACTTTAGGGGGCATTCTAATTCTAGGAAGCCTAATTGACGGAGTAAGTCTAGAGATGGTAGGTATCATTAGCGTAAGAAACTAGACCATTGGAGGAGAGATTGGCTGGACTTAAAGAAGGAGGAAGTGGTTAGTTCTTTATCTATTGCAGTAAAGAATGATATTAATGATGTTTTAACATCAGTAATATCAGATGTTTCCGAGCATTGAGTTCTAAATTCTAGAGCATCTTTTCATATGATGTCTAAAGGATTACTTCTCTTCTTATATCGACAAAGGGATAAATACAATTCTTACGGGTAGTGATTCTACATGCATGTATTTGTGAAATGGTTCGATGCGTATTCAGATGTATGATCCATACATTAACTAATGTTCGCTATATTCTAGGTCTTTGAAAGTCTTTGATCTTTTTAGGCCACTTGTCATTATTGAGATGCAAAATTACAACTGAAAGGAATAACTAAGTGTTTGTAGGGAGACACTTATAATTTTGAAGGGTTGCTTGATCTAGAATTTGTATTTGCATAAGTTTACAACTATTCTTGGGGATTTGTGTGTTGGAGTTGATAGCACTAAAGACTTGAATGCTAGCAGACTTTGGCATTTGAGATGAGATCATACTTCAGAGAAGAACTTGGAGTTACTTCGTAGGAGGAATATGATTTAAAGGGAAAACTTCAACAAATTGGAATTCTGTCAGGAGTGCGTACTGGCTAAGAAGACCAGACTATCATTTGGTGTTGGGAAGCATAGTTCTAGGAGTGTACTTGACTGGAAGGCCAAGCTAGAAATGTTTGAAAAATTTAAAGTTTGGTCGGTTCCTGTTGAAAACCAACTGGAAAGAAATTTAGGTTCGACGATGACTTTGAATAATGTCTTAGAGGAGTTTCTTGAGTACTACAAATAACGTGGCATTATGATATATTTAACAACACCTTAAGACCCGCAGTCCAATGGGTTGTAGGAAGGAAGAATAAGACTCTATTCGAAAATTTTCATTGCTTGAGATTGGCCGCCGGCTTGTCCAAAGGTTTTTGGACTGAAGTTATTTCAATCGCTCCCTATATGTTATAAACCGAATTCTGTACTTTTCCATTGATAGGAGGATTCCAAATAAAAAATGGAAATGTAAACCAGTAAACTTGAGTTATTTATTGTAATGATCTAGAATTTGATCACTTTAAGATATTGTGACGCCCCACCTCTATACCCATGCTAGCCAAGGACACTACGGTGTAATGCCGTCAACTAGCACGAAGAATAAGGCTGTTGAGGAGCGACCATCCGTGTAATTGCTTTGTGCGAGCATCGATATGTCAGATAGTATAACATGCAATTCTTTTCAAGTGAAAATCCGACATGCCGACACAAACTCAAAGCTACTACACAGTGGCTATAATATCTTCGGAAACAAATATAGAAGTAAGCATAACACAAATCAGTCACAGACAATTTATATCACAAAGGCGGTAATAGATATGAATATAACACATGAAAGTGTACATCAGAGTAGTAGTCGAACAAGATCCACAATATCAAAAAGAATAGATACAAGTGCTAGACAAAAGAATAAATATACATCATAGAGTCTGTATCTCAAATGTATACAACAAAAACTACTAAACTAAAGTAGTTAGCCAAAAGTCAGAAGATGGTTCCAGATAGGAAGCCATGAGGAAACACCTGTAATATCTCAGTCTGACCCGAGTATTATTTAAGAAGAAAATAATAAACGGATCAGTCTAGCTATAAATATAAGATGAAATGATATAAAATAAGAGATATGACTAAACATATAATAATCACAATGCCAAGCTGTGATAAATAAATATTTGAAAAGTCAATAAGAGATTAATCAATATCGCAAAGATCTTCTCAAAGATAAAAAGGAATGTCATACTCCTAATTTCATTCACCAAGCCACAATAAATGACATATATATAAATGCCAATCGTAAAAGTTGGTGAAACATAAATTCCAGAATTCAACACACGAAATCCAGAAATCACAAGAAAATGATGGCCAAGACATTGATGTAGTGCAAACGGTACACCCAATGTATCAAAAGCATATCATTGATGTAGTGCAAACGGTACATCCAATGAATCAAATGCAAAGACATTGACGTAGTGCAAACGGTACATCCAATGTATCAAAAGTAAAGACATTGATGTAGTGCAAACGGTACATCCAATGTATCAAAAGCATATCATTGATGTAGTGCAAACGGTACATCCAATGAATCAAAAGCAAAGACATTGATGTAGTGCAATGTAGTGCAAACGGTACATCCAATGAATCAAAAGCAAAGACATTGATGTAGTGCAAACGGTACATCCAATGTATCAAAAGCATATCATTGATGTAGTGCAAACGGTACATCCAATGAATCAAAAGCAAAGACATTGATGTAGTGCAAACGGTACATCCAATGTATCAAAAGAAAAGACATTGATGTAGTGCAAACGGTACATCCAATGTATCAAAAGCAAAGACATCGCACATGCTAGTCTAAGTCATAAAATGATCGTCATGATTAAAGAGAAGTGTCAATTACAGTAAGCTAGTAAATATATGAGCTTAGCTTCATGTCCCATAACCACTAGCTTAACTTAAATATTTACGAACAAATTGTAGATCTCCACTAGAAAATTGTCATAAGAGTTTCAATCGAACAAGTCCAAGAATTAACCGATGAAGTAAACGCAAGCGTTTCATACCACTCGTTTTACTAAGTCATTTAGTTAGATTTCTCATACGAGTGAGGTAAAGGTTTGTATATACTAATAGATTGGAAAATGGTTTTATAAACGAGTTTGGTATTGAAAATAGAGTTGAAATCGTTTTGAGGAAAGAGTTTTGATACTTACTACTAGTATAGAAAACCTTTATATTTTAAAGTGACAAATCATAAAAGTGATTGTAGAAACAATCAATCATAAAAATTCACATTCGAAGACGTGAATAAAATCCAAAGAAATCGATCCGAATCCGTCAAAATGGGTATTCACAAAAATTCCAAAAATAGGAGTCATTAAAGTCATAGCAACAACAAGTGGGAAATAACTCGAATTGATGAAATTTGGAAACCAAGCAAAAATATGCACAAATATGCACAATTAGGCAAATAGGTGCAGGTCAGTCGACTGACTAAAAGGTCCAGTCGACTGGACCAGAGGCATGAAAAATAATTTCCTGCAGTCAGTCGATTGACCTAAAAATTCAGTCGACTGAATGCAGGGAAAACAGAGGACCCGAGCCTCTGTTAGTTGCCTTCGGAATGCTTATGTGCTACAGCCAGTCGACTGACTCGAAGGTCCAGTCGACTTACTGGCATCAAGGCTGCTTTCCAGCCTATAAAATGAAGATGCAATCTTCTTCAAAATGCAATCGAGCGAGCACGGTCACTAGGGGTTTATGCAAATCGACTACCCGGCCCTATAAGCTCTTCGATGCATCACCAAAACAAGTTCAAACAACAAAGCTATGATTTTTTGAAGATTTGAACTCAAAACACTAAAATTTGGAATGTTCACAAAACCTATCCAAATCAAAATCAAATACACATGAATAAGTATTAGGAATTCATACCTAACAATCAAAGATAATCATAGACCTAGATGTGAGATTAAAAATCTCACCTTTGAACCTAAACAATTGAAGAAGAAGCTTGAAAGCAAAAGGGAGAATCAACCACTCTTCAACACAACCCAAACGAGCTTGAATCTATGCTCAAAAGAAGAACATTCCCAAAGTTAGGTTTAGGAATTTTCTGAAACCAAGGAGAGAATGAGTTGGAGGAGAAGAAGAGAAGCTTACCAATGGGTTCTTCTTGAGTTTGGAGCTAGAAATTGATTTGCAAATGGAAACTAGGGTTTTGGATTTCTATTTCCCATTCTCTTCCACCATTAATCTCTTTAGAACTGAAATTAGAGGAAGAGGGAGTGAATGAAGAGGGGGTTTCAGTTTGGGGTATTAAGTTAGAACATTGGGCTGAACCCAACCTAAACCCAAAGCCCTAATTGAAAAAGTAGCCAAATTCGACTAACTCCAAACATATCGAAGTTTATACTCAAAAAAGTCGCAAACGTCATTTTGAACTCAATGGGAGTGGTCCCGAGTCCTAATTCGACCGTATGCAAAAAGTAGTTTTTCGGACCAAAATCCGACGAACGATAAAATATTTAAATAAAATATTTAAATATAAAATCGATAAATATGCGGGTTGTTACAGACTCCCCTCCTTAAAGAAATTGCATCCTCGCAATACTTAAGAAGAAAATAAGAAGTAACAACCATAGAAGCATATCAACACAAAAGAAAATTGAAATAAGAAGTTCACCATAAAGAGCACGAAAGAGTTAGCACGAACGGGATCGCTCGATGAATTCTCTAGATTCCCAAGAGTAATCCCTAGGATTTGAGAACAATTGAACACTTACAAGAAGAACATCTTTATTCCGAAGGCGCTCAATCCCCGAAGCAATGATGCGAATGGGATGTTGCTCATAAATCAAATCTGGTGAAACTTCAATTTCTTCAATATCACCGGGCTCAAGAATAAAAAACGGAATCCCTAAGGCATTTCTGTAGATAAAAGACATGGAGAACGTCAAGAATAGCAGAAAATTGAGCTGGTGCAACGATGTAGTACAGAAACAGTACGCCCGAGAAACTTGAAACTCGAATAATGTGGAACACCGACGTAGTACAAAAACGGTACGTCCAATGAATCAAAGCCCGAATAATTTCGGAACACCGACGTAGTACAAAAACGGTACGTCCAATGAACCAAAGCCCGAATAATTTCGAAACACCGACGTAGTACAAAAACGGTACGTCCAATGAACCGATAAACCGGAACAACGATGTAGTAAAGTAATGGTACATCCATTGATCCAGATAAGATGGAACATCGATGTAGTATAATAACAATACCCCCGATGAACCGAACACCACAAAAGAACATCGGGCACTAGTCCATAAAAGAGATGAGATGAAACTCAATAAAACGAAGTACATCAAAACGCCTGATGAACTTGATAAAAAGAAAATTCCATTCCGACAATATCAAAGAATCAACAACTTGTTGCCTACGACAAAGCGCGTTGGCAACACGATTTCTCTTTCGGGAATAAAAGAATATCAAGATCATAAGATGCTAGGAACTCGAGTCAACATGAAGTTCCTTATGAGAAAATAAATATTCCAAAGATTTATGATCGAGGTAGAGAACAAATTTCTCATCCAAATGTGATGATGCCAAATTCCAAAAATAAAAACAATAGCCGCGAGCACTAGATCATGAGTGGCATATCTAGTCTCGATAAGCTATAATGATTTAGAAGCACAAGTGATAGCACGTTCTCCTTTGCAAGAGAATGGCATCTAAACCAATACGACTAGTATCGGTACAAATAGCAAAGTCTTGGTTCCCCTTCAGGAATCACAAGAATAAGAGTATCGAAAAGAAAGAACTTCTTTTAAATAATTTTCTTTCCCGAAAAGCTAAAACTTTCAAAATCACAATCATTTCAATGAAAAAAATATTTCTAGAATTTTTTTTTACAAGTCAATATATCGTGTCTGACAGTCTCATCAAAGCGTTTAGGAAATTCCTGTCGATAACGTTGATTAAACGCATCGACCAAAATTCTTAAACACTAAATGGGAAATACAATCACAAAATCATATTCTATATGACAAAAATGTCTCTCAAAAACTTTTAAGAATATTCTTTGTTCGTTTTAAGAACAATAATCCAATTATACTTATAAATAAATCTTATAAAAAAGATTTGTAAAATTTTAAATTGCTATTTTCATCCAAAATCAATAAATCCAAGAATGGAGTCATCGAGATATTCATAGAATATTCGATCTATAAAATGGATGAAATAAGCTGGACAAACTGAATGACAAAATAAGTCATTCATAAGAAACGTAACGAATGCGGAATGCGGTAAGTGAAATGCGAACTCCCGCAACTCGTAGCCAAACGAAAATCGGTGACAATGTCGAACTAAAAAGACCTTAACACCACACAAAAGATTTCTTAGGTGATAATCCTAAGACAAACTCAAAAATACCGGAAAAGTTTCACAAATTATTTAGATAAGAGAAACAACACTTTCCTTATAAGTGGGCTTAAGGAATAAAATGATTCCACCAAAAATGTGAAATCGGAATCACAAAGAAAAATTAGAAAGCTGCTTAACAGATAGAAAATGTCAAAGATGAATAGTCCACTCGAAAAAAATAGGATATGGGCTTCACAATGATTAAGCCGATCCTTTCAAAAAAAAAATCAATTCCGAAGCCTAAGTAAAAATATCGGCTCGGAAAGAAAAATCTCATAAAATAATTTCGACATCAATAAAAAGCAAATTGAGTGTTGCGGATCTACCATCCGGATTCACAATCCTCAAAGAAGTCATCAAGCCCAAAATATTCAAAGAAAAAAAAGAATTGACAAGTTCTTTTGATATAAAAATAATGAGATGAAACCCATATCAAAAAGAATTCGAATAAGAAGATCACAAAATAAAACAATACCATCAAGGGTTGAATGTAAAATATCTTGACCAAGAGAAGAGTTGCTAGGGGCTTGCTGCTCTCCTTCTCTCTTGCTTGGAAGCTTAGGACACGAAGATAAAAGATGACACGAACCTTTGCAATAACGACAAAAGAGGGGTTTCGGGCACTCCCTTGCATAGTGGTCTGTGAAACCACAATTGTAGCATCGTCCACGACTAGAGGTAGGTGCTTTTGCTACCGGGGTTTCTTGCCTCCCTTTCTTGTTGGGAATGGGGCCTTTGAATTTAATAGGCCTCTTCATGTTGTTGTTGAAGTTTTGTTGGGCACACACAACTTCAACATCACCTTCTCTATCGGCCTCTTCAAGACGAAGAGTGATATCAATAAGCTGATCAAATGAAACCTCAAGTTTCAGGAGTAATGGCTTCTTAAGATTCTTATCAAGCCATAGACAAATCTCTGATTTTTCTTCAATGGGGTGTTGATGTATTCAACCCCGTATTTGGACAGAGATTCGAAAGATGCGACATAGTCTGTCACTGAAGATTCACCTTGAACAAGGTCTATGAAACGCCGGGCTAAAGTTACTTTCTCAGCCTCCGGCACAAACTTTAATTCGAATCGTTCCCGGAATTGCTCCCAAGTAAGATCTGTGGATACACGAAGATTTTTGATCGATGAAAATGTATAAAGGAAGAGATATATGCAAGATAGAGGAAGATCGATGAA
Source organism: Allium cepa (assembly GCA_030765085.1). Lineage (NCBI taxonomy): Eukaryota > Viridiplantae > Streptophyta > Magnoliopsida > Asparagales > Amaryllidaceae > Allium > Allium cepa. The sequence continues at coordinate 39,916,528 of CM060931.1, forward strand.
ATATAAACTTGAGTATGATCTTTATATATATAGGTTTATTTGTTAAAATCTATCCTCAAGAATTGCACAAACACAAGAACACATTCATTATACTTCAACTTTTCACTGTGCATACTTCAATTCTTCATAATGCATAAATTCATATGTCAGTCGACTGAACTGAATTTACCAGTCGACTGAACTGGCAAACATGTACAAATATGCACAGTTTCAGTTGACTAAATTTTCTGCACAGTCGACTGAAAATTTTCCAGAAAGATTCTTACTATAATTTCAGTCGACTAAAATTCCTGTACAGTCGACTGAATTTGAACCTGCGAATTTTGCATGAAAGGACACCTTCTTCTTCCCAAGAGTTGCGACCATTCCTCAATAGAAATGGAAGCTTCTCTTATCTACAACCCTTGGCAATACATGCCTCCTTTTTACAACTATAAATACATGATTCAAACATCATTCAAGACATCGAATTCTCTTACTCTAATCTATCTATTTCTTGATCATATTTTCTAAACATTATCAAAGCAATCACTACTCTCTTTGCTTGAATCACTATTTATATTTAATATATTTGATTCATAGCAAATTCATAATTCCTTAATCTTCACAAACATATTTCATATTCTTGAGGATAAGATTATAGGAATATTGTACTACATTAGACTCATTAGTGTTGACAAGAACACAACAAGTCGAATATTGTATTTTAGTAATTGAGTTGAAGTCCTCTTCGGTAGTTGAGGCAAGAAATCCCGTTCGGTTGTTCGGGTAAGTTGTAAACCTATTCCTCCGGGTGAAGTGAGGGTGTTAGTTAGTGAAATTCCTAAGTGAAGCTTAGGGACTGGACGTAGGACGAGAGGTCCGAACCAGTATAAAATCCTGGTGTCTCCTTGCATTTACCTACTTTATCTACCTAGACTATTTCATTATTCCATATTACACGATCCTACTGCATAGCCCACTCTTTCAATTGGTATCAGAGCCTGGCCGTCCTATAACCATAACACCGTTATTAGACATATTGATAATATGGAAAATAACGCAAGTACAAGTACAACTTCTGCCTATAACTCTACATTTGCCGAAGGACAATCTACTCAAAGACCCCCTCTTTTCAATGGACTTAACTATAACTATTGGGCTACAAGGATGAGGATTTATATGCAAGCAACTAGCTTCGAAGCATGGAACGCCACTCAAGTAGAGTTCGTTGTACCCACAACCGACTATCCTACATGGACACAAACTCAGAAGAATGAAGCTAGTGCAAATGCCAAAGCAATGAATATGCTATTTTGCGCCTTGGATAGAAATGAATTCAACCGAGTTAGCATATGTACTACTGCACATCAGATATGGGATACACTTAGAACCATACACGAAGGCACTAACAAGGTCAAACAAACAAAGATCTCCATGCTAAAGAATCAATTCCAAAACTTTAGAATGCGACAAAATGAATCTATCAATGACATGTATTCAAGATTTCAAGACATTCATCATGCCTTAATCGGATTGGGAGAAAAGTTTACGGATTTTGATATTGTATCTAAGGTTCTAAATTCACTCACTGATGAATGGGAAAGAAAGGTGCTAGCAATCGAGGAAGCAAACGATCTATCTTCAATGAAACCAGAAGAATTAATTGGAAATCTCATGTCATATGAAGTTAATATGCAAGCTAAGAAAGATCAAGCTCAAGAAAGAAAGAATGTTGCTTTTCACGCGGAAAAAGAAGATTCAGAATCGGAAGATGAGGGTTTAGCATTCATAGCCAAGAATTTCAAAAAATTCTTAAAATTTAGAAAAGGGAACAAAAACGGATTCAAAAAGAATTTCATGAGTAAACCTCCTTCCTCAAATATAGAATGCTTTAATTGTCACAAGAAAGGACACATGCAAAAGGATTGCCAAGAACAAAAGAAGGAAAATCATAAAAGTTTCAACAATAAAAACAAAAAGGATAAATTCAAAAAGAAGGCATTCTCTGTAACATGGGACGATTCAGATTCATCTTCATCTGAAAGTGATAGTGATAGCGACAATGAACAAGCAAATGTATGCTTCATGGCTCAAGATTCTGAGGTAAGCAATTTAACTTTCGATGATTTAATTGAAGTAAACACTGAACTTTTAAGCACAATAAAAAGTCTTAAAAAGAAAATTAAGGAAATTCGTGAAAATCAAAACCAAGCTGAGTTTGAAAGAGATATGTTACACGATGAAAAGAAAATTCTTGAAGAAGAACTTGAAAAAGTTCAAGAATCTTATTCAAACTCAGAAACTCAATTATCACTTTTAAGTCAAGAAATTGAAACTCAAAAGACTAAGAATGATATAATTGCTTCTGAAAATCATGAGTTAAAAACAAAAATTAGACAAGTTGAGTTAGAAAACAATAGTCTTCAAGCTAGATTAGATAACATTACTAAAAATGTTTCTAACTTTAATAAAGGAAGAGAAAATTTATCTAAAATTTTAGAAAATTCTCAATCCTCTTCAAACAAACATGGATTAGGATATAAAAAGGAAGTAAAAATTTCTAAAAATAAAAATTTTAAAAATTCAAAACAACAAATATTACTTCAAGAACCTATTCAAACAAAAGTAGAAACCAAGATAGTCAAAATTTGGATTCCAAAGACTAACAATATTTTAATTAGGAATAAATATATTAAAACATTTATAGATAATGTTCACCATAATAAAAACTATATTTATAAAAAGGATACTAAACAAAATTGGGTTTGGTTTCCTAAACTCTAATTTTTTAGGACCCTATTAAAAGGTGGGTACCAATAATTTCATATCTGTTTTCAGGTCCCACTCAAAAAGAAAAAATGGATATTAGACAGTGGTTGTTCAAAACACATGACCGGAGACAAAGATATGCTTACAAACATAACATACTTTGATGGTGGCTCAGTTACCTTCGGAGACAATTCAAAAGGCTATATCATTGGCAAAGGAGATGTGAACAATTACGGTACATCAAAATTACCTTTTATAACAAATGTTTCATTAGTTAAAAATTTAAAACATAATCTACTTAGCATAAGTCAACTATGTGACAAAGGCTTTAAAATAAATTTTTCGGATAATAAATGTAGTATTTTTGATCAAAACCAAAATCTTGTTTTTGAAGGAAATAGAGATAGAAATATTTACGTTTTAAATATGAATATTAATCATAATACAAGTATGTGTCTACTTGCCAAAGACAATGATCCTTGGTTATGGCACAAAAGATTTTGTCATATAAATTTTAAAACTATTAGAAAACTTTCTAAAAATGATTTAGTAAGAGGTCTACCTAAGATAAACTTTAAAATAAATAATCTTTGTGATGATTGCCAAAAAGGTAAATTAACAAAATCATCTTTCAAATCGAAGAAAATTATTTCGACTTCACAACCATTAGAATTATTACATATGGATTTATTTGGACCAACACAAGTTCAATCCATTAATCATAATCGATACGTATTTGTAATAGTTGATGATTTCTCAAGATATACATGGACTATTTTTATGAAAAATAAAAGTGATACTTTTGAAAATTTTAAAACATTTGTCAAAAGAATTCAAAATACTAAAGACTTAAAAATTAAAAATATTCGAAGCGATCATGGAGGAGAATTCGAAAACGAGGATTTTGAAACTTTTTGTAAAAAGAAAGGAATAAATCATAATTTTTCATTTCCTAGAACTCCTCAACAAAATGGAGTTGTAGAAAGAAAGAACAGAATATTACAAGAATGCGCAAGAACATTATTAAATGGATGTTCCTTACCAAAACATTTTTGGGCAGAAGCCGTTGCTACTGCATGTTACGTATTAAATAGAATATCAATTAGACCACTAACTAAAAATACTTCTTATGAACTATTTAATAACAAAAAGCCAAATATATCGTATTTTAAAGTATTTGGATCAAAATGTTTCATTGTAAATACAAAAGATCAATTAGGAAAATTCGATCCAAAAGCTAACGAAGGAGTTTTCGTAGGATACTCAGAACGAAGTAAAGCATATCGAGTATTTAATAAACATACAAACATAATTGAAGAAACTTTACATATATCTTTTGATGAAAATTTTAATAGAAATTTAAGTATAAAAGATGATGAAGAATTGATAAATATAGAAGAAACAAATCTTGAAAATAATAATTTAAGATCCCCTCCTAGAATATTACGAGATCATCCAACTCAAAATATTATAGGAGAAATAAATTCTCAAGTTAGAACAAGAAATCAACTAAATCAAATGGGTCATGTAGCTTTCATTTCATCAACAGAACCTAAAAATCCTAAAGAAGCATCAACAGATGATTATTGGAATATTGCTATGCAAGAAGAATTAAATCAATTTGAACGTAACGACGTTTGGGAATTAGTTCCCCGTCCTAATAATCAATCAGTAATAGGAACAAAATGGATTTACAAAAATAAAGTAGATGAATTAGGTAATATAACAAGAAATAAAGCTAGACTAGTAGCACAAGGATATAATCAAGAAGAAGGTATTGATTTTGAAGAAACATTTGCTCCCGTCGCAAGACTTGAAGCAATTCGTATACTTTTAGCTTTTGCATGTTTTCACAATTTCAAACTCTATCAGATGGATGTGAAAAGTGCATTTTTAAATGGTTTTATTAAAGAAAATGTATATGTAGAACAACCTCCTTTATTTATACACGAAAAATATCCAGATCATGTCTATAAATTAAAGAAAGCACTATATGGTCTTAAACAAGCACCTCGTGCTTGGTATGAAAGACTTAAAAGTTATTTATTAATTTCGGGATTTAAAATTGGAAAAGTCGATCAAACACTCTTTATTAAAGATACTTCAAAAGACATTTTAATAATTCAAATATATGTAGATGATATTATATTTGGATCAACAAATGAAAATTTATGCAAAGAATTTTCAAATATAATGACTAAAGAGTTTGAGATGTCTCATATGGGATAATTATCATACTTTCTTGGACTTCAAATAAAACAATTATCAAATGGAATTTTTATAAACCAAGAGAAATATTGTACAAATTTAATTAAACGTTTCGGAATGGAAAACACTTCAGCTAAACCTACTCCTATGAGTACTACTACTCATCTCGATCGAGATGAAAATGGCAAAAGTGTAGATCAAAAATTATATAGAAGTATGATAGGCTCCTTACTTTACTTAACCGCAAGTAGACCAGACATAATGATGAGTGTATGCTTATGTGCACGTTTTCAATCTAATCCTAAAGAATCACATTTAAGAGCAGTTAAACGTATTATACGATATCTTAACTACACTAAAGACTTTGGACTTTTTTATCCAAAAGAGTGTACATTTGAATTAGTATCATTAAGTGATGCTGATTTTGGTGGATCTCGAATAGATAGAAAAAGTACAAGTGGTACATGTCATTTTATTGGAAAATCACTTGTATCATGGTTTAGTAAGAAACAAAATTGCGTCTCACTTTCCACCTGCGAAGCAGAGTATATATCAGCCGCATTAGCTTGTACTCAAGTTATATACATGCAACAAACACTCAAAGATTTTAATATAAATTTAACAAATTCTACAATATATTGTGATAACACTAGTACAATAAACTTATCTAAAAATCCAGTTAATCACTCTCGTACAAAACATATAGATATTCGTCACCATTTTTTACGTGACAATATCGAAAAAGGTATAATTAATCTAGAACATATTTCTACCGAAAATCAAATTGCCGATATATTTACTAAACCCTTATTAGAAAATTCCTTCATAAAAATCGACGAGAATTAGGGATAATATCCTTTAAAGATATAAATTAAATTTACAGTAGATATATACATATTTCAGTCGACTAAAATTTTTTTTTCCAGTCGAATGAATACAAATCAAAAGTTATTCTTAGCTATATTATAAACCTCACATTTTTTTAACTGATTTATTAATAACATCCTTACATTTTTAACAAAATTTTCCTTAATCATTGAATATTTATGTGGTTACAAATCTTAGCTAAACAATAACCATTAATTGTTTAGTCAAATTCTATTATAAATTCTTAAAAAATTAGTTTTTAAAAACATCTAAATTTTACAATTAAAAACTTAACAAACTCAAAATGTCGTCTAACAACTCCTTCTCTCCAATCAACATCACATCGTCAAGCAAAAACTCTCCAACATCACCAAAACTCCCCACACCAACACCACCACATGAGCCGATGTATAATTGGAAAAATTATCGTACTGGTTATACTCCAAAAACCAAGAAGGCTAAGCGCGGACTTTTTATTTCTCCGGACACGAAAAGAAAGATTGATGAGATTCATCACTTTCAACAACAACAGATTGACCTTCAACGAGAACTGTACTTCGAGCAAAAGATTACAGCTAGACGTTTGAACTTCCTAGAGCAAATTGGCTTACGTTTCTGTGGATCAAAGAAGAACGAAGTGGCTGAGCCCCTACCTCGACCCGTCAGTTCATTTGATCCATCTTCATCTTATCGTACACCAGACGATCCCGTCAATCCATGGATGTCTCCTAAGACACCACAATATAGTCCGAATTCATGGATAGAAATTACATGAAGAATGAAGGAAAGAAGTATCAAAGTCCTTCTCAAAAGAAATAATTCAAATATATTATTTGTAACTATTTTTCTTAAAATAAATTGTTTAAATTCAAAAAGAACCCGAAACAACAAAAGTACATGATTCAGTCGACTGAACTTATAAGCCCAGTCAACTGAATGCAAACAGAAAACATTTTTTTTATATTTTCAGTCGACTAAATATTTCTGCACAGTCGACTGAAACTTAACAGAAACTCTCGGGAAAATATTCAGTCGACTAAAATCTCTGTTCAGTCGACTGAATTCAAACCTAAAAAGTTTCGGTCTACAATTCAGTCGACTGAACAGACATTTTCAGTCGACTGAACGGCCTTTTCTAGGTAAAATTCCCTTTATTTACATCAGTTTTTCACTTCCAAAATCACTTTTTACATCTTCTTCCCCAAATTTCCCCAAAACCCTAGATCTCAAATACTTCCAATCTCCCTCAAATCAAAAGCAAATGGCACCAAAACGATCTAGAGCTTCATCCTCTTCATTCTCCGAGCCCATTGATGCTCAAATTGCTTAATGGCCATATGATGAAGTCGCGATAACCCGATGGAACAAGATGAAGAACTCAAGAATATTCGAGCATTCCTTTGTAGATTTCCAAAGTCTTCACACCTACAATTTCCAAGAACTCACTGATCGAGCAGGCTTAACTCCTCTTCTTGATTTGAAACGGAATGACATTGCCATAAATCATATTATGGTCAAGTTGTTCTACGCAAATCTCAATCTTGGACACCAAACTCCAAGGAATCCAAACGACAGTGTTTGGAGCATGGTCTGCGGAAAGAAGGTTTGGTTTTCTTTGGATCAAATAGCTCACATTTTAGGGTCAACTAATATCGGAAGGAAACTAGAAGAAATAGAGTTCAATCCACAAATTCTTGATAACATAAATCACCAATATATGGATGATAATATAAATTTCCGAGATTTCAAATCTACTTCTCTTCGACCTCGAGCAAGAATTCTACATAAAACTCTAATGAGAATGATCACTCCTCGCACGGGCTCATATGAAATCGTTTACCCAATTAACTATCGAGCTTTATATGCCATCTTTGGCAATATTAAAGTCAATTGGGTACAACTAATCCTTGGTGAGTTTCTCTCGTTTCATAATGGTAAAATGCGCACAATTTATTTTAGAGAATATATCATGCGACTTCTCCTCAATGTTGATACACCATTACCGGATTCAGAAAACACAATGGTCCATCAAATAAACCATCGGACCATAAGCCTTATGCAACTCCCTACTCGACCTCCTCGATTTATATCACTTGCCGAATGGGAAGCTAGGCGTCAAGAGCAACAACAACAACCTCCGCCACCTCAACACGAAGAGCATTTTGAACAAGAAGAAGAAATTCGTCTTGTTGACCCGACCTACTCTACCAACCAATCCTTAGGAATATTATCAAGAAATCAACAAATTCTTGATAATCGTCTTAAAAAGGTGGATAATAAGCTTGACAAAATCAAAGGATTTTTTAATATGCTTTGGGACGCTATCTCGTGCTCAAGCACCACTACCGCTTCAACATCTCGTGGCAAGCGTCCTGCACCAACATTTACATGGACGTCATCCGAGGAGCATACCAGTAGCAGCACAAGCGGAGCTAGTGGTAGACAAGGAGGAAGAGCTTATCGACCATCAACAGGAGGACCAGTCATTAGAGAACCAGGAGACAGGGAAGGTTCTGACGATTGGGATAAGGATCAGTAATTTATTTGAGTTGTTGTTCTATTATGTTTCTTGTAACTATGACATTTTTAATATTATGTTTAATGCATTTTTTATGCAATTCTAAGATTCATTCTTTTTGGTTTAAAGTGATTGTTTTAATACCATGCAACTACGGTTATTACTTCCTTTTTGTCGATGACAAAGGGGGAGAAAATCTATGGTACTAACTTTGTTTTGTAGGAAAGATAGGTGTACACATTCAGGGGGAGAAAGTTTAAACATCTTTAGAAAATCAAGTATTGTCATCAATCAAAAAGGGGGAGAATGTTGATACACGAAGATTTTTGATCGATGAAAATGTATAAAGGAAGAGATATATGCAAGATAGAGGAAGATCAATGAAATATAAACTTGAGTATGATCTTTATATATATAGGTTTATTTGTTAAAATCTATCCTCAAGAATTGCACAAACACAAGAACACATTCATTATACTTCAACTTTTCACTGTGCATACTTCAATTCTTCATAATGCATAAATTCATATGTCAGTCGACTGAACTGAATTTACCAGTCGACTGAACTGGCAAACATGTACAAATATGCACAGTTTCAGTCCTAAATTTTCTGCACAGTCGACTGAAAATTTTCCAGAAAGATTCTTACTATAATTTCAGTCGACTAAAATTCCTGTACAGTCGACTGAATTTGAACCTGCGAATTTTGCATGAAAGGACACCTTCTTCTTCCCAAGAGTTGCGACCATTCCTCAATAGAAATGGAAGCTTCTCTTATCTACAACCCTTGGCAATACATGCATCCTTTTTACAACTATAAATACATGATTCAAACATCATTCAAGACATCGAATTCTCTTACTCTAATCTATCTATTTCTTGATCATATTTTCTAAACATTATCAAAGCAATCACTACTCTCTTTGCTTGAATCACTATTTATATTTAATATATTTGATTCATAGCAAATTCATAATTCCTTAATCTTCACAAACATATTTCATATTCTTGAGGATAAGATTATAGGAATATTGTACTACATTAGACTCATTAGTGTTGACAAGAACACAACAAGTCGAATATTGTATTTTAGTAATTGAGTTGAAGTCCTCTTCGGTAGTTGAGGCAAGAAATCCCATTCGGTTGTTCGGGTAAGTTGTAAACCTATTCCTCCGGGTGAAGTGAGGGTGTTAGTTAGTGAAATTCCTAAGTGAAGCTTAGGGACTGGACGTAGGACGAGAGGTCCGAACCAGTATAAAATCCTGGTGTCTCCTTGCATTTACCTACTTTATCTACCTAGACTATTTCATTATTCCATATTACACGATCCTACCGCATAGCCCACTCTTTCAAGATCCGCTTCGATAATCTCTGAAGTCAAGAGCTCATACCAATCTAACGCTCTTTCTTGGAGCATGCTAGAAGCCACTAGGACTCGATGTAGATCAATAAGGTTCATGCGAGAGAAGATACGATCGCATGATTTGAGCCAAGCTTGAATTTCAATAACACTCTCGGATCTCTTGAATGGCCCTCCACCCAAATCGGTGTAGTCTCTGCACAAGCGTGCAAAACCTGATCTAGGATGAGTAGGCTCTGGATTGGGTCCGGCTGCTTGAGCGTTCTTTACTAGATCAAGAAGCTGCTGAGCAGACATAATTACTCCGTCCTGAGGAGTAGCACTAGATTGACAGGCGCTGGGACGGCCTGGTCTAACCATTTCTCTTCCTTTAGAAAAGAAAGAAGGAGAAAACGGTTATTCACCAAATGAATATCAAGCAATCTTGAAAGATAAAACAAGGAATCATAAAGAAAATAGGATGAATCAGTACGAAGACTCGAATAAAATCCTAAAGCACGACTCCTAAGATGGACTTAGGACGATGATCCTTGTTATTATATTCCATATTGTTCCGAAGTTTGGCTCTGATACCAAGCTGTGACGCCCCACCTCTATACCCATGCTAGCCAAGGACACTACGGTGTAATGCCGTTAACTAGCACGGAGAATAAGGCTGTTGAGGAGCGACCATCCGTGTAATTGCTTTGTGCGAGCATCGATATGTAAGATAGTATAACATGCAATTCTTTTCAAGTGGAAATCCGACATGCCGACACAAACTCAAATCTACTACACAGTGGCTATAATATCTTCGGAAACAAATATAGAAGTAAGCATAACACAAATCAGTCACAGACAATTCATCTCACAAAGGCGGAAATAGATATGAATACAACACATGAAAGTGTACGTCAGAGTAGTAGTCGAACAAGATCCACAATATCAAAAAGAATTGATACAAGTGCTAGACAAAAGAATAAATATACATCATAGAGTCTGTATCTCAAATGTATACAACAAAAACTACTAAACTAAAGTAGTTAGCCAAAAGTCAGAAGATGGTTCCAGATACGAAGCCATGAGGAAACACCTGTAATATCTCAGTCTGACCCGAGTATTCTTTAAGAAGAAAATAATAAACGGATCAGTCTAGCTATAAATATCATATGAAATGATATAGAATAAGAGATACGACTAAACGTATAATAATCACAATGCCAAGCTATGATAAATAAATATTTGAAAAGTCAATAAGAGATTAATCAATATCGCAAAGATCTTCTCAAAGATAAAAAGGAATGTCATACTCCTAATTTCATTCACCAAGCCACAATAAATGACATATATATATATATATATATATAAATGCCAATCGTAAAAGTTGGTGAAACATAAATTCCAGAATTCAACACACGAAATCCAGAAATCACAAGAAAAGATGGCCAAGACATTGATGTAGTGCAAACGGTACACCCAATGTATCAAAAGCATATCATTGACATAGTGCAAACGGTACATCTAATGAATCAAAAGCAAAGACATTGATGTAGTGCAAACGGTACATCCAACGTATCAAAAGAAAAGACATTGATGTAGTGCAAACGGTACATCCAATGTATCAAAAGCATATCATTGATGTAGTGCAAACGGTACATCCAATGAATCAAAAGCAAAGACATTGATGTAGTGCAAACGGTACATCCAATGTATCAAAAGCATATCATTGATGTAGTGCAAACGGTACATCCAATGAATAAAAAGCATAGACATTGATGTAGTGCAAACGGTACGTCAAATGTATCTAAAGCATATCATTGATGTAGTGCAAACGGTACATCCAATGAATCAAAAGCAAAGACATTGATGTAGTGCAAACGGTACATCCAATGTATCAAAAGCAAAGACATTGATGTAGTGCAAACGGTACATCCAATGTATCAAAAGCAAAGACATCGTACATGCTAGTCTAAGTCATAAAATGATCGTCATGATTAAAGAGAAGTGTCAATTACAGCAAGCTAGTAAATATATGATCTTAGCTTCATGTCCCATAACCACTAGCTTAACTTAAATATTTACGAACAAATTGTTGATCTCCACTAGAAAATTGTCACAAGAGTTTCAATCGAACAAGTCCAAGAATTAACCGACGAAGTAAACGCAAGCGTTTCATACCACTCGTTTTACTAAGTCGTTTAATTAGATTTCTCATACGAGTGAGGTAAAGGTTTGTATATACTAATAGATTGGAAAATGGTTTTATAAACGAGTTTGGTATTGAAAATAGAGTTGAAATCATTTTGAGGAAAGAGTTTTGATATTTACTACTAGTATAGAAAACCTTTATATTTTAAAGTGACAAATCATAGAAGTGATTGTAGAAACAATCAATCATAAAAATTCACATTCGAAGATGTGAATAAAATCCAAAGAAATCGATCCGAATCCGTCAAAATGGGTATTCCCAAAAATTCCAAAAATAGGAGTCATTAAAGTTGTAGCAACAACAAGTGGGAAATAACTCGAATTGATGAAATTTGGAAACCAAGCAAAAATATGCACAAATATGCACAATTAGGCAAATAGGTGCAGGTCAGTCGACTGACTAAAAGGTCCAGTCGACTGGACCAGAGGCATGAAAAATAATTTCCTGCAGTCAGTCGACTGACCTAAAAATTCAGTCGACCGAATGCACCGAAAACAGAGGACCCGAGCCTCTGTTAGTTGCCTTCGGAATGCCTATGTGCTACAGCCAGTCGACTGACTCAAAGGTCCAGTCGACTGACTGGCATCACGGCTGCTTTCCAGCCTATAAAAGGAAGATGCAATCTTCTTCAAAATGCAATCGAGCGAGCACGGTCACTAGGGGTTTATGCAAATCGACTACCCGGCCCTATAAGCTCTTCGATGCATCACCAAAACAAGTTCAAACAACAAAGCTATGATTTTTTGAAGATTTGAACTCAAAACACTAAAATTTGGAATGTTCACAAAACCTATCCAAATCAAAATCAAATACACATGAATAAGTATTAGGCATTCATACCTAACAATCAAAGATAATCATAGACCTAGATGTGAGATTAAAAATCTCACCTTTGAACCTAAACAATTGAAGAAGAAGCTTGAAAGCAAAAGAGAGAATCAACCACTCTTCAACACAACCCAAACGAGCTTGAATCTATGCTCAAAAGAAGAACATTCCCAAAGTTAGGTTTAGGAATTTTCTGAAATCAAGGAGAGAATGAGTTGGAGAAGAAGAAGAGAAGCTTACCAATGGGTTCTTCTTGAGTTTGGAGCTAGAAATTGATTTGCAAATGTAAACTAGGGTTTTGGATTTCTATTTCCCATTCTCTTCCACCATTAATCTCTTTAGAACTGAAATTAGAGGAAGAGGGAGTGAATGAAGAGGGGGGTTTCAGTTTGGGGTATTAAGTTAGAACATTGGGCTGAACCCAACCTAAACCCAAAGCCCTAATTGAAAAAGTAGCCAAATTCGACTAACTCCAAACATATCGAAGTTTATACTCAAAAAGGTCGCAAACGTCATTTTGAACTCAATGGGAGTGGTCCAGAGTCCTAATTCGACCGTATGCAAAAAGTAGCTTTTCGGACCAAAATCCGACGAACGATAAAATATTTAAATAAAATATTTAAATACAAAATCGATAAATATGCGGGTTTTTATAGATATACTATTTAAAGTGATTATAAAATATGTAATAATGTATGATTCAAACAATATTAGATAGGATTTGGAAAGAGAAGTATATATAGAAATAGTAACATTTGCCTATATCGACAAAAGTGACAAAATGCTGATTTCAAAAAAGTAAGTTTCAATTGTTAAATAATTTTTTTAATCAATTTATGAGTGTTTATAATTTTAAATAGCAATATACAAATTTATTTTTAAATTTGGTTTACATAAATAAATAGTTTAACTAAAATGTCAAAATGTGAACGTAAATTTTTTTGTCGAAAATCAACGTTTTGTCGATTAGAAGTTGTCGCAATGTTGTCGCTCCTTTATTTTCTTATAAAGGAACATATATTCAAATAATATAGGTATTAATTAATTCATTAATCAAGTTTACTTTTCTAAACATACTTAGAAAATTCTAGAATATAACAAAAAGTAAGCATAAAAAGACAAATAAGTACAAAAGTCAAAAATCAAATCAAACAAACATGATTATTACTTTCTTTACTTAATATTTAAGTGAAAATGACATAAAGTAATGATTTGAAATGTGATGTAAAGTGTTGAAAAAAATAAGGTTGCTTAAAAAGTAAGGTTATTTTGGTAATTTGGTAAAGGGATATTTTGATAACTTACCACTTCATTTTTTCTCTATAAATACCAACCGCTTTCTCTCTTTTTCTTCTCTTTTCTTCTTCTTTCTTCTCTCTTTCTCCTCACCCTCTCTTTTCTTTCTCATGATTATCTACAATCGGTGCACTCTTGTTTGGACATGTGTGGTTTATTGTCGAATTTAGAGGATGTCGAGTGCGGGTCGTCACAACATGGTATCAGAGCTGAAGGTTAAGCAAGAACCTTGGCTTTGTTGGGGGTAAAGACTCATCAGAGATAGGATTAGTAATACCCTAGGATGAGTAATTCATTAGAGATATGGTAAGTAACACCCTAGAATTAGTTTGGGTGTATTACGTATGAGTGCATATTTGTTAATGACCAATAAATTGTTTTGTGTTGATTTATTTGTTGAGTGATTTATGGATTCTGATTGATGCGCCGGATCACCGTTATCGATGAGGGTTCCTAAAGATTTAAACAAGGCGATCCGACACACTGATTTTAAAAAATTGGTAAATGAACTAATTTTACCTATGATTATATTTTGAATACAAAGTATATATTTTGAAAGGTTATATAGTTAGAAATGAATGATCAAGATTAGTGAAATTTAAATAAGAACATCTTGTGATTAGAATTTCACTGTTTGACTATAAGATGTTTCATAAAGATAATCGATAACTAAGAAATTTGATAAGGTTATTAAGATCTTTAATACTTATTCCAAAATAACAAATTAAGAAATGATAATGTTAAGTTACTATCATAAATTGATCAATTGTTTGATTTAAAAGTTAAGTACAAATACCTTGTGAATTAAGTTTTATGATTTGACTATAAGGTGTTCGATAATAAGATTTGTTTAAGAAATGAACATATAAGATAAAAATGTATTTAACAAGTAGAAAATGATTATGTAAAAGATAAATGTAAAAGGAATGAGAATTTAAATTCGAGTAATTTAAAATAATTATGGAAATTTAAATTAAGTTAATTAATATAAGACGAATTTATAAAAAGAATTTATAAAATAGGTTTTATAAACAAAAGTAATATCTAAAGGATTTTGAAAATGGTAATATTTTAAATAAAAAAGGGTATTTTATGATAACTAATACGAATGGCTCGAAAATAAACTAAAAACGGGCTGGAGATGTGTTCAGATGGTAAATACTTCTCTTAGGTATTACTCTTCTTGTTAAGAGGATATATGATACTATTGGTAGCACCCAGTTCCCTTGTATTATTTTGGAGTTACTCGATCTATATAATTTTCTTAAGTTAAAGAGATAATGTGAATCATTAATTGATAAATTGATAAGTAATATTTATAAAAATGTTTAAACTAAAGATAAATTACCTTTTGAGTGAAAAATGGTTCCTTTGGAATATTTTCCTTTAATAAAAATATTTGGAAATAAATAATTGATGGGATTATATAGAGAAGCACCTTTATAAAATGTTTTATAAATTTTTTTTGAATGTTAATAAATACATATATTATATGTAGATCATTTCATCGCATAAATTTTGATCTAAGATTCGAGTTTGAGACTTTAAGGCGTTTGTGCCAGCCCAAAAAAAGATTTATCACTTGATTATTTACGGCAAACATTGATGAGGGTTTGTGGTTAGGTACTTGAGCTTTCTATCATAGTTGAGAACTATGTAAGAAAAGCAAAGGTTTCTGATCTAGAAGCCTGATCAGAGTCTGTATTAGAGGATCGGTGGATCGATACTAGTTCATAAATAAAGTTGTGTATTCAAATAGGAGATCGAATAAGATATTTCATACAGATGATTTGTGTATATTATATGAAAATAAGTTTAAAGATAAATGTTTTGGGAAAACTTTGTTTTGAATAATTTCGAGGATGAAATTCTTTTAAATAGGGGAGAATCTAACGACCCAGAATTTGACCACTTTAAAATATACCATTTAAAGTGATTTTAAAATATGTAATGTTATATGATTCATAAAATATTAGATAGGATTTGGAAAGAGTAGTATACACAAAAATAGTGATAGTTGCCTATATCGACAAAAGTGACAAAATGTTGATTTCAGAAAAGTAAGTTTCAATGGTTAAATAATTTCTTTTAATTAATTTATGAGTGTTTATATTTTTAAATATCAATATACAAATTTATTTTTAAATATGGTTAACATAAATAAATAGTTTAACTGAAACGTCAAAATGTGAATGTAAAACATTTTGTCCAAAATCAACGTTTTGTCGATTAAAAGTTGTTGCAACGTTGTCGCTCCTTGAATTTCTTATATAGGAACATATATTTAAATAGTATAAGTATTAATTAATTCACAAATCAAGTTTACTTTTACTAAACATACTTAAAAAATTCTAAAATATAATTAACAAAAAGTAAGCATAAAAAGACAAAAAATACAAAAGTCAAAAAGTAAAACATCAAATCAAACAAACGTAATTATTACTTTCTTTACTTAATATTTAAGTGAAAATGATATAAAGTAATGATTTGAAATGTGATGTTAAGTGTTGGAAAAAAATAAGGTTGCTTAAAAAGTAAGTAAGCCTATTTTGGTATTTTGGTAAAAGGATATTTTGGTAACTTACCACTATATTTTTTTTCTATAAATACCAACCACTTTCTCACTTTTTTCCACAGCATTTATACCTTCCTCCTCCTCCTTGAAGCTCTCTTTAATGACTTCTTCTTCTCTCTTTTCCTTACTAACTTCTTCAAAATCAAATCAAATCAACTCCAAACACAACCAAACTTTGCCAAAGAACTTAGAACACCATTAAAATGTGGTTTAGGATCAAAGAATGGAAGAAATGATGGAGGTGAGGTTGAACTCATGGTGTAACGACCTGCCTTGTTGGACGTTTTAAGCATACACATGTCAACTCAAACCATTCAAAAGGGCAGATTATTATGGGGTAAATAAGAAACTAAGAAGGAAATAAAACAAATACAGAATTTCGCAGCGGAATGACAAAATATAATAATCAAATAACACTTCATGAAGCTGTTTATAAATATACTTGATTATTCTTTTACAACAAAAAATTCTGAGTTACATAAAACAGGAATAAATCAATAAATGTAGCAGAACAACATGACGTAGTGGAATTAATCTAGTAAATAATAATAGTTCAAAATCTTCGTCTTCATCCTCTAAAAAGTAGTATTCGATAAACTGAAAAGCTCAGACTGACCTGAGCGAATAGAAAAGACAAAACACTCGAGTCAGAACTAAAAGATCTTATGTAAGTTAAATCAACAGTAAATAAATATGAGTGTAACGGCGTCAGAGATGTTTTCGGGGTTTAACATCTTCTATCCAGTGTCTAACGTGGGTGCAATAACTTAAAAGATGTTCGGGATTACTATCTCCTAAGGATCCTTTAAACTATCTACTATGTAGTATAATACGCTATTATAATAGTGTCTACAATAAAGTAAATTATTAAAATAGCGTTAGGGCATTACCCATATCCCCCTTAACACATTTTATATATTTGCATAATCTATACAATGCCGTAAGCTCCACCAAGCCAGTGGTTTACCCAGAGGACACCCCATACGTACGGTACAAAACAAACTCATAGAAGGTGCTCTAGGGCCTGTGAACACGACGTTCGAGGCAATGCCATGGTAGATATACCAATTGCAGAACCGGGCTACTGGTAACGCATAACAGCTACTACCGCCCACCTCAGAACATAGTCCCATAATCAAAATCGAGGGTTGGCCACCAAATCCTCATAAAGTCATAATATGATATCGAAGAAGCATGTCTGATCGAAGGAATGACCTCACTTGGCCCAGGTATAGCTCCTGTTTTACTTACATCTAAGCTGACTCATGGAAATTAGGGTCATGTAAATACCTCATACAGAATCGTTCACCAAACCGTCGTACTTAATTTCTAGAATCTCCACCACGTATACAGTTGTTAATGTGGTTTTCGGTATTGGCAGATAGTATGGCAATATCTGATCTCGGTCTCTTTAACAACCAAACGCTAATTTCACACCTGATGGTTCTTTTAAATTTCAAAAAGTCAACTCACAATTTGTATCAAAATATGATATTCAATTTCAAATCATATCTCTTTCGAAATCATATTCACTTTCAAACTATATTCACTTTCAAAATCATATTCACTTTCAAATCATATTCACTTTCAAATCATATTCACTTTTGAAATTAACATTCACTTTGAAATTATCGATAAGTTATGTTAATTAATTCTTCATTTCGAATCATCTTATTCACCCAAATATCTCATTTCACAAAAGGTATCAGTTCCAAATTCCAACTTAGGTAGTACCATCATCAAGGATTTAAATATAATTACTTCAACTTTTCATAGTCTGAAATTTTAGAAAATAGTTTAGGTAGTCATAAATAGTTTTAGTAGTTTTAAAAAAATAGTTTAAATAGATTAAAGTAGTTTAAATAGTAAAATAGTTTAAATAGATTTAAATTTGATTTAAAATGATTTAAATAGATTAAATATAGATTAAATAGATTTAAATTTTTTTAAGTAGATTTCAAATAGATTAAATAAATTTAAAATATATTAAATAGATTTAAATTATATTAAATAGACTTAAAATAGATTAAATAAATTTAATTAGTTTAAAATAGGTAAATAGGTTAAATTAGATATAAATAGGTTATAATAGATTAAAATAAATTAAATAGATTGAACTGATCGAAATAGTTTAGATTCTTTAAAATAGTTTAATTTATTTCAAAATAGATTTCAAAGTTATATCCAAAATTTTTCAATAACTCAATTCCGAGAAATTCATTTATATTTGACACTTCAACTTGAAATTCCAATTTAAACCCTTCGAACAATTCATTCAATCAAATTCTAATTCCAGCATTTACGCTTGGATTTTTGAAAATAATTTAGTTTATATAAATCCATTTCTATTTAAAAATACCAGTTAACTGAATTCAAAATTTAAAGAATTAAAATCATTTAATTTAACCAATCCGGTGTCCATACATAATTTCTACCCTAGGGCCAGGTAATACAGATATTTATCATTTCAATCCGCAAATTAAAATTTTACGGTCATATATCATTTCAAACCGCAATCCCAAATTAAATGAAATCCATAAAATCGCTTGAGTCTATCATTTCAACCCATAACGATTGTTTCCTAATCTACAGATCATTCAAGTATGTATCATTTCAACCCATAGGGAACTTGCAGTGTTATAACAAAATAAAATACAACATCTAGTCATCCAATATCAACAATCAAACATCCATTTCAATCATCACCATCCAAATCAATCAATAAACATCAATAGACAACTGATAATCAATAACAGGTATTAAATTGAAAATTTAAATTCAATATTAAATTAAACGATGATTAAATGCAATAAAAGTCAAATTTAACTAGAATGAAACTTTAAACATACCAAACGTCAATCAATCAATTCCAAACCACATCATAAATTTAACTTAACTAACATAAGATATTTTAATAATTGTGAGTGGGTCAAAACAGTCATAAAATTCTTTCAAACCAGCATCAAAATGTCCGAAATTTCTTTACGATCCCAGCGGAACAAACCTCTCTTAAAACCGACCTCGTACGTAAATGTTATGTATGTTAGAACGATTTAAAAATTAAATTTAAATAAAATAAAATAAAAAATAAAATCACAACAATTTACAGACAAGTCAGCAGTTCCGCACTTTGCTCATGCTACCTTGCCTTAGAAACAAATACGAACGACAGAACCCTCGCCACGGAAAAATCGACCAACGCCGACCCAAACTCGATCGCTGCCCCGCAGGGCCAATCACGATCATGCCCCATGCCACCTGATGCTGCGCCAACCTCTTCCACATCCTCACAACCGTCGATAACCCCTCTAAGTACAACACAGCTGCCGCCACCTCATAACCCTAATTGAATTGTTGACATCGATTCAACCGTTGATTCGACGAACTACTTGCACCGATGAACTCCGTAAGACACTCTCCACGCAACGTTGCCCTCCAATCGATGATCCGTCGAAGTTGATCGACGCGTGAGGAATGAACGAGGATGGTTTGGCCAATACCGGAAAAACCAGAACCCGATTACAAAAATGAACTATAGATTTAAGTTGCGCTCATCAAGTGCTTCGAATTGATATATAATTTGATAGGGTTTGAGGGATTTGAATTTTGAAATTGAATTTAAACTGAATTTGCAATTGAATTTTGGAGTTTGGATTTATGCCATTTGAGAAGGAGGAACAGACAGAAGTTGATGTATGTATAGAATAAGAAAATGACTGCTAGGGTTTATATCTGAACTATTTATACAACCGAGGCCTGATAAGAAAGAATGAACATCCGAATAGATTTAAATTGACGACTACGACCTGGAAAGCCCATTTTGCTTTCGGAACGAAAGGAGGCCATCCCATATATTAAAATAGAAGTTTTTCATAATTTTAAACTCAATGGAATAGGTTTCAAGTCCTAATTCCATCGTATTAAGAAGTTAGCCTAAAATTAGCTTATTTCAAATTAATTTCAATTGAATTTAATTAAATTAACTTATATGCGTTTCGAGTCCGTACGATCAAACAGCAAGTCCGATCGCTTCGAAACTTGAAATCCTATAATAATTCACCATTATAGATCCGATGAAACTGGTTTCATCGAAAGCCGAGGTAGTGGCTAAAATGACTATTTTTACATTAATAAATTAAATAAATATTAAATCAATTAAATCACTTTTTAATTCAATATTTATAAGTAAACAAATTTCATCATTTTTGATTACTTGGACGTTTACAATAATTTAAAATAAGTTTACATAAGATTTTGGTGTTGGTTATTACACTAATTACAGTGTTCAATTTCAACTGTAATTAAATCCAATTAATTATAATTTAATTCCAATAAACTGATCTAATTTCGTTTCAATATTTTTATTCAATCAATTATTACACTATAGACATAGTTAACATTTGTTTATATCTTATTACATAAATATTCTACAATTATCATCTTTTACCATATTAGTTGAAATATTCCAATAATATTGAACCTTTTTTGATTTTGGCATTTATTAAAATTTAAAAACCCCACAACTTAATTTATCTTGGTTTAATTTTTATTATTAAATCAATTTATTGACTTATGAGTGTAATTGACATTTCCGTACATTTTGTTACATTTCCAATTTGCAGTTATTGTATTAACTCATATTAATGTAACATTTATTTGTAATTGATTAATTAAATTGGTAATAAATAATAATTGTCACCATTTCTACATTTATTCACAATTGTAAGTTTGTTACCTACACACAAATGTTATAACTACATACACTATACTAATTGTTTCAAATTACAATTTATTTCATATTACTTCACTAATTAACCAACATTTAAATTATCAATTACTTCTTTAATCCAATTATAAATCAATACACACATTATTACCATAAACTTACAGTCTATCACCAATTGTAACTCTTTAATCATTTCAATTAATTGGAATTACATTTAAAACATTCATCAATTATCTTAAATTATTATTATTACATTTCATTCTAGTTATTTTCTAATTATTAAAGCACAAATTTTTATTTCTTCCAACATTAAGTCACAAAACCTTATTCAATTTATAATTTTTAATTATCAAAAATCACAGGTCATTACACATGGAGGTTGAACAAGGAAGAAAGAAAGTTCGGGAAGCTCCGGAGTAAGAAAAGAGAAGGAAGTGCCGCCAATTTCATTTCAAGGAGCTAGGACCAAATTTAAGGTGTAGTGGAAGTTCTGCCGAATTTTCCAAAGTTGGTTGAAGTTGTAAACAATAGTGAAGTATTGGATTAAATGAATGTTGGTGGGAAGTTAATCAATTTGGTTAAAGGTGAGTACTCATATTTAAAGTTACTAATTTGTAAAAATATTTCAAGTTAATAACATAAAAAGTTTAGTATACATTGGATAATTTAATGGATGATAACTATATTATGGTTGATTATATGTTTGTGATATGGATGATAACATGGTTGATATTGTGGTTGATTATATGTTTGCGATATGGATGATAACTTGGTTTGATAAAGGATAAGAAAAATGGTTAGTAAACATAGTTAATTTAATAAGAATTTAAATCCATATAAATATGTGTATGGAAATTATTTAGCCTCTTAGCGAAATCAATTTTTTAAGAAGATTGAAAATGATATAATACTATTATAAAATGGAAAATGGATTTGAAATATGAGAAATATTGTTTAAAATGAGCTTAAAATGATTTAGAAATGTTTTATAAACATTTAAAAGTGTTTCCATGAAGTTTGAAAAGAAAATGAAAATTTAGTCAAAAATAGGCGCGTCGCGTAATGGTAGTTCGCGATTTCGCGACATAAAAGTCAAACGAGTGTAAAAGTTCGAACATAGCTCGGAATTCTTCGAGATAAGAATTCTCCAAACTATTATATCCATAGTTTTCCAGCGAAGAAAGAAAATCGAGATTTTGGCAAGTAGATTTTAAGATATGAATAAAACAAGTTTTTGAAAAAATCGCGGTTTTGCAGTTCGGAATCCAAAACTGGATTTCTTTGGAAATGCTGTTTTAAAATTGTTTAAAAATATGAAATAAGTCTTATAAATCTTTTAAAATGTTTTAAAAGTGATTTAAATAATAAAAATATATTTTCAAATAATAAAAAGTCGTTTTAATCAATATAGCTTTAAAAAGCACTTTCCATAGCACTTTTTCGCAGCACTTTTCAATAACTTTTGAAATATTGTTTTAGCACAACCGTTTTGTTTCAAATCTTTTGTAGAGATTCTTAAATGATTAATAAAGCATTCTAAGGGTGATTTGAAGGATTTATGGAATGGTTAAATAAATGAATAAGTGTTTTAAATAATGATTTGAAAGTTTTATAAATCATTTCTAAAAATGAAAGGAGTATGCGGAAATGACTAGTACGTTTGTCCTGCTTGTGTGATCTAAATGGTAAAACAAGGTGTGTAACTAAGGTTAGAAATGGAGCAACCAGTGCCTGAACTTACTTGGCCTTCATTTTATCTTTGAGACGTGGGGTGGAACATATCAAAAGGAAATTCCAAATGCTCTAAAAGATCATATCTAAGTTTTTCCAAGATAAAAGAAAAGAAGAAAATTCTTTGAATTTATTATAAATGGTTTATATATAAGATTTATATTTTCGATATTTAACAAATAAAGGTAATGGAATTATAAACGAGTTTTACAAGTGTTAAAAAGAAGTTATAAATGAAAGATTATACGTAAATAAGATTTAATGAAGTGGAATTTTATAAACGTTGTTTTATAATGGACTTTTTAAATAATGTGATTAAAAAAGAATAAATGGGTAAATAAAGCAATTTATAAGTAAATAAACTTATAATGGGATTTTTACATATAAATGAGATAAAAGGGAAATTTGTTAATAAAGGAATTTTATAAATGGAAGTTTTTATAAAATATAAATGGAATTTATTAACACTGTTTTATAAATATGAAATCATTTAATTCGATAAGAAAATATGTAAGTTTATTAAAGGAATTATATTCACGATTTTGAATAGTGAATAATCCTTCAAATTAAATATATAGAAGTAATGAATTTGGCGAAGGAATTATATTCATGGTTTTGGACAGCGAATTATCCTTTAAATTAGATATATAGAATTGATGAATTTGTTAAGAGAATTATTCACGATTTTGGACAATGAATAATCCTTTAAATAAAATGGATGTTCTGGAATGTGATATTATAAAAAGGAATTTAAATGGTTTGAAAATAAAGTAAGTGTGAATTTACTTATTATTAAAATAAGTATACAGAAATGTTTTCCAAATATCCAATAATGGAAATGGTGTTGAATATTATCATTTTAATGATATTTCGAAGTGAATAATTGGGAAGTTTTTCAAATTATAGATTAATGAAATCAGGCCCAGTGATTACTTGAGTGCTAGATTTTATTTGTTGCTTTGATAGTTAAATAACCGACTATCAAATTTGGCCATTTTAGTTTCTCAACTTAATGTAGAAACTAATTAGTCGTACACTTAGTATGTAACTGATTGTATAGGCTTGATTATCGTTTGAGTTGAGAATGTTGATTCGTATAGTGCGTAGTGATTACTCTAATTTATCGAGATTCCTTTTTGGCCGAAGGATAGCAAGTTGAAAGTTGGAAACGTGATAAGTCTATAAAACTTAGTTTCCATGTGAGGTTGAGAAATGTTTTTGCGTTATTGGCGCGAAGAGACCGGGATCAGATTTATCTGAAAACCACTTCGGACCAACATATTACGACGATTGTGCAGGTTGGTCGATGATATTGATGTTTAGGATTTTCATAGTGAAGGACTGCTTGTTGATCAATTGGGGTTAAAATCCCAATATACATATAGTAGCAGTAGTCTCTTCGTTATGAAATATCCAATGCAATGACTATTTGCTACTAATCCTAGGGATTTCCCGACAGGATGTGGTAGGAAAGTACCTTTGGTTTGTCCTATTCTTGGACAACTTGTACGAACGAGTGTCTGTCATTGCATTCTAATGATTACGTACATTGGTTTTTACAAACGTACATCTGTATGGTGGCGGAGAAGGCAACTTCTATTTGCTTAACACTCTTCCTTGAGACGTACGAGCTCAAGGGTTGTATTTTTGTGAAAGGCAATTAGTAGTCAACGAAAATGGAAAATGTGGCATTCAAAGATGATATGATGTGATATGCGATATGTGGAAGGTAATCGATACCTTTTTGGCCTCACTCCTGAAAAATGACTGAAACAGGTATAGAAGCAGCAAGGCTAAAATGGGTCGCTCCGATTAGGAGATATCATTACTCTTCTAGATATATCTTTACTCGCTATGACATCGTGAGTCTGATTATTGTTATGTATGCTTATGGCCACGAATAAGGTCGGTAACGACCAGAGTGTTGACATATTCGGTACTATCCAGGTATAGGTAGGCCGGTCTTGTGTTGGTTTAGGTGGTCAGTATATGCCCCTTAGGTACATCCCTCTATAGGTGTACTGTGTTGGTTTGCAAAGGTAGTCCCTTTATCTAGTCATTTGCATGGAAACCCAAAATCCAATACGTGCCTGCCATTTTCTGTAACAGAAAGCCTTGTATTTACAAGGTGTATGCTGGAATTTAATAATGTAATAATTTCAGCTATTTTAATATTATTTATGTGCAATAGACACAATTATAATATAATGAGAATTTGATATGAGATGTTTTGGTTAACGTAAGGCAAAAACCTTGTCGGTATTTATTTGCGACTCGGTCTTACGGGATACCTTTTGTTTTGATAAAGGAAAAGTTTTGATGACTTTATAAATTTAGTTGAGGTGTGTTTTCTCACGCTGGTTTACCAGACTGATCTGAGGGTTCTTCCATTTCAATGCTTAGGTCAGATCGAGTATATTTACAGGTTCAGTTTTGGTGCTTTTGGAGCTTCAACAGGCGAGCTGGAGATCTTTATGTCGTATACACATAGTTGTTTATTATTCCGCTGTATTGCTATTGATTTGTTGTTGTTGTAGATCATCAGCATTTATGAGAAAAGGTTATTATAACTTTCCAAGCTGATGATTACTTGTTGCGTACTCTGATATTGGTTTACGTATACTACAGTTTCTCTTTGATAAGATTATTGATCTATATTGTATGTTATTCCGCTGCGATGTGAGATTCTGTATTATGTTGGTTATGCTTCTCTCATTTTCTTCTCTTCTCTTCTTCTTTCTTCTCACCCTCCCTTTTCTTTCTCATGATTATCTATAATCGGTGCACTCTGGTTCGTACATGTGTGGTTTATTGTCGGATTCATAAGGTGTCGAGTGCGGGTCGTCACATATATGTTCATAACATAGGAATGATTAGTTGGAACCTTGAGTTTCCAAATGTGTTTTGCTTTATTGTACAGACAATATCAAAGGGTATCGTATTTGAAACCTAGAAACAAAGAAAATTATCCACACAAGACATGTTATTTTGACGGGTCAGCTATGTTTAAGCCTTTACAAGACTTAATCGATGGTTCAGGTTTACATGGAGAGAAGCCTAAGGAGGTGTTGATTGTTCCTATGTTTTAGCCTAGAAGTAAACTTACTACCGATGATAAGAAAAATGCAGATAATGGGACATCACATGATATTCCAAATATTTTTTCTAGTAGTGAGAGTGATTTTCATGACACAAGAGGATTCAATTCAAGGTGGAGTTGATTGAAAGTCTATATGGATCGTATATGTATATAATATATGACAAGTGGGTGTATGATAGTATGAAATGAACAGACTAATAATGCAGTTGAAAATTAAAAGTAATCACACTAGGAATTTTATACTGGTTCGGACCTTCCGTCCAACGTTCAGTCCCGAAGCTCCTCTTTGGAATTTCACTAACCAATTACCCTCTCTTCGCCCAGAGGAAAAGGCTTTTACAATAATATTTCTTTGAGAAATGTGTGTTCTATGCAACATTGATTTTGACTATAATTACAACTTCTTCCTATAACCTCCTTGAGTAATATGTAGTTTAAGCTTTGATATACGGAAGAGATAATATAGCCTTTTTGAGTGCTTTTGCAAATCATAGAAATATTAGAAATTAAAGAAAGAAAGTTTAGAATAGCTAGTTAAGTTCAAACTTTCAATTTCACGTTTATTTATAGATGGTGAAGAGTTTGTTTGAAAAGTAGTGATTTTTGATTCATTCTATTTTAGTCTAAGAGTCATAATGCTTGGGAAGAAACAGTCATGATCAAAATAAGGGGATGCAACCCTTTGTTTGAAGAAGATGTCTTTTGGAAGAAAATGGCTGTTACCTAGTTCAGATTTCTGGCCATTTGTGCTAGATGTTTGGTTAGTTAAGAATTTTAAAACAGAACATGTTACCAGACGTTTGAGCGTATAAGCCAGACGTCTGGTTTGTTACAAAATTTATAACCAGAACAAGTTGCCAGACGTCTAAGAGTATAGACCAGACGTCTAACACATGTACACTCTGCTATCTTTGTTTTATAAGTAGTGTGTAGGAGCAAGTGTTTGTAAAGATTACTCAAGGAGATTGTACATATCATCGATTTACAAACTTAACAGAATATACTAGTATAACCACCCTTGTGTCGGTTTTCAAGTCTTGGACGCAAAAGTCTACCTGCATATAAATGATACACACACACACACACGCACACACACACACACCTATGTATGTTGATTCCAAGAGCTTGTATAGTTGTTGTCATCGAAATCGAGGTTCTAACATTCTCCCCTTTTTATGATGACAACTATACAATTTTATTTTGTAAAACAACTCCCCTTTTCTTTTGTAATATATGCTCTCCCCCTTTGTCATTATCGAAAGAGTATACGAAATAGAGCAATATCATAATGTTAATTAGGACAAAACAAAATATTATAGTTCATACAAATAGGAAAACAAAATGAGTGGCTAATTTATTGAGAAGAAAAATAACCCCAAAGATTAGACTCATTGTCGTCATAGTCATTTTGTTGCCATTGCCTATGATCATGATATTCTTCATTTTCTTGAATGGAAAGTCCTTGAAAATATGAGAAGTGATCATGACTTTGGTATTCTTGTGGATAACCGGAGAAATCTTCATTTTCCTCTGTGTCGACAGCTATTGGAGCTTTTCCAGGAGCATGGCTCTTTAGAGGCTCTTCGATTGTTTGAGTCTCGGATTGATGTGCATGAGTTGGTGGAGGTGGTGTAGAAGATGGAGAGGATGAAGATCTTGAAGATGATCATCCACGTACTTTTCGCAAAACCTTTCCCAACGTTGAGATGACTTTTTCTAGAGTTTTCTCGACCTTAGTCATGCGTGTTGAAAAAGATCATTCGAGGCGAGAAAATTTCTCGTCCAAAGCTTTTTGATTTAGAGATAGAATACATTGATTTTGAAATACTCTCTCCTTGTCCTGCTGCAATTCGTGCCTTTTGTATTTCAGAGTCAGAGTGATAACCTATTGATTCAGAGGGTCTTGATGCAGTGGCAGGTTGTAGAGGATAGACTGTTGAGGTTGGGGTTGGTGTTGTTGATGTTGTTGGTGTTGATAGTCGGCATATGGTGTAATTCTTGGAGGATTTTCGAAAAGATGCATTAAAGATAGGAAGCGAATTCCACTCTCCTTTACCGAAAGTTCTTGATACTGTGATAGGAAAGATGGCACGTTATGTGCTCGAAGAATTCGCATAATATATGGAGCATGAACAATTTTTCGACGAACTGGTGTACAGAAGCTTTTAATTTGGTCAAAATATATTAAGACCAATTTACTTTTGTATGAACAAAAATTGCATATAAGGTTTATGGTCATGGTCATATACTTTCTCATGTAATATCCCGGTATTTTCAACCATTCACATCCGCACACGCCGGACTTGAATTGCTCAAAATATTAGATTGTTAATTTATATTTAGCAAAATCAGCATATATGGTAAATAAATCAATCACAGAATCACAAACACAGAGTAATACAATAATAATGCAGCGGAATAGATAAATAGTAGTTCATGAAGCTATTGTATAAACATCAGAGTTAGAAATAAAATATAATAAGAATATCTCAAATACAATTGAGTCCCAAATATAACAGATGACATCTCTGAACAAATCAACAGGAAAAGCTGAAAGCTGAATCGATAGTTGGATCTCCAAGCGAAGCTCCAAACTCCAAAGGTGAGTCTCAAATGCTGCATCACTCAGTCTGGCCCGAGTATAAAGCAAAACACAAAACACTCGAGTCACGATTAACATTCTTTTATCAATAAATCCAACTCAAGTGAATATTAACTGAAATACAAGTAACTTAAAGAATGTTTGGGATAACCATCCTCTAAGAATCCGTGGAACTATCTACTATGTAGAAATATACTCTATTAACAACCAAACGTCATTATAACACCGTGGCCACTTCAAAATAATTTATACTTCAAAACGAAAATATCATTTCCATTTCAAATATATATATTTCCAAATTATAGCACTTTCAAAGTTACAACACTTTCGAAACCCAAAACACTTTGAAATCATAATTCTTTAGAAAACCATAACTTTGAAATCATAACTTCCACCACTTAAACAGTTTAGATATAAATAATAGTATATGAAGTAAAATAGTTTATAAAATAAAATAGTTTATATTAAAATTATTAGTATATTAAAATAGTTTACATTAAAAATAATTTTATATTAAAATGGTATATGTATATATATATATATATTAAATAATTTATAAAGTAAAATATTTATAATTTCCTCAAATTTCACAAATCGATTCAAATCAACTCGAATTCCAGATTCAGATTTGATTCAATCTCAATTCTTCAACTTCGATTCAATTCAGTTTTTAAGTAAATAATTCCAAATTATATCGATTTCAAATACAGATTTGAACCAC
Source organism: Allium cepa (assembly GCA_030765085.1). NCBI lineage: Eukaryota > Viridiplantae > Streptophyta > Magnoliopsida > Asparagales > Amaryllidaceae > Allium > Allium cepa. The sequence goes on from CM060931.1 coordinate 39,945,999, forward strand.
AAAATAAACTATTTAAATTCCAATATATTTCAAAGCTTTAATATTCAAACATTTTCCAAATTAGATTTGATAATTTCATATATATATATATATATATATATCAAAATTTAACTTCGTTATTATTTAGTTTTGAAATGTTTACTTAATAAATCCAATATCAATTAAATAAAATCCCAAATTACAAATAAACTAAATATTTCCTTTAATTTATCTAAACTTGAAATATTCATTTAATTACCTTAAACAAAAAAAATCAAGTTATAAAATCATATCCTTTAAAATCTCTATGTTAATAAGTTCAAATCAATTTAATTAAATAAAATTCTTTGTTAAATACAGTTTCAAATAAATTTAATTTTATCTTCCCAACCTTACTTATAAAAATCATTATAAGTCTATTTTTAAAATATAATTTTTAAATAAATACTTAAACATATTGTATTTTACTTAAATCAAACTTGACTAAATTTAAAGCTTATTATTAAATCTATTTTATATTAAAACTTATTCATATACATAATATTTTCAAATTTAAATAAAACCATATATTTTCCTTTCAAAACCATAGAAATCATTTTAAAATATTTATATATAGACCAATGGTGTTTGTATAAAATTTTCTACAATATGGTCAAGTGATACAGATATTTATCATTTCAATATGTAATTTAAATATATACGGGTATATATCATTTCAATCCGTAATTTAAATATATGCGGGTATATATCATTTCAACCCGCATTCCCAAATTCAATTCGAATGAAAATCACTTGGGTTTATCATTTCAACCCATAACTATTTTCTTGTATTCTACAGATCGTTCGGGTATGTATCATTTCAACCATAGTGAATTCTATAGTAACAGGGAACTTGCAGATTGAGAACAGATATGATAATAAATAACAAACATATATCATCAATCTAAATAATAGATAATGGTGTCAGATATCACATGTGAACAGATACAGATAATAGCATATATATAACAATGTAAATAACCAACAGCAATAAACTTCAATTATCGTTTCAATTGAAATCAAATTTAATAAACATAAGAACGTTAATCGTGAGTGATTGCTCACCTTTCTAGGCTTGATAGATTTTGACAAAGAAAAGAGCTACGAATTCCAAAGCAATGCTAGATCGACATGATTCGATGAAGAAAACAGGCATGACGGACAAAGCCGATAATGGAAAATTGATGAAAACCATTGGAATTAATTGATATAAATTGAATGAAATATATATTATTTTTCTGAAATCAGTTTAAAACATATAATTTTTTCTAATTTATATTTTAATCCCATAGTTTTAAAATAGAATATATACATTTATATAACTTATAAAACCAATATTAAATTTAAAACATATATATATATATATATATATGTATGTATATATAAATCAAAATGTTTATAGGTATATACAAAAATCATTATTATATTTGAACCCATATGTTTAGAATACATATCTAATATATAACTTAAGATCAATAACTCAAAAGAAAAACAAATAACATACTTTATTACTATACATATATAACCTCGGCAAATTGCACTGTCAAATCTCATTTTTTATAAACTGATATAATACTAATATAAACTCATACAACAATTTTCTTAAAATACACGTATATGTATTCTTTAAAACATATTATTTATATAAACTTGCTTTCATACTAACATCATATATACATAACTAATATATAGGTAGATACATGGAATTTACTTATAAACTTATACCGTCTTATACATAACAAAACATATACAAAGCATATATCGAGACGAACACAATATATATATATATATATATATGTATGTATGTATATAAACTAGATAACTTACACGTATATGCAAATAAAAAACTATATATATATATATATATATAAACTAGTGTATTATGAAATCATTATATATATATATAGCTTAGACATATACATATTCCAATATATAGGATAACGGATTACAAAACATATAATATAGCAGACTTGACTTTATAATATATATACTAATATACATATAAGACATAAACAAACTAATATAAACTTTATAAACTGTATAATATATATACCACAAAGCAACTATGTATATATACTCTAAATAAAAATATACTGTAGACTTATATTTAAGACGTTGTGACTTATATATATTTCAACAGCTTATATGTACTTTAAACATAACAGTACAGCTTCTCTATACAACAAACCGGTTTTTGTATAATACTCATATAGACATATGTGAACAAAATTTTATATTATATAAATATACATATATATAAAGTTATATAGCTTAAATAGATAATATACAAACAAAATTATATTGCAAGCTTTTCAAACAAAATATATAAAATCTGCCCTATTGAAAACCTATGTACTGACATATATAAAATTTATGCAAACTTCTTTAACATAGAGAAAAAAATGCTTTTAGATCAAACATATATATATATATATTGTTTGCACAAAAAATGGACAAACACCTCAAAGTCGTATGATTTAGTTGATTTTATGTTGATCTTAGTAATTTGGGTGAGTTATGCAAATAAGTAAAAAACAGGGGCTAAACTGTAAAAGACACGCAGATTTATAGTGGTTCGGCCAAAACGTGCCTACATCCGCTTTATATGTTATTATCCTTTTTCTTTCAGATTACAATTACAAAGCTTTGCATACAAGTATATGAAAGTTGTTTGAAAGTTCCTTCCGTGCTTGAGCTCTCAAACTTGTCTGCCATTGTTGTACCCCTGCCCCTCTATTTATAGAGTGAGGCAGGGGGCAGAGGTCCTGGAAGTATATAGCTGCTGGTGGGCCTGGGCTGGAGCGATCTGGCCTGGCAATTTGGTTCGGTCGTGTCTTCTTGGCCTTGATTCGGCAGTGGTTAAGATGGTTCGATTGGTGGTAGGAGATGTTGGACCGGTGGTTCATTTGGTAGTGTATGGAATGAATGTTGATTCGGTGGACAGGAGGTTTATTCGGTAGGCGTGGTTCGGTGGTAGGTGGACAGGAGGTTTATTCGGCAGGCATGGTTCGGTGGTAGGTGGACAGGAGGTTTATTCGGCAGGCATGGTTCGGTGGTGAGATGAAGGTGAGGTTGGTCCGGCATTATTGGACTTGGTGTTTGGTCCGGCAATTGGTTGATCCGGTGGTGAGATGGAGGTGAGGTTGGTTCGGCCGTGCTCTGACTCGGTAGGGTGTCATTCGGTAGATCTTGGTTCGGTGATGCATGGGAATGGAGATGGACCGGTGTTATTTTGGTTCGGCGGATAGGTGGTTCGGTGGATAGGTGATTCGGTGAGCGCGAAAGAGAGGTTGGTCCGGTAGTGGCCCGTGTACCGGATGAACTTGGGTACTGGATGGAGTGGAACGAACGGAGTGGGCAAACCCAGATGGAACTGCTGCTTCTTGGTCTCGAGATCTCCTGGGTGAGAATTCACCCAACATTTGCCCCCCAAAGTGGGGCATATGCCTGCATATGTCGCGCTTTGTTTTAGATTATTCAGCCTAGGCACTTTCATTCGGCCCCATGTGTCGAACCTGTTGGTCCGGTCGCATCTGTGCTCGCCTATAAGCAGGGGCCTAGAGCCTTCGTTCAACCTCCATCATACGAGACAGCCGAACCACATAAGTGCCGAATTATTTTAGTGCCGAATCGTCTTAGTGCCGAATCAGGTGCGTTCTTTTCGCCGAATGAGGTTTCCTTCCTTTCCGCCGAATGAATTTTTTTTGTTTCACAGAATGAGCTTTAAAAGTTTATTACCGAGTAGACCTTATGCCGAATGAACACTTGTATTGGGAATGCCGAATGTGATATGCCGAATGAACCCTTATGTTGGGAATGCCGAATGAGCTATACCGAATGAACCGTTGTGTTGGGAATGCCGAATGAACACTTGTCTTTGAATCATGAGTGAAATCCCGGACTTATATACACTTGCTTGCTTATATTTCCATACTCCTTGTACTAACAACACGTCCTTCGCTTTTGTGTATGCAGATAAAATGTCTCAAAAAGTGGAAACCTGATCCGATAAACGGAAGTCCAAGGACAGAGCAGAGTCCTCCATAGTGCCCCCAGTTCGGGCCGAACGTCCTGGGCCTGCTCCGAGATCGCTAGTAGATGGGCATGGCCCCCAGGAGCTCTTGAATTCCCCGCCGGATTGCTTTCCTAGCTCCCTCAGGGAGGAGCAGCTTGATGTCATCTCTCGTTCCTTTGGGATTGACAGGGCTCGCATGCTGTTGCCGGGAGAGGGGGTCATGCCATATGACCCTCCTGAAGGATATTTTGCTTACAGCAGATACCACTGTATGTGTGGGGCCATTCCTCCGATCAATGCATGGATAGTCAGCTTCCTTACCTATCTGAAGGTGGCCCCTCTCCAGCTCCAGCCCAATTCCTACGCTATTCTGGTGTGCTTATTCGTTATCTTCCAGAGGAGGTATGGGCGCCCTCCTTCTAACCGGGAAATTCGATACTTGTATAATCTGAGAGGCTACAAGAAGGGGTTCTCCGTATGTTAGTTTAGAAGCGGCCGTGCCCTTCAAACCGGTCTTGGACTTATACTCAAAGTTCACCATGTTTAAGAAAGAATGGTTTTTTATCAGGGACGATTCTGTCTCCTTCCGCCTCTTCACTTCTGGCTGTAAGTTGAACTTTATTTATAGTTTCTTTGTTTCGACTGCAGTGCTCCTTCTGATATGCTTCTATTTCTTGCTAGCGACAGGTGGCTTTGCAGTCGTAGAGAGTGATTCCCTGGTCCAGATGGCTGCGGAAATAAAGGCCATTTCGGGACGGGACAGGTCGGCTTCTTTCCTGATCAGGAATGCTACTCTCCTGGAGCACAACTTGATCCTGCCACACCAGTCCGTGGTTAAGCAGAGAGACACGGCTGAGGAGAAGGCTGCCAAAGCCAAGGAAGGGGCCACGGTGAAGAGTGGCAAGAGGGAACCTTTTACAAAGCCTCCCGTCGTTGGAGGTAAGAAACTTAAGAAGTCTAATAGTCCCTCTCCTAGTACTTGCCCAATTGCTCCGGGAGAGGAAGATGCGGAGGAAGATAGAGGTGAGGGTGAAGGAGGAGATGGACAGAGCGGTAGTGACGTTGGTGCCTTAACCTTCGGGCAAGCGGGAGAGATTCATGAGTGGACGGAAGATGCTTTCCGTCAAGCTTTTGGGGAGTCGGAGGAAGGATCGGCTTTGGTTGAGAAGGCAAAGGAGGTTGGCAAGGCTGGGGCTGGTGCCGATTCATTCTCTAAGAGTTCTTCAGCTACGGCGACTCCAGCGATTCAAGGTGAACTTTTGACTTCTGCAGACTCCATTTACGATAGGGACTTAGGAATATTTTATGGTTCGCTTCCGTCCTGGAATGAGATTCAGGACTTATTGCAGTATCCTACTCCTCCGCAGGGTTTGTTTAATAGATGTGCCTTCTTACTCTCTTTATCTCAACATATTTCTTGAATTGTGGATCATTGTATGTTCGTAACACTTGGCGTTTATTCCAGGGGCAGGTAAGGCGACCAAGTCATCAGATATCCTTCACCGCCTCGAACAGTATAAGCTACTCAAAGCTTCTGCCAAACCAAAGCCGCCAACCAGCCGTCCAGGGGATGAAGTTAGATATCGCCCTCTTCTTGGAGTTATTGAAGAAGATATGCAAAGGAGGAAGAGGGGCCGATCTTCGTTTGAACCTTCACTTGGCCCTCAGCCTCCAGTCCAGCTCATCCATGATATTACTGAAGAGGATACTGAGTTTATACCTTCCCCCCATCCGTACGAAAATCCAACCGTCACTCCGATAGTCCGTCCTGGTTTGGATCGCAACCCCTTTGCCGGCCACTCGGATCTGGACCCAAGTTTTCAGGATATCTCTTTTGAAGGGGTCACGGGTGAGCATCTTCTTCCCCGCAATCCCATGGTATGGGTGCTTGATGAGGCTAAGTCGTTAGACCTCGATTTGCTTACTACTCGGATTGTGACCATGGGGAATGAGGCCAAGGCAAGTATCGATCGGGTGGCTGAGGAAACCAAGAGGTTAATGGAGCATCATGCTCGACTGGCCAGGGCTGGGGAGGAAATCGGAAGTGCTAACATCCGATTGCGGCTACAGGTTTCTGATCAGGCCAAGCAGCTTGCCGATCAGGCTATCCAGATATCCCAGCATGAGGCGGCCACCCGACGACTAAAGAAAATCATGGAGGAGGCTAGCAAGGCTGAGTTGCGAAAGGTGGAGGCCGCCTGCAAGGAGCGGATTGACATAGCCATTGCTACGGTGGACGAGGTTCGGAGGGCGGATCTCGAGCAAGTAGAGGAGTTATCTGGGAGGCTTGAGGCCACAGAGCTTGCTCAGGCCAGGCTAAAGGAAGAGATGGAGGAAATGAGGAGGTCTCTTCAGGCTGACCGCTTGAGATATCGATCGGAGAGGGATGTTGCCGTCGCCAAGTTGTTGTCCTCCGAGGCTCGGGTGAGGGAGTTTGAGGAGAATGAGGGGATGATGGATGAGATGTTGCAGGATATGTACTTCCGTACCTGGAAGCAGAGTAATCTATCCTGGATGGATGACTAGCGGCATGGGGACGTAAAAAGTGGGATCCTACCAACTTGTTCCGACCTAGGATAATAAGCTCATGAGCTTGGTCTTACTTCACCGTCGAGAAACGAAAGAAGACTTCAATATCCAAGCTTAGCTCAGACGTAGCTGTATCCATATAAAATTTTCTTGTCATTTCTTCTTTTTGGTTTCATATAATAAATAATCAAAAATTATATACATCTGATAAAAAAAGAATGCATATTTATTAGAATGCTTAAGAAAAAAGAAAGCGGTACCCCTTTCTTTTTTAGGGACAGGGATAGGAAATCCTCATCTACTGCTCATTGTAGATATTTATTTTTGTTAGGAATTCGCTTAATAGATAACTATTTTCTACCAATGGGGAATTACTTCTCATCTCAAACTGAGGTGATTGGATTTGCACCAATGGAAACTATAAATTTAATACACAAAAATATAGGTAAATGATGAATCTTTATCTTTATAGATAGTAAGTTTTTCCATCCTATCTCACTTTATTCCTCGGTACTGGTGATTGGTACTTGAAAAATTGCTGTATTTATTTTGTTTGAACTCATGATCTAAACGAGTCGCACATACACCCGAGTACATGTTCCCCGTCGTTGAGGGCACCCCCTAAGTGCGGGGGATTTCGTGATATTTCGTATTGGCTGTCTTGTGTTTCTAATAAGTTGTTTACCGCTAGCGTTCATCCTGAGCTAGGATCGAACTCTCCATGAGATTCATAGTTGCATTACTTATAGCTTCCTTGTTCGTAGACAAAACTGATTCGGAATTTCTTTCATTCCAAGCATAACTTAGATCCGTGCGCTTCATATTGGATCATGGCTAGGATATATCTTCGGGCTTTGGAGGAGGCCAAGGCCGATGCGGATAAGGAAGGTGGAACGGCATTCAGGATGGACATGGTAACCGCCCAGTTCTCAAAGGAGGAGAAGGTAGCGGTGAAGGAGGGGATGCGGCTACTTGCTGCGGAGGAAGCCGGTGTGCAGTTGGGGGATGACGAACAAGAAGCGGGTGCTGGTGAGTTCTCCCTATTTTAGTTTTTCATGAGTTGATCATCCGTTGTTGGTTTAATGGATTCCTCTTCTGAATTGGACAGGTGGGACTTTTGATAAGCATGCTGGGAGCTCCGACCCTGCGGCTAAGTAGGCTTGGAGGGCTGGTAGGATGAGGGTGAGGTGCAGACGCAGCTGGTTCCTTGTCCGGATTCGGTCACCTTTCGATTTTCTTTTATCGCTGTTTATGTTAGTCCAAAACATTGATGTGACTGTAATAATATTGTTTATGATGAATGACTTCATGTAATTTCATAACATAAGCTGATTCCTTTATGTTGGAATGTTATCGCTATTTTGTTGTGCTGTGTAAGTGATGTAACTATGCGTGTTACTAGTGGCTTGACTGTGCCTGATGCCAAGTTTTTTGCTTAAAGTATAATTTTCTCATTTTGCAACGTAAATGTGATGTGTGAATATGAACTGCAGCTATGCATTAATGTATAAAAGTAGAAGGTACCGCCCTTCATGTTTCGGCTATGGACGGCAACTTCGTGCGCCCTCTAAGACTAAGCACGGAATGCTGTTGAGTGTCTCGTCATCCGATTGTAAGTTTCTGTTCCCATTAGCGAGCGTTCCCTATTTCATGTCCTGTACTTTCAAGCACTGTTACGGAGAATAGGAGAAAAGTTTTAAATGAAATGGAATTATAGGAAAAGTAAAACTTCCAGTCACGGAAGGCCGTCGATGTGCTTAAGTTCGTGGCAAACGGGTTTTGTAGTCACTTTCCCTAGCTGTGGGTCTTGGAGACATTTGTCACCCATCTTACGCCTCTGCGGGGAGTTTTCTTTTTTACCACAGCCGCACTTAAGACACATCGGAGCCGATCGCGCACAGTAACTGCCCGGGCCATTATGGCCCGTAATCGTGGGTATTATTCGATTTACTGTGGCCGGCTAGCGTGGGGGTCGATCGTCAACTGTGAACTGCCCCTGGCTGGCCACACCTTATGTTTGGGGCTTATGGTCGGTTCACAGTTGCCGGCGAGCCGAATCGCTGTAATGAGCTGCCATGGCATAATCGGCCTTCTCGGTGGCTTATACTCGGCTCATTACAGTCGGCTTTAAGGGCCGAGGCAAACAATGAGTTAACTCGCGGTAGAGGGATACCGGAGCAAAGTTTCTCATTGGCGAGGGCATAGGATCGTAGCGTACCTGTTAGATTTTGCCCAGGTGGAGTTGTGTTGTGAAACTCTGAATTGAAATGTCATCTGCAAAGGATTTGGTTCAACAACAAAGGATAAAGCTTAACAAGTAGCCAAGATATAAAGGAACAATTTAACAAGAGCCAAGTTTTTTAAAGTGGTTCGGCACGAAAATGCCTACGTCCACTGATTCTCTTTGTTAATTCACTTCATATGGGCAGTACAAGTTAAGAAAAGTATCGACGGAGGTGTCGGATGTTCCATGCCCTCTGGAACACCTCTCCGTCCGCTGTTGACAAAATATAAGCTCCGTTGTGGAGATCTTTATGAATTACATATGGTCCGTCCCAGATTGGATCCAGCGCTCCTGGGGGCGGAAAGATTCGCTTGAGGACAAGATCTCCTTCTTGTAAGCTGCGATGTTTGACTTTGGAGTTGTATAGTGCTGCCACTTTTTGTCTGTGAGCTGCTGCTTTGAGTGCTACATCATTCCTTCTCTACTCAATTAGACCCAAAGACATGTGGAGGAGTTCTTCGTTTTCTTTTTGGTTGTAGTGGATCCTACGGCGGGAAGGCACAATAGTCTCAACTGGGAGCATTGCCTCCGATCCGTATGCCAAAGAGAAAGGATTATGCCCTGTTGATGTTCTGAAAGATGTGCGGTAGGCCCAAAGTGCCGTAGGAAGTTGATCCACCCAAGCGCCCTTTGACTTTTCAAGTTTCTTCTTGATCAGTGTTTTGAGAATTTTGTTGACAGCTTCGACTTGGCCGTTTTCCTGGGGATAAGCCACGGATGAGAAGCTTTTGTGAATCCCGAGCTCTTGGCACCAGTTGGTGAATTCCTTGCTGTCAAACTGAAGTCCATTGTCTGATATGATTTTGAGTGGTAATCCGTACCTGCACAGAACATTTTTGATCAAGAAGTTAATGATTTTTGTTGAAGATATTTTATTCAAAGGTTCTGCTTCCACCCATTTGGTGAAATAGTCGACTGCTACTATAGCATATTTAGCTCCACCTCGGCCCATTGGCAGTTCACCAATCAAGTCAATTCCCCATACCGCAAAGGGCCAAGGGCTAGTCATTTGGGTAATCTCATTTGTGGGTAGTCGACGAATCTTAGCAAATTTCTGACATCTGTCGCATTTCTTGACGAAGTCCAAGGCATCTTTGTTTAAAGTGGGCCAATAATATCCATATCGGAGTATCTTCTTTGCCAGAGTCTGCCCTCCAGTGTGATCTCCGCAGCTTCCTTGATGGATGTTGGATAAGACTTCCCTGGCTTCCCTTCCAGCGATACACCTTAATAAGGGATTAGAGAAGCCGCGCCGATAGAGGATGCCTCCTTGTAATGTATAGCGGGAAGCTTTCCTTAAGATTTTCTTGATTTCGTTATGCCAGTTGGGCAGTGTGCCATCTTGTAAATATTTTCGGATAGGAGTCATCCAGGTTTCTTCGTCGATCGCAGCTATCAGACTCACTTGCTCAAAACTTGGTGCCAGCAGTTTTGAGATGGTTAATGCTCCGAAAATAGTGATGTTCTTCATGCTAGCTTGTTTTGCTAGTTCGTCGGCCTCTTGATTCTCTTCTCGGGGAATGTGTTTGATTAAATAGTGATCTAATTGATTAAGCAGTAGCCGGGTCTTCTTTAGATACGCTGTGAGTCGTTCTCCTCGAGTCTGGAATTCTCCCAGTATTTGATTTACAATAAGTTGAGAATCACTATGGAGACATAAAGAACTGACTCCAATTTGCAGTGCATGTTCTAATCCGGCTATCACTGCTTCGTATTCTGCGTCATTGTTGGTGGCAGCGAATTCCAATCTTAGGGCGTAGTGCAGCTTCTTTCCCCTGGGGTGATTATCACAACACCTGCCCCCGAGCCTTGTTCGTTCGACGCTCCATCTACGAAGAGATTCCACTTGATATCTTCTGCTATTTCAAATTGGTTCTTACCTTCGCTAGTAGTGAATTCGGCAATGAAATCAGCTATGGCTTGCCCCTTGATAGCGGTGCGAGGATGGTAAGTGATATCATATTGACTTAGTTCGATGCACCACTTAAGTAATCGCCCAGAAGTGTCGGGGCGATGGAGCACTTGCCTTAGCGGTTGATCGGTTAAAACTCTGATGGAATGAGACTGGAAATAGTGTCGCAGTTTCCGCGACGTGATAAACAAACAATATGCTAGCTTTTCAAGTTTAGGTATCTGACTTCTGCCCCTGTGAATCTCTTGCTTACAGAGTATACGGGTCGCTGCGCGCGGTTGTCTTCTCTCACCAAAGCGGCGCTCAAAGCGTGGGATGATACAGCAAGGTATAGGTATAGTTCCTCGCCTTCCCTAGGAGTTGAGAGTACCGGTGGTCTCAGGAGATGTTCGATTAGGTTATGGAAGGCCGTTAGGCATTCGTCAGTCCATTCGAACTTTCCTTTGTCTTTCTTTAGGGCTTCGAAGAAAGGGACACACTTGTCAGTTGCTTTGGAGATGAATCTGCTTAGGGCAGCCACCTTCCCGCTTAGGCTTTGCATTTCTTTCCGAGTGGATGGTATCTTGATATCTTGCAAGGCTCGGACTTGTTCAGGGTTTGCTTCGATCCCCCTGGCATGAACGATGAATCCCAAGAACTTTCCCGATGATACTCCGAAGGAGCACTTTAGAGGGTTCAGCTTCATTCCGTATTGGCGAAGTACTTGAAACATCTCGTCCAGGTGGTTTATATAGTCGTTGGCTTTCCTCAATTTACCAGCATGTCATCCACATAAACTTCCATAGTTCGTCCTATCAGTTCTGCAAACATCTTGTTGACGAGGCGCTGATAAGTAGCTCCGGCGTTTTTAAGTCCAAATGGCATTACCTTGTAGCAGTACAATCCTCGGTCAGTGATGAAGCTAGTGTGGTCTTGATCAGGGACGTGCATAGGGATCTGGTTATATCCTGAGCATGCGTCCATAAAGGATAAAAGTTCGTGTCCGGTAGTGCTGTCCATGAGTTGGTCGATTCGGGGGAGTGGGAAGCAGTCTTTCGGGCAAGCGTCATTTAAGTTGGAGAAATCGATGCATGTTCGCCACTTCCCATTAGCTTTCTTTACCAGTACCGGGGTGGCGATCCATTCCGGGTAGATGGCTTCACGTATGAAGTCATTGGCAAGTAAGTTCTTTACTTCTTCCTCGAGGGCTGCTGATCGTTCTGCCCCCATACTTCTCTTCTTTTGCTTTACCGGTACCTTGGTAGGATCGATGTTTAGTGCGTGGCATGCTATGTCCGGGGAGATTCCAGTCATATCAGCGTGCGTCCATGCAAATACATCCATGTTGTGGCGAAGAAAATCAATGAGTTGATTCTTTAATTCTCTTTTTAACCGAGATCCGACTCTCAGCAGTTTACTTGGGTCGCGTTTGTCTACAGATACGAATTCCATAGCCTCTGCAAGCTCGGCGGTGACCTCCTTCTCTTTGTCCCTGGGGTCTAATTCATTGAAAGGATCACTGGTATACCGAAGAGGAGGGGCTTTCTTTAGTTGCTATGCTTCCAAGCTTTTCATGCAGAGAATAGTCTCTGCATTTTTCCCTTTATCTCTCCTGCGATTATTGCAAAGTTCGGTTACATAGTAGTCCCGAGCGGCGTCTTGATCCCCTTCTACTTCTCCCACTCCATTATTCGTTGGGAACTTCATCTTCAGGCACCATGGGGCAAGGACAATTTGGAAGTCGGACAAGGCTGGTCTTCCTAAAAAGGCATTGTAGGCCGAGTGGTTGTCTATTAGCACGAATGTTTGTTTCTGAACGGCGGAGCGGGGATGACTTCCCAATTCAACAAAGAGATCCAATTGTCCGAGGGGCATCTTTGCTTCTCCAGTGAAACCGTGTAGCGGTTTGTTGCAGGGAGACACGTCCTTCATTGACAGCTTCATTTTGTCGAAAGCATGCTTGAACAGAATATTCACTGAGCTTCCAGTGTCTACTAGGATTCGAAAAACTTCAGCTGGGCCGAACCAGGCAGAGATGACCATAGGATCCATATGAGGGTATTGCCTTCCTCCTAGGTCGCGCCCACTGAATGTGATGTCATTATTTTCCTTCCGCTTAGGGTGGCGTTCTTCCATAACAGAATTGACGCAGTCTCCCTCGCTTCTGAGTGAGTTTCCATATCTTTCCATTTCTGCCCAGCTCTTGTCGGCGATGTGTGGCCCTCCTGATATTGTACGGACCACTATCTTCTCTTGGCTGGAACCGCTGGTGTTGCGATTTCCTCCGCCTGTCTCTGGGTGGAGCTGCCCTGGGTTTTCCTTGGCGGGAGCTGGAGTCCTGTCCTGGCCCTTTACATAGCGTTCCAGCCTCTTTCTCCTGATGTGTTCTTCAATTAGGTCTCGGAGATGGCGGCATTCATTGGTATCGTGCCCATGAGACTCGTGGAAACGGCAGAATTTTCCGGACTGGATTGCGCGATCTGACTCTTTCTTGTACGGGGGGGGGGGGGGGGGGGGGGCGCTTGTATGTAAGTTCGTCCTGGGTGGCCAGGAAGATGTTCTCGACTGTTTCATTCAAGGGAGTGTAAGCGTCAAATCTAGGTCCTGGTCGGTACAAGCGCTTTTCTCCCTTCTTGCCCCCTGCATTGTCTCTGGAGTCGTTTCTCCGAATGTCCTTCGCTGCGGCGGGGGCGTTTCCATGAGCCGTCTTAGCCAGTGGTCCTGTCTGTAACGACCCAGAATTTTTAGAAATTAAAATTTGAATATTTAATTAATTTTAAATATTAATAAGTGAATTTATAAGTCAAATAAATTTTTATTTGAATTATTGGATTTAATTGGATTTTTAAATCGATAATTTAATATGTTAAATTATGGAAATAATTGAAAATTGAGTTAAATATGATTGAAAATGATTTGTAAAATTTTATTTTATCATATGGGAGTTAGAATGATATTTTAGAACTTTTAAAATCGAATTAAAAGTTAATTTGTGAAAATTGAATATTTTAATATTAAAATCGACTAGTGAAAATAGTCAATTTTTGAACAGTCTCAGAATTGAACGAAACCAGTTCCATTGGATCCGTAATAGTTAGTTATTACCGGATTTCAAATTTCGTGTCAATCGGAGTTATCGTTTGAGCGTGGCAGCTCGAAACGCATCGAATCTTTTTTAATTTAAATTTGGCGAGCTAAAATAGCCATTTTTCAAAAAGTCTCGGATTTCGAAGAAACCAATTTCATCGGATCCGTAATGTGATATTATTGTAAGGTTTCAAATTTCAAGTCAATTGGATTTACGGTTTGTCCTGTACAAATTAAAACGCCTAGAAATCGACTTAAATCGGTTTAATTTAAATTGAGCGTTTATAGCCATAACTCGCACATACTTCCGAATTAGCTTCCGAAACCTGTTCCATTGTGTCCGGAACGCGGGATAAACCCTAGGTACGTCAGTTTCGGCGCCTAAATCGGAGTTCGGAATTTCCGGATGAATAGTGTCGAACGAAACTCTATAAATAGCACCACTCTCTTCATAATTTGATAAAAAAAAAAAGAAACCCTAAACCTAATTGCTCAGCCGCCACTAACAAGATAGATGGCCAGAAATTGATCTCATTTTTCCCCTTTGATCTCTCAATCCATCAAGTTTTGGCTAAAACTTTCAACATGAAAGGTGTAGAGGGTGATGAGAGCTACGATCTGAACGGTGGAGATGCGATTTGGAGCGACGTGGTGGGAGTATAGGGGAGTCGTTCCCTACAGGTCGCGCACGCATTCCTAGGAAGAGGAGGTGGCCGAGCTTAGGGGGATTGAGGCCGAACATAGGTGGGGTTTGTGGCTTCGATTTGGTGCCTACGTGATGAAGTTTCGTCTTGTGATCGAGGAGCAAGATCAAACCCTAGTTTCTAAGTCATGGGTTCTTTTGTTCGTGCAAAATACTGAAGCTTGAACGTGAGGGAGAAGATGAAAGGGACGGCCAGATTTGCAGGAGCTTGGATCCAGTGGCTGTGATGAAGCTAGGTAGAAAAATTGTTAGTTATGTTATAAATCTATGTATATAAAACGTGTACAAACTTCAAAAATTCATAACTTTTTCATACGAGGTCGAAAAAATGCAAACTCAGTTGCGTTGGAATCGTATGGACACGCACTACGCGATGGAGTTAGTTTGGAGTCGTTTGGAGTTAGTGAGAATTTTGGGTAAAATTAAACGTCCGTTTAATTTTATTCGAAATAAAAGCTAAAACGGAAATTAAAACCAAGGTGAGAACTTCTCACTCAATCGAATCAGTTTCGATTTTATTTTAAATAGTTAGATTTAAAATATTTGAATGCATGTTTGAATGTTGATTGATATCTATTGATTGTTAAAATAGACATTATACGCCGTTAGTAAGCGGATGTTATTTATTAAAAACATATACCGCGAATATTTCATAAACAGTGAAATTGGTATTATATATAATAGCAATATATATATATATATTGGCATATGTATATATTGGAGTTATTGATTTCCCGCATATTTTTGTTTAGCGGATGAGACCCTATTACGCCGTTATTAAGCGGATAATATTTAATAAGAACATATACCGCGATAATTTCGTACTGGAGCGAAATTGGTATTGTGCTAATGTTTTTGGATGCAGGAAAACAGGTTGGAGGGATCCAACTGGATTCCTCAACAGTTTTTATTTGATTTCAGATATTTTGATATTTGATGGATTTTCATATTGATATATGATATCGTTGTAGTCGTGATTGACTATTTGGTGTGTAGCATCATTGGACCAAATTTGGAATTTTAAAATGATTTTTAAAGTGATTTTTGAAAAGTATACGATTTATAAAATAATTTTTGAATTGATCCATTTCAAATAAATAAACGTTATAATTTTTAAAGTTATAAAAATTATGATTTTGAGAAATACGGTTAAAGATTGATTTTTGAAAATACGGGTTAATGATGTTATAAAATAGTTTAAACTGGGATTTTTAAATTTATTATAAAAAGTTTAAAAATAGGATTTATAAAAATTTGATTATTTTATAAATCAAGAGAATGATGAAATTATAAAGGAAATTAAAGACGTTTTAGAAGAATAATATAAATTGATTTATATTAAGAGATTTATAAATGGATATCTATAAATTGAAATATAGACATTATAAAACGAGTTTTTATAAGTGTTTGAATGAAGTGAAAATGAATTTCATAAAGAAATGAAATTTATAGAGTTATAAACTGTGAAGTTATAAATGAAATTTATAAATAGTAAGATTTATAAATTTGGTGAAATTATTTGAAGAATAGTTAGGCAAAATAAATGGATCTTATAAGTTATAAGATTCATAAATTTGAAAGTCTTTAAAAGAACGATTTTGTAAAATAATCGTTTTATAAGTATTTAACTTATAATATGAACTTTTAGTTATAATTGAGTTATAAACTGGAATAGATTAATAAAGGAAATTTGTAAAAGGAAGTTGTTATAAATAAATAGAAATGGAATTTATAAACGTTGTTTTATAAATTCGCAAACGACTTATTTTGATAAGTTAGTTGTTGAAACCTATAAATGGAGTTATATTCACGTTTTGACTGTGAATAATCCTTTGAAATAAAATGAATAAAATGATGAAATTGATTAACGTAGTATATTCACGTTTTTGAATAGTGAATAATATGTTAAAGAAATGTTTGAATGAGATGTTTAAATTGAATTAAAACGATCTAACGATGTTTTAAAATGTGTTGAGATTCGAAACCATAGATTTCAACATTGATTGTTGAAATAGACGTTTTCGAGAAATAAAAGGAAATGGTGGACTATAACACTGTTGTTATAGTAAATGATTTCCGAAAGGAAATGTTTTG
This sequence comes from Allium cepa, assembly GCA_030765085.1. Taxonomy (NCBI): domain Eukaryota; kingdom Viridiplantae; phylum Streptophyta; class Magnoliopsida; order Asparagales; family Amaryllidaceae; genus Allium; species Allium cepa. The sequence goes on from CM060931.1 coordinate 39,962,620, forward strand.
TATAGTATTGGGATTTATATATCTATTTTAATTTCGAATCCCTATACTAGTGATTTTTGAGTCGTCGTAACGATGTTTTACGCAACATTCGTTTTGGCCCAAATAAATATGTTTAAGAGAATGATTTCCTTAAAGAATGAAATATATACTTAATTTCGATTTAAGTATATTGAATATTTTCTAAGTGTTGAAAATAAATAAAATTTGTGAATTACTTATTAAATAAGTATGGAAATGTTTTCCAATATGAAGTGATATTTAGAATTTATCTTTTTGAAGATAAATTGAAAAGAAATATATAAATGAATAATTGAAATCGAATATTCATTGATATTTTGGAATTATAAATTCACTAAGGAATTTATAAAGGAAGTGGAATTTGTTTAAAAATAAATATTGATTTATTTTTGAAGTGTTGAAATAATATATCTAGTGAAGATATTTTTGGAAAATAAATAAATTGGAAAATTATTTGGAATCTGGTGATGTGTGCATGTCCAGTGATAGTTAAATAATCGACTATCAATATTTCCCTTTGAATGGGTAATTGATGTGATTTGTTGAATGTGAATGCCACACTTATTTTTGAATAAGCGCTCACTATTCGGGTTAACCGGGAAAGGACCATGGGGTCGTATAACCCATTCCGAATATGTGATACGTCGTTATGAATTGCATTTGAAGATCGGTGTTGAAGACCGAGTATTTGCGAAAGCGATAGGATGACCTATCGATTGTCTCTGCACTGGGTAGCTCCTGGTATAGAGATCTCCTAAGTGATGGGAAATTCGATCGGGATTGTGAATACCCGTATTGCAAGGGCTTCGTAAGAAGTGCCTTCGGTTTTGTTCGAGCCCGGAACAGACTTGTATGGATTGTATGTCTGACGTTACAAATTGAGATATAAAGCAGATTTCTTTCAAATATATTTCTGTTGGTGGCGGAGAATTTATTCTTTTAGCTTAACACCCTTCTCTGAGACGTATGAGCTCAGAGGTTATATAGTTGAATGTTATCAGCGATATATTCCCAATTTGGTAATGTGACATGCTGAGTGATGCTGAAATGACCATTGTGTTGATTATTTGTGATAGGATCGTTTATTTGATCGTCTATCCTTGTGATCATTGTGTTGATCATTTGTTGACCCAAAACATGGCTTTTGTATAAAGTATGTTTTTGTGGACGTGACTTCGTCGAGCCTCACACCCCGTGAATGGTCAAAACAGGAAAGAAGCAGCAAGGTTATGAGGGGTAGCACCCTTTAGGATGTGTGCATTTCCTTCTGGAAAAGGGTGGTATCATGGTATGGAGCCCAGATACTTACTCATGTTGAAAACACTTTGTTATGATTGTGTGAATTGATTACGAGCGCTCGGTGATAAAGGTCCCAAAGGACCGGGGGATGGCATATTCGGTCAGTTGTTACTCAGTTAGGGGTAACCCGGCCTTGTGTTGGTAGAGATCCGGTTTGGTTCTCGGGGATGTCCATCCAGAGGCATTCTCATGTGGCAATGGGAAGTTCCTTGGCCTGATCATTCGTTGGAAATCCAATTCCCAATACGAAGCTTGTACGGTTTTAGTTGTAGAACCTGCCATCTAATATGGTAGCTATTAGTAGGCATAATATAATGGTACCTATGCTGGCTAAGATTTATATTCTACTTTCGAAATGAATTTTTTCCTACACTATGCACTAATAATAATATCAAATGCTCTTTTTAAATGCGTATCAAGCATGTTTGACTATCATAAGGAGAAATCTTCTCCAAGTCCGCGTTTGCATTGTGTGTGTGGCAGGAGGCCTTATGGTAGTCTCATTTTTAAAAAGCATTGCGAATTGATTTAAAAATATTCCTCTATTTTGATTTTAAAGTTAAATAAACTGTTTTGAGTTCTCACACCAGTCACATGACTGATTTGGAGTTTATTGTTTTCCTTCCTAAACTCTGGGTGCCCACCAATTTCCACACGGGCAGTCAAGAGTTAAGGTTTATCAGGATATTCTGGATATTCTGGAGTTGCTGGAGGCAAGATGGATGGCATGGCGTATTACTAGTTTATATAGTATTTCTTTTTCCGCTGTTTGTTTGATGTTGTATACTCTGATGATATGATGTAATGAAATGAAATGTATAAAATGTAATAACTGATATAGTTCTTTGTTTAAAGATTATTCATTTATTATTATATGTTGTTCCGCTGCGAATTGTGAGATTCTGATGTTGTTCTGTTGTTTTCTATTCCGTTCTATTCTCTGTTTTCTTTTCCTTTCTATTTTCTATCTTTCCTACTTTTCTTCTCTCTTCTTATTTCTTTTTCTTTTCTTAAATTCTTTTTAAAACCCATAACTATCCGGTTTTCGGCCTTCGATTTCTCGGCAGTCGATAAAGTGTGTATCGATGTTGAATTTTCGAAAGTCGAAAATTTTCGGGACGTTACACTGTCTGCCTTTTAGTGGCAGCCTCTTCGAGTCTCATGTACTTCCCAGCTTCATGGAAGAAATCGGGCAAGGTAGCTGGTTTTTCTTTAGTTAGTCTTCTAGCAAACTTGGTATCTGGGTGCACACCACTACAGAGGGCCATTAGGGTGAGTTTCTCATCGGCATCTTGGACTGCGGCCGCTGCGGCGTTGAACCGGGTTAGATATTGTTGCAGTGTCTCTCCGGATTTCTGTTTGACAGTAGATAGAGAATAAGCATCCTTGGGTTGTTCCACATGAATGCGGAACTGGCTAATGAACTTTTCTTTCAACATCTCCCATGAGCTGATAGATCCTTGGGGTAGATGGCAGAACCAGGAGGTAGCTAGGTCTGCTAGGAATAGCGGAAAGCATTTACACAACACTCCTTCCATTGCTCCGCTCATGCGCATATGCTGTGTGTATCTCTACAAGTGTACAACGGGGTCGGAAGTTCCCTTGTACGGTTCCATCGTCGGCATTTTCCATTCTCGAGGGGTGATGGCAGTTTCGATGTCGTGGGTGAAAGGGCTGGTTACCCTATTCGGACGCATTCCCTGAATAATCGTGCCATTCTTTCATCAGAATTTGGAGAGGACAAAAATGAGCTTGGTTCTTCCCTGCGGGATCGATCTCGTCCAGATGACCTGTAGGGATGGTATAGTCTATCACTTCTGACGTTATCCAGTGGTTGTCTTTGGCTGCTCGGATGCATGCTAGGACCAGCTACAGTTGGACCCTGCCTTGATCTTCCCCTGTGGGGTTCTGTTTCGAGTATTTCCATGGGGTCTACTTCAGGCTGGGTTCTAGCTCGGCTCCGTTCAACGGGGTTTCTATGATTAGGCGGCATGACTGGCTCAGCTACATCCGACCCTCGCCCAGTGCCTCCCCCACTGGGTTCGGTTCCAAGCGCTTCCTCGAGTCGGAGTTCGGGCTGAGTCCGGGCGCGGCCCCTATCATTGTTGTTCCTGTTGATAGCTTCTTCGAAGAGGGAAGACCTTTGTTGTCTCCGAGATTCTCCAGATTGAGACTCACCCCATGATTCAGTGTTGCGGTTGGATTCTTCGGCATCCCTCAAGCGTGACATGAGTTGGTTCACCAAAGCTTCTTGTTGGGATGCAAAGCGGTTAGTTACTTCAGCCACAACTCTGTCTAGATCTGCCCTAGTAATTGCTGCCGGTTGTTCTGTGGCAGGGGCTGTCGGGTTTGTCTGATCCTCGTTCGGTACTGCTGTTGGAATGGGATGATTCTCTTGATCTGTGATTACTGGATCCGGAATGCTGCTAGTTGCGATGTTCTTTCCCTTTCTCTGCCTAGAAGTCATGTTGTCCAGGCACCAAGCGATGCTGTTAGGAAGAAGGCTGAGTGGGGGAAGCTTGAAGCTTTGGGTTCGAAGTTCTCAGTGAAAGCACCAAAAATGTTTGCACAAAAAATGGACAAACACCTCAAAGTCGTATGATTTAGTTGATTTTATGTTGATCTTAGTAATTTGGGTGAGTTATGCAAATAAGTAAAAAACAGGGGCTAAACTGTAAAAGACACGCAGATTTATAGTGGTTCGGCCAGAACATGCCTACATCCACTTTATATGTTATTATCCTTTTTCTTTCAGATTACAAGTACAAAGCTTTGCATACAAGTATATGAAAGTTGTTTGAAAGTTCCTTCCGTGCTTGAGCTCTCAAACTTGTCTGCCATTGTTGTACCCCTGCCCCTCTATTTATAGAGTGAGGCTGGGGGCAGAGGTCCTGGAAGTATATAGCTGCTGGTGGGCCTGGGCTGGAGCGATCTGACCTGGCAATTTGGTTCGGTCGTGTCTTCTTGGCCTTGATTCGGCAGTGGTTAAGATGGTTCGATTGGTGGTAGGAGATGGTTGGACCGGTGGTTCATTTGGTATTGTATGGAATGAAGGTTGATTCAGTGGACAGGAGGTTTATTCGGCAGGCGTGGTACGGTGGTAGGTGGACAGGAGGTTTATTCGGCAGGCATGGTTCGGTGGTAGGTGGACAGGAGGTTTATTCGGCAGGCATGGTTCGGTGGTAGGTGGACAGGAGGTTTATTCGGCAGGCATGGTTCGGTGGTGAGATGAAGGTGAGGTTGGTCCGACATTATTGGACTTGGGGTTTGGTCCAGCAATTGGTTGATCCGGTGGTGAGATGGAGGTGAGGTTGGTTCGGCCATGCTCTGACTCGGTAGGGAGTCATTCGGTAGATCTTGGTTCGGTGATGCATGGGAATGGAGATGGATCGGTGTTATTTTGGTTCGGCGGATAGGTGGTTCGGTGGATAGGTGGTTCGGTGAGCACGAAAGAGAGGTTGGTCCGGTAGTGGCCTGTGTACCGGATGAACTTGGGTACTGGATGGAGTGGAACGAACGGAGTGGGCAAACCCAGATGGAACTGCTGCTTCTTGGTCTCGAGATCTCCTGGGTGAGAATTCACCCAACATATATATCCTATATATAACCGCATAAATTAACATATTATATATATAATTATATTATATGCGCAGGCTATTAAAGCTATGTATAAGCCATAGCATGGACACAAACTAGACAAGATAACAAAGTGCAATTTACACGTTATCATAGATAGGAATGAATTTATTCAATGCAATAATACTTGCATGGGTATGTGAACTTCAAAGAAACAAAACAATTGAACAATAATATAGAAAACAAGAGGACATGGACACTTATACCTTTACATGGCAGGAACGAGCTTTGATATAAATTTAGAAATGAACAATTTGACCTTAAATTTCAAAGCCATTGTACAAGAATGAGACAGTGAAGGCAAGGATGTTGAGAGGCTGCAAGGTTCAGTTGCTGGTGGAGATGGTCCCCACAACGAAGAGGAAGGTGATGGCGGCTACATGCGGGAGCTATGGAGGAAGAAGCTCAGGTGGAAATTTTGGTGACTGGTGCTCTGGGTGTGGGTTTCGACAGGGAAGGGAATAGCGAACGAGGTTGTTAGCGTGAAAATGGTCGTGAAATGACAGTAGGCTTCAAGATTTTAAATAAATTAAAATTTATTTTCTTTTAGAATATAGCAAAACGATAACAAACAGGAAAGAAAGAAAAATAAAATGGGAAGAGAATGAAAGCAGAGAGAAGGAAAGGTAAAGAATATAAATAGAAGGCAGAGTAATGGCAACGTCGATACGTTGATTTTGAAAGAAATAATTAGAGAAATTAATTGTTGCTTGGCAGTCACGGTTCAAACTTTTGAAACTGAATGAAAGTGTAAAGTCACGGGTACTGTTACAACGAACTGTCTTATCGCTTCCGTCGTGTACCGGATTTCAAAACATAGAATTGAATATACCGTAAAGATTAGCACGACGAGGCGATCAAAAAGGTATATAGATATTAGTGGTACGATCATCATATCAAAAGTCAATGTTGGTACCAAAAATGCTGCTAATTCATCGAAAATAAGGAAAACAGATTAATAACTTTCCATATTCGAAGAAACGAAATATGACGTCTCACTCAAAAGATGGTTTACAAATTTATTTTATAAAAATATTCAGGTTTGGAAAATATTTTATCATCATCAATTATTAACTAATTTAAATTTAAATAAAACTACACTAGAAAATAAACTTCCGTTTTATCTGATAAAAATTTACTATTTGCTATGTTTTAATGGACGTAATTCGAATATCAAATTATTATTTACATATTTTATTATTTAAAATTTCATAAAAATTCAGTTAATTACGCTATTGAAACCATTAAATTTTACGAGCCGTTACAGCTCATGACTACCTAATCTAGGGTGTATGGTATTGACAAACATTCGATTAAGTAGTCTAGCCTGTGGACGAAAATAAGTTGGTGATAATTTTCTCATATCGTCTTCCCAAATGAGATGTGTGATAACATCTCTTGGTTGGTATCTCATATCAGGTATATCTTGTAACCTCATCCCTATATATGAGCATTGCAAAATTTGTCCAAGTCGACATTGAACTTAATAATTTCCCCATAAACACTTGACCAAACCAAGGTTTTCGGGATCAGAGGGGTTCCAATTATGAAGTGAGCACAAATTGATGGAGAATAAAAAGATAGCTAATTGATCAATTTGACCTGAGTTAGAGTCATAATTAATCAGATGGTGAATTTCAGCATTACTCACCATATCATCAATTTCATAGTTAAAGAATCTCTTTAGAAGGTAAAATGGACCATAGTGAATACTTTTCTTCTCTAATTCTTTAAGTTTCTGTTTGCCATATCGTTCCACCATCCAGTCTTCAATAGTTCATCAGTTGCAAATTGTTGAGAAGATTGAGAGATTTGACCTGTCTTTTTTCGTTTAGGAAAAGGTTTTTAGACTTGGGTGCCATGGATTTGAAGCATTCGAAAAAAAAGAAGAGACTGATTTTGGGGCTTAGGGTTCTTGCGCTGCAGTGTTTTGGTAAAGAATTTGGTAAAGAGTGAAAAAGATGATTTATAGATGGAGGTAAAAAGTTGTTGCGGAGTAAGGTCAGACATCTGAAATTGCAAGCAGACGTCTGGTTGTTTAGGTAAAGTTGTGGCAGAGACATATATCAGACGTCTGAAAGTAATATCAGATGTCTAAGCTGAGTTAGTTTTGGTTTTCCAAAAAAATGAACCAAATGTCTGGTCTTAAAGACAGATGTTTGAGCTGAAAAATACAAGTTTTTCAGAACATCGTTCCAGACGTCTGGCTATGATAGCAGACATCTGAGCTGTAATATGGGTTGCTGTTAGTAGAATATTGATAAATTAGTTTTTATAGAAGATATAATTTTTTTTTAAGAATAAGATACAAGTTATGATTTTAATCTTGTTACAACTTGGAATTCAAAAATGAAATACAATTTGTAGAAGAGCATAGTTATTTCTTCTCCCATGAATTTGGCTTTGCCTATGTTTTTTCTTTTGATGCTCATATTGGACACCAAGAAGGAGGTATTGGACTGAATTTGTAACGATCCGAAATTTTCGACCCTGAAAATTCGACACTAATATGTTCACTGTAGAAGTGCCGAGCAATCGAAAGCCGGAAATCCCTGTTTGTTAGGGTTAGGTAGAAAAAGAGGTAGAAGAAGAAACAGAAAACAACATCACAGAATCTCACAATCGCAGCGGATCAAAATATAATATACAAATAATAGCATTTATACCAAGAAAAGCTGTAAATGTAAATTTACATAAAATGCGTCGGAGTACAACCATTCACAAATAATCTGGACAATTGTAACAACTTGTCCCTGACTACTATCGATACAATCTCAAATACACAGCGGAATATACTCCGTACGTTCCTGCCATCCAACTCGCCTCCTGAGTTCCAGAACGTCTTAACCTGAAAAACTGTAATACTTGGTCTGGCCCGGGCATTATAGTAAAGTAACACCCGAGTCAGGCTGGAAACCAGCATGAGTAAACCCACAAAACTTGAAAGACTAAAGTAACAAAACTTCTTTGAAAACCTAGGTAACTCGCTCGTCACTACGAGTTTTATCTTGCTATAGTCAAACATTTATTTCACAAAATAATATCTAAGTACCGTTACTTAGTTTAAATAGCCAAGTTTACTTAATTTATTCTAATTCGGCCTATTGATTTTAAAATCAAATCTATAAAGAATTACAGATTACTAATCGAAGTGGTTTCGAATATCGCTGATATCCAACCCCGATCGCTTCAAATCCAACGCCATCCTTTAAGCCAAGTTGTTTAAGTAAAACAACAATTTAATTTAAATTTCAGAATGTCATATTCACACAAAAATTCATCACAGATAAATAACTCACATTTATCATAGTTCAATCCAAGGCAATTCATATCACAGATTATCACAATTTAACATACTAGAGATATTAAGAAACCCAAAGCCTTCAATTCAAATTAAACATTCATAAACTAGATTGATTGGTTACACCATTTCTTATTAATTTAATTGACACAAAATAGAATAATTACTTATAAATCCTCTTAATTATCATTAAATTATTTATAAGCCATTTATATTTTATTTAAATTAACATTTGGAACTAATTTATTATTAACATGTAAAAATAACTAAGATCCTTAAATTAATTAATAGTTTAATAACATTTATTTCCTTAACCATATATTTAATTACATTATTTAATTTTATTTGAAAACACTTAGGAATTAAATAAAATAATGGCCCTATAACATAATTATTCTAAGTTAAATAAATTTAAGTTAAAATAATTTATTTATAAGACCTTTTACTAAATAACCTTGTTAATACATTTCCATTTTTACCTTTATGCTTTTACTTTTAAAACTTGTTAAAATCTTCCTTTTGAAACTTTATAAATTTCACTTGATATTTTTTTTTTTAAAATGCATGCAGGCCCAAGCCCAAGCCCTCGAACCCTTCCCTCTCTATTTGTATTAAAAGTAAACTTGTTAATTCACTTAAACATTCACGAGCCCAACCCGATGCAAACAATTGTGCAAACCCGGTACGAAACCCTTCTTCCCCGAGCTTCTCTCTTCTTTATTTGCAGAGCCTCGATCATCTCCTTGTGCACTGAAGACGTGCACGTGCACACATTTCCCGGCTACCCAACCTCACCGCTGATCAACTCCGCGAGTCACCGCCGATCCCCCTATTCCATTCCTCCACCTAAAACCACAAACGAAGCGGCCGATCGAAAAGTCGAACATCCATCCCAAAATCTGGGACAACGCCTGCCATTCCATCACCTCGCGACAACGACTTAGACCCTCATCCACCACCACACCTTACCTATAGCCTCGTCACCGTCTCCTCGACCCAGCCCCCTTATGCACAGGACTGAAACTTCCCCACATCGCTACCATTTCTTCGTAGCCGAACCCACCGAAAACTGCCCCTAATACCCTACTCCCACATCGAACTTCCACGGCCATCTAAAAATCACTACTCCAATTTTCCAGAGTTCCCCATCCCTTACTCCTCCTCTACGTCGTGTGCCATGCCTTCAAATCAAACCAGCCACTTGAATTTACCATCTTGCCCAATTCTGTTCAACCTTACTTCCCCTTCCTCATACTTCACTAAAAATCTCAAAACCCCCATTAAAAATCATGATCTCCAACAGCGATTACGATTATGCCAACCAACGACTAAAATACGATGTTCGAAATTTTGCACTTGGGTTCAACTTACTGTAAATTCACTTGTCCTATAAGTATACTTGATAATATCTTATGAAATCAAAATTTAAAATTTGGTATACTTGAATACAAATAGAAACCCTTCAATCCTCATGGGCCAAAACTCTGTAGATAAAGAGATTGAATTATTGAAAGTTGTACATGGCAGCAAAACAAAGAACATAGGTAATAAGATGTGTACAGGCTTGCAAACAGCCATATGCAGGCATCTCCATTTTTATTTTTATGCAGCATCATATTCTCAAACTATTACTTCTATTTCCCTTTAAACATAATCACATATAAGAAAGGTTGGATTTGGAAAGAAGTTTACTCACTTGAACTCAGTTTGAACAGAGAAACAAGATTTTGAAACTACAAGTGATTTGATCTTGAATCTACTGTTTTGCTTGAATTTGATCTGATCTTCTTTTAGTTGAGTTGATCTTGGATCTTTGCTTAGCTTCAGTTTTGAAAACTTGAAAGAGGTTGTTTAGTTTTTCTTTATATTCTCTGGTTTGGTTTTTCTTTGGTTTGTAAACAAATGAAAGATGAAAGAAGTAAAGGATATATATGTATGTATGTATATATATATATATAAGTATATACATTGTACAGCCTTGTTTCTCTAATTAATCATTTTTTTTGAAGAAAACCATGAACTTGACAATTGTATTTGCATGTCATCCTTAGTTTACAAATGTCTTTATGCATGTATTTATATTTACTTATGTTTTTATTTTATGTTTCATATTTATTTATACATTTTCTTTTTATTTATATTTATATAACTTCAAAGGAAGTAATATAAAACCTATTTATACATTAATTAATAACTATATACATATTAGTGTTTAAAATGTAGAGTTTTAAACCTAATTTATTTTTGAGATATACAATTTGAATTTCAAATCATAGTTCCATTTACAATCAATATATATAGCATATTTATTGTTTGAAAGATAAGTTTTTGCAAATTTATATAATTATATTAGAAGATCATTAATTCAATATTTGCCCAAAATCCTGGGTTGTCACGTTCCTCCCCCCTTTAAATATTTTCGCCCTCGAAAAGGAACAAAGAAAGAATTTTAAACTATACTGTTAATTATCAGTTAAATTATTCTAAAGTTTTTTAAGCACTTCAAAATCTACATAATATTACCAAAATAGCTTTATAAAAAAACTTTTTATAACTCGATGTCTCAACAAATCCATCCTTGTTCTCACAGAAGTTCGGTCATACGTTGATCATGCGTAGGATTGAAAATCTATAAGTGCTTAGCAGACCCGTTCTCAACACCTAGTGAAAATACTTGAAAAACATTTGTGAAAATATAGAAATATTTTTGTGAGAATGCTCTGGAAATCATCACCCCCTCCATGGTCGCAGTTAGCTCGATGATTACGTCGCCATCCCGACGAAATCCATAGAAAACTGTAGGCATCCGTGCCCCTCGATTACACCATGGAACCGCCACAGATCGTAGCTACACCTAGGGTTGCGTTGCCACCACGGCAAAAACCATGTAACTATAGGCATCAACGCCCTCGAATTTCGCTTTCAAATGAAACTTCACCACACAGACCACATACATCGCAGACTATATCAGTCGAGTCACAGTGTAGCCTATAGGCACTCACTGCCACACGATTTGCGCTATGTCTTCATAGATCGCAGTCTACCGATGTTATGTCACTTTCCCAGTGAAATCAAACGTAGACCTTAGGCAATCACTGCCCCTCGACTTCCGCTATGGTACGTAGTAGATCGCAGTTACACTGTCGTCACAGCATAACCCCAATGTCTCTGTATGCAGCAGCATCCTCGACTTTCGCTACCCCAACCACAATCCTTAGGAACTTCAATTTGTCCGAACATCCTCTAGGATCAAATTTAGAACACCCCTTAGGGCTCAAGGCAGAACCACCCCGTGGATCTCCTACTATAAGTTTCAACTCTAAACGGGAGTGCCTTTTCCCCCATAGCATTCTCAAAACATTTTATACTATCCACATATAGTATCTTTCAAATCATACTTTTAAATGTATAACATGTAAATCCCATTTACAAAAAATCGATATCTCAAATCGATAGTTCCAAACTTGGCTTTCCAAATTACGAAAATTGATTTTTCCCAAAAATCAAAAGCCTTTCAAAATCCATAGGCTCCAAAAACCTTTTTCCCAATTTCGTAAAATCATTTACACACACATACACACACATATATAAGTTTATTCTTTTAACTATAACAGAATATTTTTGGATCACTTCCTACTTATATAAATTCCCTTTTATACTTCAAATATTTTTCAAAGGTCTTTCTTCTGGTTATAGATTCAACAAGGAGAGTTTATCATATATAATATATATTTATATACACATACTTCATTTATGCCAAATCAAATATTCAAGTTTGATTTCTTTTATAAAGTTATTTACCACCTTACTTACTCTTCATAAAGTGAATTTCAATTATAGAGATATCCAACTTCCACTTTTATTCATCATATATTTCTCAAAATATACTTTTCCATTTCAAAAATCATTTTTATACTTTCTTTGAAAATTTCAATATCTATTTCATTCAAGCACGTACGATGTACATATATCATCCGTATGCAATATCAAATCCGATTGCTCACTCGATTACACAATTTCACTTTCGAACTAGTATCGTCCACCCGACTTCCTAGTGCGGACTCAAATCTGGTTTCCTGATCAGAAACCGTTATTCTCCTTTCATAGCCATAACTATGATAGAGAATTTCCAAAATCAATCAAAAATCCATATCCAGGGTTCTCCATCGAAAATCAAGTGAAAAATCCTAATTCGAATCGATATACTATCTCGAAATTCTGTGCTTGAATCTGGATCAAATCGTTATGTGAATAGAATAATATACGTACATCCTACGCATTTATCTTCATTGATTATTAGCTAAATCTATTTTCTTTTAATTCACGTTCATTTTTATTTTTATCCACTTATTCACAATTGCTTCGACTACCATTTGAGTTATTACTTCAATTCTTATCTCAATTGGTATTTAATTATAAACAGCTTGTACTCTGACCAGCTTGAATTTAGGAAATTGCTTTGAAAAGTTTAAAATAGATAAGTAGTTGAAAAATAGTAATTAGTTGTAAAATAGTTGTAAGTTATTAAGTAGTTATAAAATAGTTAAATAATTTCAAAATAGTTGTAAAATAATTATAAGACAGTTTGGATTTTTTTTTAAAAGAAAGGTTGTATGGTGAATAGTTAAGAAAATAGATTTAAGACAGTATATATTAAAACAATTTATTTGAAAATAGTTTCAGAGACAAACTAGTTTAATTTCCCAATCTCCACTTGCAATCAATTTCCAGTTTCCACTTGCTTTTAAATTGATTCAATTCCAATTCAATTTGAATTTACTTCGATTCCCATTCGAATTCAAATCAATTCCTATTTTAATTTAGACTTATTCAGTTTCGAATTACAATTCCAATTCAAATCAAATTTCAATTTAAATAATTCATTTCAATTCCACCTTTGAATTAATTCCAATTCCATTTCCAAATTTTAAATCATCTCAATTCATACAAATTCGAGTTATATTTTTAAATGTTGATTTAATCTCTTAAATCAAATTAATCTTTACTTTTAATTTAACAACTTAAGTTTTTAAACAATTTAATTCCGAGTCCAAATTTCAAATATTCATTTTAAATTACCTTTACTTCTTCATAAACTTATTTCAAGGTTCAATTGAGAGTTAAATCTTTTAAACAATTTAATTCTTGGAATCCACTTTATTATCCAATTTTAACTTCAACTTTGAAACCGATTCTTAACAATTTCAATTTGCAAGTTCATTTTTAACATTCAAATCTTAAGTTCTAAGTGATTCCATTCCATTACTATAATTTCATTTAAAAAAAATCAATTTTTTTTTTAAAAATAAAGTTTTATTTCCATCCAATTTCAGTAATGGATATATATTATCTCAATCCACTTCTTAATCCATTTAAAACAACTTAATTCACAGTTTCATAGATTATTAATAACAACAGGATGAAATCAGGATGTGTCAAGGTAAATAAACATCCAAATTATATAAAACATCCATCAATAGCGTCCATTCCCATTTCCAAAAACCAAACCCGTTTTGAGGTCACACATAACCCCCTTTTCAATTCAACCCATTTAACTTCCCTAAGTTAAATCTCAATTTGTTTAATCCAGTCAGCTTTACTCAATTTGAATTCTCCATTTCAAATTTTAAACTTCTTACCAATAACCTTTCTCCCTTGTAAGTTCAAAAACTTATTTCACTTTGGGTTATACTCCTACTATAGGGAAATTCAGAATTCAGCACTTAGTATTTATTTCAAATCAACTTTGATATTATGTATATCCTACATATATATACATATTTATTTCTTTTGCACACCAAGTCATTTTTCAAATTTTAAACCATTCTTTGTTTTTTATTCAAATAAATTCCTTTAATTTTTTTTGAAACAACCCTTGTTTTAAAATAAGATTCCCATATTTAAAAATATTATTTATTATATCTTTTAACACTTTGAAACAATTCAAATTTTCTGGACTTAGATTTTAAAACTTCACAATTTAAATCCTTTTCAATTTATAAGTTATACTTATCTAAATTGTTACTTCCTTAAAACATTTCATTCCACTTTATCATTATTTATTTTAAAAATAAACATCCCTTTATTAAGATACAACAAACAATTTATGATAATTATCATATCTAGAAACCATACACATCATATATTCCATAATTATTTGCTGGAAAATTAAATCAAGGTAAATAACTTCAACATTCTAAAAACACTTCTACAAATTTCAGGATTTTAATTTCTGGTTTGAATCCATTTCTAGCTTATCTTATTTTCATAGTTAATCCTTACTCAAATTTCTATTCGGTTGTATATATTACCACTTAATTCTTATTATTATATTTAATTTCAATAATCAACAATATATTTTAATATGTTATAATAATTAGAAAAACTATTGCTTTATATACCAAAATATAAACTTATATAAAAATCATTTTTAAAATTATATAAGAAAATAACAAGTACGCTCTCATATAATACACTTAACTCATTCTAGGGTACTACTGACCCTATCTCTAATGAATAATCCCACCAGAGCCAAGGTTCTCGCTTAACCTTCGGCTCTGATACCAAATGTAATGGTCCGGAATTTTCGACCCCGAAAATTCGACACTAATATGCTCACTGTAGAGTGCCGAGCAATCGAACGCCGAAAATCCCAGATTGTTAGTGTTAAGAAGAAAACGTGGTAGGAGAAGAAACAGAAAACAACATCACAGAATCTCAAAATCGCAGCGGATCAAAATATAATATACAAATAATAGCATTTATACCAAGAAAAGCTATAAATGTCTATTTACATACAATACATCAGAGTACAACCATTCACAAATAAACTGGACAGTTGTAACAACTTGTCCCTGACTACTATCGATACAATCTCAAATACACAGCGGGATATACCCCATACGCTCCTGCCATCCAACTCGGCTCTTGAGCTCCAGAACGTCTCAACCTGAAAATCTGTAAAACTCGATCTGACCCGAGCATTACAATAAAGTAACACCCGAGTCAAGCTGGAAACCAGCGTGAGTAAACCTATATAATTTGAAATACTAAAATTATTAAACTTCTTTGAAAACCTAGGTAACTCGTTTGTCACTACGAGTTTTATCTTGCTATAGTTAAACATTTATTTCACAAAATAATATCTAAGTACCGTTACTTATTTTAAATGGCCAAGTTTATTTAGTTTATTCCATTTCAGCCTATTGATTTTAAAATCAAATCTATAAAGAATTATAGATTACTAATCGAAGTAGTTCCGGATATCGCTGATATCCGACCCCGATCGCTTTGAATCCAACGCCATCCTTTAAGCCAAGTTGTTTAAGTAAAACAACAATTTAATTTGAATTTCAGAATGTCATATTCACATAGAAATTCATCACAGATAAATAACTGACATTTATCACAGTTCAATCCAAGGCAATTCATATCACAGAATATCACAATTTAACACACTAGAGATATTAAGAAATTCAAAGTCTTCAATTCAAATTAAACATTTATAAACTAGATTGATTGGTCACACCATTTCTAATTAATTTAATTAACACAAAATAGATTAATTACTTATAAATCCTTCTTAATTATCATTAACTTATTTATAAGCCATTTATATTTTATTTAAATTAACATTTGTAACTAATTTATTATTAACATGTAAAAATAACTAAGATCTTTAAATTAATTAATAGTTTAAAAACATTTATTTCCTTAACCATCTATTTAATTACATTATTTAATTTTATTTGAAAACACTTAGGAATGAAATTAAATAATGGTCCTACACTATAATTATTCTAAGTTAAATAAATTTAAGTTAAAATAATTTATTTATAAGACCTTTTACTAAATAACCTTATTAATACATTTCCATTTTTACTTTTATGCTTTTACTTTTAAAATTTGTTAAAAATCTTCCTTTTGAAACTTTGTAAATTTCACTTGATATTTTTTTAAAAAAAATGCATGCAGGCCCAAGCCCAAGCCCACGAACCCTTCCCTATTTATTTTTATTAAAAGTAAACTAGTTAATTCACTTAAACATTCATGAGCCCAACCGGATGCAAACACTTATGCAAACCTGGTACGAAACCCTTCTTCCCCGAGCTTCTTTCTTCATTATTTCCAGACCCTCGATCATCTCCCTATGCGCTGAAGACGTGCACGTGCACACATTTCCTGGCTACCCAACCTCACCACCGATCAACTCCACAAGTCATCGTCAATCCCCTTATTCCATTCCTCCACCTAGAACCACAAACAAAGCGGCCGATCGAAAAGTCGAACATGCATCCCACAATCTGGAACAACGCCTGCCATTCCATTACCTTGCGACAACGACTTATACCCTCATCCACCACCGCACCTTACATACAGCCTCGTCATCCTCTCCTCAACCCATCCCCCCTCATGCGCACACCTGAAACTTCCCCAAGTCGCCACCATTTCTTCGTAGCCGAACCCACCGAAAACTTCCCCTAAAACCCCACTTCTCCCACGTCGAAATTCCATGGCCATCTAAAAATCACCGCTCCAATTTTCCAGAGTTCCCCATCCTTTACTCCTTCTCTACGTCGAGTGCCCTGCCTTCAAATCAACCTAGCCACCTTAGTTTGCCATCTTGCCCAATTCCGTTCAACCTTACTTCCCCTTCTGGATACTTCACTAAAAATCTCAAAACCCCCATTAGAAATCATGATCTCCAACAGCGATTACGATTATGCCAACCAACGACTAAAATACGATGTTCGAAATTTTGCACTTGGGTTTAACTTACTGTGAATTCACTTTTCCTATAAGTATACTTGATAATATCTTATGAAATCAAATTTTAAAATTTAGTATACTTGAATACAAATAGAAATCCTTCAATCATCATGGGCCAAAACTCTGTAGATGAAGAGGATTGAATTATTGAAATTTGTATATGGCAGCAAAACAAAGAACAGAGGTAGTAAGAATGTGTACAGGCTTACAAACAGCCATGTACATGCATCTCCATATTTATTTTTATGCAGGAACATATTCTCAAACTATTACTCCTATTTCTCTTTAAACATAAAGGTTGGATTTGGAAAGAAGTTTACTCACTTGAACTCAGTTTGAATAGAGGAACAGGATTTTAAAACTGCAAGTGATTTGATCTTGATTCTGCTGTTTTGCTTGAATTTGATCTGATCTTCTTTTAGTTGACTTGATCTTGGATCTTTGCTTAGCTTCAGTTTTGAAAAATTGAAAGAGGTTGTTTAGTTTTTCTTTTTATTCTCTAGTTTGGTTTTTCTTTGGTTTGTAAAAAAAAATGAAAGATGAAAGAAGTAGAGGAGATATATATAAGTATATACATTGTACAGCCTTGTTTCTCTAATTAATCATTTTTTTATTTTTTTTTAAAGAAAACCATGAACTTGACACTTGTATTTGCATGTCATCCTTAGCTTACAAACGTCTTTATGCATTTATTTATATTTACTTATGTTTTTATTTTATGTTTTATATTTATTTATACATTTTTCTTTTTATTTATAATTATATAACTTCAAAGGAAATAATATAAAACCTATTTATACATTAATTAATAACTATATACAAATTAGTGTTTAAAATGTAGAGTTTTAAATCTAATTTATTTTTGAGATATACAATTTGAATTTCAAATCATTGTTCCATTTACAATCTACATATATATATATTAGATAGCATATTTATTGTTTGAAAGATAAGTTTTTGCAAATTTATATAATTATATTAGAAGATCATTAATTCAACATTTGCCTAAAATCCTGGGTTGTCACAGAATCGGTCTTCAGATGTTCCTTCACCTCATAGTCTACGCGGAGTTATGTGACGAGCATGCGGAGGAGTTTTGGTTAGACGAGGAGATCGTGCATGAACACATTCCTTAGTAGGAGAATGTCCACATATGGCAAGGGTACACTTCTCCAAAAAATTTAAATGAGCTCCCTGGCGTTTTTGTTCGTAATACATTTCTCTTTGTACATCCATCATTTCTTTTTGATAATGATGAATTTCGTCAACTTTGTCCGAGAGAGAAGATGTACGGAGATTAATACCATGTTTGGCTTTCTTTCATTTTGAAGAGTAGCCAGTATGATATGATGGTGAGGGAACAATGTGGAGAGATGGAGATGATTTTGTAGTTGTTTTTTAGGGAGATGTGTATGTACTACCAGATGATGGAGATGAAAAATCGATGGTAGAGTAAGTGGAGTTGTGATCGAATGACTTGTTTTAAAACTTTGATATTGATTAAAATATATTGTAGAAGAAGTTTGTACTGTCATTTTGTTTGAAAAAAATTATATATGTATAAGAGTAGGATATTGCTATTTTAATCATTCTTATTGTTTTATTTGTTAAAATTTTTGTTGTTTTTAGAGAAAGCCCGTGAGCCATAAATTTTGAGAGGTAGAAAATAAATTATAAATTTTTTTATTCATGTTTCTTATAATTCAGATAAGGAGCATATTCCTAGTTCTCTTCTAAGTTTTATAAATGATTTTTCACATAAAGTTTTTGTAAATATGTCTGCCATCTTGTTTTCAGTGTTGATGAATTCTAAGGATATTATTCTTTTTTCTACATTATCTCTAAGAAAATGATGTCTAATATCAAGTTATTTAGTTCGAGAGTGATTTATAGGATTCTTAGATAGATTAATTGCAGTAGTATTGTCATAATATATTGGAGAACAAGTTATAGTTTTACCAAGTCTTGAAGAGTTTGTTGCATATATATTACTTGTGCACAAGCAAGAGCAGCAGAAATGTATTCTGCTTCGCCAGTTGAGAGAGGAAAACAATTTTGCTTTTTACTAAACCATGAGACTAAAGCTTGACCTATAAAATGGAAGGTACCACTTGTGCTTTTTCTATCCGTTTTACAATCTCCAAAATCTACATCACTAAATGATACAAGTTCGAAAATCGTACCTTTAGGATAAAAGAAGCCATAATCTTTTGTGTTGGATAAGTAACGTAAAATTCGTTTGACTGCTCTGCGATGTGATTCCTTTGGTAGAGCTTGAAAACGTGCACATAAACAAACACTCATCATTATATCGGGCCGGCTAGCTGTTAAATATAATAAAGTGCCTATCATACTACTATTAGTTTTTTGATCAAAATCTTTTTCATTTTCGTCTTTGTCAAAATATAAGGTTGTACTCATAGGAGTTGGTTTACTAGTAGTGATTACCATTTCAAATCGCTTAAGTAAATCCTTATAATATTTTTCTTGATTTATAAATATGCCATTGTCCAATTGTTTTATTTGTAATCCCAAGAAATTTTTTAATTCATCCATGTGTGACATTTCAAACTCATTTGTCATTATTTCAGAAAGTTCATTACATAAACTTTCATTAGTTGACCCAAATATAATGTCATCAACATAAATTTGTATAACTAGTATATCGTTATTTTTATATTCTACAAATAATGTAGTGTTAACCCACCTTTTTACAAGGCCACGGACAGGCGGATTTAACCAATTCGACTATTCATTTGTCGAAACTGGAATACAATTGACTGTAACCAGTCGGATGGATAGATGGTCGGCCAGGAATGGGTTCGACGTGCATAGTTCGGCACTAAGGAGAGCAGGTTGATTCGGCATTTATTGCCGCTCGGCATAAGGCATGGATCAGCATTGATTGTCGCTCGGCATAAGGCATGGGTCGACATTGGTGGATCATTCGGCATGATGGATCATTCGACATGGTGGATCGTTCGGCATGACGGATCGTTAGGCATGGTGGATCGTTCGGTATGGTGGGTCGTTCAGCATGGTGGATCGTTCGGCATGGTGGGTCGTTCGGCATGGTGGATGGTTCGGCATGGTTGGTCGTTCGGCATGGTGGGTCATTCGACATGATGGGTCGTTCGGCATGGTGGGACGTTCGGCATGGTGGGTCATTCGGCTTGATGGGTTGTTCGGCATCTGGTGCGGCTCGGCATTCGGGAGAGGCCGTTGTGACTCGGCATTGTGGTTCGGCATTGGCCTTTCGGCCTTGATGGCTCGGGTCATTTAGAGAGCCCAACAACTACCTGGACATGTCTATAAATACAGCGGAGTTCAAAAATGTGATCTCTCTTCTCTTCTGCTCTCTGACTTTCTATTTTCTGAGGCTAAGGATAGTTTACCACTTTGTAACTGTAATCAATTGTTACAGCAATAAAAGAAAACTTCTGGAGTGGGCGTAGGCTGAAGTTAGCCGAACCACTATAAAAATATGTTGTTCTTTACTGCTTAATTTCTTTTTTGACTGTTCTTCACATTATAACTCTCTGCGTATACTCTATCTGTTATCTGTGACTGTTAGTCGGTGCTTTCATCTATATTTGGGTGTTAGTGACCAATTTTGGTGCTATCATTTTGGTGCTTTCACCGAGAATGCAAGCACTCAGGAATTTTGGTGTTAGGAACTTGGATTCTAAAGAGCAATGGCTAGGCCATCAATAAGTAAGCAATTGACAGGAAGAAGCAATCAATAGGGAAGTCTGGAGGCTTCCTCTGGAAATGGAGCAGGTCAAGCATCCGTCTACATCACCAAAGAGGAGATGGAAGTGAAGATGAAACGACAAGAGGAGATGATGCAGGCTCTTCTTAGGCAATTTGGACAATCGGGAACTGTAGGTACTCAAGGTTTTGGGGATGGACTAGAGGAACTCAATCAGCAGGTTGATGGAATGACTCAACAGGGGGCAGCCCCCAATCGGCAGACAGCTACCAATCTGGAAGGACCTAGGCTCGGGGGCACACCACCAGTAAATGCTGGACCAATTCATGGAGGGATTCCAATTTGCACTACACAACAAGATGCTGACAGGAATGTAGGAGCGCGGGATGAAGAGTATGTACCAGAATTCCCTTGGGGACTTGGGGGGCAACCCTTGATGGACAATGCTGGATAAGTCGAGATTATCAGGTGAACTATGCGCGGAGGTTTGACCAATAGAGATCTGGAAGGAGTAAACAAGAGTCCGTTCACTCGTGAAATCAGGATAGCTCGGAATCCGCCAGATTACAAGCTACCTAACGTGGAGATGTACAATGGCAAAGCCGGTCCAACAGATCACTTGATGAGATATACAAGACACATGGAGGTGCTGGGGGAATCAGAAGAAGTTATGGCTCGATGTTTCCCTTTATTCTTAACGGACATAGCTGCTATGTGGTTCAGGCAGCTGGAAGAAGGATCTATCGGAACATGGACAGAGTTGGTGGATAGGTTTCTGAAGTAGTTTCGGGTACATATCAGAAGGCCAAAGAATGTGATGACGGTGACATCGGTAAAACAAAGGACAAACGAATCACTCAGGGCTTTCTTAACTCGGTTATATGCAGAGGTCGCTTCAGTGGATCGGCCGGATCTATCGATGGTTTTAACGGTGGCAGTGTCAGGAGTTAGGGAGAATTCATATTTCAAAGTGTCATTGATACGGGACCCTCGAATGGATCTCGGGGAATTCTTTCATGAAGCCGAGAGGTTCCTTCGGCAGGAAGATGCGTGCTCAGATATGAAGTTAAAGGAGGTGGACGAGGCTGAGGATGGAGGGCCATCCAGCGGAGGCTTGGAGAAAGATAAAGACAAAGGAAAAAGGAAGCTGGATGATGAATTAGGAAAGGCTAGGAAGCAGTGGAGAGAGCAAAAATTCTCCACCTACACAGGATTGAATGAGATGCTGGAATGGATTTATTTGGAGACTCGGAATCGCCTTCCCTACCGAAGGCCGGCTAGGAGAGACCCCTTCGAACGTGAGAGGGCATCAGGAAAACACTGCCTCTTCCACGATTTGGACGGGCATGATACATATAGCTGCAGGCACTTAAAGGACATAATTGAGGAGCATGTAAGGAATGGACAGTTGTGACAATACGTCGAAGCTTGGAATGCAACAATGGGGCAGGATCATCCACCGTCTACCTCACACAGTGATGGTGCGGGGCACAGGAATGATGGTCGATTGGTTATCAATTGACTGTGATATTATGAAATAAGTAGCAAACTATAGGCAAACGACCATGTCA
This sequence comes from Allium cepa, assembly GCA_030765085.1. Taxonomy (NCBI): domain Eukaryota; kingdom Viridiplantae; phylum Streptophyta; class Magnoliopsida; order Asparagales; family Amaryllidaceae; genus Allium; species Allium cepa. The sequence goes on from CM060931.1 coordinate 39,984,926, forward strand.
CTTACTCATGTACGGAGACGGAGATAGCCCCTAGGCATGCTCTGAGATGATGATAAACCATGACGTTCTGGTTTGTGAAATCTGCTTTTTCTATTTTGGCTTGGACATTTGCTTTTTCCTAGTTTGGTTTGAACTTCTGGTTTGTTTGTTTCTTGGTTTGGACTTTTATTTGGATGATTGCTTTCTGTTTTGGATATTGGTTTGGATTTTTGGTATGGATTTTTCGCTTTCTGATTTGATTTGGATTTTGGATTGGCTTTTGATTGGATTTTTATCTGGTTTTTGATAAACGGTCATCGGGTACAGATTGTGCCCGGCAAGGGGTGAGTCACTTCGCCCAAACAAGATGAATTGGCTTATTCAGGTCGTCGAGTATGGACTATGCTCGGCAAGGGTCTGGAGAGACCAGGATTCGGCCTAGGACTTAGGCCCCATATTATCGGTTACTACTTTAGGTCGTCGAGTATGGACTATGCTCGGCAAGGGTCCGGAGAGATCAGGATTCGGCCTACGACTTAAGCCCTGTGTTATTAATTATTATTTCAGGTCGTCGGGTATGGACTATACTCGACAAGGGTCCAGAGTGACCAGGATTCGGCTTAGGACTTAAGCCATGCATTACTCAATGTTCAGGGACACTGGACTATGGTCATCAGATGTGGATTGCATTTGGCAAGAACCCAGAGAGGTTATGGATATGAACATCGGCTATGAACGGTGAAGGATTTGGATATTGATCCGGAGAGGTCCTGGATTCAGATATTGAATGTGGATGAAACATGGACTTTGGATATTGAATTTGAGACTATTCAAAACACACCTTCCAACAGCAAGGCATGTTTTAGGGAGAAAGTGTTAACCCACCTTTTTACAAGGCCACGAACATGCGGATTTAACCAAATCGACTATTCATTTGTCGAAACTGGAATACAATTGACTGGAACCAGTTGGACGGATAGACGGTCGGTCAGGAATGGGTTCAATGTGCATAGTTCGACAATGAGGAGAGTAGGTTGATTCGGCATTGATTGCTGCTCGGCATAAGGCATGGATCGGCATTGATTGCCGCTCGTAATAAGGCATGGGTCGACATTGGTGTATTGTCGACATGATGGATCGTTAGGCATGGTGGATCGTTCGGCATGGTGGGTCGTTCGGCATGGTGGGTCGTTCAGCATGGTGGGTCGTTCGGCATCAAGTGCGACTCGGAATTGGGGAGAGGCCGTTGTGACTCAGCATTGTGGTTCGGCATGGGCCGCTCGGCCTTGATGGGCTCGGGTTATTCAGAGAGTCCAACAACTACCTAAACATGTCTATAAATACAGCGTGTAGGAGTTCAGAAATGGGATCTCTCTTCTCTTCTGTTCTCTGACTTTCTATTTTCTGAGGCTAAGGCGAGTTTAACACTTTGTAACAGTAATCAATTGTTACAACAATAAAAGAAAACTTCTGTAGTGGACTTAGGCCGGAGTTAGCCGAACCACTATAAAAATCTGTTGTTCTTCACTGCTTAATTTCTATTTTGACTGTTCTTCATGTTATAACTCTCTACGTATACTCTATCTGTTATATATGACTGTTAGTTGGTGCTTTCATCTACATTTGGGTGTTAGTGACCAATTTTGATGCTAACACGTAGTGTCTATTTTGCCAATTTGAAATCCAGAATTTTGTAGATGAGTTTTTAGTCGATCGTACCAAGCTCGTGGTGCTTGTTTTAGACCATATAAGGCCTTTTTTAGTTTAAAAACATGATTTGGATATTTTTCGTGAATAAATAATTGTGATTTTTCTTCAAAATCTTTTTCTTTAATTGAACCATTTAAGAAAGCACTCTTAACATCCATTTGAAATAATTTAAAGTTGTGATGACATGCAAAAGCAAGTAGAGTACAAATTGCTTCGAGACGAGCTACATGAACAAATGTTTCTTCATAATCAATTCCCTCTTCTTGGTTATAGCCTTGAGCCACTAATCTTGCTTTGTTACGAATAATGTTTCCATTCTCATCTGCTTTATTCTTGAAAACCTATTTTGTTCTTATTACGGATTGATTTAATGGTCTAAGAACCAGTTCCCATACATTATTACGTTCAAATTAGTTTAATTCTTCTTGCATTGCTAAAATCCAAGAATCATCTTTAGATGCTTCTTTATAATTTTTAGGTTCTGTATTTGAGATAAAAGCAGCATGAATCATTCGATTTAAGTTATTTCTAATGACTCGAGAATTTAAGTCTCCAATTATATTTTCCAATGGATGATTTTTTAATGTTCATGTGGGTGATCTTCAAACATTTTCACTATTTTTAGAGGATGAATTATTCATATTATTTATATTTTCAGTTTGATTTTGAGTTACAATTTCATCATCTTCTTCTTTAATAGTTTGTTGAAAATTTTCATCAAAAGATTCATGTAAGCTTTCTTCTATAGATTTTGTTCGTTTATTATAAATCTATAAGCTTTACTACATTCTGAATAGCCAATGAAAATTCCTTCATCTGCTTTTGGATTATATTTTCCAAGATTATCTTTAGTATTTAGAATAAAACATTTTGATCCAAAAGTTTGAAAAATACGAAGCTTTCGGTTTCCTTCCATAAAATATTTCATAACATGTATTTATAGTCATAGGTCGAAGTGTGACACAACTTAATACATAACAAGCAGTGGCAATGGCTTCAGCCCAGAAATGTTTGGGTAGATTACTACAATTAATAGTGTTCGTGCACATTCCGATAAGGTTCTATTTTTCCTTTCTACTACGCCATTTTGTTGTGGTGTTCAAGGAATCAAAAAATTATGACTAATTCCTTTTTGTTACAAAAATTAGTAAAAAATTCATTTTCGAATTCTCCTCCATGATCACTGCGCATATTTTTTATTTTCAAATCCATTAAATTAGCAATTTGTTTTGCAAAGATTTTTAACATTCCAAAAGTGTCGCTTTTATGTTTTAAAAATAATGTCCATGTATATCTTGAAAAACCATCTACAATTACGAATACATATTTGTTATGATTTATACTACGTACTTGTGTTGGTCTAAGGACCATCTAATGAAGTAATTCTAATGGTTGCTTAGTAGATATTTTACTTTTAGATTTGAAGGATGTTTTCTTTAACTTGCCCATTTGACAAGCGTCACATAAATTTTTAATTTTATAATTAATTTTAGGCAAACCTCTAACTAGATCATATTTTGCCAGTTTGTTGATATATTTAAAATTTATATGACAAAAACGTTCATGCCAAATCCAAGGATCATCATGATTTATGGATAGACATATGTCCGAATTATTTGTAACGTTCATATTTAGGATATATATTAAGATTTCTAAATCCTTCAAAGAGTAAATTTTTACTTTGGTCAAATTTTTTACATTTATCTTTTCCAAATTTTATTTCAAACCCCTTATCACACAACTGATATATACTAAGATGATTATGTTTTAGATTTTCGACTAACAAAACATTTGAAATAATAGGAGTGTTAGAGACTTCTCCAATGCCAATGACGAACCCTTTTGAGTTATCTCCAAAAATTACAGTTCCACCATCAATGTATTTTATATTTGATAGCATGTGAGCATTTCCAGTCATGTGCTTGGAGCATCCACTATCTAATATCCATTTCTCCTTATTTTTGTATTTGGATATTTTAAAAAATACAAATATTTAAAATTGGTAGCCTTTTCACTTTTGGGTCTTATGTGTTAGTTGGTGAGGGTAACCATACCCAAGATGGTTTAGTTCCTTTAGAAAATAATTATTATTGTGAATCACTTCTTTCATATAATTACTTATATATTTCTGTTTAATCAGGTTGTTATTTGTTTTAGGAACCCATATTTTAATCATTTTTGAATTTGTGATTAATTTCTTATTTTTAGAAAAAGGTTTTATCTTAGTATAAAACTTACTATACTTTGTAAATTTTTTAATTCTCAAACCCTATTCCATTTCGATTGTTGAATGGCTTGGAAATTTTAATTAAATTTTCCAAGTCTTGTTTTCCTTTGTTACATTTTGTAACATTATTTGTAATTTTATCCAATTTGTTTTTAAGATTAGTAACTTCAGATTTTAAAGTTTCTAGATTATCTTTTAAGATAATTTGTTCATTACTAATTTCATCATTTTCTATTTTAACTTTTCTTAATTCACAAGATAAAGCATAATTTTCAATAGAAAGATTCTTACATTTTTCTTAAGTATTTTCTAATTCTTCTTCTAAAATAGATTTTTCAACTTTTAGTAAACCTATTTCTAGTTCTAATCAATTTATCTTAGCAACATATTCCTTATTTAATTTCTTAGTTTCTCTTTATTTGTCATCAAGTTCCATACTTCTAAAATTTCATCATAAGTAGGATCGGGACATCATTAGTGTGTGCCATGAAACATAAATTTGCTTGCTCCATATCACTTTCACTGTCACTATCAAATGAAGCGGAAGAGTCAGGGTCATCCCATGTGGCTTGGAAGGCCTTTCTTTTTTTCTTAATTTTCTCAAACTTAATTTTCTTTTTCTCGTTGTTGAGTTTTGGGCTATCCTTCTTCATATGTCCAAACTAAACACATTCAAAGCACTTGATCGAAGTTTGATTTGATGAATTTTATTTTCCTCTATTTTGGAATCTTGTTATGTTCTTGAATTTCTTAAATTTGTTGTAGTTCTTTGCAATAAATACAATTTCATCTTCATCCAATTCAGAATCTTCATTGCTTGCTTGCAATAAATGCTATGTTCCTCTATTTTGAAATTTATGATCAACTCTTCTACTTTGAGTTCAGAAAGATCATTAGCTTCTTCTATAGTCAATACTTTTCTTTCTCACTCAGCTGTTGAAGAGTTGAGCATTTGAGATACTAAATCAAAATCAGTAAATTTAACTCCTAGTGCCATAAGATCGTGCTGTATAGTTTGAAATCTTGAGCACATGTCAACAATTGACTCATTTTGTTTCATTTTGAAAGATGATTGTTTGACCTTATTTGTACCTTCATGTGTAACTTATAAAGTACGCCATATATCATAAGCAGTAGCACATAACATAACACATGAAAATTCATTTTTATCAAGAGAGCTAAATAGTACATTCATAGCTTTAGCATTATTAGAAGCAGCAATTTTTTGTGCATCTGTCCATGTGCTAATGTTTGTTTTAGGTGCTACATACTTAGTTTGAGTTGCTGACCATATTTCCATACCATTTGCTTTCATAAAAATTCTTTCATAAAAATTCTCATCCGGGTTGACCAATATGCATAATTAGACCCAATGAATAGTGGAGGACGTGTAGTTGACTGACCTTCTCGAAAGATACTTGCCATATTAACAATTTTCAAACACGTGTTACTGTGATTTGAACTAAACTAGCTCCAATACCAACTGAAAGTCTATGTGGATCGTATATGTATGTAATATATGACAAGTGGGTGTATGATAGTATGAAATGCACAAAATAATAATGCAGGTAAAAATTAAAAGTAATCACGCCAGGAATTTTATACTAGTTCGGACCTCCCATCCTACGTCCAATCCCGAAGCTCCTCTTCGTAATTTCACTAACCAATTACCCTCGCTTCTCCCGAAGGAATAGGCTTTTACAAGAATATATCTTTGACAAATGTGTGTTCTATGCAACATTGATTTTGACTATAAGTACAACTTCTTCTTATAATCTCCTTGAGTAACATGTAGTTTAAGCTTTGATATATGGAAGAGATAATAGAGTATTTTTGAGTGCTTTTGTAAATCACAGAAATATTAGAAAATAAAGAAAGAAAGTTTAGAATAGCTAGTTAAGTTCAAACTTTCAATTTCACGTTTATTTATAGATGGTGAAGAGTTTGTTTGAAGAGTAGTGACTTTTGATTCATTCTGTTTCAGTCTAAGAGTCACAATGCTTGGGAAGAAATAGTCATGATCAAAATAAGAGGATGCAACCCTTTGTTTGAAGAAGTTGTCTTTTGGAAGAAAATGGCCGTTACCCAGTTCAAATGTCTGGCCATTTGTGCCAGACGTCTGGTTAGTTAGGAATTTTAAAATAGAACATGTTACTAGACGTCTAAGTGTACAATCTAGACGTTTGGTTTGTTACAAAATTTATAACCAGAACAAGTTGCCAGACGTTTGACACATGTACACTCTGTTATCTTTGTTTAATAAGTAGTGTGTATGAGCAAGTGTTTGTATAGATTACTCAAGGAGATTGTACATATCATCTATTTTCAAACTTAACAGAATGTACTAGTGTAATCACCCTTGTGTCGGTCTTCAAGTCTTTGATGCAAAAGTCTACCTGCATATAAATGATATATATATATATATATACCTATGTATATTGACTCCAAGGGTTTGCATAGTTGTTGTCATCGAAATCAAGGTTCTAACATTGATTTTGATTTAGGCGATGTTGGAGCCATTCAAACTAATCCACGTATTAGAAAGGCACCAAAGAAATATGGAAAGTGGTACCATGCAAACATTAGCCTTGTTGGTCAATTTAACAATGCATTGGATGTGGTATAGGATGTACCTTGGGATTTTGATGATGCTTTGAAGTCATGTGGCATTTCAAAATGGATTTGCGCTATGGAACAAGAGATGCGGTCTATGTAGAAGAATAAGACTTGGGAATTAGTTTCATTACCTCAAGGAAACTAAGCCGTATGATGCAAGTGGGTATTTAAGATGAAGGGTGTTGGAAGGTACAGGGTTGGGCTAGTTGGGTTTTCACTGCTAAATGAAAGTTACCGTGCTATAGGATTGTGTAATATGGATAAACTATTTGTGTAGAATATAAATTAAGTAAATAAATAATTAAAGCAGTAAAATAAGTGACACTAGAGATTTTTATACTGGTTTGAACTCCCATTCTAACGTGTAGTTCTAGACTCCTTCTGGAATTAAACTAGCAACTCTCACTTAACCCGGAGGAATAGTTTACACTGCCCGAGCAACCGAACAGAACTTCTACCGCCTAAGCAACCGAATAGGACTTCTACCGCCTGAGCAACCAAACATGACTTCTTTACAAATAACAAAAGTATACGACTGTAGTATGCTCTTTAAATACCACTGATAAGTCAATTAAGTACAATCTTCCTATAATCTTTTCCTTTATGATATATATTGCAACGTAATGAAGAATGTGGAAGATAGAGCGATCAACGATCAGAGATTGTATGTAGTTAGAGTGCAAATTGAAAAAAGAGAATAAGAGATAAGAATTCGAGAATATTAAAATCAGTTATTGTAATTCACTTTTTGAATTCTGAAATCTATTTATGGAGATTAAACAGTTCCAATTATTCATGAAGGATAATATTGAAAAGAAACAGGTGCAACTGTTGATTTGAAGAAGTTTCTCTTTGATGAAGAGAAGTGACTTTTCATAAAATAGCTGTTGAAAATATTAGCCGGCTGAAATAATTATTCAGCCTTCTGAATTTATTAAAATCGAAAACAACAAAGAAGTAGGCAATTTTTGGCCTAAAACAGCCGGCTGAATTAACTTATTCAGCCGGCTGAATATTGTGGAATAATAAAATTGTTTCAGCAAACAAACGGCTGAATGAGTCCATTCAGCCGGTTTTTTCAGCCTTTTGTGCATGTTTGACCATGTGTGTGTATGTTTATACACACACACCCCCCATTCAGGAGAGATTTTAACATATTTCAAAATAGTATACAGACTCTACACAAAGGACTATCAGCTTCAAAATATTCTGAATACGAATCCGCAACGAATCTCCTGCAATAATGATTAGTACACACAAAAATTGATTTATATAGTTGTTAGAATCAAAATGATGAAAATCTAGATTCCAACATTCTCCTTCTTTTTGATGATGATAACTTTGTAAATATAAATATAAATACTTACATGAACACTGCTGCTCCTCCTGTCAATATGCACGATAATTCTAACTTTCTCCCCCTTTGTCATCGACAAAAAGAAAGATAAAATAAACGTACGTAAATATTGCAGAGAAAAGATTAAAACACATAGTCGAGATGTCATTATAAAAACAAAATCACAATATCCATACAACATTATATAGACAACTAAAAAGGAACCATATAAGCTTGAAATAATATTACAAACCGGAAAATAAAGTTCAAAGACTATAATAAAACTAGATAGAGGTAGAGAGCTCATCATCATCATTATCCGAACTTGAAGAAGACCATTGGAAAGCAGATGGGTTTGAGCTTCGGTGGATGTAGAACCCGAACAAGAAATTTTATCCCATATCCTATTAAGAAACCCTTTGCTGGAGTTGAATTTATTCTCCGTCTTCCTTTCAAGATATTTAATTTTCCGATGAAGTTTTGATTGATTTCGAGAGAGGGTGATGATAGCTTGTCTGGAGGAAATTTTCGGGCCAACAATTTGAATGGAGTCATCGTCCTCTTCTTCTTCTTCTTTATGTTGGGTATGCGAAGAGGAGGCAATACTAGTGTCACGAGGTTGTGGAACACCTTGTTGAACATCGTAAGACCATTCTTGAAAAGAAATGATTTGTTGTGGAGGAGGCCAGGGAGGAAGACCCATTAATCCTAAGGTTTTTACGACTAACTCACTAATACTTGAAAACTCAGAGTCGGGCACTAGAATGCCGAAGTTGAGAAGGATACGCATAATGTAAGCGCCACAATGGATGGTCTAATATTTTTTTCGGATTGTGATGTCTTGAAATTCATCTTAAATGATTTTGCCCTAATTTACTTGTTGGTTGGAGTAGACTAAATAGAGGGCTTGAAAATCTCCTATAAACTTTTGAATAACTTCCCGTTCGAGGTTGTAAGGAGCGAATGAAAGCACGGTGAATAAGGCGTGCTTGTGGCCTTAAGGCGCTAGATTTCAATGCACTTAAATTGGTAAGGTGATCGGACAAGAAACGATGTGAAACTTCGTCTCTATGATCCATATCAACTTCAATATCATCTATATCAACACCTTGATAGAGGCAATTTAAAATATTGCCTCTTTGCAAAGGCAAAAAGATTTTAGTAACATAAATTATTGACCAAACACAATCTTCTTGATTTTGAGGATTATGGTGGTCTAGATTCAGATTTGCAAAAGGTTCAATCAAAAGATGGTTAATTCTAACATTATTGGGAGCATACCCTATGAGATTACCAAAGTTGAATTGCTCGGCCATTTCTCTAATTCGATAAGTTGCGAAATCTGGGAGCTTCATGAAAGCCTCTTCGAAAATGTTGGAATTTTTCGTAGAATTATAGCGAGAGACAGCAATATCATTCCAAAGCCATCGAGGAATCTGGTCTTCGGAAGGACCGGAAGCGGATTCCCTTGTGCGTTTTGATCTAGGAGCCATTAGAGTTAAAAAATTATGAGTAAAAGTCGAGAATTTGAAATAATTAAGCTAGGGTTATGAAGTGAAGAGGTAAAAGGTGAAAAGATGAATTTATAGGTTGGTGAAAAGTAAGGGTAAAGTTGGTAGTGGAGATGCAGCGCCTAGTTAAAAAAATGCTTCAGGAAGGATTCATCCGGCAGTTGTACTGTAAACAACCATCTGAATTCCTTCCTGTAAGGAAATAGTCAATTTTTGAACTATTCAGACAACTGTTTTCATTGATTCAGCTAACTGAATCTGGAATTTTTTTTTGGACAATATTCAGTCGTAAAGTTTTAGTGAAAACAGCCGGTTGAATTGTTTGTAAAAGTATGGATGCCTTTTTTTATAACAAATATTATTAGTAAAAGAACAACATATAAATATTTGTATAAACAAAGTAGATTACATATTAAATACTTTTAAACTGAATCTGATGAAGTGCTTGGAGTGTGATATTCATCCGGCTCTATTTTTGTATTCTCTTGTAGTGGCCTGAGTGGCGACCATCTATTGCCGTGTCCCATGAGTTCGGACATACCGGTGGATGTTGCGGTGATAGTTCCCAAGGATTGCGTCGGGATAAAGAACAAACAGGAGATGGTTGATGAACCGTGCTCTTGGATGAGGAACCATAGAATTTCAAGGAAACATGCTCCAAAAAGCTTAAACACTGGGCGTTAACTTTTTGTTCATAATAAAGTTCGCATTGTAATTCTCGCGTTTCCCTTTGGCAGTGGTGAATGTCGTCTATCTTTTCTTTGGTAGATGGTGAACCAAAAAATAGAGAGCGTCTTTTTATTTTACTGGGTAGAGTGTAACCCATGTAAGTAGAAGGTGGAACAATCAAGACCGGTTCATAAATCGGTGTAGGAGTAGGTAAATTTACTAATCCCGAACTAGGAGAAGTATATGAAAGTGAGGAGGATTCAAAGTTGTGTTGGGAAGACATTTTTGATTAAGAGAGTTGAAAATAGTTTTTCCTTTTGGTTTGATTTTCCAAAAAAAATAAAAGGAGAAGAGGTATTTATATGCAAGAAGATCATATAAATAGAAACATGATTAGTGGTTAGGTTGTTATGAGCCAGAGAAAAAAAGACAGTTGTAAAGAAGTTGAAAAGGTAAGGTGGAAAAAATAAAAAAAATGAAAATAGAATGTAAATCAAGTTTATTTGAAAATTAAAGTGTTGTCTAACGGTAGAGCACCCGATTTTCAAGTAAGAGATCCCGAGTTCAAGTCTAGGAAAATTTGAATTATTTATATATTTAAAAAAATTTATAAATCTTTTATTGATACAATTTCTAATTCTCTTCTTAATTTTATGAAGGTACTTTCATTTAAAGGTTTTGTAAATATATCAGCCAGTTGATTTTCATAGAATACAAATTCCAATCTGACTAAATCCTTTTCAATATTATCGTGAAGAAAATGATGACGCATGTCAATATATTTAGTTCGTGATTGATTGATAGGATTTTTGGATAAGTTTATAGCACTAGTATTATCATAGAAAATAGTTGATTTAGATATATTTATACCAAAATCTTGAAGTGTTTGTTGCATATAAATAACTTGAGCACAAGCTAATGCAGCAGAAATATATTCTGCCTTACTAGTTGAAAGTAAAACACAATTTTGTTTCTTGCTAAACCAAGAGACTAAGGATTGTCCAATGAAGTGAAAAGTCCAACTAGTACTTTTTCGATCCGTCCAACATCCTTCAAAGTCAGTGTCACTATATGAAACTTACTCGAAATGACATTCTTTCGGATAGAAACGTCCAAAATCTTTGGTTTTGCTTAGATAACAAAATATGCATTTTACTGTCCGCATATGTGATTTTTTAGGATTTGCTTGAAATCGAGCACTTAAACAAACACTCATCATTATGTCAGGTTACTTGCAGTTAGGTAAAGCAACGATCAGATTATACTTCGATATAATTTTTGGTCAACACTTTTTCCATCTTCATCTTTATCGAGATGAATCGTTGAACTCATTGGAGTTGGTCTAGCAGAAAGTATTTTCCATACTAAAGCATTTAATTAGATTATTACAATATTTTTATTGGTTAATAAAAATTCCATTTTCTAATTGTTTAATCTATCAACCAGGAAAATAAGATAATTCTCCCATATGTGACATTTCAAATTCTTTGGTCATTATTTTTGAGAATTCCTGACATAATTTTTCATTTGTAGAACCAAAAATAATATCATCTACATAAATTTGAATAATTAAAATATCCTTTTTCGTTCTTTTAATAAAAAGAGTTTGATCAACCTTCCCAATTTCAAAACTAGAATCTATTAGATAGCTTTTAAGATGATCATACCAAGCACAAGGTGCTTGTTTTAGACCATATAAGGTTTTCTTAAGTTTATAGACATGGTCTGGAAATTTTTGTGTGTGAATAAAGGAGGTTGTTCGACAAAAACATTTTCTTTTATGTAACCATTTAAAAAAGCACTTTTAACATCCATTTGATAAAATTTGAAATTATGAAAACTTGCAAAAGCCAGTAAGATACGTATTGCTTCATGTCATGGAACTGGAGAAAATGTTTCTTCCTAGTCAATTCCTTCTTCTTGATTATATTCTTGTGCAACTAATCTAGCTTTGTTCCAAGTTATATTACCTTGTTCATCCGCTTTATTTTTGAAAACCCATTTAGTACCAATGACTATGTGATCGCTTGGTCTAGGAACTAGTTCTCAAACTTCGTTTTGTTCGAATAGGTTTAGCTCTTCTTGCATAGCTATAATCCAATAGTTATCAGTAGAGGCTTCTTTTGCATTTTTAGGTTCAATTTTAGAAAGAAAAGCTACATGGCCCATTTGAGTAAGTTGATTTCTAGTTCTAACATGTGAATTAATTTCTCCTATGACATTTTCAACTGGGTGATCTCGTAAAATCCTAGGAGGAGATATTAATTAATTTTCATTATGAACAATGTTTTCATCTTCTTCAAAATTATTTTGGGTAACTGTATTTGTGACCGTATTATGTATATCTTCATCATCCTCAATTTTTTTATTAAATTTGAATTTTTCATCGAATGAAACATGAAGTGTTTGTTCGATTGTTTTTGTTCTTTTATTGAAAATTCGATAAGCTTAGCTTCATTCCGAATATAATACGAAGATGCCTTCAACGGATTTTGGATCGAATTTTCCAAGAAGATCTCTTGTATTTAAGACAAAACATTTTAAACCAAAAGTTTTAAAATAAGAAATGTTCGGTTTTCTTTGATGAAAAGTTCATATGGAGTGTTTTTTTTAAAGGTCGATGGAAACACGATTCAGAACATTGCAAGCAGTTGCTACAGTTTCTGCCTAGAAATGTTTTGGTAATGTGCTTCCATTTTAAAAAGTTCTTGCTCATTCTTGTAACGTTCTATTTTTCCTTTCTACACTTCATTATTTTGCGGTGTTCTATGAAAAGAAAAATTATGATAAATTCCTATTTTATTACAAAAATGTTCAAAAGTTTCATTTTCAAATTCACCTCCATGATTACTTGTAATATTTTTAATTTTTTGAGATTTTTAATTCTCTTTGCAAAAATCTTGAAATTTTCAAAAGTATCACTTCTATTTTTCAGGAAAATAGTCCAAGTATATTTTGGGAAATCATCTACTACAACAAACACATATTTACTTGGTTTATAAATTGAACTTGAGTTGGACCGAGGAGATCCAAATGTAATAGTTCTAGTGGTTGTACAGTAGAAATAGTTTTCTTTGATTTAAAGGATGTTTTTGATAATTTTCCTAATTGACAAGCATCACAAATATTGTTTACTTTAAAGTTCATTTTCGGTAAACATTTTACTAAATTATTTTTAGATAATTTATTTATAGCTTTGAAATTGGTATTAAAAAATCTTTTATGCCATAACCAAGGATTATTTTCTTTTGCAATTAAACACATATTTGTATTGTAATTTACATTCATATTTAAAACATAATATTTTTATCTCTAAAACCTTCAAAAATAAGATTTTTATTTTGATCAAAAATGCTACACTTATTTTCAGAAAAAGAAATATTGAATCCTTTGTCAGACAATTGGCTGATACTAAGTAAATTATGTTTCAAATTTTAACTAATAAAACATCTGTAATAAGAGGTAAATTAAATATAACGTTATTGCACACATCGCCATTGCCGATGACATATCCTTTGGAATTATCTCCAAATGTGATAGAACCTTCGCCTGAGTAGTTAATGTTTGTAAGCATCCCTTTGTTTCCTGTCATGTGTTTTGAGCAACCACTGTTTAGTCTCCATTTTCTTCTCTTTTTAGGCGGTACCTCCTCTTTTGTGGCCATAAAACGTACGTTGGCTTGTTCTGTATCACTATCCGAGTCACTATTTGATGATGAAGACGATTCTGAATCATCCCAAGTGACAGAGAAAGCTTTCTTCTTGAATTTATCTTTCTTGTGCTTATTTTTGTCTTTCTTATTTTCGGGGTAGTCTTTCTTAATATGGCCTTTCTTGTGACAGTCATAACATTCTAGAGCAGATGATGATGGTTTGTTGGTGTTATTACTATTGCTGTAGTTGTTCTTGTTATTTCTTAATTTGTTGCTCTTTCTAAATTTCAAAAACCTTTTGAAATTCTTAGCAATGAATGCCATATCTTCTTCGTCTGAATCTGGTTCTTCTTTTCCTGCCTGGAATGCTATATTCTTCTTATCTTGAGCCTATACTCGTTTTTCCAGGAGATTAACTTCAAAAGACATTAGATTTCCTATCAACTCCTCCGGTTTTATGGTCGAAATGTCATTTGCTTCTTCGATTGTTAAGGCTTTTCGTTCCCACTCACCCGTTAGTGAGTTGAGAATATTTGGAACAATATCAAAATCTGTATAAGTTTCTCCATATGCGATCAAATAATAATACATGTCTTGAAATCTAGAGTACATTTTATTTATGGTCTCACCTTGCTTTATTTTAAAATTCTGAAACTGATTTTTAATCATAGAAATTTTACTTTGCTTGACTTTGTTAGTATCCTCATGTGTAATTTTAAGTGTACGCCAAATTCCATGAGCAGTTTTACACATGCTTATTCTATTAAAATCATTTTTGTCTAATGCACAATAATACATATTCATAGCTTTAGTATTTGCAGTAGCATCTAATTTTTGTGTGTTAGACCATGCTGAATATTCAATAGTAGGAATAGTATATTGAGATTGCATAATGTTCTAGGTTTCATAACTACTTGCTTGTATATAGATTCTTATTCTAGTAGCCTAATAGCTCATTCTATTGAATAGAGGTGGTCATGCAGTAGTTTAACCTTCTAGAAAGGTAGTGTTAGTTACAGTGCTGGTGTTGTTTACCATATTAAAAATATCAGATAACTATGTTACGGTTATATGATAAACTTGCTCTGGTACCAAAAGAAAGTTACTGTGCTATAGGATCGTGTAATATGGATAAACTATTCGTGCAAAATATAAAATAAGTAAGTAAATAATTAAAGCAGTAAAATAAGTGACACTAGAGATTTTTATACCGCTTCAAACTCCCGTTCTACGTCCAGTCCCAGACTCCTTCTGGTATTAAACTAGAAACCCTCACTTAAACCGGAGGAATAGGTTTACACCGCCTGAGCAACCGAATAAGACTTCTACCGCCTAAGCAACCGAATAGGACTTATACCGCCTGAGCGACCGAACATGACTTCTTTACAAATAACAAAAGTATCTGACTATAGTATGCTCTTTAAATACCATTGATAATTCAATGAAGTACAATCTTCCTATAATCTTCTCCTTTATGACATATAGTGTAATGTGTTTGAAGAATGTGGAAAATAGAGTGATCAATGATTAGAGATTGTATGTAGTTAGAGTGCAAATTTAAAATAGAGAATAAGAGATAAGAATTCAAGAATATTAAAATCAATTATTGTAATTTTTGGTTGAATTTTGAAATCTATTTATAGGGAATAAATAGTTGCAATTATTCACGAAGGATAATATTGAAAAGAAAATGGTGCAACTGTTGATTTGAAGAAGTTTCTCTTAATGAAGAGAAGTTTCTTTTCATAAAATAGCTGTTGAAAATATTCAGCCGGCTGAAATAATAATTCAGCCTTGTAAATTTGTTAAAATCGAAAGCAACAAAGAAATAGGCAAATTTTCGCCTAAAACAACTGGCTGAATTAACTCATTCAGCTGGCTGAATAATGCGAAGCAATAAAATTGTTTCAGCAAATAAACGGCTGAATGAGTCCATTCAACCAGATGTTTTCAGCCTTTTGTGCATGTTTGAGCATGTGTGTGTATGTTTATACATATATGTACCACTCAGGAGAGATTTTAACATATTTCTAAATAGTATACAGACTCTAAACTAAAGACTATCAACTTTAAAATATTCTGAATATGAATTTGCAATGAATCTCCTACAAAAATGATTAGTACACACAAAAATTGATTTATATTGTTGTTAGAATCAAAACGATGAAATCGAGATTCCAAAAGTTCCTTACTAGTAGTCAAGTGTTAGGCCAGTCGTGTGTGGTAGGGGTACAAGATGTTCTTGTTAGACCCCGGTGCATTCTATATAGAGGTGCACCATCAGAAGGTAGTTTCTTACCTTGTCATAGTATGAAATCCATTCTCCAATAAGTGTGGTATGGTTTAAGATGTGCCCAACTATGCTGAAACGTGAGATGTAAACATTTCAGCTATTTTGTATTTATATTCTATAGACACTACTATAATATCAGATGAGTTGATATAAAATTGTTTTGGTTATCGTAAGGTAAACACCCATCATGTTTATGTGTGACATGGTTTTATGAGATAGCTCTGTTTTTAGAAGAATTTTGACAATAGTAATAATTCAAAATTGAGTGTGTTTTATCAAGATGGTTTTCTAGACTGACTTGGGTGTTATTTTATTATAATGCTCGGACCAGACCGAGTATTACAGATTCAGGTTAGGATGCTATGGAGCTCAGGAGATGAGCTGGAGGATTCTCAGGCATATTTTACATACTTGATTATTTCCACGGTGTGGGTCATGCCATATATTCAGTATTTATGAGGACAAATTATTATAACTATCCAGATTGATTGTTGACTGTTGTACTCTGATGATTGTATGTATATTACAGTTACAGTTTCTTGTATAAAGATCTATTATTATATATTATATTTTGTTTTACTGTGATTGTGAGATTCTATGTGTTGTTTCTATTTTCTTCTATCCCTTTTCTTCTTCACCCTTAGTTATTCGCCCTTTTGTACAACTTATGTTGGACAAGTGTAATTTATTATCAACTCAAACGATACGGAACGGCGGGTCGCTACATATACTGACAGTTATTGGATAACTATAGAACGACTTACTCAATATTTTTCTGTTACTTAATATAACTAAGGTCTAATAGACAATATCGACATGACTGATTTACATAATTCTCTCAGCTTGAGAATATTATTTCAGTATGAAAGCTTCTCTTTGATTATTGTTAAATCATAGCATAGCGTCCATCGAACGGCTATAGTTGGGTCGAGTAGAAGTATTGATAGTGAAGCACTATTCAAGAGAGGATTTGTCTCCTCTATTATATGGGGTTTGTACTACGATCAACTCCAGTCAACTCAAAGGCAAAATCTCTGGCCAGAGTAGTATTGTTAATAATTATTGTTATGATTGAACCAAGGACATTGTGTTTGGACTATTGAGTTGAATATGGACGATATTGGAACCATTACTACATTCCATTAGTCCAAGGTGATATAGTTTTGACGAAGAGAATTGGAGTAAATAAAAGTCACAACCGGGGAATGCTTTATAAGGTAAAATTGGATTTTACTAAAACCAAGTAGATAAATTTGGTGAAAATCTCACACCACTTGCTAAGTGACATGTGAATGTTAATATTTGAATATTTTTATATAATTTGTTGACTAAATTTACATCTGACAAGTCACAAAATGGAAAGGATGAATTCGTTCCTAACCAAAATATTTAACTAGTTTATAATTATTATAAATTAAATAAAATAACTAATATTTATTGAATATTTATAGAACTTTGATTATGATCTGAGGAATAAATATTATTAAATATATTTACAATAGTTATTAATATATCAATCACATCGATAAGTAATTAAATTGAATTTAATTAAATAATAATTCTTTAGGCTTTAATGGGATCTTAGCCCATGATGATGGGAGAGTATTTTGGCTGAAATAAGGAATAAAGAGGGTGGCCAAAATAGGTTAGGGATGTGGGATTATGGATGGCTCAAAATAAGAGAGAACTAGTATGAGATGAAATCCAATATTCTCCATCTTTTATCCACTATTTAAATACCTCTACCCTTAATTGCGAATAATTTTTTGCTGTCAATCCATCTTGCTATTGCTGGTTGACCTCATCCCTTAGGTGCCCTCATCAAATCAAGCTCAAATCAATCCAAAGTTGGTTACTATCTCATAGTTAAAGGTCAACGATTCAAGGATTAGCAGTCCATGGAATAGAAAAAATTTCAAAGGAGCGAGAGTTCCTCATTACTATGTGTGCTTTAAGGCATCGATTTTAGGTATGTTTTTATGGATTCATAGTTTATAATTTATGAATAATATTTTATTGTGTGTGTGTGTATTATTAGTTAAGTGACGATTCTTATATATATTAATGTTGGCACAAGCTAGATTGGTTATATGTATGTATTTATATAAAAAACAACACATATATAATTCAAATATGTACAACCAAGTATTTTATATATAATAAGTGTAAATACATTAACTCACACACACACACATATCATTTAATTATACATACAAGGTTTGTACTCCTCGTTTGTTCGATGTTGTTGAGATTGATGGTGTGATGGTTCAACCTATCGAAGTATTGTAAGAAGGTGTCGCCCGTTGGTCATACTTTTTAGTTGGATTCTTTTTAAATTCTCTCCCACCATAACATCTTGTTAAAGAGTGTTGTTTCAAGCTTGGAATCTCAAAATGGGTCTACGAGTGCATTTTGATAACTCGTGTTCTTTTTCAAATTCTCGAGAGTTGAGGAAAGACCATGTGTTGTCGAGTCCGATCCGATTATCACTTCGGGGAAGCCTTTCATTATTACTACTTGAAGTCCTTCGGTTGAAAAGGCAAAGAAACAGGTATTATCTATCCCTGTTTAGGCTCATTTCACTCTTGGTCTTGACTAGTTAGCCAATTTTGTTGGCAGTGTACTGATGCAAAATCAATCGTTCGAAAAAGATTGGTGTATGTTAAGGCGTCAATTGAAATCACTCCTGATAAGCTATTAACTTTAAAACTTAAAGTTAGGATCTCTGAGGGTCATGATGCTGAGATGGAAATTTGCTACAGTTGGAACCGGATATTTACATGACTTGCCAGTCATTTGGTCATACTATTGGGACTTGTGGGTTTGGTGTTTTTGATCATTTGCATCCCATTCCTACTAAGATACCTTTTCCTCGTCCATCTGCTATAAAGTGGGTCCCTAAGCCTCGGTCCACTATTGATGATTTATTCACTGGTGTCCCTATTGTAGATCCTGCTTCCTTTATTGATTCGGATGCAATTTCAATGCATTCAACAGCTCCAGCTACTACCCAACCTTGTAAGCGTCCTATTTGTTAGCAATATGGCGAGCATTCTAAGGTTCATTAAGATTCAGAAATAAGATATAGATGGAAAAGTGACAATTTCCATATGTGTTTCAATGGAGAGGATGAGGAGCGTACTTTGATTTATCATTCTGAAGGGGAAGGTTTGACCTTATCTACTGCTGGAGAAGATGGTGAACATAGTAAGATTGTTCTAGAGGATGACACTTGGGATAGGATGTATTATTACTCTTGTGATTATGTGCATTTTGTGCCGATCTATATTTTCTCGGTATTTGAATGCCATAAGGCATGTTTCTACTATTGATAGCTGTAGTAATGGCGGGAATTAGCTCTCCATAATATGTTAGTAATTTAGATGCTTCTGTCTAACTCCTACATTTTCTTTCTCCTTTAGTTGTTCTGGTCCATATGCTGAACAACCGTTATAAATGTTCATCAATAAAAGTGGAAGGTCTACTTTAAAGTTGGATAGCATTGCTAAATTTTTTTAAAAAAATATATAATATCACTCCAAGGTTATAATTTTGATCGAAAATATCTGCAAAAAAATTTCAAACTCCAAACTATCATATATGATTTTTTGGAAATATAAAATTTAAATAAAATATTTTGAAAATATTTTTATTCACATATTATCTACTTTTAATGTAAAAAAGTTTATAATTTTTTTTACGATTTGTACATACGATCTGAAATTATCAAAAACAAGTATTATATTAATTATTATACACATAGGTACACACGTATATAAATTACAAACGTGTTTACGAATTTATGTTTAAAAAATATATTATTTTATTGTTATATATGTGTGTGTGTGTTTAGTTCATAATTTGTATAAAATAAGTTATATATATTATGTGTATGTATAATATTTTAATATTTATTATAATAACATATATATGTATATATTATTATGATATATATATAAATTCTATGTACATATATACACACATGCAGACATACACACACACACATATATATATAATTAAATTATTTCATTCACATAAAATTATTTAAACAACATTAATTCATGCATATATATGCGTGTGAGTGTGTGTATGTATATAATAAATTTTTTAAATCATACCTATATTTGGACAACATACTATACATATCGGATGAGCTAACGTATCCGTTGCGATGTAAATTCCAACATCTATACATAAGCATGTTATAGCTTCCACACTCTATCATGTTACACATGCATATGCAGACATCATTGTATATGATAAATATGCGTATATTTATTATTAAAATGTAAAAATTTTATTTAAATAAAATTTGGAAATGGTCTAAATAAATTAGACTTCATAAGCCCGATATAGATTCAATATGGGAAATTTCTTCGAAATTCATCCATAAATTCCGCTTTAGGCTGGCTCAATTCCAATTGATCAATCCTGTATTAATATGTTTACCTAATTTGGTTCATAAGCTTATTGTGACGTCCCATATTTTACCTAACGGATGATCGTAAAATATTATTCTTAAATTCATATTGGGCCACATAACTCTATAACATTGGATGTTGTGGGGTATTTACATTTTTGGCTCATAGTAATTTTATCGAACGAATTTGACATTGGTTTATTTTCCAGCATTTTTGGCATTACACGTATTACATCAACATACGCATACCGATGCACAAGAGAATTTGGCGAACGGAAAACGTTTCAAGGTCAAAAGGAAATTGTACAAGCTGCGCAATCTATAATTTTCAATATCGAACGTACCTGCAACTCATACGGCTTAAAATTTTAAAAATTAGCATCCCCAGACATAGTCTCAAATTTTGGCGAAACATGTACCATTGGAAAGGAAAAAATGAAACAATTCATGCCCTTAGAGAATCATCGCAATCGGATATTCCTAGAACTGTACAAGCACTAATCATGCGTTGAAATTTAAAATTTTTAGGAAAAACATATATGCACTAACCCTAAATCTTCCCATCCCCGATAAATAGTATTCTCCCGCTACTTATCTTCTCCTTCATGTTATTTATCTCCTCCTCCATCAGACCCATAAACCACTTCTTCTCCTTCTCTTTCTTTATCAAACCATAACCGCTTTTGATAAAATAAAATAGAGATTCTCATGTATTTTCGAGGGCTACACTCCGTGGCCACGGATCGGCTCGACTCGACTGTGGTGGTCAAAAATTGCAGATTCATCAAGTAGGTTGTTTTTGGAGGAGGTCCAAATTGAAAAATGATTATATAGGTTTGTTCGTATTGGTGAGGGTATGACGATAACGTAGATGGCCTGAGCCATAAGTGAACGTGATAGTCGGAGGAAGCTTGGGAAGTTTGCAACTTAAATGAATTTGGATGCGTTATTTCATGGACATGGTCCGAGGTTACATCATCGCGAGATGCGGAGGAGGCCGGAGCAGTGTAGGTATTGGTGTGCTTGTAACGACCTGCATTTTCGACCATCAGAAGTCGGCACCAAATACATCCACGGTATTCCAATGAGGAACATCCAATCACTGGAAAGACATATTGTTAGAGTGAAATTGAAAGGAAAAAGAACAGGAGAAATATAATCTTACAACGGAATGATAATATATAATACAACAAAGACAATAAATTATCACTTTAAGAACAAGGTAAATCAAAGTTAAAAACTAACCTCATTAGATTGGACAATTATAACTTCCAGACCTTATAATTGCTGATGGGTGTTTATAATAATAACACAGTGGAAAATAAAAATACTACTATAAGTGAACATTCAGTTCTACTCCATGAACTTCATGTCCCACCAACGATAACTTGGAAAAATACCCGGTCTAATCCGAGCACTATAATAAAATAACACCCGGATCAGTCTGGAAAAGCGTGATAAAACTCAAGAAATATGGTGAACATATAATAATTTATGTGATCACGCCATAAAACATGGAACGAGTTTTTCCTCACAAGAACAACTTCCATACATGAAAGAATGGAAATAAATTAGAACAACACCCAATTGATAGAATGGGCATAAACAATATCAAAATCCAAACTTAAAATATGGACACAAATAAATAAAGTGTGTAAGACACTTCCAGATATAATTTAAAAAGTATTATTTCAGAGGTTTGAATCAAAATACAAGGAAAGGGAAATTTTCCAACAATTACTAGGAGGATGTA
Organism: Allium cepa; assembly: GCA_030765085.1. Classification (NCBI taxonomy): domain Eukaryota; kingdom Viridiplantae; phylum Streptophyta; class Magnoliopsida; order Asparagales; family Amaryllidaceae; genus Allium; species Allium cepa. Next base: position 40,007,092 of record CM060931.1, read on the forward strand.
TCCCCATACCGAAAGTATACCTCTATAATACATACTTGAGAACTACATAGTCTCTCAAATACGTCCAAACCGGACCCTGCTATCCTTACTGAGAATCCGAGTATTTCACATCTTACCGCGTATATAACCGAAACCAATCTAGGATAGATGTGAAAATACCCTAATGGAAGCAACCCTACATAGCTTGGCTTCCACTCACACTTTGGGTTTAGTCATTTCCGACAAAGGATATTAATGCTCAGATGAGGAACAAATCATCTTAGATTAACGAATCTTGAAGAAGAAAATGGAATCGATAATCAATAAACCAACTATCGGGAATAATCAAAATGATCATATATTAAAATTAAATATCATATCCTTACCAATACTTGTCGATTTCAAACTTGTACTCTCCCTCAGTTAAAAATGAATCCAGGCAAGTAAAGGTAGTGTTACCTCTAAGCTTTGCCTTGGTGACATTTTTAGCCTTCGAGATAGAAACAAGTTCCATACCTTGATGTTTAGTGCTAAGAGTATAAATAAATCCTTTCTATATAAGCGATATCGTTTAAGGAAAATAAATCTCTTATCCTTTCCACAACCGTATCAAACTTTTAAACTTCTAAAAGATGAACTTGTGCTTGGATTTCACATCACAAATATTAACTTTAAACAGTATTATTAAAAAGGATCAATTAACTTTAAATATGATTAATTACTTCAAACAAAATTATTTAACATGATTAATTAACTTTAATCATCATTATTGAAATGATTAACTAACTTCGAAACATCATTATTAAAATGATTTGTTAACTTTAAAATGGTATTATTAAAATGACTAATTAAACTTAAACATCATTATTTAAAATGGTTGATTAATTTTAAACACAACAATTATAATATTAATTAACTTTAAGACATCGTTATTAAAATGATTAACTAACATATAACATCATTATTTAAAATGATTAATTAACCTTAAACATCATTATGAAAATGATTAATCAACCTTAAACGTAATTATCTTAAATGATTAGTTAATTTTAAACATAATTATTCAAATGGTTAATTAATTTTAAACATCATTATTAAAATGATTAATTGACCTCATTTTTTTTTGTAAAAACCTAAGCATGAGATTAACAAAATGATTTTCCAAAAGAGATGATATTTTCAAAGTGTCATATAGCGATACTCGCTATACAGAAACTTCGATAAACATTTTATATGTCATATAGATTCATCCAAACACCTCATAAACATAAGCATATACATATATGTACAAGCAAATAACATCCATGCAATATCGGGAGAGCAGAACTTGTAACTAGTTACTTAAACATTTTCAACTAAATCTCAAGTCATTAACTAATTATCTAAGATGCCATCCACTTCAAGCAAGAACCAAATCAAGCAATTATTAATTTCCATCACATATAAACACAAGCAACTAACATTAATTATTATCAAAAAAATAAAATTAAAATCTTTCTTTTTAAATGTGAGATTTACTCATTGTAAGTAACACGAACTTCACCCAAACTTGTAAATGACACACGGATGGGGATTCCTTCTACAAAAACTTGCTTTCAAGACCCAAAATAAGGTCAATATAGTTAGGCAAAGGTGATGGGGTGCTTGGCCAAGGGTGAAAATGAGTCCCCGGGTCTTGTTTTGGTTGGATAAGTGATGATAGATAAGAGTAGAAGTGGTTTAAGAGCTATTTTAAGTGTTTTAAAAGAAAATGAATAATTTTTAATTTAAGAAATTTGGAGAAGCCATGGATGAAGGAATTATTTAACGAAGACCCAGGGACTCATTTTCACCTCCACCACCCCATTCCACACATAAGCCAAGATTCCCACTCCACCATCACTTCTTCTATTTCCATGATTGATGTTTCCTAAATTTATACATTCCACTTTTTAAAATTTAAAAGATACGTCAAAATTTACTAAATTTACCTAATTATATTTTTAAACCAAATTATAATCAAATTACCTCATTAACAAATGAATATGTTATTATATAAATGTGTACAAATGTACGCTAGTGTACACATCACATTCCGACAACTTTTGGCCGACGAAAAGTCGAAAATCCGAAAAACGACTTTTGGTTGCATTTTTGATTTTTCTCCCAACTAATTATTCTAGTAAACCAAATTTTAAAACAACTTTACCATCATTATTTTTTATTAAAAAAGGTCTATTTGAGTTATAAAATCTGTTTAATTAATATTTAGTTCTTCAATTAAACATTTAAATAATACACATATCTCAATGTATGTTATTTATATTTTAAACGCCAATTATTTAAATATTTAAATTTAATTAAATATTTAAAATTAATTAAATATTTAATTACAAAATCCAATTGCAGTAATCAACAGTTCAAACCATAGATGGAGAATGAATTTTTATCATTTCGACTCAATTGTAATCGGCGTATTTTAATTTATTTTATTTGATTTTTCCTTTATTTTTAATTTGGAAATTATTTAAATTCATGTTTGACGTTGTATCGTCAAATTGAACACTTTTTTGATTTTAGTAAATGCAATAACCAGTTTATATTATTATTATTTTGAGATTCCCTCGCTGTTATGTGCGCATCTGTATTTTTGTTTTGTTGTTTCAAAGTCTGTACGCGATCAGAAATCTATGCGGCAAAATGCCAAAATAATTTGCTATATGTATAAATCAACACTTAAAATTTTAGTACAAACACATACATTTCTATGCTCATTCTCTTTCCTTTGTCACCTCCCATACCTCTCTGTTTATCACCTATAAAACAAGAAAAAAAATACATATCTTCCCTCTTTATTTAATATTAAAAACAAATGAAATAATTCCAAGAAAATATAAACATGGATTTTGGAATTTAAGGAGCCAATTTCTTCAACTTGCATAAGAATTTTAGGGTCCGACCTTTGTTTGTGTTGATAGACAGTGAATGTGGAGATGGCAATATAGTAAGGGTTTGATTCTTTTTCATATAGAAGTGGAGTTAGGCCAAAATGATGTTGGATTTGGGTTAATGAGTGCAAGGGGTTTCAGTGGTGAGATTTTGGGAAAGTGTGGTTCACTAATGATAGTCGCGGAGTTTGCACATCATGATGTCACATTTCAGTTAGGCAATATGGTCAGGAAGTTATGGTGATAGCCGCCTGGAGTTCGGGAAAGGGAACGCAATGGAGGCGGCATCGTATCATTTAGTGGACAATGGTGGGAGTTGGGGGAAGGAGAAGCGGTCGGTAAGGGTGGAGTGAGAAACTGGAGTAGGAGTTTTCATTATTTTGGAAGAAGGGAAGTCAGATGGGCTGTGATAGTGGAGTAGGCCAGGCTGAAATCTATAAGGGTAATTTTTTTAAATGTAATTAAACTAATTAATCATTTTCAATGTATTTGATTGCTTATAAAATTCATAACTCGTTCGTTCTAGGTTCAAATCCAACGCGGTCAATCGCGTTAGGTTCGTATGAACAAAATCTACATTATGGAGCTGTATTGGAGAGATTTTGAGCCTCCAGATTTTTTTAGAAAAATTTGAACGCTGTTCGAATTCAGTCGGAACCAGAACGGGGAAGTGACAGCAAAAATCAAAGTGAGTAAAACTCGCTCTCTCTGGCCACTTATATTTTTTTATAAGTGGATCTAATTTTATTTACGTTGTTTGCTGCCTATGATTGCTTATTTGGTTGTTTACTATTATCATTAGTAGTTGGATTTAAATTCCCACCTATTGGAGCGAATGAGACACTATGCACCCCGCATAGAGGATAACCCTTTTTATTTGCGATATCCCGCCTCGGAGTGGTGAATATATTTTTGTGATTTTATAACATATGTGGTTGTAGGAAGCCAGATTGAAGGGATCCAAATGGGTTCCTCAAAATGTTTATTTTTAATTTCATATATGGTGGTATATGACATGTGAGAATAATCTATTACAGATTATGTTATGATTTGATTTATTGGATGCTATAGTAGCACTGGCCTTGATTTTGGTATTATAAATACCATAAATAATATTTTTGAATTTAAAAATGAAATTCAAAGGCGATTTTGGAAATGAAAATATTTATATTAATTTTGGAATTATTTAAAATGGAATTGAACTGGATAAAATAAATGATTGGATTTAGGATATGTATTTAGCTATTTCATAAAATGGTTTCAAATAGAGAATTTTAAATTGAGGATTTTAAACAATGGATTTTAAATAAGATTCTTAAAATACGAAATGGAAGTCGAAATCGAGATTTGAATGGTTTAGGAATATAGTTTGGGCTATTTAAGAAATAAATTTACAAATGGAATTTTAATTAGAAATCGATTTATAAATAGATTTTTGTAACATAAACTTGTATAAACTGGGAATGAGTTTATAGAATTTATAAACGATATATATCAATAAGTGGAATGATTTTTATTTGATAAATTGGAAATATGAATTTGAAGTGTGAATTTAAAATGAGATATGGAAACTGGCTTAGAAAGAAATAGTAAATCCTATTTTGGAATTTGGGAATAGTTATGAAATTGGTCTTGTAGATCGATTTGTGATAAATCGAGAGAGATTTATACGTTAAAAATGGGCATGTTGAATTTTAAAAATGGTTTTCACAAGAAGTTAGGATTTATTTTTAGAAAAGGATTTTTATTGTTAAACTATGTAGTTTTGAAAAACTATTAATTAGTTTAAATATTTCAGAAAGTTAGTTATTTAAATATTTAAATTTGTTGAGGTGAATTCTAAGTTTATTAATAAGTTTTATAAATCGATTAGAAATTTTATAAATGAATTGGAATTAGTTATTGACGTTTATTTTAAAAGTGATTTGATATTTTAAATAACTAGTTAACCATGTTTTGAATTTTATTATTACAATATTGTAACGACCCACCTTTTTGGATGGTTTAAATCGATAGTAAACCATACATGTCAGAATCAAACCATTCAAAATGGAAGACTATTATGAGTAAATAATAAAAAAGGAGAAAGAAAGAAAGCAAAACATAGAACCTCACATCGGAATGACAAAATATAATAATCAAATAATAGTTCATGAAGCTGTTTTACAAATAACATTTGATTACTCTTTTACGATACAGAATCAGAGTTACATACAACAGAAATAAATAAAAATGCAGCGGAACAACATGATGTAGTGGAATAAATGTAAATAATAATAATATACAAATATCCATTTTTGTCCTTGTGACGATACAAATTTTGCCCGCTCGAAAATCGACATCCATACTTCATATCGTATTCGAATGCCATAGATTCGACCGTTCAAATCCGATTCGCTGGAGCTTATAACAACATTAAGTAAGAAACACAGCGGAATAAAAGAATAATACATTGATATACAGCTTTGATACAATATCTGATACAATAGAGTAATACAATGATATCAATATACATCAGAGATATGATACAATAAATAGCAGCGGAAAAGAAAATAGATGACATCTAGCAGCGGAACGATATAACTCTAAGATAGTCTTCAAAAGAGAACTCCGAGAACTGCAACTCCATTTCCAAGAATCAATCCAGCAATAGCTCGAACTCCCAATAACAATGCACAAAGATAAGCAAGTATAGTCCATATCCAAAGATTGAACTAGCTCCAGATAATCTACTAAACCCGACTATCTGAAAAACCCAACTCTAGACTGCTCGTGTAGAAAATAATGAGCACCAAGGGTTTAGGAAAGAACAATAAACTCCGGATCAGTCGTGGGACTGGTGTGAGTAACAAAACAGTTTGTCTTTTAAAACATTCAACAAAAGATTTTCAAAGTCAATTCGCAATGCTTTTTAAAAATGAGACTACCATAAGGCCTCCCGCACACACACACAATGCAAACGTAGAATCGGAGGAGATTTCTCCTTATGATAGTCAAAGATGCTTGATACGCATTAAAAGAACATTTGATATTATTACTAGTGCATAGTGTAGGAAAAAATCATTTCAAAAGTAAAGATATAAATCTTAGCCAGCATAGACATTTCGCACTTATGCCTACTATAGCTACCATGTTCAATAGCAGGTTACCGCCACATTCCATGGCAGGTTATTTAACTAAAACCGTACAAGATCGTATTGTTTCTTTGGATTTCCAACGAATGGTCAGGCCAAGGAACTTCCCATTGCCACATGAGAATGCCTCTGGAAGGACGTCCCCGAGAACCAAACCGGATCTCTGCCAACACAAGGCCGGGTTACCCCTAACTGGGTAACTACTGACACGAGTATGCCATCCCCCGGTCCCTTGGGACCTTTATCCGAGAGCTCTCTAATCAACATCACACCATAATAAATAAAGTGTTCAACATTAGTAAGTATCTGGGCTCCATACCATGATACCACCCTTTTCCAGAAGGAAATGCACACACCCTAAAGGGAGCTACCCCTAATAACCTTGCCGCATCTTTCCTGTTTTGACCATTCCGGGGTGTGAGGCTCGACGAAGTCTCGTCCACAAAGCCACGCTTTATACAAAAGCTGTGCTTTGGGTCAACAAATGATCATAGAAATGATCACAAAGATAAACGATCAAACAAATGATCATATCACAAATGATCAACACAATGATCATTTCACAGCAACACTCAGCATGTCACATTACCAAATTGGGAATATATTGCTGATAACCTTCAACTACATAACCTCTGAGCTCGTACGTCTCAGAGAAGGGTGTTAAGCTAAGAGAATAAATTCTCCGCCACCAACAGAAATATATTTGAAAGAAATCAGCTTTATATCTCAAATTGTAATGTCAGACATAACAATCCATACAAGTCTGTTCTGGGTTCGAACAGAACCAAAGGCACTTACAAAGAAGTCCTTGCAATCCGGATATTCACAATCCCGATCGGATTTCCCATCACTTAGGGAGTCTCTATACCGGCGCGACTCGGTGCAGAAACAATCGATAGGTCATCCTATCGCTCTCGCAAATACCCGGTCTTCATCACCGGTCTCCAAATGCTATCCATAACGTCAAATCACATATTCAGAAAGGGTTATACGACACAAAGGTCCTTTCCCGGCTAAACCGAATAGTGAGCATGATATTTCAAAAACAAATGGATAATGGGATTTCAATTAAGTCACAACTTATTACCCAAAACTTTTCTTCAAATGGCTTAACAAATTACCATTTTCAATCTTTAAACAAAAAGATTCATTTTCACAACCTTTAACGGTTTAAACAATTTTCACATTTTAATCTTTTAAACAAAAGATTCATTCACAGATTTTCCAAATCAATTTTCATTTCAATTTGATTAACTCGTTAAATCTTTAAATCAAAGATTTAACTTATAGCCTTCAAAACAATTTCATTTCAATTTGATTTAAACAAATCATCAATTTAAATCTGTTAAAAATAAACAGATTTAATTCATAGCTTTCAAAAAGAATTCATTCATAACTTAGGAAAATCATTTCTCTATTCAATCTGGAAATTCCCCTAATTAACTGGAATCTCAGTTCTTATCTAAAAGTGTTTATCATTTGAAAACAACAGTTTTCATTTTGGAAATCTGATTCATTTATACGAGTTGAAATCCTTGGGTTAAATTCAAATTCCCAAAACCACACCTTTAAAATGGTTTAAATTCATACAAACATGTTTATAATATCTTTAACCATAATTTCCAATCATCGAATTCAATTCCAAATATCGAATTCAAATTCAAATTGAATTATTTAAATTGGAGATTTTACCGAGTTATTCAAAATAGCTTTTATTTGTGAAAACCTTTTTCAAAAGCTTTACCGTTTAACCCAAATCCATTTTCAAAATCAATTTGAAATGAAAACTTTAATTTCAAAAACATTAAATTTAAATCATCTGTGACTTTACCGATTTCCTCGTGAAATCCATATTTGTGTGTGTATGGTGTAGTCCAGGGGTTATACACAGTAGTGCAACATCATACAATTATCACAGATCAGAAAATAGGAATATAATTGATAAGCGATATAAACTATAACGCTTATCTGTTATATACAGATCACAAATATATATGCCACGGCTAGTAAATTACATCACAGATAATTTATCACAGATCACAACATAAATCAGGATATATACAAAGCATCATAAATCAGGGATATCAACAATCAAGTCATCCAATAGAATCCAAATATTCGTAAGTAAGATCAGTTAATTATCTGATTAATTTAAATCAAATTAATTTCTTATAAATTATAAATCCTGGTTAATCAACATTGATAATTTACAAATCATTTTGATTAATTATTCTTTAATCTTTTACTAATTATCCATTAATAATAAATTAATTAACCTTTAATTATCAACCTTTAATTATTAAACAATTAATCTTTAATTATCTAATTCACCATTTAATTAATTATCTTTAATTAATTACTCTAATTAATTTTTCCTTGATTAATTATCATTCCTTAATCAACTTCATTAAATTAAATTTAACCTTTAATTAATTAATCTCAAATTAATTACCATTTTGAATTAATCACATTATGCTTTGTATTAAATATTGATTAATCACTTGATTAAATCAATTTTTATCATTTATTAATATTTAATTAAATAATTATCCTTTAATTATTCATCATTAATAAATTAGCTCTTAACAAATTAATTAATTTTTAACCAGTACTTAATTAACCTTTAATTATTAAAGAATCTTTTAATTTATCACATTAATTTATTCAATTACATAAATTAAATCTTTAATAAATTAACCCTTTTAATTAAATCTTTAATTAAAACTTAATTTAATTGAAATAATTTAATTTTAAACCTTAAACCGATCCCATACTTAAATAAAACAATTATTTAAAAGAATTTAAAATTGTTTAAAACTTGAATTTTGTTTTAAAATTTTGAAAACTGTATTTATACTACCCGGGCCCTGCTTCGAGCCAAACCTCGTTCTACCCGAAGACGACTTCGAGTCTTTCCCCAAACTTACCCGAGCCTTATAAATTTCAAATTTTTGTTTAAGTGTTAAAAATTGACCCGGTATCATGCCAAAATAACTCGAGTTCAACTTCGAGTTCGAGCTTCATTTTCTCGTGTACGACTTCGAGTCGCGTTGCTTCTTCCCCAAAACCAGAACTAACCCAAACACTGACACTCGTGACATATCGTGCACGTGCACATGAGTTCGCCGGCGTCTTGATCACCATCGCCGCCGTCTACAGGTCATTGATGACCTACTCAAACAACCTAACCACCTAAATCCTCAAATCAACCTGGGAAACGAAATCGAACAATTTCGAGCACCAGAAACCCATCTCAATAACCCAAATTGCCTCGCGCCGCCACGTCACGACGCCAGAAACTTCGCAACTCCACTGGAACCTCCGCCGTAATCGCCTGCTTCGTTTCCCATAGTCTGGTGGAACTCGATCCACCAGAGACATCGCCGTGATCTCATTTCCAGACTCGACTAAAACAGTTCGAAAACCCTAAAGTTGGTTCGACCCAACATCTCCTTCAATAGAAAAATCGTTTAACAATTTTCCTGACTTCATCGATTACTAGGCTTGCTTCATACAAAATCCCAACATCAATTTATCTTTTGATCGCTGGAAATTTGATAAAGTCCATTTTTTAGTTATCTACAAACTGCTGTTGATAAACTCAATGAAAAATCAAAATTTTTGTTTTAAAAATCATGTTTTCGAACAACAATTCACGATTTATACCTGAATCAATGATTCATCATATTCAAAATTATCATAAGTTTGAGTTCTCCTTTAAAAATCAAATTTTTAAATACTGTATGTCACCATAAAGCTTTAAACCATTTTTAAATTTTCATTCAGGTGAAAACAAACTAGTTTGGTTTTAAACTCGAAACCTAAAAAAATGATCATATGAAGTGAAATTGAAATTTCCTTATTAGTTTCCACCCTGTATCATAAAACAGAGAAGAAGTAGTACACAACTCAGGCATGTATTCAAAGATATGTACACACAGACATTCATGCATATTAATATTTATACGAGCAACTTTAGGCAGATATCATAAAGATATCATAGCAAATTCAGATTCAAATAAAAGAATGTTTTGCTCACCTTATTTCCCAGGAAAACAGAGCAGTGAAAAATGTTGAAACAGGTTTTGATAATTCAAGTTGAAAGCCTTCTGGTTTTGATCTCTAGTTTGTATTGTTTTGCTTGAGTTTTGAATGACGTTCTTTTTCTCAGTTTCTTTCTTAGCTTTATTTTTAAATGAAACGAAGTGGTGATGAAGAAGATATAAAGAAAGAAGTATATTGGGATAGAAGTATACAGGGTATACAAAACTGGTACTTGTGATATCTTTATCTATTTAATAAGCATGGCTGAAGTATGTTGCATTAATTACTTACAACTTTATGCAGGCTATATTTTATCTCTTCATTTGACAAGGGTACATGACTATATGTTTTGTTTGCTTTGACTATGCTAATTTGATTTCGGCTGGAGATATTAGTGGCTTGCAGATTTGTTTATTAACTTGTATTTATATTTTGAATTTATATTTCTTTTTGCTTTGTTTTATCACTTTATATTTAAACTTTGTTTTGTCATTTCTTTTGTTCCATTGTCTTATTTTTATTCCTCTTTTATTTTAACTTTAATTGTTTATTTTACTTTAATATTTATTGTTTTATATTAAATTTATAAATTCAAATTATTATTAACCATCAATTGTAATACTTATTATTATCAATTATTATTAAACCATTCATTTACAATTCATATCTAATGTATATACATATATATCTCTATATTTATTTTTAAAACCATTTATTTAAGATTATATTTCAAATCAATTTTAATATATATTCACATATATACAAATTTTCAAATCCATATGACTTTATATATTTTCTAGTCGAATCGGGGAAACTCGCTTCCATTTAAATCAATTTATCTTACAATTTTATTCAAAAATTCATATAATTATCAATTTAAATTAAATTAAAATCTAGGGTCGTTACAAACTTCCCCCCTTAAAAGAATTTCGTCCTCGAAATTCGCAGGCATGAAAACAACACAGAGATAGACAGATTCGATCTCCTATAATTCCTCAAACTTAAGATATGAATTCCAAACTCGAGTCGGAATATTTTAGAATACATACCAATTTGTCCCTCTTCGGACTTCGACCAACCCAAGAAATTACAACAGAATTTCAAAATTTGATTTTAAACGAAATTGTTTTATCGATACAATTCAAATTTATCCTCATATTTCATTAATCAATTTTAACTCAATTTAAAATTTCTAATTCATTTAAAATTTCCAATTTCAATTTTCAAATTCATATTCATAAAAGTTTAAATCAAAAACTGATAAGAAACCGATGAAGATACGAAGTAAAAATTTCCTACAACGACTTGTAGGCCACAATCACACCGAAACTTCTTTGTGGAGCTGTCACGAAGAATTCAAAAGAATTTGAAAACGAATCAAAGAAATTGATAAGAAAGTTATTTCCACTGTTGCAGGGTATTGACTAATTATAGTCGTACTCCCCCGTCCTTTATCGCGTTTTCTTCTTGCATTCATGCTCACTATCAGTGGATAGTAAGAGAATTTACTGAGGCATTCAAACGTATATCTTAGGGATTACTCATTCTAGGATTTACTTCACCCTATCTCTAATGAGCTACTTAATGTGTTACACTCCTGAGCTAAAGTTCAACCTTAGCTCTGATACCAAATGTGACGATACGAATTTTTCCTGCTCGAAAATCGACATCCATACTTCATATCGTATTCGAATGCCATAGATTCAACCGTTCAAATCCGATTCGCCGGAGCATATAACAACATTAAGTAAACACAGCGGAATAAAAGAATAATACATTGATATACAGCTTTGATACAATATCTGATACAACAGAGTAATACAATGATATCAATATACATCAGAGATATGATACTATAAATAGCAGCGGAAAAGAAAATAGATGACATCTAGCAGCGGAACGATATAACTCTAAGATAGTCTTCAAAAGAGAACTCCGAGAACTGCAACTACATTTCCAAGAATCAATCCAGCAATAGCTCGAACTCCCAATAACGATGCACAAAGATAAGCAAGTATAGTCCATATCCAAAGATTGAACTAGCTCCAGATAATCTACTAAACCCGACTATCTGAAAAACCCAACTCTAGACTGCTCGTGTAGAAAATAATGAGCACCCAGAGTTTAGGAAAGAACAATAAACTCCGGATCAGTCGTGGGACAGGTGTGAGTAACAAAACAGTTTGTCTTTTAAAACATTCAACAAAAGATTTTCAAAGTCAATTCGCAATGCTTTTTAAAAATGAGACTACCATAAGGCCTCCCGCACACACACACAATGCAAACGCAGAATCGGAGGAGATTTCTCCTTATGATAGTCAAAGATGCTTAATACGCATTAAAAGAACATTTGATATTATTACTAGTGCATAGTGTAGGAAAAAATCATTTCAAAAGTAAAGATATAAATCTTAGCCAGCATAGACATTTCGCACTTATGCCTACTATAGCTACCATGTTCAATAGCAGGTTATACAACTAAAACCGTACAAGATCGTATTGTTTCTTTGGATTTCCAACGAATGGTCAGGCCAAGGAACTTCCCATTGCCACATGAGAATGCCTCTGGAAGGACGTCCCCGAGAACCAAACCGGATCTCTGCCAACACAAGGCCGGGTTACCCCTAACTGGGTAACTACTGACACGAGTATGCCATCCCCCGGTCCCTTGGGACCTTTATCCGAGAGCTCTCTAATCAACATCACACCATAATAAATAAATTGTTCAACATGAGTAAGTATCTGGGCTCCATACCATGATACCACCCTTTTCCAGAAGGAAATGCACACACCCTAAAGGGAGCTACCCCTCATAACCTTGCCGCATCTTTCCTGTTTTGACCATTCTGGGGTGTGAGGCTCGACGAAGTCTCGTCCACAAAGCCACGCTTTATACAAAAGCTGTGCTTTGGGTCAACAAATGATCATAGAAATGATCACAAAGATAAACGATCAAACAAATGATCATATCACAAATGATCAACACAATGATCATTTCACAGCAACACTCAGCATGTCACATTACCAAATTGGGAATATATTGCTGATAACCTTCAACTACATAACCTCTGAGCTCGTACGTCTCAGAGAAGGGTGTTAAGCTAAGAGAATAAATTCTCCGCCACCACCAGAAATATATTTGAAAGAAATCAGCTTTATATCTCAAATTGTAATGTCAGACATAACAATCCATACAAGTCTGTTCTGGGTTCGGACAGAACCAAAGGCACTTACAAAGAAGTCCTTGCAATCCGGATTTCCACAATCCCGATCGGATTTCCCATCACTTAGGGAGTCTCTATACCGGCGTGACTCGGTGTAGAAACAATCGATAGGTCATCCTATCGCTCTCGCAAATACCCGGTCTTCATCACCGGTCTCGAAATGCTATCCATAACGTCAAATCACATATTCAGAATGGGTTATACGACACAAAGGTCCTTTCCCGGCTAAACCGAATAGTGAGCATGATATTTCAAAAACAAATGGATAATGGGATTTCAATTAAGTCACAACTTATTACCCAAAACTTTTCTTCAAATGGCTTAACAAATTACCATTTTCAATCTTTAAACAAAAAGATTCATTTTCACAACCTTTAACGGTTTAAACAATTTTCACATTTTAATCTTTTAAACAAAAGATTCATTCACAGATTTTCCAAATCAATTTTCATTTCAATTTGATTAACTCGTTAAATCTTTAAATCAAAGATTTAACTTATAGCCTTCAAAACAATTTCATTTCAATTTGATTTAAACAAATCATCAATTTAAATCTGTTAAAAATAAACAGATTTAATTCATAGCTTTCAAAAAGAATTCATTCATAACTTAGGAAAATCATTTCTCTATTCAATCTTGAAATTCCCCTAGTTAACTGGAACCTCAGTTCTTATCTAAAAGTGTTTATCATTTGAAAACAACAGTTTTCATTTTGGAAATCTGATTCATTTATACGAGTTGAAATCCTTAGGTTAAATTCAAATTCCCAAAACCACACCTTTAAAATGGTTTAAATTCATACAAACATGTTTATAATATCTTTAACCATAATTTCCAATCATCGAATTCAATTCCAAATATCGAATTCAAATTCAAATTGAATTATTTAAATTGGAGATTTTACCGAGTTATTCAAAATAGCTTTTATCTGTGAAAACCTTTTTCAAAAGCTTTACCGTTTAACCCAAATCCATTTTCAAAATCAATTTCAAATGAAAATTTTAATTTCAAAAACATTAAATTTAAATTATCTGTGACTTAACCGATTTCCTCGTGAAATCCATATTTGTGTGTGTATGGTGTAGTCCAGGGGTTATACACAGTAGTGCAACATCATACAATTATCACAGATCAGAATACAGAAATATAATTGATAAGCGATATAAACTATAACGCTTATCTGTTATATACAGATCACAAATATATATGCCACGGCTAGTAAATTACATCACAGATAATTTATCACAGATCACAACATAAATCAGGATATATACAAAGCATCATAAATCAGGGATATCAACAATCAAGTCATCCAATAGAATCCAAATATTCGTAAGTAAGATCAGTTAATTATCTGATTAATTTAAATTAAATTAATTTCTTATAAATTATAAATCCTGGTTAATCAACATTGATAATTTACAAATCATTTTGATTAATTATTCTTTAATCTTTTACTAATTATCCATTAATAATAAATTAATTAACCTTTAATTATCAACCTTTAATTATTAAACAATTAATCTTTACTTATCTAATTCACCATTTAATTAATTATCTTTAATTAATTACTCTGATTAATTTTTCCTTGATTAATTATCATTCCTTAATCAACTTCATTAAATTAAATTTAACCTTTAATTAATTAATCTCAAATTAATTACCATTTTGAATTAATCACATTATGCTTTGTATTAAATATTGATTAATCACTTGATTAAATCAATTTTTATCATTTATTAATATTTAATTAAATAATTATCCTTTAATTATTCATCATTAATAAATTAGCTCTTAACAAATTAATTAATTTTTAATCAGTACTTAATTAACCTTTAATTATTAAAGAATCTTTTAATTTATCACATTAATTTATTCAATTACCTAAATTAAATCTTTAATAAATTAACCCTTTTAATTAAATCTTTAATTAAAAATTAATTTAATTGAAATAATTTACTTTTAAACCTTAAACCGATCCCATACTTAAATAAAACAATTATTTAAAAGAATAAGTTAAAATTGTTTAAAACTTGAATTTTGTTTTAAAACTTTGAAAACTGTTTTTATACTACCCGGGCCCTGCTTCGAGCCAAACCTCGTTCTACCCGAAGACGACATCGAGTCTTTCCCCAAACTTACCCGTGCCGTATAAATTTCAAATTTTTGTTTAAGTGTTAAAAATTGACCCGGTATCATGCCAAAATAACTCGAGTTCAACTTCGAGCTCGAGCTTCATTTTCTCGTGTACGACTTCGAGTCGCATTGCTTCTTCCCCAAAACCAGAACTAACCCAAACACTGACACTCGTGACATATCGTGCACGTGTACATGAATTCGCCGGCGTCCTGATCACCATCGCCGCCGTCTACAGGTCATTGATGACCTACTCAAACAACCTAACCACCTAAATCCTCGAATCGACCTGGGAAACGAAATCGAACAATTTCGAGCACCAGAAACCCATCTCGATCAACCAAATTGCCTCGCGCCGCCACGTTACGATGCCAGAAACTTCGCAACTCCACTGGAACCTCCGCCGTAATCGCCTGCTTCGTTTCCCATAGTCTGGTGGAACTCGATCCACCAGAGACATCGCCGTGATCTCATTTCCAGACTAGACTAAAACAGTTCGAAAACCCTAAAGTTGGTTCAACCCAACATCTCCTTCAATAGAAAAATCGTTTAACAATTTTCCTGACTTCATCGATTACTAGGCTTGCTTCGTACAAAATCCCAACATCAATTTATCTTTTGATCGCTGGAAATTTGATAAAGTCCATTTTTTAGTTATCTACAAACTGCTGTTGATAAACTCAATGAAAAATCAAAATTTTTGTTTTAAAAATCATGTTTTCGAACAACAATTCACGATTTATACCTGAATCAATGATTCATCATATTCGAAATTATCATAAGTTTGAGTTCTCCTTTAAAAATCAAATTTTTAAATACTGTATATCACCATAAAGCTTGAAACCATTTTTAAATTTTCATTCAGGTGAAAACAAACTAGTTTGGTTTTAAACTCGAAACCTAAAAAAATGATCATATGAAGTGAAATTGAAATTTCCTTATTAGTTTCCACCCTGTATCATAAAACAGAGAAGAAGAAGTAGTACACAACTCAGGCATGTATTCAAAGATATATACACACAGACATTCATGCATATTAACATTTATACGAGCAACTTCAGGCAGATATCATAAAGATATCATAGTAGATTCAGATTCAAATAAAAGAATGTTTTGCTCACCTTATTTCCCAGGAAAACAGAGTAGTGAAAAATGTTGAAACAGGTTTTGATAATTCAAGTTGAAAGCCTACTGGTTTTGATCTGTAGTTTGTATTGTTTTGCTTGAGTTTTGAATGACGTTCTTTTTCTCAGTTTCTTTCTTAGCTTTATTTTTAAATGAAACGAAGTGGTGATGAAGAAGATATAAAGAAAGAAGTATATTGGGATAGAAGTATATAGGGTATACAAAACTGGTACTTGTGATATCTTTATCTATTTAATAAGCATGGCTGAAGTATGTTGCATTAATTACTTACAACTTTATGCAGGCTATATTTTATTTCTTCATTTGACAAGGGTACATGACTATATGTTTTGTTTGCTTTGACTATGCTAATTTGATTTCGGCTGGAGATATTAGTGGCTTGCAGATTTGTTTATTAACTTGTATTTATATTTTGAATTTATATTTCCTTTTGCTTTGTTTTATCACTTTATATTTAAACTTTGTTTTGTCATTTCTTTTGTTCCATTGTCTTATTTTTATTCCTCTTTTATTTTAACTTAAATTGTTTATTTTACTTTAATATTTATTGTTTTATATTAAATTTATAAATTCAAATTATTATTAACCATCAATTGTAATACTTATTATTATCAATTATTATTAAACCATTCATTTACAATTCATATCTAATGTATATACATATATATCTTTATATTTATTTTTAAAACCATTTATTTAAGATTATATTTCAAATCCAATTTAAATATATATTCACATATATACAAATTGTCAAATCTATATGACTTTATATATTTTCTAGTCGAATCGGGGAAACTCGCTTCCATTTAAATCAATTTATCTTACAATTTTATTCAAAAATTCATTTAATTATCAATTTAAATTAAATTAAAATCTATGGTCGTTACAGTCCTCTACCAAAGAAGTCTTCGATAAACTAAAAAGCTTAGACTGACTCGAGCGAACTGAAAAGACAAAACACTCAAATCAAAAATAAAATATCATATGTAAGTTAAATCAACAGTAAATAAATATGAGTGTAACGACACCGGAGATGTTTACGGGGTTTGACATCTCTTATCCAGTGTCTAACGTGAGTGCAATAACTTAAAGAGTTGCTTGGGATTTCCATCTCCTAAGGATCTGTTATACTATTTACATACATAAAACAATATGCTATTATAGTAGTGTCTACAATAAAGTAAAGTATTAAAATAGCATCAAGGGGCTACCCATATCCTCCTTAGCACATTTTTATATAAATGCCGTAGTCTATACAGTACTGTAAAATCCACCAAACCGGTGGGCTATCAGGGAGCGCTCCATAGGTATGACACAAAACAAACTCATAGAAGGAATGATAACGCATGCGACAAGGCACGCGAGGCAATGCCTAGGGTATGATTCTACCGTTTTGCAGAACCGGGCTGGTCGTAACGCATAACATCTACTACCACCCACCTCAAGACACACTCCCAAAATCAAAGGTGCACCCAATCAAGTCACAAAGTAATAGAATGGTATCGAAGAAATGTGCCCGATCAAAGGTGGGACCTCACTTGGCCTAGGTATAGCTCCTGTTTTAGCTACATCAAGCTGATTGACAGGAGTCAGAGCTACATAAATACCTCATATAGAATCGTTCGCCAAACCATCCTCCTTCATTTAGGAATCTCCACCACGTACACAATTGTTAAAGTGGTTTTCGGTATTCGCAGAGAGTATGACAATATCCAATCCCGGTCTCTTTAACAACCAAATGCTTATTACACACCGGATGGTTCTTTTACATTTCTAAAACCATTTCATATTGATATCAAAATATCATATTCAATTCAAACCATATCACTTATGAAATCATATTCACTTTTGAAATCATATTCGCTTTCAAAATCATATCGATAAGATAGGTTAATTAAATCCTCATTTCAAAATCATCATATTTACTCAGAATATGTTATTTCGCTAGAAAATATCATTTCAAATCCCAACTTAGATTATAACATCATTTAATCCATATTCGCTTTTAAATCAAGGATTTATATATAACTTATTCAACATTGCATCGTTTGAAATTTGAAATATAGTTTAGATAGTTTAAAATGGTTTTAAATCGTTTAACGGGTTTAAAATACTTTTAAAATAGTTGAAGTGGTTTTAAATACTTTTAAATCGTTTAAAATACTTTAAAGATAGTTTAAATGGTTTAAAATAGATTTAACAGTTTTAAATAGTTTTAAATAGATTTAAGATAGTTTAAATAGATTTAAAATAAGTTAAATAGATTTAGAATAGATTAAAAGGGGTTAATTAGTTTTATAATATGTTAAAATAGATAAATTAGATTAAATACATTAAAATAAACTAAAATAGTTTGAATTGATTAAAATTGTTTAAAATAGTTATTAAATTAGTTTAATAGTTTGAAAATCTTAAAATCGGGAATTTTAAAATAATATATTTTTAAACAGCTTATATTAAAATGATAAATTTTAAATAATATCAAATTAAACTATTTCTATTTTAGCAGATTTCGAAGTTTTAAATATTCAATATTTCAATGACTCAATTTCGATAAAGTTCAGTTATACTTCAAACTCAACTTTATAATTTAATTCAAACAAATTTCCAATTTTTACATTTAAAACTCGGATTTTCGAGAATAATTTAGTTTATATAAATTAATTTTTCTTCAAAATTTCATTTAACTAAATCCAAAATTTAATGGTTTAAATCGTTTAATTTAATCAATCCGGTGTCCGTATATAATTTTCTACCCTATGGTTAAGTGATACAGACATATATCATTTCAATCCGTAATAATTTTAAAATTTACGGGTATATATCATTTCAACACACAATCCCAAATTTAACTTCAAATCCATAAAATCGCTTGGGTTTATCATTTCAACCTATAACAATTTTTCCCCACTCTACAAATCGTTCGGGTATGTATCATTTCAACCTATAGGGAACTTGTACTGTTACAACAATATAAAAATATAACATCTAGTCATCCAATGCCAACAATCAAACATCCATCACAATCATCCTCCAAATCTACCAATACATAACAACAATTTACCGGTTACAAATAACAAGTATTAACTGGAAATTTAAAAATTAAATATTAAATTAAACGACGATCAAATTCAATAAAAGTCATATTTAACTGGAATGATAATTTAAATATATCAAATATCAACCAATCAATTTCTAATCACATCCTAAATTTATTATAACTAATATAAGATAATTTAGTAGTTGTGAGTGGGTTAAAACACTCACCTTTGACTACATATCGATTTGAAATTCAAAAAAAGACCCAAATTTGAACAGTCTCAGAATTCGTCTAAACCAGTTAGGGAATGTCCGAAATTTCAATACAATCCTAATAGAACAAACCGCGCGTGAATCCGAGTTCGTATACAAAAGTTATATACGTTAAAATATTACGATTTTAAAATATAATAATTTACAAATAAAAAAAGAAAAAGACACGTCACCCAAACATCTCGTCCATCTAGAAGCCCACGCGCTGAAACCCTATCATCTTCATTCAAATACACACCGCCACTACCCAACATTCACTATCGCCGCTTAGGCCAGTTGTGGCCACCCGTGCCTCCACCATGCGAGCCACTGACCCTCCCTACGTGACAACGACCCCACTGCATGACCACGATCGCCACATGAATACAGCTCCCGCCCAAGTTAAAAAACCCCAGTCCAACTGTTTAAGGTGATCCAGCCATCGATTTCCTAAAGGAACAACGCTGATGCGCTCTACTCGCCATTCTCCACACAACCATATCCTCCAATCGATGATCTACTGGCGTTGATCATCCTCCAATTGAACGATCGAGATTTATCCCTTAAATTCTAGGCACACAGAGTCCCAAATCGAAAAAAAACTACAGATCTAGCTTGTGCTCATATAGAGCTTCGAATCGGTATATAATATGGTATGGTTTCGAGAAGTTTGATTTTGAAATTGATTTAGAAATTGAATTTAGGGTTTGTAATCTGAATTGGTTTCTACCTTTGAGAAGAGAGAAGCAGATAGATGGAATTGTACGTACTGAGAGAAGAAATAAAAGGCTCCTAGGGTTTAGATGTGCCCAACTATGCTGAAACATGAGATGAAAGTATTTAGCTATTTTCTAATTTATTTTCTATAGACGCTGTTATAATATCAGATGATTTTGATATAAAATGTTTTGGTTATCGTAAGGTAAAATCCCATCGTATTTGTGTGTGGCATGGTCTAACGAGATACCTTTGCTTTCGAAAGAATTTTAGTAACAGTAATAATTCAAATTGAGTGTGTTTACTCATGTTGGTTTTCCAGACTTACTCGGGTGTTTCTTTATTATAATGCTCGGGTAAGACCGAGTATTACAGATTCAGGTTTGGATGCTATGGAGCATAAGAGTCATGCTAGAGGAGTCTCAGGCATGCTCCACGTATTTGATTATATTTTGCTGTGTGTGTGCATGCTATATATTCAGCACTTGTGAAGACAAATTATTATAACTGTCCAGATTGATTTGTTAATTGTTGCACTATGATGATTGTGTATATCACAGTTACAGTTCTCTTTGTATAAAGATCTGTTATTGTATATTATATTTTGTTCCGCTGTGATTGTGAGATTCTATATTGTTGTTTCTGTTTTGCTTCTATCTTTTCTTCTTTACCCCTAATGATATGGTATTTGCGGCACTTGAATATTCGGCATGCTATATAGTGAATGTATTGATGTCGATTTTCGAGGGTCGAAAATCCCGGGCATTTACCCTTGGTATCAAAGCTGAAGATTAAGAGAGAACCTTGGCTTTTGTGGGGATTACTCATTAGTGATAGGGTCAGTACTACCCTAGAATTGTTTGAGTGTATTAATAGATATGAGCGCGTATTTGTTAGTCATATAAAATGATTTATATTATTGGTTGATTTATTGAGTGGCTTATAACTCTAGTCGGCACAGTCCATACAACTGTATCGTAGGGGTTTCTAAATACTTGAATAAAGTAATTCGACACAGTATTGTTTTGAAATGGATTAAATGAAATAATTTTACCCAAATTGTATTTTTTATATAGAAGAAATAATTTTCTGAAATTATTGTAGGATATTGGTGTGTTTGGTTGTTATTATTATAATCCTAACAAAATTATAAATTGGAAATGGTTTATCCAATCAAATTAATTTTGTATAAGTATGGAATTATGCATATAAGAAAAAAATTAAAAATTAATTCAAACAAGGATTTGGAAATTTAAATCCCTAAGATTTTTGGAAATGTTTTCCAAGGCATTTTGAAATAAATGATGGTGATACTATTTTAAGAATGGAAAATGCTTAAAACTGGAATAAAAATTGTTTTAAATTGGGTTTAAAAATGGATTTTGGAAGTGATACAACACTGAACTCACTATAATTGTTGGAAAATAATCCTGGTGATGACTGCGCAGTATCATAAGTATTCATTTTCGAATTTCTAAGTGATAAATTGCTACCATAGTGATTTGTTATTGGAGTCTTGTTTTTATAAAAAGTTTGATTTTAATAATTCAAGATTTTGGATTTGATATACAAATGAGATATGTATATATATGATTTCAAACTGATTTAAAATAAAACCGGGTGTTTGATTTCTGAAATTGTTATTTAAGTGTTGGGTGGAAATTATTAGGAGAATAAGTTTTTGAACTTATAATTTGAACAATAGCATAGGTAAGAAAGGAAAATCTAAAAGTTGAGATATGAAATTACATGGAATTCAACTTAAGTTAAATAAAATAATTTTTAAAGTAAAATTGATTTGGATTTGGATTTGAATTGAATTAATGAAGTGCATCAATGAAATGGGAGATAACTTAAGCAAAGTTAAATGGAATAAATAAATGAAGTGATTGTGAGAATGAAAGAATTAATGAATTAGTTAAATGGATTGGATGTTAATTAGTTGAATGCAACTAATTGAATATGGAGAATATAAATGAGAGTGATAAAGGAATGTGTAAATGGATATAAATGTGAAGCAATAAATGTGAATTAGTTAAATGAAATTAATTTGGCATGAATGAATGGGATATTCATTTGAAGGTTTGTTAAATCGGAATGAAAATAAACTTTTGAAATTATAAGCTGGAAAGCTGAATTTTAATATGAAATTAAAATTTTAACTTAAGCTAAGTAAGTAAAATTGGATTAGATTTAAAGCAATATCGAATTGAATTGGATATAGGATTTGAATTGTAAAGAGACTATATAACTATAAGTTATAAATTTTGAATGGAATAAAATTTAAGTGAAAAATTATGGAATTGTGAATAAATAAGTTTAAATAACTTATAAATCTGAGGAAATGGAAAAGAAAACCCAATTAAATGGGTTAACTGAACTGTTAATGTAAGGGAAATTAGAATTTTAATTGAAATTGGAATTGAACCCAAGTCAAAACCAAATGAAGTGATATTTGAGATAAAAATCAGATTTTGAATTATAAATTGGAAATGAACCAATTGGATAAATTAATTAGTGAATTGAATATTGAAATAGAGTTGGAACCAAATGGAATTGAATTGTAATAAATCCATGGGATAAATATAGACTTGGGTTGTGGAAACCCATTCAATGGTAATCGAAAATGGACTAATGGAATAAACTAATTTAATAAATTAGTGAATGGAATGGAATTTGATTTACAATAACTTTGTGCTAAAAATAGAATTGGAATTAATTTGTGTTGAATATGAATATAATGTGTGCAAATATGTATGGAATGCACATAAATTGTTTGTGGATTATTAAAAATCGAATAAAAGGTATATAAATCGATTGAAAGTGGATAATTTCAAGCTAGAACCTTGTAATTTCTTATAAATGCATATAGAACGTGTTTGGTTTATGCAGACGGCATGTTTAACTAGTTAACTTAATGGAATGTTATTATATTTCATGTTTTTGTGACTTACGTGTTTAAATTGAGTAAATACAGGTACAAGAAGACCATTTGGCTATATTTTGGTTGCGCAACCGCATATAAATTGAGCGAGCTTGCTTAATAACGCTAAAATAAGGTACGTTTATGAATTTAGCACGCGGATATAAAAAAAATTGCATTTTCCGGCTATGAGAGCCGATGTATATCTTTTTATCGCATTTGTCATATTGCAAACGGCTCTCTGTACAAGGGAGACTTTGCCAAAAAATTTCGAAAATTTAGAGTGTTAGAAAAAGTTTGAATATTTTTTTAACTAAAGAAGTTAATTTTTGAATTGTATTTTAAGTAAAGGGTTTTGAATTAGAAACAGAAAATAATTTTTCTAATTGGAACTAAAAGATTTGGGAAAATGGAATAACGAGTTTCAACTAAGTGGGTTTTAACAAGTTAATTGGTTTGGAGCATTTTTCCTACTTTAGCCATTTCGAGGATGAAATTCTTTTAAGGGGGAGGAATGTTACGACCTGGATTTTTCAATATTTGATTTTGAATATTTAAATAGTTTTAAAATATTTGATTTGGAATATAAATTGATTTTTTAAATATGAAAAATTTGGTTGAAGTTATAGAATGAATTTTAATTTCAAATATAGCGATTTATCATAATATGAAAATGGTGAATAATTGAAATTTGTATTGAATATGAATCAAAAACAATTTCTAATGTTGATATAAATTCAATCTGAATTAGAAATTGGTTAATAAGTTTTTAAAACTGAAATTTCAAGCGATATCGTCAATTTTTGAAATTCGTCGATTTAATCGACGCGTTAAATAGCGATCCAGGACGCAGTCTCGAAATTCGACAAAATCAATTCCATTAGACCCATAACAGTGTATTATTATCGGATTTCAATTTTCGTAGCATTTGGTTTTACCGATTGGTTGTACGGGATAGAAACGTGTTGAAATTAATATTGAAAATTTAATATAATAATTGGATTCAAAAAGCCATCTTCCACATACGGTCGAATTAGGTCCCGAAACATGTTCCGTTACGTTCAGAATAAGGTTATAACATTAGGATCGCTAGGTGGCACTGCTCGATGCGGGTTCAGGATTACGACGTATGTAACGAGATATTTTTAAATTTAAGAATATAAATTTCATATCACAGCCACCCTATATTCGTATAAGCGTCACCCTATGCCTCTGCACAAGCCCCCTCCCTAATTTTAAAAACCCACACAGGCCTTCTATCTTCCTTTGTTCTTCTCGAAATAAAAAAAAGCTCGCGATAAAATCACGATCGAGCGAGGCGATAGGAGTAGCGGCAGCTCTTGTTGAGGTGGTGACGCGCGACATGTGTGTGCTCAGGGCCGTGAGAGGGAGGCAGTCGCGATCAAATGTGGTGCGGTCAATGGTCCAAGTCAATGGCTGGGAAAACATGAGGAGCAGCGATGGCAGCGCAGGCGGAGTTGGGAGCTGGAGAGGGCGGCGGTTTGGTGGGAGTTGACGTCGCGTATATGGATTGGTATGCGCGATAGCATGGTGCGAACGAAGGCAAGAGGGAGAGGTTGCGATACCGGAAGCTGGTCGCAGTAGAGTTCTTAGGCGAGCATGAGCAGTTGAGGGGAAGAAGGTTTAACTTAATAGGTGATTAACTTAATTGATAGTGTAATTAGTTTAATAAATTGTAAATTCAAAATCGATGACTTAAAATACATATATCACTCTCATATGAGGTCAATTTGAGGCTCGAATTTTTTTTGTTATGATCGAGATGACGAATGCTTCAAATGAACTTGGTTTGGGGTTTTTCGGAGTCAGCTGGGATTTTAAATTTAAATCGAACGTTGTTCGATTTAATTTAAAACTGTAACGGATTTGCAAATAAAAATCATAGTGAGTAAATATCACTCATTTGGATTACTGGATTTAATTGTCAATAATTAAAATTAATTATTGGATGATTGGTTGAATAGATATATTATTATCAGTTGAATATTATATTATATATAGTAGTCTGTGTGTATATATATTAGTAGTTGGTTATATTTCCCGACGGTTGGAGCGGATGAGATAATATGCACCCCGCATAATAGCGGACGACCCTATATTACCGCGATATCCCACCTTGAAGAGAGATTGGCATTTTATGTGATCTAACATCTGTGGGTGCAGGGAAACAAATTAGAGGGATCTAACTGGATTCCTTAAAAATTTTAATTTTTATTTCATATATAGCGATACATGATGTATTTGAATAATCTGTGATATATTATGTTGTGATTTGAATTATTGGATGCTATAGAAGTACTGGCCCTATTTTGGTATTTTAAATACCATAAAGAATTTTTTTTTTGAATTTTAAAAAGAATTAAAAAAGGTGATTTGTGGAAATAAAAATATTTATGTTAACAAGGAATGAACGTGAACTAAATAAAAAGATTTGATTTGGAATTCATGTAACTATTATACATAGTGTTTTCAAATAAATATTTTGAAATTAATTTATATAAGGAATTTGGAATAATAGATTTAATGGTATTTCCAAAATTTTATATGGAAGTCGAAATCGAGGTTTTGATTGGGTTTGGAATAAAATTTGTTTTATTGGAAATAAATTTCTAAATGATTTTTATAATAGATATCGGTTTATAAATGAGATTTGTTTGATATAAATATGTTATTAAAAGAGAACAACCGGAAATGAATTTATAGATTTATAAACGATGTTTGTAAATAAAGT
This sequence comes from Allium cepa, assembly GCA_030765085.1. Taxonomy (NCBI): domain Eukaryota; kingdom Viridiplantae; phylum Streptophyta; class Magnoliopsida; order Asparagales; family Amaryllidaceae; genus Allium; species Allium cepa. Next base: position 40,033,365 of record CM060931.1, read on the forward strand.
AAAATGGTTATCGTTTGATAAGTTCGAAAAATAAATCCACCGTGGGGATTTATGGTAAGATATAGAAATCAGTTTAGAGGAAAGATAATGGATTCTATTTTTGGAATTTGGAAATAGTCATGGAATTAGAAATGAAAATCGATTGGGAATAAATCGAGAAGGGTTTATAAATATAAGAATGGTCATGTTGAATTTTAAAAATAAATTTTTATCGAGAGATTATGGTTGTTTTTAAATGGGTCTTTTATTTTTTAAATTATATAGTTAAAGCTGGTTTAGTATTGAAATATTTCTGAAAGTGGATTTTTCAAATATCTAACATTAATTGAAATAAATTCTAGTTTTTATAATAAGTTTGTAAAATCAATTATTTTTTTGAAAAAAAAAATAAATCGAAAATGAGTTATCGATGTTTATGAAAAAAATGCGTTGGTGTTTTAAATAATTACCTAAACATGTTTTGAAATAAAATTTTGTTCTTTAAAAAATACGTCTTATATATATAGAGTTTTTAAAGTGATTGAAGTTTATTTATTGATACTCTCGAGATCTATAAACTGAGTTTTGTCTGTCATATGAGATTTTATAAGAGAAATCTTATAGTGAAATTCTGGAAACTTAAGGAAATTTTCAAATCGTGCAATAAGAGAACTTTCTAAAATGAATTAGGATTCATAAAGGAAGTTAGAAATGGGTAGTTGGAATTTTAGTCCAGTGTAATCGATTTTGGAAATTTTATAGAAAACTAATTAATGAATTTCGAAAACTTATAGAATTAGTTATAAATGAGTTAGGGAATTTTCAAATAAATTTTAAAGGATTTGAGAAGTATGAAATAAATGGAACATTTCCCTAAGTATTGGAAATAAAATGATTTGGAAAAAAATTGGAGTAGGAGCCGGTTTTTTCTTATTTTGGGAAAAAGGGTGTAGCGACCAAGTTTTCCATACAGTTCAAACTGACAATTTACCGCACACGTCCAGCCCAAATTGAATGGAAAGGTGGATAGTTAGAAAAAATTTAAAAAAAGATAGAAAGAAAACAAAAAACACAGAATCTCATAGCGGAAATGAATAATCTATAATATAGAACAAATCTTTACAAAAAACAAAACTGTGACTCATACATACATACATCAATCAGAGTATACTAACCTACTCAGTACAGATAGTTATAACAACCTATCCTCACAATTGCTGCTAAACAACTATATGTGAATGGAAATATAATCATCTACGTAAATATTCTCTGGCCTCCAGCTCCTTTCCTAAAGCTCCAAATATCCGTCTAAACCTGGAAATATGCTCGGTCTGACCCGAGCATTTAGGAAAAACCACGCCCGGTTCAGTCTGGTAAAACCAGTGTGAGAATTATAAACACAAGGATATTATTCATTATAACTTTCAAAATCCTTCTAAAATCAAAGGTATCCCGTAAGATCACGCCACATATAAACACGACGGGTTTATCCCTTACGGTAACCAAAACCTTTTATAGAAAATCTAGTGCTACAACCAAAAACATAAAGGCTCGTATTGGAGAATGGATTTCCATATAATGACTAGGCACTGGGGTACCACCAATTATAGTACATCTCTAGAAAAATGTATCGAGGACCTTACTGGGATCCCCGGATACACAAGACCGACCTACCCCTAACTTGGACAATACGAATATGCTATCACCCCGGGTGTTCCTAACCTTATCGAGCTTTCCCCATGCACCGTATTTGTAATATCTATGGGTATCTAGAAATGTGATAAACTTACCCTAATTTGGTGCGACCCACTTAGCCTTCCTGCATCTTCCCTGATTTTCAGTCATTCTCGGTTGATGAGGCTTGAGGCAACGATTACCTTTTAAGGATTTTATACTTGGAATGCTCATTATCCTCCGATGGAAATGTACTGATAGAATTCATCCATAAGAGTCCGTTTTGGGTCTGAATGGAACCAAAGGTACTATTCCTACTACATCCATTTTGGTATCATCATCAGGATTAGTCACGACTAGCCCTTGCACTTCAATGCTCCGTTTTTGATTCCATGCTTTTTTCTTTACTTCGAAATGTATTCGTTGGATATAAGAGATTTTCAGGTAACTTTTCAATTCTCTGTCTCTTCGAAACAACGTTCGATATTTTCGGTAAACTCAACCCCGGTTCTTTAGGAAATAAACAGACGAAAATAAGATCGCAGTTCATCTCTTAACCATTAGTTGATAGATTTTCTTATAATCGTCCTAGAAGAACGAAATGAGGTTATACGTACAGTATAGCACCTTCCGACGGTAACTGTACCATATAATTCCCGTGTTTCTCCTAGATATTTCCAAAGTTACATTTTGACCTAGATTTGATAGTCGGTTATTTAACTATCAAATAAACAATTATTCAACCAAAGATTTCATTTCTCACTGAATCATTAAGCTTATTTAATTTAAATTTAAACAAATTAAGTCTCTATATTAAAAAGGTATATACTTATCTCACCGGAATAAGTATATTCTCAAATGATCCCTTTTAAAAATACTTGAAAACTTTTTAAGAAATATATAAATATAGGTATATTTGGAAAGTATTATTTGGTATCGACCATGGATCGGAGCTAGATGGTTGCATTTCTATCCTAAAAAAATCAAATTAAATTTGGCAATCTCTGACTCCCGATTTCTGCCATGAAATTATACCAGTACTTCCCGAAATCTTTTATTTCAACAATTATCTCAAATAATGCTTATAAAGCTCCTAAAATAATTTCCAAGTTAAATTTAGGAAGATACTCTTTAAATAAAAGTTATGATGTAAAACAATATTAATATTGAAAAATTTTCTTTTGAAATAATAATATTGATCAGTTCTTAAATAATAATTAACTTTAAAACAAATCATTATAAGATAACTTTGACTAATAATTAAAATATACTTTTAAAACATTTTAAATAACTAAATAACTTTGAAAAACATAATTAAACACTTTTTAAATAACTTTTATGAGTCACAAAATAATTATCCTTAAAATAACCCTGGATTCAAAAACCTACTTTAAAATTTAAAAGAAGGCTTATTAATTTCAATGGTACTTAATCAAATTACCATTTATGTGACGACCCGGATTTTTCGGTATCTAGTTTGGAATATTTAATTGGTTTAAATATTGTTGGAATTTAGTTTAGTTAATAAGTTTTTAGAACTGAAATTCGAGCGATTTTTTAAATTTTGGAAATCGTCGATTTAATTGACGCATTAAAATAGCGATCCGGGGTACAACCTTGGAATTTGACGAAATTAGTTCCGTTGGATCCGTAATAATGTACTTTACAGGATTTCAAATTTTTTGGAATTTGGAGTTATCGTTTGGTCATACGGGATAGAAAACATTGAAATTAATATTGGAAATTTAATATTACAATTCGGTTCAATCCATACGATCGAATTAGGCCTTGAAACTTATTCAGTTGGGCTCGAAATATAGGTATAACATTAGAAACGCCAGGCGGCACACCCCGATAGGGGTTCACGATTTTTAGTTATGGAAAGTGAGATATTTCGAGAAATAAATAATATTATATATATAATTTCAATGTCAAGCTATTCTATCTCTCAAACTCCTATAACCGGACAATCGTATACCCGAAGCCTCCTTCTTCTTTTTACTTAAACCCACGAATCCTTTTGCTTCCTTCAGACGTTTATAAATCAAACCAAGATAAAAAACAGTGATATCTCGCGAACAAAATCGCGAGTAGCAATAAAAAAAGATCAAATAAAATAAAAGTGAATCGTGGAAAGGTTACGTTGGCCAAACTCAGGCGTGATTGAAAGCGGGACAGAAGGTAGCTCAAGATGGCAACAGGCTCACACGCATGTAAGGGGCGATGGCGGTGGCACATGGCGATGGTCCGTGACATTCTGATAAGGGAGGGATAGCGATCGAATCTTGGTTGAAAAAAATGGAACGAGACAGTGGCGATTTTTCCTGGCACACGCACGCATAGGAAGTAGGGAGGCTGGCGATCGTTGCCTGGGAAGATGACTTGCAATCATCGTCGAGATAGAGGGAAGTTGATAGCGGGAATAGCTTTGCGTGGACGTGATGGTGTATAATACTGTAATTAATTTAACTTAATTACTGAATCTGGTTTAGTTATTATATCATTAAAAATCGAATGCAAAGAAAAAAAAGAATTTTAAAACAAGAATTTTTAAAACGTCTTGATTTGGAAAGTTTATTCAAATTTAGATTTTTGGAATCTATATAGATGATTTTTATCAATGTATGTGGTTTCAAAAAGGAAATTTAATTAGTTAAATCAATTTAAAATTTTAAGTTAACTTTAATTTAAAAAATTTAATTATCTCGATGTTAATAAAATTCGTAATTTGCTTGTACGAGGTCGGAAAGTAGTAAGAAACAGCGGTGTTGGATCCTTATTGACTTAGGCTATGCAGTGGAATTAAAATTTGGGACGGATTGTAATTTGAAAATCAAGGTGAGAAATTCACACTGATTAAGATAATGAAGACAGTGATTTTGGAGATTTGGTTGTTCAGACCTGGAACAACTTGTATGGATGAATTCTATCATTTGCATCGTGGTCTAGGAGGAAGCGTTAGCATTCCAAGCATGAATGCAATTCTAAAGGTAAATATAGCCTCAAGCCTCATCAACTAGGAATGACTAAAACATTGGAGATATAGTAGGGCTAAGTGGGTCACAGCGAAGTAGGGTTTTCTATCACTTTTTTGATACTCTCGGATATATTATAATTATAGATATGGTGGTGCATGTAAAAGAGAGTGCTCGATAGGGTGGGAACAACCGGGTTGATACATATTTGGTACTATCCATCAAGGGGGAATCCATTCTCCAATAAGCACTGTATGGTTTTAGATGTTCCCAACTATGCTGAAACGCGAGATGCAAGCATTTTAGCTATTTTCTAATTTATTTTCTATAGACACTATTATAATATCAGATGATTTTGATATAAAATGTTTTGGTTATCGTAAGGTAAAAACCCGTTGTATTTATGAGTGGCGTGGTCTTATGAGATACCTTTGTTTTCGAAAGAATTTTGATGACAGTAATAATTCAACTTGAGTATGTTTTCTCACGCTAATTTTCCAAACTGATTCGGGTGTTATTTAATTATAATGCTCGGGTCAGACCGAGTATTATAGATTCAATTTAGGATGCTATGGAGCACAGGAGTCGTGCTGGAGGAGTCTCAGGCATGTTCCATGTATTTGATTATATTCCACGGTGTTTTTATGTTGTATATTTAGCACTTATGAGGACAAGTTATTATAACTTTCCAGATTGATTTGTTAATTATTGTACTATGATGATTGTGTGTATATTACCGTTATAGTTCTCTTTGTATAAAGATCTATTATTATATATTATATTTTGTTCTGCTGTGATTGTGAGATTCTGTATTGTTGTTTCTACTTTTCATCTATCCTTTTCTTCTTTACCTTTAATGATCTAGTAATTTTGGCACTTGAATATTCGGCATGCTATACAGTGAAAGTATTGATTTCAATTTTTAAGGGTCGAAAATCTCAGGCCATTACAATCTTTCTTCTTTCCCATGACCTTCCCTCATTCTGTTCTTTTTAGGTCCGATAAATGTGGTTTATTACCGATTCAAAGGGTATGGATTTACGGGTCGTCACACTTGGTATCAGAGCTTAGGCTGAGAATACCTAGGCTTTGGTAGGGTTAGCTCTTTAGAGATAGGGTTAGCAATTCCATAGAATGAATTTAAGTGTATCTATATATGAGAGAGTGCATTTGTTAGTGATATAAAAATGTTTTATATTGCGTTGGTTGATTTGTTGAGTGTCTTATGAATTCTGGTCGGCACAGTATGTACAACTGTATCGATAGGGGTTTCTAAACACTTGAATAGAGAAATTCGACATAATATGTTTTGAAATGAGGTAAATGAACAATTTTACCCAAATTATTTTTGTATACAAAAGAATGAATTTTAGAAATTATTATATTATATGTAATGTGTTTGGTTGTTAGGAATGATAATATTGATAATTATCATAATTGGTTGTTGTGCCTTAATAAAAGACGTTTATTTTGAAATAAACAACGATAAACAATTGAGAAATGAATTATATAAGTATAATTTATAAATGTGATTTATAAATGAAAGTAGATTTAAAGTAAGAATAATAGAACCTAAATCACGGAGTTTTGAAAGTTTTTCAAAGTGTTGTGAAAAATAATAGTAGTATTATTTTGGAAGTATTTTTGGAAGAAAAATATTTTAAAGGATTTTGAAGGGAATAAAATCACCGAATGACCTCAGTCATTGGAAAATAATTCTGATGATGGCCGTGACATCATCGATGTACATTTTTGCGTTTCTAAGTGATGGATTTCCACCATAGTGGTTCACTTTGGAATCGAATCTTGTTTTGATAAAACAAGTTTGATTTAGAAATTCAAAGATTTGATTTGATATACAAATGAGATATGTGTATCTATGATTTCAAATTGATTTGAAATAAAACTGGTGTTTAACTTCTGAAATCTCATCGAAGTGTTTGAGAAGTATGAAAATATAAGTTTTGAACTTATAAATTTGAGAAATGATATAAATAAGAAATGAAAATGTGGAATTGTGATAAGAGATTTAATTTAACTAAATAAAAGTTAAATGAAAGTGATTGTAATAGTGTAATTATTAGTGAAGTGAACTAATTAAATAAGTTGAATTAAACTAATAAAGTGAATTGTAGGATGAAATTGAAATGAGATGATGAATATGAATGTGAACCAATGAATGCAAATTAATTGAATGAAAGTTAACTTGGAATAAATGAATGGGATTTGAGTGTGTTGGATGTAAGTAAAAAAGGAATGTGAATTAATAAATTGGATAAAATTTGCATGTGATTGTGATAAAGAAATGAATGTGAAAGTGAATGTAAATGAATATGTATGTGAATAAATGAATGGATACTGTAAGCAAATTGATACGATCATAAATTAATTGGATGTTGATAATGGAAAATTGCTAAAATTATTTGGTTGGATATTATGAGTAAATAAAAGACAGGTATATAGAAACAGGAGCTAATTTATTCCTTTGATTTCGTAAATAAAATTGGTTGCCCGACTAAAAGGTATATGTTTCTGTTTCGATTGGTTTGATGATTTTATGACTAGCCACTTAGCTTTTGATTTTATTTTGGTGGATTTAGGTCCGTGGTGATGATTTGTAGTTTTTCTGATCGAGCCACGCAAGGGAGACACTGGTGAAATTTTTCTAGATTTAAGAGTTAGAAATTTTATGAGAATTTTAAGAGATTTGTGATAACTAAAATATTGATTTTTAGTTATAACTTTGAAAAATAAATGAATAAGTATTACGAGATATTATGAATGAAGTTAAAATTCTTGGAAGATTTTATAATCAATTTTAGTTAATTGATTTTGAATGGTTGATGGGTTATAGCATTTTTCTTACCTTAATAATTTCGAGGACGAAATCCTTTTAAGAGGGGAAGAATGCAACGATCCAGAATTTGGGTCATTTGATTTTGGAATATTTAACTGATTTAAATATTAAAATATTGGTTTAACAAGTTTAATAACTCAACAATCAGAATATAGTGATTGTGTTGAAATTAATAATTATAATTCAATTATAATGCTTATTCAAAACATTTGAATTGGTGAATTTGGATTTGAATAGCATTTCCAAAATAATTTAATTTTAAATTGTGTATCTATTTAATAGATTAAATAGTTTTGGTTAACTCTTTTTGGATAAAGTAACAATAATGGTGAATTTAATTATTAAATCCAATTGCAGTAATCAATAGTTCAAACCATTGATCAGGAATGAATTTTATTAATTTGGAAAATATTTAAATTCGTGTTTGATGTTTTATCGTCAAATTGCAGCACTTTTTTGATTTTACTGAATGCGATAACCAGTTTATATTATTATTGTTTTGAGATCGCCTCATTATTCTAAACACGACTGTATTTTTTGTTGTCGTTTTGGAGTCCGTACACGATCAGAAATCTATGCGGTGAAATGCCAATTTTTTTTGCAATAATTATAAGTCAACACTAAACAATTTAGTACAAACACATACATTACTCTGCTCATTCTCTTTCCTTTGTCGCCTCCCGTACCTCTTTGCTTATCACCTCTACAACAAGAAAAAATTAACATATGTTCCCTCTTCATTTAAAATAAAAAACAATTAAAATAAATTCCAAGAAAATATAAAACATGGATTAAGGAATTTATGGAGCCAATATCTTCAACTCGCATAAGGATTTGAGGGTCTGACCTTTGTTTGTGTTGATCGACAGTGAATGCCGAGATGGAAATATTGTCAGGGTTTGATTCTTATAGAAGTGGAGTTAGGCCAAAATGATACTGGATTCAGGTTAATGACTTCAAGGGGTTTCGGTGGTGAGATTTTGGGGAAGTGTGGTTCAATAATGATAGTCGCGGAAGTTTGTACGGTCGGGGTGAGGTCACGACGTTACATTTCAGTTGGACGGTGCGGTCGAGAAGATGTGATGATAGCCGCATGGAGTTCGAGAAGGGGAACACGATGGAGGCGGCGGTTTGTCATTTACTGGATGATGGTGGGAGTTAAAGGGAGGAGAAGTGGTCAGTGCGGGTGGTGTGAGAAATTGGAGTAGGAGCCGGTTTTTCTTATTTTGGGAAGAAGGGTGAAACAACCCAGTTTTCCATACAGTTTAAACTGACAATTTACCACACATGTCCAGCCCAAATTGAACGGAAAGGCGGATTAGAAAAAAAAGTAGAAAAAAGATGGAAAGAAAAACAATCAACATAGAATCTCATAGCGGAAACGAATAATCTATAATACAGAACAAATCTTTACACAAAAAAAACCCGTGACTTACATATACATACATCAATCAGAATATACTAACCTATTCAGTACGGACAATCATAACAACCCATCCTCACAATTGCTGATAAACAACCATATATGAATGGAAATATAATCATCTACGTAAATGTCTCTGGTCGCCAGCTCCTCTCCTGAAGCTCCAAATATCCGTCTAAACCTGGAAATATGCTAGGTCTGACCCGAGCATTTAGAAAAAGCCGCGCCCGTGTCAGTCTGGTAAAACCAGCGTGAGAATTATAAACACAAGGATTTTATTCATTATAACTTTCAAAATCCTTTTAAAATCAAAGGTATCCCGTAAGACCTCGCCACACATAAATACGACGGGTTTTTCCCTTATGGTAACCAATACTTTTATAGAAAATCTAGTGTTACAACCAAAACCGTAAAGGTTCGTATTGGAGAATGGATTTCCATATAATGACTAGGCATTGGGGTACCAACTATCATAGTACATCTGTAGAAAAATGTACAGATGACCTCGCCGAGATCCCCTGCTACACAAGACCGATCTACCCCTAACCGAGATAGTACCGAATATGCTATCACCCCGTGTGTTCCTAACCTTATCGAGCTTTTCCCATGCACCGTATTTATAATATCCGAGGGTATCTAGAAATGTGATAGACTTACCCTAATTGGGTGCGACCCACTTAGCCTTCCCGATCTCCCTTGATTTTCAGTCATTCTCGATTGATGAGGCTTGTGGCTATGATTATGTAATAACCCGGACTTTTGGATATGTATTAATTGGAAATTAACAGGATAAAATTATTAAAATACTAATTTTAAGTTTAACAAATAAAATTCCGATTTATATCTGGATGTATAAACGGGATTTGAAAACCATAATTAATGTATAAATGTATATATGCAAAACTTATCATTTCAAATCAAAATTAAATATGATAACTATTTTATTATTATGCGTATATTATTGGTTCGTGAGTAAAACATGGATTTGAAAATTTAAGACAATATCTTGAAAATAAATTTAAAACTAGTATGTATAGATATTTGGTTATTAATTTGTTTATAATTAAAAAGTTTGATATCATTTCTTTAAGGTTACATAAAAATTAGTAAAGAAAATAATGAGTTATATATAGAAAAAATGAAAATATAATATAAATGATATTAAAAACACTTAAACTACATGTAAGTTACATGTGTAAATATTATAATATAAAGATTTTATACAAAGACATGAAATACATGTAAAGGACATTTGTGAACAAGTGTTAAGTAAATTTGCATGTAACTGAACAAGTATAATTTAATCTACTTCACATAAATACAAGTGTCTTTGTTTCCTTTTTTAATAATAAATAAGATTAAATCAAAGTTATAAATATATTCCTATATCTTCTAGCTTCCATTTTCAAAAACTTTTACCCAAACCAAGATTTAAGAAATTAAAAGCCTGTGAGAAATAAGAAAACCAGAAAGTATTAAAGCAAAATAAAATTCTAGAACCGAAACAAAGCTTGTTAACAACTTTAAACCAGAAGACAAATAAAGAGACATCAATCAAATTTTCAAAATCCAGGACTTGTTGCATGATCGTTCAACTTCAAAGATTCATCTCTGTTTCAAATCTCAAGCCATTTCAAGCTCTCTGTTCAGCATTATTCAAGTGAGTAAACATCTTTCTTAAAAATTTAAGTTAATAAAAATCTAATGCATGGAAATATCCTGGAATTTATGATATATAATACGCTTTGCATGGCTGTATAAATGAAATTTCCTGTTTATTTGTATATGGATGTTTGTATGCATGTCTAGAATGAATATATTACTCTGTTCATATTTCACAAGTTCTAAATAAAATTTCCAAAATAAATTGTTCATTTCTTGATCTGTTATATGGTATGATGTATAAAAAAATTGTTTATTACAGCAAGATTTAAGTGTTAAATATTTTTAAATAAGAACTGGACACAGTTTTAGTCAAAATGTAAATATTACAGTGAAACTTAAAAATGTCATAATCTCGACTTGAATAATTAGAAAATTCATGATTACGATCTGAATTGTCTTCTTAAATTAGGATTTTAAGATATGAATCATTAATTTTAAGTGTGTAATTAGAGAGAATTCGAGTGTTGAAGGAAAAATGGGTTTCGAGAAAATTCAAGTGATCGGCGACACTTGGGTGGGACGGGGCCTCGGTTGAAGTAAGCTGGGTGTTCGTTAAGGTCGACAAAAATGGTGGCTCGAATTCTCCGATGTCGTGGTGGTATGACGGATGTGATTTAGGGTATTAGGTCTGGAATGGTTGAGGGCTTTTACGAGGCAATTCCGAGTTCATCGATGCATCGGTCAGGGCCAGGGTCGGTCGAATAGGAGCATCAGTCGACGACGAATCTCTGGACAGGGTGTCAGGATTTCTGGTGATCGGTGGCGGCGTTGCGAGAAGGTTTTTGGGTGATGGTGCGATCCAGGTTTGGGTTCACAAGCTCGATCATGTTTCTGTGTTCGAACTAAAGCATCGGTGGTCAAGATTGTGAAGGCAGGTCAGGGTCGACTGTTTGGCGACGACGATGTTAATCGGAGATGCTCTGATCGTTGGTGCAAGTGCACAATATCGATCGAAATATCAGTGTTTTGGGGTTGCTGTGGATATTTGTGGAAGAGAGTGGTTTTCTCGGGTTAGACCCAAAGTTGAGCGAAGTTTTACTCGAAGTTGGGACGACGTGTGGGACGACGTGTGAGATTCATGGGGTTACCTCGGAAATTTTATTGGTTTGACTCGGTTATTTTTAAAGTTGTTGTAATCAAGTTTAAAACTTATTAAAATGTGTAAATTTCAAGGAAAATGTAAACTAAGTTTTAAAAACAGAGTATTAGCACGTTTTAAGCGAATTTCCAAGGTATTAAAATGCTTTTAAATTATTTAAAGGTAATTATTATCATAAGAAAATTCCTATATGATTCAAGGGTGATTTTATTAAATTAAGTATAGATTATTTGGTGTATTAAGGGAGGGGGGGGGGGTTAATCAATTAATGTAATCAGTTAAGGGAATGATTAATAGATTTAATTATTAAGATAATTAATAAAGGGTTAATCAATTTGCGTAAACGATTTAAAGGATTGATTTATTAAGATGATTAATTAATTAAGGTAATTAATTTAAAAGATGATTAATTCACTTTAAGTTAATTACTTAATGGAAATTAATTAAGGTTAATTACTTGATGAAGGTTATTTAAAAATAATCACATAATATCATTAATCAAGGAAGGTAGTAAATTATTAATTACGAAATGATAATTACTTGAAGGAAGTAATTAAAGGGAATCACTTAATGGAAGTAATTAAGGATTAATGACTTAGTGTAATTAATTAAAAGATCGATTAATTAAGGATTTATTAATTAAGGAAATTAACCAAGGGTTAGTAAATTAATAAGTGTGATTAATTAAAGGATAAGTAATCAATGTCAATATAATTAATACGGAAAAAATAAAGGTTTATTAATTTTTGTAATTAATTAAGAGTTAATTACTTATTGTAATTAAAGGATTATTTATCAAGGGTGATTAATTTAGACGGATAATTAAAAGATGATTAATTAATTGGTTTATAATTAATTAATGTTAAGTAATGATTAAAAATTAGTAATTAATATAATTAGACATAAATTAAATTAAGTTTGGAAGTGATCAATCTAGCTTAGGAATGATTGATTGATGTTAAATACCTTGAGTTGGTTGATATCTCTGATATGAAATGTTTTGGGGTATGATATGTTTGGGTGGACAGTGATAATATGGTTACCTATCGATGATGAATTGCTATGTAAAAAAAAGTGACATCCTGTATTTAAAGTTGAATCGTATTTCAACGTAATAACTTGGTATTGAATTCGAAGAGACCGGGGTCGGGTATTAGTAAATACCCGAGCCTACTTCGATTTGTAACTTAACATGATTTTTATAGATTGATGTATGAAATCAATAGGCTGAAATGGAACAATTTTAATGGTTGGACCATTTTAAAATTAAGTAAAGGTACTTAGGGATTGATTGTGAATATATGTGTTGACTATAACAAGTTGTGAACTTACGGTGATGAACAAAATACCCCGGGTTTTAAATAAGTTTTATTCTGAGTATTTTCATTTTATTTGGGCTTACTCACGCTGGTTTCCAGCCTGATCCGGGTGTTACTTTGATGTAATACTCAGGTTATACCGAGTATTACAGATTTCCAAGTAAGGACGTTCTAAAGCTCAGATGGCGAGCTGGATGGCAGGGATGTATAGAGTATTCCATTGAGAGATATTATTGTTTATATGAGACAAGTTATTTTAACTGTCCAGTGATTGTGAAATGTTTTAACTGTGTATTAATGTAAATTAACTGATACAATTTTCCTTTGTATAACTGTTATTTTATTTGATATTATATTCTGATCGGCTTCGAATGTGAGACTCTATGTTTCATTTCTGTTTCTGCTTCTATCTGTTTTCTTCTTTTCCTAACTATGTGGAATTTTCAAGATCGAAAATTTCGAGTCGTTACATTTGGTATCAGAGATGAAGGTTAAGCGTGAACCTTGGCTCTGGTGGGTTTACTCATTAAGGATAGGGTAAGTAATACCCTAAGATGAGTAGGGTATGTATATATATGAGAGCGTACTTGTTATTTTCTTTTATAAAGGTTTTCGAAATGGTTTTAATGAATGATTTTTATAAAACTTATATTTTATATTTAAAGCAATAATTGGTTGTTGGATATCGAAATTGGATAAAAATTAAGTGATGAATATAGATATCGAAAAAAGAATTGAATACAATGAACTATACAAATAAGTTGGATTAGAATTGGTTTCAAACCAGAATATGGATTGGTTATTGTGTTTAATAATGGGTTGTTGTTGATTGTTATCCCAACTTTTGGCAAAGCTGAGATACCCAAAAATTAGCTGAAGACCAATGATTACTATTCTTGAATATCAACTTTGCATTGCAGGATAACCATGGATATCGATGAATTTTTTTCGAATCCAGATCGGGCCTCAATTGACAAGACATGACGAGCAAAGCTGTAGAAGCCAGAATTTAAAATATCAAGTCAATCTGAGCTCGTATGTGCAAGATATGATTGATTCAATCTAAGGAAAGGCCTTAGTTTCGTATCCGTCCTCATGCTCCAATTCGAACCGATCTCGTTCGTATCGATCGCGTTCGAATCCATCGGGATGCCTTAGTTCGACTCGGACACGTTCGAGTCCATCGGCTTCCCCTGCTTCGTATCCATCACAGAAGTCCCTCTGCGAAACCATCTAGGCAGAGCATTTCGTAACCATCGATTGTCATTGGTTTGTATCCATTTGTGCAACTACTGTTCGAATCCATAAGCATGGCCTCACTTCGAATCCATTGTCCTCGTATCGATCAGAGGCATAAGTCCCTCGCATCCATTTGTCTCGAGTTCATCAGGTGACTTCGTATCCATCGGAAAGTTTCACTTCGCATCCATCAGAAGTCTTCGTTCGAATCCATGAACAATCACTTGTTCGTATCCACCAAGTCAACTAGCTTGGATGACGTGTCATTCCACGATACGAAGTATGCGAGATCTAAGGAATCGAAGCGTTCAACTCGGAGAGAAGACCGGAACGATTCGAAGGACGCGCGCCACCTCATCACAGAACCGCGTGAGCTGATGGAGTCGAAGGCATCGTTTCGAAGCCACGGATTCGAACCAGACAGCCACACGAAGAACATCATTTAGAATCCACGATAACTCGAGATCTACTGATCCAAATGCCATGAAATTTTCACAGAAGCTTCCATACAAGGTAAAGATTGTTCCTGCCAAGTTTCAGCTCGATTGGGTCATTTTTTGATGGATACGAAATCACTTCGTATTGATCTCTTATCGAGTCGAAACTTGGTGGGGCCGGTCGCGTAGGCCCACTCACATGCCAGAAGAAGTCTCCCGAAGTTTGAGCGAGATCTGAGCCTCCTACGCCTATAAATAGAGCCCCAAAGCCTATAGAAAAAGGACTTTTGGCCATTGAACGTCCAAACTCTGCCGGATTCGATTCTATTTTCTTCCGTCGCTGTTATTGTTGAAATTCAATCATTGTAACTGCTGCAATCACTTGTAACTAGCAAAGAACATCAATAAAAATTAAAACTTTGAAGTGGACGTAGGCCGGAGATAGCCGAACCACTATAAATCCTGCGTTTCCAGTTGTTATCTTTGCATTATTGTGATTCCTATTGCTTGGATCTGAGACTTGCGCTTGAATATTGTTGATTTATATTCATTGTTTGGTGCTTTCACGATACTTGGGGTTTGTGACCAATTTTGGCGCAAACACTTTGGTGCTTTCGCTGAGAATTGAACTCAGGACCCGCTACACCAGATTTATAATTTAGATTTAAGGGTTTGAAGAATCCCGACTCAGAGACAATGACTCGACAAACAAGACAAAGAGCTGATCGGAGCCAACAAGGAGGAAGCCAAGAAGCATCCTCTGGAGCTGGAGAAGGATAGGCTTCGATGTACATCACTAGAGATGAGATGGAGGCTATGGCTAATTCGATACGCGAAAGTATGATGAAGACTCATCAAGAGATGATGCACTCGAGCAGATAAGGGCAGCAAATATGCAGAACCTTAGGCCAACTACAGTGGCTGCAAGTACAAGACAAGGAGTCAGGATTGCGGAGGCTAATGAAGGACAGGTTCAAGACCGTAGTGCAGGGCCTGAAGGCAATCAGCAAGGACTTGGGGGAAGACCCTCAGGATCAAATAGTGGAAGACCCATAGATGAAGCTTAGCAAGCTGGAGTCCATGCTACTGTTACTGAGCCACATAAAGAGTATGTACCGGAGTTCCCTTCAAGACTTGGAGGGCAGGATAGAAACATGACAAGGGGCAACCCTCGGATGGAGATGAAAGAATGATTGGTCTAGTGCGACGAATCATGAGAGGAGGATTATCAAGTGGAGGATTGCAAGAAGTCAGCCGGAGTCCGTTCACTCCGAATATCAGGAATACAAGGAATCCTCTGAAGTTCAAACTTCCTACGTTGGATCCTTATGATGGGAGGTCAGACCCAACGATGTATATTACCAGATACATCAGGCACATGGAAGTGCTGAGGCCACCCGAGGAAGTGATGGCTCGATGCTTCCCTCTATACTTGTCAGATTTAGCTGCACTTTGGTTCAGACAACTGGAGACCGGATCAATCGGGACATGGGGAGAGCTTGTAGATTGCTTCATGAGACAGTTTAGTGTCCATGTGACGCGACCCAAGAGGGTGATGACTCTAGCTTCAATCAAGCAAAAGACCGGAGAGTCCATAAAAGATTTCTTATTACGATTCAATGCAACGGTGGCTTCTATAGATCGCCCGGATCCATCGATGATTTTGATGGCGGCGGTAGCAGGAGTCGGGGAAGGCACAGAATTCAAAGATTCTTTGGCGAGAGATCCCCCACAAGATCTTGGAGAATTTTATCATGAAGCTGAAAGATTCATTCGGCTGGAAGAGTCAAGTGCCGAGAGGAGAGAAATAAATGCTTTGCAGGGCGAAGGAACCGCCAGGGAACAGTCCAGAGCGGATAAAGGAAAGAGAAAGCAGGACGATGGACGTGATGGTCCTTATAAACGGAAGAAGTTCCGAGATCCTAGATTCATACAGTACACGGATCTGATGGCAAGTCTAGAAAGGATTTACACTGAAACTCGGGGGCAACTCCCCTATCGAAAACCACCTAGGAGGGATCCCACCGAGCGGGAGCACAGAACTGGAAAATATTGCATATTCCATGAGCTGGATGGGCACGCTACAGATGAATGCCGTCACCTAAAGGATGAGGTGGAAGAACATGCCAGGAGTGGTAGATTTCCACAATATGTCAGAGAACGGACAATAGTGGTAAGGCCTGAACAACTACCACCTCCACCTAACAGGAACGATCCTGGATCGGGATCACAACTCGTCATCCACTGATTAAAGATGGCAGGGGCCAAGTCCAAGATTTGGACTTCGGTCAAATAATTTCACTAGATTTGTTTTCAGAATAAACGGTTACTCCACTTACTAATGTACGGGAACCGGAGAGATCCCTAGGTATGCTCTAAGATGGAGATAGACCAATATGCCCAGAGAGGCAATGTTTAGCTTTTTCCTAATGTTTGAGATTGAACATCTAGGACACGAATTTAAATAAATAAATTAGAATTTCATGAAATAAACCTTTCACTGGAGAGTCAAAGGATGAATATTGAATACCAATATGAAAATGATCGCTTTATGACCCTACCCGGAGAGGCAGGGTCCGGAGTGCAAGAAGTGAGTTGCTTCGCCGGAGAGCGACGGGATCGACTCACTTGACGTCGTTTCCCTTTCACCGAAGAATGATTAGATCGGGATTCGATAAGAGCCCGGAGAGGCTGTGATCGGCCTACGATTTAGGCCATGACATCGCTTAATGTTCAGATACACTGAACCAGAGTGCAAGAAGTGAGTTGCTTCGCCGAAGAGCGACAGGATCGACTCACTTAACGCTGCCTCCCCTTCACGGGAGAGTGACAGGATGGAATCCAGCAAGAGCCTGGAGAGGCTATGATCGGTTTAGAACAACCAAGACATCGCTATATGCCCTAGCTGGGGCCAGAGTGCAAGGGATAAAAGGCAACGCCGGAGTGCAATGGGATCTTTCTATTCAATCGTCAAATCTAGAATGGGCTTGGCAAGGGTCCGGAGTGACCAACGACCGTCCGGAGAGACTGTAAAAATTCATTCTTAACTTCCAATGGAAGAAGTTGATAACGATTTGGCTCCGAACAGCCACGTGCTTGATTGAAAATGCTATAAGCTCTGAACAAAACATAAGTTCACTACATTCAGTTTAAGAACGATCAAAACACGCCTTTTACCAAAAGGCATGTTTTTGGGGGGCAAAATGTTATCCCAACTTTTGGAAAAGCTGAGATACCCAAAAATTAACTGAAGACCAATGATTACTATTCTTGAATATCAAATGTGCATTGCAGGATAACCATGGATATCGATGAATTTTTTTCGAATCTAGATCGGGCCGCAATTGACAAGACATGATGAGCAAAGCTGTAGAAGCCAGCATTTCAAATCTCAAGTCAATCCGAGCTCGTATGTGCAAGATATGATCGATTCAATCTAAGGAAAGGCTTCAGTTTCGTATCCATCCTCACGCTCCAATCCGAACCGATCTCGTTCGTATCGATCGCGTTCGAATCCATCGGGATGCCTCAGTTCGACTCGATCACGTTCGAGTCCATCGGCTTTCCCTGCTTCATATCCATCACGGAAGTCCCTCTGAGAAACCATCTAGGCAGAGCATTTCGTAACCATCGATTGTCATTGGTTCGTATCCATTGGTGCAACTACTGTTCGAATCCATAAGCATGGCCTCACTTCGAATCCATTGTCCTCGTATCGATCAGAGGCATAAGTCCCTCGCATCCATCTGTCTCGAGTTCATCAGGTGACTTCGTATCCATCGAAAAGTTTCACTTCGCATCCATCCGAAGTCTTCGTTCGAATCCATGAACAATCACTTGTTCGTATCCACCAAGTCAACTAGCTTGGATGACGTGTCATTCCATGATACGAACTAGGTGAGATCTAAGGAATTGAAGCGTTCAACTCGGAGAGAAGACCGGAACGATTCGAAGGACGTGCGCCACCTCATCACAGAACCACGTGAGCTGATGGAGTCGAAGGCATCGATTCGAAGCCACAGATTCGAACCAGACAGCCACACGAAGAACATCATTTCGAATCCACGATAACTCGAGATCTACTGATCCAAATGCCATGAAATTTTCATAGAAGCTTCCATACAAGGTAAAGATTGTTCTTGCCAAATTTCAGCTCGATTGGGTCATTTTTTGATGGATACGAAATCACTTCGTATCGATCTCATATCGAGTCGAAACTTGGTGGGGCCGGTCGCGTGGGCCCTCTCACGTGCCAGAAAAAGTCTCCCGAAGTTTGAGCGAGGTCTGAGCCTCCTACGCCTAAAAATAGAGCCCCAGAGCCTATAGAAAAAGGAGTTTTGGCCATTGAACGTCCAAAATCTGCCAGATTCGATTCTATTTCCTTCCATCGCTGTTATTGTTGAAATTCAATCATTGTAACTGCTGCAATCACTTGTAACCAGCAAAGAACATCAATAAAAGTTAAAACTTTGAAGTGGACGTAGGCCGGAGATAGCCGAACCACTATAAATCTTGCATTTCCAGTTGTTATCTTTGTATTATTGTGATTGCTATTGCTTGGATATGAGACTTGTGCTTGAATATTTTTGATTTATATTCATTGTTTGGTGCATTCACGATACTTGGGGTTTGTGACCAATTTTGGCGCAAACATTGATAAAGAAAAATAAAAAAAAAGTAATGTTTGGAAAATTTTAAAGCAATTTGTTTTGAATTTAAAACCAATGGTGGTTTAAAAATTAAAGTAATTTGGTGTGTAAAGGAAATAAATATGTTTATTTGGAATAAACTCTAAGGTTGAGTTTTGAATTTTCCTTGGAATGTGATGCGAAACCCAAAGTGAAGTAAGTTTTTAAACATAAGTGGGAAGATTATTAATCTAAAGTTTAAAATTTAAATGGGAATTCAAATTGAGTTAAGTTGTCTGGATTAAATTAAAGTGAATTTAATTTTGGGAAAATTAAATAACTTTAGAACAGACAACCTGAATTGGAAATTTCAAAATGAAATTGAGATTTAACTTGGGAAGTTAAATGGTAGATCTGAATTGGGAGTTTGTGTGATCTCAAAATAGATTTGAGATCTGCAAATTGGAAATGGATGGATGTTTTAAAATAAATTGGATAATATTATCCTATTGTTATTAATAATCTTTAAACTGTGAATTTGATTTGTTTAAATGAATGAAGAAATGGAGTGTGGTGATATATCTATTATTGAGATAAAAGGAAAATTAAACTTTACTTTGAAATTAAGGAAATGAAATTTCTTTGAAATTAAGATTT
Organism: Allium cepa; assembly: GCA_030765085.1. Taxonomy (NCBI): domain Eukaryota; kingdom Viridiplantae; phylum Streptophyta; class Magnoliopsida; order Asparagales; family Amaryllidaceae; genus Allium; species Allium cepa. The sequence goes on from CM060931.1 coordinate 40,053,317, forward strand.
AATTGTTCAAAAGGAACTTGGAAATTTAAATTTTGAAGGATTGGTTTCAAAAACTGAAATTCAGGTGATCGGCGACACTTGGGTGGGACGGGGCCTCGGCTGAAGTAAGCTGGGTGTTCGTTAAGGTCGGCAAAAATGGTGGCTCGAATTCTCCGATGTCGTGGTGGTATGACGGTTGTGATTTAGGGTATTAGGTTTGGAATGGCTGAGGGCTTTTACGAGGCAATTCCGAGTTCATCGGTCGTGGTCAGGGTCGGTCGAATAGGAGCATCAATCAACCGCGAATCTCTGGACAGGGTGTCAGGATTTCTGGTGATCGGTGGTGGCGTCACGAGAAGGTTTTTGGGTGATGGTGCGGTCCAGGTTTGGGTTCACAAGCTCGATCAGGTTTCTGTGTTCGAACTAAAGCATCGGTGGTCAAGATCGTGAAGGCAGGTCAGGGTCGACTGTTTGGCGATGATGATGTTGATCGGAGATGCTCTGATCGTTGGTGCAAGTGCACAATATCGATCGAAATATCAGTGTTTTGGGGTTGCTATGGATATTGGTGGAAGAGAGTGGTTTTCTCGAGTTAGACCCGAAGTTGAGCGAAGTTTTACTCGAAGTTGGGACGACGTGTGAGATTCATGGGGTTACCTCGAAAATTTTATTGGTTTGACTCAGTTATTTTTAAAGTTGTTGTAATCAAGTTTAAAACTTATTAAAATGTGTAAATTTCAAGGAAAATGTAAACTAAGTTTTCAAAACAGAGTATTAGCACGCTTTAAGCAAATTTCCAAGGTTTTAAAATGCTTTTACATTGTTTTTTAAAGGTAATTATTATCATAGGAAAATTCCTTTATGATTCAAGGGTGATTTTATTAAATTAAGTATATATTATTTAGTGTATTAAGGGAGGGGGGTTAATCAATTAATGTAATCAGTTAAGGGAATGATTAATAGATTTAATTATTAGGATAATTAATAAAGGGTTAATCAATTTGCGTAAATGATTTAAAGGATTAGTTTATTAAGATGATTAATTAATTAAGGTAATTAATTTAAAAGATGATCAATTCACTTTAAGTTAGTTACTTAATGGAAATTAATTAAGGTTAATTACTTGATGAAGGTTATTGAAAAATAATCACATAATATCATTAATTAAGGAAGGTAATAAATTAATAATTACTAAATGATAATTACTTGAAGGAAGTAATTAAAGGGAATCACTTAATGGAAGTAATTAAGGATTAATGACTAAGTGTAATTAATTAAAAGATCGATTAGTTAAGGATTTATTAATTAAGGAAATTAATTAAGGGCTAGTAAATTAATAAGTGTGATTAACTAAAGGATAAGTAATCAATGTAAGTGATTATAAGATAATGAATTTGAATAATTAATTAAGAATCAATGTAATTAATACTGATGAATAAAGGTTCATTAATTTTTGTAATTAATTAAGAGTTAATTACTTATTGTAATTAAAGGATAATTTGTCAAGGGTGATTAATTTAGACGGATAATTAAAAGATGATTAATTAATTGGTTTGTAATTAATTAATGTTAAGAATTGATTAAAATTAGTAATTAATATAATTAGACATAAATTAAATTAAGTTTGGAAGTGATCAATCTTGCTTAGGAATGATTGAATGATGTTAAATACCTTGAATTGGTTGATATCTCTGATATGAAATGTTTTGGGGTATGATATGTTTGGGTGGACAGTGATAATATGGTTACCTATCGATGATGAATTGGTGTGTAAAAAAAAGCGACATCCTGTATTTAAAGTTGAATTGTATTTCACTTGAATAACTTGGTATTGAATTCGAAGAGACCGGGGTCGGGTATCAGTAAATACCCGAGCCTACTTCGATTTGTAACTTACCATGATTTTTATAGATTGATGTATGAAATCAATAGGCTGAAATGGAATAATTTTAATGATTGGATCATTTTAAAACTAAGTAAAGGTACTTAGGGATTGATTGTGAATATATGTGTTGACTATAGCAAGTTGTGAACTTGTGGTGATGAACAAAATACCCCAGGTTTTAAATAAGTTTTATTCTGAGTATTTCATATTATTTGGGTTTACTCACGCTGGTTTCCAGCCTGACCCAGGTGCTACTTTGATGTAATACTCGGGTCAGACCAAGTATTACAGATTTCCAAGTAAGGACGTTCTGAAGCTCAGATGGCGAGCGGATGGCAGGGACATATAGATTATTCCATTGAGAGATATTATTGTTCATATGAGACAAGTTATTTTAACTGTCCAGTGATTGTGAAATGTTTTAACTGTGTATTAATGTAAATCAACTGATACAGTTTTCCTTTGTATAACTATTATTTTATTTGATATTATATTTTGATCGACTTCGAATGTGAGACTCTGTGTTTCATTTCTGTTTCTTCTTCTATCTGTTTTCTTCTTTTCCTAACTATCTGGAATTTTCAAGATCGAAAATTTCGAGTCGTTACATTTAGTTTCAGAGCTGAAGGTTAAGCGAGAATCTTGGCTCTGGTGGGTTTACTCATTAAGGATAGGGTAAGTAATACCCTAAGATGAGTAGGGTGTGTGTGTGTGTATATATATATGAGAGCGTACTTGTTATTTTCTTATATAAAGGTTTTAGAAATGGTTTTAATGAATGATTTTTATAAAAACTTATATTTTATATATAAAGCAAAAATTGGTTGTTGGATATCGAAATTGGATAAGAATTAAGTGATGAATATATATATATATATATCGAAATAAGAATTGAATACAATGGACTATACATTAGAATTGGTTTCAAACCAGAATATGGAATGGTTATTGTGTTAAGTAATGGGTTGTTGTTGATAAAGAACAAAAAAGTAATGTTTGGAAAATTTTAAAGGAATTTGTCTTGAATTTAAAACCAAAGGTGGTTTAAAAATTAAAGTAATTTGGCGTGTAAAGGAAATAAATATGTTTATTTGGAATAAACTCTAAGGTTGAGTTTTGAATTTTCCTTGGAATGTGATGCGAAACCCAAAGTGAAGTAAGTTTTTAAACTTAAGTGGGAAGATTATTAATCCGAAGTTTAAAATTTAAATGGGAATTCAAATTGAGTAAAGTTGACCGGATTAAATTAAAGTGAATTTAATTTTGGGAAAATTAAATAAGTTTAGAACAGACAACCTGAATTGGAAATTTCAAAATGAAATTGAGATTTAACTTGGGAAGTTAAATGGTAGATCTGAATTGGAAGTTTGTGTGATCTCAAAATAGATTTGAGATCTGGAAATTGGGAATGGATGGATGTTTTAAAATAAATTGGATAATATTATCCTATTGTTATTAATAATCTTTAAACTGTGAATTGGATTTGTTTAAATGAATGAAGAAATGGAGTGTGGTGATATATCTATTATTGAGATAAAAGGAAAATTAAACTTTACTTTGAAATTAAGGAAATGAAATTTCTTTGAAATTAATATTTAATTGTTCAAAAGGAACTTGGAAATTTAAATTATTAAGGATTGGTTTCAAAAACTGAAATTGGGCAATGAATTGGATTTCAAAGATTAAATTGTTTAAAAAGGATTTGAATTATTATTTGAACCTAGAAATAGGTCTATGGAGAAGTAAAGGTTAATTTAATTTAAGGGAATTAAATCAACATTTGAAAGTTTAACTCGAATTTATATAATTCGAGATGATTTAATGTGAGATTAAATTTGAAATTTGTTCAAATTGAAATTTGATTTAAATAATTTGGATTTGTGATTAAAGTTGAATAGTTTTAAATCAAATGGGATTTGATTTGAATTTGAAAATAATCGAGGTTAATTCAACTTGAATTGGGGTTAAATCAATTTCAATGAAAATTGAAGTTATTTAAATTGGAATTGAGTCAATTTAAATGGAAGTGGTAATTTAAATTGAATTGATGGGAATGGAGATTAGGAATTGAAAAGTTTGGCTCTGGAATATTTTCAAAATAAATTGTTTTAATATAAACCTATTTTTCCAAGCTATTTATATATACAACTTTTCTTTTTAAAACCCAAAACTATCTTATACTTATTTTACAACTACTTGTGGAACTATTTAACTATTTTACAACTGTTTTATAAGCTTATTAATATTTTTCAACTGCTTTATAACTAATTACTATTTTACAACTATTTTGCAATTATCTAATTATTTTATAACCATTTCTCTATTTCATAACTACTTAACTATTTTACAGCTATTTTACAAACTAATAATTATTTTTCAACTACTTATCTATTTTTAACCTTTTAAGCTATTTTTTTTAATTTAAACTAGTGAGAGTGCAAACTGTTTACGATTAATTATCAATTGATATAAGGATTAAAGTGATAATCCAAATGGAATTGAAACAGTTGTGAATAAGTAGATAGAAATTAAAGCGAATGTGAATAGAAAAGGAGATTGATTTGGCTAATAATCAATGTAGGTAGATATGTAGGATGTATGTATATTATTCTATTCCCATTGTGAATTGATACAGATTCGAGCATAGAATTTTGAGATAGTATTATCGATCCGAGTTGGGATTTTCACTCGATTTTCGATGGCGAACCTGGATATGGGTTTTTGATTAGTTCTAGAAATTCTGTATCATAGTTATGACCATGCAAGGAGAATGACAGTTTCAGATCAAGAAACCAAATCTGAGTCCGCACTAGGAAGTCGGGTGGACGATACTAATTCGGAAGAGAAATTGTGTGAACGGGTGAGCGATCAGATTGATATTGCGTACGAATGATATGAGTACATCGTACAGGGTTGAATGAAAGTGATATTCGAAATTTGTATATAAAATCTGTAAAATGATTTTGAAATGGAAGGGTATATTTTGAAAAATAAATAACGAAATAAATTGGAAATTTGATATTTCTATGATTAAAGGTTCACTTTATAAAGAAAAGTAATATGGTTAATAACTTTATAAAATGTAATCAAATTTGAATATTTGATTTGATATAAATAAGTTATATATATTTGATAAACTCCACTTGTTGAATCTTTCGCCAGAAGAAAAGGGTTTTTGAAAATATTTGAGGTATAAAAAGGGAATTTATACAAGTATGAAGTGATCCAAAGATTTTCAAAATTATATATATATATATATATATATATATATAAAGGATCTTATGAGAATGATTTTGGGAAAAGGTTTTTGAATCTATGGATTTTGAAAAGGCTTTTGATTTTTGGGAAAATCAATATTGGAATTTGGAAAGCCTAGTTTGAGAATTATCGATTTTGGAATAATCGATTGTGAGAAAAGGAGACTTGCATGGGATTTATACAGCGTGTATGATTTGGAAGATACTATATGTGTATAGTATAAAGTGTTTTGAAAATGGCTATAGAGAAAAAGGCGCTCCCTTGAAATGAACTTCTCAGGTGTACCATAGGTTGGTACTGCCTTGTGCCTCAAAGGGAGAGGCTCTAAAGTGGATCCTATGAGGAAGTTCGGACAAACTAAATTTCTTGAGGATTATTGGGTAGCGAAAGTCAAGAACGCTGATGCCTATAAAGGTATTTGGATTATGCTGTGACGACAGTGTAACTCGATGTCATTGCGATCTACTGCAGACCATAGCGAAAGTCGTGTGTGCTGCTGAGAGCCAATAGTCTACGTTTGATTTTACATCGGTAGACTGCGACCTATGGTGACATAGCAGAAGTCGAAAGGCCGTGAGAGGCTAAGGCTACATTGGGACTTGATTGATGTAGTCTGCGACCTATGTGGGAGTGGTGAAGTTTCATTTGACAACGAAAATCAAGGGCGCCGATGCCCACGGTTACATGGACTTTTGCTCCGATGGAAACGTATCCCAGGATGTAACTGCAATCTGTGGCAGGTTCCATGGCCTAATCGAGGGGCGCGGAGTGCCTACCGTTACATGGATTGCTATGATGGCAACGTAACCCAGGATGTAACTGCGACCATGGATGGGGGTGATGATTTCTAGAGCATTCTCACCATAGATGGTTCCTTTATTTTCAAAAATGTTTTCTATATTTTCAAAAAAATTATTTCAAAGTATTTTCACTGGGTGTTGAAAACGCGTTTACCAAGTACTTATAGATTTTCAGTCCTACGCCTGATCAACATATGACCGAATTTCTGTGAGAACTAGGATGGACTTGTTGAAACATCGAGTTATAAAAGTATTTTTATAAAAACTATTTTTAATATTATATAGATTTTTAAAGTGTTTTAAAATGACTAAAAAGTGATTTATCTGATTTTTAGTGTTGAATAAATACAGGCTTCGTTCCTTTTCGAGGACGAAAAGATTCAAAGGGGGAAGGAAGGTAATAACCCGGATTTTTGGATATCTGTTAATTGAAAATTAACAGGATAAAATTATTAAAATACTAATTTTTAAATTTAACAAATGAAATTTGATTTATATCTGAATGTATAAAGGGGATTTGAAAACCAAAACTAATGTATAAATGTATATATGCAAAACTTATCATTTCTAAGCAAAATTAAATAGGATAACTATTTTATTATTATGCATATATTTATGGTTCGTGAGTAAAACTCGGACTTGAAAATTTAAGACAATATCTTGAAAATAAATTTAAAACTAGTATGTATAGATATTTGGTTATTAATTTGTTTATAATTAAAAAGTTTGATATCATTTCTTTAAGGTTACATAAAAATTAGTAAAGAAAATAATGATATATATATATATATATATATATATATATATAGAGAGAGAGAGAGAGAGAGAGAGAATGAAAATATAATATAAATGATATTAAAAACACTTAAACTACATGTAAGTTACATGTGTAAATATTATAATATAAAGATTTTATGCAAAGACATGAAATACATGTAAAGGACATTTGTGAACAAGTGTTAAGTAAATTTGCATGTAATTGAACAAGTGTAATTTAATCTACTTCACATAAATACAAGGGTCTTTGTTTCCTTTTTTTATAATAAATAAGATTAAATCAAGGTTATAAATATATTCCTATATCTTCTAGCTTCCATTTTCAAAAACTTTTACTCGAACCAAGATTTAAGAAATTAAAAGCCTGTGAGAAATAAGAAAACCAGAAAGTATTAAAGCAAAATAAAATTCTAGAACCGAAACAAAGCTTGTTAACAACTTTAAACCAGAAGAAAAATAAAGAGACATCAATCAAATTCTCAAAATCCAGGACCTGTTGCATGATCGTTCAACTTCAAAGATTCATCTCTGTTTCAAATCTCAAGCCATTTCAAACTCTCTGTTCAGCATTTATTCAAGTGAGTAAACATCTTTCTTAAAAACTTAAGTTAATAAAAATCTAATGCATGGAAATATCCTGGAATGTATGATATATAATATGCTTTGCATGGCTGTATAAATGAAATTTCCTGTTTATTTGTATATGGATGTTTGTATGCATGTCTGGAATGAATATATTACTCTGTCCATATTTCGCAAGTTCTAAATAAAATTTCCAAAATAAATTGTTTATTTCTTGATCTGTTTAATGGTATGATGTATAATTTTTTTTTTATTACAGCAAGATTTAAGTGTTAAATATTTTTAAATAGGAACTTGACACAGTTTTAGCCAAAATTTTAAATATTACAGTGAAACTGGACACAGTTTCGTGAAGGCATGTCAGGGTCGACTGTTTGGCGACGATGATGTTGATTGGAGATGCTTCGATCGTTGGTGCATGTGCACAATATCGATCGGAATATCGGTGTTTTGGGGTTGCCGTGGATATTGGTGGAACAGAGTGGTTTTCTCGAGTTAGACCCGAAGTTGAACGAAGTTTTACTCAAAGTTGGGACGACGTGGGAGATTCACGGGGTTACCTCGGAAATTTTATTGGTTTGACTCGGTTATTTGTAAAGTTGTTGTAATCAAGTTTAAAACTTATCAAAAGGTGCAAATTTCAAGGAAAATGCGAACTAAGTTTTAAAAACAGAGTATCAACACGTTTTAAGAGAATTTCCAAGGTTTTTAAAATGCTTTTAAATTGTTGTTTAAAGGTAATTATTATCATAGGAAAATTCCTATATGATTCAAGGGTGATTTTATTGAATTAAGTATAGATTATTAGTGTATTAAGGGTGGGAGGGTTAATCAATTAATGTAATCAGTTAAGGGAATGATTAATCGATTTAATTATAAAGATAATTAATAAAGGGTTAATCAATTTGTGTAAACAATTTAAAAGATTGATTTATTAAGATGATTAGTTAATTAAGGTAATTAATTTAAAAGATGATTAATTCACTTTAAGTTAATTACTTAATGGAAATTAATCGAGGTCAATTACTTGATGAAGGTTATTAAAGAATAATCACATAATGTCATTAATTAAGGAAGGTAATTAATGGGTAATTACTAAATGATAATTACTTGAAGGAAGTAATTAATGGGAATCACTTAATGGAAGTAATTAAGGATTAATGACTTAGTGTAACTAATTAAAAGATCGATTAATTAAGGATTTATTAATTAAGGAAATTAATTAAGGGTTAGTAAATTAGCAAGTGCGATTAATTAAAGGATAATTAATCAATATAAGCGATTATAAGATAATTAATCTGAATAATTAATTAAGAATCAATGTAATTAATACGGATGAGTAAAGGTTTATTAATTTTTGTAATTAATTAAGAGTTAATTACTTATTGTAATTAAAGGATAATTAGTCAAGGGTGATTAATTTAGATGGATAACTATTAATTAATTGGTTTGTAATTAATCAATGTTAAGTAACGATAAAAAATTAGTAGATAATATAATTAGAGATAAATTAAATTAATCTTGGAAGTGATCAATCTTGCTTAGGAATGATTGAATGATGTTAAATACCTTTAATTGGTCGATATCTCTGATATGAAATGTTTTGTGATATGATATGTTTGGATGAACCATGATAATATGGTTACCTATCGATGATGAATTGCTGTGTAAAAAAAAGTGACGTCCTGTATTTAAAGTTGAATTGTATTTCACTTGAATAACTTGGTATTGAATTCGAAGAGACCGGGGTCGGGTATCAGTAAATACCCGAACCCACTTCGATTTGTAACTTACCATGATTTTTATAGATTGATGTGTGAAATCAATAGGCTGAAATGGAATAATTTTAATGATTGGACCATTTTAAAACTAAGTAAAGGTACCTAGGGATTGATTGTGAATATAAGTGTTGACTATAGCAAGTTGTGAACTTGTGGTGATGAACAAAATACCCCGAGTTTTAAACAAGTTCTATTCTGAGTATTTCATATTATTTGGGTTTACTCACACTGGTTTCCAGCCTGACCTGGATGTTACTTTGATGTAATACTCATGTCAGACCGAGTATTACAGATTTTCAAGTAAGGACGTTCTGAAGCTCAGATGGCGAGCTGGATGGCAGGGATGTATAGAGTATTCCACTGAGGGATATTATTGTTTATCTGGGACAAGTTATTTAAACTGTCCAGTGATTGTGAAATGTTGTACCTCTGATGTGTTAATGTAAGTTAACTGATACAGTTTTCCTTTGTATAACTGTTATTTTATTTGATATTATATTTTGATCGGCTGTGAATGTGAGACTCTGTGTTTCATTTCTGTTTTTTCTTCTATCTCTTTTCTTCTTTTCCTAACTATCAGGAATTTTCGGGATCGAAAATTTCGTTATAGATTACCTTTTAAGGAATTTATACTTGGAATGCTCTTGTCCTCCGATGGCAATGTACTGATAGAATTCATCCATACGAGTCCGGTCTGGGTCTGAACGAAACCAAAGGTACTATTCCTACTACATCCATTTTGGTATCATCATCAGGATTATTCACGACTAGCCCTTGCACTTCAATGCTCCGTTTTGATCCCATGCTCTTGTCTTTACTTCGAAACGCATTCGTTGGATCGAAGTGGTTTTCAGATAACTTATCAATTCTCGGTCTCTTCGAAGCAACGTTCGATATTTTCGGTAAACTCAACCTCACTTCTTTAGGAAATAAACAGACGAAAATAAGATCGGAGATCATCTCCTAACCGTTAGTTCACAGAATTTCTTATAATCGTCCTAAAAGAATGAAACCAGTTTATACATACAGTATAGCACCTTCCGACGGTAACTGCACCATATAATTCCCATGTTTCTCCTAGATATTTCCAAAGTTACGTTTTGACCCAAATTTGATAGTCGGTTATTTAACTATCAAATAAACAATTATTCAACCAAAGATTTCATTTCCCACTAAATCACTAAGCTTATTTAATTTAAATTTCATCAAATTAATTCTCTATATTAAAAAGGTATATACCTATCTCACGGAATAAGTATATTCTCAATTCATCCCTTTCAAAAATACTTAAAAACATTTTAAGAAATATATAGATATAGGTATATTTGGGAAGTATTATTTGGTGTCGACCATGGATCGCAGCTCGATGGCTGCGTTTCTATCCTAGAAAAATCAAATTAACTTTGGCAATCTCGGCCTCCTAATTTCCGCCATGAAATTATACCAGTACTTCCCAAAATCTTTTATTTCAATAATTATCTCAAATAATGCTTATAAAGCTCCTAAAATAATTTCCAAGTTAAATTTAGGAATATACTCTTTAAATAAAAGTTATGATGTAAAACAATATTAATATTGAATAAATTTTCTTTTGAAACAATAATATTGATTAGTTCTCAAATAACAATTAACTTTAAAATAAATCATTATAAGATAACTTTGACTAATAATTAAAATATACTTTTAAAACATTTAACTAAATAACTTTGAAAACCATAATTAAACACTTTTTAAATATCTTTTATGAATCATAAAATAATCATCCTTAAAACAACCATGGAGTCAAAAATCTACTTTCAAATTTGAAAGAAGGCTTATTAATTTCAATCGTATTTAATCAAGTTACCATTTATGTAACGGCCCAGATTTTTCAGTATTTAATTTGGAATATTTAAATTGTATAAATATTGAATTTGGAATTTAAATTTAGTTAATAAGTTTTTAGAACTAAAATTCGAACGATTTTTTAAATTTTAGAAATCTTCGTTTTAATCGATGCGTTAAAATGGCGATCCAGGGTAGAACCTCGGAATTCGACAAATTTTTTTCCATTGGATCCGTAATAATGTATTTTTATCGAATTTCAAATTTTGTAGCATTTGAAGTTATCGTTTGGTCATACGCGATAGAAACACATTGAAATTAATATTGAAAATTTAATATAACAATTGGGTTCAAAAAAGCTATCTTCTCCATACGATCAAATTAGGCTTCGAAACTTATCCAGTTGAGATCAAAATATAGGTATAACATTAGAAATGCCAGGCGGCACACCCCAATAGGGGTTCAGAATTATTAGTTATGATATTTTGAGAAATAAATAATATTATATATATAATTTCAATGTCAAGCTATTCTATCTCTCAAACTCCTATAACCGGCAATCGTATACCCGAAGCCGCCTTCTTCTTTTTAATTAAACCCACGAATCCTTTTTCTTCCTTCAGGCATTTATAAATCAAACCAAGATAAAAAACAGAGAAATCTCGCGAACAAAATCGCGAGTAGCAATAAAAATAGACCAAAAAAAAAGAGAAGTGAATCGCGACAAGGTTGCTATGGCCAAACTCGGGCGCGATCGAAAGGGGGACAGAAGGCAGCTCGAGATGGCGGCAGGCTCACGTGCATGTAAGGGGCAATGGCGGTGGCACATGGCGATGGTCGGTGACGTCGTGGTAAGGGGGGATAGCGATCGAATCTCGATTGAAAAAAAATGAAACTAGACAGTGGCGATTTTTCCTAGGACGTGCACGCATAGGAAAGAGGGCGGTTGGCGATCGTTGCCTGGGAAGACGACGTGCAATCATCATCGAGATAGAGGGCATTCGTCGATGGGAATGGCTTTGCGTAAACGTGATGGTGAAGGTATAATACTGTAATTAATTTAACTTAATTACTGAATTTTATTTAGTTAATTATATCATTATAAATCGAATGCGAAGAAAAAAAATAGAATTTTTAAAATGTCTTGATTTGGAAGTTTATTTAAATTTAGATTTTTGGAATTTATATAGATGATTTTTATCAATGTATGTGGTTTCAAAAAGGAAATTTAATTAGTTAAATCAGTTTAAAATTTTAAGTTAACTTTAATTCAAACAAAATTTAATTATCTCGATGTTAATAAAATCCGGAATTTGCTTGTACGAGGTCGGAAATTAGTAAGAAAAAGTGGTGTTGGATCCTTATTGACTTAGGCTATGAAATGGAATTAACGTTTGGGATGGATTGCAATTTGAAAATCAAAGTGAGAAATTCTCACTCATTTGACTTTCCAGATTTAAATTTCAATAGTTAAAATTTATTTTGGATGCTTGGTTGAATTTAGTAATTATTATCTATTGAATGATATATTATATATATATGGTAGTAAATATATTAGTAGTTGAATATATGTCCCGCCTAATTGAGCGGATGAGACCCTATTCGCCGCACATAATAGCGGTTGACCCAATATACCGCGATATCCATGTCGAAGTTGGATTGATATTTTTATGTTGTATTAAAATCTGTGGATGCAGAGAAACAAGTTGGATGGATCCAACTAGATTCCTCAAAATTTATATTGATTGTTTTTCCATATATAGTAATATATGATGGGTTAGAATAATCCATTATAGATTATTGCTGTGATGTGAATTATTGATGCTACTGTAGCACTGGCCTGAATTTTGGTATTTAAAATACCTTAAATATTATTTTTGAATTTGAAGAAATTAAAAGGAGATTTTGAATATAAAAGTATATATATGTCGAAGTTTGGATTATTTTAAAGGAAATTTATTTGGATAAAACGATAAATTGATTTTTGGATTGTACTTTACAACCCAGGATTTTAAATAGAGATTTAAAAATAATTTATATAGAAGATTTTTAAACACTGGATTTTTAAACGATATTTCTGGACAAGATAAAAAGAAGTTGAAAATTGATATTAAAAATAGATTGGCAGAAATGAATGGAATTTATAAGGAACTGAATTTATTAAATGGAATTTTATGAATGAGATTATTTTTATAAAAAAGTGAAACTCAGAGAAGTTATAAATTTATAAACGATGTCTATAAATGAAGAAGATCAATATCAGATGAAAATTTGGAAATATATAATTCATAGGGTGAATTTATATTAGAATTGGAAATAAAATTGGTAAAAATAGTGGACACTATTTTTGAAAAGTGAAAATGGTTAAGGAGCTCGGAATGGGATCGATGTGTTGTAAATCGAGAGGGATATATAAATTGAATTGGTTATTGGGATTTTAAAATATAATTTTATAAGAAGTTACGTTTTGATTTAGAAAGGGAAATTCTATTTATTTAACTATGAAATTTTGAACTAGTTAGTATTGAAATACTTCGAAAGTGGATTTTTTTTCAAATATTTAATATTAGTTGAAATAAATTTTTAATTTTTATAATAAGTTTCGTAAAATCAATTTGTTATTGAAAATGAAATAGGCAATGAAGTATCAGTGTTTATTAAGTATTTTGAAATTTTAAACAATTACTTAAATGTATTTTTGAAAATTAATTATCATTCTATAAAAACACTTATTATACATATATAGAGTTTTGAAAATGATTTGAATTTATTTATAAACTCTCTCGAGATGTAGAAGTAGATATGATTTTTAGAAGTTGTAAATGTGTAGACGAGATTATAAATGAGTATAATCGACTTTGGAAAATGTAAAGGAATTAATATAAATTTCGAAAAAGCAGGAGATAGGAAATGAAAAAAAAATCCTAAGTATTGATATTAGAAATGATTTTGGGAAAATGGATTATAATATTTTCCTAAGTGAGAAAATGACGGTTTTGAAAATATTTAAAGACGAAGGATTTATATCGAGGTATTTTCTAAGTAATGGATTATAAATCGAAGTTGGAAATATTCCACTAAGTGTTGAAGTGAGGTACGAGTGGAGATATCCTGTTATGGAAACAAGTATTGGGAATGTTTTCAAATACTGATAAATTTGAGGGAGATTTGAATATATACCTTTGTAAAGATATTTTGAAATGAATGTTTTAAAGAATTGTAAACAATGGTCTAGTGACTGCTTATGGATGTTATTTGATAGTTAAATAATCAACTATAAAATATTGGCCAATTTCGTTAATCCTTTCGAAGAGATCGGGATCATATTTAATTATCCGAAAACCACTTCGATCCGATTTGAACGTCACAAATGGATACCATGAAGACAACGAAGAAGGTGATTCGGTTTGTCCAAACCTAGGACAACTCGTGTGGATGAATGCTATCTAAACATCGTCATTGAAGGACGATGAGAATTCTAAGTGAAACTGTTCTTGAAAGGTAATCGTAACCTCTAGCCTTATCAACCGGAATGACTGAAAATCAGTGGAGATGCAGCAAGGAAAAGTGTGTCGCACTCTGTGCAGTTAATGCGCTCGGTAGATTCAAAGAGGTGGAGGTGCAAAAAGTCATAGCGGGGATACAGTGAGGATATAACGGGATATAGCGGATGACTCTAAAATAGCATATAAAACTCGTACTTAATGTTTTTACAAACACATAAATGGTAATTAAATGAAAAATTATCATTCAATTGAATTATAAATAATACACAATTAATTTTAAATAAAAACATGTGCGGATATGCTTTAAACAAACGAAAAACTATTATATAACATAATTGAATTTGGCAGAATATTAGAGTATTTTCATTTCTGAAAATATATTAAAAAATTAAATCAAATAAATTAGTTTCATAATTTTATAATGTATAAATGCAATTTGTCAATTCATTTTATTAAAAAAGATATAGCGGAAATAGTGAAATATAGCGAAAATAACGGGATATAACGGAAATAGCGCGGATTAAAGCAGAAGGGCTATATTTTGGGGCTATATGAAAAAATCATAGTGGTAGAAATCCTCTATGAGATATAGCGGGGTTGTAGCGAGGTAATAGCGGGGCATTAACTACATAGGTCATGCCTAAGTAGGGTATTTTAACACCTTTCTAGATGCCCTCGAATATATTAAAATTATGGATATGGTTATGCATGAAAAAGTGAGCGCTCGATTTTAAGGGTGGGAACACCCAGGGTGATAACATACTCGGCTCCATCCAGGTTAGGGATAGGGCCGGTCTTGTGTTGTAGGGGTCCCGGCGAGGTCCTCGGTACATTTTTCTAGAAGTTTACTGTGATAAGTGGCACCCCACTGCCTAGTCATTGTATGGAATCCATTGTCCAATAAGCGCCATACGGTTTTGATTGTGTCCAACCATACGAGAACGTAAGATGCAAACATTTCAGCTATTTTCTATTTACTTTGTTTAGACACTATTATAATATCAAACGATTTTGATAAAAATATTCTGGTTATCGTAAGGGAAAAGGCCGTCGTGTTTATGTGCGACGTGATCGTATGAGACAACTATGTTTTTCAAAGGATCTAGATAACTTTAATAATTCAAATTGAATGTGTTTTCTCATGCTGGTTTTCCACACTGACTTCGGTGTTGTTTCATTATAAATTCTTGGGTCGGACTGAGTATTATAGATTCAGGATAGGATGCTATGGAGCTAAGGAGAGAAGCTCGATGACAAGACGTACTTCCGTACTTGATTTGTATTTCCGCTGTGTGGGGACAAGTTATTAAACTGTGCAGAGTGATTGTTGTCTATTGTACTCTGATAATGTATGTATATTAATAGTACAGTTCTTGTATTTAAAATTTGTTATTATATATTATATTTCGTTCCGCTGTGATAGTGAGATTCTTGGTTGTTGTTTTCTATTTCTTCTTCTACCTTTTCTTCTTCACCCCTAATGAATCAGTATTTCCGGCTCTTGAATATTCAGCACGTTATATAATGAATGTATTGATGTCGACTTTCGAGGGTCGAAAATCTGGGTTTGTTACAATTTATCCCTTGTCAATTTAGAATAGCAGATTCAAATATCCACATCAATCCATTTTTAACAATTAACTCATCATCATATTGCGCAATATAACTATCTGGATAACAAACAGATGTCATATAAATATGATAGCAGGGTTTTATTTCTGCTGATCAATGTCCAAAAACACACATATTCAGTAGTAATGGCAGAATGGTGATTTATTCTGCCAATATGGGTCCAATTAATTATAATTAGCGGAACGGTCTTTTGATCCATTAAACGGATGTTAAACCATCGTATTTAATTTGAATTAACTTGTCACTATTTTTATCTGGGCAAATAAATTAAATGAACAGGTCATATAAATTTAAATGACGATATTTGTTTAAATC
Organism: Allium cepa; assembly: GCA_030765085.1. Classification (NCBI taxonomy): domain Eukaryota; kingdom Viridiplantae; phylum Streptophyta; class Magnoliopsida; order Asparagales; family Amaryllidaceae; genus Allium; species Allium cepa. The sequence goes on from CM060931.1 coordinate 40,069,656, forward strand.
AGTTACTTAATTTTTGTTTTGTTTTAATATACCATAAATTTTCATTTGTTTAAACTCGACAACAGGTTGAATGACGATGTAGTGTTCATCTATACGAACCCATCGCAAAAAGTTTTGCGTCGATCAGAATTCGTATTGGAAAGTTTTAGTATTTCAAAACTTAACTAAATTTTGTGTATATATATTTAACTTTTTAATATAAGAATTATCATACTCCTCCTCATTTTGGCCGAAGCCCAAACTCACATACCCACACCAAATCCATCCTTCTTCCCCCAATCCCTTCTCCAATTTCCAAGATCAAACCCAGAAATTCCTAAACCAAACGCCAAAGTTCTCCGATCAACTCGTTGCTCCATCGATTCGCAAACCAAGTACCTCGCAAGACTGAGACCCTAGATTCAAGACAAGACTTTGGCAAAACAATCGTCCAAACCGGATCCTCTCCCAATCCTAGAACCATTTTCCTACAGGCCAAACGTGCACACGTGCACGTATACGAACGCCACCGCCATCGAACTACCAAACCAAGACTGTTTGCACATGCCCTATCCAAAATTCGATTCCCTCCTCCCCATAGAGCCACCTCTGACATCCTTTAGCCAAATCAAACACCCGCTCCAACGCAAGTTTCAACCACAATCCCCAAAATCGACCTCGTCCCATCAAACCATTGTCATTTAGGGCATGCCACCACTACCAACGCCGCCACCTATCCTTTCCCTCGCCTCCGAGCCCCTCAACTCCAGGTCTGATGCTTCCCATACCCTGTCAGCGCCGTGATAGCCGATCCCAAAGAAAAATGCCACTTAACCCTATAAATCTCTTGCTAATGCCAACCAAGGCCGAAGCCAAGAATATGCCATGGTGAACTCCTCAGCCCGGTCACCGTGGTTCCCCTCGACCAATCCCCACCTTCCCCCGAAGACGCCATTGCCAGAAATAATCTTTTTAATGGATTTCGATCAACTCCAAAATTCTCAAAATCCATGCCATTAAAAACTATGATTTCTTCGCCAAAAATACTATTTGGATATGACAATCACAATGACATACTCGATTCGGCGAATTGAACATATTGAATTTTTTTTCAAAAACTAGGTTGTTACTGTTATTTTGCAAGTTCATACAATAAACAGCATGAACGTGCTTCAAACAAATTTTAGTGTGATCGAGACTCACGTACAAATGTTCAATTAGTTTACACCATCAGCCAATTCAAAACGAGATAGGAGATACTGATTTTTTTTTAAAAACTAGAAAATCATGAAATTTTTGCTCTGTTAAGCAAGACAGAGAGGTATTGAACATGTATATGCATAGGTACAGGCATTCCAAAAACTAAATTCTCACCTTGATCATTGTTGAATCCTTGAAAACTTCCAGTTTACTCTTAATCTTTTTTCTAGAACCTTGAAAATCTTGTCTTCCTCTGAATCTTTTGAAAGAACAGGATGATATTTATTTTCTTCTCACTGTTTTGGTTTACATGTTGTTTTATTTTACAGGGCTTTTGTTATAGGTTTTAAAACATCCGAACTATCACACACATATGCCTATATATACACACACACACACATAATTAGTCAAAGATGAATGATGTGCATGTACCAGGTTTTGGGCTCAAGAAGGATTTCAAATCTTTTAAGGTTTTTGATGGATTGAAAAGAGGTTTCGGTGGCTGATGGGGAGTTGACAACTGTGGTGGTTGAAGTTGATTTTATTGTGGCTGATAGAAAATTGAATTGAAATAATGTTTTCAACCCACATAAATTCTTTGGCCGGGCAATGCATATGTTTATATTTTCTTTCCTTCTTTGATTAGGCAACTTATGTTTGTCTTGTAAAATTTGTTTTACTTTTTACTTCCAATTTTATTTGTTTGCTCTTGGGTAATTTCTCTTCTTTTTTACTTAGTTAAGTTCCTTTTGATTTAAAACATGCTTCCATTATATTTTTAAAATAATTGTTAAGTGGTATTGACTAAAACTAATTTTTGAGTCTTTATATACATATTTATTTTCATTTAAAGAAATATAACTCAAAGCAAATAAAAGACTGTTATTCCATTTTTATAACATTTTTGTTAACACTTCATGTAAAAGATTTCTTATTAAAATGGTTTAAATGATTTTTTTTAAATTTTCTCATATTCATCATATATTTTTTCTTATATATTTTCTTCTTTTACTTATCATTTATATATTGTTTTAACATATTATTTATATTTAGTTTATATAGTTCTTCTTTCTTAACTATTATGTATCTATATAAGAAAATTCCAAATTTTAAAACTCTTTCTATTTATACAACAATATATTTCATAAGCTATATTCATTTCTATTTATAATATATTCTTATTCATTTTTATTAGCTATATTTTTATTCATTGTAATTTCACCATGTATTCTTCTTTTTTTTCATCTTTATTTGTTATGCATTTGAATTTGTTTTTAATTTACGTATGAATTCTGTTTTTATAATTATATAAGAAATTCCATTTTAAATCAATTTTCTATTTTATAAATAAAATCTGGAAAAATTTAAATTATTATCTGGATTAAAACTATCTATCATTATCAATTATTATTTAACGAGTAGTTTTATTCTGATTAAAAGGCCTTATTACTGAATATTTAAAAATATATATTCTTACTCAAGAGGATAAAATCTCGGGTCGTTACAAAGGGAAATCGAATGGGCTATGATAGAGGGTTAGGTCGGGCTGAAATTTATGAAGGTATATATTTTTTAAATGTGACTAAACTAATTAATCATTTTCAATTCATTCGATAGCTTATAAAATTCATAACTCGTTCGTTTTAGACCCAAATCTAACGCGGTCAATCGCGTGGGGTCTTATGAATGAAATCTCCCTTATGGAGCCGTAATGAAGCGATTTGGAGCTTTCATAATTTTTAGCAATTTAGTCGGAACCAGAATGCAGAATCGACAACAAAAATCAAAGTGAGTAAAACTCACCCTCTCTGGCCATTTATATTTTTATTTAAGTGGTAATAATTTTATTTATGTTGTTTGCTACCAGTGATTGCTTGTTTGGTTGTTTACTATTATCATTAGTAGTTGAATATATATTCCTGCCTATTAGAGTAGATGAGACACTATGTTCCCCGTATAATAGCGGATGACCCTTTTTATTTGCGATATCCCAGCTCGAAGCGGTGATTATATTTTTGTGATTTTATAACATTTATGGTTGCAGGGAGACATGTTGGAGGGATCCAACTAGATTCCTCAATTTATTTTTTAATTTCATATATGGTGATATATGATGTGTGAGAATAATCTGTTATAGATTATGTTATGATTTGATTTATTGGATGCTACGGTAGCACTAGCCTTAATTTTGGTATTATAAATACCATAATTAATATTTTTGAATTTAAAAGGAAATTCAAAGAAGATTTTGGAAATGAAAATATTTATATTAATTTTGGAATTATTTAAAAGGGAATTGAATTGGATAAAATAAATGAATGGATTTTTGATATGTAGCAACCCTGTATTTTGTAATTATTTTAATTGTATATTTTAATTATTTTGATTTAAATTTTGATTTAAAAACTTATTTTACTTATTGAAATGATTAAATTTTATTATTTAAATATAAATCTTGATTTTTATATGAATTATAATTCCAAAACTTGTGTAAGTTGAATATTTCCAGAAAAGGTGAATTTTTGGTCAAATAGTCAAACTTTGACTTCTAACTTAAAATTTAAAAGTTTGAAGTTATAAATTTTATCTTTTATTATGAACATAGACTTAATAACATGAATACTACTTTTCGTTTCGTTGGAAACGGAGTTAAATTGTGAAAGTTATGAACATTTCAATTTTTAGTATAATTGGTTTTTGTGCAACTTTGCCTATTTTAAATTTTATAAATCATATTTTCTTTCTTATATTTTATTTTAATATGTGTAAATATGTTAATTTATGTATATTTTCAACTCTAAATATTTTAAAAATAATAATAGAATTTTTCTAAAATTTACTATGATGATTTCCTATTTTTGAAGGCTGTTTTCCTATTTTCTGCTATTTTCTTCATAAAAAATTATATGTAAATTAAATTTTAAATATTTATTTTGTGAATATATTTTTATTTTATGTTATTATTTATGTTTAAAAATATATTACAAGCTCATATGAATTTTATAAAATTTATTCTATTAAATTTCAAATTTTCCAGACTAGTTTACTATTTTTAGCTATTTTCTTAATTTAACTTTATATTATTGATAAATGTTTATATAAATTATTACATTTTGATATATTTCGAAATTTTATCTGGTATTAGTATTATTACCATAAATATAAAGTTATAAAAAAATTAAATAAAGAAATATGAAAGGTTTCTGAAACCCTTTACATTCCTAAGTCTTTTAATCTTCTGCCTTTTCATTTCTTAACCTACATCCTTATTGTTTTTTTCTTTGGCCGTACAATTCCTTCTCATTTCAGCTGCCTCCTTCATTTTTCACGTGAATTCTCACATCCAACCTGAAAAAAAATGCCGGCCTCTCCCTTGTTCAAAAATTTGGTAAAAACTCCCTTTCTTTTTCATGTTTCTTTGTTTTCTTCTTTGTTTTACATGGATTTGCCTTGCCTTCACCCCCCTTCTTTGGATCGGCCTGCTCTCATCCACCACCTAGGCCGCCTCCATCACCATCCCCTCTGACCAACACCTCCTCCAGCCCCTTCCCATGCCATAGCCGAGCCCTTTGTGATGAAGAACCGCCATAGTTTTGAGCAACATCTCATATATATGCAAGCAGAGCACACCTAGGCCTAGCACCACCTCTTTCAACCATCTGGGCCGACCAAAAACCATCACCACTGGCCTGATCTCGACCTAACACACCTCTGCACACCCTCACCTGACCATACCTGAAGTGGCCATGCCCTCCATGCCTTGGCTGAGCCATAAGATGCCTTGAAACCCTTGCTATTGCCTTGTAACATTAGCCTCTTGCCTCACAAACTTGTGCACCACTTTCTCTAGGCTAGGCCGACCCGTTTCAATCCATAACCTGATCCAAATACATGATTTGGCCGTGCAAACCTGATCCATAGCTGAAGCATAGGTGGTAGAAAGCAAGTGCAATAGTTTTGGTTTTGTTTTATTCAATCCATTTCTAACATTGTTTAAGTATATCCTGTTTTGAAACTTATGTTTTATATATTTGTTTGTCTCATGTATCTAAGGAGATTTATCTTTGGCTCTCCCACTCAAATCATATTCGTGTTGTCGTGCCTTTAAAGATTCTGTGTTGTGTGTTTTGGTAGTCATCTCCAGCTTAAACATGTGAGTACATCTCACCAGACAAGTTATACTTATATAAGTAATAAACTGATCACACTTGAATCTGTAATGCACATCATCCTGTTTTAATTGCCATATTATATTCATATGATGTTCACACCTGTATTTACGCCTGCTATATCATATGTCACTGTTATTTCATGCTATTCTGTATATTTTATCAGTATATCACACTGCAAGTTCCCTGTAGATTAGAATCACTATGGGTTGAAATGATACATACCCGAACGGACTTTTGAATAAGGGAAAATCGTTATGGGCTGAAATGATAGGCCTGAGCGATTTTCATTTTATTTCATTTACTTGGGACTGCGGGTTTGAAATGATAAAACGTGGATTTTCTTTGTAAATTACGGGTTGAAATGATACATTACCCGTATCACTTTACCTAGGCTAGAAAATTATATACAGACCCGTAGTTAAAATATATTTTTCTAAAATTTTTAAAAATATGTTTGAAATGTAAATATTATAATATTTTGATTTAAAACATAATTAAAAATGATTTTTGTAAAGTATTATTGATTTTTTTGGAAATTTATAGGTTAAATAAATTATGGAAAGTTAGAAAATATAAATGTAATTTATTTTGGAAATTTTGATTTAATTATAATTGGAAATTAAATTAAATATGAAATTATGATAAATTTATGATAATTTGAATTTAAAATGAATTTATAATATATTAATGATTTTTGAGTAAAGTTAAAAAAATGAAAGGGATGATTATTTAAGTTGAAATTTTGAAATATAACCAAATGGGAATTTGTGAATTTGGCTTAAAAGTGAATTTTAAGTTAAGTGAATAAAATTGAAATTAAGTTATATTTTGAAATTTAAACTTAAGTGTTAAGTTGAAATTTAATTTAATGAATTTAAATTTGAATGTTGAAATTTAATAAGTGAATTATTATTAAATCTTGATTTTTGAATGGAAATTTAACTTTATAAAATCATGAACTTAAGGAAAATTAAATGTTGTTTATAAATGTGAAAATGTATGATTTTATAAGTTAAAAATGTTTTAAATAAAAATATAATTGGTTGTGAAATTATATTGAATATTTGAAGTTAATTAACTGCATTTTTGAAATGCTATTAATTGCAATTTAAATGATATTACAGCATTTGTAAATGATGTGGTTGATGATAATGAACCAAAAAGCTAAATGAATTAAAGGCTATTATAGCAATCTTTTTAAGTGCTATAATTGTTGAATTTAACTAAGTTTATTTGAAATATTAAGTAAACCCTATTACAACATTTTTAAAAATGCTGTCTTTTGTTAAATTGAACTGTTTTGAATGTAACTTTCCGTAGCGTTTTCTAAATGCTGCGAAAAGTGAATTTTCACTGTTTTGATAAACTTAAGTGAATAAATGAACTTTGGAAGTTGAAATTTTTGGAAATTTAATAATTTAATTATTAAATATAATAACTTCATTTTAATGATTTAAAATGATTTTTGAAATATAAACTGTTTGGAAATGTAAATTGAAATGGTATTTTAAATTGAATAAAATGAATAATGATTTGAAATGAATGTGGTTTTGAAAAGATATGATATTTTGGTTTATTAAAATGATTTGAAATGAGGTTTTGAAATGATATGATATTTTGATATATTAAAATGATTTGAAATTTGGTTTTGAAATGATATGATATTTTGATATATTAAAATGATTTGAAATGTGGTTTTGAAATGATATGATATTTTGATACATTAAAATGATTTGAAATGTAGTTTTGAAAAGAAATGATATTTTTATATATTAAAATGATTTGACAAGAATTTCTGGAAAGATACGATGTTTTAAAATGGTTTGGAATTAATTTAATCATTATTTTGATAAAGATTTGGATTTGAAATGATATCCTATTTTGAAGTATAAACATTATTTTAAAAGTTATAACTACGGGTTATAATAATGATTGGTTGGCAAAGAGACCGAGATCGGATATCTGGCATACTCTCTGTCGATACCGAAAACCACTTTGACAACCGTGTACGCGGTGGAGATTCCAGAATGAAGTAGGATGGTGGCGACGTTCTTGAGGTATATTACGTGGACCCAACTCCCGTGAGTTGGCATAAGGTGGCTAAAACAGGAGCGATCTCGGGCCAAGTGAGGTCATTCCTCCGATCGGACACATTCCTTCGATACTATACTCTTACTTGTGATTGATTAGATGGCCATCCTCCGATTTTGATATGGGAGTGTGTTCCGAGGTGGGCGTATGTGGCTGCTGCGTTACCACCAGCCCGTGTGCGTAATTGGTATATCTACCCTGGCATTGCCTTGTGTGTCGTGTCACCTACCATACCGAGCCTTTACTACGAGTTTGTTTTTCTCCCGTAGCCCGTGTGGTATCCTCTGACAGTCACCCGGAGTGGAGATGGCATGATATTGGATGGACTACTGGGACTATTATGTGTGAAGGGTGATATGGGTAGCCCGGAACGCTATTTAAAAGTAAGTTTATTTTACTATAGACATTATTATAATAGCGAAATATTACTACATAGTAAATAGTTTAACGGATCCTTAAAGGATGGGCGGTCTCAGGCATCCTTTAAGTTACTTGTACCTTATTACAGTTCATTTGAGTTGGTTTACATTATATAAGTATATATTGTACTGACTCGAGTGTTTGTATTTTTTTTTTACGCTCGGGTCAGTCTGAGTTATTCACATATTTGGATTCTACTTTCTGGAGATTGGAATCGCTGGAGATTATCTGCTTATCTAGTTTTATCTATTCCAATTCCGTTGTTCTATTCAGCTTGTACTTGGTTATCATCTTAAGAGTTCTGTTGTACTTTATTTAGTCTGTTGTATTTTATTTAACTCTGATATATTTATATAGTGGCTTCATGAACTACTATTTCTTTTACTTCCGCTGCATTATTAAATACTCTGTGTCTGTGATTTTATTTACTGTATATTCTGAGATTTGCCAAATTTTATTTACAATGCAGTATTTTGAGCAATTCAAGTCCGACATGTGCGGATGCGAATGGTTGAAAATATCGGGTTGTTACAGTTGGTATCAGAGCTTTGGTAGCTCTAGGCAAAACTCAGTATATAGGGTAAATGTATTTACAGAATCACTTTCATTCGAGTTTAAACCTCTTCCTTTTTGACTCGATTCCTTTGAATTTTTGGAACATTCCCTGTGGTTCCAAAATCCATTCATGTCCCTCACTATTTATCTTCTTTTGTTTCTGGAGTATCCTATAACTCCACTTCAAAAGATCTTCATAATGAGTCGGCGGTCTCGCCAACCTCAAATTTATTTGTAAAAGGGGAAAACCCCTTTACAACAACATCGATTCACCAGAGATTCTATATCCTCGGTTTAGATGCTAGTATCTCTTATAATTTCGAACTCTACATCTTGAGATCGAATGTCGATTTACCCAAGAAATCCACATCGATCTTATTCTTTAAGTCACGGTTGACCCGGTTAAGGTTGCCCGCGATTTATATAAACTCATCCATCTCCCTATTCTGTTATTTAATCATCTCATCTTTGTTTCCAACTTATCTTCAAATTATTCTTGAAGTGTATTTGTAAACTAATATTTAAAATGTTTTATATATTGTGTTGTTTGAGTTGTTGATGTTGATTTGGGTTTCTAATCGATTCGTCTGATCAACGCTATCGATAAGATTTCCAAAACACTTGAACAGAGCAAACTGACACAATATGTTTTTAAAATTTAGTAATGAAATAAATTTTGTGAAATAAATTTTGTAACTATATTATAAATCTTTATTTGGATTTTTATTTGAATTGGTTGTTAAGAAATAATATTTGATTTATATATCATTTTCTATTGTTTCATATATCTAATTGAACTATAAAACATGGTTATAAATTTATTTGGAAATTTAAAATGAATGTAAAACAAGAATTTGAGAATTTAATTTCCGATGGATTTCAAACTTGGTGTTTAAAGTTTTAAAGGATATATTATTTAAAGTATTTTGGAATAGAAATTTGTTTCCAAAGAATTTTAAAGTTTAAAACTAGTGCTCTTCTCTTTGTCGCTGGAAAATAACTTCGGTGATGACTGCAGCATCATCGACATTCATTTTCGAGTTTCGAAGTAAAGTGACCATTATGTAGTCTTGCTACAGTTTTGATTTGGGAAAATTTTGTTGGTTTTAATTTCTAAAATAAGACTGGATTTATAACATATGCTGATATATGATTTGAATTTGAATGGATATATATATAGTGTATACGAGCATTTATTTATCTCTAAATAGTTTGGAATTTATCGGAAATTTAATTCCTAAATTTTATCTTCAAGGATAATTTCTAAGTATAATTTTGAGATTTGGATAAATATTCAAGCTTGAAATAATTGAATTAGAAAGTTTTATTTGTATAATACACAATTTCATTCCAATATAACTTACCTTAATTTTCAGAAGTTGAATATGTAATTGGATAATATACAATATAAAAAAAAGGATTTTATAAATAAAATTTGAGTGGTTATTATAAATGTTATATACTTAAATTTTTGTTATAAAAGGATTAACAGAGGTAAATAAAGAAAAAGTGTAATGGAATAATTTATAATATAAAATGATGATAAAGGAACTAAGAATAAATTTAAGGCAGTTACAATGAGTGTAAATATATTTAACATAGGTGATAAAATATATTGAGAGGAATAAATTTAATTTTAATTAGTAGTGAAGAAGAATTAAATTTTATTTGGTACATTTAGAGTATAATAAAAGATTTTTCAAATACATGATTTTAGGGATTTGTTAATTTAAGATAATTGGATGATAAGATAATGAAATTAGAGATGCTTAAGATTTATTTGACTTATGTAAAATTAATTTTCAGTTTAAGTTGAAATTTTATGGTTTCAAATTTATTATTTTATTTTGTTTTTCAAACTATCTTTTGGTTGTCCTAATTTCCCTTATCTTGCTACAGAATGGGAGGCTATTGCTTATACTAGTCTATTTAGAAATCTTTCTGTAATCTTTGAAAATCTTTGGTACCCATCTGGATCTGAGCACTGCTTACCATCTACAGACCGACGGTCAAACGATAAAGGGAGAATCAGATTCTAAAGGATCTTTTCGTGCTTGTGTTCTTGATTTGATCACCTCCACCTTGTTAAACTTACCTATAACAACAGTTATCAGGTATAATCTCAATCTTCTAGTTACCCTGTCTTAATCTTATTTCATCTCTATCTATTCTGTGCTTTCCCATACCTCATTCCTTTTTGGGGACAAAAAGTTTTGAGTGGGGGAGAGTGTAGCAACCCTGTATTTTGTAATTATTTTAATTGTATATTTTAATTATTTTGATTTAAATTTTGATTTAAAAACTTATTTTACTTATTGAAATGATTAAATTTTATTATTTAAATATAAATCTTGATTTTTATATGAATTATAATTCCAAAACTTGTGTAAGTTGAATATTTCCAGAAAAGGTGAATTTTTGGTCAAATAGTCAAACTTTGACTTCTAACTTAAAATTTAAAAGTTTGAAGTTATAAATTTTATCTTTTATTATGAATATAGATTTAATAACATGAATACTACTTTTCGTTTCGTTGGAAACGGAGTTAAATTGTGAAAGTTATGAACATTTCAATTTATAGTATAATTGGTTTTTGTGCAACTTTGCCTATTTTAAATTTTATAAATCATATTTTCTTTCTTATATTTTATTTTAATATCTGTAAATATGTTAATTTATGTACATTTTCATCTCTAAATATTTTAAAAATAATAATAGAATTTTTCTAAAATTTACTATGATGATTTCCTATTTTTGAAGGCTGTTTTCCTATTTTCTGCTATTTTCTTCATAAAAAATTATATGTAAATTAAATTTTAAATATTTATTTTGTGAATATATTTTTATTTTATGTTATTATTTGTGTTTAAAAATATATTACAAGCTCATATGAATTTTATAAAATTTATTCTATTAAATTTCAAATTTTCCAGACTAGTTTACTATTTTTAGCTATTTTCTTAATTTAACTTTATATTATTGATAAATGTTTATATAAATTATTACATTTTGATAAATTTCGAAATTTTATCTGGTATTAGTATTATTACCAGAAATATAAAGTTATAAAAAAATTAAATAAAGAAATATGAAAGGTTTCTGAAACCCTTTACATTCCTAAGTCTTTTAATCTTCTGCCTTTTCATTTCTTAACCTACATCTTTATTGTTTTTTTCTTTGGCCGTACAATTCCTTCTCATTTCAGCTGCCTCCTTCATTTTTCATGTGAATTCTCACATCCAACCTGAAAAAAAATGTCGGCCTCTCCCTTGTTCAAAAATTTGGTAAAAATTCCCTTTCTTTTTCATGTTTCTTTGTTTTCTTCTTTGTTTTACATGGATTTGCCTTGCCTTCACCCCCCTTCTTTGGATCGGCCTGCTCTCATCCACCACCTAGGCCGCCTCCATCACCATCCCCTCTGACCAACACCTCCTCCAGCCCCTTCCCATGCCATAGCCGAGCCCTTTGTGATGAAGAACCACCATAGTTTTGAGCAACATCTCATATATATGCAAGCAGAGCACACCTAGGCCTAGCACCACCTCTTTCAACCATCTGGGCCGACCAAAAACCATCACCACTGGCCTGATCTCGACCTAACACACCTCTGCACACCCTCACCTGACCATACCTGAAGTGGCCATGCCTTGGCCGAGCCATAAGATGCCTTGAAACCCTTGCTATTGCCTTGTAACATTAGCCTCTTGCCTCACAAACTTGTGCACCACTTTCTCTAGGCTAGGCCGACCCGTTTCAATCCATAACCTGATCCAAATACATGCTTTGGCCATGCAAACCTGATCCATAGCTGAAGCATAGGTGGTAGAAAGCAAGTGCAATAGTTTTGGTTTTTTTTTATTCAATCCATTTCTAACATTGTTTAAGTATATCCTGTTTTGAAACTTATGTTTTATATATTTGTTTGTCTCATGTATCTAAGGAGATTTATCTTTGGCTCTCCCACTCAAATCATATTCATGTTGTCGTGCCTTTAAAGATTCTGTGTTGTGTGTTTTGGTAGTCATCTCCAGCTTAAACATGTGAGTACATCTCACTAGACAAGTTATACTTATATAAGTAATAAACTGATCACACTTGAATCTGTAATGCACATCATCCTGTTTTAATTGCCATATTATATTCATATGATGTTCACACCTTTATTTACGCCTGCTATATCATATGTCACTGTTATTTCATGCTATTCTGTATATTTTATCAGTTTATCACACTGCAAGTTCCCTGTAGATTAGAATCACTATGGGTTGAAATGATACATACCCGAACGGACTTTAGAATAAGGGAAAATCGTTATGGGCTGAAATGATAGGCCTGAGCGATTTTCATTTTATTTCATTTACTTGGGATTGCGGGTTTGAAATGATAAAACTCGGATTTTCTTTGTAAATTACAGGTTGAAATGATACATTACCCGTATCACTTTACCTAGGCTAGAAAATTATATACAGACCGGTAGTTAAAATATATTTTTCTAAAATTTTTAAAAATATGTTTGAAATGTAAATATTATAATATTTTGATTTAAAACATAATTAAAAATGATTTTTGTAAAGTATTATTGATTTTTATGGAAATTTATAGGTTAAATAAATTATGGAAAGTTAGAAAATATAAATGTAAGTTATTTTGGAATTTTGATTTAATTATACTTGGAAATTAAATTAAATATGAAATTATGATAAATTTATGATAATTTGAATTTAAAATGTGACGACTGGGATTTTGCCCGCTCGAAAATCGACATCCATACTTCAAATCGTATTCGAATGCCATAGATTCGACCGTTCAAATCCGATTCGCCGGAGCTTATAACAATCATTAAGTAAACAACACAGCGGAATAAAAGAATAATACATTGATATACAGCTTTGATACAATATCTGATACAACAGATGATCCAATAGATATCTATATACATCAGAGATATGATACAATAAAACAGCAGCGGAAAGAAAATAGATAACATCTACAAGCGGAACAATATAACTCTGAGATAGTCTTCAAAAGAGAACTCCGAGAACTGCAACTTCATCTCCAAGAACCAATTCAGCAATAGCTCGAGCTCCCAATAACGATGCACCAAGCTCAGCAAGACTGGTGCGATCCAAAGACTGAACTAACTCCAGATAATCCACTATATCTAACTATCTGAAAAACCCAACTCTAGACTGCTCGTGTAGAAAATAATGAGCACCCAGAGTTTAGGAAAGAAACAATAAACTCCGGATCAATCGTGGGACTGGTGTGAGCAACAAAAACAGTTTATCTTTTAAAACATTCAACAAAAGATTTTCAAAGTCAATTCGCAATGCTTTTTAGAAATGAGACTACCATAAGGCCTCCCGCACACACACACACACACACACACAATGCAAACGCAGAATCGGAGGAGATTTCTCCTTATGATAGTCAAAGATGCTTGATACGCATTAAAAAGAAACATTTGATATTATTACTAGTGCATAGTGTAGGAAAAAATCATTTCAAAAGTAAAGATATAAATCTTAGCCAACATAGACATTTCGAACTATGCCTACTATAGCTACCATGTTCAATAGTGGGTTACCGCCACATTCCATAGCAGGTTATACAACTAAAACCGTACAAGGCTCGTATTTGAAGAATGGATTTTCCAACAAATGGTCAGGCCAAGGAACTTCCCATTGCCACATGGAAACGCCTCTGGAAGGACGCCCCGAGAACCACCGTTCTCTGCTAAACAAAGCCGGGAACCCCTTTTCCCAAGGGATATTACAAACCCTCAGATATGCCACCCCCGGTCCTTTGGGTCCTTTAAACGAGAGCTCTCTAACCAACATCACACCATAATAATAAGTATTTCAACATAAGTAAGTATCTGGGCTCCATACCATGATACTACTCTTTTCCAGAAGGAATGGTCATACCCTAGGGAAGCGATCCCTGAAAACCTTGCCGCACAATTCCTGTTTCGACCATTACCGGTTTGTGAGGCTCGACGAAGTCTCGTCCACAAAAACACACTTTATACAAAAGCCGTGCTTTGGGTCAACAAATGATCATAGAAATGATCACAAAGATAGACGATCAAACAAATGATCCTATCACAAATAATCAACACAATGATCATTTCACAGCAACACTCAGCATGTCACATTACCAAATTGGGAATATATCGCTGATAACCTTCAACTACATAACCTCTGAGCTCGTACGTCTCAGAGAAGGGTGTTAAGCTAAGAGAATAAATTCTCCGCCACCAACAGAAATATATTTGAAAGAAATCAGCTTTATATCTCAATGGTAATGTCAGACATACAATCCATACAAGTCTGTTCCGGGCTCGAACAGAACCGAAGGCACTTACAAAGAAGTCCTTGCAATCCGGATATTCACTAATCACGTTCGGACTTCCCATCACATATGGAGTCTCTATACCGGCGCGACTCGGTGCAGAAACAATCGATAGGTCATCCTATCGCTTTCGCAAATACCCGGTCTTCATCACCGGTCTTCAAATGCTATCCATAACGTCAAATCACATATTCAAAATGGGTTATACGACACAAAGGTCCTTTCCCGGCTAACCCGAATAGTGAGCGAAAACATTTAAAACATATGGATATGGGATTTCAATTAAGTCACAACTTAATAATTCAAAACTTTCTTTCAAATGGTTTAACAAATTACCATTTTCAATCTTTAAACAAAAAGATTCATTTTCACAACCTTTAACGGTTTAAACAATTTTCACATTTTTAATCTTTTAAATAAAAGATTCATTCACAGATTTTCCAAATAAATTTTCATTTCAATTTGATTTACTCGTTAAATCTTTAAATCTTTAAATCAAAGATTTAACATATAGCCTTCAAAACAATTTCATTTCAATTTCATTTAAACAAATCATCAATTTAAATCTGTTAAAAATAAACGGATTTAATTCATAGCTTTCAAAAAGATTTCATTCATAACTTAGGAAAATCATTTCTCTATTAAATCTTGAAATTCCCCTAATTAACTGGAATCTCAGTTCTTATCTAAAAGTGTTTATCATTTGAAAACAACAGTTTTCATTTTGGAAATTTGATTCATTTATACGAGTTGAAATCCTTGGGTTAAATTCAAATTCCCAAAAACAATATTTTAAAAATGATTTAACTCATAATGACTAGTATAATATCATTAATCCCTAGTTTCAAATTACAGAATTCAATTTGAATATTGAATTCGAATTTAAATTAAAGTATTTAAATTCCAACACTTAATCCAGTTATTCAAAATAAATTTCCATCTTTGAAATTCCATTTCAAAAGCTTTTCACTTCTATTCCAATTCCATTTTCAAAACATTTGAATTTAAATATTCAACTTTGAAAATCATTTCAAAATCTGTGACTTAATCGATTTCCTCGTGAAATCCATATTGGTGTGTGTATAGTGTGGTCCAGGGTTTTAGCACAGTAAAAGTGCCACATCATCAATCAGCACAGATTCAAATATATTTGATAAGCGGTAATATAACGCTTATATTCGTTTACAGATCACAGATATATCACAGGTAATAAATTACATCACAGATAATTAACTACATTCATCATAGCTTACAGATCAAAATATCATATATCAAACAGGATAATCAATTCAAGCACCTAATAATCATTTATAAACTGGATTAATTGTTAAATCCTAATTTATTCAATTCATTTCCAATTTAATTAATTACTTATGAATCTATTATCCAATTCTTATTTATTAATTCCAAATCATTTGTTACCAATTTATCTAATGATTTCCTTAAATTAATTAAACTAAATTAATTAACTTAAACAATTCATATTAAACTTAATTTATTACAATGAGTAATTAATCCCTTAATTACTTTTATTAAGTAATTATACTTAAACAATTTGCAATTGATTATCTTTAAATTAATCAATCTAATTAATCATCATTGATTACAAATAAATTTAACTATTTAATTCTTTAATCACTTTTCCTAAAGTGAATAACTTATCTTTAACAAGGCACGAAAAAAAAATCATTTTATTTTAAAAATCCATTTTTAAATACGAGTCGAATTTTAAAAATACACTTAACCATTCAAGTTATTTAAAACAATTTAAATTTAAGACTTCTTTTATTACAACTGGGATACAAACAAATTTTTATTTTAGATTTGTCTCAAATTTAAGCTTCTCTGCATTTTAAACTTCATTTTTAAAATTTAAGTTACTTTAACATTTTTAAAGTAGTTAAAACAATATATATAAAACTTTATTTATGTTTAAATTTGGATTCAAAAATAACATGAATCGATTAACTTGGATTTAAACTTGCTTTAAACTTTGCTTTCCATTTGAAATTAGCTTCTAGATTTTTTTTTATTCTTTTTTTTTAAATAAAACTTACTTTACATTTTTCAAACTCAGTTAAATTTAAAACTTAAAACGCTGTCCAGGTTTAAACTAAAACCTATGATTTAAAAATTTACTCAAGCTAAACAAAAAGGCTTCGAGTCCAACACCCCACCAATGTTTCGAGTCCCTCAGTTCCATGCTTCCCCAATACCACTTGAATCATTTAAACTGAGAAAACAAAACCCAGTACTTCTTCCCAAACAACAAACCCTTCCAGACACACGAGTGCACAGGTGCACGTGCACAGTCGCACGGCGTCGCTCCGGCCGCCATCGCGATCCTCTGCAAGTCGACAACGATGCTCACAAGCCTCGCGACCCCTCAGATCACTCAATCTCGTCACCGATCAAAATCGAGCTATACGACCCAGACTTCATCAAAACACTCACCAGAAAATTGACTCATCCCCTCTTCCAAAACCACCTCCACGCGTCCAACCAGACCACCAGAACATCAACTACTCCGGCCGCGTACTCGACTAACTCTCCTCTATCATTCCCCAAACCCGCGTCGAACTCGATGCATCAAATAGGGTGAACGAATCCAAAACAAAATTACAGCAAAACTAGGTTCAAAATTTTCAAAGCTCCGCCGCCGTCACCGTCGTGGCTTCCATCACCTCCGATCATTTTTCCTACCAGCACCGTAGCTTCCTCTATCACCATGAGAAACCCCGATTCCCCCAGTTCAACACGTCACCGGAAATCGCCCAAAACCCCATTTCCCTTCAAAGACGAACTGCACTCAAACCCTTTGTCTAAAAATCAAAATTTTTACTTTAAAAATCATATTTTAGTATAAGAGTTTTGTTTGTAACCCTGAATTCAAGAATTAAGAAGTTCGAAATTTTACTTATTTGAAGTTGGGTTCAGATATCTCGCTTTCCAGAGAAAATACCAAATTGTTTTATCTTAAATAAAATTTTAAACTGAAGCTTGTAATAAAACAACCAAGTTTTATTTAAATCCTATATCCAAATTATGCTTAGATTAAGAGAAAAGGATTTTTGAAGCAAACATGAACTTGAAATTTTAAATACAGAGGTGTATTTCAAGCTATAAACATACAGGCATCATTTCACACAATCATTCAACAATATATGAACACATTTCCATATTTAGTTCAGGCATAAATCAATCAATAATATATAAATATACTTAAGCATTTTTAATTGAAGTTACTCACTTGTAAATACTTGGAACAGAGAAGATGGGCAGAGAACTGAAATTGTTGAAAACTGGAAATAGATTTAGTTGCCTAAACTTTCATGCTTGAATTTGCTAGGCTCTTTTAACTGCTTCAGGTTTGAATCCTTGCTATATATTTGAGTTGAATCTTAATTGTAGTTTAAACTGAAGGTTTGTTTGAGTTTGAAATGATACAATTTTTTTTTCCTTCAAGTGCTACTCAGTTTCATGGTTGAACTGAGATAAAGATTGATACTTGTATAAAAAAAAGGTTTGCAGGATGATATGGTTGTACAGGTGATATTTGTTATTTGTTTATAAATACACTAGATACTTGCATTTAATGCTTTGTACTTGGTTATGCATTTGTTTACTTCAGCCTTACTTCGGCTGAGATGAAAAATGTGTGCTAGGATATATTAGAGGTATGGCTGCATTAATGCCAAGTACTTTATGTTTTCATGTTATATTTTACACTATGTTTTGCCTTACTTCTTACTTTGCTGAAATGTATTATATTATGTACTTTATTTTGTTTATTTTATTTATTTTCTTGCTTGTTTCAGCCATTTATTTTATTGCCTTTGTTTTGTTTCATAATCTTATTTACATACTTATTTTTAGTTATGTTATTTTATTTTGTCTACTTACTTTAAAATATAATTGAAATTCTATAACTTTGTTTTGTACATAGATGTTTTATATATTTATTTGGTTCCATACTTAACTTTTATTTATCTCTATTTATAACTCAAATATTTATTTTACTTCTATTTTTAGTTTAAATATTTCTCATAAATTTTACTTTAAAAATTATTGTTTTACATTTCTCTATGTACAAATATATTTTATATAACTCAAATTATCATCATTTATAAATTTTTAAATCAATTTATTTATTTATTTTTATACTTGTGTCCAAAGTATATTATTTATTTTTCAAAATCATTTATTTAAGAATTTATTTAAAATCCAATATATACATATATATTCACATATATACAAATTTTCAAATCCATATGACTTTACATATTTTCTATTTGAATCGAGGAAACTCGCTTCCATTTATAATTAATTCTACAAATTTTAAATTCAAAAATTCATTTAAATTATAAATTTAAATTCATAAAAATCCTGGGTCGTTACAAACTTCCCCCCTTAAACGAATTTCGTCCTCGAAATTCGTAGGCACGAAAACAATAAAGATAGACAGATTCGATCTCCTATAATTCCTCTAACTTAAGATATGAATTCCAAACTCAAGTCGAAATACTTCCAAAGTATACATAATTTGTCCCTCTTCAGACTTCGATATTCACAAGAAATCACAACAGAATTTTCAAATTTGGTTTTAAACGAAATTGTTTTATCGATTCAATTCAAATTTATTCTCATATTCTATTAATCAATTTAACTCAATTTAAATTTCTAATTTATTCAAAATTTCAATTCTAAATTTCAAATTCATTATAGTTTAAAACGAAAAACTGATAAGAAACTGATGAAATACGAAGAAAGAATTTCTACAACGATTCGTAGGGCATCCTCGCACCGAAACTTCTTTCTGGAGCTGTCACAAAGAAATCAAAAGAATTTAGAAACGAATCAAAGAAAATTGATAGAGAAAGATTGTTTCCACTGTTGCAGAGCATTGACCATTTATAGTCGTACTTTTCTGTCCCTTATCTCGTTCTCTTCTTGCACTCATACTTACTATCAGTGAATAGTAAGAGAATTTATTGAGACGTTCAAACAGATATCTAAGGGATTACTCATTCTAGGATATACTTCACCCTATCTCTAATGAGCTACTTAATGTGTTACACTCCTGAGCTAAAGTTCAACCTTAGCTCTGATACCAAATGTGACGACTGGGATTTTGCCCGCTCGAACATCGACATCCATACTTCAAATCGTATTCGAATGCCATAGATTCGACCGTTCAAATCCGATTCGCCGGAGCTTATAACAATCATTAAGTAAACAACACAGCGGAATAAAAGAATAATACATTGATATACAGCTTTGATACAATATCTGATACAACAGATGATCCAATAAATATCAATATACATCAGAGATATGATACAATAAAACAGCAGCGGAAAGAAAATAGATAACATCTACAAGCGGAACAATATAACTCTGAGATAGTCTTCAAAAGAGAACTCCGAGAACTGCAACTTCATCTCCAAGAACCAATTCAGCAATAGCTCGAACTCCCAATAACGATGCACCAAGCTCAGCAAGACTGGTGCGATCCAAAGACTGAACTAACTCCAGATAATCCACTATATCTAACTATCTGAAAAACCCAACTCTAGACTGCTCGTGTAGAAAATAATGAGCACCCAGAGTTTAGGAAAGAAACAATAAACTCCGGATCAGTCGTGAGACTGGTGTGAGCAACAAAAACAGTTTATCTTTTAAAACATTCAACAAAAGATTTTCAAAGTCAATTCGCAATGCTTTTTAGAAATGAGACTACCATAAGGCCTCCCGCACACACACACACAATGCAAACGCAGAATCGGAGGAGATTTCTCCTTATGATAGTCAAAGATGCTTGATACGCATTAAAAAGAAACATTTGATATTATTACTAGTGCATAGTGTAGGAAAAAATCATTTCGAAAGTAAAGATATAAATCTTAGCCAACATAGACATTTCGAACTATGCCTACTATAGCTACCATGTTCAATAGCATGTTACCGCCACATTCCATAGCAGGTTATACAACTAAAACCGTACAAGGCTCGTATTTGAAGAATGGATTTTCCAACAAATGGTCAGGCCAAGGAACTTCCCATTGCCACATGGAAACGCCTCTGGAAGGACGCCCCGAGAACCACCGTTCTCTGCTAAACAAAGCCGGAAACCCCTTTTCCCAAGGGATATTACAAACCCTCAGATATGCCACCCCCGGTCCTTTGGGACCTTTAAACGAGAGCTCTCTAACCAACATCACACCATAATAATAAGTGTTTCAACATGAGTAAGTATCTGGGCTCCATACCATGATACTACCCTTTTCCAGAAGGAATGGTCATACCCTAGGGAAGCGATCCCTGAAAACCTTGCCGCACAATTCATGTTTCGACCATTACCGGTTTGTGAGGCTCGACGAAGTCTCGTCCACAAAAACACACTTTGTACAAAAGCCGTGCTTTGGGTCAACAAATGATCATAGAAATGATCACAAAGATAGACGATCAAACAAATGATCCTATCACAAATAATCAACACAATGATCATTTCACAGCAACACTCAGCATGTCACATTACCAAATTGGGAATATATCGCTGATAACCTTCAACTACATAACCTCTGAGCTCGTACGTCTCAGAGAAGGGTGTTAAGCTAAGAGAATAAATTCTCCGCCACCAACAGAAATATATTTGAAAGAAATCAGCTTTATATCTCAATGGTAATGTCAGACATACAATCCATACAAGTCTGTTCCGGGCTCGAACAGAACCGAAGGCACTTACAAAGAAGTCCTTGCAATCCGGATATTCACTAATCACGTTCGGACTTCCCATCACATATGGAGTCTCTATACCGGCGCGACTCGGTGCAGAAACAATCGATAGGTCATCCTATCGCTTTCGCAAATACCCGGTCTTCATCACCGGTCTTCAAATGCTATCCATAACGACAAATCACATATTCAGAATGGGTTATACGACACAAAGGTCCTTTCCCGGCTAACCCGAATAGTGAGCGAAAACATTTAAAACATATGGATATGGGATTTCAATTAAGTCACAACTTAATAATTCAAAACTTTCTTTCAAATGGTTTAAAAAATTACCATTTTCAATCTTTAAACAAAAAGATTCATTTTCACAACCTTTAACGGTTTAAACAATTTTCACATTTTTAATCTTTTAAATAAAAGATTCATTCACAGATTTTCCAAATCCATTTTCATCTCAATTTGATTTACTCGTTAAATCTTTAAATCAAAGATTTAACTTATAGCCTTCAAAACAATTTCATTTCAATTTGATTTAAACAAATCATCAATTTAAATCTGTTAAAAATAAACAGATTTAATTCATAGCTTTCAAAAAGATTTCATTCATAACTTAGGAAAATCATTTCTCTATTAAATCTTGAAATTCCCCTAATTAACTGGAATCTCAATTCTTATCTAAAAGGGTTTATCATTTGAAAACAACAGTTTTCATTTTGGAAATCTGATTCATTTATACGAGTTGAAATCCTTGGGTTAAATTCAAATTCCCAAAAATAATATTTTAAAAATGATTTAACTCATAATGACTAGTATAATATCATTAATCCATAGTTTCAAATTACAGAATTCAATTTGAATATTGAATTCGAATTTAAATTAAAGTATTTAAATTCCAACACTTAATCCAGTTATTCAAAATAAATTTCCATCTTTGAAATTCCATTTCAAAAGCTTTTCACTTCTATTCCAATTCCATTTTCAAAACATTTGAATTTAAATATTCAACTTTGAAAATCATTTCAAAATCTGTGACTTAATCGATTTCGTCGTGAAATCCATATTGGTGCGTGTATAGTGTGGTCCAGGGTTTTAGCACAGTAAAAGTGTCACATCATCAATCAACACAGATTCAAATATATTTGATAAGCGGTATAAACTATAACGCTTATATTCGTTTACAGATCACAGATATATCACAGGTAATAAATTACATCACAGATAATTAACTACATTCATTATAGCTTAATAACAGATCAAAGTATCATATATCAAACAGGATAATCAATTCAAGCACCTAGCAATCATTTATAAACCGGATTAATTGTTAAATCCTAATTTATTCAATTCATTTCCAATTTAATTAATTACTTATGAATCTATTATCCAATTCTTATTTATTAATTCCAAATCATTTGTTACCAATTTATCTAATGATTTCCTTAAATTAATTAAACTAAATTAATTAACTTAAACAATTCATATTAAACTTAATTTATTACAATGAGTAATTAATCCCTTAATTACTTTTATTAAGTAATTATACTTAAAAAATTTGCAATTGATTATCTTTAAATTAATCAATCTAATTAATCATTATTGATTACAAATAAATTTAACTATTTAATTCTTTAATCACTTTTCCTAAAGTGAATAACTTATCTTTAACAAGGTACGAAAAAAAATCATTTTATTTTAAAAATCCATTTTTAAATACGAGTCGAATTTTAAAAATACACTTAACCATTCAAGTTATTTAAAACAATTTAAATTAAGACTTCTTTTATTACAACTGGGATACAAACAAATTTTTATTTCAGATTTGTCTCAAATTTAAGCTTCTCTGCATTTTAAACTTCATTTTTAAAATTTAAGTTACTTTAAAATTTTTAAAGTAGTTAAAACAATATATATAAAACTTTATTTATTTTTAAATTTGGATTCAAAAATAACATGAATCGATTAACTTGGATTTAAACTTGCTTTAAAATTTGCTTTCCATTTGAAATTAGCTTCTAGATTTTAATTATTTATTTATTTTTTTATTCTTTTTTTTTTAAATAAAACTTACTTTACATTTTTCAAACTCAGTTAAATTTAAAACTTAAAACACTGTCCAGGTTTAAACTAAAACCTATGATTTAAAAATTTACTCAAGCTAAACAAAAAGGCTTCGAGTCCAACACCCCACCAATGTTTCGAGTCCCTCAGTTCCATGCTTCCCCAATACCACTTGAATCATTTAAACTGGAGAAAACAAAACCCAATACTTCTTCCCAAACAACAAACCCTTCCAGACACACGAGTGCACAGGTGCACGTGCACAGTCGCACGGCGTCGCTCTGGCCGCCATCGCGATCCTCTGCAAGTCGACAACGATGCTCACAAGCCTCGCGACCCCTCAGATCACTCAATCTCGTCACCGATCAAAATCGAGCTATACGACCCAGACTTCATCAAAACACTCACCAGAAAATTGACTCATCCCCTCTTCCAAAACCACCTCCACGCGTCCAACCAGACCACCAGAACATCAACTACTCCGGCCGCGTACTCGACTAACTCCCCTCTATCTTTCCCCAAACCCGCGTCGAACTCGATGCATCAAATAGGGTGAACGAATCCAAAACAAAATTACAACAAAACTAGGTTTAAAATTTTCAAAGCTCCGTCGCCGCCGTGGCTTCCATCACCTCCGGTCATTTTTCCTACCACCACCGTAGCTTCCTCTATCACCATGAGAAACCCCGATTCCCCCAGTTCAACACGTCACCGGAAATCGCCCAAAACCCCATTTCCCTTCAAAGACGAACTACACTCAAACCCTTTGTCTAAAAATCAAAATTTTTACTTTAAAAATCATATTTTAGTATAAGAGTTTTGTTTGTAACCCTGAATTCAAGAATTAAGAAGTCCGAAATTTTACTTATTTGAAGTTGGGTTCAGATATCTCGCTTTCCAGAGAAAATACCAAATTGTTTTATCTTAAATAAAATTTTAAACTGAAGCTTGTAATAAAACAACCAAGTTTTATTTAAATCCTATATCCAAATTATGCTTAGATTAAGAGAAAAGGATTTTTGAAGCAAACATGAACTTGAAAATTTAAATACAAAGGTGTATTTCAAGCTATAAACATACAGGCATCATTTCACACAATCATTCAACAATATATGAACACATTTCCATATTTAGTTCAGGCATAAATCAATCAATAATATATAAATATACTTAAGCATTTTTAATTGAAGTTACTCACTTGTAAATACTTGGAACAGAGAAGATGGGCAGAGAACTGAAATTGTTGAAAACTGGAAATAGATTTAGTTGCCTAAACTTTCATGCTTGAATTTGCTAGGCTCTTTTAACTGCTTCAGGTTTGAATCCTTGCTATATATTTGAGTTGAATCTTAATTGTAGTTTAAACTGAAGGTTTGTTTGAGTTTGAAATGATATAAATTTTTTTTTCCTTCAAGTGCTACTCAGTTTCATGGTTGAACTGAGATAAAGATTGATACTTGTATAAAAAAAGGTTTGCAGGATGATATGGTTGTACAGGTGATATTTGTTATTTGTTTATAAATACACTAGATACTTGCATTTAATGCTTTGTACTTGGTTATGCATTTGTTTACTTCAGCCTT
The DNA here is from genome assembly GCA_030765085.1 of Allium cepa. Classification (NCBI taxonomy): domain Eukaryota; kingdom Viridiplantae; phylum Streptophyta; class Magnoliopsida; order Asparagales; family Amaryllidaceae; genus Allium; species Allium cepa. Next base: position 40,094,803 of record CM060931.1, read on the forward strand.
ACTTCGGCTGAGATGAAAAATGTGTGCTAGGATATATTAGAGGTATGGCTGCATTAATGCCAAGTACTTTATGTTTTCATGTTATATTTTACACTATGTTTTTCCTTACTTCTTACTTTGCTGAAATGTATTATATTATGTACTTTATTGTGTTTATTTTATTTATTTTCTTGCTTGTTTCAGCCATTTATTTTATTGCCTTTGTTTTGTTTCATAATCTTATTTACATACTTATTTTTAGTTATGTTATTTTATTTTGTCTACTTACTTTAAAATGTAATTGAAATTCTATAACTTTGTTTTGTACATAGATGTTTTATATATTTATTTGGTTCCATACTTAATTTTTATTTATCTCTATTTATAACTCAAATATTTATTTTACTTCTATTTTTAGTTTAAATATTTCTCATAAATTTTACTTTAAAAATTATTGTTTTACATTTCTCTATGTACATATATTTTATATAACTCAAATTATCATCATTTATAAATTTTTAAATCAATTTATTTATTTATTTTTATACTTGTGTCCAAAGTATATTATTTATTTTTCAAAATCATTTATTTAAGAATTTATTTAAAATCCAATATATACATATATATTCACATATATACAAATTTTCAAATCCATATGACTTTACATATTTTCTATTTGAATCGAGGAAACTCGCTTCCATTTATAATTAATTCTACAAATTTTAAATTCAAAAATTCATTTAAATTATAAATTTAAATTCATAAAAATCCTGGGTCGTTACAGGTGTAACAGTCTAGGGATTTTCGTTCTTCGAAAATCCGACATCGACACTCACTTCGTCGACTGCCGAGAAATCGAAGGCCGAAAACCGAGATGTTATGGGTTTTAAAAAGAAAAGAAAAGAAAAAGAGAGAAGTAGAAGAAGATAACAGAAAATAGAGAGAGAGGAAGATAGAAAAATAGAAAATTTGATAATAGAAGATAGAAGAATTATTTTTTAAAATAGAACGGGACAGAAAGGAAACAACAGAACAACAACAGAATCTCACAATTCGCAGCGGAACAACATATAATAATAAATGAATAATCTTTAAACAAAGAACTATATCAGTTATTACATTACATCACATTTTATTACATCATATCATCACATCAGAGTGTACAACATCATACAACAACAAACAGTGCAGCGGAAAAAGAAATACTATATAAACTAGTAATACGCCATGCCATCCAGCTTGCCTCCAGCAACTCCAGAATATCCTGATAAACCTAACTCTTAACTGCCCGTGTGGAAATTGGTGGGCACCCAGAGTTTAGGAAGGAAAACAATAAACTCCAAGTCAGTCATGTGACTGGTGTGAGAACTCAAAACAGTTTATTTATCTTTAAAATCAAAATAGAGGAATATTTTTAAATTCAATTCGCAATGCTTTTAAAAATGAGACTACCATAAGGCCTCCCGCACACACACACATGCAAACGCAGAATCGGAGGAGATTTCTCCTTATGATAGTCAAAGATGCTTGATACGCATTTAAAATAACATTTGATATTATTATTAGTGCATAGTGTATAACAAATTCATTTCGAAAGTAGAATATAAATCTTAGCCAACATACGACCATTATCGTATGCCTACTATAGCTACTATCCAAACAGTGGTGACCACCATAAGTGAATAGCAGGTTCTACAACTAATACCGTACAAGTTTCGTATTGTTTCTTTGGATTTCCAAAGAATGGTCAGGCCAAGGAACTTCCCATTGCCACATGAGAATGCCTCTGGATGGACATCCCCGAGAACCAAACCGGATCTCTACCAACACAAGGCCGGGTTACTCCTAACTGAGTAACAACTGACCGAATATGCCATCCCCCGGTCCTTTGGGACCTTTATCACCGAGCGCTCGTAATCAATTCACACAATCATAAAGTGTTTTCAACATGAGTAAGTATCTGGGCTCCATACCATGACACCACCCTTTTCCAGAAGGAAATGGACACATCCTAAAGGGCGCTACCCCTCATAACCTTGCTGCTTCTTTCCTGTTTTGACCATTTCCGGTGTGTGAGGCTCGACGAATTCACGTCCACAAAAACATACTTTATACAAAAGCCATGCTTTGGGTCAACAAATGATCAACACAATGATCACTAAGATAGACGATCAAATAAATGATCCTATCACAATAATCAACACAATGATCATTTCAGCATCACTCAGCATGTCACATTACCAAACTGGGAATATATCGCTGATAACTTCAACTATATAACCTTTGAGCACATGCGTCTCAAAGAAGGGTGTTAAGCAAAGAATAAATTCTCCGCCACCAACAGAAATATATTTGAAAGAAATCGGCTTTATATCTCAACTTGTAATGTCAGGCATACAATCCATACAAGTTGTTCCGGGCTCGAACAAAACTGAAGGCACTTACAAAGAAGTCCTTGCAATCCGGATATTCACAATCCTGATCGGATTTCCCATCACTTAGGGAGTCTCTATACCGTTGCAACTCAGTGCAGAGACAATCGATAGGTCATCCTATCGCTTTCGCAAATACCGGGTCTTCAACACCGATCTTCAAATGCGATTCACAACGACGTATCACATATTCGGAATGGGTTATACGACCCCATGGTCCTTTCCCGGTTAACCCGAATAGTGAGCGCTTATTCAAAAATAAGTGTGCATTCAAATTCAATCAATTCACATCAAATACCCATTCAAAGGGAAATACTGATAGTCGGTTATTGAACTATCAATGGATATGCATACATCACCAGATTCCAAATAATTTTCCAAATTATTTATTTTCCAAAATATCTTTACAAGATATATAATTTCAACACTTCAAAAATAAATCGATATTTATTTTTAAACAATTCCACTTTCTTATATAAATTCCATAGTGAATTTATATTTTCAAAATATCCATGCATATGATTTCAAAATCCATTTCAATTTATCTTCAAAAAGATAAACTCTAAATATTCACTTCATATTGGAAAACATTTCCATACTTATTTATTCATAAGTAATTCACAAATCTCTTTTATTTTCAACACTTAGAAAATATTCAATATACTTAAATCGAATTAAGTATATAATTCATTCTTTAAGGAAATCATTCTCTTAAACATATTTATTTGGGCCAAAACGAATGTTACGTAAAACATCGTTACGACAACCCAAAATCACTAGTATAGGGATTCGAAATTAAAATAGATATATAAATCCCAATACTATACAAAACATTTCCTTTCGGAAATCATTTACTATAACAACAGTGTTATAGTCCACATTTCCTTTTATTTCTCGAAAACGTCTATTTCAACAATAAATGTTGAAATCTATGGTTTCGAATCTCAACACATTTTAAACCATCGTTAGATCGTTTTAATTCTATTTAAAACATCATATCTAAAACAATTTCTTTAACGTATTATTCACTATTCAAAAACGTGAATATACTACCTTAACAAATTTCATCATTTCTATTCACTTTAACTTAAAGGATTATTCACTGTTCAAAATGTGAATATAACTCTATCTCTAAGTTATAACAATTAACTTATCAAAATAAGTCATTTGCGGATTTATAAAACAACGTTTATAAATTCCGTTTCTATTTATTTATAAAAACTTCCTTTTTATAAATTCCTTTATTAACCTATTCCAGTTTATAACTCAATTATAAACTACAAGTTCATATTATAAGTTAATTACTTATAAAACGATTATTTTACAAAATCGTTCATTTAACTTCCCAAATTATTAATCTTAACTTATAAGATTGTTTATTTATCCAAAATTCATTCTTTCGATAACTTTATAAATTTTATAAACCTATTGCTTATAAAATTTCATTTATAACTTCACAGTTTATAATTTCATAAATTTCATTCATTTAGGAAATTCATTTTCACTACATTCAAACACTTATAAAAACTCGTTTTATAATGTCCATAATTCAATTTATAAATATCCATTTATAAATCTCTTAATATAAATTAATTTATATTATTCTTTTAAACGTCTTTAAATTCCTTTAAAATTTCACCGTTCTCTTGATTTATAAAATAATCAAATTTTATAAATCTTATATTCAAACTTTTAATAATAAACTCAAAAATCCAGTTTAAACTATTTTATAAAATCATTGGTTCATATTTCTCAAAAATCAACTTTTAACCGTATTTCTAAAAATCAGCTTTTTAACTATATTTCACAAAACCCATAATTTATAACTTTAAAAAATTATAACGTTTATTTATTTAAAATGGATCAATTCCAAAAATATAGTATGTTTTCAAAAATCACTTTAAAATCATTTTAAAATCCCAAAATCTGGGTCCAATGATGCTACATACCAAATAGTCAATCACGACTACAACGATCCATCATATATCGTATATGATAATCCATCAAATATCAAAATATCTGAAATAAAATAAATACTGTTGAGGAATCCAGTTGGATCCCTCCAACCTGTTTCCTGCATCCAAAAACATTAGCACAATACCAATTTCGCTCCAGTACGAAATTATCGCGGTACATGTGCTTATTAAATATTATCCGCTTAATAACGGCGTAATAGGGTCTCATCCGCTAAACAAAAAATGCGGGAAATCAACAACTGCAATATATACATATGCCAATATATATATATATTGATATTATATATAATACCAATTTCACTGTTTATGAAATATTCGCGGTATATGTTTTTATTAAATAACATCCGCTTACTAACGGCGCATAATGTCTATTTTAAAAATCAATAATTTACAGTCATCATTCAAACATGCATTCAAATATTTTAAATCTAACTATTTAAAATAAAATCGAAACTATTCGATTGAGTGAGAAGTTCTCACCTTGATTTTATTTTCCGTTTTAGCGATTTATTTCGAATAAAATTAAACGCGCGTTTAATTTTACCCGAAATTCTCACTAACTCCAAACGACTCCAAACCAACTCCATCGCGTAGTGCTCGTCCATACGATTCCAACGCAACTGGTTTCGCGCAGTTTCGACCTCGTATGAAAAAGATATTGATTTTACAAGATTATACACGTTTTTTATACACAATTTACAACATAATTTCAACTTATCTCAACACACCCTCATCCACACCCTTGGATCTAGCATTCCATCATCTGGACCGTCCCCCCCTCTTCCTCATCACGTTCAATTTACAGGAAATTGGCCGACACAAAGAACCCATACTTGATCAACTAGGGTTTCGATTTGCTCTCGCTACACTCAACGAAATTCGATCAAACCAACGCCAACGCGAAGCCCTCGACTTGCTCTAGGTTCGGCTACAACCCTAGGAAGTTCGGTCCTCATCTATGCTTGGAAATGCGTGCGCAACTTGCTGCCTTCCTGGTCGATTTGCCGTTGATTCATTGATTTGTTTTAGATCATAGCCGTTGGATCTGTAGATCACAACGTGCTCTTCAACTTTCATGTTAGAAGTTTTCTCTAATTGCTAGTGGATTGGAAGAAATCGAGGGGAAGAGTTGGGTGTTTTCTGGCCATTGAACTATAGGTGGCGGCTAGGTTAAAATTAGGGTTTGGAATGATATTTTTATCAAATTATGAAGGCAAGGGGTCTATTTATAAGGAACGAGCGACACTATTCATCCCGGAAATTCCGAACTCCGATTTAGACGCCGTAACCAGCGTTTCTAAGGTTTACCCCGCGTTCCGGACATAATGGAACAGGTTTCGGAAGCTAATTCGGAAGTATGTGCGAGTTATGGCTGCAAACGCTCAATTTAAATTAAACCGATTTAAATCGATTTCTAGGCGTTTTAATTTGTACAGGACAAACGGTAAATCCAATTGACACGAAATTTGAAACCTTACAATAATATCACATTACGGATCCGATGAAACTGGTTTCGTCGAAATCCGAGACTTTTTGAAAAATGGCTATTTTGACTCGTCAAATTTAAATTAAAAACGATTCGATGCGTTTCGAGCTGCCACGATCAAACGATAACTCCGATTGACACGAAAATTGAAATCCGGTAATAACTAACTATTACGGATCCAATGAAACTGGTTTCGTTCAATTCTGAGACTGTTCAAAAATTGGCTATTTTACAGTCGATTATTAAATATTAAATATTCAATTTTCACAAATTAACTCTTAATTTGATTTTAAAAGTTCTAAAATATCGTTCTAACTTCAATATGATAAAATAAAATTTTACAAATCATTTTCAATCATATTTAACTCAATTTTCAATTATTTCCATAATTTAACATATTAAATTATCGATTTAATTATTCAATTAAATCCTAAAATTCAAATAAAAATTTATTTGACTTATAAATTCACTAATTAATATTTAAAATTAATTAAATATTCAAATTTTAATTTCTAAAAATTCTGGGTCGTTACAATCTTTCCCCCTTAAAAGAATTTCGTCCTCGAAATTACAAGTAAGAAAAGTTATAGAATCTATTAATTTTCCAAAATTCATAATTAAACTTCTTTCAAATCTTTACTAAGTTTTCAAATCATACTTAGTTATCTTTTCAAAAACAACTACTATTGTTTAACTTTCAACTCCAAAATCAAAGTTAAAGTTTTCAAAATTTTCCAATTTTCTCAAATTTTTTCTAACGCCTTAAATTTCCGGAAAAATTTGCCATAGTCTCCTTTGCGCGGCTCGATCCGAAAAAAAAATGACAGTATATATATCACAAATATACATCTCATCAAGTAATGAGGCATCCCGAAGGGAAAAAGTATAAAAGTACTGTATTTAATCCGAGATATGTACCTTATATTTTATTAGCAAGCATATACGGCTAATATAGCGTGAAAGCGAACTCCAAATGCGAAGCAAACGCGATCCGCACCTACTAATCACTCAACAAACAACATGAGAACATGTATATATGCAATAATCTTAATATACAACACATATCTCCATAACAACTATATATGTCACATAGCAAATGCAACATATTCAAACATCAACCAACTAGCATCCATAACCAATCAATATTCATTTATATTCTCATTAGTATTCAATGAAATGGTTTTCACTCTAAATCATATTTGATTTATTAACATTGGATTTTATCAACATTCATTCTCAATTTTAATTAGTTTGCATTCACTAAATAAATCCAATTCACATTCAATTCTATTCAAATTTATTTACTTTCAATTTGAATTCAATTACATAGCTTTCAATTTCATTAACACTTAATGAATTACATATAATCAATCAACAATCATATAACAACCAACGTTTATATAATACAATCAAATTCCTTTGCTTATATTCATTCTTGGTTCAACTCCTTAAATAAAATTGATTTCCATTCAATTTATTTAATTAACTTTTTTTCAACTTCCAATAATATTAGATTTAATGAATTTACACTTATATTCATTATTCCATATCAATTCTATTTTCCATTCAATTGATTCACAATTCAATTCATTTATTCAATTCAATTACCAAAGTTGAATTTCATTCACATAACTTAAGTTCACATTTCTTTTAATCCACTTGATTATTTACTTCGATACCAAAATCAATTCCATTCAACAACACTTAAGTTATATTTCATTTAACCTTATATTCATTTTTATTTACAACTCATATTCATATAATTTTACTTCTTGTATATATAAGTTTATTTCACAATTGTAATTCACTTTAATTATAACTCAATTCTTATAATTCTTTTGCTTATACAATTATTCTTTTATTTAGATTATCCAAACAACCTAACAATCAACTTACATACACTTTAATAATTCTGAAAAATTATTCCTTTACATATAAAAATATAATCAAGGCAAAATCATTCCATTTACCCAATTTAAAAACAATATTGTGTCGAATTGTTCTATTCAAGTGTTTAGAAACCCCTTCGGCTCAGTTTCGAGGCTGTGCTGACGAAAGTTCATATACCACTCAATAAACCAATCATCACAATATAAAACAATTTTATATTCACTAACAAATACGCTCTCATAGCTATTATTACACTCAAACTCATTCTAGAGTACTGCTGACTCTATCTCTAATGAGTAATACCCTACAGAACCATGGTTGTCGCTTAACCATCAGCTCTGATACCAAATGTAACAGTCTAGGGATTTTCGTTCTTCGAAAATCCGACATCGACACTCACTTCGTCGACTGCCGAGAAATCGAAGGCCGAAAACCGAGATGTTATGGGTTTTAAAAAGAAAAGAAAAGAAAAAGAGAGAAGTAGAAGAAGATAACAGAAAATAGAGAGAGAGGAAGATAGAAAAATAGAAAATTTGATAATAGAAGATAGAAGAATTTTTTTTTTAAAATAGAACGGGACAGAAAGGAAACAACAGAATCTCACAATTCGCAGCGGAACAACATATAATAATAAATGAATAATCTTTAAACAAAGAACTATATCAGTTATTACATTACATCACATTTTATTACATCATATCATCACATCAGAGTGTACAACATCATACAACAACAAACAGTGCAGCGGAAAAAGAAATACTATATAAACTAGTAATACGCCATGCCATCCAGCTTGCCTCCAGCAACTCCAGAATATCCTGATAAACCTAACTCTTAACTGCCCGTGTGGAAATTGGTGGGCACCCAGAGTTTAGGAAGGAAAACAATAAACTCCAAGTCAGTCATGTGACTGGTGTGAGAACTCAAAACAGTTTATTTATCTTTAAAATCAAAATAGAGGAATATTTTTAAATTCAATTCGCAATGCTTTTAAAAATGAGACTACCATAAGGCCTCCCGCACACACACACATGCAAACGCAGAATCGGAGGAGATTTCTCCTTATGATAGTCAAAGATGCTTGATACGCATTTAAAATAACATTTGATATTATTATTAGTGCATAGTGTATAACAAATTCATTTCGAAAGTAGAATATAAATCTTAGCCAACATACGACCATTATTGTATGCCTACTATAGCTACTATCCAAACAGTGGTGACCACCATAAGTGAATAGCAGGTTCTACAACTAATACCGTACAAGTTTCGTATTGTTTCTTTGGATTTCCAACGAATGGTCAGGCCAAGGAACTTCCCATTGCCACATGAGAATGCCTCTGGATGGACATCCCCGAGAACCAAACCGGATCTCTACCAACACAAGGCCGGGTTACTCCTAACTGAGTAACAACTGACCGAATATGCCATCCCCCGGTCCTTTGGGACCTTTATCACCGAGCGCTCGTAATCAATTCACACAATCATAAAGTGTTTTCAACATGAGTAAGTATCTGGGCTCCATACCATGACACCACCCTTTTCCAGAAGGAAATGGACACATCCTAAAGGGCGCTACCCCTCATAACCTTGCTGCTTCTTTCCTGTTTTGACCATTTCCGGTGTGTGAGGCTCGACGAATTCACGTCCACAAAAACATACTTTATACAAAAGCCATGCTTTGGGTCAACAAATGATCAACACAATGATCACTAAGATAGACGATCAAATAAATGATCCTATCACAATAATCAACACAATGATCATTTCAGCATCACTCAGCATGTCACATTACCAAACTGGGAATATATCGCTGATAACTTCAACTATATAACCTTTGAGCACATGCGTCTCAAAGAAGGGTGTTAAGCAAAGAATAAATTCTCCGCCACCAACAGAAATATATTTGAAAGAAATCGGCTTTATATCTCAACTTGTAATGTCAGGCATACAATCCATACAAGTCTGTTCCGGGCTCGAACAAAACTGAAGGCACTTACAAAGAAGTCCTTGCAATCCGGATATTCACAATCCTGATCGGATTTCCCATCACTTAGGGAGTCTCTATACCGTTGCAACTCAGTGCAGAGACAATCGATAGGTCATCCTATCGCTTTCGCAAATACCGGGTCTTCAACACCGATCTTCAAATGCGATTCACAACGACGTATCACATATTCGGAATGGGTTATACGACCCCATGGTCCTTTCCCGGTTAACCCGAATAGTGAGCGCTTATTCAAAAATAAGTGTGCATTCAAATTCAATCAATTCACATCAAATACCCATTCAAAGGGAAATACTGATAGTCGGTTATTGAACTATCAATGGATATGCATACATCACCAGATTCCAAATAATTTTCCAAATTATTTATTTTCCAAAATATCTTTACAAGATATATAATTTCAACACTTCAAAAATAAATCGATATTTATTTTTAAACAATTCCACTTTCTTATATAAATTCCATAGTGAATTTATATTTTCAAAATATCCATGCATATGATTTCAAAATCCATTTCAATTTATCTTCAAAAAGATAAACTCTAAATATTCACTTCATATTGGAAAACATTTCCATACTTATTTATTCATAAGTAATTCACAAATCTCTTTTATTTTCAACACTTAGAAAATATTCAATATACTTAAATCGAATTAAGTATATAATTCATTCTTTAAGGAAATCATTCTCTTAAACATATTTATTTGGGCCAAAACGAATGTTACGTAAAACATCGTTACGACAACCCAAAATCACTAGTATAGGGATTCGAAATTAAAATAGATATATAAATCCCAATACTATACAAAACATTTCCTTTCGGAAATCATTTACTATAACAACAGTGTTATAGTCCACATTTCCTTTTATTTCTCGAAAACGTCTATTTCAACAATAAATGTTGAAATCTATGGTTTCGAATCTCAACACATTTTAAACCATCGTTAGATCGTTTTAATTCTATTTAAAACATCATATCTAAAACAATTTCTTTAACGTATTATTCACTATTCAAAAACGTGAATATACTACCTTAACAAATTTCATCATTTCTATTCACTTTAACTTAAAGGATTATTCACTGTTCAAAATGTGAATATAACTCTATCTCTAAGTTATAACAATTAACTTATCAAAATAAGTCATTTGCGGATTTATAAAACAACGTTTATAAATTCCGTTTCTATTTATTTATAAAAACTTCCTTTTTATAAATTCCTTTATTAACCTATTCCAGTTTATAACTCAATTATAAACTACAAGTTCATATTATAAGTTAATTACTTATAAAACGATTATTTTACAAAATCGTTCATTTAACTTCCCAAATTATTAATCTTAACTTATAAGATTGTTTATTTATCCAAAATTCATTCTTTCGATAACTTTATAAATTTTATAAACCTATTGCTTATAAAATTTCATTTATAACTTCACAGTTTATAATTTCATAAATTTCATTCATTTAGGAAATTCATTTTCACTACATTCAAACACTTATAAAAACTCGTTTTATAATGTCCATAATTCAATTTATAAATATCCATTTATAAATCTCTTAATATAAATTAATTTATATTATTCTTTTAAACGTCTTTAAATTCCTTTAAAATTTCACCGTTCTCTTGATTTATAAAATAATCAAATTTTATAAATCTTATATTCAAACTTTTAATAATAAACTCAAAAATCCAGTTTAAACTATTTTATAAAATCATTGGTTCATATTTCTCAAAAATCAACTTTTAACCGTATTTCTAAAAATCAGCTTTTTAACTATATTTCACAAAACCCATAATTTTATAACTTTAAAAAATTATAACGTTTATTTATTTAAAATGGATCAATTCCAAAAATATAGTATGTTTTCAAAAATCACTTTAAAATCATTTTAAAATCCCAAAATCTGGGTCCAATGATGCTACATACCAAATAGTCAATCACGACTACAACGATCCATCATATATCGTATATGATAATCCATCAAATATCAAAATATCTGAAATAAAATAAATACTGTTGAGGAATCCAGTTGGATCCCTCCAACCTGTTTCCTGCATCCAAAAACATTAGCACAATACCAATTTCGCTCCAGTACGAAATTATCGCGGTACATGTGCTTATTAAATATTATCCGCTTAATAACGGCGTAATAGGGTCTCATCCGCTAAACAAAAAATGCGGGAAATCAACAACTGCAATATATACATATGCCAATATATATATATATTGATATTATATATAATACCAATTTCACTGTTTATGAAATATTCGCGGTATATGTTTTTATTAAATAACATCCGCTTACTAACGGCGCATAATGTCTATTTTAAAAATCAATAATTTACAGTCATCATTCAAACATGCATTCAAATATTTTAAATCTAACTATTTAAAATAAAATCGAAACTATTCGATTGAGTGAGAAGTTCTCACCTTGATTTTATTTTCCGTTTTAGCGATTTATTTCGAATAAAATTAAACGCGCGTTTAATTTTACCCGAAATTCTCACTAACTCCAAACGACTCCAAACCAACTCCATCGCGTAGTGCTCGTCCATACGATTCCAACGCAACTGGTTTCGCGCAGTTTCGACCTCGTATGAAAAAGATATTGATTTTACAAGATTATACACGTTTTGTATACACAATTTACAACATAATTTCAACTTATCTCAACACACCCTCATCCACACCCTTGGATCTAGCATTCCATCATCTGGACCGTCCCCCCCTCTTCCTCATCACGTTCAATTTACAGGAAATTGGCCGACACAAAGAACCCATACTTGATCAACTAGGGTTTCGATTTGCTCTCGCTACACTCAACGAAATTCGATCAAACCAACGCCAACGCGAAGCCCTCGACTTGCTCTAGGTTCGGCCACAACCCTAGGAACTTCGGTCCTCATCTATGCTTGGAAATGCATGCGCAACTTGCTGCCTTCCTGGTCGATTTGCCGTTGATTCATTGATTTGTTTTAGATCATAGCCGTTGGATCTGTAGATCACAACGTGCTCTTCAACTTTCATGTTAGAAGTTTTCTCTAATTGCTAGTGGATTGGAAGAAATCGAGGGGAAGAGTTGGGTGTTTTCTGGCCATTGAACTATAGGTGGCGGCTAGGTTAAAATTAGGGTTTGGAATGATATTTTTATCAAATTATGAAGGCAAGGGGTCTATTTATAAGGAACGAGCGACACTATTCATCCCGGAAATTCCGAACTCCGATTTAGATGCCGTAACCAGCGTTTCTAAGGTTTACCCCGCGTTCCGGACACAATGGAACAGGTTTCGGAAGCTAATTCGGAAGTATGTGCGAGTTATGACTGCAAACGCTCAATTTAAATTAAACCGATTTAAATCGATTTCTAGGCGTTTTAATTTGTACAGGACAAACGGTAAATCCAATTGACACGAAATTTGAAACCTTACAATAATATCACATTACGGATCCGATGAAACTGGTTTCGTCGAAATCCGAGACTTTTTGAAAAATGGCTATTTTGACTCGTCAAATTTAAATTAAAAACGATTCGATGCGTTTCGAGCTGCCACGATCAAACGATAACTCCGATTGACATGAAAATTGAAATCCGGTAATAACTAACTATTACGGATCCAATGAAACTGGTTTCATTCAATTCTGAGACTGTTCAAAAATTGGCTATTTTACAGTTGATTATTAAATATTAAATATTCAATTTTCACAAATTAACTCTTAATTCGATTTTAAAAGTTCTAAAATATCGTTCTAACTTCAATATGATAAAATAAAATTTTACAAATCATTTTCAATCATATTTAACTCAATTTTCAATTATTTCCATAATTTAACATATTAAATTATCGATTTAATTATTCAATTAAATCCTAAAATTCAAATAAAAATTTATTTGACTTATAAATTCACTAATTAATATTTAAAATTAATTAAATATTCAAATTTTAATTTCTAAAAATTCTGGGTCGTTACAACAGGTTTGTGATTTTATTTACTGTATATTCTGAGATTTGCCAAATTTTATTTACAATGCGGTATTTTGAGTAATTGAAGTCCGACATGTGCGGATGCGAATGGTTGAAAATATCGGGTTGTTACATGATATGTATTTAGCTATTTCATAAAATGGTTTCAAATAGAGAATTCTAAATTGAGGATAAACAATGGATTTTAAATAAGATTTTTAAAATACGAAATAGAAGTCGAAATCGAGATTTGAATGGTTTTGGAATATAGTTTGGGTTATCTAAGAAATAAATTTATAAATGGAATTTTAATTAGAAATCGATTTATAAAAATATTTTTGCAATATAAACCTGTATAAAATCGAAATGAGTTTATTAAATTTATAAACAATATTTGTAAATAAGTGGAATGATTATCATTTGATAAATTGGAAATATAAATTCACAGTGTGAATTTAAAATGAGATATTGAAATTGGCTTAGAAAGAAATAGTAAATTTGATTTTGGAATTTGGGAATGGTTATGAAATTGAAAATGTAAACCAATTTGTGATAAATCGAGAGAGATTTATAAGTATAAAAATGGGTATGTTGAATTTTAAAAATGGTTTTCACAAGAATTTAAGATTTTCTTAGAAAAGGATTTTTATTTATTAAACTATATAGTTTTTAAAATTATTAATTGGATTAAAATATTTTATAAAGTTTGTTATTTAAATATTTAAATTTGTTGAAATGAATCCTAAGTTTTTAAACAAATTTTGTAAATCGATTAGTAATTTTATAAATCAATTGGAATTAGTTATTGACGTTTGTTTTAAAGTTCTTTGATATTTTAAATAATTATTTAGCCATGTTTTGAATTTTATTATATATATATAGTTTAAAAGTAAGTGCTTGCAATTTATTTATAAATGCTCTCAAGATTTGTGAACCGGGTTTTATTTAATGGATGTGATTTTATAAGAGAAAATCTTAAAAGAAATTCGGGAATTTAAGAAAATTTGAGAAAAGGAAGTTTCCAAAATGTTTCGATACGGGAAATTTAGAAATGAATCTTAATTCATTAAAGGAGTTATAAATTGTTAGTTGGATTATGAATAAGTAAAATCGATAATTTTTGGAAATTGTAAGGGAATTAATAAAAATTTCAGAGATTTGTGAGAGAAGTACGAAATATTTCCTAAGTATGGATATTAGGAATGATTTTTGGGAAAAAGACTTATAATATTTTTCTAAGTATTAGAATTAAATGGTTTTGGAAATATTCTAAGTACGAAATGGTTTGTATAGAAATATTTTTTCTAAGTAATGGATTATAAGTTGGATTTGGCAATATTTCTAAGTGTTGACATGGGTTGAAATATCCTGTTATGGATTTAAGTATTTGTAATTGTTTTCAAATATTGAATATTGAAAGAGATTTAAATATATACCTTGGTAAAGATATTTTGAAATGAATGTTTTGAAGATTTATAATATGGGCACGGTGACTGCTTATGTGTGTAATTTGATAGTTAAATAACCGACTATCAAAATCTGGCCAAGTTCATTAATCATTTCGAAGAGATCAGGATCATATTTAATTATCCGAAAAGCACTTTGATCCGATTTGAGTGTTATGAATTGTGATATCGTGAAGATAACGAAGATGGAGTTCTTGGAAATTCAATTTGTTAAGTCCCAGAACAAATGGTATGGATGAATGCTATCATTGCATTGTTGCATGGAAGGTAGTGTTAGCATTCCAAGTTTGAATGCTATTCTTAAGGTAAAACGTAGACTCAAGCCCCATCAACTAGGAATGACTGAAAATCAGGGGAGATACAACAAGGCTAAGCGGGTCACACTGATTAAGGCATGTTGTCACCTTTCTAGATACCCTACATCTACATATTTACGGATTGGTTGCATGTGAGATCTCAAAGGTTGGGAACAACCGGGGTTATGACATATTCTGTAACAACTCGCATATTTATCGGGTGTATATTTAAATATTTTATTTAAATATAACATCGTTTGTCGGATTATAGTCCAAAAAGTTACTTTCTGCGAACGGTCGAATTGGGTCTCAAGACCACTTCCATTGAGTTCAAAACGTCGTTTGCGATCTTTTTGAGTATAAGCTTCAATATGTTTGGAGTTTGTGAAATTTTGACCCTTTTTCTACTTGGGCTTGAGTTTGGGTTCGGCCCCAATCTCCTCTTAACCCCCTTAGCTCATTAACTCTTCATCCATTCACCCTCATTTCATTTCTTTAACATAAGAAAACTGATAATGGTGGAGGGGAAGGGGAAATAGAAATTGCAACCCCTAGTTTCAACTTGCAACTTGAATTCTTGTTCCAAAATCAAAGAGAAGCCATTGGTAAGCCTCCTCTCCATCTCCTCTATCTCTTTCTCTCTTCAATCTCAGAAATTCCTAAACCTAAACTTAGGAAATACTTGTTTTGATCTTAGATTGAAGCTTGTTGAGTTGAAGTGGAGATTGGTTGGTCTTCTCCTTGCAAATTGAGCTCCTTCTTCTTTGTTTTTGGGTTAAAGGTGAGATTTTTATCTCACATCTATGACTATAAGTACCTTTGGTTGTTAGGTATGAATTCCTAACAATTATTCATGTGCATTTGCTTTTGATTTGGGTTGATTCAGTGAAATGGCCAAATTATGATTTTTGAAGCCAAATCTATGAAAATCCTTATATGGTTGATGTTTATGTTGTTCGGAGTGTTTGGGTGTGTAGTTGAGGTTGGGTATTCGTTTAACGTAAGCCCATAATCAACACGCATCCGATTGCTTTCGATTTGTTTGGCCATAAATGGCCTAGGTTCAGGAAATGCCTGACCATCAGGATTCAGACGTCTGAAACCCTATTTCAGACGTCTGAAACCCTATTTTAGACGTCTGAATATTGTTCTGGGGAAGATTTTTATTCCCAGATTCAGACGTTTGAATTTATATTTCAGATGTCTGAAAGTGCTAAATTTCAACTAGAAAAGGAAATAGGCAAAATAATGCCTATTTCAGACGTCTGAAAGTTTGGGTTCAGACTTCTGAATTCTGTTCTGGAAAACATATTAATTTCCAGATTCAGATGCCTGAACCAATTCTTTCAGACGTCTGAATCTATTGTCTTTTTCCAATTTGCCTTGTTCGCATAGTTCTCCAAATTTGATCGATGCATATTGATTCCAATTAGTTGTTTATGCATATTTGACCTTGATGATTCCTTTTTGAATTCATTCACGGATTTTTTATAAATGATTTCTTCAAATTGTATTAAAAGTTTGCTTCTTCGATTTATAAATTCTATTTAAAACACACGCACAATTTCGCACTCCGAGCGAAGTGGGAGGAGAATCAAATGATTAGATAAAACGCATGTAATGAACACATGCGTTCATCTTCTCAGTTAATTCCCAATCTATTCGTTTGAACGTTTTGACCTTTGTGTCTGGTTTACCGATGAGATGAGGTAAACTTTGTACTGCTTTGAGTGTGAAATTAACTAACAGATAGTAAACCTTTTAGTGCGAACGGTTGGTTATGGGACTCACGTTACCACTTTTCGGATTCCTTTCTGGGAGTTTGTGGCACATGTTGCCTTTGGGATAGTGTATTCGGACTGTCTCCTTCTGGCTTGTTGCCTTTAATATCACTTTTGGAGTTGGTCCTTTACCCCGGCTCGAGAGATATTTGGGGTTGTCGGTTACCTTTAGTGACGCCCCACCTCTATACCCACATTAGCAAAGAGTATTACTAGATAATACCGTCTGCTAATACGGAGAATAAGGTTGGATAGGAGAGACCATCTATAGACATGCTCTAACTATCTATTGAATACATCGACAATAGACATACCAAGCAGGTCGACATATCCAATGAATACTTAAAACAAAACCATAGGTGGCGAGAGGATCTATGAGAACAGAATAAAACAACTCAAATGTAATATACATCACAGAACAGTAGACCATCGTACACACATATACTGATACATAACAGAGATGTTTCAGGTTAGGTGCTTTTGGACATATCCTATTTTGCTTCCGCATGGACTACTCTGCTAGCTTCTTTTTGTCATAGCTTTTTGTGCAGTCCTATTTTGTTGTAACTATGATATGTATTCTTTTGACTCGTCTGTATATTGTGGTTTGCTATACCACTTGACATGTATTATTTTGTATACTCTGTTATGTATCAGTATATGTGTATACGATGTTCTACTGTTCTGTGATGTATATTACATGTGAGTTGTTATATTCTGTTCTGATAGATCCTCTCGCAACCTATGGTTTTGTTTTAAGCATTCATTGGATATGTCGACCTGCTTGGTATGTCTATTGTCGATGTATTCAATAGATAGTTAAAGCATGGCTATAGATGGTCGCTCCTATCCAACCGTATTCTCCGTATTAGCAGACGGTATTATCTAGTAATACTCTTTGCTAATGTGGGTATAGAGGTGGGGCGTCACTAAAGGTAACCGACAACCCCAAATATCTCTCGAGCCGGGGCAAAGGACCAACCCCAAAAGTGATATTCATAAAATACTCGATTCCTAAAATGGATGAAATAAGCTAGACATACTGAATGACATAATAAATCATCCATACAAATCACAACGAGTGCGGAAGGCGGTAAGTCTAGTGCTAACTTCCGCAACTCGTAGCCAAATCAAAACCGGTGGCAAGGTCGAACTGAAAAGACCTTAATACCACTCAAAGAATTGCTTAGGTGATAATCCTAAGACAAGACCAAAAATACCAGAAAATTCTCAAACTACAAGAATGAGAGAAACAACACTTACCTCATCATGAGGGATTAAAGAAATAAAATGATGCCATCAAATTGGAAATTGAATCACAAAGAAAAGTAGAAACCTACCAAAATAGATGGAAACATACCTTATCTATGAGAAGAACCTCCAGAAGCATCTTTTATATTTAACTTGCCAGATGGAGAATTATTCGGAGCAATGGGACAAGTGGAACTACGATGGCCTTCCTTCTTGCAATAGCAGCAGAAGAGAGGCTTAGGACAAGCTCGAATCATATGATCAGGAGAACCACAATTGAAACACTTCTGAATGGAAGGCGTTCCAGCAGGCAGAGACTGAGAATCAGATTCAACGGGCTTTTTTTTCTTGGAAGGGAAAAATTCCCGCTCATCCAATGGAGACTGCTTTTTGTTGGGGTTCTTGCGAACCTCAATATCATCACCACTATCACACTCCTTCTCGACAGTCTCGAGATGAAGTGCAGAATCTACCAACTCCTCGAAAGAAAGCTTAAGCTGGAGCAACAAAGACTTCTTAAGATATTTCTTAAGACCAGAGACAAACATCAGATTCTTCTTATAAGAAGTGCTAATGAATTCAAGACCATACTTAGATAAAGCCTCGAATGATGCAACATACTCAAAAACAGAAGACTGCCCTTGCTTTAACTCAAGGAAGCGACGGGTCAATAAAACTTTTTCAGATTCAGGAACGAACTTGAGTTCGAATCATCCCCGAAACCGAGTCCAAGAAAGAGTAGACTCATCAATTTCAGCTACAAGAAGGTCATACCAATCAAGAGCACGCTCTTGCAACAACTAGAAGTTACAAGAACTCTATCATGGTCAGAAAGATCCATGCGAGAGAAAATACACCCGCACGTGCGAAACCAAGCTTGGACTTCAAGAACAGACTTAGAGCCCTTAAACGGCTTTCCTCCAAGATGAGCAAAATCACTGCACAAACGTGCAAAGGCAGACTTGCGAGGTGGAGATACTCGAGGAAGAACTGGAGGCTGAGTTCTCCTAAACAATTCCAAAAACTGATCGGCAGACATATAAACGCCATCCGGATGTGAACCACTAGATCGCCCTGCATCCGAACGTCGTCCCTTGCCTCTTCCAGCCATACGCTGAAAGTAAGATGAGAACAAGATTAATCACAAGGTAGATACTTCAATACGGAATACTACGGAATAAAATGCATTCCTAGACGTATTCCCCAAATTCTATCTAACCTTTGATGGTGGAAGGAATAGAGAGACATGATGATTCAAAGATTTGTATCACTTATTACACTCTGATGTATCGTTATATGTGCATCTATTCCATGTTTATCATATTTTGTTCTGAACTCAGCTTTGATACCAAGCTGTGACGCTCAACCTCTATACCCACATTAGCAAAGAGTATTACCAGATAATACCGTCTGCTAATACGGAGAATAAGGCTGGATAGGAGTGACCATCTATAGCCTTGCTCTAACTATCTATTGAATACATGACAATAGACATACCAAGCAGGTCGACATATCCAATGAATACTTAAAACAAAACCATAGGTGGCGAGAGGATCTATCAGAACAGAATATAACAACTCACATGTAATATACATCACAGAACAGTAGATCATCGTATACACATATACTGATACATAACAGAGTATACAAAATAATATATGTCAAGTGGTATAGCAAACAACAATATACAGACGAGTCAAAAGAATACATATCAGAGTTACAACAAAATAGTTAGATGTTTAAACAAAAACTATGGTTTTAATGAAACAAGACTTATTAAAACCTTCATATCCAAATTAACCCATTTAAAAACTTGAGTTAAATTATCTATTTTCTTTTCAAGAGTTAAAAATTTTCATTTATCTAATTATTTATCAAAATACCTTTTTATTTTAAATCAGTTTCCTTTAAGGAGACTTAAGAACTAAATACCCAGTTTTTATTTCAAAACCCTTTTTGTAATCATTCTATGTATATTAATATGTGTATAAAATAATTTGAATAATTTATACACTAACACTCTCTTTAGGTTCATTTGGGTTTGAATTCATCTCAATCGCACAATGATAAAGAGAATAATTTACTTAGTGCACTACATCGTTAGCCTAAGCAACATTCGATCATCACTTAAAGATTATTCTAATTACCACAAAACTAATCAAGTTGTTTTCCCAGAACTCTCCAAAGAAAATTATCTTAAATAAAATTTATTTTTGAATTATTTATACTTATAGATATTTCCAATTATTAATATCGTTATGTTCCTCAAGTTCTTTTTAAAAATCATTTCAAGCAACACAGGGATTTAAATTATCAATTTTTTTTACTTGTAAAACACCCTACCTATATAAAATGTACCCTTAAAATAGACAAATATTTTAATAACTTCCCTTTATTATAATAATCTATTTTTAAAACACATTTTATAAAGAAATTTTACATAAAATAGCCCTCCCATTCCTGTTCCCATACTTCCCCTGTCCTTTCCACTATCCCTCTTGCCTTAACCATTCCCAAGGTCTTTCCTCCTCCTCTGCCTTTCACTAAACCACCACCTACTCCTTCCTCACTGTAACGAACATCCCTTTTCAAACAACTTAAGCTGACAACAACCCATCCTTGTCCAACTTAAACCATTCAAATTAGACAGATTATCAATTTGTGGTTTTAATATAGAATCAGATATAGAATCACAAATAGAATAATACAGAATCTCGCAGCGGAATTAAATAATATACATAGTAGTTCATGAAGCTACTAAATAAAATACATCAGAGTTTTTAGATTTTAATTATGCAATACTAGAGATACAAAAAAGTCAACTCATACAAGCCAAAATGAACACAGATAACTAATAATGGATAGAGTGGAGTCTTCGACAAGTCTTCGGCTCCCAAAATAAGCACTGCTCACAAACTGCAATACTCAGGCTGATCCGAGCATAAAGTAAAACAATATACTCGAGTCAGGAGTAGAAGTTCTCATGTAAGTAGTCTTACTCAAGTGAAAATGTACAAGTAACTCAAGAGATGTTATGGGATTTTCCATCTCTTAAGGATCCATCAAACTATTTATATATACAATAGATTACGCTATATATGTAGTGTCTCTCAGTAATATAAAATGTCAAAATAGTGTAAGGCTTGACATTGATCCACCTTAACACATTTTTAAGCATTGTTGTGCAGTTTGCATATAAAACTCTAATAAACCGTCGGCAGATAGGGATGCACCGTGATACGACAACACTAAGCCAAAATCGTCGCGGTTTTGTATAGGAATAAAAGTATGACAAGGCACGTGAGGCAATGCCCAAGGTAGGATACTACCAGTTCGGGTCGCAGGACCGGGGGTAACGCATCATAGCCATGACCATCCAATGTGTCTGCTTATGGTAGCTAGCCCGCTTGGCCCTGTCAAGCCGTCTGGGTTTTGTTATTTCAAATTGTTACAAGTGCCGGTTCAATCCATCATCGTTCTCTTTCTTCAAATCCAACAAACATATGCCAAATCCAACCACTTCGTTCTGGATCATCACTCCACGTACACAGTTGTTAAAGTGGTTCCGTTATCGGTAGAGAGTGTGCCTATATCGGCTCCAGTCTCTTTAATAACCAACGTCATTTTCACACCGATTGGATATTTTGTTAAATCAAAATATCTTTTTTTTTGAATATCATATTCTCATTTGACTTCCGCAAATTTGAATTTACAGTCCAAGACTAAATTTTAAACAAATAATTCATTTTTACTAAATTATCCAAATTTAATAACATTTCAAATTAACAAGTTAAATTAAGTCTAAAAAAACTTTATAATTAAATATTTAATTTAATTAAACTTCGAAAATTAACTTACTTAACACTGTTAATTATACTTTAATTCAAACAATTTGATCATTATATTTTTATTTAAATTAAATTAATTAAAGATTATTTTTATTTAATCTTTATTTTAAAATTCAATTATTATATTTTTAATTCAATCAAATTAAATTAAAATTAAATTAAATCTTCACTTAAAATTTAGTTACATATATAATATTAACACTTCATTATATTTCAAATAATCAACTTAATGAGTTTTAAAATTGTTCATATTTAACATAACCATTATTAATTTAATTTTATCAGTTAAAATAGTTTAACCTACCTTTAGTTTGAAAATCTAAATTAATTCAATAATTTCAAAATTTAATTTTAACCTCAACGAAAATTTAAATAATAACTTCACGTTAAATTTTAAAATTTTTCTTAAATATTAAATATCCAAAATAAATTTTAATTGACCAATTGGTGTTTATTATTTAATTTTCTATCCTAGGCCAAGTGATTTAATTTGGTTATCTATCATTTCAACCCATGTCCCGGTTTAAAAACCAGTGTCCAAATCAACACATACATCAACAATATAACAGCGACAAGTATCAATAAACTAATCAACATCCAATATTCAAATTTTTCCATAATTAACATGTTTTTCATGCCATTGGGATTCAAATCAATAATTTCAACTATTTTCAACCCAATCACATATCGCAATCTCAGCTATCAATGATTTCCAATTTCAATATCGATCATAATAATCAATCGATTATTTATAACATTACAGGATACTTGCATATGGACATTTAATCATAAGCTTAAATTGCTTACCTTCGTGGCCATCGATAATAAAATATGGTGATACGTTGATATGGATACGCGTATATGTGCACGAGCTATGCTATGCTACGACGTATGGTTTTGGCGAAGTGGTCTACATATGATCGGAGCTTCGAATGGTTGATGCTCGGTTCGCGAACTAGGAGGGTTAATGAACGATTTCGGTTGGTGGGCCTCGGTTGGGCTGGAGGGCGGACCGGCTTTGAGTTGGTGGGTGGTTCAGTTGGGGCTGCTCGGATTAGTGGTAAAGGCTTTGGGTGTGGGTCGGAATCGGACCGGAGGGAGCTTCAGTGAGGGTTGTTGGAAGGCTAGACGGGTTGGGTAGGGAGGATGGAGATCGGGGTTTGCTCGGGTGTGTTGCCGGTGGGGCCCGGGTTGTAGGGTTGTAGGAAGGAGGAGGGAGAGCAGGGCGAGGGTTGTGGGCAGGGCGGAGCTGGGTGGTCGGTAGTGGGGACATGAGGGTGGTGACAGTGTGGCAGAAGCTCGGTTGGAGTGTTCGGCTTCGGGTAAGGTGGCAGCTGGTTGGGATATGGCGGAGGTGGGTGCAGGCTGGGCGTAGGAGGAGTTCGGTGTGGAAAAGTTCTAGGTGGAAGGGACAATGGACTGGAGTGTCCGAGTGTTCAATCGCGGGTGGTGGTGACGGGCTGGGAGGTTAGGGAAGGCGGGGATGCGGTCAGTGGATTGAAGCGGGACAAGGAAGGGTGATGTCTTCGTGTAACGACCTAGAATTTCTGTCATTTGAAATTCGTATATTTAATTGATTTTAATATTAACAAGTAAAATTTGTAAGTCAAACAAATTATATTTCGAATATCTAGATTTAATTGGACAATTAAATCGATAATTTAATATTTGAAATTGCGTAAATAATTAGAAATTGGATTTAATGTGAATGAAAATGTTGTATAAAGTTTAATTAAATCATATTTGAATTAGGATGATGTTAGAGAACTTTTAAAATTGAATTAAAAGTTAATTTGTGAAAATTGAATATTTTAATATTTAATTGATGAGTAAAAATAGCCATTTTTCAAACAGTCTCGGATTTTGACGAAACCAGTTTCATCGGATCCGTGTACGGCGATATCCCGTCTTGAAACAGGATTGGTATTGTGCTAACATTTGTGGATGCAGGGAAACAGGTTGGAGGGTTCCAACTGGATTCCTCAAATAATTGAATTTGTTTCAATGTTGTGTGTTGATTATTTATAATCCTTCGGTGAATTTCTTTGTGATTGAAATCGTTGAAGTCTAAAATTTAGCCGAATTTAATTTTGGTATCATTGGATACCGAAAATAAATAAAAATTTGATTTTTCAAAATTTAGGTTAAAAGTTTATATTAAAAATTTATTTTTGAGAATTGGATAAATTTAAAACAAGGAATTCTAAAACAATAAAGTTTTATTTTTAATCTTATTGAATAAAATTTCAAAAATACGGGAAAAGCTTTAATAAATGGATTTCGGGTAATATTATTGAAAGGTTGAAGAATTTATTCAAAGTACGGATTTTAAAGAGTTCGAAAAATAAAAGAATTTGTTTCTTTAAAAGGAATTTATTTTTAAAAGGAAGTAAAAATTGAAATGCATTTGGGAATTGATTTTTGGTGATTGAATTTAAATCTTTTGAAAATCCATTTGGAAATTTATTAGGTGTTTTGAAAAGAATTTGGAATCAATTTGAAAATTGATTGGGGTTTAGTAGAAATTGATTTCAATTTGAGATTTGAATGAAATTCACTTGGTGTTTAATTTCTTGGAAAATCAATATGGAATTTGATTTGGTTGTTTTTGAAATCAATTAAAAATTGAATTGTTATTGAAAGTGAATATTAGAAATCGATTTGAAAATCGTATATCAGCGGATATTTGGAAATTTAAATTCACCATGGAATTTATAAAGGAAAGGGAAATTTGTTTAAAAATAAACATTGATTTATTTTTGAAGTGTGGAAATAAATTTACGGATTTGGAACGTAAATTTAAAGTTAAATCGTTAAGGATTTATTTAATTGGTTTAAATGAACCATTTTGAAATAAAAGCGTGTTCTCCCTAGAAAGCCGAATAATTTTTTTGAATAGCTTTGATATATATATATATACACACACACATATACATATACATATACATATACATACGTACGTACATACATACATACATACATACATACATACATATATATATAAAATTCTTGGTTTTGAAAAGGATACTTTGGAGAAATTAACTTCTTAAATTGTTTTAAATCCTTTAAGTAAAGATTTATTAAGTTGATATAGAAATGATTATTTCTAAGATTTAATCAACAATTGTTTTAGAAAATAGTTATGCTCTATCTACTAATTTTATTTTGAAAGTTAGTTTGGACTTAAGTTATATGTAATATTGGTATAATATTTTTATAACTAATATTTTAAGTAAAGTGTCTAAAGAAAAATAGTTTTATTTCAAAGTGTTTTCCTGATATATTTTGGATAAGTGTTATAAATTATTTTAAAGTATTTGAACTCGGCAGATTTCCAGTGAAAATGAATAAATATTTGGAAGTGTTTCTGTGTAAGGAAAATGATTTGAAATTTGTTTTCAAAAGTTGTAAAGGTGAAAAGTGATTTGAAAATTGTTTTCAAATGGTTGAAGTGTGGAAAAATATATCTTTGGAAAATAAATAATTTGGGAAATTATTTGGAATTTGGTGATGATGTGCATATCTATTGATAGTTGAATAACCGACTATCAATATTTACCTTTAAATGGGTATTTGTTGTGATTTGCTTGAATTTGAATGCAAGACTTATTTTGAAATAAGCGCTCATTATTCGGTTTAGCCAGGAGAGGACCTTTGGGTCATAAATCCCATTTTGAATAGTGATACGTCGTAATGGATAGCATTTGAAGACCGGTGTTGAAGACCAGATATTTTCGAAAACAGAAGGATTACCGTTGAATGTCATTGCATCGGCTGATCTCCGATATAGATATTTTATCACCCTTTGTGATGGGAAGTCCGGACGTGATTAGCGAATATCCGAATTACAAGGGCTTCTTTGGAAGTGCATTCGGTTCCGTTCCATCCTGGAACGGACTTATATGGATGTGTGTCTGACGTTACAATTTGAGATGTAAAGCTGGTTTCTATCAAATACATTTCTGTTGGTGGCGGAGAATTTATTCTCTTAGCTTAACACCCTTCTCTAAGACGTACGAGCTCAGAGGTTATGTAGTTGATGGTTACTAGTGATACATTCCCAATTTGGTAATGTGGCATACGAATAGCTGCTGATCATTTGTTGATCAAATCATAGCTTTTGTGAAAAGCGTAGCTTTGTGGACGAGACTTCGTCGGACCTCACACCCCGAAATTGTTGAAACAGGAAGAATGCAGCAATGTTTTAGGGGGTAGCGCCCCTTAGGGTATGTTCATTTCCTTCTGGATAGAGGTGGTATCATGGTATGGAGCCCAGATACTTGACCTATTTGGTTGCTGCAAATTATTACTTTTTGGTTCTTGGTATTAAGGATCCTCGGATAAAGGTTGTTTACATTCGAGAGATGACATACTCATGTCGGTAGTTACCTATTTTTGCAGAGGTAAGCCGACCTTGTGTTGGCAGAGATCCGGTTAGGTTCTCGGGGAATCCCTCCAGAGTCGTACCCATGTGGCAATGAGAAGTTCCTTGGCCTGACCATTTGTTGGAAATCCAAACTCCAATACGCAACTTGTACGGTTTTAGTTGTAGAACCTGCCATTTACTTTTGGTGGTCACCACTGTTTAGATGGTAGCTATAATATGCATAGTTCGAAATGTCTATGCTGGCTAAGATTTATATTATAGTTTAGAAATGTTTTCCTGCACTTTGCACTTATAGTAACAATATCAAAGAAATTTGCGTATCAAACATGTTTGACTATCATAAGGAGAAATCTCCTCCAATTCTGCGTTTGCGTTGTGTGTGTGGCGGGAGTCCCTATGGTAGTTACATTTTCTAAAAGCATTGCAGATCTATTTTACAATATTTCTTTGTTTGTTTTTGTAATGACCCAGAATTTTCGATCCAGAAAATTCCAGATAGTTAGTGAAAAGAAGAAAAGAGATAGAAGAAAAGAAGAATAGAAATACCAGCATCTCACAATCACAGCGGATAAAATATAATATTAAATAAAAATAACAGTTATACAAAGGAAAACTGTATTTGTGAATTACACTTTTAAATATCAGAGTTACATCATACACACAACACTGGACAGTCTAAACAACAAGACCCAATTACACAATAATATATCACAGCGGTAAAGCACTCCATACGCTACAGCTCTCCAGCCCGCCTCCTGAACTCCAGAACGTCCTTACCTGAAAATCTGTAATACTCGGTCTGACCCGAGCATTACATCAAAGTAACACCCGGGTCAGGCTAGAAACCAGCGTGAGTAAACCCATCTAACTTGAAATACAAAAGCATACAATTTATATAAACCCGGGGTAACTTATATCGATTTACACTTCATAAATTATTATAGACATCAACCATTTCGCACATTAATTTCTGAGTGCCAAACTTAGATTAAATGGTCCAATTCACTTAAATAATTCCATAAAGGCTTATTGATTTCACATATCAATCTATAAAGAATCGAAGCGGTTTTGGGCTTTTACTAATACCCGACTCCGGTCTCTTCGAATCTCATGTCATCTTAACCTAAGATATTCAAATGAAATATAACTCAAACTTAAACACAGGATGTCACTGTTTAGACCAGTATAACATATCACATAGCATCACATATCACAAATCATAGATATCATCTAATCTAAGCATACTATATAATTCAATCATTCATAAGCAAGATTTATCAACACACCATTTGAAACTAATTTAATTAACCACTAATGAATTAATTAATTACTACATTTACTTCTTAATCTTGCTTACTAATCATTAATTATTGATAATCCAATTAATTAATGACTCACCAATTTTTCATCTTAATTAATCATCCTTTAACAACCATCATGTGATTATCTTAAATTAATTAAATAGATTAATTAACTTGACTAATCACATTACTTTTAATTAACTACATTGGGTAATTATTTCCCTAATTACTTCATTAAGTAATAACTTAATTAATTCATAATTACTTGATTAATTAATTACTATTCATTAATTAAATCTAATTAATGATTCTTAATAATGGATTAATTATTCATAAATAATTGATTGACTTAAACTTAAAATCAATAATTTAAAATCCTTAAATATGTTAATCCATTTCATTAATTAATTAAACAAATTATTCATTTAATTACCTCAATAATTAAATGAAATTATAAATCATTAAACCCTAAATTTATTTTAAGATAAAACCCTTCTTATCAATGGTTAGATTATCATTCTTAAATACTTTATTTCCATTCTTAAGATTCAAATCAAATTTGAATTCAAATTAAAAATTCTGATTTAACTTTGATTAAGTCCTCTACTACATTTCAAAAACTCCATTTAAATTTAAATTCTTTAATTACACTTCAAACTTCTTAAACACTTTAACACTATTAATTCAATTTGAATTTAAAAACTCATTTTCCCCAAACTAGATTCAAATTCAACTTGAATCTATTTTAAAACTTAGTTTTAAACTTAACTCAGATTTAAAACTAGATTTAAATCTCATTTTAAAACTTACTTTCCTTTAAATGCAGGTTTAATTTTTATTTTAAAAAAAATTAAACAGAGTAACAGGTTTTCCTGACTAAATCATGTTACCTCACTATAACCCGAGCTACCCCATTCTCTGCTCCGAGTCAACAAGCCAAGATCTTCGAGCCAACTACTAAAATAACAAGTAAAAACTCGAGTCAAATCCTTAGCTCAAACCAACTACCAACAATATTCACACATGATCACCGTGCACCTGCACACTGCTCTGGAATGATTCCGACCAATGTGGATGTTCTTCCCCCATCGCCGAACAACACTTCACTCCATTCCGATCATCACATTGCTCACAAAAAACTCGATTTGGAATTCGAGTTCAAATTCTAAACCTGGAACAGAAATACGCATTCACCACCAAAACCTGTCATCACTCCCCCACGGCGCTCCGTCCACCAAAGAGCTTCCACCACCGGCCAAAGCCTCGCCTACGACCAAACTTCCATCTGCCAAATCCCCATTCAACTCGATCGAATCTACAGGATGTATCGACCAAAACAACTTACCCAGTTTAAACTAGGGCTACAGGCAGAAAATCACCACCACAATCCCCATGTTGATTTGCATCAACTTCAAACATTTTTTCCAATCATCAATGACTGCTCCTCCACCTACCAGAAGAACCCCGACACTTAAATTTGCCTAGATTCCCCAAAAACTCAAAATTCCCCTTTACAGTTAAACACAGAACTGCACCATGCCCCTTCAACTAAAAATGCTAATTTTTGTTCTAAAAATCATGTTTTGATTTTAGTTTTTAATCCATAATACTGAATCTATCAATTTCTCAATTTAGAGTTTTCATATTATTCAACATAACTTTGACATCCTGGCTTTACAATAATACCAGATTTTGATTTAACAAATTTTAAGTTTTTAAAACTTAATCTAACTAATTTAAACCCTCTTGGTTTGAAAATCAAATCCTAACAAACAAGATCAGGTGGCAAGAAAAAATAAAATCTTGAGCTTGAGAAAACAAAATAAGAACAGAACAGACAATTACAAAACACACCAATTCTTCCATATAAATATTCAGAGATATGCTTATAAATGCATTCACAATCATATTTGTTTTCAAGGATAAAACATGCAACATAATTTAATATATTTTTTTACTGTAAACCATTTATATTATGATGTTTCTCACAGTTTTAATCATGTTTGTTTCCAGTGATAAAACATGCAAAACAAAATCACAACTTTGCAATCATTATTTATTCCTTGCATCAGACAAATAAACAAATTAGGCTTGAAAAAGAGGGAGGCTACTCACCTTGTTTGAAAAAAAAAACAGAAAACAGATCATGCCTGGAACTTTATATTTTGATTGAAATAATCTGAAGCTACTGCTCGATTTTTGAGATTATTCATGAGTTGTTACAGGTTGAAAGCTGACTGTCTTTAAAGTTGAAACTGAGTTGCTTGCGTTGATTTGAAAAGAAAAAAGAAAAAAAATGGAGTTGCATGCAGTAGACAGCTTTCAGGTTTCATTTCAAAACTTGCATGCTGGTTAAAGGCTTTAGAACAGTTTTGAAAATTCCTTTACAGACTTTGAAATTTCTACTTGCTTTGTTTGGGAAGATAGTAAGTATTTGGTGATGATGAGTCTTTTATCAATTAACAGATCACAGAAACACAATACCCAGAAACAAATAAACAATATTATACTCATATGCATGCATTTATACTCAAATTCAAGCAAACATTAGATATACTGCATTCAACAGATTTCATCTTAGATCCATATTCTATTTTTAAATAAAAAGGTGTACTCACCTATTTTGCAGAACACAGTAAGCCCTTTAGAATTTGGAACTGCTATTATTTAAATTTGGAGGCTGCTTTAAATCCTTAGTACTTGAGCAGAAATTGTCTTAAGATGATCTTGTTTTAGCTTTAGGCTTGAATTTGTTTTGAATTTCATCTTCCCTTGATTTGTTTCCTTACAGGTTTGTTTTTCTTTCCCGTTTTTAAGATGATCTGGAGTTAATTCATTTGAGCTTGAAATTGATTTTTAGAATAAATATAGTTGATCCTTGAAAAGGGTTTTTTGTTTTGAGATTTCTTTGTACAGGTTTTTTCTTTTCTTTGAAAATGAAGAAAAGGAAGAGTAGATATAATAGTTTATAAAATTTTGTTTTCTATTTTATAAATTTCCTCAAAAGTAAAAACAAAGTGACATCTGTAAATCTTCATGATAACTTTATTACACTTGTTTAAACTAGTATGAACACTTGTCATAATTAATTAATTTTCTTTGTATGCATTTTGAGTTTATATCCTTGTCTTATTCATTTTTTACCCAATTTTACATGTCATAAATCATATTTATGTTTTTATCTTATATATATGCATAGTTTTTTTTGTATATGTTTCATTATGTAATTTTTTAGAAAAAGAGAATATCAACTCTTTAATTAAATCTTGTTAAATTTTATACTTAAGTTATCATTGTACTTAAATTAATAACAATACACAAATGCTAGTGGTAAAGAAAATGTCCAATTTAGAAAATTCCTTTATATTCAAATCAATGTTTTCATATTATTTAACGTACATATACACACCTATATACTTGTGCATGTATATACTTAGAATTCCAACATTACAAAGTTTACACATATGAATTACTATAAGATTTATCATTTTAATATAATAATTATTATAGTTTTCAAATTTACTTATATGCATCCCCAACATTTTTAGTTATCAATTTTTTTTTATTAAATCCAAATGGAATCAGTATCTCAATGGTTCAAAATCAGTTAATTATCCAATTAACAGATATTAAAAATCCGGGTTATCACATTTCTCCACCCTTTGAATCTTTTCGTCCTCGAAAAGGAACGAAGCCTGATTTATTAAAATGCTTGTAATCAGATAAATTCTCTTTGATTATTTAAAACACTTTTAAAATCTATATAGTATTATAAATTTGTTTTTATGAAAATAGTTTTTATAACTCGATGTTTCAAAAAGTCCGTCCTCGTTCTCATAGAAATTCGGTCATACGTTGATCAGGCGTAGGACTGAAAATCTACAAGTGCTTAGTAGACTCATCTTCAACATCTAGTGGAAATACCTTTAAAATAATTTTATTGAAAATATAGGAAATCATTTTTGAAAATAGAGGATATATTTTTGGTGAGAATGCTCTGGAAATCATCACCCCCATCCATGCTCGTAGTTACATCCAGGGTTACGTTGTCGTCGCAGCAAAAGTCCATGTAACTGCAGGCTCTCCGCGGCCTCACGATTACGCCATGGAACCCACACAACAGATCACAGTTACACCCAGGGATACGTTGCCGTTGCAGCAAAAGTCCATGTAACTGCAGGCTCTCAGCGGCCTCTGATTTTCGCTATAGAAATGAAACTCCTCCACTCCTACATAGGTCGCAGTCTGCCGATATAAAATCAAACGCAGACTGTTGGCTCTCAGCGGCACACACGACTTTCGCTATGTTATACCATAGATCGCGGTTACATCCTGGGTTACGTTGCCGTCGCAGCAAAAGTCCATGTAACTGTTGGCTCTCAGCGGCACACACGACTTTCGCTATGGTATACTCTACTCATAATCCCCAGGAACTAGTTTCGTCCGGACTCCTCACAGGATCAACTTTAGAACCCCCCTTGGGACTCAAGGCAGCACCACCCGGTGGTACTCCTGAGAAGTTCATTTCAAGGGAGCGCCTTTTTCTCCAAAGCCATCATCAAAACATTTTATACTATATACATATAGTATCTTTAAATCATACACCTAGTATGATCTCATACAAAGCTCATTTACAAAAAATCGATTATCCCAAAATCGATAATTCACAAACTAGGCTTTCCAAATTCAATATTGATTTTACCCAAAAATCAAAAGCCTTTCCAAAACCAAAGGTTCCCAAAACCTTTTCCAAAATCCTCATATGATCCTTTATATATATAAAGATATATATAAAATCCTTGATAAAAATCTTTGGATCATTATAAACTTGTATAAAAATCCTTTTACACTTCAAACACTTTCAAAACAAATTCTTTTTCTTTTGGCAAAAGATTCATCAAGGGGAGTTTTATCTTATATAACAAAGATATATAACTTTGTTTATTCAAAATCAAATATTCAAATTTGATTACTTCTTTCAATGTCATTTTCATTCAAATCCGTACGATGTACACACATCATCCGTACACTATACCAATCTGATCACTCACTCGATCACAAAATTTCACTTCCGAACTAGTATCGTCCACTTCCTAGTGCGGACACAGATCTGGTTTCTTGATCAGAAACCGTCATTCTCCTTGCATAGCCTAACTATGATAGAGAATATCCAGAACCAATCAACAATCCATATCCAGGTTCGCTGTCGAAAATCGAGTGAAAAATCCCACTCAGATCGATATAACTATCTCGAAATTCTGTGCTCGAATCTGGGTCAAATCACTATGCGATTAGAATAACTTACGTACACCCTACGTATTTGTCTTTATTGGTTATTAGCCAAATTAATTTTATTTCTATTCACATTTATTTTGATTTTCATTCACTTATTCACAATTGCTTAAATCCATTCGGATTATCACCTCTATTCTTATCTCGATTGGGTATTTAACCAGTAACAGTTTGAACTCCGACCAGTTTATTTAAAAAAAATAGTTTGAAAAAAAAAATTAAAATAGAAAAGTAGTCGGAAAATAATTACTAGTTTGTAAAATAGGTGTAAAATAGTTCAGTAATTGTAAAACAATTAGAAAATAGTTAAAATAATTATAGATATTTTAGACCATTGCAAAATAATAGTAAGATAGTAATTAGTTTTGTAAAATAGTTGAAATATAGTAATTAATTTATAAAACAGTTGGAAAATTGTTAAACAGTTTCAAAAATAATTGTAAAACAAGTATAAGATAGTTTGGATTTTTAAAAGAAAGGTTGTATATATAATGGATAACTTGGAAAAATAGGTATATAGTAAAATAGTCCAGAGTCAAAACTGCTCACTTCCCAATCTCCATTCTCATCAATTTAATTTAAATTTCCACTTCCATTTAAATTGATCCAATTCCAATTTTAAATAACTTCAATTTCTATTGAAATTGATTCAATCCCAATTCAAGTTGAATTAACCTCGGTTTCTTTTCAAATTTAACTTTATTCAACTTTGATCTCAAATTCTACTAATTCAAATAAATTTCAATTGAACTAGTTCTAATTTCAATTCATTTCAACTCCAGTTTGAATTAATCCCAATTTCAAACTCCATTTCCAAATCAAGTTGAATTATTCTTGATTTCCTCCCAAATCTAATTCAAATTCCATTTGAATTTAAAACCATTCAACTCTAATTATAATCCCAAATTATTCAAATCAATCCAATTCAAATTTTCCATTTGAATCTTATACTCATACATCTTCAATCACCATTTCAATTAATTCAAATCAAATTCAAATTGAACCAACTTCAAATTCCAGTTCACTATGAACCATCTCGAATTACATAAATTCGAGTTAATACTTCAATTGTTGATTTAATTCCTTTAAATCAGTTTACCTTTTTATTCCAACAATGGATTACCATACTCCATTTCTCATTCATTTGAACAAATCCAATTCATATTTTAAAGATTATTAATAACAATAGGATGATATCATCTAATTATTTCAAAACATCCATCCATTTCCAATTTTCGGATCTCAAACCCAATTTGAGATCACTCAAACTCTCAAATATAATCAATCATTTAACTTTTTCCCAAGTTAAACTCAATTCACTTAATCCAGTCAACCTTACCTAGTTTGAACTTCCATTTCAAATTCTAAACTTCACATTAATAATCTTTCCATTTATAAGTTCAAAAACTTATTACCTTGGGTATCACATCTTATTCCAAATTCAAAACTCACCATTTAGAGTTTATTTCCAATCACCTTTGATATTATGTATATCCACATGTATACATATTAATTTCTTTTACATAGCAAGTTATACTTTAAATTTTTTTTAACCACCTTTGGTTTTTAATTCAAAACAATTTTCCTTTAAATTTTCAAACAACTCTTGTTTGAAATAGGACCATTTCATTCAATTGCATTAAATAATATTATTTTTTATTTCTTTAAATCAATTACATCATTAATTAATCACATTCGGTAATTAACTTATTTCTTAATTACCTTTATTAAGTAATTGTCCTTTAAATTACTTACTGCTAGTTACTTCATTAAGTAACTTCCTCTTAATTTATCATTTCCAATTATTATCCAATGATTTATCTCATTTAATTAATTACATAAATTAATTGATTATCCTTATCCTGAAACCTTTCCCGAATTCAAGATTTAATTTCAGTTTGAATCCATTTCAAACTTGTCTTTAATTTAATTTTCAATTTGGTTGTAATTCTATTACCACTTAATTATTACTATTACTTTTAATTTAATTAATACTACAACCAATTTCCATAATGTAATAGATAATCTATTTATTATATAAGATTCGTTTACTTTTGAAATCATTTAAAAACCTTTATATAAGAAAATAACAAGTACGCTCTCTCATATATATATACACTCAACTCATTCTAGGGTACCACTTACCCTATCCTTAATGAGTAATCCCAACAGAGCCAAGGTTCTCGCTTAACCTTCAGTTCTGATACCAAATGTAACGACCCAGAATTTTCGATCCAGAAAATTCCAGATAGTTAGTGAAAAGAAGAAAAGAGATAGAAGAAAAGAAGAATAGAAATACCAGCATCTCACAATCGCAGCGGATAAAATATAATATAAAAAATAATAACAGTTATACAAAGGAAAACTGTATTTGTAAATTACACTTTTAAATATCAGAGTTACATCATACACTCAACACTGGACAGTCTAAACAACAAGACCCAATTACACAATAATATATCACAGCGGTAAAGCACTCCATACGCTTCAGCTCTCCAGTCTGCCTCCTGAATTCCAGAACGTCCTTACCTGAAAATCTGTAATACTCGGTCTGACCCGAGCATTACATCAAAGTAACACCCGGGTCAGGCTGGAAACCAGCGTGAGTAAACCCATCTAACTTGAAATACAAAAGCATACAATTTATATAAACCCGGGGTAACTTATATCGATTTACACTTCATAAATTATTATAGACATCAACCATTTCGCACATTAATTTCTAAGTGCCAAACTTAGATTAAATGGTCCAATTCACTTAAATAATTCAAACAGGCTTATTAATTTCACACATCAATCTATAAAGAATCAAAGTGGTTTTGGGTTTTTACTAATACCCGACTCTGGTCTCTTCGAATCTCATGTCATCTTAACCTAAGATATTCAAATGAAATATAACTCAAACATAAACACAGGATGTCACTGTTTAGACCAGTATAACATATCACATAGCATCACATATCACAAATCATAGATATCATCTAATCTAAGCATACTATATAATTCAATCATTCATAAGCAAGATTTATCAACACACCATTTGAAATTAATTTAATTAACCACTAATGAATTAATTAATTACTACATTTACTTCTTAATCTTGCTTACTAATCATTAATTAATGATAATCCAATTAATTAGTGACTCACCAATTTTTCATCTTAATTAATCATCCTTTAACAACCATCATGTGATTATCTTAAATTAATTAAATCGATTAATTAACTTGACTAATCACATTACTTTTAATTAACTACATTGGGTAATTATTTCCCTAATTACTTCATTAAGTAATAACTTAATTAATTCATAATTACTTGATTAATTAATTACTATTCATTAATTGAATCTAATTAATGATTCTTAATAATGGATCAATTATTCATAAATAATTGATTAACTTAAACTTAAAATCAATAATTTAAAATCCTTAATTATCTTAATCCATTTCATTAATTAATTAAACAAATTATTCATTTAATTACCTCAATAATTAAATGAAATTATAAATCATTAAACCCTAAATTTGTTTTAAGATAAAACCCTTCTTATCAATGGTTATATTATCATTCTTAAATACTTTATTTCCATTCTTAAGATTCAAATCAAATTTGAATTCAAATTAAAAATTCTGATTTAACTTTGATTAAGTCCTCTACTACATTTCAAAAACTCCATTTAAATTTAAATTCTTTAATTACACTTCAAACTTCTTAAACACTTTAACATTATTAATTCAATTTGAATTTAAAAACTCATTTTCCCCAAACTAGATTCAAATTCAACTTGAATCTATTTTAAAACTTAGATTTAAACTTAACTCAGATTTAAAACTAGATTTAAATCTCATTTTAAAACTTACTTTCCTTTAAATGCAGGTTTAATTTTTATTTTAAAAAAAATTAAACAGAGTAACAGGTTTTCCTGACTAAATCATGTTACCTCACTATAACCCGAGCTACCCCATTCTCTGCTCCGAGTCAACAAGCCAACATCTTCGAGCCAACTACTAAAATAACGAGTAAAAACTCGAGTCAAATCCTTAGCTCAAACCAACTACCAACAGCATTCACACATGATCACCATGCTCCTGCACACTGCTCTGGAATGATTCCGACCAACGTGGATGTTCTTCCCCCATCGCCGAACAACACTTCACTCCATTCCGATCATCACATTGCTCACAAACAACTCGATTTGGAATTCGAGTTCAAATTTTAAACCTGGAACAGAAATACGCATTCACCACCAAAACCTGCCTTCACTCCCCCACGGCGCTCCGTCCACCAGAGAGCTTCCACCACCGGCCAAAGCCTCGCCTACGACCAAACTTCCATCTGCCAAATCCCCATTCAACTCGATCGAATCTACAGGATGTATCGACCAAAACAACATACCCAGTTTAAACTAGGGCTATAGGCAGAAAATCACCACCACAATCCCCATGTTGATTTGCATCAACTTCAAACATTTTTTCCAATCATCAATGACTGCTCCTCCACCTACCAGAAGAACCCCGACACTTAAATTTGCCTAGATTCCCCAAAAACTCAAAATTCCCCTTTACAGTTAAACACAGAACTGCACCATGCCCCTTCAACTAAAAATGCTAATTTTTGTTCTAAAAATCATGTTTTGATTTTAGTTTTTAATCCATAATACTGAATCTATCAATTTCTCAATTTAGAGTTTTCATATTATTCAACATAACTTTGACATCCTGGCTTTACAGTAATACCAGATTTTGATTTAACAAATTTTAAGTTTTTAAAACTTAATCTAACTAATTTAAACCCTATTGGTTTGAAAATCAAATCCTAACAAACTAGATTAGGTGGCAAGAAAAAATAAAATCTTGAGCTTGAGAAAACAAAATAAGAACAGAACAGACAATTACAAAACACACCAATACATCCATATAAATATTCAGAGATATGCTTATAAATGCATTCACAATCATATTTGTTTTCAGGGATAAAACATGCAACATAATTTAATTTTTTTTTACTGTAAACCATTTATATTATGATGTTTCTCACAGTTTTAATCATGTTTGTTTCCAGTGATAAAACATGCAAAACAAAATCACAACTTTGTAATCATTATTTATTCCTTGCATCAGACAAATAAACAAATTAGGCTTGAAAAAGAGGGAGGCTACTCACCTTGTTTGGAAGAAAAAAACAGAAAACAGATCATGCCTGGAACTTTATATTTTGATTGAAATAATCTGAAGCTACTGCTCGATTTTTGAGATTATTCATGAGTTATTACAGGTTGAAAGCCGACTGTCTTTAAAGTTGAAACTGAGTTGCTTGCTTTGATTTGAAAAGAAAAAAGAAAAAAAATGGAGTTGCATGCAGTAGACAGCTTTCAGGTTTCATTTTAAAACTTGCATGCTGGTTAAAGGCTTTAGAACAGTTTTGAAAATTCCTTTACAGACTTTGAAATTTCTACTTGCTTTGTTTGGGAAGATAGTAAGTATTTGGTGATGATGGGTCTTTTATCAATTAACAGATCACAGAAACACAATACCCAGAAACAAATAAATAATATTATACTCATACGCATGCATTTATACTCAAATTCAAGCAAACATTAGATATACTGCATTCAACAGATTTCATCTTAGATCCATATTCTATTTTTAAATAAAAAGGTGTACTCACCTATTTTACAGAACAGAGTAAGCCCTTTAGAATCTGAAACTGCTATTATTTAAATCTGGAGGCTGCTTTAAATCCTTAGTACTTGAGCAGAAATTGTCTTAAGATGATCTTGTTTTAGCTTTAGGCTTGAATTTTTTTTGAATTTCATCTTCCCTTGATTTGTTTCCTTACAGGTTTGTTTTTCTTTCCCGTTTTTAAGATGATCTGGAGTTAATTCATTTGAACTTGAATTTGATTTTTAGAATAAATATAGTTGATCCTTGAAAAGGGTTTTCTGTTTTGAGATTTCTTTGTACAGGTTTTTTTTTCCTCTGAAAATGAAGAAAAGGAAGAGTAGAAATAATAGTTTATAAAATTTTGTTTTCTATTTTATAAATTTCCTCAAAAGTAAAAACAAAGTGACATTTGTAAATCTTCATGATAACTTTATTACACTTGTTTAAACTAGTATGAACACTTGTCATAATTAATTAATTTTCTTTATATGCATTTTGAGTTTATATCCTTGTCTTATTCATTTATTACCCAATTTTACATGTCATAAATCATATTTATGTTTTTATCTTATATATATGCATAGTTTTTTTTGTATATGTTTCATTATGTAATTTTTTAGAGAAAGAGAATATCAACTCTTTAATTAAATCTTGTTAAATTTTATACTTAAGTTATCATTGTACTTAAATTAATAACAATACACAAATGCTAGTGGTAAAGAAAATGTCCAATTTAGAAAATTCCTTTATATTCAAATCAATGTCTTCATATTATTTAACATACATATACACACCTATATACTTGTGCGTGTATATACTTAGAATTCCAACATTATAAAGTTTACACATATGAATTACTATAAGATTTATCATTTTAATATAATAATTATTATAGTTTTCAAATTTACTTATATGCATCCCCAACATTTTTAGTTATCAATTTTTTTTTATTAAATCCAAATGGAATCAGTATCTCAATGGTTCAAAATCAGTTAATTATCCAATTAACAGATATTAAAAATTCGGGTTATCACAGTTTTTTTAAGATGAACCGTTTTAAGTTCTCACACCTGTCCCATGACTGACCTGGAGTTTATTGTTCCCTTTCTAAACTCTGGGTGCCCACCAATTTCCACACGGGCAGTCTAGAGTCAGCTTATCAGGTCATTCTGGAATTCAGGAGATGCTGTGGAGATCAGGAGCAAGTTGGATGGGCGAAACGTATCATTCGTATGTGATATTATCTTTTCCGCTGTGTATTCAGTTGTGAGGACATGTTTATATAACTTTCCATTATTGTGTTGTGTTGTATATTGACTCTGATGATGTAATGTATAAAATATATAGTTCTTTGTTTTAAAGATATTCATTTATCTATTATATGTTGTTCCGTTGTGATTGTGAGATTCTGATATTGTTCTGTTGCTTCTTCTTTCTTACTTCTTCTATCTTTTTCTTGTTCTTAAACCCTAAGGGTTTTGTTTTTCAGCATTCGATTGTTCGGCAGTTGATACAGTGGACGTATTAATGTCGATTTTCGAAAGTCGAAGAATCGGGTCTTCACACTTCGGCTAGGCTGGAGAGCAGTACGGGCTTCTACGGAGGGATTGTAGGTGGTTGCGGCCAGATTGGTGAGGCTGCTAGAGGTGGGGGTTGTGTCGGTGGTAGCGGGATGGTGGGGTGGTCGGGTTTGGTGTTTCGGTAGGTGGAGGTATAAATGGAAGGGGTAAAAGAATGATATGTTGTAATATAGCGGGTAATATATTTAAATATTGTCAAATGTTCTCAGAGAGGAATGAAAATGACTAAAGAGAGCAGGAGCACACACGTATGTAGAGGGGAAGAATGCACGAGCTCATTAATGCAACATTTAATAATTTGGTCTGCACACGCAAAGAATGTATGTTGAAGAGAAATAATGTCGATTGAAAAGAATGTATGCAATTATGACTCCGGGTGCGGTCACGGACCATTATCTCAACCATCTAGCATTTTTCCATGAAAACCAAAATACAAAAACAAATATATCCCCAAGACAAGTGCGACAAGACGAATCCAATGATGTACTCAAATCTGTGCTACGACGTTCGTAGCAAAATCTCATCTGCCGTCGCTGTTACCGCTTCTAAATTGGACGACAACGACAATTCTAGATAAACAGAGCTACAAAGGTCATATTTTAAAAATTTGCACTAATTTTTTTTTTGACCGAGCTTCGGACGAATTTTGGCACAAAATAAATTTTATTTGTCTTATTTCAATGGATGCATTCCAAATATCTAGTTTTCGTTGTCAATTTTTTTAAAAATAATTTTATTTCAAAATCTTCGTTAAATTCTAATTTAAAACGTTGAAAAATCCAGGTCCTTACGCTTACCAACTCTTTGTCCTTCTCATGCGCTCTCTTCCATTGTTCCTCCTACATCTTTCTCTATACCTCGCTCTTATTCTACATTGCCTCCTTAAAATGTTATCAGCACCTCTCTTCCTGTTGGTCTCTTTCTTCCTTTACATTGCTTCCCTCTCCTCTAGTTGCTACCGTAGCTTGGTCTTCTTTATTTAAAGGAAAACTCTGGAATGCCGAGTCTTCTACTCCTCGGCACTTTGACTTATCCAATAACGGTTCTCCTTTGTCTCCTATGCTCAAGGAGGTGAATGTTGGCATTCAAACTTGGTCTGACTTTTTGGTAGGATTTTTCCTAGGTGGCTCGATTAATTGCATGGCTATCAAAACTCATCTAGACAGGCAATGGAAGCTTAAAGGTCCTTATGTCATGTACATTGACAGGTAAAATTTCTATTCAAATTCTCCCATCTTGATGATAAGATGATGGTGTTGAAAATGGATCCGGCTTTTATTAGAGGATGGATGTTTATTATTACATCTTAGAAACCTAATTTTGGATCTGCTCAATCCAAGATCAAGATTATGCCTATCTAGATTCACCTTTACAAGTTCTATCTCATGGCATGGACTCCCATAGGCATCAACTAGTTATGCTATCACCTAGGGAAATTGGTTTGCTATGACGAGAACATGAAGAAAATGAAAAGTTTTGAGTATGCTAAATGTTTGTTAAATTTTCTCTTGATAAAGAACTCCTAGATTTTATATGTGTTGGTGAAGGGGATTGTAAAAACGTTCTAGTAGAATATTCATAGAGAACTTTAATATGCATTCATTATATTGTTTTTGATCACTCTATTGAGAACTATGAGTTTGTTCAGGAGGAAAGGAATGATGGAGAGACTACTGATGGGAATGGGAACATAGAGATCAATGGAAAGGAGAACTTGAAATATGATTCAGGTAGGGAAAGGAATGATAAAGACAATGGAACAATGCACATTACTGATGCTTCAAATGCCTATAAATATGTGCGAAGCCAATGTAACAAAGCTACCGCTAGTTCAAAGTTTCAAGAGGTTAAAAGAAAAATGGTCAGTCGCAAAAGAAATGGTGGAAAATTGGCCAAAATGCAAGAAGTGATAAAGTTGTCACAGGTCCCTCTAGCTCTGATATGCTACCTAATTTTATTCCCGATTAGCCTATCTATGGTCCACTAATGGGCTTAGCCCAAATAGTAATAATGCAAATAGGCTACTAAAGGTAGGGACATATAGTGCGCTGCAATGCTTTTGATTTGCTTTACACTATTGAAGAGGTGGAAATTGTGCATGGTGAAGATCTCTAACACCCTTGCATATGCCATTCAAGACACTGGCCAAGCCAACCTTGGAATAGAAATTAGTTCAGCTATTCATGAATCATTGCACATAGACTCCTCTTCAAATTTAATCAACCGGTCCTCTTCCCCTTCCATTTAGACTCTTGTTATTGACCCTCTTTCCCTTGATATCTCCCAAAAGATGCACTTTGATATGCACACTTCTTTTGACTTAAAAATCATGTCCACTTCAACTGCCCATCATTCTTTAGACATATACTCGATATCTCCTTGAAATCCCCATAATCCACACTGATATGTACAACCCTTCTATGCTCCATGAATCAACATCTAACCAAATATCTTCCTCTTTCCAATCTCTATCCTCCCAAAGTCCTTAATCTGCT
Organism: Allium cepa; assembly: GCA_030765085.1. NCBI lineage: Eukaryota > Viridiplantae > Streptophyta > Magnoliopsida > Asparagales > Amaryllidaceae > Allium > Allium cepa. The sequence goes on from CM060931.1 coordinate 40,137,904, forward strand.
ATCATCCCCCCTTCTGACATTATCCAAATTGATCTATCAAATCAGGCTACATCAAATCTTTTTGATTCCTCATTAAAGATGAGAGGAAGATCCAACAAAAATCTCTCTGCCTCTACTCTTACTAACCTAGACACGAAGGTTTTTACTCCTTGAATCGAACTTTTATCAAAGTTTCAGAGAATAACAAATCAGCTACTTTTGATATCCTTACCAGATCAAATTCCACATCCTTTTTATGTGAGAAAAAATTGTTTTTTAGAATATTAGAGGTGCGCACTGTGTTGAAAAGAACCTGGAAATCAAAACTTAATTCAAACCTATTCCTTACAGATTATAGTTATTACAGAAACAAAGCTCGGCCATGACCTAACTGCCAAGGTATCAAAATTCATCAACCCATCTTGGTCACTCCTCCACGATCTATCTCAACCTTCCTTTGGTAGACTGCTAACATTATGGAACCCTATCATCTTTTATTTATCTCCTATTAAAGTCCGCAGATAGTTTGTCCACTCTAGGATCACTCATTTCTCCTCTTTTCAAACTTATCATCTGACATGTGTGTATGTGGAGAATATTAAAGAGAAAAGACAAAAAATGCTAGACATTCTCTAATTTCCTCTTCTTTCAAACTCCCCTTGGCTATGTGTGGGGACTGGAACTGTATGCAATATGCTCATGACAAATCTGGTGGCCTTCCCCTATACCTTCATGCCATTAAGCCTCTAAACAATGCCATTTACTCATCACAACTTATTCTATTAACAACACCGGAAATTTTTACACTTGTAACAACTACAGTCGCTCTAGAATCAGAACATTGTATAGATTATACAAAGCTTACCTTGATATGAAAGCTTTACTAACCTGGCCTAATCTATCTACCTAGTTTCCTCCACCTTCCCTATCTGACCACTCTTATATCATCTTACACCGGGGAAAAGTTATCAAAAGGTGTCCTTCCTCTTTTTCATTTTTAATAACTAGACCGATCATCTACATTTTTTTGGCACTACTCTCTATTAGTTGGGCTATAGCTCCTAGTGGTAACCCTATGTATGTCTTATAGGTCAAACTTAAGAGACTGAAAGCATGGGCCAACAATACCTATGGTTATGGGACAAAGAATCTTCTACGATCAAAGAAAACCTTCATTCTATTTAACATGTTATTGTTTCCAACCCCAATGACATGATGCTCCCTCCTATTGAATCTGGCCTCAAGACTTCTCTTCAAAAAGCTTTGGTGGATGAAGTTAGAATGAATCAACACAAATCTAAAAACTTATAGGACCAGCATAGTGATAAGAACTCTTATCTTTTTCACAAATTCTTGAAGGTTAAGCAATATTAAAGCAACAATTACAATATATTTAATATGTCTAACTCCTCTTGTAACACAACTAAAGCTATCTACAAGGCTTTTATCCACTACTACCAAAACTTGGCCAACCAAAACTGAAAAGACCCTGACTCGTCCTTCGAAAATCGGCACCGAATACGACACTCGTATTCAAATGCCACAGATCCAAACGTCGAATCTGGTTCGCCGGAGCTTATAACACATTTAGTACAACACAGCGAAAGAAATGAAATAATACATTTGATATAATATTTGATACTATAATGATACAATGAATATCAATATACATCAGAGATACGATACAAGACAATAGCAGTGGAAAGAAATAATAACACCAGCAATGGAATAATATCTCCAATATGGTCTTCAAGAGAGAAATCCAATATCGGCAATCTCCATCTCCAAGGCATCAGTCCAGAAATAGCTCGAACTCCCAAGAACGATGCATAAAGCTAAGCAAGGTCAGTCGTCCAAAGACTGAAGAAGATTCCCAAGGACTGAAAGCTACCAAACCAAAGACATCGAAAACTATCAATCTACACCTATTATTGATTTTCTAAAAAACCCAACTCTAGATTGCCCGTGTGGGAAAATTATGGGCAGTCTAGAGTTGTGTTTTTCAGATAATCAATAATGGGTGTAGATTCGATAGCTTTCGAAGTCTTTGGTTTGGTAGCTTTCAGTCCTTGGGAATCTTCTTCAGTCTTTGGATGACTGACCTTGCTTAGCTTTGTGCATCGTTATTGGGAGTTCGAGATATTTCTGGATTGGTGCCTTGGAGATGGAGATTACCGATACTGGAGTTCTCTCTTGAAGACCATGTTGGAGATATTGTTCCGCTGCTGGTGTTAACTTTTTCTTTCCGCTGCTATTGTCTTGTATCATATCTCTGATGTATATTGATATTCATTGTATCATCATTGTATGATTATGGTATCAAATATTATACCAAGTGTATTATTTCATTTCTTCCACTGTGTTGTACTTAATGTGTTATAAGCTCCGGCGAACTAGATTCGACGTTTGGATCTGCGGCATTTGAATACGAATGTCATATTCGGTGCTGATTTTCGAAGGTTGAGTCAGGTTCGTTTCATTTGGTATCAGAGCAAACTTCCCTGTAAACAGACATGCACACCTATTTCCATACACACACACACACACACACACACACATACATGTATACACAAGCATATTCACAACCATCAACACTATCATCACAAGCATGAAATTTCAAAGAAACAGGTTTAAGAATTAAAGTTTGCTCACCTGAGTTTTGGGAAGAACAGAGAATAGGCATTGCTTTTAAAAAAAATGGAACTTTGCTTGATTAATCTGATCTTGAATTTGGTTTTTATGTTGCTCTGATTGATGATTTAAGTTTGGCTGACACATCTTGATTTGAATCTGATTTGGAGCCTACATCTTCGCTTTGATTCTTCTTTTATTCTCCTTTCTCCATGTTTTGAAACTAAAGCTTAATTTTGTTTTTTTCCAAATTTTTAATTTCTTCTTCACTTTAGTTTTGGACTTTGAAAACTTTGATCTGGAGCTTTGTTTCAGATTTGAACATGCAATAGACGCATTCCAGGTTGCAGTTGAAACCTTGCATTGATTTCTAGAAGATTGTTGTTTTGATTTCCAGGCTTGAGAACTTAATCAGGTTGTTGTTTGAATTGATTTTCTCTAATCTTTTGTTTTCACTTTCTGGTTTTCGATTTTTTTCTTCAGGAAATGAAGACGAGAAGAAAATTGATATCTCAGCCTGGTTATTTTTTTAAAAGTGATGTTGCCCCTTGTAAATTTGCATGATGATTCATTTACACTTGTTAGTCTCTTTTGTGCATGACTTACACTTGTCTTCAGCTTGCATTTTTATGTTTAAAACCTTGTCTCATATTTTTATTTATAAATTTTAATTTAAACCCTTATTTCACAAATGTCACAAATGTGTATTTTATGTTTTACTTCTTAGTTTAAATTAATCTTTTTGTAAATTTTTTTTAACCCTTTATGTGAATAAAATTTCATGTACAACATTTTTTTTTTAAATGTTTAAACCCTCTTTCCATTTTTATTTATAAAATTATGTTAAAGTCCCTAGTCTTGAAATTAGTTTATACATTTATTTAAAATTTAGTTTTAAACCCTCTTGTTATTATATTTTACAAGAAAGAAGATTAACCCTTTTTTTTACTGATCTTATTTAAATCTCAAACTTGAGTTAAAACATATATATATATATATACACACACACACTTTATATTCTCATTCATACATTTATTCTCTATTTATATTTGTATAACTTAAAGAAAAAGAATGTTAAACTTATTTCAAACTATTATACTTTTTAAATAAATAATTATCTATATATGTACTATTTTAAACTTTTATTTCTTGTCATATATATATATATATATATATTGTTTATTGTTTCAACTTATACCAATTTAAAGAAAGAAATAATTTTAAACTAATTATGCTTTTAATAAATAAGCACATATATAATGGTATTTAGTTTTAAACAATTGTTTTGAGAATCATTTATATCTAATTCAAAATATAACTTTCAAAATAAATATTATATATGTTTCTTAAAATTAGAAAACAAATTTCTACTAGTATAAAATTATATAGTTTACAAATCCAAATTTTATTTATTTATAAGATATTAAATATAGAATTTCAAATCCACAATTAAATTTTAAAATGATGTCCAAATAAACAAATATCCTATTTAATCTTGGAAAAATTAATTTAATTTACAATTTAAATTCACAAATTTATATCAATTACTAAATTTAATTTTACTCAAAAACCGAGATCGTTACAGATTCCCCCTTTAAGAAAATTTCATCCTCAAAATTTGCAAGGGAGGCAACAAAGAATGGATAGATATACGGAGATAGAGAATTAACTCATTAATCAAGCCGATTGTCTATTCTATATTTGGCTCACCAAATCAGAATATCACTAATAGATATGAGTGTAGGATCTAGATTAACCCTAGAGGGGGGTGAATAGGGTTATAGCAAATTTTCTCGATTTAAACACAGAAATAAATTGCAGAAATAAATATGATGAAAAGTAAATCACACACAAAATTTACCCATCTTCGGCAACCCCTGCCTACTGCTGCATTCCCAGATTTCTATTAGAATTAAACAGTATCACGCTTACAAACACTCTACTAGACTCGCAGACCCTTTTGCTCCCGCTCACAAACACTCTACTAGACTCGCACACCCTGCTCCCGCCTATAGAGTTTCGCTTACTCGCAAACACTGCTCCCGCCTATAGAGCTTTGCATACTCGCACACCCAGCTCACTGAACTAATTCTAACTAGGCAATCTGACACTACCTACAACCTAGGTGGTGATTTACAAATTCTTTTGACTCGAAAAGAAAAAACAACTTCAAAATTAAAACAGGAGCAAAAATTAAAATACGACTTTGGACCCGTAATTTTTGCTCAAAATAAAAACCAAAAACCCCTTTATAATTTAAACTCCCTTTTGATAATAAGGCCGGCCCCTTATTCTTGAACACGATCTACTGTTATTCTTTGACCCGTTCCTTTCTTCTCGTGTGAATAATGTCGGCCGATCTTCTGAAATTAGGGCTTTGTGCTATCGATCCAAATTGAGGCTTTCGGCTCTTGTTCGTGCTCGATTTCTGATGATCGATTGTTAACTTTGAGATTGCGTTGCTCGGCTTGCTTGTTCTCTGATGATTGATTTGCGTTGACAGCTCGTTCTCCGATGATCGAGTTGCGTTGACTGATTTCGGTATGTAATTTTTTTGTTGCTCGTTTGATTGCTTGCTCTTATACTCGATTGAACTCGATTGAACTCAATTGAACTCAATGGCCGATGATGAACTTGGGTTTGGTATTTATATGAATTCGAGACTTCATCACTTTCCTAATTTTATTACAACTTGATACGCACAGGTTCCCTGATATAATTTCAACTTGTTACTCACAGCCTTGACTTTTACACGTTCGATTCTTCTTGTATTACATGGCATTAAAACTTTCCTCTTTTTGATACTTTGACTATTTCAAAGAATAATGATATGCACTTGATTTTTGAAATTGATTTCGTCCATCTCGTAGTCTTCGTCTCTGGCCATCTTCTATGGTCGGTTTTACATGAACTTTACTTGGGCATTTCGTATGTTTCATTTTACTTGACTTCTGTTCATGTCGGCACTGGTTGTAGTTGAGTTGATACATTTGTCAGTTCTACATTTGTTTCACTTGGTATCGCTGTATCCATTCTGTTGCACTTCGATGTTGTATATGTGATGCATTCTTTACTGCAATACTTGTTGCACTTTAGTTTTTCACCATGATGCATTCATTCCATTTTGCATTGGTGCAGTGCTGTCATGTTGTTTGCAACTGTGTTGCACTTGTATCACTGGTATTTGAACTAAACTTGTGTATCTTGTCTCCATGCATTCATGTACACTACTGTGTTGTATGCTTGATCACTGAGCACTTGAGTTGTTTGCATATTTATAGTCTTGGCCATGTTGGTTTAGTTGAGTATGTTGCATTTGTTGGTTTAGTCGTGCACTTGGACCCTTCACCTGTATATTTGTATTGTTGGGTTGTAGATTGCATTGCTGAACTTGTGTTGTCTTTGATGTTGTTGAACTTGGTGACATGCATTTCTTTGTGGTCCCTGTTCTTTGTTCATTGGTTATTGTTCTGGTTCTTGGTGGCTTGAGCATTTGGTTTGCACTTGTTCATCATGTAGCTTGTTCTCTACATTTACTTGACTGGTCTGCATACATGTGCTTAATTGCTGTTTTGTTGACACTGGTTTGGGCCCTGTTGTCTGCACTTGTATGCTCTCGTGTATTGCCTTTGACATGATTCACTTCATGTTTGTTGCTAGTTTACCTTGAATTACTGCTTCCATTTTGACTTGGTCTTTGTTGAACTTGTCATCTTCACTGTGTTGCACATTTGTGGTCTATTCACCCATTACTGCACTTGCATTGCTGTTTGGTCATTTTGTATTTCTGGATGGAGCTGTGCATACGAGTTGGCGAGGCAGTGCACACGTGTATAAATGTACATGTGTGTATTGCAGCCACTCATGATTACCTGTCTTTGTAGCGTTATCAAGTGTATATCTCTATGTGCACGACTTTGTGATGAATTCAAGTGTGAATGATGACGAACAACCCAAATAACTGAGGCAAATCATATTTACAAAAATCATATTTCATTTTATATTGCAAAAACATTTCTTTTTCAATTTTACTGCGTTAGTTTATATTTTTGCAGATTTCTCAGATGCTGGATTAAACTGGAATGCAGTTGAAGATAAATACGAGTGTGAGTGATATGTAGTGAGGTGAATTGTAAATATGAAATGCGATATAATTGTAATCAAAGTTGTATAGTTATAGTGAGAGCTTGAAATTGTACTATTCAAAAATGTAATAAATATTTATTTGAATAAAATATCTGTTTGAATTCAAATTCTGTGTAATTTATTTTATTCAACAGATATTTATTTAAACTGTGAAAAATAGAATAGTACATTAACAAATACATTTAAATGAATGTATATATGTTTATTATCATCAAACAAAAATCATATAAGCGCATATTCAACAATCTCCCCCTTTTGCTGATAACAAACATATATTTAAGATTTTGACCGTGTTAAATGTATTTGACCAATTATATACTCTAATTGCTCCCCCTATTTAAATGCTTCCTCTCTACATGATGCTCCCCCTACATATATGCATACAAATAGAAATATTCAAATAAGCCTAGATGCAAATGGAAAAATATTTGACCTTTGCTTGATTCTATTTGACAAAATCTTAACTTTTCTCTCCCCCTTTTGTTATCAGCAAAAGGATAATAGTGTGAGAGAAAAATAGAGATAAAGTGATCAATATTAATCCAACATTAAACTCAAATTGAATATAAATATTAAACTTCAATAAGAATCAAACAAAAAACCATAATGACCCTTGTTAGGCGCATATTCCACTTTTAGAAATGATGAATATGATGTTCATATAAAATTATACAGTTGAATCTTCTTGTGGTACATTTATATCAGGAATTTGAATATCTACTAATCATGCATAACCGTTAGGACTTTTAAATGAGATTAGTAGTATTCGAATTTAATTTTAAAAATGAAATCAAGTATCTTCTAACCACGCATGACCGTGAGGACTTTTAAATGGGATTAGAATCAACTTGTCTATTTAATCAATTAATTTTGATATGTGTTCCATACATGCATAACCGTAAGGACTTTTAAATGAGCATGGAAGCACATAATCAAAAAAACCAAGTAATTCACCCATGCATAACCGTAAGGACTTCTAAATGAGAGTGAATACTTTGGATATTTATTTATTTATTTTTAAAAAAATATGACATGAAAAACAAATGATTCCTGATTATAGTACCACATATCGACAAACTATATTGAATATTTGATAAACCATGGTCGATAGAAATAATGATAGATATAGAAATGGTCATGAAATCTTTACCCAACAAAAAGTTTAATAATTCTTGTTTTAATTCCTAAAGAAATTTTCAAAATATACTCTCTTGAGTAATGTATGTTAAATATCAACACTTATCACCTTTTCAATCACTATTTATCTTTTTGATAATTAGTAGGGAGTCGAATTAGTTAAATTTGTCATTTAAAATCAAATAAAAATGACTAATCTGAAAAATATGGTCAAACATGATTTTCTCGAAGGGGTTATATGAGAAAATTTTCTGCTATTTGAAAATTGTTTCAAGTGAAAAATATGCAGATGTTTTCTTTGAAAAACGATGCAGCAAATGAATGTTTCAAAGATTAATCATGTTTCACTAGTAATTTTTCTATCAACTATATTACCAGTGTAATCTGCATCTGAAGTTAAATTTCACTCAATATTCACTCGTTGGATGTCAAAGACCAGATTGTGAAATTTCAACAACCTATTTCAGAATGAAATTTGAAATGAAGCCATGTTAACACTCAAACAAATATCATAGTGTTAATTACAGAAACCGTAGGATAAACAATTATATTCATGAATAATCAACAGTCATCATAATTATTTCAAAAATAATTTCTTGAAGTTTCAACAATTTCTTAAAATCCTTTTTAAGAGCTTTCACATGAAATTTGAAATCGTGCAAATTTACAAGCAGTGACCAAAATGTCAAAATATATCTACGTGTAGCATGAGTAATCAAGGATCAATAAAATACCATCATTTGACCGAACAAATTTATATGGATTAGTTTAAAGTTGAAAATCTGATTGGTCATCATTTAAGCACAAATCAAGGTCATAAATAAGAACAAGTCAAAAGAAAAATCATATCAATAAGTCAGAATTAAAGACATCACAACATTATCACAATTTTGGCTGATTTAATTCAGAATATGGTGCAGATTATCACATTTAATATACCTTCACCTGTTTTACCTTTACGATAATTTCTCGTGATTGCCCATTGTGATTCTGTCACCTTTATACTAGGCTAAGGAACTTTGCTATGTTGCCCGTTGTGTTTCTGGAACAGACAAAATCCAGAGAACACCGTTGTTGTTCCTTAGCCTGCCACCACACCTACACGATGAAAGATTTTTGTGACCTATTTCTAGGTCCATGATTGTTAGTGGCAGAAGCATTATGAATAAACAAACCCTTTGGAACCCAAACTTGTTTAGTCCTTTTATTCTTGTTCCAATAGACATGAAATTTGTTTGTAGAATTCTTAGGAACCCAAACTTGTATAAATTTTGTGTTCTTGTTCCTATGACTACAATTTTCAACACGATGTCCAATTATTTCACATCTATCAAAGACACTCTTCCCTTTTGCATTATCCTCAACTTGTGTTTTCCCAAAACCTAGTCCTTTTCTGTTGTTAGCAAAAATTTGATTTCCCAATAGCATGTTGAAAGATTTTTCGCCTCTTGAAAAGTTATTCAAAGATTTCTCAAGATTTTGGACTTTGGTTTTTAGTGTTGTGTTTTCAGTGACAAGTGAGGTGCATCGATTTACAAAATCCTTTTTCCTAGTGTCAATGATTTCCTTAAGACTCAAGTTTTCTTTTTCAAGATTCTCAGAGTTATTCTTAAGTCTTGTCAAATCTGAATCTAAAACTTTACATCTTTTACATTCTAGTTTTGAATATTTTCAAGTTCAGTTTCTAACCTAAAATTTTTACGAGCAAGTTCTCTCCTATCAGTTTTCAGTTTTTCAATTTTAGATTCAAGGGCATCAACTACTTTAGTGAGATCAAGACACATAAAAACAAGATCTCTATAGGAATACTCACCTGCCTCACTAGATTCCTCAGAGCTTGCTTCTCATTCCAATTTCGCCATAAGACACAAGTTAGCCTCCTCTGAGCTGCTATCCGAAACTTCCTCTCCTTCTTCATCATCCCAAGTTGCTGCAAAAGCCTTCTTCTTCTTTTTCTTTCCTTTGTTGTATTTGAGAAGTGGGCATTCTTGTTTGGAGTGGCCAGGCTTGTGGCGGTTATAGCATGTTAGTTCATTATCGGAGTTGTCAGAATCTTTTGGCCTATTACGACTTGTTTTCTTCTTGCGTGGCTTGAATCTCGACCATTTTCTAAGATTATTGACAGCCATTGAAAGCTCTTCAATTGGATCTTCTCCTTCTTCGTCGCTTTCTTCTTTGCTCTTTAAGGCAATCGTCTTCTTCTTTGGTTCGGAGTTGTTGCGTTCTTCCTTTGCTTTTAACTCAAGCTCATATGTCATCAAGTTACCAATCAACTCCTCCATGCTTAGTTTACTCAAATCTTTTGATTCTTGGATTGCCGTGACTTTTGCCTCAAAGTTCATCGGTAAGACTCGTAGTATCTTCCGCACAAGCTCTACCTCAGTGAATACCTTCCCAAGCGCTCTAGCGTTGTACACTAAAGTTGAAAAGCGTCCAAACATGTCCTTTATGCTCTCGCCTTTGTCCATCACAAAGTTTTCGTATTCATTGCTGAATAGGGCTAGACGAGACTCCTTGACTTGAGAAGTTCTTTCGTGTGTCACCTCCAAAGTGTGCCAAATTTCCTGTGCTGTTTGTACAATGAGAAATTCTATTAAATTCATTTTTATCAAGAGCACATATCAAAGCATTCATGGCTTTAGTATTTTTCGTTTTCAATCTCTTATCGTTAGCATCCCACCTATCCTTAGGTTTAGGAATCTCAGTATCACCAACGATTATAGTGGGAGGTTTATAGCCAGTTTCAATAATATCCCAAACATCATAATCAACGGAACTAAGGTAAATACTCATCCTAACTTTCCAATAAGCATAATCATTCCCGTTAAACATGGGTGGCCCAACAATAGATTGCCACTCAGAAAAAACATTATTTGAAGAATTCATGACTCTAGAGTTAAATAAAAATACCAGGCTCTTATACCACTTGTAGGATCTGGATTAACCATAGAGGGGGTGAATAGGGTTATAGCAAATTTTCTCGATTTAAACACAGAAATAAATTGCAGAAATAAATATGCTGAAAAGTAAATCGCACACAAAATTTACCCAGCTTCGGCAACCCCTGCCTACTGCTGCATTCCCAGATTTCTATTAGAATTAAACAGTATCACACTTACAAACACTCTACTAGACTCGCAGACCCTTTTGCTCCCGCTCACAAACACTCTACTAGACTCGCACACCCTTCTCCCGCCTATAGAGTTTCGCTTACTCGCAAACACTGCTCCCGCCTATAGAGCTTTGCAAACTCGCACACCCTGCTCACTGAACTAATTCTAACTAGACAATATGACACTACCTACAACCTAGGTGGTGATTTACAAATTCTTTTGACTCGAAAAGAAAAAACAACTTCAAAATTAAAACAGGAGAAAAAATTAAAATACGACTTTGGACCCGTAATTTTTGCTCAAAATAAAAACTAAAAACCCCTTTATAATTTAAACTCCCTTTTGATAATAAGGACGGCCCCTTATTCTTGAACCCGATCTACTGTTATTCTTTGACCCGTTCTTTTCTTCTCGTGTGAATAATGTCGGCCGATCTTCTGAAATTAGGGCTTTGTGCTATCGATCCAAATTGAGGCTTTCGGCTCTTGTTCGTGCTCGATTTCTGATGATCGATTGTTAACTTTCAGACTGCGTTGCTCGGCTTGCTTGTTCTCTGATGATTGATTTGCGTTGACAGCTCGTTCTCTGATGATCGAGTTGCGTTGACTGATTTCGGTATGTAATTTTTTTGTTGCTCGTTTGATTGCTTGCTCTTATACTCGATTGAACTCGATTGAACTCGATTGAACTCAATTGAACTCAATGGCCGATGATGAACTTGGGTTTGGTATTTATATGAATTCGAGACTTCATCACTTTCCTAATTTTATTACAACTTGATACGCACGGCTTCCCTGATATAATTTCAACTTGTTACACACGGCCTTGACATTTACACGTTCGATTCTTCTTGTGTTACACGTCATTAAAACTTTCCTCTTTTTGATACTTTGACTATTTCAAAGAATAATGATATGCGCTTGATTTTTGAAATTGATTTCGTCCATCTCGTAGTCTTCGTCTCTGGCCATCTTCTCTGGTCGGTTTTACATGACTTTACTTGGGCATTTTGTATGTTTCATTTTACTTGACTTCTGTTCATGTCGGCACTGGCTGTAGTTGAGTTGATACATTTGTCAGTTCTACATTTGTTTCACTTGGTATCGCTGTATCCATTCTGTTCCACTGTGATGTTGTATATGTGATGCATTCTTTACTGCAATACTTTTTGCACTTTAGTTGTTCACCATGTTGCATTCATTCCATTTTGCATTGGTGCAGTGCTGTCATGTTGTTTGCAACTGTGTTGCACTTGTATCACTGGTATTTGAACTAAACTTGTGTATCTTGTCTCCATGCATTCATGTACACTACTGTGTTGTATGCTTGATCACTGAGCACTTGAGTTGTTTGCATATTTGTAGTCTTGGCCATGTTGGTTTAGTTGAGTATGTTGCATTTGTTGGTTTAGTCGTGCACTTGGACCCTTCACTTGTATATTTGTACTGTTGGGTTGTAGTTTGCATTGCTGAACTTGTGTTGTCTTTGATGTTGTTGAACTTGGTGACATGCATTTCTTTGTGGTCTCTGTTCTTTGTTCATTGGTTATTGTTCTGGTTCTTGGTGGCTTGAGCATTTGGTTTGCACTTGTTCATGATGTAGCTTGTTCTCTACATTTACTTGACTGGTCTGCATACATGTGCTTAATTGTTGTTTTGTTGACACTGGTTTGGGCCCTGTTGTCTGCACTTGTATGCTCTTGTGTATTGCCTTTGACATGATTCACTTCATGTTTGTTGCTAGTTTACCTTGAATTACTGCTTCCATTTTGACTTGGTCTTTGTTGAACTTGTCATCTTCACTGTGTTGCACATTTGTGGTCTATTCACCCATTACTGCACTTGCATTGCTGTTTGGTCATTTTGTATTTCTGGATGGAGCTGTGCATACGAGTTGGCGAGGCAGTGCACACGTGTATAAATGTACACGTGCGTATTGCAGCCACTCATGGTTACCTGTCTCTGCAGCGTTATCAAGTGTATATCTCTATGTGCACGACTTTGTGATGAATTCAAGTGTGAATGATGACGAACAACCCAAATAACTGAGGCAAATCATATTTACAAAAATCATATTTCATTTTATATTGCGAAAACATTTCTTTTTCAATTTTACCGCATTAGTTTATATTTTTGCAGATTTCTCAGATGCTGGATTCAAACTGGAATGCAGTTGAAGATAAATACGAGTGTGAGTGATATGTAGTGAGGTGAATTGTAAATATGAAATGTGATGTAATTGTAATCAAAGTGGAATATTTATAGTGAGAGCTTGAAATTGTACTATTCAAAAATGTAATAAATATTTATTTGAATAAAATATCTGTTTGAATTCAAATTCTGTGTAATTTATTTTATTCAACAGATATTTATTTAAACTGTGAAAAATAGAATAGTACATTAACAAATACATTTAAATGAATGTATATATGTTTATTATCATCAAACAAAAATCATATAAGCGCATATTCAACAATCTCCCCCTTTTGATGATAACAAACATATATTTAAGATTTTGACTGTGTTAAATGTATTTGACCAATTATATACTCTAATTGCTCCCCCCTAGTTAAATTGCTTCCTCTCTACTTGATGCTCCCCCTACATATATGCATACAAATAGAAATATTCAAATAAGCCTAGATGCAAATGGAAAAATATTTGACCTTTGCTTGATTCTATTTGACAAAATCTTAACTTTTCTCTCCCCCTTTTGTTATCAGCAAAAGGATAATAGTGTGAGAGAAAAATAGAGATAAAGTGATCAATATTAATCCAACATTAAACTCAAATTAAATATAAATATTAAAATTCAATAAGAATCAAACAAAAAACCATAATGACCCTTGTTAGGCGCATATTCCACTTTTAGAAATGATGAATATGATGTTCATATAAAATTATACAGTTGAATCTTCTTGTGGTACATTTATATCAGGAATTTGAATATCTACTAATCATGCATAACCGTTAGGACTTTTAAATGAGATTAGTAGTATTCGAATTTAATTTTAAAAATGAAATCAAGTATCTTCTAACCACGCATGACCGTGAGGACTTTTAAATGGGATTAGAATCAACTTGTCTATTTAATCAATTAATTTTGATATGCGTTCCATACATGCATAACCGTAAGGACTTTTAAATGAGCATGGAAGCACATAATCAAAAAAACCAAGTAATTCACCCATGCATAACCGTGAGGACTTTTAAATGAGAGTGAATACTTTGGATATTTATTTATTTATTTTTTAAAAAATATGACATGAAAAACAAATGATTCCTGATTATAGTACCACATATCGATAAACCATATTGAATATTTGATAAACCATGGTCGATAGAAATAATGATAGACATAGAAATGGTCATGAAATCTTTACCCAACAAAAAGTTTTATAATTCTTGTTTTAATTCCTAAAGAAATTTTCAAAATATACTCTCTTGAGTAATGTATGTTAAATATCAACACTTATCACCTTTTCAATCACTATTTATCTTTTTGATAATTAGTAGGGAGTCGAATTAGTCAAAATTTATCATTTAAAATCAAATAAAAATGACTAATATGAAAAATATAGTCAAACATGATTTTCTCGAAGGGGTTATATGAGAAAAATTTCTGCTATTTGAAAATTGTTTCAAGTGAAAAATATGCAGATATTTTCTTTGAAAAACGATGCAGCAAATGAATGTTTCAAAGATTAATCATGTTTCACTAGTAATTTTTCTATCAACTATATTACCAGTGTAATCTGCATCTGAATTTAAATTTCACTCAATATTCACTCGTTGGATGTCAAAGACCAGATTGTGAAATTTCAACAACCTATTTCAGAATGAAATTTGAAATGAAGCCATGTTAACACTCAAACAAATATCATAGTGTTAATTACAGAAACCGTAGGATAAACAATTATATTCATGAATAATCAACAGTCATCATAATTATTTCAAAAATAATTTCTTGAAGTTTCAACAATTTCTTAAAATCCTTTTTAACAGCTTTCACATGAAATTTGAAATCGTGCAAATTTACAAGCAGTGACCAAAATGTCAAAATATATCTACGTGTAGCATGAGTAATCAAGGATCAATAAAATACCATCATTTGACCGAACAAATTTATATGGATTAGTTTAAAGTTGAAAATCTGATTGGTCATCATTTAAGCACAAATCAAGGTCATAAATAAGAACAAGTCAAAAGAAAAATCATATCAATAAGTCAGAATTAAAGACATCACAACATTATCACAATTTTGGCTGATTTAATTCAGAATATGGTGCAGATTATCACATTTAATATACCTTCACCTGTTTTACCTTTACGATAATTTCTCGTGATTACCCATTGTGATTCTGTCACCTTTATACTAGGCTAAGCAACTTTGCTATGTTGCCCGTTGTGTTTCTGGAACAGACAAAATCCAGAGAACACCGTTGTTGTTCCTTAGCCTGCCACCACACCTACACGATGAAAGATTTTTGTGACCTATTTCTAGGTCCATGATTGTTAGTGGCAGAAGCATTATGAATAAACAAACCCTTTGGAACCCAAACTTGTTTAGTCCTTTTATTCTTGTTCCAATAGACATGAAATTTGTTTGTAGAATTCTTAGGAACCCAAACTTGTATAAATTTTGTGTTCTTGTTCCTATGACTACAATTTTCAACACGATGTCCAATTATTTCACATCTATCAAAGACACTCTTCCCTTTTGCATTATCCTCAACTTGTGTTTTCCCAAAACCTAGTCCTTTTCTGTTGTTAGCAAAAATTTGATTTCCCAATAGCATGTTGAAAGATTTTTCGCCTCTTGAAAAGTTATTCAAAGATTTCTCAAGATTTTGGACTTTGGTTTTTAGTGTTGTGTTTTCAGTGACAAGTGAGGTGCATCGATTTACAAAATCCTTTTTCCTAGTGTCAATGATTTCCTTAAGACTCAAGTTTTCTTTTTCAGGATTCTCAGAGTTATTCTTAAGTCTTGTCAAATCTGAATCTAAAACTTTACATCTTTTACATTCTAGTTTTGAATATTTTCAAGTTCAGTTTCTAACCTAAAATTTTTACGAGCAAGTTCTCTCCTATCAGTTTTCAGTTTTTCAATTTTAGATTCAAGGGCATCAACTACTTTAGTGAGATCAAGACACATAAAAACAAGATCTCTATAGGAATACTCACCTGCCTCACTAGATTCCTCAGAGCTTGCTTCTCATTCCAATTTCGCCATAAGACACAAGTTACCCTCCTCTGAGCTGCTATCCGAAACTTCCTCTCCTTCTTCATCATCCCAAGTTGCTGCAAAAGCCTTCTTCTTCTTTTTCTTTCCTTTGTTGTATTTGAGAAGTGGGCATTCTTGTTTGGAGTGGCCAGGCTTGTGGCGGTTATAGCATGTCAGTTCATTATCGGAGTTGTCAGAATCTTTTGGCCTATTACGACTTGTTTTCTTCTTGCGTGGCTTGAATCTCGACCATTTTCTAAGATTATTGACAGCCATTGAAAGCTCTTCAATTGGATCTTCTCCTTCTTCGTCGCTTTCTTCTTTGCTCTTTAAGGCAATCGTCTTCTTCTTTGGTTCGGAGTTGTTGCGTTCTTCCTTTGCTTTTAACTCAAGCTCATATGTCATCAAGTTACCAATCAACTCCTCCATGCTTAGTTTACTCAAATCTTTTGATTCTTGGATTGCCGTGACTTTTGCCTCAAAGTTCATCGGTAAGACTCGTAGTATCTTCCGCACAAGCTGTACCTCAGTGAATACCTTCCCAAGCGCTCTAGCGTTGTACACCAAAGTTGAAAAGCGTCCAAACATGTCCTTTATGCTCTCGCCTTTGTCCATCACAAAGTTTTCGTATTCATTGCTGAATAGGGCTAGACGAGACTCCTTGACTTGAGAAGTTCCTTTGTGTGTCACCTCCAAAGTGTGCCAAATTTCCTGTGCTGTTGTACAATGAGAAATTCTATTAAATTCATTTTTATCAAGAGCACATATCAAAGCATTCATGGCTTTAGTATTTGTCGTTTTCATTCTCTTATCGTTAGCATCCCACCTATCCTTAGGTTTAGGAATCTCAGTATCACCAACGATTATAGTGGGAGGTTTATAGCCAGTTTCAATAATATCCCAAACATCATAATCAATGGAACTAAGGTAAATACTCATCCTAACTTTCCAATAAGCATAATCATTCCCGTTAAACATGGGTGGCCTAACAATAGATTGCCCCTCAGAAAAAACATTATTTGAAGAATTCATACTCTAGAGTTAAATAAAAATAACGGGCTCTGATACCACTTGTAGGATCTAGATTAACCCTAGAGGGGGGGTGAATAGGGTTATAGCAAATTTTCTCGATTTAAACACAGAAATAAATATGCTGAAAAGTAAATCACACATAAAATTTACCCAGCTTCGGCAACCCCTGCCTACTGCTGCATTCCCAGGTTTCTATTAGAATTAAACAGTATCACGCTTACAAACACTCTACTAGACTCGCAGACCCTTTTGCTCCCGCTCACAAACACTCTAGTAGACTCGCATACCCTTCTTCCGCCTATAGAGTTTCGCTTAATCGCAAACACTGCTCCCGCCTATAGAGCTTTGCAAACTCGCACACCCTGCTCACTGAACTAATTCTAACTAGACAATCTGACACTACCTACAACCTAGGTGGTGATTTACAAATTCTTTTGACTCGAAAAGAAAAAACAACTTCAAAATTAAAACAGGAGAAAAAAATTAAAATACGACTTTGGACCCGTAATTTTTGCTCAAAATAAAAACTAAAAACCCCTTTATAATTTAAACTCCCTTTTGATAATAAGGCTGGCCCCTTATTCTTGAACCCGATCTACTATTATTCTTTGGCCCGTTCCTTTCTTCTCGTGTGAATAATGTCGGCCGATCTTCTGAAATTAGGGCTTTGTGCTATCGATCCAAATTGAGGCTTTCGGCTCTTGTTCGTGCTCGATTTATGATGATTGATTGTTAACTTTGAGATTGCGTTGCTCGGCTTGCTTGTTCTCTGATGATTGATTTGCGTTGACAGCTCGTTCTCTGATGATCGAGTTGCGTTGACTGATTTCGGTATGTAATTTTTTTGTTGCTCGTTTGATTGCTTGCTCTTATACTCGATTGAACTCGATTGAACTAAATTGAACTCAATGGCCGATGATGAACTTGGGTTTGGTATTTATATGAATTCGAGACTTCATCACTTTCCTAATTTTATTACAACTTGATACGCACGGCTTCCCTGATATAATTTCAACTTGTTACTCATGGCCTTGACTTTTACACGTTCGATTCTTCTTGTATTACACGGCATTAAAACTTTCCTCTTTTTGATACTTTGACTATTTCAAAGAATAATGATATGCACTTGATTTTTGAAATTGATTTCGTCCATCTCGTAGTCTTCGTCTCTGGCCATCTTCTCTGGTCGGTTTTACATGAACTTTACTTGGGCATTTTGTATGTTTCATTTTACTTGACTTCTGTTCATGACGGCACTGGCTGTAGTTGAGTTGATACATTTGTCAGTTCTACATTTGTTTCACTTGGTATCGCTGTATCCATTCTGTTGCACTTTGATATTGTATATGTGATGCATTCTTTACTGCAATACTTGTTGCACTTTAGTTGTTCACCATGTTGCATTCATTCCATTTTGCATTGGTGCAGTGCTGTCATGTTGTTTGCAACTGTGTTGCACTTGTATCACTGGTATTTGAACTAAACTTGTGTATCTTGTCTCCATGCATTCATGTACACTACTGTGTTGTATGCTTGATCACTGAGCACTTGAGTTGTTTGCATATTTGTAGTCTTGGCCATGTTGGTTTAGTCGTGCACTTGGACCCTTCACTTGTATATTTGTACTGTTGGGTTGTAGTTTTCATTGCTGAACTTGTGTTGTCTTTGATGTTGTTGAACTTGGTGACATGCATTTCTTTGTGGTCTCTGTTCTTTGTTCATTGGTTATTGTTCTGGTTCTTGGTGGCTTGAGCATTTGGTTTGCACTTGTTCATCATGTAGCTTGTTCTCTACATTTACTTGACTGGTCTGCATACATGTGCTTAATTGCTGTTTTGTTGACACTGGTTTGGGCCCTGTTGTCTGTACTTGTATGCTCTCGTGTATTGCCTTTGACATGATTCACTTCATGTTTGTTGCTAGTTTACCTTGAATTACTGCTTCCATTTTGACTTGGTCTTTGTTGAACTTGTCATCTTCACTGTGTTGCACATTTGTCGTCTATTCACCCATTACTGCACTTGCATTGCTGTTTGGTCATTTTGTATTTCTGGATGGAGCTGTGCATACGAGTTGGCGAGGCAGTGCACACGTGTATAAATGTACACGTGTGTATTACAGCCACTCATTATTACCTGTCTCTGTAGCGTTATCAAGTGTATATCTCTATGTGCATGACTTTGTGATGAATTCAAGTGTGAATGATGAAGAACAACCCAAATAACTAAGGCAAATCATATTTACAAAAATCATATTTCATTTTATATTGCAAAAACATTTCTTTATCAATTTTACTGCGTTAGTTTATATTTTTGCAGATTTCTCAGATGCTGGATTCAAACTGAAATGCAGTTGAAGATAAATACGAGTGTAAGTGATATGTAGTGAGGCGAATTGTAAATATGAAATGTGATGTAATTGTAATCAAAGTTGTATAGTTATAGTGAGAGCTTGAAATTGTACTATTCAAAAATGTAATAAATATTTATTTGAATAAAATATCTGTTTGAATTCAAATTCTGTGTAATTTATTTTATTCAACAGATGTTTATTTAAACTGTGAAAAATAGAATAGTACATTAACAAATACATTTAAATGAATGTATATATGTTTATTATCATCAAACAAAAATCATATAAGCGCATATTCAACAATGAGAACAAACTCATTCAATACTATATGAGATGCTCGGGTCACCAGATCTACGAAATATGCAAGGGCATTGATTAGTTCAAAGGGATAACTAATCGTTCGTAGAACATATCGAGACCCAAACAACAGATAAATGGATTTAATCTTAGATAATTCTCAAACACTAGATATGGCTTCCAACTTCAGGTCAGAATATCCCAAAGTATATACCAACCTGTCCCTCTTCGGACTTCGATCAACACAAGAAAATACAATAGAATTTCAAATTTGGTTTTAACCGATATCGTTTTATTGATACAATTCAAATTTAGCCTTATATTCTATTAACTATTTTAACCCAATTTAAAATTTAAAATTTATTTAAATTTTTTAATTTAAAATTTCAAATTCATTAAAGTTTAGATGGAAAAAACTTATAAGAAACCGATGAAGATACGAAGTAAGGATTTTTCTATAATGATTCGTAGGGCCCCCATAACATCGAAACTTCTTTCAGGAGCTGTCACGAAGCCATCAAAGAATTTGAAAAGACGAATCAAAGAAGGTTGATAGAGAAAGTTATTTCCACTTTCGCAGGGTATTGACCATTTGTAGTGGTACTCCCCTGTTCTCTATCTCGTCCTCTTCTTGCACTCATACTCACTATCAGTGGATATTAAGAGAATTTACTAAGGCGTTCGAACGGATATCTTAGGGATATACTCATTATAGGGTATACTTTACCCTATCTCTAATGAGTTACCTAATGTGTTATACACCTGAGCTAAAGTTTCAACCTTCAGCTCCGATACCAAATGAAACGACCCTAACTCGACCTTCGAAAATCGGCACCGAATACGACACTCGTATTCAAATGCCGCAGATCCCAACGTCGAATCTGGTTCATCCGAGCTTATAACACATTAAGTACAACACAGCGGAAGAAATGAAATAATAAATTTGATATAATATTTGAGACCACAATGATACAATGATGATAGAATGAATATCAATATACAACAGAGATATGATACAAGACAATAGCAGCGAAAAGAAAAAGACAATACCAGCAGTGGAACAATATCTCCAATATGATCTTCAAGAGAGAACTCCAGTATCAGTAATCTCCATCTCCAAGGCACCAATCCAGAAATAGCTCGAACTCCCAATAACGATGCACAAAGATAAGCAAGGTCAGTTGTCCAAAGACTGAAGAAGATTCCCAAGGACTGAAAGCTACCAAACCAAAGACTTCGAAAGCTATCAAATCTACACTTAATATTTATTATCTGAAAAACCCAACTCTAGACTGCCCATTAAAGATTTATTGAGTTAATCCAATTGAAATGGAAATTGTTTTAAAACTATGAATGGATCTTTTTGAAACTGGGTGAACTTTGTGAAACGAATCTTTTTATTTGAAGATTTGAAATGGTAATTTGTTTTAAACCATTTGAAGAAAGGTTTTAGGTTTAAAGTTGTGACTTAACTAAAATCCCATATCCATATGTTTTTAAATATTGCGCTCACTATTCGGTTTAGCTGGGAGAGGACCTTGTGTCATATAACCCATTCCGAACAGTGATACGACGTTATGCATTACAATTGAAGACCAGTGGTGAAGACCGGGTGTCTTCAAGAACGATAGGATAGCCTGTCGATTGACTCTGCACTGAGTTGCTCCGGTATAGAGTTCTCCATATGTGATGGGGAGTCCGTCTAGAATTGCGGATGCCCAGATTGCAAGGGCTTCTTCCTTTATTGGACGAAGTGCCTTCGGTTCTGTTCGAACCCGGAACAGACTTGTATGGTTGTATTCTGACACTGCACTTTGAGATATTACACTGATCTCGGCAGTCTAGAGTTGGGTTTTTCAGATAATCAATAATAGGTGTAGATTCGATAGCTTTCGAAGTCTTTGGTTTGGTAGCTTTCAGTCTTTGGGAATCTTCTTCAGTCTTTGGACGACTGACCTTGCTTAGCTTTGTGCATCGTTATTGGGAGTTCGAGCTATTTTTGGATTGGTGCCTTGGAGATGGAGATTATCGATACTGGAGTTATCTTTTGAAGACCATATTGGAGATATTGTTCCGCTGCTGGTGTTATCTTTTTCTTTCCGCTGCTATTGTCTTGTATCATATCTCTGATGTATGTTGATATTCATTGTATCATCATTGTATCATTATTGTATCAAATATTATATCAAATGTATTATTTCATTTCTTCCGCTGTGTTGTACTAATGTGTTATAAGCTTTGGCGAACCAGATTCGACGTTTGGATCTGCGGCATTTGAATACGAGTGTCGTATTCAGTGCCGATTTTCGAAGGTCGAGTCAGGGTCGTTTCATTTGGTATCAGAGCAAATTTCCCTATAAACAGACATGCACACCTATTTCCATATATATATATATATATACACACACATATATACACAGGCATATTCACAACCATCAACACTATCATCACAAGCATGAAATTTCAAAGAAACAGGTTTAAGAATTAAAGTTTGCTCACCTGAGTTTTGGGGAGAACAGAGAATAGGCTTTGCTTTTAAAAAAACTGGAACTTTGCTTGATGAATCTGATCTTGAATTTGGTTTTTATGTTGCTCTGATTGATAAATTAAGTTTGCCTGACACATCTTGATTTAAATCTGATCTGGAGCCTACATCTTTGCTTTGATTCTTTTTTTCTCTTTTCTCCATGTTTTGAAACTGAAGCTTAATTTTGTTTTTTTACAGATTTTTAGTTTCTTCTTCACTTTGGTTTTGAACTTTGAAAACTTTGATTTGGAGCTTTGTTTCAGATTTGAACATGCAATAGACACATTCTAGGTTATAGTTGAAACCTTGCATTGATTTCCAGAAGATTGTTGTTTTGATTTCCAGGCTTGAGAACTTAATCAGGTTGTTGTTTGAATTGATTTTCTCTAATCTTTTGTTTTCACATTCAGGTTTTCGATTTTTTTCCAGCAAATGAAGATGAGAAGAAAATTGATATCTCAGCCTGGTTATTTTTTTAAATGTGATGTTACCACTAGTAAATTTGCATGATGATTCATTTACACTTGTTAGTCTCTTTTGTGCATGACTTACACTTGCCTTCAGCTTGCATTTTTATGTTTAAAACCTTGTCTCATATTTTTATTTATAAATTTTAATTTAAACCCTTATTTCACAAATGTCACAAATGTGTATTTTATGTTTAACTTCTTAGTTTAAATTATTTTTTTGTAAATTTGTTTTAACCCTTTATGTAAATAAAATTTCATGTACAACATATTTCTTTTTATTTTTAAAATGTTTAAACCCTCTTTCCATTTTTATTTATAAAATTGTGTTAAAGACCCTAGTCTTGAAATTAGTTTATACATTTATTTAAAATTTAGTTTTAAACCCTCTAGTTATTATATTTTACAAGAAAGAAGATTAACCCTTTTTTTATTGATCTTATTCAAATCTCAAACTTGAGTTAAAATACACACACACACACACACACACACTCTTTATATTCTCATTCATACATTTATTCTCTATTTATATTTGTATAACTTAAAGAAAAAGAATATTAAACTTATTTCAAACTATTATACTTTTTAAATAAATAATTATCTATATATGTACTATTTTATACTTTTATTTCTTATTATATATATATATATATATATATATATATTTTGTTTATCGTTTCTACTTATACCAATTTAAAGAAAGAAATGATTTTAAACTAATTATGCTTTTAATAAATAAACACATATATAATGGTATTTAGTTTTAAATAATTTTTTTGAGAATCATTTATATCTAATTCAAAATATAAGTTTCAAAATAAATATTACATATGTCTCTTAGAATTAGAAAACAAATTTTTACTAGTATGAAATTATATAGTTTTTAAATCCAAATTTTATTTATTTATAAGATATTAAATATAGAATTTCAAATCCACAATTAAATTTTAAAATGATGTCCAAATAAACAAATATCCTATTTAATCTTGGAAAAATTAATATTATTTACAATTTAAATTCAGATATTTATATCAATTACTAAATTTAATTTTACTTAAAAATCAGGATCGTTACAAAAACCTTAGTTTTCCTTCCTTTGCTAACATTTCCTAGTACAACTTACCTAAGATTTCTGACTATGCCAAATAGTCCCAGATCAAAGATGTTAGTTTGTGTAAATCAAGCAAGTAATATTCTCTATGAACTCCTCTAGCTCTACTGGCCCAGAGGGTTCTCTGCTCATTTTTATAACCACTGTTAGGATATTGGTAATGATGTCAACAAATACCTGTTAAAAACCTCTTGAAAAGCAACCGGATGTACGGTGACATAAATTCTACTAAATTAGCTTTGATCCCGAAGACCCTAATACCTAATATCTTCAACTATAAGCCTATTGTCTACTATAATCTGATATACAAATGCATCTCTAAGATAATGGCTTTTAGAATGAAAGTTGCTCTCTCTCCATTCATCTCTCTAATCAAAGCGCATTCCTTCCTGCCGAGAAAATTAATGAAAATATCTTTTTATCATAGAAGTTATTGAGAGGTTATACAAGGGTGAACATGTCCCCTAGATGTCTTCTAAAATTAGATATTCGAAAGGATTTCCACACCGTTCAGTGGAGTTCTATCATTAATATCCTCTATGTAATGAATTTTCCCCATCTTTATTTAGCTTGGACTAACACGGTCATTTCCATTGTGAAATATTCTCTTCTTATTAATGGTGGTTGTTTTGGTTGTTTTAAAATCACTCAAAGAATTAGATAGGAAGATCCCATCTCCCCGTACTTCTTCGTTGCTATCATGGAGCTCCCAACTTGTAAGTAAACAAAGCTATCATTGACAAACTTGTTGATACTCATCCAATCTGCTAATCGCCAAGGATTACCTCTTTATTGTTTGTGGATGATCTATTAATGTTCTCTAAACCAAATGCAAAATACATCCTTATGTCTTCAAAACTCTTGCTGACTTCCACACCCTTACCGATCTATCAATAGATAAAGTTAGGAGTATGCTTCAGGGGCAATTATGTAATTTTGTTACATATATCTAACAAGTTGACCAATCCTGTTCATAATAAACATGTTTCTTTCAATTATAAACTTGATATAATCTTGTTATATTAATTAACTAATTCAATTAAAAGTATACTTAAAAGAAAATCCATAAATGGTATATTTTGCGATAGTAGTTACAAAGTGTTGTAACCGTGAGTAATCTATCATAATCTATCATAATAAAACAAATATACCATTTTAAATGTTTCAGTCAAGATGCATCGAGACTGTATATTGATGTATCCAATGAGACTAGAGTACATAATGCTATCCAAATGTTGGGCAATGTATTACTCATGACTGCTGGGGGCATGAAGGGGTTACGTACTTATAGTTATTGGATAACTATGAAATGACTCACTCGATAGTTTTCTGTTGGTTAATATAACTAAGTTCTAGCGAAGAATATCGATGTGACTAATTTACGCAGTTCTCTTGACTTGAGAATATTATTGATCTTCAATGCGAAAGCTCTACTTTGATTATTGTTAAATCATGGCACGACATCCATCGAACGACTATAGTTGGGTTGAGTAGAAGCATTGGAAGTGAAACACTATTCAAGAGAGGAATCGCCTCCTCGGTTATATGAGGTTAGTATCACGGTGAACTGAAGTCAACTTAAAGTCAAAGTATCTGGCCGGAGCATTTCGGTTAATAATAATTTTTATTATTGAAACAAGGACGTTGTGTTTGGACCATGAAGTTGAATGTGGATGATATTGGTATTTTGACTATTACCATATTCCATAAATCGAAAGTGATATAGTTTTGACGAAGAGAGTTGGTTTAAATAATTGTCATTATTAGGTACCACTTATAATAGATTTTACCAAAAGATGTGCAACCGATAAATTTTGCCAAAATGTCACACCACCTGCTACATCACATGTGAATGTTAATATTCGAATAGTTCAATATTAATCGCTGACTGAATTTACACCTTTGAGTTGCACAACTATAGTGGTGAATTCTTTGAAAAACCACATGATTTAATTAATTTATAAAATTTTGTAAATGGATTAAATTAATTAAATTAATTGATATTTATGAAATATTAATTATTTGATGTTTGGAAGTTTTTTGTAATTATTTTAATGCATTTATAAAAGTTAAATTTGTGCGCATTGCTATATGATATTGATGTAATTTAAAAATAATTGCATGAAATGATAAATGGAAATTTTATGTCATTCGATGACATGATTTATGGAAATTTTATGTAATTTGATTACATGTTTTGTGGAAATATTTTGTCATTTAATGACATACGTGTAATGCAAGGATTGGAGAGAGAGGAAAAATCAAGGGAATTAATTAGGAAAGTTTTAATTAAAGAATGGAAAAAGTTTCATTCTTTCAAATAAAATATATTCTCTAATTCATTCTGTATGGACAATTCATTCTTTCTCATTCCGTCTGTTTCATTCTCTCCTCCTAACTATTCAAGGAAGAATTTTTTTTTCCAAAATTCTTTAAACTCCATATGAAAACATCAAAAATAAATAAAACAAAAGGGGTTCATCCATCTCTTGCAAGGATAGGATGAGGATCTTGAAGATCCGAGGACATATCATCATTTAAGATGTGACTTCCAAGCAACATTCTAAGGGCGGTCCATTTTCAAGATGTGCTTCATGGCTTTGGGTAATAAGGTATGCTTTTTTAAATATAATGATATTTGATGTAATGTTTGTTGAAAGAGACATTTGATCATCATAATTTGTATCTACATATCACTACCTCATTTAAGTTGAGAATTATTTGTGTAGCTTGAATTTTTTGTTGAATGAATCAGTTGGTGTTTTATTTAATAAATCAAAAATAACATTTGTGTATATTTAAATATAATGTTTTGTTTTAGATCTATGTTCTAAATCAGAATAAAAAAATTATATATGTTCGAATGCAATGTTTTATTATAGATCTAGTAAATTCAATTCAAAGAAAAATCCTTTAGATCTAAAATTTTGTATGTTCATATTTTTTTGGTTGGATTTTACTTAAAAAATTAAACTAAAATTCGTTTATGAATATTACAGTGTTTCATTGAAGATTCATGTTTTAAATCATATAAAACAAAATGTAATTTTAGACTTGGAAGTTTACATGTATGAATTTTGTGTTTGTATTGTTTTGGAAATTTACAAAAAGGAAGATGTTTTGGAAATAAATCTAAATTTTAATTTGATTACTATAGTCTCTAATTTGTATTAGTTAGAGATATTTTATTGAATATTTTGTATGTACAATTAATGTTTTGACAATAAACCTACTTTTGAATTGTTTGCTATAAATCTCTAATTTTTATTTAGTAGAAAGATTTGATTTAATCTTATATACACATGATTACTTTTATATGTATGTTTGGATATATAAAATTTAGTACATGTATTTCATATTGTCAAAGTATGATTAGATTTCTTTCCAAAAGGAGGAAACAATTTAAATGAGGCAATAATATATACATACATTTATTTTCGTTTGTTTATACCTTATATTATGATGCCTATAATTTGTCATTTATATGCTGCATTAATTAAATCTGTCAAATGTGAAAATGATTCAGTCATCATTGTTACCCTTTATTTATTTCCAACTTTTTTGCTTTATGTGATTAGCTATCCATTTAATTTTGTTTATATTTTACACCTTGCCATCAATTGATAATACCTATCATGTTGCATGTACAGAATTTGTGACGACCCACTATTTCAAACCGTTCAAATCGCCAATAATCCATACATGTCAGACTTGAATTGCTCAAACCAACCGATTGTTAATTTATATTTTGCAAAACTTATCATATACAGTAAACAATCAATCACAGAATCATAGACACAGAGTAATGCAACAATAAGCAGCGGAATAGATAAATAGTAGTTCGTGAAACTACTACAACATCAGAGTTTAAAACGAGACACAACATAAATCTTAAACACAAAGAAGTTACTAATACAAATGCCAAAGACAAGTCTGAACATAAAACTGGAAATGACTGGAATAAATGAAAGCTTATATGTAAAAGATCTTCAAGCAAAGCTTCAAGCTCCAAAGATATGTATTAAATGTTGTGACACTAAGTCTGACCCGAGCATAAAGCAAAACATAAAACACTCGAGTCAGGATTAACATTCTTATACCAGTAAATCAACTCACGTGAAATGTCAAGTGAAATACAAAGTAACTCAAAGGAGGTTAGGGTTCCACCCTTTAAGGATCTATTAAACTATTTACATACATAGTACAATAGGCTACAAAGATAATGTCTTGTAAAGTAAACTATTAAAATAGTGTTAAGGCGTAACTCATATCCCCCTTAACACATTTTATATAAATGTCGTAGTCTATACAGTACTGTAAACTCCACCAAACTGATGGGCTATCAGGGAGCACTCCATATGTACGACACAAGCGAAACTCATAGAGGGCGCGATAAGGCGTGTGACAAGGAAGGCAGCTCCCAAGGTACGATACTACCGTTTTGCGAATCCGAACTGGTGGTAACGCATAGCAGATACTACTTCCCACCGCGAGACAAACTCCCAAATCAAAGGTGCACCCAGTCAAATCACAAAGCAATAGAATGGTATTGAAGAAATATGCCCGATTGGAGGTGTGACCTCACTTGGCCCGACATGGCTCCTGTTTTGTAACAACCTGCCTTTTTGGACGATTTAAATCAACAATAAGCCACACATGTCAAACTCAAACTATTCAAAAGGGCAGATTGTTATGGGATAAATAAGGAAAAAGGGAGAAAGAAAAACAAATACAAAATCTCGCAGGGGAATGACAAAATATAAAAATCAAATAAACAGTTCATGAAGCTGTTTTACAAATAACCACTGATTATTCTTTATAATACAGACAGAGTTACATACAACTGGAACGAATAAATAAATGCAGCGGAACAACATGATGCGGCGGAATAAATATAACAAATAATAAAAGTACAAATCTTCGTCTTCATCCTCTAGAATAATGTCTTCAACCCTGAAATGCTCAGGATGATCCGAGCCAATTGAAAAGACAAAACACTCGAGTCAGAACTAAAAGATCTTATGTAAGTTAAATCTATGGTAAATATGATTACGACGACGTTAGAGATGTTTACGGGGCATGACATCTCTTATCCAGTGTCTAACATGAGTGCAATAACTTAAGAGATGTTCGGGATTACCATCTCCTAAGGATCCGTTAAACTATCTACTATGTAGTACAATACGCTATTATAATATGTCTATAGTAAAGTAAAGTATTAAAACAGCGTTAAGGCGTTACCCATATCCCCCTTAACACATTTTTATATATTCTCATAGTCTATATAGTACCGTAATTCCTCCGTATACTAGAGGGCTATCAGAGGGCACTCCATTTGTATGGTATAAACCAAACTCGTAGAAGGCATGATAGAGCATGTGAACACGACACTCAAGGCAACGCCTGGGTAGATAAACCAATTGTGGATCGAGAGTGGTGGTAACGCATAGCAGCTACTACTGCCCTCCTCGGAAAACACTCCCATTATCAAAATCGAGGGGTGGCCACCAAATCATCACAAAGTCATAATATGATATCAAAAAATGTGTCTGATCGGAGGTGCGACCTCATTTAGCCCGGCGTGGCACCTGTTTTAGTCACATCTAAGCTGACTCATGAGAGTCGGGGTCATGTCAATACCTCATACAAAAATCATTCGCCAAACCATCCTACATTTCTAGAATCTCAACCACGTACACAATTGTTAAAGTGGTTTTCAATATTGGCAAAGAGTATGACAATATCCGATCTCGGTCTCTTTAACAACCAAGCGCTAATTTCACACCGGATGGTTCTTTTACATCTCAAAAAGTTAAATTCACAATCCATATCAAAATATCAAATTCTCAAAACCATATCATTTCAGATCATATTCACTTTCAAAATCACATTCACTTCCAAATCATATTTACTCAAATACGTCATATTCATTTTTGAATTTATCGATAAGATAGGTTAATTAAATCCTTGTTCCAAAATCAACATTTTACTCAGATATGTCATTCAAATTCCAACTTACATTATAACATCATTAAATCATATTCTACTTAAAAATCGAGGATTTATATATACATACTTCAACTTTACACCGTTTGAAATTATAGAAAATAGTTTAGGTAATTGTAAATAGTTTATATAGTTTGAAAAAAATAGTTTAAATTGATTTAAATTAGTTTAAATAGTAAAAATAGTGCAAATAAATTTAAGTTCGGTTTAATTAATTTTAAAATGATTTAAATAGATTAAATACGGATTAAATATATTTAAATTATATTAAGTAGATTTTAAATAAATGAAATAAATTAAATAAATTTAAAATAAATTAAATAAATTTAAAATAGATTAAATAGATTTAAATTACATTACATAGACTTAAAATAGATTAAATAAATTTAAAATAGATTAAATAGATTTAAATTACATTAAATTGATTTAAAATAGATTAAATAAATTTAATTATTTTAAAATTGGTAAAATATATTTAAATTGGATTAAATAGGTTAAAATAGATTAATATAATTTAAAATAGTTTTAAATTGATTAAAATAGTTTAAATAGATTCAAAGTTATATCCAACATTCCAATAACTCAATTTCGATAAATTCCTCTGTGTTTGACACCCCAACTTTGAAATTCAAATTTAAATCCCTTGAAAAATTAATTAAATCAATTTCAATTTCATATTTACACTTGGGTTTTCGAAAATAATTCAGTTTATATAAATCAAATTTCTATTTCAAATAGCAGCCGACTGAATTCAAAATTTAAAGATTTACAAATCATTTAATTTAACCGAACCGGTGTCCGTATATAATTTTCTACCCTAGGGTCAAGTGATACGGAAATTTTTCATTTCAATCCGCAATTTAAAATTTTACGGTTATATATCATTTTAAACTGCAATCACGAATTAAATAAAATCCATAAAATCGCTCGAGCCTATCATTTAAACCATAATGATTTTTCCCTATCTATAGATCAATCGAGTATGTATCATTTCAACCCATAGGGAACTTACAATATTATAACAATAAAGTACAATATCCAGTCATCTAATATCAACAAATCAAACATACATCACAATCATCGTCCAGATCAATCAATGAACATCAATAGATAATTGATAATCAATACAGGTATTAAATTGACAATTTAAAATTCAGTATTAAATTAAACAATGATTAAATACAATAAAAGTCAAATTTAACCAGAATGACAATTTAACGTACCAAGCAGCAATCGATAAATTTCTAATCACATCATAAATTTAATTTAACTAACACAAGATAATTTAGAAGTTGTGAGTGGGTTAAACATTCACCTTCGATTTTAAATCCAAAATAGGGCCCAAATTTGAAAAATCTCAGAATTCATCCAAACTAGTATCAAAATGTTTGGAATTTCGATACGATTGCAACAGAACAAACCGCATGTAAATTCGACCTTGTGCGTAAAAGTTATGATAATAAGAAGACTGGAAAAATTTAAAATAAAATAAAAATAAAAAATAAAAGGAGAAGGAAAAAATAGTAATTACTAAGGCTCGGCAACCCTAGCAACGCAAACGCAAAGAATCACAATCGACTGTCACATACAACCGCCGTCCTCAACTCTAAAACGCCACTTCCATGTTCGCTGAACCACCAATCAGGCCTCACCACTGACCCCTCCACCTCCAGCCGACCCTACGAAGGCCGCGTTCACCCCCCGATGGTTGGGACCACCTCCACCGCCGATGACAAGGAACGGCTAATTCTGGCAAACTCGGTGACCCATAACTTGAACAAATGACATGGATCGAACCTGCTCGATATCACCTTCCCAACGCCACCTCCCGATCGTCGATCGGACGACGATCCACCTTTGGATCGTCAAAACCCTAAAATGAATGGTAGAGGTTCATCCTCACTTTCTAGACAAACAGTGATTCGATGACTAGTGTTTATAATGGACTATAAATAGGTAGATCGGAGATAGAACGAACGGACTAGATCGATTTGAAATTTGAACGGTAAACAGCCCGAAAAGCTCATTTCGTACCCAAAACGGAAATGGATCATCCCATATATCAGAATAGATGTTTTCGATATTTCTAAACTCAATGGATTGGTTTCAAGTCCTAATTCCATCGTACAAAAAAATTAGCTTATAATCAGCTTATTCAAATTGATTTCAATTGAATTTAACTAAATTGATTTCTAAGCGTTTTGAGCCCGTACGATCAAACGACAAGTCCGATCGCTACGAAACTTGAAACCTTACAATAATTTACCGATACAGATCTGATGAAACTAGTTTCGTCAAAATCCGAGTCAGTATTTGGGATAAAAAGTCTACCAAATTTATGAATTCCTCCGCGAACATCAATATCAAAGTCTTTCAAACCATCAACATTTCTATCCCCACAACTATGGCTAAGATGAGCCAATTCAGGATCATGCTTTTGAGCTGCAAGAATGCGGCCTAAAGGAGAAGGATGAGCGTAAAGGCTACATAAAACAAGAGATGAACATGAATCAGATTCATGATCTCGAATCTCACAAGTGGATAAAGTCTCGAGATTATTCCATTCGGATATCATCATGGAAACAACCGCTTGTTGCTTACGATTAAGGGCATCGACAACACGATTTCCCTTTTCGGGAGTATGAAGAATATCAAGATCATAAGATGAAAGTAATTCGAGCCAATGTTGTTGACGCAAATTAAGTTCCATTTGAGAAAGTGAATACTTCAAAGATTTATGATCGGTGTAGAGAATAAATATCTCTCCCAGAAGATAGTGATGCCAAATTCTAAGGGCGAAAACAATAGCCATGAGCTCTAAATCATGAATGGCATATCTAGTCTCGGAAGGCTTTATTTGTCGAGAAGCATAAGCGATAATACGTTCCTTTTGCATGAGAACGGCTCCCAAACCAATACGACTAGCATCAGTATAAACGGTGATGTCTTGGTTCCCTTCGAAAATAACAAGAACAGGAGCATCAGAAAGGACTTGTTTTAATTTTTAAAAAGAAGCTTCACATTTGGCTCACCAAATGTACTTAACTCCCTTCTTTGTCAAACTAGTAAGAGGTATGGAAATTTTAGAAAAGTCTTTTATGAACCGACAGTAATAGCCTGCCAATCCAAGAAAGCTACGAATTTCCGTCACACTCTCCGGTCTCTTCCAATTTTGAATCGCCTCAATCTTTGAAGGATCCATGGAAATTTCAGATTCATAAATGATATGTCCTAAAAATTTCACACAGGATTGCCAAAAGTGACACTTAGAAAATTTTGCTTTCGATTGATTGCTTCTAAGAGTTTCCAACACAATCCGAAGATGTTTTTCATGCACTTCTCGGTTTTGGAATAAACAAGAATATCATCTATAAAGATGAGAACAAATCGATTGAGGAAGTCTTTGAAAACTTGATTCATACGATCAGCGAAATAATATGGAGCATTCGTTAAACCAAATGGCATAACAAGCCATTCATAAGATCCATAACAAGCACGGAACGATGTCAAAGGAATGCTGTCCTCTGCAATACAAAGCTGATGAAAACTGGTTGCTAAGTCTAACTGTGAAAAGACTCTAGCACCGCTAAGTTGATCGAATAGATCATCATTCCGAGGTAAGGGATACTTATTCTTGATGGTCAGATCATTAAGCTTGTGGTAATCAATGCGAAGTCAAGTGTACCATCGGATTTCTTCACATAGATGGCTGAAGCTCCCCATAGAGAGGAACTAGATCGAATAAACTGTTTTGTTTTCAATTCAGACAATTGTTTACGCATCTTCTCATTTTCCTTATTTGACAAACGATAAGGTGGACGAGTGATAGGTAGAGCTCCAGGGATTAGATGAATTCTGAACTCAATTGCTCGCTTAGGTGATAATCCTAAAACATGGTCAAATATATCGGGAAATTCACGAACAACATGAATAAGGGAAATGACATCTTCCCGGTAATGCTCCCAAGTAAGATCCGCTTCAATAATTTATGAAATCAAAAGCTCATACCAATCTAATGCTCTCTCTTAGAGCATGCTAGAAGCCACTTGGTCTCGATGTAGATAAACAGGATTCATGCGAGAAAAGACGCGGTCGCATGATCTAATCGAAGCTTTGACTTCTATAACGCTTTCGGAACTACGGGGTGGCCTTCCACCTAAATTGGTATAATCACTAAACAAGCGTGCAAACCCGGATTTAGGATGAGTAGGCACTGGAATGGGTCCAACAGCTTGCGCATTCTTTACAAGATTTAAAAGCTGTTGGCAGGCATGGATAAGCCATTCGGAGGAGTAGTACTAGATTGACCCATGCTAGGATGGTCTAGTCTAACCATTTCTCTTCTTTAAGAATGAAAGAAAGAAGAGGAAAAAGGTTATTCTCAGAATGAATATCAAGCGAACTTGATTGACAAAACAAGGCATCATAAAAAGAAATAGGATAGAACGACTCCTAAGACTCGAATTATATCCTAAGGCATGAGTCCTAAGAGAGACTTAGGACAATGGTCCTTGTCATAATATTCTATATTGTTCTGAAGTTTGGCTCTAATACCAAGCTGTGACGCCCCACTTATATACTCACACTAACCAAGGACACTATGAGGTAATGTTGTCGACTAGCACAAATAATAAGGCTGTTGAGGAGCGACAGTCTGTGTAATTACTTTGTGCGAGTATTGATATGTCAAATAGTATGACATGCATTTCATTTCAAGAAGAAATCTGACAAATCAAATTCAAACTCAAAGCTACTACACAATGTCTAAGTGGTATTCGGAAACAAATATAAAATAAGCATAACACAAAATCAGTCACAGATATTCATATCACTAAGGCGGAAACAGATTTGAATATAATACATAGAAGTGAACATCAAAATAGTGGTCATATAAGACCCACCACATCACAAAAGAATAGGTACGAGTGCTAACCAAAAGAATACGTATACATCAAGGAGTCTCTATCTCGAATGTATAAAAGCAAAAACTACTAAGCTAAAGTAGTCAGCCAAAAGTCAGAAGATAATCCCTGCTAAGAAGTCAAGTGGAAGCACCTGAAACATCTCGGTCTGACCCGAGTATTATTTAAGAAGAAAAATAATAAACGGATCAGTCTAGCTATAAATATCATATAAGACGAGACAGAATAACAGATACGACAAATATATACGATAACAACAAAAATCATACAATATCTCAAATTTGCTCAAAACACCAAAAAGAATGTCATATTCTTTATATATTCACCAAACCACAAATATTGATAAAACTTATCAATATAAACCACAAAAATGTGTGAAACACAAAATCCGGAAATCAATAATTAGAAATCCAGAAAACACAAAGGGGGAGGCCTATCACAAACGAGACAAATCCCATGGATTGCTAACCCATCAAAATACGGGGTATAGTCCTCCCTTGGGGAATGATAAGCTGAACATCGACACACCTAAAAAGATACGCCCCATGCATAGCCGAACATCGAAGCACCTAAAAAGATAAGTCCCATGCACTTATTGAGCCGAGCATCGACGCACCTCAAAAGATACGCCCCATGCACCGAACTCATTTAGCCAATTTCTTCGTGAACGGTCAAAAGACCACGGGTCGTTAGCCCATAAAAATGAGATGAAACTCCATAAATCAAGGTATAGTCCCCCATATGAAAGAAGAGACATCACATATCGCTATTCTAAACTATAAAATGATCACTATTGATAAATAAGAAGTGTAAATTACACTAAGCTAGCAAGTAAATGAGTTTAGCTTCATGTCCCATATCCACTGGCTTAACTTAGATATTTACAAACAGACTGTAGATTTCCACTCGAAAATTGTCACGAGAGTTCAATCGAACAAGTCCAAGAATTAACCGACGAAGTAAACGCAAGCATTTCATGCCACTTGTTTTGTTAAGCCGTTTAATTAGATTTCTCATACGAATGAGGTAAAGATTTTTATATAATAATAGATGGGAAAACGGTTTTAAAAACGAGCTTTGAATTAAAAATAGTGTTGAACTCGTTTTTATGAAAGAGTTTGAGTATTTACTACTAGTATAAAAATCTTTGTATTTTAAAGTGACAAATCATAGAAATGATTGTAAAAACAATCTATCATCAAAAATTCACATTCAACGATGTGAATTAAAACCATAAAAATCGATATCAAATCCATCAAATGGATGTTTCCGAAAATCCATAAAAGAAGTCATCAAATTCGATAATAGGTGATAACAACTAACCAGATCAACCAAAAGTCGATATAAAATGGAAATCCACTCAAAAATAGGTGATATGGATGAAATTAGCATTTCCAGATGTCTGGTGTTTATCCTAGACGCTTGAGCTGAAAGACTGGAAATTTTCTTCCAGATCACCCAGATGTCTGGGATATAAGCTCGACGTCCGAGCTGAAAGATTGGAATTTTTATTCCGTAGCTTCAGACATTTGAGCTTTTTACCAGACGTTTGAGCTGAAGCTCAGGGCACATTTTGCCTAGGCCATTGATGGCCAAATCAACTTCGAAGCAATCGAATGAGCGACGATGGATAGGGATCTATGCCAAGCGACAACCCAACCCTATAGACTCATCAATACACTCCAAACAACATGTCCAAACATCCATAGTAGGATTTCCATAGATTTTGACTTCAAAATACCAAAACAGAAAAATTCACCAAACCAATTCAATTCAAAAGAAAATGGACATTAAATAGATGTTAGGAATTCTTACCTAATAACAATGGAAGCTATAGACATAGATGTGAGTTCAAAAACTCACCTTTAAACCCAAAAACAACAAATGAGAAGCTATAAAACAAAGAAAGACGAATTCCTCATCAACAAGACCTCAAGAATCCTCAATCTATTATCAAATGAAATGAATTTCCTAAGTTAGGTTATAGGAATTTCCAAAAATTGAAGAGAGATTGAGATGGAGGAGATGAAAAGGATGCCTACCTAGGCTTCTCCATAATTTCTAGAACTTGAATTTGAAATTCCTAAGAATCTAGGGCTGAGTAATTTTGATTTCTTTTCTTTTCCCCATTTTTCTTTTTGGTCTTGAGAGTGTTAGGAAATTTAGAAATGAAACGAATGAAGAGGAGAGGAGTGGGACGTATATGGTAAGGAGATTGGGTTCTCTTCTTGGGTTAATGGGCTAGAATACAACCCAAAGCCCAAATAAAATACCAAATTCCTAATCAACTCTGAACATATCGATGTTTATACTCAAAAAGGTTGTAAACACCATTTTGAACTCAATGAACGTGGTCTCGAGTCCTAATTCGACAGTTTACAAAAAGTAACATTTTGGACTTTAAATTCAACTAACGATGCTATATTTAAATAAAACATTTAAATATACAATCGTAAAATATGCGGCTTGTTATAGACTCCCCTCCTTAAAGAAATTGCATCCTCTCAATTTTTAAGAAGAAAATAAAGAGTGATAACCACTCTAAGACATAACAATAAAAAAGAAAATTTTGAATTGAGAAGTTCATCTTAAGGAGCACAAGAGAGTAAGTCCGGATGTGTTCGCTCGATGAATTCTTTGGATTCCCAAGAAAAATCCTTAGGACTTGAGGACCATTTAACTTTCACAAGTGGAACATCTTTATTTCGAAGGCCTTTAACCTCCGTAGCAATGATACGAATAGGATGTTGCTCATAAGTCAAATTAGGTGAAACTTCAATTTCTTTAATAACACTAGGCTCAAGAATAGAATCTGAATCCCTGAGGCATTTCCGTAGTTGAGAAACGTGGAACACATCATGAATAACAGAAAATTGAGCCGGTAATAAAAGGCGATAAGCCACGGAACTAATACGTTCGGTGATGGGAGTTGGGCCAATATATCGAGGTACTAATTTCCTCGATCGACTGAAACGCACAACACCCTTCATAATTGAAACATGAGTAAACACCAAATCTCCCACATAAAATTCTAATTTCCTTCTCCGATTATCGGCATAGGATTTTTGTCTACTTTGAGCTTCTTTAATTCTATGACGAATAAGGTCAATCTTTTCTATGGAATCACGAATAAAGTCTGGACCTAAAACCAGCTTCCCACCGGCTTCAAGCCAACACGAGGGAGATCGACATGGCATTCCTTAGAGTGCCTCGAAAGGTGCCATACTAATAATAGATTGGAAGCTATTATTATAAGAAAACTCAACAAGGGAAATACGATCTTCCCAACTTCCACCAAAATCAAGAACTCATGCACAAAAAAGATCTTCAAAAGTTTGATTCACACGCTCGGTTTATCCATCGGATTGGGGATGATAAGCGGTGCTAAAATTAAGCTTCATTTCCAAAGCTTTTTGAAGACCTTTCCAAAATCCACTAGTAAATAATGGATCACGATCGCTAACAATAGAAGTAGAAACTCCATGCAATTTAACAATTTCTTTAACATAGAGTTTGGCCAAAAGAGGTATGGTCCGAGTGGACCGAACGAGAATAAAATGGGCAGATTTTGTAAGTCTATCATCAATCACCCACAAACTGTCATGACCCGAACGAGAATGGGGAAGACCGTCAACAAAGTCCATGGAAACTTGATCCCACTTCCGAACGGGAATACCCAAAGGTAGAAATAACCCACTAGGCCTTTCATGCTCGGCCTTTACGAGTTGGCAAGTCATAAAACGCTTAATAAAGTTACCAATATCGAATTTCAATCCATCCCAATAATAAAGTTGTTTCATATCGACATACATCTTACTACTACCAGGATGAATGGTAAATTTAGAACGATGAGAATCTTCTAAAATATCCTTACGGAGATCACCAATGTTTGTCACAATACGTCTACCAAATTTTTAAATGCCTCCGTGAACATCAATATCAAAGTCTTTCAAACCATCAACATTTCTATCCCCATAACTATGGCTAAGATAAGCCTATCTGGGATCATGCTTTTGAGCTTCAAGAATGCGGTCTAAAAGAGAAGGATTAGCCTCAAGGCTACATAAAGTAAGATATGAACATGAATCGGATTCACGATATCAAATCTCACAAGTGGATAAAGTCTCGAGATCATTCTATTTGGATATCATCATGGAGAAAACAGCTTGTTGCTTATGACTAAGGGCATCGGCAACATGATTTCCCTTTCCAAGAGTATAAAGAATATCAAGATCATAAGATGCAAGGAATTCAAGCCAACGTTGTTGACGCAAGTTAAGTTCCTTTTGAGAAAATAAACACTTTAAAGATTTACGATCGGCGTTGAGAA
The DNA here is from genome assembly GCA_030765085.1 of Allium cepa. NCBI lineage: Eukaryota > Viridiplantae > Streptophyta > Magnoliopsida > Asparagales > Amaryllidaceae > Allium > Allium cepa. Next base: position 40,177,177 of record CM060931.1, read on the forward strand.
TGAATTTCTCTCCCAAAAGATAATGACGCCAAATTCTAAGGACGAAAATAATGGCCGTGAGCTCTAAATCATGAGTGGTATATCTAGTCTTAGCAGCTTTAATTTCCTAGAAGCATAAGCGTTAACACGTTCCCTTTGCATGAGAATAGCTCCCAAACTAATACGACTAGCATCGGTATAAACAGTGAAGTCTTGGTTCCCTTCGGGAATCACAAGAATAGGAGCATCGAAAAGGAGTTCTTTTAATTTTTGAAAAGCAGCTTCACATTTGTCTGACCAAATGTTCATAATTCCCTTAATTTTCAAACTTGTAAGAGGTACGGAAATTTTAGAAAAGTCTTTTATGAACCGACGGTAGTAGCCTGTCAATCCTAGAAAGCTACGAATTTCCGTCACACTCTCCAGTCTCTTCCAATTTTGAATCGTCACAATCTTTGAAGGATCCATGGAAATTTCGAAATTAGAAATGATATGTCCTAAAAATTTCGCACGGGATTGCCAAAAATAGCACTTATAAAATTTTGCTTCCAATTGATTGCTTCTAAGAGTTTCCAACACAATCCAAAGATGTTTTTCAGGCTCTTCCTCGGTTTTAGAATAAACAAGAATATCATCTATAAAGATGAGAACAAATCGATCGAGGAAGTCTTTGAAAACTCGATTCATAAGGTCAACGTAATAAGATGGGCATTCGTTAAACCAAATGGCATAACAAGCCATTCGTAAGATCCATAACGAGTACAGAATGATGTCGAAGGAATGCTGTCCTCTACAATACAAAGCTAATGAAAACCGTTTGCTAATTCTACCCGTGAAAAGACTCTAGCACCGCTAAGTTGATCGGATAGATCGTCAATCCGAGGTAAGAGATATTTATTCTTGATGGTGAGATCATTAGGCTTGCGGTAATCAACGCAAAGTCTAAGTGTACCATCAGATTTCTTTACAAAGGTGGCTAAATCTCCCCATGGAGAGCAACTAGAACGAATAAGCTGTTTTGTTTCCAATTTGGATAATTGTTTATGCATCTCCTCATTTTACTTATTGGACATACGATTAGGAGGACGAGTGATAGGTAGAGCTCCAGGGATAAGATTAATTCTGAACTCAATTTCTTGCTTAGGTGGTAATCCTAAAACGGGCTCAAATATATCAGGATATTCACGAACAACGTGAATGAGGGAAATGACATCTTCCTCATCATTATTATCGTCATCATGTGGATTTAGAGAATATAAGGATGCAACCAAATTGTAATCTGAATCTTTAAGATCAATAAAAATCTACTTAACATATTGAGGATGTCAAAGATGTATAGTCCTCTTAGGACATAGGATGTGGGCTTCATAACTGTTAATCCAATCCATTCCAAAATCATTCTGAAACCTACGTAACACATAACATGCAAATCGGTTCGGAAAGCATAATCACATGAAATAATCTCGACATCTTTACAAAATAAACCGCGTGTTGTAGATCCACCAACCGGATTCACAATTCTCAGTGAAGTCATCAAAGCCATAACATTTAAAGACAAAGTACCAACAAGTTCTTTTGATATAAAAGTGTAAGATGCACCCGTATCAAAAAGAACTCGGATAGGATGATCACAAAACGTAATAATACCTTCAAGGATAGAATGAGAAATACCTTGACCAAGAGAAGTGTTACTAGGGGCTTGCACAAATTTAGCTTTCCTCCTTCTTGCTTTGAAGTTTGGGACATAAAGATATATGATGACTTGAACTTTTGCAATAGTGACAATAAAGTGGTTTCGGACATCTATTTGCATAATGGTCCTTAGAACCACAATTGTAGCATTCTCCAAGATTTAGGGTAGGAGTCTTTGCTACCGAGATTACTTGCTTCCCTTTCTTGTTGGGATTAGGCTTGAACTTAATATGCCTCTTCTTGTTGATGTTGAAGTTCTGTTTAGCACCGACAACTTCAACATCACATTCTCTATCGACCTCTTCAAGTCGACGAGCGATATCTACAAGCTGATCAAAAGAAACTTCTAATTTCAAAAACAAGGGCTTTTTGAGGTTCTTATTCAACCCATAGAAAAACCTTTGATTTTTCTTCAATGGGGTATTAATATACTCGACCCTATATTTAGAGAGGGATTCAAAGGATGCGACATAATCTGTCACAAAAGATTCACCTTGAACAAGGTCATTAAGGCATCGAGCTAAAGTTACTTTTTCAGCTTTCGACACAGACTTTAACTCGAACCTTTCCTAGTATTGCTCCCAAGTAAGATCCGCTTCAACAATTTTCGAAATCAAAAGCTCATACCAATCTAATGCTCTCTCCTAGAGCATGCTAGAAGCCACTTGGACTCGATGTAGATCAACAAGATTCATGCAAGAAAAGATGCGGTCGCATGATCTAAGCCAAGCTTGGACTTCTGTAATGCTTTCGGAACCCCTGAATGGCCTTCCACACAAATTGGTATAATCACTACATAAGCGTGCAAACCTGGATTTAGGATGAGTAGGCACTGGAATGGGTCCGGCAGCTTGGACATACATGAATATGCCATCCTAAGGAGTAGTACTGGACTGACTGGTGCTGAGACGGCCTAGTCTAACCATTTCTCTTCTTTAAGAAAGAAAGAAAGAAGAGGAAAAAGGTTGTTCTTAAAATGAATATCAAGAAAACTTGATTGACAAAACAAGGCATCATAAAAAGAAATATGGTAGAACTGGTCCTAAGACTTGAATTAAATCCTAAGGCACGATTCCTAAGAGAGACTTAGGACAATGGTCCTTGTCATGATATTCTATACTATTCTGGAGTTTGGCTCTGAAACCAAGCTGTGACGCCCCACCACTATACTCACACTAGACAAGGACACTACAAGGTAATGCCGTCGACTAGCACGAAGAATAAGGCTGTTGAGGAGCGACCATCTGTGTAATTACTTTGTGCGAGTATCGATATGTTAGATCGTATGACATGCATTTCATTTCAAGAAGAAATCTGACACATCAAATACAAACTCAAAGCTACTACACAGTGGCTAAGTGGTCTTCGGAAACAAGTATAAAATAAGCATAACACAAAATCAGTCACATATATTCATATCACTAAGGCGGAAACATATATGAATATAACACATAGAAGTGAACCTCGAAGTACTGGTCATATAAGACCCACTACATCACAAAAGAATAGGTATAAGTGCTAGCCAAAAGAATATGTATACATCAAGGAGTCTCTATCTCGAATGTATAAAAACAAAAACTACTAAGCTAATGTAGTTAGCCAAAAGTCAGAAGATAGTCCCTACTAAGAAGCCAAGTGGCAGCACCTGAAGCACCTCGGTCTGACCCGATCATTATTTAAGAAACAAAATAATAAATGGATCAGTCTAGCTATAAATATCATATAGGATGAGGTAGAATAAGAGATATGAAAAATATATATGATAACAACAAAAATCATACAATATCTCAAATTTTCCCAAAACACCTAAAAGAATGTCATATTCTTTATTTATTCGCCAAACCACAAATATTGATAAAACTTATCAATATAAACCACAAAAATTGGTGAAACACAAATTCTAGAAATCAATAATTAGAAATCCAGAAAACACATAGGGAGTGGCCCATCACAAATGGGACACTATCCCATGGGTGGCTAACCCATAAAAATACGGGTACAGTCCCCCCGAGGACTGATAAGCTGAACATCATCGCACCTAAAAAGATACGCCCTATGCACAGCCGAACATCAATACACCTAAAAAGATAAGCCCTATGCACTTATTGAGCCAAACATCGATGCACCTCAAAAGATACGCCCCATGCACCAAACTCACTGAACCGATTGCTCCACGAACGGTCAAAAGACCATGGGTCGTTAGCCCATAAAAATGAGACGACGCTGCATAAATCGACGTATAGTCCCCCACGTGGACAAAGAGACATCGCATATCGCTAGTCTAAGCCATAAAATGATCACTATTGATCAATAAGAAGTGTAAATTACACTAAGCTAGTAAATAAATAGTAGCTTCATGTCCCATAACCACTGGCTTAACTTAGATATTTACGATTAGATTGTAGGTTTCCACTCAAAAAATATCACAAGAATTCAATTGAACAAGTACAAGAATTAACCGACGAAGTAAACGCAAGCGTTTCATACCACTTTTTTTGCTAAGTCGTTTAATTAGATTTCTCATACGAATGAGATAAAGGTTTGAATATACGAATAGATTGGAAAACGGTTTAACAATGAGCTTTTTATTAAAAGTAGCGTTGAAATCATTTTTATGAAAGAGTTTGAGTATTTACCACTAGTATAAAACCTTTGTTTTTTAAAGGGACAAATCATAAAAACGATTGTAAAAACAATCTGTCAACAAAAATTCACATTCAACGACGTGAATCAAAACCATAAAAATCGATATCAAATCCATCAAATGGATATTCCTAAAAATCCAGAAAAGAAGTCATCAAAGTCAATAATAGGTGATAACAACTAATTAGATCAACTAAAAGTCGATATAAAAGGGAAATCCACTCAAAAATAGGTGATTTGGATGAAATTAGCAGCTCCAGATGTCTGGTGGTTATCCCTAACGTCTAAGCTAAAAGACTGGATATTTTCTTCCAGATCGCCCAGATGTCTGGGATATAAGCTCAGAAGTCAAAGCTGAAAGACTGGAATTTTTATTTCGTAGCTTCAAACGTCTGAGCTGAAGCTCAAAGCACATATTTCCTAGGCCATTGATGGCCAAATCAACTTCGAAGCAATCGAATGAGCGACGGTGGCTAGGGATTTATGCCAAGCGACAACCCAGCCCTGTAGAATCATCAATACACTCCAAACAACATGTCCAAACATCCATAGTAGGATTTTCATAGATTCTGACTTCAATATACTAAAATTGGAAAATTCACCAAACCAATTCAATTCAAAAGCAAATGGACATGAAATAGGTGTTAGGAATTCATACCTAACAACAATGAAAGCTATAGACATAGATGTGAGTTTAGAAACTCACCTTTAAACCCAAAAACAACGAATGAGAAGCTATAAAACAAAGCAAGACCATTTCCTCTTCAACAAGACCTCAAGAATCTTCAATCTATTATCGAATGAAATGAATTTCCTAAGTTAGGTTAAAGGAATTTTTGAAAAGTAAAGAGAGATTGAGATGGAGGAGATGAGGATGATGCTTACCTAAGATTCTCCTAGATTTCTAGAACTTGAATTTGAGTTTCCTAAGAATCTAGGGCTTAGGAATTTTGATTTCTTTTCTTTTCCCCCATTTTTCTTTTAGGGATTGAAAGCGTTAGGAAATTTAGAAATGAAAGGAATAAAGAGGAGAGGAGTGGAGTGGGATGTATATGGTAAGGGGTTTGGGTTCTCTTATTGGGTTAGTGGGCTAGAACACAACCCAAAGCCCAAATAAAATACCAAATTCCTAATCAACTCGAAACATATCAATGTTTATGCTCCCAAAGATTGTAAACACCATTTCGAACTCAATGAAAGTGGTCTCGAGTCCTAATCCGACCGTCTACAGAAAGTCACATTTCAGACTTTAAATTCAACTAACGATGCGATATTTAAATAAAACATTTAAATATACAATTGTAAAATATGCGGGTTGTTACAGACAACAATTTATCACCATTACTACATTTAATAACATTTGTAAGTTTAATGTTTACAAACAGTTGTTATAACTACTACTACCTCACTAATATTATTAGTTACAATTAATCACACCTTATTTCATTAATTAATCAACATTTGAATTATCAATTGCTCTTATAATTCTATTATCCATTAATACATACATTACTATAACTTATTTACAACCTATATCAATTATAACTCTTTAATCCTTTTAATTAATTAGGATTTACATTTAAAGTAGTTATCCATTACCTTAATTTAGTAATATTACATTTCATTCCAATTATATTCTTATTATGTAATGACCTGTCTTTTTGGATGTTTTAAGAAGACACACATGCCAGACTCAAACCATTCATAAGGGCAGATTGTTATGGGGTAAATAAAAAAAGAGAAAGAAATGAAATAAAACAGAATCTCGCAGTGGAATGACAAAATATAATAATCAAATAACAGTTCATGAAGTTGTTTACAAAACATTTGATTATTCTTATACAACACAGAATCATAGTTACATACAACAGAGATAAATAATAATGCAGCGGAACAGTGTGGTGTAGTAGGAATAATATAATAAATATAGTTGTACAAATCTTCGTCTTCCTCCTCTAGAAATAAGGTCTTCAAATCCTTAAATGCTTAGGCTGACCGGAGCGAATTGAAAAGACAAAACACCCGAATCAGATCTAAAAGATCTTATGTAAGTTAAATCAATGGTAAATATGCGTGTGACAGTGTCAGAGATGTCTACGGGGTTTGACATCTCCTATCCAGTGTCTAACGTGAGTGTAGTAACTTAAGAGATGTTCGAGATTCACATCTCTAAAGGATCCGTTAAACTATCTACTATGTTGTACGATACGTTATTATAATATGTTATAGTAAAGTAAAAGAATTACAATAGTGTTAAGGCGTTACCCATATCCCCCTCAACACATTTTATATATTACCATAGTCTATATGGTACCATAAATCCCATCGTAAACTATAGGGCTATCAGAGGGCACTCCATAGGTATGGTACAAAACAAACTCGTAGAAGGCGCTCTAAGGCATGTGAACAAGGCACTCGAGGCAATGCCAGGGTAGATATACCAATTACGTATCCAGACTGGTGGTAGCACCTATGAGCTACTACCACCTGCCTCAGATACACTCCCAAATCAAAATCAATGGGTGACCATCAAATCAATCACAAAGTCAGAATATAGTATCGAAGAAATGTGCCTGATAGGTGGAATGACCTCACTTGGCCCGGAGTGGCTCCTGTTTTAGTCACTTCTATGCCGACCCATGGGAGTTAGGATCACGTCATACCTATACAGAAATCGTACACCAAACCATCGTACTTCATTTTTGGAATCCCCACCACGTACACAGTTGCTAAAGTGGTTTTCAGTATTGGCAGAGAGTATGACTATATCTGATCCCGGTGTCTTTAACAACCAAACGCTTATTTCACACCGGATGGTTCTTTTACATTTCAAAAGTCAATTCACACTTATATCAAGATATCATATTATCAAAACCATATCACTTCAGAAATCATATTCACTTTCAAAAATTATATTTTCAAAATAGTTAAAACCCTCATTTCAAAACTTCATATACAAATCAAATATGTAATCTAAATCCCAACTTAGGTTATAATATCATGTGACCTTATTCACTTTAATCGACGACTTAAATTATAAACACCTCTACTTTATTTAATTAATATTTACAAAGATAGTTTAGATAGTTATAAATAGTTTTTAAGTATTTATAAAAGTTAAAATACTTTAAAATAATTTACAATAGATTAAAATAGATTTAAGATAGTTGAATAGATTTAAAATAGATTTAAAGATAATTAAAATAGATTAAATTACTTTAAAATAGATTAATAAGATTTAAATTAAATTAAATGGTTAAATTAGTTTAAAATAAATTAAATTGCTTAAAAAATAGGTTAAAATAATTTATATAGTTAATACAGGCTAAAATAGTTTAATAATTTTGAAATCTTAATAATTAGAAATTTTAAAATAATATATTTTTAAAACAGTTTATATTAAATATGAATTTGGAACTTATATAAATTTAAATATTTATTTTATTTCAACATATCTGGACCATTTCACATTTCCAAATCACAAAACCCAATTTAAATCTTTCAATTCAACTCATAATAAAATTATTAAACTTTATATTGTTTCCAAACCATGTTTGAAATACCAATTTAAATCACTCACATTCCAATATATTTCAAAGTTATATTTCAAACAATTTCAATAACTCAATTCCGTTTAATTCCATTTATACTTCAAAATTCAACTTAAAATTTGAAATCTGATTTCTTTAAACAATTCCTTTAACCAATTCAGATTTCAACATAACTTGATTTTTAATAATAATTCAATTTATCAAAATCAAATTTTATTTCAAAATATCATTTAACTAAATTCAAGCAAATTTTGGATTGAAAATCATTAAATTTAACCAATCCGGTGTCCGTATATGATTCTGTACCCTAGGGTCAAGTGATATAGGTATTTATCATTTCAATTTGCAGTTTAATATTTTACAGTTATATATTATTTCAAATCGCTATACCGAATTAAATAAAATCCATAAAATCGTTCGAATCTATCATTTCAACCCTTAACGATTTTTCCCTAATCTATGGATCATTCGAGTATATATCATTTCAACCCATAGTGATTTTCTTGGTAATATCTATGGGAACTTGCAGAGTGATAAAATATATAAATCAAACATAACATCCAAATCATCCCATATCAACAATCAAACATTCGTCATAATCATCATTCAATTCGACCAATAAATGTCAACAATTAACAGATTATTATTTACTGGTAATTAACTAGAAATTTAAATTCAATAATGAGTCAAATAAGAATGTAATTCAAAATAATACAAGTTAATAGGAATAACAATTTAAATACATCAAACATCCATAGATAAATTCCTAACCAGGTTCTAAATTTAATTTAACTAACATAAGAAATTTTAGAAGTCATGAGTGGGTCAAAATACTCACCTTTGAATTTAAATCGAATTTGAATCCAATCAGAGCCCAAATTCAAACGATCTCAGAATTGGTCTAAAGCAGCCTCAAAATGTCTGGAATTTCGATACAATCCCAATGTCGTGCGTAAATCGGGCAACATATAAAGAAATTATTGAAGTTAGAAAATTCGAATTTACAAATTTAAATTAGAAATAAAATATAAAAGAATACACGTCACCCAAACAAACACGTCAGCATGAATGCATCCCCTTTGAACCCCTATCTTCCTCAAACCCTAACGAGCAGCCACCCCGTTCGGTAATTTCGCCAACGCCAGAGACCAAACGACGAGAATCTGAGCATGCCACCGAACTCCTCGCCTTCGGCCACTCCCCTGGTGACGACGCGGCTGCCTACGGCGTCGCCTAAACGATGCTCCATTGCCGCCTTCACACGCCCAACGTGGAAAACCCGAAGGAGATCTCGACAACCAACGGCATGGATCGAAGCCTCTCGACGACCTCTACAGTGCAGCACTTAACGATCGGCCTATAGACTAAAATCCACCGTCGAGTTGTAACCCTAGCAACGGACGACCAAAAATAAGTGGCCAATTTCTGATCTAATGGTGGCTTGAATCATAAAATGAATTATAGATTTGGATTACCCTCGTCGAGAGCTTCAAATCAATATATAATTTGACAAGGTTTGACGAAGTTTGATTTTGGAATTGAATTTGAAATTGAATTTGCAATTTGGGAATTAGGGTTTTGTTTGCCTGCCATTGGAATGAGGAGTTGAAAAAGAAATGTACGTATAGACAAATGAAATAAGAAATAGCTAGGGTTTATAATGGGCAATTTATAGGTAGGTCAGAAATATAAATGAATGGATCAGATCGATTAGAACGTTGAACGATAAATAACCCGAAAAGCCCGTTCTGTCTTCGGAACGAAAATAGGTCATCCCATATATCAAGTTAGTTGTTTTTAATGATTTTAAATTCAATGGAACATGTTTCAATTCCTAATTCCATTGTATGAAGAAGTTTTGTTAAAATCAGCTTATTTCAAATTGATTTTAATTAAATTGATTTCTACGCGACGACAAGTCTGATTGCTACGAAACTTGAAACCTTACAATAATTCAAAAATCCGATGAAACTGGTTTTGTTGAAGTCCAAGACAGTGGACCAAATAGCTATTTTCACATTAATTAAATAAATTAATATTAAATTAATTAATTCACTTTTTAATTCAATATTTATATACTAACAAATTTCATCATTTTTGATTCCTTAGATATTTATAATAACTAAAAGCAAATTCACATATCCATTTAGTGTTAATTATTCCAATAGTTACAATGTTCAAATTTCAACTACAATTAGTCCAATTAACTACAAATTAATTCCAATAAATTGATTTTATTTGATTCCAATCTTTACTCCATCAATTATTATTCTATAGATAGGGTTAACCTTGTTTTATGTTTCATTACATTAATATCCTCCAATTTCCATCTTTTATTTGTATTAACTTCTATATTCCAATTATATTGAATCTTGTCAACTCTACACATTTATTATAAATAAGATTCCAATTCATTATTTGATCCTGGTTTCACTCCTTTATTAAATCAATTATGTCCTAGGTAATTATAATTTCATTTCCATTCCTTTTCATTACGTTCTCAAATTTCAGTTATTGTCAAAACTCACATTAATGTAACATTTAATTCCATTAATTTAAATTGATTAAATTTATTGGTAACAAACAATAATCGTCACCATTACTACACTATATAACACTTGTAAGTTTATTATTTACAATTATTTATCATAGCTACAACTACCCCACTACTAATTTAAATTAAAGTTAATTACACCTTATTCCGTTAATTAACCAACATTCGAATTATTAACTTAACGTACATTAACTGCACTAATTAAGTGGGTTAATTGCAATTGATTTCCAATTAAATTTTAGATACCAAGTAAGTAGGTAACATATAACACTTGTTACCATTAACCTTTCATCACACTTATATATTCGTTATTTACAAACTATTGTTACAATTACTTACGTACACAGATTTTTATTCAATTACCATTTGTTATAGACTATTTCATTAATGAATTAAATATTTACATTTGTTTTCCTATATTCACTTTATAACCAAATACAACCTTTTCATTATTCAATTGATTGGAATTCCATTCAAGTTGTTACTAATTAACTTTAATTAACATTGTTACCTTTCATTTTAGCTATTATTTCATTAATAAATAACAAATTTTTGTTTCTTCCAACAATAAATCATAATATATTATTAAATTTAAAATTTTTAAATTATCGAAAATTTAATGGTCGTTACACTCTCCCCCACTTAAAACTTTTCGTCCTCGAAAAGGAAAAAGAAGGGAAAAGAAGGAATCAATAAATTAATATACCTTATTCAAAATATTAAATTTATAAACAAATAAATTTACAAAATCAAATAATTTAATTAAAATATATCAATTTATAAACAACTAAATCCTTTATATTCTAGTTAACAAAAGTTTGAAAAACATTTCACAATATTTTCTAAGACAAAAAATTACGGAAAATTTCGGCAGAGTCTCCTTTGTACGGAGAGGTCTGGATAATAATATCAAAAATAACAATATATATCATAATTTTCCAAAATAATATATCCCAACAGCGGGAAAAACAATATAATATTGCTATAAAACCGTAATCCGAGAACGTACCAATTTGTCGGGCAAATAACGCTTATTTTTATAAAACCTAAAGTAGTAACAATTGTTTCCATAACCTGTATTTCACTTATATAATCTATAGGAGTTAATAATCATATAAAATGAAAATTTTATGTTGTTTCTGTAACAGCTCGGGTCGTGGAGATTATCTATAAATATTAAATTATAACGGTAGTTATGATTTAATATTGTGAATTAAAATTACAATTGGAGATTTTAAATTGCTTATTTGGAATAAACAATGAATTTTGGGAAATAAAATTTGAAAATAAAGTTTAAAAACTTTATTTCATTTTTTTGGGTTAATAATGAATGGAAAATGGTTTTTATTTGGAGAAAATACGAAAATATTAAATATTACCAGTTACTTCTTTTAATAATTTTTAAAGGAAGTATTCAATTTTTAAAGGTTTTTTATTTAAATAAAAAGGTGAAATTCTGTTTAAAAATGATTTTTGGTCCTAAATTGAGTTTGAAATGGTTTATTATATTTTCCTATGCAAGAAAACAATTTTTTTTAGAATTTTTGAAGTTAAAAATAAGGATTTATACATTTATTAGTGTAAATTGTGTATTTTTATAAAATAAGGGTAAAATTTAATCAATATGTTTTTAAAAACTAAAACTATCTTTTTATATGATGAAAAATATTTTATTTAATATGTAAATATGTTCGCACAAATTGTTAGTAGAGAAAACTAGTGTAAAATGTTTTTTTTTATTTTACATAGGGTATTAATGTGCATATTTGGTTTAAATGAGTGATTTAAATTAACATAAGCTTGTTAATTCTTGTCTAATTTGGATCCAAAGCCCATTAGCCAAACTAAACCAAAAATTAGAAATGAGAAAACTTTACTGTACGTACATAACTTATCTCACCTTCTTCCTCAATAATCTGAAATAAGAAATTCACCATTTTCTTCAATACAAAGCTTTGGAACTTCAATCTCTTCAAAAAAGTTGCTATTTTCTCAATCTAAAGTGAAATTCAAAGGCAATCTAATCCAGAACCTAAATAATTTCATAAATTCCAAGTTTGAGAAATGGGTTTTTTGATTACAGTAAATTCTTTTGTTGCATGCATCTATTTCTTCCCCTTTAGGTTCCTAAAGGTCATATTCAAGCCAAAGTTTCAATTTTGCAACCAAAATCCGAATCTTTACATTGCAACAATAAAGTGAGTTATAAGACTCACAACTAGCTAAGCCAAGCTCAGAATCGCTAAAAATTTGCTTTATAATTTGTTTTTATTTTCAATTTGGTTTCCGAGTCAAAATCTTCTCTGGTTGGTACTTTGCATGCTGATATCTTTTTATTACAGCAACGATATACTGCAGGATTTCTTGCATTTGGTAGCCTATATGTTGAGCTTTATTTTTGTAAATTTTGGTAGAAAAATATTGTCATTTGGATGTTCAAAACAGTGGTAGAAAATCAACTCGAAAGCAGATTTTTGCTAGTAGAAATTGTTTGCTGAGTTGCTACAAACATGACCTAAGTCCGTGTTTGAGATAGCATAACACTTTCATTTCTTACTGGAATTCATCGATTCTTTTTTTTGTTTGAAAGATGAAGTTTTCTACTGTAAGCATACCAAATTTCAGGTCATATCGACTTATATAGCTTATAGAAATATGCTGCCGAACTTTGACCCGGAGTACGTTTTTGCCCAGAGTTTTACAGTGAAAACACTGTCTGTGTTCAACTTTGAGATATCATAACTTTCTCATACTTTATCCCAATTGCATGATTTTTTTTGAAAGATAAAGTTTTCTACTATATGCACATCAATTTTGAGCTCAACCATATGCCGTTTGGTCTTCTGTTTATACTTGAAAGTTGAACCCAGAATGGATTTTCAGGCATGGGTACATTCTTGTTGAACTGTTACAAACATGGTCTGAGTACATGTTTGAGACATTATAACTTTTTCATTTTCTGTCGGAATTCACTGATTCGTTTTTTGAAATATGAAGTTTTCTACCTTGTGCACACCAATTTTTAGTTCAATCAATGGTCGTTTGGCTACCTGTTTTATGTTCGAAAGTTGAACCCTGAGAAGATTTCAGACCTTGGTATTATATTGCCCAGGCCTTTTTATGTTCTTTTTCCGTCCAAATTTGGACTTATACTTCATTTTTTATATATTTCTGTAATATTTTGATGGCTATGATGCCCATCAATAGGCTAGCCAAGTTTTGATGAATTTGAAATTCAAATTTGAATTGAATTTGAATGACAGTTTTGAGTGATTTCTTTGATTTCGAGCACAGATTTTTCCAAACAATTTGAAATAATTTTTAAAAAAATTGGCATTTAAAATAATTATTATGTAATATTTTTAAATTATTTTAAGCTATAAAATCTATTTATTCTCTATAATAAGGGAATTTTCAAATATTGTCTTCAAAATTGATTTCGGAAAATGGTTTAAAAGCTTGTTTTCTCAAATAAATTATTATATATATAAAACACACGTTTTGCACTAATCAAGCGAATGAGAAGGAGAATTAAATGGTTTGGTAAAGCACATGGTATGTGACACATGCGTTTATCTTATCGGTTAATTCCTGACTTTTCCGTTTGATCGTTTGGACCTTCGGGTCGAGTTTACCGACGAGATGAGGTAAACTTTTTACTGCTTTGAGTGCGAAATTTACTAGCGGCTAGTAAACAATTTAGTGCGGACGTGTGGTTTAGGACGCAGATTAACACTATTCGGTTTCCAATTCGGGAGTTTGTGACACATTGCCATAGCAACGTGCAAGTACTGGACCTTTGGGTCATTGCCATTGCGGCAAAATTGTCATCAAGACGTTTTCCATTATGGTTTATTTTCCATTGCGGCGTATTTGCAGTTGCGGCGTATTTGTCATTGTGACGTTTTTCCTACGGACGAGGTACCTATTTGAGATAACAGTACTTGGCAAGGCTTCGGCCACATGCACGTGCAAACACTTTTGAGATGGTTTCTTTGACTATTTTTCCTAGTGTATTGCCCATTTCCGGAATTGGTCCTTTGAACGATTCGTGTAACGACCCGTAATTTCGCTACTTCGAAAATAAGAGAATTCATTCGTTTTAAATTTAAAAGGAGTTTAAATCTTAAAATAATATGTTATATACAATAAATAATTATCTATATCTATAGTTAATAAATTAAAAAGTATAAATTTGGATTTTAGAACAAATCGACAAAAGTTAAGTTTTATTAAAAATAAATAAAGGCTTAAATAAATGAATTTAAGTATCTATTTCAAAAGATAAATATTATTTAAAACATCTAATAAAGATAATAAAAGTATGTTAAAAGATTTAGAAGTTTGTTAATAATCGTTTTACAAAAATAACCAAAATTTGTCGCATTTTGTCAGTTTTACATACACGGTAAAATTAGAGATTTTGATATTAATTAAAGATAATTTTAAAATATAAAGAGACATGTTTTAATTTATCTAAAGAAGTAAAAAGTTCATTTGAAAGTTTGATTTACTTCAATACATAGCTTAATAAAAATGTCAAATTTTGAGTGTAAACTTCGTCGACAAAAATACCGTTTCAACCAAAACAAGTTGTCGACAAGTTGTTGTAACTTGATACATTTTCTAATTTATAAATACAAGTTTACAAACTATTTAAACACTTTACATTTAGCATTAAAAGACAAAAAGGGTTTACTTTTTAAAAGTTTAAATAAATGTATAAAAAGTGAAAAGACATGATTTGACATAAAACAACATCATTACTAAACCATCTTTCCACCATTAATGCATATCAAATCAAGCAAAAGTCTTCTTTCTTTTTTACACAAAGTCTAAGAAAAAAGAGAGTAATCATTTTACAAATTCAAATCACATTAATGAGATGTGATGTGTATACATAGAAAAATAGCAAAATGATTGATTAACATTTTTAAAAATGTAAGAAAAACAGAAGAAATCATGTCATAAGTACAAAATCAAATCAATGCATCAATTCCACATTAATACACTACATTTCAACATTAATAACAAATCAAAATCATGCATTGGAATGTGTGAAAGGGGAGACAAAGTTTGATTTGATATAGAGGGTATTTTGGTCTTTTTGGCTAAGGGATAAAATGTAATTTGGTTGTAAAATTTCAACTGTAAATAAGCACATCCACTCCTTCACTTTTTCACATTTCATTCCTTCTTTCTTCTTCACTTTCTCCTTCTTCTTCACCTCTATTTCCATGGCTTCCCACCTCTCCAATCTCTTCCACCATCTCCACCAAAGCTCCATCTTGGTCCAACACCCTTTCCTTAAGCCATACCCACCTCCTCCTCACTCCTACACCCTACGGCCCACCACCAAAACCCAAGGCCGAGCACACCCTACCCCAAGCCGAGCCTAAACACTCTAAACCCAAGCACCACCTCCCCAAAATCCAAGCCTACACACTCCTACACTCTCATACACGCCATACCCAAGGCCATACCCTTTCCTACACCAAGGTCGTGCCCCTCTTCCATATAAAAAACAAAAGAAAAAGAGAGAGAGAAGAAAAGAAAAAAGAAAAGAAGAAGGAAAGGAAAACAAAAGCGTTCGAAAAGGAAACGGCAAAAGGCGAGACGTTGGAAATAGCACATTAGCGTGAGACAGAATTCTTACGTAAAGGTTTTATGGAGTGGATATAAAGGTGAGAAATTCTCACCGCTTTTTAAATTATATTGATTATCATGCTTAACTGTTATGTTTGATAATCACTATTGATGTTATGGATGTTTGGTTGATTGTTTGAATATGTTGGATAATCCGTAGTAATGTTATGATATTTACCGTATTAAATATGTTAGTATTATATGATTGTTGTATGGTTGTGATGATAATTTGGACATCAATTTCTATTAATTAAGTAATCCCTTTGTTTAATAAGACCATATTTTAGTAATATGATAAATTGTAAAAAAAATAATTCTCTTTTCATTTAAAAGTGAGATTAAAGTTAAAATGAAAGAGAATTTGAAATTTGAAGTGAAACGGATTTGAAAAGGATAGTTAATTAGAAATTGAAATTGAGATGAATAGTGAAATTGAAATTGAAATCGATTTTGAAAAAGTGAAGTTTAGTTTGCGATTGAATTGAAGTTTAAATTTAAATTAGATGTGAAATCTAAGTTTTAAATATGTTTAATTTGAGATTAGAATTGAAATTGAGTTGAAATTGAAATGTAAAATTTAATATTAAAATAATAGGAATATTATAATATTATAATATGGTAATAGTGAAAATATAATTTAAATACTTTAAAAAGTGAAAATATTGATCTAAAATGATTTGTAATAATTTTATAAGTGTTAAAATCCTATTTAGAAAGATTATTTCAAATATTGACAAATAAGTTAAAACTAGACGCGTCGCGCAAAGGTAGTTCGTGATTTCGCGCCGAAAAGTTCAAATGAGTGTATAGAGTGGAATATAGCTCGGAATTTTTCGAGATAAGAAAATTCTGGACTATTATATCCATGTCTTCTAAACTAAAAAAGAAAATCAACGTTTTGATAAGTAGATTTTGAAATAAGTCCAAAACAATTTTCCAGAAAAATCGCGCTAGTGCAGTTTAGTGACCATAACAGGAAATCTGTTTAAATAAACGTTTTTAATTATGAAAAAATATGAATAAATATGATAAATCTATTTAAATGATTTAAAATAGATTTGGATTGGAAAATATGAATTTTCAAATATTTAAAGGTTGTTTAATTCAAATAAGCTTATTTAAGCACTTTCCGTAGCACTTTTCTGCTGCGATTCTATGACTTTTGGAATATACGTTTAAATGTAACAATGTTTCCCAGAATCAATTGTGAATGTTTTAAAAAGGATAATTAAGCGTTTTGAAAGATAATTTGGAATATTTATAAGCAATTCCAAAATGAAGTTGAAAATCTGAATATGCGGAAACGACTAGTACATTTGTCCTGTCTGTGAGATCTGGGAAGATAAAACAAGGTGTTTAACTAAGGTTAGGGATGGAGCAACCAGTGCCATGAACTTACATGGCCTATGTTTTCTTTTCTTAGGTGAGGGGTGGAACATATCGAAAGGAAAGCCTAGATGCTCTTAAAATAAAAAGATCGTATGAAGTTTTCCAAAATAAAAGAAGATTGGTATTATCCAAAATTTAAGCAATCTCCTAAATGAATGATTTCTATGATCCTACTTACTCAAAAATGTTTGTTAATATTGATTTAGGGTTTATCGTAAACGATGTTTTAAATAACATTGTTTTTGACCCGCCTAAAAGTTGTGGATTTTTGATTAAGAATTAAGTAAGAAAATCTGAGATATTTTACAAAGCAAAAGAATGAATTTCTTAGAAATTATCCTAAGATTAAAGAAAGAGATTTCGAAATCATCCGAAAAGAATTAAAGTGAAAAGAGACTTAATAAATCATGTATACTCATATTCACTTTTAATCGATAATTGGATTTCGAAGGTACCAGAGTCGGATATGAGTAATTCCTATCCGAACACCACTTCGAACCAATGTATACGTTCGAACGTGAAGACATATTGTAGATGATGACTGAAGACCATGGATCTTTAAAGCGTGAGGACTGCTTGTTGATTTGCTCGGGGTCGCACCCATTATAGAGTTATATATAGCAGTGGTCTCCTCATGATGGAGATTTTTCGGATTGCAAGGGATTCTCGCCTAATAATGGCCGAGGGAAGTGCCTTCAGTTTGTCCTGTTCCTGGACAACTTGTATGGACTTTTGTCTGACAATGCATTTCTAACGATTACGTACATTGGTTTTTAAAACGTACATAAGTGGTGACGGAGAAGGCAACTTCTCTTAGCTTAACACCCTCCTTGAGACGTACGAGCTCAAGGGTTGTATTTTTGTGGAAGGCAATTAGTAGTTTAACGGAAATGGCAATGTGGCATTCAAAGATGTGATATATGCTTTATGAAAAGGTAATCGTAGCCTTAAGCCTCATCAAATCGGAAATGACCGAAGCAGGATTAGATGCAGCAAGGCTAAGTGGGTCATTCCCAATTAGGGTATGATCATCCCCTTCTAGATATATTTCTTCCCGCTATGACGTTCGGGATGTTAATTAATGTGGTGTATGGAAAGAGAGCTCTCGGATAAAGGTCGGTAACGACTAGGGGATGACATGTTCGGTACTATCTAGTTATAGAGGTAGGCCGGTCTTGTGTTGGTAGAGGGTAGATGTTCTGTGCCTTGGGGCATCGATCTAGAGGTGTACCACTTTTGGAAGGTAAATCCTGCACCTGGTCATTTGTATGGAAATCCATTCTCCAATAAGAACCTACGGACTTGATTGTAAACCTATTATGCTGGAATTTAATCAATGTAACAATTTCGACTATGATTAATATTATTTGTATACTAGACACTAGTATAATATCAAATGATTTGATATGAGATGTTTTAGTTATCGTAAGGTAAAAACATGTCCGTGTTTATGTGTGGACTTGTCTTACGAGATACTCTTTCTTTTCAAAGGATTTTATCCAAAGGCTGATATATGACACTGTCATCTATTATTGAGTTTTCTCACGCTGGTTTATCATGCCTGATCCGGGTACTTTCAATACTCGGGTCAGATCCGAGCAGTTTCAGGTTTAGTCGAGGACGGTTGGAGTTTCCGGAGGAGAGCTGGAGACATTCATTGTCGTATGGACATATTCTATTATTCGCTTTGCTTAGTGAGGTTTTACATGATAGGGGGTACACGCTTCTTGTTAGGTAGCGAACGGATGACTCTTACTCCTACATGTCCATGAGATCGAGGGGTTGGTTTGCCAGTTAGGCTTACAGTCGGGAGGCTGGTCGTAAAAGCAAAGCGTGAGGTACCGGTGTAAGCTACGGTGGGTGTACCCACTATCGATGGTTGAAAAGCCTAGATTGTTACATTTGGTATCAGAGCTGAAGGTTAAGCGAGAACCTTGGCTCTGTTATGGGTAATGTGTCATCAGAGATAGGATTAGTTATATCCTAGGATGAGTAACTCATTGGAGATAGGGTTAATAACACCCTAGAATGAGTTATGAGACTATTATATATATGAGCGTGTATTTTTTAATTTTATAAAAATAATTTTAAAGAAATTAGTAAATGAAATAATTTTACCTTGGGTTTATATTATAAATATTAAAGAGGATATTATTATCTTTTGGGTTAGAAGCTAAGGATTGTTTGTAATTTTGCTCAGTGAAACTAAAATATGAATATCTTGTAATTAGAATTGCACAATTTGACTATAAGATATTCCATATAGAATCAATTAGTTGAAAGCTAGAATTCGAACATTTATCATATACCCTTAGATATTTGGTATTAAGAAATAATAATGATTAAGTGATTATCATAATGGATGGGTTTAAAAGCGAAGTACAAATATCTTGTGAAGTAAAATTCACAATTTGATTATAAGATATTTGATGATAATATTGAAGCTACAAGTTGTAACTAGAGAATGTAAAAAGAAAATGCATACTTAGAAAAATTATTATCAATAAGATAGAAAAAGATAAGCCAAAATTGAGATTTTGGATAAAAATAATATGAAAGGGTAAGTTCTATAAGTTATAAAGGAGTTAAAATAATTTGAAATTTAGACACTTTGATTTGGTTAAAGTCAAAGTAAAATTTAAGAATAAGAGATATAAGAAATATCATCCTAATGTAAAAATTTGAACTAGTGATACATTTAGGATAACATTTGTAATTCAAAATGAAGTAAGATTAGAAGGAGATAATTTTCAATAATATGGTTAGTAGGTTGAATGTTGGATGACAATGTTTAAATAACAAATACCATGTGAATTAAGTTTCACAAATTTGACTATAAGGTATTTGATGGATTTAAGATTAAGAATTTTGATTTAAAAAATGGATAGGTAAATAATTTAAGATTAGTAAGAGAAAATTTACACTTAGTAAAGTTGTCTTATTAATATATGGATAAGATAAATAATATTAGTTAAATTGAGACCTTAGGTAAAGAAAACCAAAGGTTGAGTTTTATAACTTATTAATTTGAGATAATAGTAGAGTTCCATATTAGTTAAACATCCTAGTTGAAGTAATAACAATTTGAAGTTTGGGGATATGTATATATACTCATAGGAAGCAAAGGTATATTATACAACTTTAAGTCATATTTGTATGCTTAAGTAATAACGTATTTAGCAGAAAGTAAATTGTTGTGAAATAAACTTGGATTAATAGAAGTTTTGAAGAAATGTATTAGGTAAAGATGAATGTGAATAAGTACATAATTTAAAGTAGATCATTTTGGTACATAAATTTTGATCTAAGATTTGAGTACAGAACTTTGAGGTGTTTACACCAATCCGAGAAAGAATTTATCACGTAATTCTTGACGGAGAGCATTGATGAGAGTTATGATTATGTACACGAGTTTTCTATCATAGTTGAGAGCTATGCAAGGAAATCAAGGGTTTGTGATCAAGAAGTCTGATCAAAGTCCACGCTAGAAAATCGAAGGATCGATAGGAAGTAAAGTTGAGGATTCGAATAATAGATCGAATCAAATATCACATATAGTATGATGTTTTGGGTCTGTCAACATAGTAGTTGGATAATTAACTTATATAATAGGCGCTAAGATATAGTAGTTGGATTGATGTTTTTGTGTGTGTGTGTGTGTGTGTGTGTGTGTGTGTAGACCTCAGGTATAGTACATGCTCAGGACAGAGGATGAGTTATGTGGATGTATTCATTTATGTTGATATAGTATTAGTGCGGTTGTTTTTGGATGTATAGTATTGTTTAGTTGTTGCATATATTATCTCAAGTATGCAGTATGCACTAGGATGGAAGTTTGACTTGATGTATGTATATATAATCTTAAGTACGTGATAGATACTCAGGTTAGTGCGGGGAATCTCTGTATGTATGTTTGGCATCATTTGTTTTAGTTTTGATATCGACCTTCTTTTCTATCATCAGTAGAAATAAGCTAGAATGTTTGAGGATATGAGTGTGAGATAGATTCCTTTATCTAACTTTCATTTTGAGGACGAAATGCTTTTAAGTATGGGAGAATGTAACGACCTGTAATTTCACTACTTCGAAAATAAGAGATTTCATTCGTTTTAAATTAAAAGGCGTTTAAATCTTAAAATAATATGTTATATATAATAAGTAATTATCTATTCTTATAGTTAATAAATTAAAAAGTATAAATTTGGATTTTAGAACAAATCGACAAAAGTTTTGTTAATAATAAATAAAGGCTTAAATAAATGAATTTAAATATCCATTTCAATAGATAAATCTTATTTAAAACATCTAACAAAGATAATAAAAGTATGTTAAAAAATTTATAAGTTTGTTAATAATCGTTTTATAAAAATAACCAAAATTTGTCGCATTTTGTTAGTTTTACATACGCGGTAAAATTAGAGATATTGATATTAATTAAAGATAATTTTAAAATATAAAGAGACATGTTTTAATTTATTTAAAGAAGTAAAAAAATTCATTTTAAAGTTTGATTTACTTCAATATATATCTTAATAAAAAGGTCAAATTTTGACTGTAAACTTTGTCGACAAAAACACCGTTTTCAACCAAAACAAGTTGTCGACAAGTTGTTGCAACTTGATACATTTTATAACTTATAAATACAAGTTTACAAACTATTTAAAAACATTACATTTAGCACTAAAAGACAAAATGAGTTTACTTTTGAAAAGTTTAAATAAATGTATAAAAAGTGAAAAGACCAGATTTGACATAAAAACAACATCATTACTAAACCATCATTCCACCATTAATGCATATCAAATCAAACAAAAGTCATCTTTATTTTTTACACAAAGTTTAAGAAAAAAGAAAGTAACCATTTCACAAATTCAAATCACATTAATGAGATATGATGTGTATGCATAGAAAAGGAGCAAAATGATTAATTAACATTTTTAAAAATGTAAGAAAAAGAGAAGAACTCATGTCATAAGTACAAAATCAAATCAATACATTAATTCCACATTAATACACTACATTTCAACATTAATAACAAATCAAAATCATGCATTGGAAGGTGTGAAAGGGGAGACAAAGTTTGATTTGATATAGAGGGTATTTCGGACTTTTTGGCTAAGGGATAAAATGGTAATTTGGTTGTAAAACTTCAACTATAAATAAGCACCTCCGCTTCTTCACTTTTTCACATTTCATTCCTTCTTTCTTTTTCACTTTCTCCTTCTTCTTCACCTCCATTTCCATGGTTTCCCACCTCTCCAATCTCTTCCACCATCTCCACCAAAGCTCCACCTTGGCTCAACACCCCTTCCTTAAGCCATACCCACCTCCTCCTCGCTCCTACACCCCATGGCCCACCACCAAAACCCAAGGCCGAGCACACCCTAGCCCAAGCCGAGCCCAAACACTCCAAACCCGAGCACCACCTCACCAAAATCCAATCCTACACACTCCTACACTCTCATACACGCCATACCCAAGGCCATACCCTCCCCCACACCAAGGCCGTACCCCTCTTCCATATAAAAAAAAAGAAAAAGGGAGAGAGAAGAAAAGAAAAAATAGAAAAGAAAAAGAAAACAAAAGCGTTCGTAAAGGAAATGGCAAAAGGCGAGACGTTGGAAATAGCACGTTAGCGTGAGACGGAACTCTTACGTAAAAGTTTGACGGAGTGGATATAATGGTATGAAATTCTCAACCCCTTTTAAATTATATTGATTATCATGCTTAACTGTTATGTTAGATAATCACTATTTGATGATATAGATATTTGGTTGATTCTTTGAATATGTTGGATAATCCATAACAATGTTATGACATTTACCGTATTAAATATGTTAGTGTTATATGATTGTTGTATAGTTGTGATGATAATTTGGACATCAATTTCTATTAATTAAGTAATCCCTTTGTTTAATAAGACCATATTTTAGTAATATGAGAAAATGTGAAAAAAATAAGTCTCTTTTCATTTAAAAGTGAAATTAAAGTTAAAATGAAAGAGAATTTGAAATTTAAAGTGAAACAGATTTGAAAAGGATAGTTAATTAGAAATTGAAATTGAGATGAATAGTGAAATTAAAATTGAAATCGATCTTGAGAAAGTGAAGTTAAGTTTGAGATTGAATAGAAGTTTAAATTGAAATTAGATGTGAAATCTAAGTTTTAAATATGTTTAATTTGAGATTAGAATTGAAATTGAGTTGACATTGGTATTTAAAATTTAATATTAAAATAATAGGAATATAATAATATTATAATATGGTAATAGTGAAAATATATTTTAAATACTTTAAAAAGTGAAAATATTGATTTAAAATGATTTGTAATAATTTTATAAGTGTTAAAATCCAATTTGGAAAGATTGTTTCAAATATTGAAAAATAAGTTAAAACTAGACGCGTCGCGCAACGGTAGTTCGTGATTTCACGCCGAAACGTTCAAATGAGTGTATAGAGTGGAATATAGCTCGGGATTCTTCGAGATAAGAAAATTCCGGACTATTATATCCATATCTTCTAAATGAAGAAAGAAAATCAAAGTTTCGATAAGTAGATTTTGAAATAAGTCCAAAACAATTTTCCAGAAAAATCGCGCTAGTGCAGTTTAGTGACCATAACAGAAAATCTGTTTAAATAAACGTTTTTAATTATGGAAAAATATGAAATAAATTTGATAAATTTATTTAAATGATTTAAAAGAGATTTGGATTGGAAAATATGAATTTTCAAACATTTAAAAGTTGTATAATTCAAATAAGCTTATTTAAGCACTTTCCGCCGCACTTTTCTACTGCGAATTCTATGAGTTTTGGAATATAAGTTTAAATGTAACAACGTTTTTAGAATCAATTGTGAATGTTTTAAAAAGGATAATTAAGCTTTTTGAAAGATAATTTGGAATATTTATAAGCAATTCCAAAATGATGTTGAAAATCTGAGTATGCGGAAACGACTAGTACATTTGTCCCGCCTGTGAGATCTGCGAAGATAAAACAAGGTGTTTAACTATGGTTTGGGATGGAGCAACCAATGCCCTGAACTTACCTGGCCTATGTTTTCTTTTCTTAGGCGAAGGGTAGAACAGATCAAAAGAAAAGCCTGGATGCTCTTAAAATGAAAAGATCGTATGAAGTTTTCTAAAATAAAAGAAGATTGGTATTATCCAAAATTTACGCAATCTCCTAAATGAATGATTTCTATGATCCTACTTACTCAAAAATGTTTGTTAAGATTGATTTAGGGTTTACCATAAATGATGTCTTAAATAACATTGTTTTTGACCCGCCTGAAAGTTAAGGATTTTTGATTAAGAATTAAGTAAGGAATTCTGAGATATTTTCCAAAGCAAAAGAATGAATTTATTAGAAATTATCCTAAGATTAAAGAAAGACATTTTGAAATCATCCGAAAAGAATTAAAGTGAAAAGTGACTTAATAAATCCTGTATACTCATATTCACTTTTTATCGATAATTGGATTTTGAAGGAACCGAAGTCGGATTTGAGTAATTCCTATCCGAAAACCACTTCTAACCAATGTATATGTTCGAACGTGAAGACATGTTAAAGATGATGATTGAAGACCGTGGATCTTTAAAGCGTGAGGACTGCTTGTTGATTTTCTCGGGGTCGCACCCATTATAGAGTTATGTATAGCAGTGGTCTCCTCGTGATGGAGATTTTTCGGATTGCAAGGGCTTCTCGCCTAATAATGGCCGATGGAAGTGCCTTCGGTTTGTCCTGTTCCTGGACAACTTGTATGAATGGTTGTCTGACAATGCATTTCTAACGATTACGTACATTGGTTTTTACAAAGGTACGTCAGTGGTGGCGGAGAAGGCAACTTCTCCTAGCTTAACACCCTCCTTGAGACGTACGAGCTCAAGGGTTGTATTTTTGTGGAAGGCAATTATTAGTTTAACGAAAATGGCAATGTGGTATTCAAAGATGTGATATATGCTTTGTGAAAAGGTAATCGTAGCCTCAAGCCTGATCAAATCGGAAATGACCGAAACCGGATTAGATGCAGCAAGGCTAAGTGGGTCATTCCCAATTAGGTTATGATCATCCCCTTCTAGATATATTTCTTCCCGCTATGACGTTCAGGATGTTAATTAATGTGGTGTATGGAAAGAGAGCTCTCGGATAAAGGTAGGTAATGACCAGGGGATGACATATTCGGTACTATCTAGTTATATAGGTAGGCCAGTCTTGTGTTGGTAGAGGCATATGTTCTGTGCCTCGGGACATCCATCTAGAGATGTACCCCTTTCGGAAGGTAGATCCTACACCTGGTCATTTGCATGGAGATCCATTCTCCAATAAGAACCTACAAACTTGATTGTAAACCTATTATGCTGGAATTTAATCAATGTAACAATTTCGGCTATGATTAATATTATTTGTATACTAGACACTAGTATAATATCAAATGATTTGATATGAGATGTTTTAGTTGTCGTTAGGTAAAAACATGTCTGTGTCTATGTGTGGACTTGTCTTACGAGATACTCTTTCTTTTCAAAGGATTTTGTCCAAAGGCTTATATATGACACTGCCATCTATTATTGAGTTTTCTCACGCTGGTTTATCGAGCCTTATCCGGGTATTTTCAATACTCGGGTCAGATCCGAGTAGTTTCAGGTCTAGCCGAGGACGGTTGGAGTTTCCGGAGGAGAGCTGGAGATATTCATTATCGTATAGACATATTCTATTATCCGTTGTACTTAGTGTATTTTGTTTGATATTTGTCAGCAATTGTAAGGACAAATATTTATAACTGTCCAAGCTGAATTTAGGTTAGACTCTGATAAATGTATTTAAAAGTTCTCCGCAATAAAAATGTTTGTTCAATATTATATGTTGTTCTATTCGAGTGAGATTATGTTCTGTCTACTTTTCTTATCACCCTTAAAGATCCGTCTTTTCGTGCAATTTGAGTTAGACACGTGTGGTTTATTGTCGATTCAAAGGGTACGGGAAAACGGTCCTTTACAATTTGATATATATTTATGGCGATTACCTTTTGGGAATTTGAACTCTTGGAAGTTCTATTTCTGAGATTTGAATTGCCTACACTGGCATTATATGAGATTTGCCTCTTGGCGTTTACTTGATATTTTATTCTCCTCGTTGGAGATATATTTTCCTTATGGCGTGTTTGAGATGAGATCTCTATATGCATGTTTTGGGTTAGCCAAGATGGCGGGTTAAGGTTTTCCCCTAAACCATATTTGATGTTTTATGAATGCCGATGATATGAGGCTCGCTACTTTTAGCATTTTATAGGTTATTTTATATCTTGTGAGGTAATATGTCTGTGCAATGATACCATATTATCACTTGATGTAATCATATACTTTAGTTGTCCCTTCTAACTTGGTAATATTATCACATTATCCTTATGGTCATATTATCATTTATCCTTGTTAACAGATTCGTTTTGCTAGACTGACCCGTGTATTTTATACTTGGGTCAGACCGAGGTGTTTCAGGTTAGGTACATTTGGATTTAGCCTATTCTGCTTCTACATGGACTATTCTGCTAGCTCTTTTTGTTATAGCTTTTTGTGTAGTCATTTTTGATTTACTACTCTGATATGTATATTCTTTTGACTCGTGTTTGTATTGTGGTCGTCATACCACATATGTGATGTACCATTTTGTATACTCTATGATGTATCTGTGTAAGTGTGTATATATGGGATTATCTACTGTTCTGTGATGTGTTTCGCATTTGAGTTGTTGTATTTTGTTCTGATAGATCCTATAGCCACCTATGGCTTTGTATCAAGTATTTATTGGATATGTCGATCCAAAAAATGGCATTGTCGACGTATTCAATAGATATTTAAGACAAGGCTATAGATGATCTCTCCTATCCAACCCTATTCTCTGCAGTAACAGACAGTATTACATAGTAATACTCTTTGTTAATGTGGGTCTTAAGGTGGGGCGTCACAACATGTTTTAAATCGATAATTGGCTTCGAAGGAACCGGTATCGAATTTGCTTGATTATGTTCACATGATAGGGGGTTCTCGCTTTGTGAACAGTGAAGAAACTTAGACTCTTACCCCTACTTGTCCCTAGTGTGAAAGGGTTGGTTGATAGTCGAGAGACTTGCCGTAAAAGAAATTTCGAGGTACCACATGTAGTCACCTCCATGTTGAAAAGAAAGAGTGCCCCCATGTTGAAAAGCAGAAGGGTAGCAGGATGGTTGAAAAGCCTACCGAGGCGGGTATGGAAAATCCATTCGTTACAATGGTATAAGAGCCATATCCAGCTGAAATTGTGGTCTGTACGCGTTACAGCCATGATGCCTGGGTGATGTTGTGTTCATGAGCCAATGAGGGCATTGGGCTCTAAAGAGGGGAGATTATAACACCCCTTCAAAATGGGAATAACAGTCCCACATCGCAGAAAATTACTATGAAGTGGGTGCTTATATACCAAAGCCTTCACCTCATAACAACGTCGAGGCCTTTTGAGGAACAAAACCCCACACCTTGGCTTGTCCCATGAGGCGGAGGTGACTAAGTTAGGGATAATATCTACGTTAGATGAGGTGTGGGTTATTACATAGATTGTTTGCAGTAGGGCACAACTACTTAGCTCTTTAGAGGTCTTTCGATTAGTTGAGGATGGCTGCGTAGAGCCATAGCCACGATGAGAAACGAGACATACCAAGTAGAATATCTGTATTGTAGGCCTAATGAAGCTGTCCTCGACAGATATGGAAAATCCCAGACTAAGTTTCGTATAAGGTAGACCTTGTTGGCGGGATTCAAGGAGTAGACAGAACAATTACGTATAGTCCTCAAGGTGGAACATTGTGGATGTCTGTGCGTTAGTATAGGCTATTGAGGACATAGTTTTACGTTTTCATAGCAGACAATGGAACATTTATATTGTATGCTTTACGAAGCTGTCTTTTACAGATGTAGTTGCAGAATGATCTACGAGCAAGACGATGGAGTCCTTTTCGAGGAGGATACAGAAGGTACTTTGGGTAGTACCCAGGACGTGTGGAGTATGGTCGAGAAGGGGAAGCGATGGGAAGTCTACGATGGTGATGGCAGGGCAGTTCTACTTTAGAGAGAGGAATGTTGAATTGAAGTGGTGATATGGTGAACTGGGTACTGTAGAAGCCAGAGAAAGGATGCAGATTATTGGTTAGTAAGGTAACTAAGATTTTGCAATAAAGATTAATATGGTAAATTATTTTATAAACTAAGTAATTAAGTATATTAATTTTAGCATGTAAATCGATAACTAAAAAATTCAATAACTTTGTTATAAAAGGTCCAAGAATTATGAAACAAGTCGAGTACGGTTCGTAGCTATGAAATCTTCGCAATAGGATTTGTTTGGAATTTTTCGAGTCAACCAAGATTTTAGATAAATTAAAATCTAGATGTCCAACACATTAAAAATCAAGGTGGTAAATCTCACTCAGATTGGTTAATTAGATTAATTTGGAATAATTTAAACTAATTATTGGATGATTGGTTGAATTGATATATCATTATCAGTTGAATGTTATATTATATATTAGTGTGTGTGTATATATATATATATATATTAATAGTTGGGTATATTCCCGCCGATTGGAGCGGATGAGACAATATACGTCCCGCACAATAGCGGATGACCCTATATTACCGCGATATCCCGCTTTGAAGGGGGATTGGTATTTTATGTTATATAACATCTGTGGTTGCTGGGAAACATGTTGGAGGAATCCAATTGGATTCCTCAAAAATATATTGATTGTTTCATATATAGTGATGTATGATGTGATTGAAAAATCTGTTATTGATTGTTATGTGAATTGATATATT
Organism: Allium cepa; assembly: GCA_030765085.1. NCBI lineage: Eukaryota > Viridiplantae > Streptophyta > Magnoliopsida > Asparagales > Amaryllidaceae > Allium > Allium cepa. Next base: position 40,206,475 of record CM060931.1, read on the forward strand.
GGATGCTATAGTAGCACTGACCCTAATTTTGGTATTTTAAATACCATAAATATTATCTTTGAATCTTGAAAAGAAATTCAAAGGAGATTTTGGATATAAAAATATTTATATCAAAATTTGGATATTTTAAAGGAAATTGATGTGGATAAAACAATGATTTGATTTTGGATTTATACTTAACCATTCGAAAAATATTTTAAAGAGAGATTTTAAAATAATTTATATAGGGGTTTTTAAACGATATTTATTGAAAATATAAAAGGGAGTTGAAATCTATATTTTTAATAGATTTGTAAAATAAATGGAATTTATAAAGAAATGGACATATAAAATGGGATTTTATAAATGAGATTATTTTTATAAACAAGAAACACCCAAATGAGTTTATAAATATATAAACGATGTTTATATGTAAGGGAAAATGATTTAAGTTGATAAATTGGAATAAAAATTCACAGTGTGAATTTGTATCAAGATATAGAAATCGGTTTGAAGAAAATAGTGGATTCTATTTTTGAAAGTGGAAATGGTTAGGGAATCGGAATGAAATCGATGTGTTATAACTAAGTAATACTGTCTGTTAATGTCGAGAATAGGGCTAGTTAGGAGCGGCCATCCATAGCTTTGTCTTAAACATCTATTGAATACGTCGATTGGGTGCTCTAAATTTTTTTCTTTCTCAAGTGGATCGACATATTCAATAAATATTCAATACAAAACAACGATGGCTAACAGATCCATCGGAATAAAATACAACAACAGCAAGTATAACACACCACAGAATAGCAGTCAATCATATATATACATATACACAGATACATCACGGTACACTACATCGTGATACAAAAGTGGTAGTACAAGGACCAAAATATATACAACGAGTCAAAACAAATCGATACATATCAGAATTTAAAAAGTGCTTAAAAAAACTACACAAAAAGTGACAAGTAGATAATCCAAAGCTGAAGCAGCATAGAGAAGACCTACGGTAAGTGTCTATCCTGAAACACCTTGGTCTGACTCGAGTATATAAAAATACACGGGTCAGTCTAGCTTAAATAAAACGATTAGCATATGTTAAGTGATATATAGGGATAAAGGATAATATTTCTTCACGAAAGAGAAGAAGTAACACAAAGATATGTCAACTACTAAATATGAGATAATGTCACTAAAAGATCATAGGAGGATATCTCGAAAGGGCAAGTTTAATGCCAATATCATTTGAACACAAATAATCACCTCATATCATCGGCATGCATAAAAGCTAATATAATGACTTTCATTAACCATAACTCCTAAGGAGGAAGTCATAAATATCAAAAATACACCAAAGAATGGCAACCACAAATAGCTCCTAATAAAGAGATCACAGATCTCAAAATAAATGCCAAAAGATGGCAACCACAAATCATAATATGTAGAACTCGATTAAGAGTTCAAAACTCCAAAATGAAATCACCATATAATAATTTCTCAAACGGCTCAAAAGGCCAAGTAATCTCGAAATGGCTACACATTTAGAAAATCACAAATAAATTATGAAATATCTCAAATATAGCACGTGCTTATAAAAATGGCCGAAGCCCGCCAAGTACCGTATCTCAAAATAAGGCACCACGTCTCTAATGTACAAACATCAAGAAAGACAAAACATCGCGAAGGACCACATCCCTAAGGAAAAATATGTCTCAATGGACAATACATCCCAAGGAAAAATTACTCGAAGGTCCAGTACTGGCAATAACTCGTGAATGTGTCACAAAATCTCCCCGAAAAGGGTTAACATTGCGTCGCATACCACGCGTTCTCACTTATTGGTCTACTAACTGTTAGCCAATGCCACACTAGAAAACAAAATTCATTTAAATCATCAATATAGCCTCGAACGGACAAGTCCAAAATTAACTGAAAAAGTGAATGCATGTTTCCCATACCACATGTTTTACTAAATCGCTAAATTCACTTTCTCGTATTCTCGAAGAGTGCAAAAACGTGTATTTTTTACAGGAAATAATTTGTTTGAGAATACTTGTTTTTAAAACAATTTTTGAAATCGTTTGGAAAACCAACTTTTGAAATGCCTCTTTATTATAGAGAATACATATAATTTTTATAGCTTTAAAATAACTTATAAATATTATATAATATTTATCTCAAAAGCCATTTTATTTTAAAAATCTCTTCGAAATTGTTTCATAAAATCCATGCTCGAAAATAAGGAAAATCATCGAAAATACCTATTAAATCGAAATCGAAATCATCTCAAAAACAATTCTTTTTTATTTATGAATTCACTAAAATTTTGGCTCGCCTATTGATAGGCTTCATGGCCATCACAACATCTGAAAAATATCATGAAATCAAGTTAAGAAAGCCACTAGAAAGTTGCAAAGTAATCAAACAAGACACAGGAAGCAAGAGAAGTAACCTGGGCTTATTTCAAAGGCCCAGGTCGACCTATGGATGCTTAGGTCGAACCATAGGGTCGACCTGAGCACTTTAATGGTCGACCTGTAGCATCCAAAAGCTACATGCAGTTTCTACCTTGTTTGAACCCATTTTTGAGCGATTGTTTCATCTACTTTCAGGACAAATTTGACACGAAAATCGGCATGCATAAACTATAACATATGAACTACAATCCGAAAGAATTCTAGCAGTATTTCATGATAAGAATAAGAAGATACGATCACACAAAAATGCAACCCAGAATAAGTTATTACTGTAAACTAAAAGCAAGAATTTTTTTGTTACAGTAAGCGATTTCTTTGCAATTTTCAGCTTGCAAAGCACTGTTTTAGCCAGATAATGTGAGTTGGCAACTCACCTTTGTAATTTGTAGAGCAAACTAGAGCAAATTTGTGCAAATCCGAAGGAAGATGAAAGCTTTTGGCTAGAACAAGCTTTAGAAACCTGAGAAACAATAGTACAGAGGCATGTAGAAAGAAAATTAACATTACAAACAATCGAAAATCTCAAACTCGGTATTTGATGAATTAATCTTTGTTTTGGAATTGATTGTCAAAATTTAGTTGCCTCGGTTTGATAAAATTCAGCAAAGCAATGGATTAATTAAAGATTTTGAGTTTAGGATTTAAAAGAGGAAAGTTTCCTTAGTTTTTTTTTTCTTTTGTTTTTCTAGTTAGTTGTTTACTGTAAGTTCAAAACTTTGAGAAGGAAGAAACTTCTCTCTTCAGGTTAGTGTAGAAATGTGCTTAAATCCAATTAAGAAAAAGAATTAAACAATAATCCAATTAACAGTTAAAACACTAATATTATTAATAAAACAATATACATTTACAAGATTTCAACACAATAAAATCATACAATCATATTTCCATGTTCAACAGATATTTTATCAACAAATAAAAAAGATAATTTAGTCATAAAAATATTTTTCATTATTAAAAACTCTTATTTTTTTATTGAATATCCAATTTTCACAAAAATTTACATAAAACACTATTTTTGACACCAAAAATTACATAAAAAATGATTTTCTTGTGTAATTAAATACAACAAACCATTTAACTGCATTATTACTTCCAAAAATTATTTTAAAACAAAATTTCTCCATTTTATTTACATAAAACAACATATTAAAATAAAATACTCCATTTAAATTTACAAAAACCAATATTTGGCAATAATTTGCAAAATTATTGCATTATATCAAATTAAAACCAATACTTTGCTCGTTATTATACACTCAACCAAAATAAAGTTTTAGAAACTTTATTTCAACTTTTTATGCATTAAAAATCCATTATTTATTAAAATAAACAATTTCAACAAATTATATCTCCAATTTATTTTATTTCTCTATTATTATATTATAACCACTGTTATAATTTATTTTGCAGGTAATCACCAAAACTAGGGTTGTTACACCAACCCTATGCCAAGGAAAATTAGTCCTAGCTCATAGTTTACTCCAAGCTCATGGTTCTGTTACGTGGATCGCTAACTTCCACACGCTTCTGACCGACACCAGCTTTTGGATATATTCCAATCCTTCAAGAATATGCACACAGGGTTCATAAATTTATTATATGTATGTAATTAGGCCTAGAGCTCCGAAATCTCATTTTGACACATAGGATTAGATTTACAACGATATAAATCCAATATTATACAAAAATATGTAGTTACCCATTTAGCTTTAAGCTTTTCAAATCTCCATATCAAATCCCTATTATTTATGTATGACTCCGTTTTTCTCCCTATCGAAATATGTATTGTAAGAATGTACATATACATTTGAAATTTAGACATGAGAAGACATTAGAATTTAATATAGATTTGAATTTGGATTTACATTTTCTTCGCAGAATTGATTCACCTTTCTTTCTTCTTCTCCTTTATTTTTCGCTATTCTTCACAAACACACACACACAGATATATAATATACCAATTTTATAATTTTTTTATTTTCTAGAATTTGTGCTAGAGAAGAAAATGGTAGAGCTTCTCTCTTCGATTCAGAAAATATAAGGTGAAAATATTGGGCTAGGCCTATATATAGCTACATGAATCAATTCCATACGTTCGATTTTAATTAACTAAATCTAGGTTGTTGGGCCTAGATTTATTAAGCGTCGAATGTACTTAGATTTTTATTGATTAAATAAGTTAAGTTGTAGTTAATAATGAAGTTTTAATTAGATAAGTTTATTTTCTATTAATAAAGAAATTTTAATTAAACAAACTAAGTTTAATAAATAAGGAGGTTTAATTAAATGAAAGAATGTTTTATTAAGAAAAAAGTGTTTTACCTGTAAAAGTCGTTCATGTGATTTGATCATGCCTTGTGTGTATTAATCGCGTTTTGTGTGATTACTCATCTTCGGGAAATATTTAGTCATGTACTTAGCATTAAAAGCCATAAGTAGACTTATACTTCCAATGTAAAAGCAACTACCGGACGTCCTTCATGATCGATGGATAGTAGATGTTGAATAGTTTGGAAATATGATAAGTATATGAGCTTGGTTACAATATTTGATTGTTCTCATTGTTGTTGAATAAGACCAAATTAACTTAGGAAATTCATCGACTTAGTCTTGAAGATACTGGAACTGGTAATGATTTACTAATTGAAAACCACTTGAAGACCGAGATACGTGTTCTACCTCTTGGAAGTGATCAATTCGAAATAGCTTTATGTAGCAAATAATGCTATTCCATCATGTTGGTAATGTCTAATTGTTTCTACTCAATCTCTTTAATCAAGTTAGTTAATTATACTAAAATAAACAATTTGGGTTCTATATATTGAAATAAAGAAATAAGTAAAATAATTTATAAGAAAAAAGCCATTAGTGTTCTATACTGCTTGAGAATATTCATGTAGCTATTCATGTGTTCTTTGAATTTGTGCTTGTCATTGTAGAAGTTCCTCATGATGTATATGGCCTTAATTTTAATATCTTTCAAACATGTCCCATTATAAATGTAAAAAATCAATGTATATAAATTGATTATCATTCTAAGGATATACTAATAAAACACACCTTAGGAAATAAGCATATGATCAAAATACAAAGAAATTACAAATTCAAAGCGACGAAAGCTTATTTGAATCTTCTTAAGCAATATAGAAAACTAATGGTTTTTTTACTTATAGATTGTTTTACAAGTTTCTTTATTTCAATATATAGAACCAAAAATGTTGGCTTTAGTTTGTATAATGAAGTTCTTTAAGGAGATTGGGAGAAAATAATCAAACATTATTGGCATCAGAGAAATGCATTGTTCCTATATAAAGATATTATGGATGAGCCTTGGTTCATTAAAGAATTCTTATTTTGTGTTTAGGGAAAGATTTGATTGATAGAGGACAAAGAAAGAGGGAGAAGAGAAGAGGAGTTTGCTGTAAATGACAACAGCAGATTCAGAGAAAACAGTATGGGCTAGAGTTAAGTTAGTTCAATTTATATGTGTAGTGAACAACTATAAAGCATCTGATTAACCCTTAAAAACAATCCTCACCAACATTTATTAATGTGTTTATGTTAGCTTATAACATATAATTCTATAATGTTATTCATTTGTTCCTTTGTTATACGGCCCTATTAATTCACGTTTCCTTTTAAATACGATTCTCCCATTAATTATCCAATTAATTAGATCATATATATATATATATATATATATATATATATATATATATGCATATCCAATATTAATTGATTCTTATACATTATAATTTCTTAACTATAGGAACACATCAATTAATACCTCTATTAATTGATTGTATATAAAAGTTATACTATTTTAATTTATTCTTACTAACTTACCTTCATTATAAACTTAATTACTCCGTTTGATTTTTGTACACATTCCAATTTTTTTTCTTTTTAACTTGGAAATAAATTGTGTTGGCCCGGGTTTGGCAATATTTATTTAATAATCTTCTTATATAATTATTTAAATTGGCAAATTTATCTTTTCAAAACAAATAAAAATATGTTTCTAATTATAATATATATATATATATATATATTGTGATTAGGAAGCACTAATTTGAATTAAATAATTTTCAAAAGCTATTTAAAGTTAAATTCCATATTTTTAAAACATTAAAGGTAAGTATTTAATAATTAAAAGTATGAGAGCTTAAAATAAGATTAATAAAAAGGTTTATATACTTTCTTTTTAAATTACATATGAACTAAATATAGTTTGTATATATATAAAATTTAAAAACATAAAACATAAATAAATATTAAACTAATAGAAATGTAATATAAAAACATATTAAACATAAAATGCATGAAATTTAACAAGTGTAAGCTAAGCAACATGCAAAATACAAGTGTCATATTTTCTTTTCATTTAAAAAAAATAATAATAAATAAAAAGGATTACGTTCCTATATATATATCTCTACTCTTTCTCTTTTCATTTTCTTCTAATCTTTCATTTTTCAAAAATAATACCAGAGAAGATAAAAACTAAAACTAAATCAACCTCTTGTAAATTTTCAAATCTGAAGCAAACAAGCAAAGATTCAACTGAAAGAAGATCAAGTGTAGTTCCTTAAAAAAAAATCAGTTTCCCAGATTTCCAACAACTCTTTTCTCTGTTCAAATTTTTAAGTGAGTAAACCATAACCTTTTAAGCTTAATCATCTTTCTCAACTTATGCATGTGAAGATTAATGGTAATAGTGAATGAAATATGTCTTGTATGGATGGAAATATTGTGTTTTGCCTGGTATATAAGTGGAATTACTGTGTGTGTATGTATGCATGTCTGTGTGAAATAGTCCTGGCCTCTATTATTGTTTTGACAGACCGCAAAATCACTAAAAATATAGATTCTTTTCATCAAAGAAATTATAAGTTAGGATGTTTGAAGGAAATGTGTTTATATTGATGAACTCCTATTTTTAAAAATAGTTTCAAGTGAAATTATCGAGTTATTATCCAGAAAAAAATGTATTTATAGTGGGAATCAAAAACATGTCAGAAATCAAATTTTTTAGATCTCAAGTTTTGCTTACAGTATTGGTTTGTAAAATGATGATTTTTAATAGTCATATCATAATTTTAAGTTTGGGTTTGTTGAGATATTTCGAGATGATCGGTTTTCGGATTTTCTTCGATTCTCGACGTTCGGCGTAGAGTTGGGCGTTGAATTTGATGTAGGAGGTAGCTCGTGTGGCGAGGGTCTTGGGAAAATTAGTGGATGAATTTTTAGCTCGCCGTGGAGATGGTACGACGGTGGAGTAGGGTTTGTCGACCAGTTTCGGTCGATGATGTTTCAGAAGCAATTCCGTCGTCGTGGGTGAACTGGAGTTGATTGGAGTGAGGGTGATCGAAGCGTGAGATTCCGACGGAGGTTCGGGTTGATCGACGAGGTCTTGGAGGGTCAAAAGCAGCGATGCGAGGCATTTTGTGGTCGGGTATAATTCCAATGAGGATGTTCATCTTTCTCGTTTTTGAATTTCGGCATAACCGATGGAGCTGGGTGGTCGGAGCGTCAGTGTAGGTCATTGGCGACCTGTAGGTGGCGACGAAGTTGAACGAAGAGGCGGCAATGATGTGTGCACGTGCACGAGTTTCTCTGGTATCTATTGATGCTGTGTTGATTAGAGGCATCGGGGAAGAAGAAGTGTTGCTTCGGGTTTGGCTCGAAGTCGAACACGAGTTGTCGCGAGGAAAGAAGAAGAGAGTGAGAGGCTCGGGGATTGGCTTAGGGAATTTTCTTTTTAGGCCCGGGTATTTTGATAAGAATGAATTGACCAAGGTTTAAAAGCAAAAATAAATTTTTAACAAGTTTTAAAGGCATAAGAAAATGAATAAGCTTTTAAGGCAAAAGAATATGTACAAGCTTCGAAAGAAAGTATTTATCAAGTTTTCAAAACGAGTTCGAAGATTAAATTTTCAAAGATTAAATATTTTTAAAATTAATTGATTTGGTTTGAAATAATTATACATTAGGATAATAATAAATTTATTCATAAGTATTGTCAAATGGAATTTATAATGATGTAATTAAGTAGGTGATTTAGATATGTGTATTAAACTTTAATTAATAAAAAGGTCTCAAGTGATTAATTTCAAACATTTAATTTAAATAAAAATTTAAATGATAATTAAGTAATTAATTAAGATAAATGGTTATCTTTAATTAAATAAGTTCATAAGTAATTAAAGGATAATTAATTAATGTCAGTAATTAATTATAATAATAATAAATGGTTTGAAATTAATTAATGATAATTAAGCAGGATTTAAAAGTAATTAATTTATTTTTTTGTTAATTAAATTAGTTAGAAATGGTGACTAATTAATCTTGCTTATGAATGATAAACTATAATTGAATGCCTTAGATTGTTTGATATCTCTGATATGTAATTTGTGACGTTCTGTGATGTGAAATGCTTTGGTTGAACTGTGACAAATGTGGGTGGTCTATCTGTGATGAATTGCTATATATTGAATATAAATTGAATTGTTTAAACTTAAACAACTTGGCTTAAGGGATGGCGTTGGTTTCAAAGAGATGAGGGTCGGATATCAGCAATATCCAGAACCACTTCGATTAGCAACCACTATAATTCTTTGTAGATTTGATTATGGAATCGAATGGGCTGGAATGGAATAAGTTAAGTAACATGGCCATGTAAACTAAGTAATGGTACTTAGATATTGTTTTGTGAAATGAGTGGTTGGATATAACAAGATAGGAGCTCGTAGTGATGTACGAGTTACCCTGCTTTTCAAAGAAGTTTTATAACTTAGTATTTCATATTTGATAGGTTTACTCACGCTGGTTTCCAGCCTGACTCGGGTGTTACGTTAATGTAATGCTCGGGTCAGACCGAATATTACAAATTTTCAGGTTAGGATGTTCTGGTGTTCAGGAGGCGGGCTGGATGGCAGGAATGTATGGAGTATATTCCATGGTGTAATAGAGTTTGTATTGATTGTATTCTGGGACTCGTTGTCATAAGTGCCTAGATTATTATGAATGAATTGTATTCAAATATATTGTCTGTAAATTGACAATTACAGCTTTCTTGTGTAAATACTATTATTTGATATTTTAATTTGTTCCGCTGCGATTGTGTGATTTTGTGCTGTTGTTTTCTGTTTATTATTCTACCTCTTTTTCCTCTTTACACTAACAATCTGGAATTTCCGGCATTCGATTGCTCGGCACTTCTATAGTGAAGGTATTAGTGTCGAATTTTAGAGGTCGAAAATTTTGGGTCGTTACATTTTGGTATCGGAGCTGAAGATTAAGCGAAAATCTTGGCTCTGGTGGGTTACTCATTAAGTATAGGGTCAGTAGTACCCTAGAATGAGTTGAGTGTATTATATACGAGGGCGTACTTGTTATTTTCTTATATAAAGATTTTAAACCGGTTTCAAAAATGATTTTTTATATAAACTTATATTTTGGTATATAAAGCAATATTTTTTCTAATTATTATATACATATATATTAAAGTAATTGGTTGTTGATTATTAAAGTTGAATAAGATCATAAGATTTTAAGTGGTAATATATATAACCAAATAGGAATTGGATAATATGAACTATACAAATAAGATAAGCTAGAAATGGATTCAAAACTGAATTTAAAATCCTAGAAAATTTAAAAGAATTTTCCAAAGTATTGAAATAAGTTACCTTGATTTGATTTTCTAGCAAATGATTATGGAATATAAGGTGTATTTTTTTTTGATATGATAACTATTATAAATTGGGCATTGTATCTTAATAAAGGGATGTTTATCTTTCTAAAATAAACAATGATAAAGAAGAATGAAATGTTAAAAGGAAGTAACAACTTAGATAAGTATGACTTATAAATTGAAAAAGATTTTAATTGTGAAGTTTTAAAATCTAAGTCCAGAAAATTTGAAATTGTTTCAAACAGTTAAAAGATACAATAAAAAAATATTATTCATAATATTTTTAAATGTAGGAAATCTTATTTTAAAACAAGAGTTGTTTTAAAATTTTAAAAGGAATTTGTTTTGATTTAAAAACCAAGAATGGTTTAAAATTTAAAGTAAGACTTGGTGTGCAAAGGAAATAAATATGTATATGTATAAATGTGGGATATACATAATATCAAAGTTAATTTAAAGTAAACAGTTAGTGTTGAGTTTTGAATCTTCACCTGAAGTGTGATGTATAAACCCAAAGAGAAATATGTTTATGAAACTATAAGTGGGAAAGGTAATTGATAAGAAGTTTAAAATTTGAAAATGAAGGATTCAAATTTAGCAAGGTTGATTGGATTAAATGAACTGAATTTAACTTAGGGGAAGTTAAATAAGTATAACGAACAACCTGAATTGGAAATTTCAAGATGAAATTGAGATTTAACTTAGCTAAGTTAAATGGGTTGAATTGAAAAGGGAGTTATATGTGACCTCAAAACGGGTTTGAGTTTTAGAAATTGGTAATGGATGCTATGGATGGATGCTATTGATGGATGCTATTGATGAATGTTTTAAATAATTTGGATGTTTATTTACTTTGACTTAACCTGATATCATCGTGTTGTTATTAATAATCTATGAAATTGTGAATTAAATTATTTGAATGAATTAAGAAGTAGATTGAGAGAATATATATCCATTACTGAAATTAATGGAAATAAAACTTTAATTTGAAATTATTTAAATGATTTTAATTTTTAGAAATAAAATTGAAATTTTTGGAATGTAATCACTTTGAATTTAAGATTTAAATGTTAAAAAGGAACTTGTAAACAGAAATTGTTAATAATTAGGTTCAAAATTAGAAGTTAAAATTGGGGAATAAATTGGACTTCGAAGATTAAAGTGTTTAAAAGGTTCTGAACTCTTACTTGAACCTTGAAATAAGTTAAGTAAAGGTAATGTAAAATAAATGTTTGGAATTTGGACTCAGAATTGTTTAAGACCTAGGTTGTTAAAATTAAAGGTTAATTTGATTTAAGGGATTAAACCAACACTGGAAAATTTAACTCGAATTTATATAATTAGAGATGGTTTAAAAGTTGAGATTGAAATTGAATTAGTTAAAATTGAAATTTGTTTTGAATTAATTGAAATTGAAATCAAATTTGAATAAGTAAATTCAAATGGGAATTGATTTGAATTTGGAATGGGAACTGAAGTTAATTTAAATTGAATTGAAATTGAATCAATTTAGTGGGATTGGAAATTTAAGATTGATTGAAGTGGCGATTGGAAAATTGAACCAGTTTGGCTCTGAAACTATTTTCAAACAAATTATTTTAACATAAACTTTCTCAAATCTATTTTTCCTAGCTATTTACTATAAAATCTTTCTTTTAAAACCCAAACTATCTTATACTTATTTTACAACTATTTTTGGAACTAATTGACTATTTTACAACAATTTTACAACTGTTTTATACACTAATTACTATTTTACAACTACTTTATAACTAATTACTATTTTACAACTATTTTGCAATTATCTAACTATTTTACAACTATTTTATAACTACTTAACTATTTACAACTATTTTACAACTAATAACTATTTTGCAACCGCTTATCCATTTTAAACTTTTCAAGTTATTTTCTACATTCATGCTGGTCAGAGTACAAACTGTTTATAATTAAATACCAATAGAGATAAGAATTGAAGTGATAACCCAAGTGGAAATTGACATAATTGTGAATAAGTGAATAGAAATCAAAATGAATGTGAAGTAAAAGAAAATTGATTTAGTTGATAACCAATGAAGATAAATACGTAGGATGTACATATATTATTCTATTCGCATAAAGTTTGATCCAGATTCGAGCATAGAATTTCAAGGTAGTATATCGATCCGAGTTGGAATTTTTCATTGATTTTCAACGGTGAACCTTGGATATGGATTTTTGATTAATTCTGGAAATTCTCTATCATAGTTATGGCTATGGAAGGAGAATGACGGTTTTTGATCAAGAAACACAGATCTGAGTCCGCACTAGGAAGTCAGGTGGATGACACTAGTTCGAAAGTGAAATTGTGTGATCGAGTGAGCGATTAAATTTGATATTGCGTATGGATGATATATGTGCATCGTACATGCTTGGATGAAATAGATATTGAAATTTTTGAAAAGAATGTAAAATGATTTTTGAAATAGAAAAGTATATTTTAAGAAATTTATGATGTATAAGGGTGGAAGTTGGATATCACTATAACTGAAACTCATTTTATGAAAAGTATGAAATGTGGAGTAACTTTTTAAAGGAAATCAAACTTGAATATTTGCTTTGGCATAAATAAAGTTATTATATATATGTTTTATATGATAAACTCTCCTTGTTGAATCTATAACCAGAAGAAAGATCTTTGAAACTATTTTTGTTCTAGTTAAAAGAATAAACTTATATATATATATATATATATATATATATATATGATTTTATGAAATTGGGAAAAAGGGTTTTTGAACCTACTGATTTTGAAAAGTTTTGATTTTAGGGAAAAAGTTTTGGAACCCATTGATTTTGAAAGGCTTTTGATTTTTGGGAAAAATCAGTTTTGGAAATTTGGAATGCTATGTTTGGGAACTATCGATTTTGAGATATCGATTTTGTGTAAATGGGATTTATATGTGAGATATATAAAGAGTATGATTTGAAAGATACTATATATGTATAGTTTAAAATGTTTTGAGAATGCTATGGGGAAAAAGGCGCTCCTATTTAGGTTGAAACTTCTAGTAGGAGATCCACGGGGTGGTTCTGCCTTGACCCTAAGGGGGGTTCTAAATTTGATCGTGGGAGGAAGTCTGGACAAACTGAAGTTCCTGAGGATTGAGGTTGGGGTAGCGAAAGTCGAGGGCACTGATGCCTACAGAGACATTGTGTTATGCTGTGACGACAGTGTAACTTGGTGTAACTGAGATCTACTGCGCACCATTGCGAAAGTCGCGGGGTAGCGATTGCCTAAGGTCTACGTTTGATTTCACTGGGAGAGTGACGTATCATTGGTAGACTGCGATCTATGAAGACATAGCAAAAGTCATGTGGTAGTATGTGCCTACAGGCTACATTGGGACTCGACTAATGTAGTATGCGATCTATGCGGTCAGTGTGGAGAAGTTTCATTTGGCAGCGAAATTCGAGGGCACTGATGCCTATAGTTACATGGGTTTTTTCCGTGATGGCGACATAACCCTGGTTGTAGCTGCGATCTGTGGTGGTTCTATAGTGTAATCAAGGGGCGCGGAGGCCTACAGTTCTCTATGGATTTTGCCGGGATGACAACGTAACCATCAGGCTAAGTGCGACCATGGAGGGGGTGATGATTTCCAGAGCACTCTCACCAAAAATGCATTCTATATTTTTCACAAAAATATTTTCCAAGTATTTTCACTAGGTGTTGAAAACGGGTTTACCAAGTACTTATAGCTTTTCAGTCCTACGCCTGATCAACGTATGACCGAATTTCTGTGAGAACGAGGATGGACTTGTTGAGGCATCGAGTTATAAAAAGTATTTTTATAAAAACTTTTTTGATAATATTATGTAGACTTTTAAAGTATTTTAAAATTTTAAATAAAAAGGAGTTAAGAGTTATAATGTTTAAGGATAATTTAACTGATAATAAGCATTGTAATTAAAAATTCTTGATTCGTTCCTTTTCGGGGATGAAAAGTTCTAAAGGGGGAGGAATTTGATGAATCTGGATTTGGCAATATTTATTTGATAATCTTCTTATATAATTATTTAAATTGGAAAATTTATCTTTTCAAAACAAATAAAAATATGTTTCTAATTATAATATATATATATATATATATTGTGATTAGGAAGCATTGATTTGAATTCAATAATTTTCAAAAGCTATTTAAAGTTAAATTCCATATTTTTAAAATATTAAAGATAAATATTTATTTATTAAAAGTATGATAGCTTAAAATAAGATTTAATCAAAAGGTTTATATACTTTCTTTTTAAATTACACATGAACTAAATATAGTTTGTATATATATAAAATTTAAAAACATAAAACATAAATAAATATAAAACTAATAGAAAATATAATATAAAAACATATTAAAACATAAAATGCATGCAATTTAACAAGTGTAAGCTAAGCAACATGCAAAATACAAGTGTCATATTTTCTTTCCATTTTTTTAAAATAATAAATAAAAAGGATTACATTCCTATATATTTATCTCTCTACTCTTTCTCTTTTCATTTTTTTCTTTCATTTTCTTCTTATCTTTCATTTTTCAAAAACAATAACAAAGAAGATAAAAACTAAAACTAAATCAACCTCTTGCAAATTTTCAAATCTGAAGCAAACAAGCAAAGATTCAACTGAAAGAAGATCAAGTACAGTTCCTTAAAAAAATCAGTTTCCAAGTTTTCCAACAACTCTTTCCTCTGTTCAAATTTTTAAGTGAGTAAACTATAACCTTTTAAGCTTAATCATCTTTCTTAACTTATACATGTGAAGATTAATGGTTATAGTGAATGAAATATGTCTTGCATGGATGGAAGCATTGTGTTTTGCCTGGTATATAAGTGGAATTACTGTGTGTGTATGTATGCGTGTCTGTGTGAAATAGTCCTGGCCTCTGTTCTTGTTTTGACAGACCCCAAAATCACTAAAAATATAGATTCTTTTCATCAAAGAAATTATAAGATAGGATGTCTAAAGGAAATGTGTTTATATTGATGACGTCCTATTTTTAAAAATAGTTTCAAGTGAAATAATCGAGTTATTATCTGGAAAAAAAATGTAATTACAGTGGGAATCAAAAACATATCAGAAATAAAATTGTTTAGATCTCAAAATTTTCTTATATCATCATTATTGGTTTGTAAAATGATGATTTTTAATAGTCATATCATAATTTTTAAGTTTGGCTTTGTTGAGATATTGCGAGATGATCGGTTTTGGGATTTTCGTCGATTCTCGACGTTTGGCGAAGAGTTGGGCATTGAATTGGATGCTGGAGGTAGCTCATGTAGCGAGGATCTTAGGAAAATTAGTGGGTGAATTTTTAGGTCGCCGTGGAGGTGGTACGACGGTGGAGTAGGGTTTGTCGACCAGTTTTGGTCGACGATGTTTAAGAAGCAATTTCGTCGTCGTGGGTGAACCAGAGTTGATCGGAGTGAAGGGGATCAAAGCGTGGGATTGCGGCGGAGGTTTGGGTCGATCGGCGAGGTCTCAGAGGGTCAAAGGCGGTGGCGCGAGGCATTTAGCGGTCGGGTATCATTCCAACGAGGATGCTCGTCTTTCTCATTTTTGAATCCCGACATAATCGATGGAGTTGGGTGGTCGGCGCGTTAGTATAGGTCATCGGCGACTTGTAGGCGACGACGAAGTTGAACGGAGGGGCGACGATAATGTATGCACGTGCACGAGTTTCTCTGGTATCGGTTGATGCTGTGTTGATTAGAGGCATCGAGGAAGAAGAAGTGTTGCTTCGAGTCTGGCTCGAAGTCGAACACGAGTTGTCGCGAGGAAAGAAGAAGAGAGTGAGTGGCTCGAGGAATTTTCGTTTTGGGCCCGGGTATTTTGATAAGAATGAATTAACCAAGGTTTAAAAGCAAAAATAAATTGTTAACAAGTTTTAAAGGCATAAGAAAATGAATAAGTTTTCAAGGCAAAAGAATATGTTCAAGTTTCCAAAGAAAGTATTTATCAAGTTTTCAAAACGAGTTCGAAGATTAAATTTTTAAAGATTAAATATTTTTAAAATTAATTGATTTGGTTTTGAAATAATTATATATTAGGATAATAATAAATTTATTCATAAGTATTTTCAAATAGAATTTAAAATGATTTAATTAAGTATGTGATTTAGATAAGTGTATTAAACTTTAATTAATAAAAAGGTCTCACGTGATTAATTTCAAACATTTAATTTAAATAGAAATTTAAATGATAATTAAGTAATTAAATAAGACAAATGGTCATCTTTTATTAAATAAGGTCTTAAGTAATTAAAGGATTATTAATTAATGTCAGTAATTAGTCATAATAATAATAAATGGTTTGAAATTAATTAATGATAATTAAGCAGTATTTAAAAGTAATTAACTTATTTCCTGTTAATTAAATTAATTAGAAATGGTGACTAATCAATCTTGCTTATGAATGATAAACTATAATTGAATGCTTTGGATTGTTTGATACCTCTGATATGTAATTTGTGGTATTCTATGATATGAAATTCTTTGGTTGAACTGTGATAAATGTGGGTGATCTATTTGTGATGAATTGCTGTATTTTGAATATAAATTGAATTGTTTAAACTTAAACAACTTGGCTTAAGGGATGGCGTTGGGTCCGAAGAGATCGGGGCCGAATATCAGCAATATCCGAAACCACTTCGATTAGCAACTACTATAATTCTTTATAGATTTGATTATGCAATCAAATGGGCTGGTTGAAATAAATTAAGTAACATGGCCATTTAAACTAAGTAATGGTACTTAGATATTGTTTTGTGAAATGAGTGGTTGGATATAACAAAATAAGAGCTTGTAGTGATACCCTGGTTTTCAAAGAAGTTTTATAACTTAGTATTTGATATTAAATGGGTTTACTCACGCTGGTTTCTAGCCTGACATGGGTGTTACTTTAATGTAATCTTGGGTCAGACAGAGTATTAAAGATTTTCAGGTTAGGACGTTCTGGAGTTCAGGAGGCGAGTTGTATGGCAGGAACGTATGGAGTATACTCCGCAGTGTAATAGAGTTTGTATTGATTGTATTTTAGGACAGGTTGTCATGACTGTCCATATTATTGTGAATGAATTGTACTCTGATATATTGTCTGTAAATTGACAATTGCAACTTTCTTGTGTAAATACTATTATTTGATATTATATTTTGTTCCGCTGCTATTGTGAGATTCTGTGTTGTTGTTTTATGTTTCTTCTTTTACCTCGTTTCCCTCTTTAACCTAACAATATGGAATTTCTAGCGTCTGATTGCTCGGCACTTCAACAGTGAAGGTATTAATGTCGAATTTTTGGGGTCAAAAATTTCGGGTCGTTACACAAATAATCCTATAACTAGCGTTTCTTCTAAATAATTAATTTACATTATTAGCTATTATAAGAAGGGCATATTCTTTGATTAATTGACACCCTTTTTAAAAGTCTCTACCAATTGCTATTTAATTAATTGACACGTTTTCCCATTTTAATCGGTATCCAAATTAATTCTTATGTGTCACTCAATCATGCATTTATTAGTTTTATATGTTTAAACCTTAATTCATTACCCAATTAATTGACATATAAGTTTCCCTCTTTTATTAATTGACGCTTACTTAATGACTTTAATTAATTTCTTAATCAATTAATTGATTCAATTATAAATTAATATATGTATGTTATCATTTAATTTATTCCCCACATACATTTCCCTTTATTAGAAGATCCCTTAATTAATTCATGTTATAAAAGTGACATATTTTTTGACTAATTAACGCCTTTATGCCTCTTAATTAATTCCCCCCTTAATTGTTTGATCCGTCGATTAATCACATACTTATTCCTTGCGTAAATCTATGTAACCTCTTAAAATTTTAAATGCATATATTTGAAGTTTATATTATGTTTTGCAATTATGTAAATTCAATTGATTTAATATAATTATATAAAAATGCGGTGTGTTACATTCTCCCACCCTTTAGGAAATTTCGTTCCCGAAATTCGACAAGGGTAAAATTATGTAATTCCTCGCATCAATCACATTCATTTTGTGTACAACCAATTTTTCGACCATCCGTGCTCATGTGCAGAAGTGTTATTCAGTACAAAATATATGCATACACATAAGTTTCTAAGCGGCACCTCCTATATGAATGCTTTGCTTCTTTAAAAAATTATTTTTAAAACATCATGCACACATCCTATATATACTTGCAATTTGTATATGAATGCAATCTTTTGAAAATTTAAAACACTTTTCATCCAATTTTTCCCATCTGTATTGAAGAGGGGTGTAGTGCAACGAATTTTGCATCCAAACCCTACCATACAGCTTTAAATAATCGAATTTAAGAGAAAACTATTTTTCTAAATTTGGTCTCTTATGTCAAAAAGAAGGTAGAAAATGGAAAAACTTTTTATTTCTCAGATTATCTTTTACGCACGTCTTCCTCCGTACTTGGGATTTAGGCTACTATACAAAAAAATTATTTACTTCCCCAAGAAAAATTTATATAAGAAAATATCTCGTTTTAAATTTTTCTGTTGATGTTTCTGTCGCTTTCTTTAAATTCGTTATTTTCCTTTTAGTTATCTTATTCTGCTTTTACTCTTTTTTTACAGCAACTAAACACAGCCATCATCAAGGAGAAGGTGGCCTTTGACCATGTCCACTTTGACACAGGAAGGTCCTACTCTAGGAATCCTCGTAACTCATATGCTCCTCCTGCCGCCTATTACTTGTTACCAACATACGTTGTATTACTCATGACAAATAAGATCTATTCATCTCTTCTATTCCATGCTAAAGAAGGAATAACTATGTCTCATTTACTACGATGGATAAGGGTTTCTGTAACAATCCTGATTTTTAGTTAAATTTAATTTGGTAATTAATGTTAAATTGTGAATTTATTGGTGAATTAATTTAGATTTTTCCAAATTAATAAAGATATGTGTTTGATTTATAGGTTGTAATGTGAAATTTGATTTGAAATTCAAAAATAAATTGGATTTGAAATATTTATATTTTAAATTAATAAAAATTTGTTTTCTAATATATATATGTATACATATTTATTTAAAAGTATAATAGTTCCAATTTAAATAAGATTTGATAAAAAATGGTTTGTAAAAACTAAACTGAAAATATATATATATATATATATATATATATATATATATATATGTATGTATATGTGATTACGTTAGTTAATCTTTAAAGCATTTTCTTTATACTTGAAATAAAATTTAGTTTTGTATACATTTAAAATAAATAGAAAATGTATTACATAATTTATACAAATTGATAAATCATGGATTAAAACCAAATTTATAAACTATTTAAAGAATAACGGTTTAAACATAACTTGTAAAATAAATTAAAGGAAAGGATTTAAACATAAAAATACAAGTAAATAACAAGTGAAAGATAATGATAAAAGATCATTACAAGTGTTAGCTTAATTTTTATTTAAAATTACAAGTGGAATTTTTGTTTTTCTTTTAAGATTTAATTTTAAAATATAATGTTCGCAAGAGAAGAAAACCAGGCTATTTTTCAAAAGCTTCTCATATTCTTTTCTCAACTTATTCTTTCATCTTCATTTTCATATATGAAAACAAAACAACAAAATCAAAACAGAAAACAAAATAATCAAAAGCCTGAAACAATTTTCAAATCCAAAACCTGGAAACCAAAATTCAAGAAAGCAAACCAAATTCAACTCAGATTAAAAGCAAGGCAGAGGTTAAAGCCTGGGAGATTAAAGTATTCCAGTACAAAAGCAAGATCACCTCAGGGATCAAACAAATACAAAGCTAAGATCATTTTTAAACCCGAAAAGAATCAAAAACCAGAAAATAAAACATTCAAACCTGAAACAAAATTACAAATCAAAGAAAAGAAAAGAAGATCAAGTCTGGAAATTTAAAACAAAAGTATCTTCAATCTGGAAAAACAAAATCAAGCAAATACAAAATTTTGAAGCAATCATCACAAGCTTAACCATGCAAAGCAAAGGGAAGAATTCAAACAAAAGCTTCAGTTCAAATCATAAATTTCCAGATCAAGGAAAGTGTAATAGCCCGGTATTTTCAACCATTCGCATCCGCACATGTCGGACTTGAATTGCTCAAAATACCGCATTGTAAATAAAATTTGGAAAATCTCAGAATATACAGTAAATAAATAATCACAGAACACAGGCACAGAATAAATAATAATGTAGTGGAATTAAAAGAGATAGTAGTTGATGAAGCTTTTATGTAAAAATAAGATACATCAGAGTTAAACAAGATACAACAGAAGAATATAAGATAAATTAGGTACAAATCAGAATACATCACTGGAATCACTAGATGCTGAATGCAAGATAGATGGCTGGATCTTCAAGCAAAGCTCCAACTCGAAGGTGAGTCTTGAATGCTGAATCACTCAGTCTGACTCGAGCGTAAAGCAAAACACAAAACACTCGAGTCAGGACATAAATACTTATGAACTATAAATCAACTCAAGTGAACAGTAACAAAATGCATCAGTAACTTAAAGGATGCTTGGGATCGCCTATCCTTTAAGGATCCGTTAATTTATTTAATATGTAGTAATATTTCGCTATTATAATAATGTCTACAGTAAAATAAACTTACTTTAAAATAGCGTTAAGGAGTGACCCAATATTCCCCTTAACACGCAATAGTGCCAGTAGTCCATCTAGTATCAGCATATCTTCAGATTGGGAGACTACCCTAAATACTCCACGGGCTACGGGAGAAAAACAAACTCGTAGTAAAGGCTCGGTATGGTAGGTGACACGGCACACAAGGCAATGCGAGGGTAGATATACCAATTACGCACACGGGTTGGTGGTAACGTAGCAGCCACTACGCCCACCCTGGAACACACTCCCAATCAAAATCGGAGGATGGCCATCTAATCAAGCACAAGTGAGAGTATAGTATCGAAGGAATGTGTCCGACCAGAGGAGCTACCTCTTTTGGCCCGAGACCTCTCCTGTTTTAGCCACTTTATGCCAACTTACGGGAATTGGGTCCACGTAATATACCTCAAAAACGATGCCACCATCCTACTTCATTCTGGAATCTCCATCGCGTACACGGTTGTTAAAGTGGTTTTCGGAGTTGGCAGAGAGTATGACAACTTCCGATCCTAGTCTCTTTAACAACCAAGCGTTATTATAACGCCATGGTCATTTCAAAATAGTTTATACTTTAAAAAAATAATCAAATCATTTCATTTCCAAGCTATATCCCTTACAAAATAGTTTATACTTCGAAATCAAAACCATTTTTATTTCAAAACTATATTCAAATCAATACGATATCATTTCCATTTCAAACATATATTCACTTTCAAAAATCATAATACTTTCAAAGTTATAACTCTTTCAAAACCAAAGTACTTGAAATCATTACACTTTGAAAATCATAACATTTAGAAATCAAACATTTGAAATCAAGAAACATTTCTTTACTTCTTTACATTTTACAAATTTATTCAATTAAACCCAATTCCAAATTTCTAATTTAATTCAATTCAAACGATCAGTTTCAATTCAATTCAGTTTCCCAACAAACATTTCAAATCTTATAAATTTCAAATAAAGATTTAATCCACAAAATAAACTATTCAATCTTTAGTATATTTCAAAACTTTAATATTCCACATTTCAAAACTAAATTTTACAATTTCATATATCTCAAAATTTAACTTCATTATTACTTAGTTTTGAAATATTCATTTCATAAATCCAATATCATTTAAATAAACTCAATTTACAAATAAACTCAATATCCTTTCATACAAATATAAACTTCATATATTCATTTATCAAAATCAAATATCACTCCAAATCCACATTCTTTATCAAATAAAGATTATATCATTCCCAAACCATTTCAAAATCATTAAAATAACATATCCTTTCAAAACCTCATTATCAAATCATTATTTGAAATCAAATTCAAATATTCAAATTTAAATAACATTTAAAAATCAAATATGTCATTTGTTAATTATTTCAAATATCATTACCAAAACACATTTCAAAAATTCCATTCAAAAATTCATTTATCTCATTTCATTTCATTCAATCTAACACATAACCAAGTAAACCTTATTTAAATTCAAATTCAATGTAAATTCCTTAAAATTCAAATTTAAATATTAAATTATGTTCAAAACTCCTTATATTTCACAAATAATCAATTCCAATAGTTAAATCATTTAACGTTTTAAAATATAACACAAACAGTGTAAAATCTATAACATTTCAAAACATTGACAAATTATAGCAACGACGACATTTATAAAGTGCTATCGTAGCTTATAGTTTTCAAAAATAGTTTAGTTCAAGAATAACGACATTTATAAAATGCGTAATAGATATTTAGTTATTTCAAACATAGTTAAGTTCTAAACAACAGCATTTTAAAGTGCTGTCATAAAACAACAGCATTTTAGAAATGCTATTAATAAAATTCCAGATTTTATTATAACTTTTCAAAAATAATAAAACTTCCATTATAGCAAATTTTAAACTTATAAATCATATTTCTAGACTTCAAAATTTCACAGTTAAATAATTTTAACATGTGATTTATCACAACAAAATTTTATAATTAAATATCCAATTAAAACTCACTTTCATTTGTTAAGTCACTGTTTATTAACTTATATAAATAAAACTTAACATTTTACTTCAAATATCATTTCAAAACTTTAAATTTAATTTCCATTCTTTACTTACATTTTAAAAATAAAATTTAAAGTCAAAATCACAATCACTTCAAATTTTCATACTTAAATCCATAATTTCAAGACTTAATATTTAATTTTCTTAAAACCATAAAATATATTTTTTTAAATCAAATTTCATACTTTTAAAAAATATATATATATAAATCATTTAAACATATACCACGGGGTCTGTATATAATTTTCTAACATTGGTCAAGTGATGCAGATATATATCATTTCAATCCGCAGTTTAAAAAGAAAATCCGGGTTCTATCATTTCAAACCTGCAATCCCAAGTAAATAAAAATAAATAAAAATTGCTCAGGCCTATCATTTCAGCCCATAATGATTTTTCCCTTTTCTGAAGTCCGTTCGGGTATGTATCATTTCAACTCATAGTGATTCTATTCTAATATGGAACTTGCAGTGTGATCATAAATAAATAAATAGTATAAACAATGTCAATGTCACAATATAATGTCATATATCATATGTCAGGGGATAATTAACAGAATTAACATGGTAATTGTTTGCGCCAAAATTGGTCACAAACCCCGATGAATGTGAAAGCACCAGTGTTGGAATATAAATCAACGATATCCAAACACAAATCACAGATCTAAGTAGCAAAATAGTAAATGTAAACAAGAACACACGATTTATAGTGGTTCGGCTATCTCCGGCCTACGTCCACTTCAAAGGTTTTTCCTTTTATTGATGTTCTTCGCTGATTACAATCGATTACAGCGGATTACAATGAATTGTAGTTCGGAAATTCAGGTACAACGGTGGTTCTGATAGTTAAACTTGAATCCGGCAGAGTCTTGGCGTTTTATGGCGGAAAGGCCCCTTTTCTGAATGACCTGGAGGTCTATTTATAAGCGGAGGCTGCTGCTATCTCGTTGAAAACTTAGGAGACCTCTTCTGGCACGTGAGGGGGCCCACACGTACGGTCCCGGGAAGTTTGGGCCCACTTTGGCATCGGTTCGAACTCCATTCGAACCGATCAAGAATTCATCCAATCGAGGTGAAATTTGGCATGGACATTCTTCATCATGTATGCAAGCATCTGTGAAAATTTCATGGCATTTGGATCAGTAGGTTAGGAGATATGTTGGGTTCGAAATTGACTTCATAGCCAGGCTGTTAATTTCGAACCCCTGTTACTCGAAACGATGGTTTCGAAACCAGTGTGGCACGCGACTTCGTGGTGACGTGGAGCGCAAGCTTCGAATCGATCCGGACTTCTCTCCGTGTTGACCGCTTCGACTCCATATATCTCGGCGCATTCGAACCGATGGAAGACACGTCATCGTGATTGGTTGACTCAATCGGTTCGAATGAAGCTACAAAGGTTGGGTTCGAAGACGATATCATGGATGGGTTCGAAGTGTGGCTCTGTGATGGGTTCGAAGAGAGGACATTGTGATGGGTTCGAAGTAGGCAATGGCTTGGTGGGTTCGAAGTGGAGTCGAGGCTAATGGATGCGAACTAGGTGGACTCGAACCCGATGGGTTCGAGTGTGACATGGCTGGGCTATCGGTTCGAACGCAGGTGGGTTCGAACTAGATGGTTTCGAACCGATGGATACGAACTCCATCGATTCGAACTGGGGCAAATGCTTTCGAGGCGCGACCTTATTTCTTTGGATTCGAACCAGACGGTTTCGAATGTGATGGGTTCGAACACAATCGGTTCGAACCGAGCTATGTCAATTCCTCTTATCTTGATTCCATCATAACTTGAGCATATGACCTCGGATTGACTTGAAATTTGGAATGCAGACTTCCATGATCTTTCTTGTCGTGTCCTATCAATTGTGGCCCATTCCGGACTCGGACAAAATTCATCGATATCCATGGTTATCCTGCAGTGCATGGTTGATATTCATGAAGAGTAATCATTGGTTTCTAGTAAATTTTGGGTATCTCAACTTTGCCAAAAGTTGGGATAACATTTTGCCCCCCAAAACATGCCTTTTTGTAAAAGGTATGTTTTGAACGGTCTTAGATCAAGTGTAATAAATTCATGTTTCGTTGATATCTGTGGCATTATCAATCAAGTATGTGGCTGTTCGAAGCCAAATCAATAGTCGTTCTTCCCGTAGGAGTTGAGAATGAAGTTTCATAGTCTCTCCGGACTATTATTGGCTGCTCTAAACCCTTACTGAGCCCGTTCTAGACTCAGTGATTGAATAGAAAGATCCTATTGCTCTCTGGCGTTGCCTTCTATCCCTTGCACTCCGGTCCCGGTTAGGACATATAGCGATACCATGGTCGTTCGGGACCGATCATAGCCTCTCCGGGCTCTTGCTGGATCCCATCCTGTCACTCTCCGGTGAAGGGGAAACAGCGCTTAAGTGAGTTGATCCTGTCGCTCTCCGGCGAAGCAACCCACTTCTTGCACTCCGGTTCAAAGCAGTTGAACATTAAGCGATGTCATGACCTGAATCATCGGCCGATCATAGTCTCTCCGGACTCTTGTCGGATCCCATCCTGTCACTCTCTGGTGAAGGGGAAACGACGATAAGTGAGTCGATCCTGTCGCTCTCCGGCGAAGCAACTCACTTCTTGCCTTCTGGATTCACCTCTCCGGGTGAAGGCGATCTTTCTTGTATAAGTGAGTCGATCCTGTCGCTCTCCGGCGAAGCAACTCACTTCTTGCCTTCGGGATTCACCTCTCCGGGTGAAGGCGATCTTTCTTGTATAAGTGAGTCGATCCTGTCGCTCTCCGGCGAAGCAACTCACTTCTTGCCTTCGGACCCCGTCTCTCCGGATAGGGTCATAAAGCGATCATGTTTATATGTAATGTTCATCCTTTGACTCTCCGGTCAAAAGGTTTATTGCAAGAAGTTCAAATTTAATTATTAAAATTCAAGTTCTAGATGTTCAATCTCAAACATCAGAAAAAACTAAGGATTGCCTCTCCGGGCATAGCGGTTCATCTCCATCTCAGAGCATGCCTAGGGATCTCTCCGGTTCCCGTACATGTGTAAGTGGAGTAACCGTTTTATTCTGAAAATAAATCTAAATAAGATCATTCGACCGAAGTCCAGATCGTGGACTTGGCCCTTGCCATCTTTGATCAGTTGATGACGAGTCGTGATCCCGATCCAGGATCGTTCCTGCAAGGTGGAGGCGGTAGTTGTTCATGCCTTGTCGCTGTTGTCCGTTCTCTGACATACTGCGGTAATCTACCACCCCTAGCGTGTTCTTCCACCTCATCCTTCAAGTGACGGCATTCATCTGTGGTGTGCCCATCCAGCTCATGGAATAGGCAATATTTTCCAGTCCTGCGCTCCCGCTCGGTGGGATCCCTTACAGGTGGCTTTCGATAGTGAAGTTGCCCCCTGGTTTCAGTGAAGACTCTTTCTAGGCTTGCATTCAGATCTGTGTACTGCCTGAATCTTGGTTCTCGGAATTTCTTCCATTTATCAGGACCATCATGTCTGTCATCCTGTTTTCTCTTTCCCTTGTCCGCTCCGGACTGCTCTCCAGAGGTTCCTACGCTTTTCGTGGCATTTATTTCACAACTCCCGACTCGTGATTCTTCTAACCGAATGAACTTTTCGGCTTTATGAAAGAATTCTCCAAGATCTTGCGGCGGGTCCTTCGTTAGAGAATCTTTAAACTTGGTACCTTCCGCGACTCCTGCCACCGCCGCCATTAGAATCATCGATGGATCCGGGCGATCCACAGAAGTCACTGTCACGTTGAATCTGAGTAGAAAATCTTTTATGGACTCTCCGGTCCTCTGCTTGATTGTTGCTAAGGTCATCACGCTCTTGGGTCGCGTCACGTGGACCCTGAACTGTCTCATGAAACAATCTACGAGCTCGCTCCATGTTCCGATTGATCCAGTCTCTAGTTGTCTGAACCATAGTGAAGCTAAATCTGTCAAATACAGGGGGAAACATCGCGCCATCACTTCCTCGGATGCCCCCAGCACTTCCATGTGCCTGATATATCTTGTGATGTGCATTGTTGGGTCTGACCTCCCGTCGTAAGGATCCAGCGTTGGTAGCTTGAATTTTGGAGGGTTCCTGGCATTTCTGATGTTTGGAGTGAATGGACTCCGACTAACTTCTTCTAGGCCTCCGCTAGGTAATCCTCCTCTCATGATTCTTCGCATGAGGCCAATCATTCTCTCGTCCCCGTCTAGGGGTTGCCCCCTTGTCAAGTTCATATCCTGCCCCCCGAGCCTTGAAGGGAATTCCGGTACGTACTCTTCTGGTGGCTCGTTGGCGTGTGCATTGGCTCCGGTATGTTGGGCTCCGTCTGTTGGTCTTCCAGTATCGGACCCTGAGGGTCTACCCCCAAGGCCTTGTTGACCTCCTTCAATCCCCGTATTCTGGCCTTGAGCCTGTCCTTCATTTGCTTCTGCAATCCTGACTCCTTGTCCCGTACTTGTAGCTGTTGTAGTTGGTCCAAGGTTTTGTATATTTGCTGTCCTCATTTGCTCGAGGAAATTCTGCAGCATCTCCTGTTGACTTTTCATTATGCTTTCGCGCAATGAGTTGGCCATAGCCTCCATCTCGTCTCTAGTGATGTAGACGGAAGCCGGTCCTTCTCTTGATCCAGAGGATGCTTCTTGGCTTCCTCCTTGTTGGCTCCTATCAACTCTTTGTCTTGTTTGTCGAGTCATTGTCACTGAATTGGAGTTTCTTCAAACTTTTGAATCCGAGTTCTGAATCTGATATAGCGGGTGCTAGTTCTTCTCAGTGAAAGCACCAAAGTGTTTGCGCCAAAATTGGTCACAAACCCCGATGAATGTGAAAGCACCAGTGTTGGAATATAAATCAACGATATCCAAACACAAATCACAGATCTAAGTAGCAAAATAGTAAATGTAAACAAGAACACACGATTTATAGTGGTTCGGCTATCTCCGGCCTACGTCCACTTCAAAGGTTTTTCCTTTTATTGATGTTCTTCGCTGATTACAATCGATTACAGCGGATTACAATGAATTGTAGTTCGGAAATTCAGGTACAACGGTGGTTCTGATAGTTAAACTTGAATCCGGCAGAGTCTTGGCGTTTTATGGCGGAAAGGCCCCTTTTCTGAATGACCTGGAGGTCTATTTATAAGCGGAGGCTGCTGCTATCTCGTTGAAAACTTAGGAGACCTCTTCTGGCACGTGAGGGGGCCCACACGTACGGTCCCGGGAAGTTTGGGCCCACTTTGGCATCGGTTCGAACTCCATTCGAACCGATCAAGAATTCATCCAATCGAGGTGAAATTTGGCATGGACATTCTTCATCATGTATGCAAGCATCTGTGAAAATTTCATGGCATTTGGATCAGTAGGTTAGGAGATATGTTGGGTTCGAAATTGACTTCATAGCCAGGCTGTTAATTTCGAACCCCTGTTACTCGAAACGATGGTTTCGAAACCAGTGTGGCACGCGACTTCGTGGTGACGTGGAGCGCAAGCTTCGAATCGATCCGGACTTCTCTCCGTGTTGACCGCTTCGACTCCATATATCTCGGCGCATTCGAACCGATGGAAGACACGTCATCGTGATTGGTTGACTCAATCGGTTCGAATGAAGCTACAAAGGTTGGGTTCGAAGACGATATCATGGATGGGTTCGAAGTGTGGCTCTGTGATGGGTTCGAAGAGAGGACATTGTGATGGGTTCGAAGTAGGCAATGGCTTGGTGGGTTCGAAGTGGAGTCGAGGCTAATGGATGCGAACTAGGTGGACTCGAACCCGATGGGTTCGAGTGTGACATGGCTGGGCTATCGGTTCGAACGCAGGTGGGTTCGAACTAGATGGTTTCGAACCGATGGATACGAACTCCATCGATTCGAACTGGGGCAAATGCTTTCGAGGCGCGACCTTATTTCTTTGGATTCGAACCAGACGGTTTCGAATGTGATGGGTTCGAACACAATCGGTTCGAACCGAGCTATGTCAATTCCTCTTATCTTGATTCCATCATAACTTGAGCATATGACCTCGGATTGACTTGAAATTTGGAATGCAGACTTCCATGATCTTTCTTGTCGTGTCCTATCAATTGTGGCCCATTCCGGACTCGGACAAAATTCATCGATATCCATGGTTATCCTGCAGTGCATGGTTGATATTCATGAAGAGTAATCATTGGTTTCTAGTAAATTTTGGGTATCTCAACTTTGCCAAAAGTTGGGATAACAGTAATAATAAGGCATAACATATCATATAATCATCATTTACTTGCATAAACATTTTTAATTACTAAACACTTGTCATCAATTCACCATTTCATAAGTAGAAATGTCAGAGTGAGAAAAACTCACCTTTTACGAAGCTAGAGACCAAAACAACATATAAGCACGATTCCAAGGACACGACAAGCATGATTCAGTACGAGACAACACGACATTGGATTCAAATGAGAGAGATAGCCAAGATATGATCTTGTATGCGGCAACCAAAACAAGACATTGAAAACATGAATATTCAGTACAAAACAATGTTGAACAAATTGAAATATAAAAGCAATAAAGACAAGATAGCTTAACCTTGCCTTAACCAGCCAAATGCTTGGCCATAGTGGAACATATGCTAGGCTAAAGTGATGTTTTGATGGTTAATGGCTCATGTTTGGATTCACATATGAATGGCTACAGGGTGAGGTGAAGGGTAGGAGTTGCAAACATGAAGAAGACAAAGGTCAAGGCAAAATAGGATGGTTTGGATGGACCACTTTGGCTTGGCCTATGGTCAAATGGATGTAACAACCCGCATATTTATCGAGTTTGTATTTAAATATTTTATTTAAATATTAACTCGTTAATCGGATTTTGGTCCGAAAAGCTACTTTTTGCAAACGGTCAAATTAGGACTCGAGACCACTTCCATTGAGTTCGAAATGTCGTTTACAACTTTTTAAGTATAAACATCGATAGGTTTGGAGTTAGTGAAATTTCACTAACTTTTCCCGCTTTGGACTTTGGGTTAGTTTAGCCTATTAAGCCCAAGTTCCAACCCTCTTCTCCTCACTCTTCATAAATTTCCTAGCTAATCA
The DNA here is from genome assembly GCA_030765085.1 of Allium cepa. Classification (NCBI taxonomy): domain Eukaryota; kingdom Viridiplantae; phylum Streptophyta; class Magnoliopsida; order Asparagales; family Amaryllidaceae; genus Allium; species Allium cepa. Next base: position 40,236,416 of record CM060931.1, read on the forward strand.
AGCTTTGGCATTAATGGTGGAGGGAATGGGAAATTAAAACTCCAAGCACAAATTCAATTGCAAATCCAACATTCAACTCCAAATTCAAGTAGAAGATATTGGATTCAAGCTTTGGATTGCTTCTCCTTGCTTTCAAGCTTCATCTTCATAAACTTTAGTGCAAAGGTGAGATTTTTATCTCACAATTCTAGCCTATAACCATATTGGACTTTTGGGAATGATTCCCTATCATGTTTGCACGCACATTTGCATTTGGTTTGGATTGGATTGGCGAAAAACTCCACTTTTTAGTGTTTTTGGTGAAAAACTGCCCCTAGGTCGTTCTGCCTTTGTTAGGTCGTTCTGTGTGAAAAGTCGCACTGGAGTTAGGTCGTTTCCGACCTTAAAATGGCCTATACCTTTAGGTCGCTCGGAGTTATCTCATTAGGTCGTAGGTCGCATGGGCCTTAGGTCGTAGGTCGCATGTGAGTTAACTCCTAGGTCGTTCTGGCCTTATTAGCTCGTATCGGAGTTAGGTCGTAGGTCGCATGGGCCTTAGGTCGTAGGTCGCATGTGAGTTAACCCCTAGGTCGTTCTGGCCACTTTTCGTGTGTTTGGGTTTAGGTCGTTGGACCTTTAGGTCGTTGGACCTTTAGGTCGTTGACCCCCTTGAGTCGTTAACTAGTTAAGTCGCTCGCTACTTGACTCCATTAGGTCGCTCATCACTGGATGCAGTTAGGTCGCTCGACTCCCTTACCCACTAGGTCGCGTACTTAGTTAGGTCGCGTGACCCTATAACTGTTAGGTCGTTAGACCGTTAACCCTATAGGTCGCTTGGCCTATTTGTTTAGGTCGTAGGTCGTTGGACCTTACCTCGATAGGTCGTTCCCACTTTTGGACGTGTGCGCTCTAGGTCGCTAGGCCGCCTCTCTTTAGGTCGCATGACCCAATACAGTTAGGTCGTTTGACCTTATGTTCTTTTAGGTCGCGTCTCCTTTAGGTCGCGTCTCCTTTAGGTCGTGCCTCTTTTAGGTCGCGTCTCCTTTTGGCCACGCCTCTTTTAGGTCGTTCGAATGCTAGGTCGCTCGGCCCTTATTCCCTTAGGTCGCTCGGTCTCGTTTATGACCATAGGTCGCTCACCCCCTCTTCGTTAAGTCGCGAGTCATCGTTAGGTCGCGAACACCTTTAGGTCGCTTGACCTGTGCTTTTGTTAGGTCGCGAGTTCCTTAGGTTGCTCGTCTCCCTTAGGTCGCTTACCTGGTTGAGTCGCACCTCACCTTAGCTCGGCCATGGTTAGGTCGCGAGTTTCCTTAGGGTCGCTTACTCCTTTAGGTCGTGACTCTTTAGGTCGAAACCCTTTAAGTCGCTCGATCCTATCCTTCCTCTGGTCTTCACTAGGTCGTACCGTTTTGGTCGGGGCGCTGCCCCCTGGACCCCTGCGACCTGACCGGGCAGGTCGAACCCCGTAAGCGGTGGCGTTGCCCCCGCACCCCCACCTTGGGGGGTCGCCACCCCCCCTGGACCCCCCCTCCGTAGGGGATCTTATCTGGAAAACATTGAGCTGATTTCCTTGGATTTTATTCACATCTCCGTATGCGATTTTTGTGACTGATTGTTTCTACAATTGCTTCTGTGTTTTGTCACTTTATAATATAAAGGTTTCAATACTAGTAGTAAATATCAAAACTCTTTTAACAAACAATTTCAACTCCATTTTTAATAACAAAGCTCTTTTCTTAAACCGTTTTCCAATCTATTAGTATATACAAGCCTTTACCTCACTCGGATGAGAAATCTAATTAAACGACTTAGTAAAACAAGTGGTATGAAACGCTTGCGTTCACTTCGTCGGTTAATTCTTGGACTTGTTCGATTGAACCTCTTGTGACAATTTTATTAGTGAAGATTTACAGTTTTTTCGTAAATATTTAAGTTAAGCAAGTGGTTATGGGACATGAAGCTAAACTTCTATATTTACTAGCTTAGTGTAATTGACACTTCTCGTTGATCTTGATGATCGCTTTACGAATTAGACTAGCAATTGCGCGATGTCTCTTTCATTGCAAGGTTAGACTAGACACCACTTGTGTGATTCCATTCACACATACCTTTCTGCTTTTTGGTTAGTCTTGACCTCAATCTGTGTGATTCCATTCACACATGCGGGGTAGCTCCCCATGGTCTTCGGACCGTCATGTGATAGGCCTCTTTCCCTTTTTATGATTTCTGGATTTCTTGTGTTGATTTCTGGAATTTATCTCTTTGACTTGTCATGAGTACAAGTTTAGGGTATGATGCCCTCTTTGGATCTTGGAGAAGATTCTTGTGATATTGATTTATCTCTTATCGGTTGATCTCCTGTTGATCATTATTTGCATACTTATGGTAGTATGTCAGTATGGATATTTTATGTTTATGCCATATCTTTTATTTTATATCATGTCATCTGATATTTATAGCTAGACTGATCCGTTTATTATTTTCTTATAAATAATACTCGGGTCAGACCGAGATGTTACAGGTGCTACTGCATGACTCCTCCCCCAGTGATTCACTACTCAGACTTTTGGCTACTTGTTTAGATTAGCAGCTTTTGTTGTTTACACTTGAGATATAGACTCATAGTTGTATTCTTTTGTATTATCGTGGATCTTTTTAGACCACTACTCTGATGTACACTTTTATGTGATATATATTCATATCTCTTTCCGCCTTTGTGATATGGATATCTGTGATCGATTCGCATGTTATGCTTACTTCTATATTTGTTTCCGAAGATTATTTTATAGCCACCGTGTGATAAGAAATTACATGGATGGTCGCTCCTCAACAGCCTTATTCTCCGCGCTAGTTGACAGCACTACACCGTAGTGTTCTTGGCTAGCGTGGGTATAGAGGTGGGGCGCTACAGCTTGGTATCAGAGCCAAACTTCGGAACATTGTAGAATAATCTAACAACGATCATGTCCTAAGTCTTTCTTAGGAGTTGTGCCTTAGGATTTAACTCGAGTCTTCGTACCGATTCATCCTATTTTCTTTATGATTCCTTGTTTTATCTATCAAGATTGCTTGATATTCATTTTGTGAATAACCTTCTTCTTCTTCCTTCTTTCTTTCTTAAGGAAGGGAAATGGTTAGTTCTAGAAGTCCTAGCGCTGGTCAATCCAGTAGCCCTTCTCTGGATGGCGCATTCATGTCTGCCCAACAACTTTTGGATCTTGTAAAGAATCAAGAGTTTATCTGTGCTTTGAGTAAGAATACCACAAAGATCTTACCTTTGAAACTAGAAGTTCCTTTCGACCAGCTTGTAGATATCACTCTACAAGAGGAAGAGGCTGATAAAGGAATTGATAGTGATATTGGGACTTCCAAGAAGAGGCATATTAAGTTCAAGAGCCTTAATCCCAATAAGAGAGTGAAGCAAACTACTTTTGTAGCAAATACTCCAATCCCTAATCGTGGAGGATGCTACAATTGTAATTCTAAGTACCGCTATGCAAAGGAGTGTCCGGAGCCACTGTTTTGTCGCTATTGCAAAGATTCCAGTCATCATATTTCTGTCTGCCCCATACTTCTAAGCAAGAAGAGGGTGGAACCAGAAACTTCAGTAGCCAAGCCTCCTACCTCTAGTCGTAAACGATGTTACAATTGTGGTTCCACAGACCATTATGTAATCAATTGCCCAGAACCTCTCTATTGCCGCTATTGTAAAGGCTCGGGCCATTACTTGTCTACATGTCCCAAGCGACCTAGCAAGAGAGAAGGAAAGCTAAATGCTTCTAACGAAACTTCTCTGGGTCAAGGTATTTCTTATTTAATCCTTGATTTCATTTGTTTTCGATTATCCGATTCGAGTTCTTTTTGGTATAGGTTCGTCTCATTATTTTTATATCAAAAGAACTTGATGATTTTCTTTCTTTTTATGTTTTGGGCTTGATGACTTCTTTGAGGATTGCGAATCCAGATTAGTGGATCTGCAACACTCTACTTGCTTTTTATTGATATCGAAAATTATTTCATGTGATTTTTCTTTCCGAACCAATTTGCATGTTATGCATTTCTTTAGTTTCGGAATTGATTTGCGTGAAAGGATTGGCTTATTGCAAAGCCCATATCCAATTTTTCCGAAAGGACTATTCATTTTCGATATTTTCAATCTGTTAAGCAGATTCATATTTTTCCTTTGTGATTTCGATTTCAAATCGATGGCATCATTTTGCTCTTTTAGCTCACATGTTGAGTAAAGAGATATCTCTCTCATTCTTATCAATTGAAATTTTTTCGGTATTTTTGAGTTTGTCTTAGGATTATCACCTAAGCAGCCTTTTTTGAGTGGTGTTAAGGTCTTTCCAGTTTGACCTTGCCACCGAATTTCAATCGCTACGAGTTGCGGAAGTTAGCCTTCCACATACCGCATTCCGCACTCGTTATGATTTATATGAATGACATATTATGTCATTCAGTTTGTCCAGTCTATTTCATCCATTTTATAAATCGAGTATTCTATGAATATCTCAAATAATTCCAATCTTATATTTATTAATTTTGAATGAGAATAGAAATTTAAAATTTTGCAAATCTTTTTAAGAAGATATTTTAAATTCCTATAAAATAATTTTGTGTTGTATTGCCCATTTAGTGTTTTAAGAATTCTGGTCGATGCGCTTGATCAACGCTATCGATAGGAATTTCCTAAATGCTTTGATGAGACAGTCAGACACAATAAATTGACTTGTAAAAACGTAAATTCTTCTAGAAAGATTATTACATAAAGATAAATGTAATTTGGAAAGTTTTAACTTTTCAGGAAAGAAGATTATTTAAAAGATATCCTTTCTTTTCGATACTCTTATTCTTGTGATTCCCCAGGGGAACCAAGACTTTATCTTTTGTACCAATGCTAATTGTATGGGTTTGGATGCCGTTCTCTTGCGAAAGAGAACGTGCAATCACTTTTGCTTCTAAATCTTTAAGGCCGATCGAGACTAGGAATGCCACTTATGATCTGGTTCTCGCGGCTATTGATTTTGCTTTCAATATTTGGCATCATCGTCTTTGGTGGAGAAATTTGTTCTCTACCTCAATTATAAATCATTGGGATATCTATTTCTCATAATTAAGTTGCGTCAACCATGTTGGCTCGAATTTCTTGCATCTTATGATCTTGATATTCTATATACTCCCTGAAAGGGGAAATCTTGTTGCCAATGCACTAGTCGTAAGCAACAAGTAGTTGTTTTCTATGGTGATATCCGAATGGAACGATCTCGAGACTCTATTCACTTGAGAGATTCGAGATCGCGAAATCCGATTTATATGCATCCCTTGTTTTATGTAGTCTAGAGGTTCCTTATTCTTTTTAGACTGCGTTCTTGTAGCTCAAAGGGCTAGATTTTGAATTGGCTCTTCTTAGCCAATGTTGTAGGGATAAAATTATTATTGAAAGTTAGAAAGACTTCGATATTGATTTTCGTGGCGACATTTAAAAGTTTGGTAGACTTATCGTACCAAATATTTGTGATCTTCGTCAATAAATTTTAGAAGATTCCCATCGTTCTAAATTCACCATTCATCCTGGTAGTAGTAAAATGTACGCTGATATGAAGCGACTTTATTATTGGGAGGGAATGAAATCTGATATTGCTAACTTTGTTAAGTGTTGCATGACTTGCCAACTTGTCAAGGCCGAACATCAAAGGCCTGGTGGGTTATTGCAACCTTTAGAAATTCCAATTTGGAAGTGGGATCAAATTTCCATGAACTTTATAGATGGCCTTCCCCGTTCTCGATCGGGTCATGATAGCTTATGGGTGATTGTTGATAGACTTACTAAATCCGCCCATTTTATTCCGGTTCGGTCTAACCGAACCGTTCCTCTTTTGGCCAAACTATTTGTCAAGGAAATTGTAAGATTGCATGGAGTTCCTACTTCTATTGTTAGCGATCGTGATCCATTGTTTACTAGTGGATTTTGGAAGAGTCTTCAAAAAGCTTTAGGAACGAAGCTTAATTTTAGCACCGCTTATCACCCCCAGTCCGATGGACAAACCGAGCGTGTGAATCAAACTCTTGAAGATCTTCTTCGTGCTTGTGTGCTTGATTTTGGTGGAAGTTGGGAAGATCATATTTCACTTGTTGAATTTTTTTATAATATTAGCTTCCAATCTAGTATTGGTATGGCACCTTTCGAGGCACTCTACGGAAGGCCATGCCGATCTCCTTCTTGTTGGCTTGAGGCCGGTGAGAAGCTGGTTTTAGGTCCAGACTTTATTCGTGATTCCACGGAAAAGATTGAACTTATTCGACATAGGATGGAAGAAGCCCAGAGTAGACAAAAATCCTATGCCGATAATCGAAGAAGGAAATTAGAATTTTCTGTTGGGGATCCTGTTTTTATTCGTGTTTCACCTATGAAGGATGTTGTACGTTTCAGTCGATCGGGGAAGTTAGCGCCTCGATATATTGGGCCATTTCCTATCACTGAACGTATTGGTTCCATGGCTTATCGCCTTGCATTGCCGGCTCAGTTTTCTGCTATGCATGATGTATTTCACGTTTCTTAATTACGGAAATGCCTTCGGGGTTCCGATTCTATTCTTGAGCCTGCTGTTGTGGAAGAAATTGAAGTTTCGCCGAATTTAACTTATGAGCCGCATCCTATTCGAGTTATAGCTTCTGAGGTTAAACGACTTCGAAATAAAGATGTTCCGCTTGTGAAGGTTCAATGGTCCTCAAATCCTAAGGATTGTTCTTGGGAATCCAGAGAATTCATCGAGCGTACACATCCGGACTTGCTTACTCCTTCTCCTAGAGGTGAACTTCTTATTTCAAAATTCCTCTTGTGTTAATATGCTTTTATGGTTGTTACTTTTTATTTCCATCTTATATATATTGCGAGGACGCAATTTCTTTAAGGAGGGGAGTCTGTAACAACCCGCATATTTATCGAGTTTGTATTTAAATATTTTATTTAAATATTAACTCGTTAATCGGATTTTGGTCCGAAAAGCTACTTTTTGCAAACGGTCAAATTAGGACTCGAGACCACTTCCATTGAGTTCGAAATGTCGTTTACAACTTTTTAAGTATAAACATCGATAGGTTTGGAGTTAGTGAAATTTGACTAACTTTTCCCGCTTTGGACTTTGGGTTAGTTTAGCCTATTAAGCCCAAGTTCCAACCCTCTTCTCCTCACTCTTCATAAATTTCCTAACTAATCAAGCTTTGGCATTAATGGTGGAGGGAATGGGAAATTAAAACTCCAAGCACAAATTCAATTGCAAATCCAACATTCAACTCCAAATTCAAGTAGAAGATATTGGATTCAAGCTTTGGATTGCTTCTCCTTGCTTTCAAGCTTCATCTTCATAAACTTTAGTGCAAAGGTGAGATTTTTATCTCACAATTCTAGCCTATAACCATATTGGACTTTTGGGAATGATTCCCTATCATGTTTGCACGCACATTTGCATTTGGTTTGGATTGGATTGGCGAAAAACTCCACTTTTTAGTGTTTTTGGTGAAAAACTGCCCCTAGGTCGTTCTGCCTTTGTTAGGTCATTCTGTGTGAAAAGTCGCACTGGAGTTAGGTCGTTTCCGACCTTAAAATGGCCTATACCTTTAGGTCGCTCGGAGTTATCTCATTAGGTCGTAGGTCGCATGGGCCTTAGGTCGTAGGTCGCATGTGAGTTAACTCCTAGGTCGTTCTGGCCTTATTAGCTCGTATCGGAGTTAGGTCGTAGGTCGCATGGGCCTTAGGTCGTAGGCCGCATGTGAGTTAACCCCTAGGTCGTTCTGGCCACTTTTCGTGTGTTTGGGTTTAGGTCGTTGGACTTTTAGGTCGTTGGACCTTTAGGTCGTTGACCCCCTTGAGTCGTTAACTAGTTAAGTCGCTCGCTACTTGACTCCATTAGGTCGCTCATCACTGGATGCAGTTAGGTCGCTCGACTCCCTTACCCACTAGGTCGCGTACTTAGTTAGGTCGCGTGACCCCATAACTGTTAGGTCGTTAGACCGTTAACCCTATAGGTCGCTTGGCCTATTTGTTTAGGTCGTAGGTCGTTGGACCTTACCTCGATAGGTCGTTCCCACTTTTGGACGTGTGCACTCTAGGTCGCTAGGTCGCCTCTCTTTAGGTCGCGTGACCCAATACAGTTAGGTCGTTTGACCTTATGTTCTTTTAGGTCGCGTCTCCTTTAGGTCGTGCCTCTTTTAGGTCGCATCTCCTTTAGGCCACGCCTCTTTTTGGTCGTTCGAATGCTAGGTCGCTCGGCCCTTATTCCCTTAGGTCGCTCGGTCTCGTTTATGACCATAGGTCGCTCACCCCCTCTTCGTTAAGTCGCGAGTCATCGTTAGGTCGCGAACACCTTTAGGTCGCTTGACCTGTGCTTTTGTTAGGTCGCGAGTTCCTTAGGTTGCTCGTCTCCCTTAGGTCGCTTACCTGGTTGAGTCGCACCTCACCTTAGCTCGGCCATGGTTAGGTCGCGAGTTTCCTTAGGGTCGCTTACTCCTTTAGGTCGTGACTCTTTAGGTCGAAACCCTTTAAGTCGCTCGATCCTATCCTTCCTTTGGTCTTCACTAGGTCGTACCGTTTTGGTCGGGGCGCTGCCCCCTGGACCCCCGCGACCTGACCGGGCAGGTCGAACCCCGTAAGCGGTGGCGTTGCCCCCGCACCCCCACCTTGGGGGGTCGCCACCCCCCCTGGACCCCCCTCCGTAGGGGATCTTATCTGGAAAACATTGAGCTGATTTCCTTGGATTTTATTCACATCTCCGTATGCGATTTTTGTGACTGATTGTTTCTACAATTGCTTCTGTGTTTTGTCACTTTATAATATAAAGGTTTCAATACTAGTAGTAAATATCAAAACTCTTTTAACAAACAATTTCAACTCTATTTTTAATAACAAAGCTCTTTTCTTAAACCGTTTTCCAATCTATTAGTATATACAAGCCTTTACCTCACTCGGATGAGAAATCTAATTAAACGACTTAGTAAAACAAGTGGTATGAAACGCTTGCGTTCACTTCGTCGGTTAATTCTTGGACTTGTTCGATTGAACCTCTTGTGACAATTTTATTAGTGAAGATTTACAGTTTGTTCGTAAATATTTAAGTTAAGCAAGTGGTTATGGGACATGAAGCTAAACTTCTATATTTACTAGCTTAGTGTAATTGACACTTCTCGTTGATCTTGATGATCGCTTTATAAATTAGACTAGCAATTGCGCGATGTCTCTTTCATTGCAAGGTTAGACTAGACACCACTTGTGTGATTCCATTCACACATACCTTTCTGCTTTTTGGTTAGTCTTGACCTCAATCTGTGTGATTCCATTCACACATGCGGGATAGCTCCCCATGGTCTTCGGACCATCATGTGATAGGCCTCTTTCCCTTTTTATGATTTCTGGATTTCTTGTTTTGATTTCTGGAATTTATCTCTCTGACTTGTCATGAGTACAAGTTTAGGGTATGATGCCCTCTTTGGATCTTTGAGAAGATTCTTGTGATATTGATTTATCTCTTATCGGTTGATCTCCTGTTGATCATTATTTGCATACTTATAGTAGTATGTCAGTATGGATATTTTATGTTTATGCCATATCTTTTATTTTATATCATGTCATCTGATATTTATAGCTAGACTGATCCGTTTATTATTTTCTTATAAATAATACTCGGGTCAGACCGAGATGTTACAGGTGCTACTGCATGACTCCTCCCCCAGTGATTCACTACTCAGACTTTTGGCTACTTGTTTAGATTAGCAGCTTTTGTTGTTTACACTTGAGATATAGACTCATAGTTGTATCCTTTTGTATTATCGTGGATCTTTTTAGACCACTACTCTGATGTACACTTTTATGTGATATATATTCATATCTCTTTCCGCCTTTGTGATATGGATATCTGTGATTGATTCGCATGTTATGCTTACTTCTATATTTGTTTCCGAAGATTATTTTATAGCCACCGTGTGATAAGAAATTACATGGATGGTCGCTCCTCAACAGCCTTATTCTCCGCGCTAGTTGACAGCACTACACCGTAGTGTTCTTGGCTAGCGTGGGTATAGAGGTGGGGCGCTACAATGGATTCAGCCATGTTTGCTTCAGATCTGACCAGTGATAGAGTGATGGTTAGAGGTCATGTCAGTTGGTGGTGGTGGAGCTAGGGGTGGTGGCCGAGGCAAAGTATGGAGGTGGTGGTGGAGTTTTGGTTGGTTAGGCATTGTTTTATGGAATTTTAGCAAGGATTGTTTTTGGTGTTTTCTCATCCTATAGGTCACGGCCTGTTATGGACAGAGGAGAGGCATGGTTGTTGGCTGTGGATAATGAGGAGGAGATGATGTTGGTGGTTGGAGGAGATGGTGGTGTTGAGGCCAAGCAAAGCATGCGAAGATATCAAGCAAAAATCAATGGAAATGAATAAGAAATAAAGAAGATGGAAGCCATATTTTTCTTTGTTTCCATGCCGTGAGTTTTCGAGGATGAAGAGAAAGAATTTTCACGTGAAAACTGAAGGGAAATACAAGGCAAATCAAAAAAAATGCACAGCCAATCAATGAAAAGACAAAGAAAGAAATGAAAAGGCAATGGTAAGTGAAAAGTCAAATGGAAAATGAAAGGTTTTGTCTCTTTAAATTTCTATTTCTTTTAAATCAAAAATAAACTAAATGAATCAGTAAAACATAGAAAAAGAAAACAAAATAAAGTGAAAATAAAATAAATAATTACTTTAAGAAAAAATAGAAAATAATTAAGAAAATAGCTTAAAATTTGAAACTAGACATAAAAATATAAACAATATACAATTAACATTGGAAAAATTACAACAACACTTTAAAAAAAAATTTAAAAATAAAAATAAATACATCAAATGTCATATAACATATATATACACAAGATATGAAAAGCAAAAATATTATTTATACAAAGAAAAATAAACAATTTTGTAAAATAAAACGGTTTACACACAATATTGTAAAAAGCATAACTTTCACAATATAAATCGAATTTCAACGAAACGAAAAGCAGTATTCTTGAAATTTAATTTATTTTCATAATAAAAAATAAAATTCAAAAATTCAAAAATTTAAATTCTAAATTTAAAAGTCAAAGTTTGACCATATTGATCAAAATTCACATTTTCTTGAAAATATTTAATTTATTCATGTTTCGAATTATAACTCACATACAAATCACAATTTATATTTAAAATAACAAAATTATTCATTTTAATAAATAAAATAAATTTTATTCCACAAATAAAATAAAGTTTTTAAATTAGGAATTTCAATCAAAATAATCAAAATATACAATTAAAATAATCACAAAATACAAGGTTGTTACAGAAAGATTCAAACCAAACATCAAGATTTCAAAGAAAATTTCCAGTTTTATAAATTCAATCATGCTCAGATTTTCTAAGTAGTCCTCTGTTCTTCAAATAGGTGGGCAAACTACCCTCTTTTGGATCTTAATCTGTTATGCATCTTGAAGTTGTTGTGAAAATTATTTGTATAGATTTAACTATGCATGTCTGGAATGGACATAAATGTCTGTTCTAAATTTTATAGGTTTTAAACTTGTTAAAGAAAAGAAAATTAAAATATATAAAAAAACTTAAATCCTTCTTCTCTGATTCGATTTAGGCCTCATAATCTAAATAAAATATGTTTGTATCATCAAGAACTAGGTTTAAAAAAATATTTTTAGGAAAAATAAATTGAGTTTATCTGGAAATTTAAATATACAGTATTTTTTTTATAAATATGATAAATTCAAATCTCATAATTAATCGATTCATCTACATCATCGGGTTCTTCTTGGAAAACCATGATTTCTAAAACAAATTTTAAGATTTTTAGTTCATTAAATCATGTGAAAAAGTGAGATGAACGGAATTGACATTTTTGTCAATTCCTGGTGATCGAAGATGAATTATGAATCATGATTTATGGTAAATGTGGCTTGGGTGTTTTAGATTCATGGAAAAATGCTCGTAATTTTTTTTATCGATCATGGTGGTCGGGCAAAATGATTTTAGGGTTTAAACCCAATTTTTTTGCCAATGCCGAAAATGGGAGCGCTGCATTGTCGAGAGTGCATTGGAATAGTTTAAGGGTGGTAGGATCGAAGCCCATGTCTGTAGCGCTACTCTGGGTAAGCTCGCGTGGTGTCAGATGAACGTTGGCAGTGGTGCGAAGTATTTTCTGATGGTCAGGGTTCAGGTTTCAATCAAGTCGAGTAGTTCGTTTCTGTTTCTATGTGAATTAAGGGGATATGGGTAGTTAAGATGTCAGGGTGATCGTTGACTTGTTGACATCGGCGAGGCTGGCTAGAATGACGGCGAACTCGTGTGCACATGCACGAGCTCATTTGTGTTTCTATTGATTACAGGTTTGAGGAAGAAAGGGGAATCTCGAAGAATGGCTTGGGAAAAGTAAGGGTGGGCTCGAGTTTGGTATCGAGACATTTGCGTGAGTTTAACAGTATAACAGGTTTTAAACTTAAAACAAAATATTCCAGGTTTTAAAGAAACAACAAAAACCAGATTTCAAAGCAAAGTAAAATTTTGGTTAATGAAGTTTTTAAAATATGCTAATTAGTTTTAAAAAAGCAATGGTAGTGGAAGCTTTCAAAATAAGTTTCCAAATATAATTGACAAGGTTTTAATAGTGAATTTATAAATAAGTTTTCAAGTAAACTCATTAAACAAGATTTTTAAACAAGTTTCAAGGATTTAATTTTAAAAGTTATTAAGTTTAAGCTTAATTAAGAAATTAATTTAAAAGAGATTGATGTTTAAATTTTTTGTTTGATTTTAAAGTCTGAAGTTAATTTATGAAATAATAATAATTTTGTTTTCAAAGATTGAAAGTAAATGGTTTTAAAATAGTTAATGGATAATTACGTTGTGTAATTAAATCAAAGCTAATTACTTTGTGTAATTGATTTGAAAGCTAATTACCTTGTGTAATTTAATTAAAGCTAATTCCTTTGTGTAATTAAATTAAGGCTAATTAATTATTATGATTAAATTAAAGAATAATTAATGTAATAAATTAAAGTGTTTATTAATTAAGGGTAATTAATTAATAAAAGTGAAAAAATCCAATTTCAATATATAAACAAATTCAGTGGCGTCCTCTTCTCGTTCGATTCGGCATGCCATGTTTCCCGTTGATTTCCCTCCTCGCCCCTCCTTTCCCGCCGCCCCTTCTCCCCTCTGCTCCTTATCTTTCCTAGGCCTGTTTCCCCTCCTTTGCTCCCCCTCCCCACTGGTCCTCCTTCCGCTCTTCCACCAATCTGGTCGTATTTTCAACGTCATGCCAGCAGCGCCCCTTCGTCCATTGCCTCCCCTTCAATCTGTTCATGACTTTCCTCCTCTGCCCGCAATAATTCCCTATTCACATTCTCCTGCTGCTAGCCTTTTCTCAAGTCCTGTGGATCAGATTTTTGCGCCGACTATTGTTACTCAATCTGTGGTTGGTGCTCTGCCTTCGTCTGCGAACGGTAAAGTGCCCCTTTCTGCCTGTGCTCGTGGAGTTGAGTCAGGATTTATTAAGAAATCGTTTAGCGTTTTGGAGAAATCTAGTTCTATGAATGATGTACTTGATGCGAGTGATGTGTTTGTCGACCCTGATGGTATTGGTACGGTGGTTGGATAGTATGTTGGTGATAAGAGTAAAGTTTTCGCTGATTCTTCTAGCGTTAAGTGACGCTCGTCTGGTGTTTGTGCTAATGCTGTGACAACTGTGTTCCATTTCGCAGTAATTTGTGTTTAGGTCTTTCTAACTGTAATGACTCTATTGGTAACCCCAACGAAGTGGTGCATCTCGGAACTTCAATTCTTATTCCTGTTACACCTTCCCTGGCTGGCTCCAAATCCCTGGCCTGTTCGAAATCATGGACTTCACTTTTGACATCTCTGCCCCGTAATGCGTGAGATTACAAACCGATTGAATTTGATATCATTAAGGAAAATGGAGTGATGATCCCTCCTCCTATTGCTATGCAAGCCAATTTGGACTATTGGTCAAAATACTTGGTTGGTTTCTTTTTGGATCCAAACACCCGCCTGCATGATGCGGCTTCGGTTTTTCGAAGGGCTTGGAAGCTTCGTGGTGATCTTCGTGTTAAGCTGGTTGACTCCACGCATTTCCTTTTGTTCTCCTCCTCCGTCGATCGCAGTTGTGTTCTTGAGGATAAGCCTTCTTTTTTTGGTGGGAAACCTTTTATTATTACTCATTGGTCTCCAACTGTTGCTAGTGCTCGTGAGCAAGTTCTATCTATCCCCGTTTGGGTTTACTTTTCGCATATTCCCTTTGCTCTTCAACCTTTACTTAGTTTGAATTAGCTAGCTTGTAACGTTGGTAAATTGAAATGTTTTGACACTAATACAGTTGCGCGTGAAAAATTGATGTTCGCTAAGGTTCTGATTGAGATTTCCCCTTTTAAGCCTCTCCCTTCCTCTATTCTTGCTCAGCTAGCTATTGGGCATGTTATGGAAGTCCGTGTTCGATACGGTTGGGTTCCAGATATTTGTTCCTCCTGTCACACTTTTGGCCACCTGGTTATCGCCTGCTCGCATTCTGTTGTATCCGCGGCTGCTCCTATGATCCCTCTTCCTCGGTCTCCGCTCAAGAAATGGGTTCCTAAGGTTTCTTCACCCCCCCCCCTCAGTTAGCTCATCCTCCTACGGTTCCTTTATCTGTCCCTGATCCGCCTCCATGTTCTGATGCACGGCCTGCTTCCCCTTCTGCTTTTGTGGTCCCTTGTGATGTTTCGGCGGTTCCTATTGCTGTTCCGGATCATGTTCCGCCACGTTTGCCTATTGTTTGGGATGAGTCCGAGAGATGTTGGGTTCATCACAAACCTAATATGAGATTTAACCCCTTGGATGACTCCTACTTTAGATTTGTGTCGGATGATCGATTGGACCATAGATGCCTTTATTACAGACCTTTTGGTGACTTCTTAGTTCTCGATTTGGACGGTCCGTATGCGAGGTCAAATTCTGTCATGCTTGATGGTACTACCTGGGATCGTTCTTTTATATACTCTTCTGATGCTGTGGTTCCTTGTCTTGCTATTCTTTTCTGCCCTTTTGCTGGTCTTTTTTGGAATGTCCCCTTGGTGTCTTCCCAGGTGATTGTGGATGTTGGTGCTTCTACCTCTCCGGAGGAGACCTAGTCTAGGCGTATTTTATTGTAGCCGTGGCTTGTCTGTCACACTCTTGTGCTCTATTTTCCCTTTTCTTAGTAGTTTAGGTGTTTTTACCTTACTCCTATATTTCAAATTTTTATTACGTTCATAATAAAAGCGGACGGTTCACTATAAAATCGGCTGGCCTTACCAAGAATAATTAATTACTTAAAGATGATTACTTATTTAAATAATTAAATTTACAATTAAAGTTGATTAATCAATTGATTAAAGAATAATTAATTTAGGATAATTTATTAAAGAATAATTAAATAATTAAAGGTTAATTATTTAATGATTAAAGGTGGATTGATTTGTTAATTAAGGATAATTAATTTATCATTAAAGGTTAATTAACAAATGATTAAAGGTTAATTAATTAAGATGTTTGTAATTAACTAATATTAATTAACCAAGATTAGTGATTAATTCAAAGTAATTAATTTGATTTAAATTAATCAGATGACTAATTGATCTTACTTATGGATGTTTGGATTTTACTAAATTGAATTGTTTGATATTCTTGATGTGTGATGCTCTGTTTTGATTTGAGCTGTGGTGAATGTAATTTATTTATCTGTGATGAAGTTATATTATTTTATTTGTGAATCTGTAAATGAAGATAAGCGTTATAGGATTATACCGCTTATCGATATTGCTGTGCTTGAATCTGTGATGATTGATGATGTGACACTATTGTGTAAAACCCCTGGACTACACCATACACACACAAATATGGATTTCACGAGGAAATCGTTTAAGTCGCGGATATTTTAAATTTAAATATTATTTTGTTTACAAGTTGAATTTTGAATCCAAATGGTTTTTGGAAATGCAATTGGGTCGGATATTAAAAGATTTTGAAAAGGAAGTTTGAAATTGAAATTGAAATTTAATTTGAATATAATATATCTTCTTTAAGATTTGAAATTGTTTTGGAAATTGTTTTGAAAGGTTTATACAAGTTATATAATATATACATATAGATTTCTAAACTATCTTTAAAGTAATCTAAAGGTATTATTTTGGGAATTTATATTTAACCCAATTTTATACTTTAAAGATATAACTTCTGCATATTATATTGGATTTTCTGAAATGAAAAGGATTGTTTTCAAATAATAATAGTTTTCATATAAAGAAAGGATTTCCAATTTGTGTTGAAAGGATTTCAAGTTTGAAATTAAAATGGTTTTCCAAGTTATGAATGAATCTTTGGAAATGGTTTTGAAAGCTATGAATTGAGTCTTTGATTTAAAGATTGGATGAGTTAATCCAATTTGGAAGGGAAATTATTTTATAAGCTACAAATGAATCTTTGCTAAAGATTGGTGAACTTTGTTTTCAAATGAAAGAGGATCTGAAAGGTATATTTTTATAAAAGATTTGGAACCAAAATTGTTTTGAAAGGTATAAATTAATCTTTGTGAAAGATTGGTGAACTTGGGTTCAAATTGAAGTGAATTTTAAGGGTGAATCTTTTTGTTTAAAAAGATTTGAAAATGGTAATTTGTTCAAACCATTTGAAAGAAAAGTTTTGGGTAATAAGTTGTGACTTAACTAAGATCCTAATATCCATATGCTTTTTAAATTAAGCGCTCATTATTTAGTTTACCAAAAGAGGATATTATGTCATATAACCCATTCCAAATAATGATACGACGTTATGGATAGCATTTGAAGACCGGTGGTGAAGACCGGATATTTTAGAAAGCGAAAGGATGACCTGTCGAATGTCTCTGCACCGATTGGCCTTGGTATAGAGATTTGATCACCCTTTGTGATGGGGAGTCCGAACGTGATTAGGGATTATCCGGATTGCAAGGGCTTCTTTGAAGTGCCTTCGGTTCTGTTCGAACCCGGAACAGACTTGTATGGATGTATGTCTTATGTTACACTTTGAGATGTTAAGCTAGTTTCTATCAAATACATTTTTGTTTGGTGGCGGAAATTTATTCTCTTAGCTTAACACCCTTCTATGAGATGTACGAGCTCAGAGGTTATATAGTTGATGGTTACTAGTGATACATTCCCAATTTGGTAATGTGGCATGCGAAGTGTTGTTGATCATGTGTTGATCGAAGCATGGCTTTTGTGAAAAGCGTAGCTTTGTGGACGAGACTTCGTCGAGCCTCACACCCCAGAAATGGTCGAAACAGGAAAATTGCGGCAAGGTTATTAAGGGTCGCCCCCTAGGGTATGTCCGTTTCCTTCTGGATAAAAAGTGGTATCATGGTATGGAGCCTGGATATTTACTTATGTTGATTTTGAAAGTGGTATCATGGTATGGAGCCCAGATACTTTACTTATGTGGTTGTTGGTTGTTGAGGGCCCTTGGATAAAGGTTGGTTACGACCGGGGATGGCATACTTGTCGGTGTTACTTCCGGGCAGGGGTAAACCGGCATTGTGTTGGCAGAAATCCAGATAGGTTCTCGGGAGCATCCCTCCAGAGGCGTTCCATTCGATGAGGAAGTTCCTTAGCCTGACTATTTGTTGGAAATCCAAAGAAACAATATGCGCCCTTTACGAGTGCAGTTGTATAATCTGCCACCTCAGGTGGTAGCTATAGTAGGCATAGTATAATGGTACCTATGCTGGATAAGATTAATATTATACTTTTGAAACGTTTTCTGCACTATGCACTAATAATAGTAGCAAAAAGGACTTTGCGTAAGCATGTTTGACTATCATAAGGAGAAATCTCCCCTAAGTATGCGAGTGCATTGTGTGTGTGTCGGGAGGCCTTATGGTAGTTTATTTTTCCAGAAAGCATTGCGAATTTCAATTTTAAATTCTTTTGTTGTTTGTTTTAAAGATAAACTGTTTTCGTTTGTTCACACCAGTTCCATGACTGACCTTGTCTAGAAAAACATGATAGGGGTTCTCGCTTCGCGTTTGGTGGCGAACAGGAGACTCTTTCCCCTACATGTCCCCGAGGAGGGGTTGGCTAACCGGGCAGGTTAAGAGTTGAAAGGCTGGCCATAAAAGCAAGGTCAAGGTACCAGTGTGTGCCATGGCGGAAAGCATCCGCTGTCGACGGCCGAAGTTCGGACCGTCACATTTGGTATCAGAGCTTAAGGTTGAACTTTAGCTTTTGAAGTATAACACATCAAGTGACTCATTAGAGATAGGGTGAAGTATACCCTAGAATGAGTATATCTCTAAGATATCTGTTCGTATGCCTCAGTAAATTCTCTTACTATCCACTGATAGTGAGTATGAGAGAAAGAAGAGGACGAGGTAGGGGACAGGGGAATGCCAATACAAACGGTCGATACTTTGTAACAACAAGGAAACAATTCTTCTCAATCTCCTTTGATCTGATATCAATTCTTTGTTTGCTTCGTGGCAGCTCCAGGAAGAAGTTTCTGTGTGATGGTGGCCTTGCGAATCGTTGTAGAAAACTCCTATTTCATATTCTCTTCATCAGTTACCTATCAGCTTTGCATTTAAACTCTAATGAATTTGAAAATTTTGTTGTGATTTCTTGTGTGAATCAAAGTCCGAAGAGGGACAAGTTAGTATATAATTTAGGTTATTCCGACCTAAGTTATGGAT
This sequence comes from Allium cepa, assembly GCA_030765085.1. Classification (NCBI taxonomy): domain Eukaryota; kingdom Viridiplantae; phylum Streptophyta; class Magnoliopsida; order Asparagales; family Amaryllidaceae; genus Allium; species Allium cepa. The sequence goes on from CM060931.1 coordinate 40,255,166, forward strand.
TCCATACCTAGTGTTTGAAAACTGTGGAAGATTGTATCCACTTGTCTGTTATTTTAGGGTCCAGATATATTCTACGAGTGGTTAGTTATCCCTTCGAACTAACCGATGCCCTGCTTATTTCATAGATCTGATGACCCGAGTATCCTGTGTAGTATTTAATGAATTCATTCTCGCATCTGTTAATGATTTTCTGATTTGGTAAGCCAAATGCAGAATAGATATTCTGTTTGATCTGGTAAAACATCTTTTCATCCGTTGACTCCCTGTCTGGCAAATTTCAGGGATGAAATTTTCTTAAGGGGGGAATCTGTAACGTTCCCGATTTTTAGTTAAATTTAATTTGGTAATTATTGTTAAATTGTGAATTTAATGGCGAATTAATTCAAAATTTTCCAAAATTAATAAAGATATGTGTTTGTTTTATAGATTGTAATGTGAAATTTGATTTGGAATTCAAAAATAAATTGGATTTGAAACATTTATATTTTAAATTAATAAAAATTTGTTTTCTAATATATATATATTTATAAACATTTATTTAAAAGTATATTAGTTCCAATTTAAATAAGATTTGATAAAAAAACGGCTTGTAAAAACTAAATTGAAAATATATATATGTATATGTGATTAAGTTAGTTAATCTTTAAACTATTTTCTTAATACTTGAAATAAAATTTAGTTTTGTATACATTTAAAATAAATAGAAAATGTATTACATAATTTATAGAAATTGATAAATCAAGGATTAAAACCAAATTTATAAACTAATTAAAGAATAGGGGTTTAAACATAACTTATGAAATGAATTAAAGGAAAGGATTTAAACATAAAAATACAAGTAAATAACAAGTGTAAAATAATGATAAAAGATCATTACAAGTGTTAGCTCAGTTTTTATTTAAAATTACAAGTGGCATTTTTGTTTTTATTTTAGGATTTAATTTTAAAATATAATGTTAGCAAGACGAAAACCAGGCTATTTTTCAAAAGCTTCTCATATTCTTTTCTCAACTTATTCTTTCATCTTCATTTTCCTATCTGAAAACAAAAAACAAAATCAAAACAGAAAACAAAATAATCAAAAGCCTGAAACAATTTTCAAATCCAAAACCTAGAAACAAAAATTAAAGCAAGCAAACCAAATTCAACTCAGTTTAAAAGCGAGGCAGAGGTTAAAGCCTGGAAAGATTAAAGTATTCCAGTTCAAAAGCAAGATCACCTCAGGGATCAAACAAATACAAACCTGAGATCATTTATAAACCTGAAAAGAATCAAAAACCAGGAAATAAAACATTCAAACCTGAAAAAAAAATTACAAATCAAAGAAAAAAAATAAAGTCTGGAAATTTGAAACAAAAGTATCTTCAATCTGGAAAAAAAATCAAGCAAATACAAAATCCTGAAGCAATCATCACAGGCTTAACCAAGCAAAGCAAAGGGAAGAATTCAAACAAAAGCTTCAGTTCAAATCATAAATTTCCAGATCAAGGAAAGATTCAAACCAAACATTAAGATTTCAAAGAAAATTTCCAGTTTTATAAGTTCAATCATTCTTAGATTTTCCAAGCAGTCTTCTGTTCTTCAAATAGGTGAGAAAACTACCCTTTTTTGGATCTGAATCTGTTATGCATCTTGAAGTTGTTGTGAAAATTATTTGTATAGATTTAACTGTGCATGTCTGGAATAGACATAAATGTCTGTTCTAAATTTTACAGGTTTTAAACCTGTTAAAGAAAAGAAAATTAAAATATAGAAGAAAATTTAAATCCTTCTTCTCTGATTCGATTTAGGCCTCCTAATCTAAATAAAATATGTTTGCATCATCAAGAACTAGGCTTAAAAAAATATTTTTAGGAAAAATAAATTGAGTTTATCTGGAAATTTAAATATACAGTAATTTTTTTATTATAAATATGATAAATTCAAATCTAATAATTAATCGATTCATCTACATAATTGGGTTCGTCTTGGAAAACCATGATTTCTAAAACAAATTTTAAGATTTTTAGTTCATTAAATCATGTGAAAAAGTGAGATGAATGGAATTGACATTTTTGTCAATCCCTGGTGATCAAAGATGAATTATGAATCGTGATTTATGGTGAAGGTGGCTTGGGTGTTGTAGATTCATGGAAAAATGCTTGTAGTTTTTTTTTATCGATCTTGGTGGTCGGCCAAAATGATTTTAGGGTTTAAACCTAATTTTTTTTTGTCAATGTCGGAAATGGGAGTGTTGCATTGTCGAGAGTGCATCAGAATAGTTTAGGGGTGGTGGGATCGAAGCCCGTGTCTGTGGCACTGCTCTGGGTAAGCTCACGTGGTGTCATGTGATTGTTGGCGGTGGTGCGAAGTATTTTCTGATGGTCAGGGTTCAGGTTTCAATCGAGTCGAGTAGTTCAATTTCTGTTTCCAGGTGAATTAAGGGGATCAGGGTAGTTAAGATATCAGGGTGGTCGTTAGTGACTTGTTGACATCATCGAGGCTAGCCAGAACGACGACGAACTCGTGTGCACATGCACGAGCTCATTTGTGTGTCTGTTGATTACAAGTTTGAGGAATAAAGGGGAATCTCGAAGAATGGCTCAGGAAAAGTAAGGGTGGGCTCGAGTTTGGTATCGAGACATTTGTGTGAGTTTAACAGTGCAACAGGTTTTAAAGTTAAAACAAAATATTCCAGGTTTTAAAGAAACAACAAAAACCAGATTTAAACGCAAAGTAAAATTTTGGTTAATGAAGTTTTTAAAATATGCTAACTAGTTTTCAAAAGCAATGGTAATGGAAATTTTCAAAAGAAGTTTCCAAATATAACTGACAAGGTTTTAAAAGTGAATGTATAAATAAGTTTTCAAGTAAATTCGTTAAACAAGATTTTTAAACAAGTTTCAAGAACTTAATTTTAAAAGTTATTAAGTTCAAGCTTAATTAAGAAATTAATTTGAAAGAGAATGATTTTTAAAATTTTGTTTGATTTTAAAGTCTTAAGTTAATTTATGAAATAATAATAATTTTGTTTTCAAAGATTAAAAGTAAATGTTTTTAAAAATAGTTGATGGATAATTACTTTGTGTAATTAAAGTAAAGCTAATTACTTTGTGTAATTGATTTGAAAGCTAATTACCTTGTGTAATTTAATTAAATCTAATTCCTTTGTGTAATTAAATTAAGGCTAATTAATTATTGTTATTAAATTAAAGAATGATTAATGTAATAAATTAATGTATTTACTAATTAAGGATAATTAATTAATAAAAGTAATTAATTACTTAAAGATGATTACTTAATTAAATAATTAAATTTATAATTAAAGTTGATTAATCAAGTGATTAAAGAATAATTAATTAAGTATAATTAATTAAGGAATAATTAAATAATTAAAGGTTAATTATTTAATGATTAAAGGTGGATTGATTTATTAATTAAGGATAATTAATTTATCATTAAAGGTTAACTAATAAATGATTAAAGGTTAATTAATTAAGATGTTTGTAATTAATTAATATTAATTAACCAGGATTAATGATTCATTCAAAAGTAATTAATCTGATTTAAATAATCAGATGACTAATTGATCTTACTTATGAATGTTTGGATTCTATTAAATGTTGAATTGTTTGATATTCCTGATGTGTGATGCTCTGTTTTGATTTGAGCTGTGATGAATGTAATTTATTTATCTGTGATGAATTTATATTCTTTTATCTATGAATCTGTGAATGAAGATAAGCGTTATAGGATTATAACGCTGATCGATATTGCTGTGTTTGAATCTATGATGATTGATGATGTGGCACTATTGTGTAAAACTCCTGAACTACACCATACACACACAAATATGGATTTCACGAGGAAATCGGTTAAGTCACGGATATTTTAAATTTAAATATTATTTTGTTTAAAAGTTGAATTTTGAATCTAAATGGTTTTCGGAATTGGAATTGGGTCGGATACGAAAAGCTTTTGAAAAGGAAGTTTGAAATAGAAATTAATTTGAATATAATATACCTTGTTTAAGATTTGAAATTGTTTTGGAAATCGGTTTGAAAGGTTTATACAAGTTATATAATATGTCTGTGTGTGTGTGTATATATATATATAGATTTCTAAACCATCTTTAAAGTTATCTAAAGGTATTATTTTGGGAATTTATATTTAACCCAAGTTTACACTTTAAAGATTTAACTTGTGCATATTTGATCGGATTTTTCCGAAACGAAAAGGATTGTTTTTTAAATAATAATAGCTTTCATATAAAGAAAGGATTTCCATTTTGTGTTGAATGAATTTCAAGTTTGAAATGAAAATGGTTTTCCAAGTTATGAATGAACCTTTGGAAATGGTTTTGAAAGCTATGAATTGAGTCTTTGATTTAAAGATTGGATGAGTTAATCCAATTTGAAAGGGAAATTGTTTTAAAAATCTATAAATGAATCTTTGCTAAAGATTGGTGAACTTTGTTTTCAAATGAAAGAGGATATTAAAGGTATATCTTTGGTATAAAAGATTAGGAATTGAAATTGTTTTGAAAGCTATAAATGAATTTTTGTGAAAGATTGGTGAACCTGGGTTTCAAATTGAAGTGAATTTTAAGGGTGAATCTTTTTGTTTAAAAGGATTTGAAAATGGTAATTTGTTCAAACCATTTGAAAGAAAAGTTTTGGGTAATAAGTTGTGACTTGGCTAAGATCCCAATATCCATATGCTTTTTAAATTAAGTGCTCATTACTCGGTTTAGCTGGGAGAGGACTTTGTGTCATATAATCCATTCTAGATAATGATACGACGTTATGGATAGCATTTGAAGACCGGTGGTGAAGACCGGATATTTTCGAAAGTGAAAGGATGACCTATCGAATGTCTCTGCACCGATTGGCCTCAGTATAGAGATTTGATCACCCTTTTTGATGGGGAGTCCGGACATGATTAGGGATTATTTGGATTGAAAGGGCTTCTTTGAAGTGCCTTCGGTTCTGTTCGAACCCGGAACAGACTTGTATGGATGTATGTCTGACATTACACTTTGAGATGTAAAGCTGGTTTCTATCAAATACATTTCTGTTTGGTAGTGGAGATTTATTCTCTTAGCTTAACACCCTTCTCTGAGACGTATAAGCTCAGAGGTTATGTAGTTGATGGTTACTAGTGATACATTCCCAATTTGGTAATGTGGCATACGAACTGTTGCTGATCATGTGTTGATTGAAGCATGGCTTTTGTCAAAAGCATAGCGTTGCAGATGTGACTTCGTCGAGCCTCACACCCCGGAAATGGTAAAAATAGGAAAGTTGTGGCAAGGTTATTAGGGGTCGCGCCCCTCGGGTATGTCCATTTCCTTCTGAATAAAAAGTGGTATCATGGTATGGAGCCTAGAAACTTTACTTATGTGGTTGTTGGTTGTTGAGGGCCCTCGGATAAAGTTTAGTTACGACCGGGGATGGCATACTTGTCGGTATAACTTTTGGGCGGGGTAACCTAGCCTTGTGTTGGTAGAGATCCGAGTAGGTTCTCATGGGCGTCCCTCCAGAAGCGTTCCATTCGGTAAGGAAGTCCTTAGCCTGACCATTTGTTGGAAATCCAAAGAAACAATACGCGCCCTTTACGATAGCAGTTGTATAACCTGCCACCTCAGGTGGTAGCTATAGTAGGCATTGTATAAAGATACCTACGCTGGCTAAGATCAGTATTATACTTTTGAAAAAAATTCTGCACTATGCATTAATAATAATATCGAAAAGGATTTTGCGTATCAAGCATGTTTGACAATCATAAGGCGAAATCTCCCCCAAGTGTGCGATTGCATTGTGTGTGTTCCGGAAGGCCTTATGGTAGTTTCATTTCCGAAAAGCATTGCGGATTTCAATTTTAAATTCTTTTGTTGTTTGTTTTAAAGATAAACTATTTACGTTTGCTCATACCAGTCCCATGACTGACCTGGAGTTTATTGTTCCCTATCTAAACTCTGCGTGCCCATAATTTTCCACACGGGCAGTCTAGAGTTAGATTTTCAAATAATCAGATAGTAGATGTAGATTCGATAGCCATCAGCTTTTGAATTGGTAACTTTTGGAAATCGTTGGAGTGTTTGGATAATTCAGGATCAGACTTTCTTAATTCAACTTGATGGTGGTTCGAGCTTTTTGGCTTGGAGACTTTGGAGCTTTGGCTATAGAGTTGCAGTTCTGGATTCTATCTTTCTTTCTATTCTTTGGAAGACGATATTGGTGATATTGTTCCGCTGCTGGTGTTATCTTTCTGCTATTATATTCTAGCTCTGATTTGTATTGATATTCAGTTGTATCAGATGTTGTATCATTGTTGTATTTCAATGATATATTCATTTTTCTTCCGCTGTGTTGTTATACTTAATGTGTTATAAGCTCTGGCGAATCGGATTCGAACGTTTGAATCTGCGGCATTCAAATACAAGTGAAATATAGTTGCCAATTTTCGAATATGAAAATCTGGGTCGTCGCAGTTTCATTCTATGCAGTCTCTATCTAAAAAGATAACTAAACTTAGGAAAATTTTCTCTTTAGCTTTCATTTTTCCTCGACTAAGGTCTACCTATTCCAACTACATGTGTCTTATCATCTTACTGATATCATTTCACTATTCTTCTACAGTATGCACACATGAAGCAACATTTCTAGGTTTTCACTAGTGTCTTATACACCTTACGGGAACTTTTATTATTACAAAGAGTAATTACTGCTATAACCTTATACTTTTCCCGTTACACCTAGGAAAGGATTCTTATCTACTCCATTTTTAAAAGTCTGATTTGGTTTGGTATTTATCAATTTTTCTTCAAAAATTAAAACTTCTAAATTTTATTTTTTTCAAAAACTTATTTACTTTTCCACCAAACCATCTTTTTTTTGGATTTTCAAATTTACTAAAACTGGGTAAATAAGAACAATTATTTTATCCAAAATCTCTTAACTTTCCTACTCTTCCAATTTCTTAACTTTGAAGGAGTTACTAACTTACTACACTTAATGGTTTTATACCTTAATGAATTGGAATTACTTTCTCTTATGAGAAACCATTAATGCTAAAGCCTTCTATGAATCCTTTAAACGAGGATTTCATGTTTATATGAAATTATAAGGAATTTATTTTATATTTTATCGAAATACATTATACAAAATATGGTGCTTTCCATACCTTGTAAATCTCTTTCACGTATTCCTTATAGCTTGCACAAAACATCTTTATTTGTGATTCATTGAAAATTATATCATTATTCATTTCATTCCAAGAGATTAAGGTATGTTTACTCTATATTTACTTACATAAGATATTTCCTGCAAAATTCATTATATTATTATACATTATTTTTCAAAAGAACTCATTTTGAAAACTGCTTTATAACTAAAAAATATTTTCATGCGCTTATTTAAATAATAAGTGTACATACAAACCACTTTAGAATTTATCTCCAAAACTCCTTTGGGTCAAAATAGATGTTGCGTAAAACACCTTTACTACAACCCAAAAATACTAATATATGGATTCAATTAAAATAAATATTAATAAATCCTGTATGCTATGTAAAAACATTTACTTTAGGAGTCACCTACTATAACAACAATGTCATAGTCTATGCTTCCTTTATTTTTACTGAAAACATTTATTACAACAATAAATGTTGTAACCTACATTTACAATACTTAACACACTCTAGGTTTTTATATTTAAATCATTGTTTACCTACAAAGAAACTAGCAATATATACATGCTCTATAATTCTTCAAACAGAATTTCACTTTTAACAAAATTTACATCCTATAAAAATCAATTTAAATTTAATACCAATTATTTTTTTCAAAAACCCAATAATTACTTTCTTAAATATATTAGTAATTCTATTTTTCAAATTTTTTAATTTAAAAGTTTCATTTTTATTGGGTTAGACATAAAGTGGACTTTCTTCATATTAAAACCTCTTATTCTTTCCGAAATAAATACCCTCTCCCTACTATCCCAAAGGAACTTCCCTACTTTCAAAAACATATGGATACAAATTTTATCTCGAAACATGGCTTATTTGTATGATATAAATCAGTAATAACATAGGGCTCTACATACTTGGGTCATCCTAAATCCAACTAGCAAACAATGCACAAATATACTTCTAAAATCTTTCCATGTGTTAATATCTACGGTTGGGGACTATTTGGATTTTAGTATATAATATTTTTATATTTTATTAAAAAATACAAATACGTTAACTCACTATCTACCTAGGAATCCTAAACCTAGGCTCTGATACCAAATGCAACAACCCAAATTCCAGATGGTCCGGATTTTTCGCAAAAATGCTAAAACCCAAGCCCACTGAAACCCGAGTTGGGAATCTGGTATTCTGCAAAAAGGTAAAGACAAATATATCAAAGCTCAATTAAATATCTCACAACCGAATGGACTAAAATATAATAGTAAGTAAATACTCACCAATATAATAACACTTTCTAAACAAGTGTCTTAAAGCCGGGAAGTCTCTGCTATCTACCAACCTATAGCATGTTATGAGGACAGGGTTAGAACAAATGTTTTGGTGACTGAATAAATTATATACTTCTAGGCTTAATTCTACAAATATCGTTTTATTTCCATTTACTCTTATATTAGGTTCATTAGATTATAATACTTCTGCCTATGTTCGTGATCCGTGCCCATCTACTCCATAGTAAATTAAAACCTAATAACTAATATATACATATATGTAGCTATATGCCCAATGATCATATTGGTCCCAGGTACCACCCATGGTACCTTCCGTATCGTCCTCGAAAAAGGATCCATCGTCTTGCTTCGAGAGTATTCCGTAACTACTTCTGTAAAGGACTACTTCGTAAGGTCTACAATACAGATGCTCCATTGTCTTGCTCCGCAAGCATTTCGTAGCTACATCTATAAAGGACTTCTTCGTGAGGCCTACAATACAGATGCTCTATTACTTACTTTGAAAATGTAAATCGCGTCCGCACTAGTCTATGCCAGTGCTCAGAGATTCACAATGTACCATCTAGTGCGTGCATTGAGGACTACATAATCATTCTGCCTACTATCTGAATCCCGCCAGCAAGGTCTACCTTGTATGGAATTTAGTTGGAGATTTTCTATATCTGTAAAAGACTGCTTCGTTAGGCCTACAACACAGATATTCTACTTGATCTATCTCTTTTTCATCGTGGCTATGGCCCCAAACAGCCACCCCTCAACTAACCGAAAGACTTCTAAAGAGTTAAGTGGTCGTGCCCTACTGCAAACAAACTAACATCCTAATGGAGGTGCCCCTCATCCAATGTCTCGATAGTGTCTCACCTCTATCTATTGTGAGCTTTCCATTTATTTAATAGGGAATGCTTTTGGTATGAGCCACATCCATTATCTTGCTTATTTGACTTAATATAAATCTTAAATTCATTAAAAAAAAGCCTCTTTTATCATTCCTGCTTTATTTGCTTATTGACTTAATATAAATTATTTAAATAAATTTCTACCATTATTATTGCTTATTAATTTATTCAAAGTCTTAAAACAAGCTTTTTCGTTCTTATTACTTAATCATAACCTATATTATAATTCTACCTATAATTGTCATTTTCTCTTCTTTTATAATCCGTACATAATTCCAGCATTTCTTTTCTGTTCTAATTTGCCTTCTTTTATTATGATATAGAATATTCTTTAATTCTCTTATATTATATAATTCACTTATCATAATAACTACGTTAGTGTATAGTCTGTGCAGTAAATGCAGATTTAGGTTCATTATTGTTTACGGCTTCAAATTGTTTCTAATAATTTACTTGATTTCTTTCATACTTTACTTTATTTTCATATATTCTAGGAAGTAATTCGATTTTATTTGGTTGGGTATGAAAACCATACTAAAATTCTATTTCCATATTTTAACACTAAATAATACTGTAAACAATAATTCATAACTACAAGGTACTTCTTTTATTATTTTATTTTAGAATAGTGTAAAATACAGTGGTTTCTCTGTTTTACACTAGTTCCTTTTTTCTTTCTTTTATTCTTGTTGCTACGTTTATCGTTATCTTTTAAATATTAAATTATAGAAATGTATCATATTTTCTAAACCAAGCAATTAATCTATGACTTACTTCCAAATCAAGTTATTAGATTAATTTATTATTCCCATTTTAGCGTAATTCATTCTAGATTTCCAATTTTCTAGCTTTATTCCAACTTTTCTTATTTTACATCTAATATAGCATTTTCCCATTTTAATCCATAATCATGAATTTTCTTTTTAATTATATTATTCGCTACAAAGAGAATAAAAAGTACAGGAATTAAAAGAAACTAGCATTTAGGCTAAATTATAACTTCTAATTAGATGTAAATAACTAATTAACAAAATTAATTACTGAAATACTGAATAAAATTATTTAATGAAAATTTAACGATAATATATCATAAACATAAAAGATATAATTAAATCCGCTCACATGTCGTCCTTAGCTTCAATCTCCATGCCTTTTAAATTGCTACGCTTTTCTCCGCTTTCCGCCTTTTTAATTCGCTGTAAATTCCATGATTTGTTTGCACAATTCTGATTTGCCTTTTGTATTTCTTTGCTTAGTATTATTTTTTTGTTTGGGGAAAGATTTGATTGACAGAGGAGAAGGAAGAGAGAGAAGAGAAGAGGAGTTTGCTGTAAATGACAGCAGCTGATTCAGAAAAAATAGTGTGGCTTGTGTTAAGTTACGTTCAATTTATAGGTGCAGAGAACAACTATGAAACATTCGATTGACCCTATAAACAATCCTCACCATCATTTTTTGATTTGTTTACGTTAGCTTATAACTATAATTCTCCAACGTTTTTCATTTATTCCTTTGTTATAGGACCCTATTAATTCACGTTTCCTTCTAAATAAGATTCTCTCATTAATTATCCACATAATTAAATAATACATACATACATATATATATATATATATGTATGTATGTATATATCCAATATTAATTGATTCTTATACGTTATAATTTCTTATATATTTGAACACGTCAATTAACACCTCTATTAATTGATTGTATATAAAAGTTATACTTTTTTAATTTATTCTTATTAATTTACCTTCATCATAAACTTAATTACTCCATTTGATTTTTATACGCATTCCAATTCTTTTTTAACTTGGAAATAAATAATCCTATAACCGGCGTTTTCTTGAAAACAATTAATTTTACATTATTAGCTATTATAAAAAGGCATATTTTTTTGATTAACTGACACCCTTTATAAAATGCTCAACAAATTGTCAAATAATTAATTGACACGTTTTCCCCTTTTAATCGATATCCAAATTAATTCTTATGCGTCACTCAATCATGCATTTATTAGTTGTATATATTTAAACTGCCAATTCATTATCCAATTAATTAAAATATAAGATTCCCTCTTTTATTAGTTGATGCTTAGTTAGTGTCTGTAAGCAATTTCTTAATTAATTGATTGCGTTAATTATAAATTAATAATGTATGTTATCATTTAATTTATTCCCCACATACATTTCACTTTATTAGAAGATCCCTTAATTAATTAATGTTATAAAAGTGACATATTCTCTGACTAGTTGATGCCTCTATCTCTCTTAATTAATTCCCCTTTTAATTGATTGATGTGTCAATTAATCAGACACTCATTGCTTGCATAAATCTATGTAACCTCTTAATTATTAAATGCATATATTTGACATTTATATTCTGTTTTGCAGTTATGTTAATTTAATTAATTTAATTTATTTATATAAAAATGTGGGGTGTTACAATTGGAAAAGTTTGCACTATGGAGAAGAACGCATGTGCATGCATATGATTAAAACTTTCATTTTGTATATTATATACGTTACTTCAAAAATATGACATAATGAAATGATAAATTTCAATCTTCTTATAATTATGTATACTATATATATATATATATATATATATATATATATATATTTGTATATACATATATTTGCTTATTTAATTATTATACCTCCAACGTTCAACTACTAATATACAGCTATTTTTCTTTCACTGACTCCTCTTTGTCAATTTAATGTCAATTACCGCTTTTTTGGACGTAAGGTATTTTAATATCTTTTATTGATACTTTCCTCCTTTATTATTGGATTTTTTATTACTCTTGTTTGGACTTAGGATTTTTATTTTTGTTCTTTTTTAACTCTTAAGTTGATATATAGGGGTTTCTGTATTTTAATGCATTGGAATTACGTCTCCCTCAAAGCAAAGGTTATGATTGTTGTCTAAAATGGTAATTTGTGTTGCGCTCGGAATTATAGTAAATTATTGTTTTGTAGTTATTGAAATAGATAATACAAAACGCGGTAAATATCTCTATTTTATGCATCTCTTTCTTTTAGTCATATATCTTGTTATTTCAAAAGATACACTTTAATTAATAAATCTAAACTTGATAATTTATAGAAACTTATATTTCATCACCCAACATTCTAATGAATAAAATACTACATAAACTCCAATAACTTATTATAACACCTTTTAATTCACATTTACTTGCATAAATCATTTAATCACAAATCTAAAACTACTATATAATTTTTCAAATTCAGGGACTGCTACTACCCAATTCTCTCCATATTCAAGTAAATGTAATATTAAAACTAAGTAATCAATCATAAGATACGTAGGCAACAACACCAACAACAGCAGTTAAGCTATTATTCTCAAACAAGTTGGGGTCAGCTAGAGATGAAACCCAAAAGTAAATGATAAATTTAGTTTAAAAGTAGTAATAACATAGGTATTTATGCATTTTAATTCATTAGAATTATGTCTCCCTCAAAAGGAAAGGTTAACATTGTAAATTTCTATAACTTATCTAAAAAGATAATTTTACTGCGTTTGGTATTATAAGGAATTATCTTTTTGTAGTTATTAAAATAGACAGTGCTAAACACGATAAATATCTTTATTTTATACATCTTTTGCTTTTATGCGTATTTTTGTTATTTTAAGTGATACACTTTAATTAATAGATCTAAACTTGATAATTAATAGAAACTTAAATTGCATCACCCTACATTCCAATGAATTAAAATACTACATGAACTCTAATAACTTATTATAACACCTTTTAATTTACATTTACTTGCATAAATCATTTAATCACAAATCTGAAACTACTACATAATTTGTCAAATTCAGGGACTGCAGCTACCCAATTCTCTCCATATTCAAATACATGCAATAATAAATCTAAGCAATCAATCATAAAATACGTAGGCAACAACAGCCACAATAACAGTTAAGCTATTATTCCCAAACAAGTTGAGGTCGGCTAGAGATGAAACCCAAAAGTAAATGATAAATTCGGTTTAAAAGTAATAATAACATAAGTATTTTTGCATTTTGATTCATTAGAATTATGTCTCCCAAAAGGAAAGGCGAACATTCTAAATTTCTATAACTTATCTAAAAAGATAATTTGTATTGCGTTTGGAACTATAAGGAATTATCATTCTATAGTTATTGAAATAGACGGTGCAAAAAAGGTAAATATCTCTATTTTATACATTTCTTTCTTTTAGGCATATTTTTTTTATTTAAAACGATATACTTTAATTAATAGATCTAAACTTAATAAATAGTAGAAACTTACATTGCATCACCCTACATTTCAATGTATTAAAATAATACTTAAACCCCAATAACTTATTATGATAGCTTCTAATTTACATTTACCTGCATAAATAATCACAAATCTAAAACTACTATATAATTTATCAAATAAAGGGACAACTGCAACCCAATTCTTTCTAGATTCATGGACATGCAATATTAAATCTGAATTATCAATCATTAAATATATAGGCAATAACAACATCAGCAGCTAAGCCATTATTTCTAAACAAGTTGGGTTCTGATGGAGATCGAACCCAAAACTAAATGAAAATGTCAATTTAAAAGTAATAATAACAATAAAAATCAACGATAATAATAATAAAATAAAGTAAAATAAAAGTATAATAAAAAAAGTAAAGATATATAAAGAAATTAAAGACTAATGTAGGCTAAAACTTATAACGTTACCTCTAAACCAACCCTATGCAAGAAAAAAAACTCATAGCTTATAGTTCTGGTATATAGATTGTTAACTTCCACACGCTTCTGTCAAACATATCTCTTGAATATATTGCAATCCATCAAGAAAATGTACATAGGGTTTATGTTTATTATATGTATACAATTAAGCCTAAAGCTCAAAAATCACACTTTGGCACATAGGAATAGATTTACAACGATATAAATCCAATATTATATAAAAATTTATAGTCACCCATTTAGTTTTAAGCTTTCCAAATGTCCAGGACAAATCCTTATTATTTACATATTACTCTATTTTTCTCCCTATCTGAATAAGTATCACAAGAATATACATTAGAAATTTAGATCTAAGAAGAATTTGAATTTAATTTATATTTGAATTTGGATTAACATTTTCTTTGCAGAATTGATTCACCTTTTTTCTTCTTCTCTTTTATTTTCCGCTATTATCACACACACATGCAATATATCATATACTAATTTTATAATTTCCTAATTTCCTAGAATTTGTGGTAAAAAATAAAATGGTAGAGCTTCTCTATTCGATTCGTAAAATATGAAAAGTAAATATAGGGCTTGGCCTTATATAGCTACACGAATCAATTCCATACGTTAGATTTTTATTAACTAAATCTAGGTTGTTGGGCCTAGATTTATTAAGCGTCGCATGCACTTAGATATTAATTGATTAAATATGTTAAGTTGTAGTTAATAATGAAGCTTTAATTAAATAAGTTAAGTTTTAATTAATAAAGAAATTTTAATTAAATAAGTTAAGAATAATAAATTAGGAGGTTTAATTAAATGAAAGAAGTTTTATTAGGAAAAAAGTGTTTTACCTATAAAAGAATTTTAATTAACGAAATATTTACTAAATTAAAAAGGGATTAAAAGTCGTTCATGTGACTTGATCGTGCCTTATGTGTGTTAATCGTGCTTTGTATATGGGAAATATTTAGTCGTGTACTTAGCATTAAAAGTTAAGAAGTAAACTTCTTCTACAAGTGTAAGTTAAGAATAATGATTCGAGTAGGGTGTAAAAGAAACTATGCTTTAAACTACCGGGCGTCCTTCATGATCGATGGGTAATAGAAGTTGAATAGGTTCGAAATGTGATAAGTATACGAGCTTGGGTACCATATGCAATCGTTCTCATTGTTGTTGAATATGACCAAATTAACTTGGGAAATTTGTTGGCTTAGTCTTGAAGGGACTGGAATCGGTAATGTTTTATATATCAAAAACCACTTCAAGACTGAGATACATGTTCTATCTCTTGGAAGCGATCTATTTGAAATAGCTTTCTGTAGCAAATAATGCTTTTTCGTTATGTTGGAAATGTCCGATTATTTCTACTCAATCTCTCTAACCAACTTAGTTAACCAAATTAAAATCAACAATTTAGGTTCCCTATTGAAGTAAAGAAACAGGTAAAATAATTTGTAAGTAAAAAACAATTAGTGTTCTATATTGCTTGAGAAGATTCATGTAGGTGTTCATGTGTGGTTTGAATTTGTGCTTGTTTTTGTAGAAGTTCCGCCTGATGTATATGCCCTTAATTCAAAAATCTTTCTAGCATGTCCCTTTATGAACTTAAAATATCAATGTAAATAAATCGATTATCATTATATTGACATACTAATAAAACAGACATTAGGAAATAAGAATCTGATAAAAATACAAAGAAATTACAAATTCAAAGAGACGAACACTTATATCTTCTCAAGAAACATTGAAAACTGATGGTTTTTTGCTTATAAATTATTTTATATGTTTCTTTATTTCAATATATGGAACGAAAAATGTTTATTTTAGTTTGTTTAATCAAGTTGTTCAAAGAGGTTGAACGAAAACAACCGAACATTACTGGCATGATATGAATGCATTATTCTCTATATAAAGCTATTATGGATGAACCTTGATTCATTAAAAATTCTTATTCTATGCTTGTGTGTGTCTTATATTGTACATGCTCACAAGCACGAACCACACTTTCTAGGTCGATGTTAATTTGTATTTCGATAAGTATACACTTAAATTATTATTTTTCCCTCTAGATTTTAATTTGAACTTATTTCCTAGTGACAATAATACATGTTTCTAAATTGAAAAGTCTTATAATATTTTTGTTGATAGAGCAAGCAATTATTAAACTAGGAAATGATGAAGATATAATCAATAAAATATAGGTTCGGTGTTAAACTTTTTTGGCTGGAGCTTTTATTCGAATTATACATGCTAATTTTACTTATAAGTAATAATCAAACAATATTTATCTAGATTCCAATTCAAAATGTTTTAATTATTCCCTATTTACTAGTATTGTCTTAATTGTAGATATGTCTAAAAACACATCAGTTGCTGCAAACACTATTGGAAAATCTTGCACTATGGAGAAGAAAGCTGGTGAATGAGTATGATTAAAACTTGCATTTTGTATACCGTATACGATACTTCAAAAATATGACACAATGAAACAATAAATGTGAATCTTCTTATTATTGTATATACAATATATATACATTCACTTATTTAAATATTGCACCTCCAATGTTCAACTACTTATATACATCTATTTTTCTTTCACAAACTCCTTGTTTGTCAATTTAATGTCAATTACCGCTTTCTTTGGACACAAGGTTTTTAAATATCTTTTACTATTACCTTCCTCTTTCATTATTGGATTTTTATTACCGTTCTTTGCACTTAAAATTTTATTGCTGACCTTTTTAATCGTAAGTTCATACATAGGGATTTTTGTATTTTAATGCACTGGAATTATGTCTCACTCAAAGGAAAGGTTAAGATTATAAGTTTCTATAAATTTTCTCAAATGGTGATTTATGTTGCGTCTGGAATCATAATAAATTATTGTTTTGTAGTTATTGAAATAGATAGTACAAAAATGGTAAATATCCCTATTTTATACATCTCTTTCTTTTAGGCATATTTCTTGTTATTTCAAAAGATAAAATTTAATTAATAGATCTAAACTTGATAATTTATAGAAAATTAAATTGCATCACCCAACATTCCAATAAATCAAAGTAGTGCTTAAACCCCAATAACTTATTCTGACATCTTATAATTTACATTTACTTGCATAAATCATTTAATCACAAATCCGACATTACTATATAATTTATCAAATTCAGGGACTACTGCTACCCAGTTCTCTCCATATTAAAGTACATGCAATATTAAACCTTAGTTATCAATAATAGAATACATAGGCAACAATAGCAACAACACCAGATAAGCTATTATTCTCAAACAAGTCGAGGTCAGATGGAACACAAAACTAAATGACAAATTTAATTTAAAGGTAAGAATAACATCGCGATTTCTTTATTTTAATTCATTAGAATTATGTCTCCCTCAAAAGGAAAGGTTAACATTTAAAATTTCTATAACTTCACAAAAATTTAATTTGTATTGCTTTTGGAATTATAATGCATTATCATTCTGTAGTTATTGAAATAGACAATGCAAAACACGGTAAATATCTCTATTTTATACATCTCTTTCTTTTAGGCCTATTTTTTGTTATTTCAAACGATACACTTTAATTAATAGATATAAACTTGATAAATAGTAGAAATTTACATTGCATTACCCTCCATTCCAATGTATTAAAATACTACTTAAACCCCAATAACTTATTATGATAGCTTCTAATTTACATTTACTTGCATAAATCATTTAATGACAAATCTGAAACTACTATATAATTTATCAAATTCAAGGACCGCTGCAACCCAATTCTTTCCAGATTCAATGACATGCATTATTAAATCTAAATTATCAATCATAGAATATGCAGGCAACAACAATACCAACAACAGCCAAGCTATTATTCCTTTACAAGTTGGGATCGGCTAGAGATCGAACCTAAAACTAAATGACAATGTCAGTTTAAAAGTAATAATAACAATAAAAATCCATGATAATAATAATAAAATAAAGTAAAATAATTAAACAAATTGTAATAATAATAATAAATAAGTAAAATACAAATAAAAATACAATCAAAAATAAATATATATAAAGAAATTAAAGAATAATGTAGGTTAAAACTTATAACATTACCTCTAAACCAACCATGAGCAAAAAAACTCCTAGCTCATTATTCTGGTACGTGGATCGCTAACTTTCACACGCTTCTATCCAACACCAGCTCTTGGAAATATTCTAATCCTTCAAGAATGTGTACGTAGGGTTTACAAATTTATTATATGTATACAATTAGGCCTAGAGCTCCAAAATCACATTTTGACGAATAAGAATAGAATCATAATGATATAAATCCAATATTATATAAAAATATGTAGTTACCCATTTAGCATTAAGCTATCCAAATCTCTAGATTAACCCTATTATTTATGTACGACTCCATTTTTCTTCCTATCGGAATATGTACTGCAAGAATATACATATACATACACATTAGAAATTTAGATCTGAGAAGACATTTGAATTTAATTCAGACTTGAATTTGGATTAACATTTTCTTCATAGAATTTACTCACCTTTCTTTCCTCTTATCTTTTATTTTCCACTAATCTTCATATACACAAGCACTTATATATAATATACCAATTTTATAGTTTCTCTATTTCCTAGAATTTATGGAGAAAAGAAAATGGTAGACCTTCTCTATTTGATTTAGAAAATATGAGAAGAAAATTGAGCGGTAGGATTTTATTTATAGTTGCACGAATCAATTCATTGCGTTAGATTTTAATTAACTTAATCCAGGTTGTTGGGCCTACATTTAATAAGTGTTGCATGTACTTAGAGTTTAATTAATTAAATAATTTAAGTTGTGTTTAATAAAGAAGTTTTAATAAAATAAGTTAAGTTTTAATTAATAAAGTAGTTTAAATTAAATAAGTTAAGTGTAATAGATAAGGAAGTATAATTAAATGAAAGAAATTTTATTAGGAAAAAAGCGCTTTACCTATAAAAGATGTTTTAATTAATGAAATATTTATTAAATTAAAAATGGATTAAAAGTCTTTCATGTGATTGATCGTGCATTGTGTGCGTTAATCGCGCTTTATATGATTACTCCTCTATGGGAAATATTTAGTGTGTACTTAGCATTATAATCCATAAAGTAGGATTGTTCTGCCAGTGTAAGCTAAGAATGATGATTCGAGTCGGATGTAAAAGCAATTGTTCTCTAAACTAACAGGTGTCCTTCATGATCAATGGATAGTAGAAGTTGAATAGGTTGGAAATGTGATAAGCATACGAGCTTGGTTACCATATGTGATCGTTCTCATTATTGTTGAATCTGACAAAATTAACATAGGAAATTCATCGACTTAGTCTTGAAGAGACGGGCATCGGTAATATTTTTCTTATCGAAAACCACTACAAGACTAAGATACATATTCTATATCTTGGAAGTGATCTATTCAAAATAGCTTTATGTAGCAAATAATGTTTTTCCATTATGTTGGAAACGTTTGGTTGTTTCTACTCAGTATCTTTAATCAACATAGTTAACCAAACTAAAATCAACAATTTAGGTCCAATACATTGAACTAAATAAACAAGTAAATTAATTTATAAGAAAAAAAATCATTAGTGTTCTATATTGCTTGAGAAGATTCATATAGGTGTTCATGTGTGCTTTGAATTTGAGCCTGTCTTTATAGAAGTTCCTCCTGAAGTATTTAGCCTTAATTCGAAAATCCTTCTAACATGTCCCTTTATAAACTTAAAAACTCAATGTAAATAAATCTATTTTCATTCTAAGGTCGTATTAATAAAACACACCTTAAGAAACAAGCACCTGATCAAAATACGGAGAAATTACAAATTCAAAGCGATGAACGCTTTTATGAATCTTCTCAAGCAATATGGAAAACTAATGGTTTTTGGCTTATAAATAGTTTTACCTGTTTCTATATTTCAATATATAGAACCAAAAATGTTGATGTTAGTTTGTTTAATCAAGTTGTTCAAAGAGATTGAATGGAACCAACAAAATGTTACCAGCATGATGGAAATACATTATTCGCTATAAAAAGCTATTATGGATGAGCCTTGGTCATTAAAGCATTCTTATTTTTTGTTTTTGTCTGTCTTACTTGTACATACTCACAAGCATGGACCATACTTTCTAAGTCGGAGTTAATATGCATTTGGCTAAGTATACATATAAATTATATTTTTCCCTCTAGGTTATAATTTGAATTTTATTTCTAATAAGAGTAATACATGTTTCTAAATTGACAGGTCTAAAAGTATTTTTATTGATAGAGCAAGCGATTATTAAACTAGGAAACGATGAAGATCTAATCAATAAAATATGGTTTCGGTGATTAACTTTTTTTGGCTGGAGCTTTTATTCGAATTCTATATGCTATTTTACTTATAGGTAACAATCTAACAATATTTATGTGGATTCCAATTGAAAATGTTTTAATTATCTCCTATTTACTCATCTCGTGTTAAATGCAGAGATTTTAAAACAAAAAAAAATCAGTTACTGCAAACACTATTAGAAAAGCTTGCGCTATGGAGAAGAACGCAGGTGCATGCATATGACTAATACTTGCATTTTGTAAACCATATATGGTACTTCAAAAATATGGCATAACAAAATGATAAATATGAATCTTCTTATAATTGGGTATACCATATATATATATATATTCACTTATTTAATTATTCTACCTCTAACGTTCAACTACTCATATGCAGCTATTTTTCTTTCACTGACTCCTTGTTTGTCAATTTAGTGTCAATTACCGCTTTTTTTGGAAATAAGGCATTTAAATATCTTTTATTGGTACTTACCTCCTTCATTATTGGATTTTTATTACTCTTCTTTAGACCTAAAATCTTTATTAATAGTTGGCTTGAAAGCGCAATCTTTTGATCCGACCGTGAACTTCCCAAAATACCCCAATATGTAACTTTTTAAATATTAAACTGTTATTTGATATTCTCTTCAATAATTTAGGAGATAAAATCTCTCTACAATCTCTATAATTACTTTAGACTATTCAAACATAGATATTGATTTCTGTTATCCTTCTTTAATAATAGTTGTAATAGATTTGGTATCATACTTTTTTGGTATCAGCATGAACTAACAAAAACGTCCATCTATATATTGTCAAATCGTAATCCCTTCAAAATATGATCTAATATTAAACTTCTTTTACAAATTCAAACGCCCTTAAAAGTAAAATCTAACAATTAAACATTCTTAAATATTCAAAATGCTTCTAAAATTAAAATTTATTTATAGATTCAAAATGCTTCTTTACAAATATACAAATCTTAATATTACTTGAAAATAAAAATTATTTTTTGATTGATTTAAACATATACAATTTACAAGGAAAACAATTCATGCGCGAAGCGCGTGCCATAACACTCGTTTTTATTGTTCTTTTCTAACTCTTAAGTTCATACATACAAATTTATGCATTTTAATGCACTGGAATTATTTCTCCCTCAAAGGAAAAGTTAAGACTGTAATTTATATTGTCTAAAATGGTAATTTGTGTTGTGTTTAGAATTATAAGGAATATTTTTTTTGTAGTTATTGAAATAGATAGTACAAAACGCTGTAAATATCCCTATCTTATACATCTCTTTCTTCTAGGCATATTTCTTATTATTTCAAAGATACACTTTAATTAATAGATCTAAACTTGATAATTTAAACTTACATTGCATCATGCTACATTCCAATCAATTAAAATACAACCTAACCCCAATAACTTATTATGTCAGCTCCTAATTAACATTTACTTGCATAAGTCATTTAATCAAAAATCTAACACTAGTGTATAATTTATCAAATTCAGGGACTAATGCTACCCAATTCTCTCTGTATTCAAGTACATGGTCTTATCCCGCTTTTTGGTAAAGCCGTGATACCAAAAGATCGATCGAAAACAAAAGACAGTTTATCTCAAAGATTGGTTATACTTTGCTTCACTATGGATATCGTTGAATTTTGTCCGAGTCCAGATTGAGCTACAATTGATAGGACATGACAAGCAAAGCCATTGAAGTCTGCATCTCAAATTTCAAGTCGATCCGAGTAGATATGCTCATGTTATGATCGATTCAATCTAGAGGAAATGGTCCAAATTTCGTATCCATCACTATGGATGACTTCGTATCCATCATCGAACTCCAGTTCGAATCGATCCCGTTCGTGTCCATCAGGTTTCAACAACTTCGTATCCATCGAAGTGCCGCAGTTCGTATCGATCACTTTCGTGTCGATCAGGTTCCCGCGACTTCGAATCCATCGAAGTGCCTCAATTCGTATTGACCAAGTTCGAATCCATCGAAGTGCCTCGGTTCGACTCGGTCTCATTCGAACCCATCGGCCGAAGGCCCACTTCGCATACATCGGTAGATAGCCTACTTCGTATCGGTCAACTCCCATGAGTTCGTATCGATCAGGATTGGCCGTGTTCGAATCCATCGAGTTCGTATTGATGGACTTCGTACCCATCAGCAGATGAAGCGCTTCGTAATGATCGGCCAGTATCTTCTTCGCATCCATCATAGAAGCCTATCTTTGTATCCATCAGGCCGCTGCTATTCGTATCCATCATGTCACCTTACTTCATATCCATCAAAAGGTTCAAGTTCGCATCGATTGACCTCGTATCCATGGAGACGCTACATGGCTCGTATCCATCAAAGAAAGGCTTGTTCGTATCCATCGACCATCAGTGGTTCGAGTCCATCAATGATTGCTATTCGTATCCATGGAGAAGCTACATGGCTCGTATCCATCCAAGAAAGCCTTGTTCGTATCCATCGACCATTAGTTGTTCGACTCCATCAGTGAATACCATTCAAACCCATGAGTGAAGCCTTCATTCGAATCCATCAAGACAACAAACCTGGATGACGTGTCATCCATCGATGCGAAAAAGCCGAGATATATGGAGTCGACGCGGTCAACTCGAAGTGAAGACCGGATTGAGGCGAAATATACGCTCCACATCATCACGAAAGTGCGTGACAACATCGTTTTGAAGGAATCGATTCGAACAGCTCGATTCGAAACAAACAGCCACTCGAGAATACTCGTTTCGTATCGACGATATCTCATGATCCACTAATCCAAATGCAATGAAATTTTCACTAGAGATTGCACACATGCTGAGGAATGTCTCCACCAAATTTCAGCCCGATTGGGTGTCATCTTGATCGATACGAAGTGACTTCATATCGATCGCCGATCGAGTCAAAACTTCCTGAGGTTGGTCGCATGGGCCCACTCACGTGCCAGAAAAAGTCTCCCGAGATTTGAGCGAAGTCTCAGCCTCCTACGCCTATAAATAGAGCCCCAGAGCCTACAGAAAAGGGATCTTAGGATTCTCAAGCGCCCAGACTCTGCCGGATTGAGATCTCCGTCATCCTACACCATATTCTTGCTGCCAATTTCGAATTTTCAGTTGTAACTTGCTGTTCTTTGCTGTACTTGCTTGTAATCATTGAAAGAGAAGCAATAAAACTGCAAAAAACTTCACAGTGGACGTAGGCAACACGCCGAACCACTATAAATCGCTTATCTACGATTTACTTTCCTGTTGATTGGAGTTTTTGTTAGATAATACTCATTTTCAGTTTATATTCTTCATTATTATCTCTTCAAAGACTCCAGAAGAGTGTTGTGACCAATTTTGGTGTAGATACTTTGGTGCTTTCGCTGAGAAAACCCAGATTTTATCCTGCTCTTTGGATCTGTCATCGAGACCGGATTGAATAAATCTAAGAGAGATCCAGATCATCAAATCCAAGTTCCTTCCCTTCTATTCATATTTGCATAAAGTCTAGGAAAGGAATTCAACCTTCAACATGGTTAGCGCAAGGACCACCTCTAACGTTATCAATCAAGAGGAACAGGATAGACAGAATCCTACGCTGCTACCCCCATCCAATCAGGACGCTACCGGAACTCGAAACCATCAGGTTCGGTTACCCAACAAGAGTTTCAGCTACTGCTCTAAGAGCTGACCCAAAGTCGGCAACAGCTTACAGAACAGCTACGCGCTAATGGCGAGCTGATCAACCAGCTAGGTCGCCAGAAGCGAAGGAGATCCAAGAGAGATCATGCTTCTCACTCATCCAGCGAAAGTTCTTCATCTTCTGACTATTATCATCGATCTCTACGACACCGACTAGATGGGAGTCACATACAAGCTACTGGAAATCAACCAGCAATGACCGTTGGACAACTGAGAGTTGGCCCATCGGCCAGTTTCCATACCGGACCCTCCTCATGAGGAGGTGTCGCTCCTCACTATACCACAGAATACCGCGCCATGAACGTCGCGGTTGAACCAGGAGTCGATGCCCAAGATCAGTCGAACCTGGACCGTCGTCGTCATGGACGTACTCCTGAACCATACGTCCCAGAAGACTATGAGCCAAGAAGGCAAAATTTGGACCGTCAACAGCATCCAGTCCAACCCTAAAGTATGGAACGTAATCATACTCCGGTGCAAGCCGCACAGAACATACAAATGCCGGATCTTACGACCATGATACCTTAGATGATCCGTGAGAGCCAGGGTCTCACAAACGACGACTGGGGAATTTCTCGAAGTCACGCTCCTTTTACGGACGATATTCTTACTGCTGAACCCCCTCGGCGATTCAAGATGCCGACTCTACCCATGTAAGAAGGAAATTCCGACCCCAACCAACATATTCTAAAATATGAATGGTCGATGAGCGCTGCCAGAGCTGACGATGCAGTGAAGTGTCGTAATTTCCCCGTCTCTTTGAGGGGCATCGCTACCATGTGGTTCACTCGACTGCCACCTCGATCCATTTCCTCCTTTGACCAGTTGGCCACAAAATTTGTTGAGCAATTCCGCATGCACATCGCAAGGCTAAAAGATGTCAACACTTTGTCTAGCGTCACCCAAGCCCCTGGAGAGATGCTCAGACACTACTTAGGGAGATTCCACGCTGCATGTGCCGAAATCAGCAATCCGAACGATAACTCCATCCTTTTGGCGTTGACTAAGGGGGTTGACCCCGATTTTGAGTTTGGCAACTGGTTGGCTGGAAAACCCCCTGCATCGTTGGACCGTTTCCACGCCAAGGCGGCTCAATTCCTACGAAGGGAAGATGCGAAACAATCTAGGAAGCAAACTGATGCAGGGCCAGGCACTGAAGGGATCCAAAGCAATGTCGCGATCGGACAGTCCGGTGAGAGTTTCGAAAAAGTTTAGTTGAACCTTCAAAACCAACAAGCTCAGCGAAGGGAGAGCGTGAATCAAACTAGCAAACGAGATCAAAATCGCGGCCCACGGCGCAAGAATCCTATGTTCGACAGTTACACTCCTTTGAATACATCACTGGAGAACCTGTATTTACAAACCTGTAATACAATTCAATACCAAAAACCTGCTCCAAAACCGTCATTAGAGAGACAAATCCAGACGAGGAAATTTTGCAGGTTCCATGAAAGCTACGGGCACAATACGAATGAATGTCGTCACTTGCAAGATCTCGTAGAAAAACTGATCAGAGAAAGGAAACTGGAACCGTTTGTGCAGGCGCTGCAGCCTGGAGGAACGGTCCCATTAAATCAAAACAATGAACCCAATCGACCGAGACATGAGGACTCTACCTGTCCCCGCGGGAGATTGGTTATAAACGCCATCAGTGGCAGACCCACTTTGTCAGGGGCCTGGAACGACGAGGATCTTCGTCACTATTACACATGACAGGATTTATCTAATCCATGAATATTTTGCAATTTCCATTGCATTTTGAAGTTTGAATTTGTAATAAGGCACTGACTTTGCCATGTTTTTCCGTTCCAGCAATAAATTACTATCTCATCAAGCTAGATTTGTGATTCACCGAATGCGACATTCAACAATCACGACGCACGAAGAGCTAAGTTCCATCGAAAAATGGAATTTATTCAAATAGAGAGTGACTGTGATATGACCGGCCACTCATTAAGTGAAACCTCAGCTCGGGGGCAAGCCATCACATCAAAGGCTGAACTGGAACGACACACCACAGTCCTACAACTAACTCCAAATTCCCAGAGCGCGAATTGGAGTATTCTCATCAACTCTAGGTTCCCAGAGTGCGAGCTGGAGTATACACCCTAACTCCAAATTCCCAGAGTGCGAATTGGAGTATAAACATCAAATCCATCGTTCCCAGAGTGTGAACGGACTCTAGGTTCCCAGAGTGCGAACCAGAGTATAAATCCATCGTTCCCAGAGTGAGAACGGACTCCAAATTCTCAGTGCGAATTGGAGTATAAGCATCAAATCCATCGTTCCCAGAGTGTGAAGGGACTCTAGGTTCGCAGAGTGCGAAGGAGTATAAATCCATCGTTCCCAGAGTGTGAAGGGACTCTAGGTTCGCAAAGTGCGAAGGAGTATAAATCCATCGTTCCCAGAGTGTGAACAGACTCCAAGTTCCCAGTGCGAATTGGAGTATAAACATCAAATCCATCGTTCCCAGAGTGTGAACGGACTCCAAGTTCCCATAGTGTGAACTGGAGTATAAACATCAAATCCATCGTTCCCAGAGTGTGAACGGACTCCAAGTTCCCAGAGTGCGAATTGAAGTATAAACATCAAATCCATCGTTCCTAGAGTGTGAACGGACTCCAAGTTCCCAGAGTGCGAATTGGAGTATAAACATCAAATCCATCGTTCCCAGAGTGTGAACGGACTCCAAGTTCCCAGAGTGCGAATTGGAGTATAAACATCAAATCCATCGTTCCCAGAGTGTGAACGGACTCCAAGTTCCCAGAGTGTGAATTGGAGCATAAACATCAAATCCGTCGTTCCCACAGTGTGAACGAATTCCTAAAAAGCCCAAATAAGTGTGACTAACCATCTATCGGCTGACTCCAAGTTCCCAGAGTGCTAATTGGAGTATAAACATCTATTCCAGGTTCCCGGAGTGCGAACCGACACATCAATGCAAACTCTAAGTTCCCAGAGTGCGAAATGGAGTATAAACATCTATTCCAGGTTCCCGGTGTGCGAACCAACACATCAATGCAAACTCCAACTTCCCAGAGTGTGAATTGGAGTATAAACATCTATTCCAGGTTCCCGGAGTGCGAACCGACACATGAATGATAACTCTAACTTCCCAGAGCGTGAATTGGAGGGTATACATCAATTCCAGGTTCCGAGAGTGCGAACCAAAATACAAATGCTAACTCCAGATTCCCAGAGCACGGGTCGGAGAACATACATCAATTCCAGGTTCCCGGAGTGCGAACCGAAACATAAATGCTAACTCCAAGTTCCCAGAGCGTGAGTTGGAGTACAAACATCAGTTCCAGGTTCTCGGAGTGCGAACCAAAATATAAATGCTAATTCCAGATTCCCAGAGCGTGAGTCGGAGTATAAACATCAATTCCAGGTTCCCGGAGGGCGAACCGAAAAATACAAATGTCAACTCCAAATTCCTAGAGCGTGAAGTGGAATATTAACAACAATTCCAGGTTCCCGGAGTGCGAACTGAAATATCAATGCTAACTCCAAGTTCCCAGAGCGTGAATTGGAGTATAAACATCAATTCCAGGTTCCCACAGCGTGAACCGAAACATTAATGCTAACTCCAAGTTCTCATAGCGTGAATTGGAGTATAAACATCAATTCCAGGTTCTCGGAGCGCGAACCGAAACATCAATGCTAACTCCAAGTTCCCAGAGCATGAATTGGAGTGCGAACATCAATTCCAGGTTCCTGGAGCGCGAACCGAAACATCAATGCTAACTCCAAGTTCCCAGAGCATGAATTGGAGTGCGAACATCAATTCCAGGTTTGTCGGAGTGCGAACCCAAATATACATGCTAACTCCAAGTTCCCAGAGCGTGAATCGGAGTGCGAACATCAATTCCAGGTTCCCGGAGTGCGAACCGAAATATACATGCTGACTCCAAATTCCCGGAGTGTGAATTAGAGTACAAATACCAGAAAGTTCCTGGAGTGCGAACTGTATGACAAACATCGATAACTCTCAAATTCCCAGAGTGCGAACCAGATTATCAATCACAAATTATCCTAAGTCCCCAGAGTGTGGACGTGTGCTCAAGATTTGCGATAGGTGCAATCGACCACCGAAATAAAAATGCTGTTCCTTGGACCTGGGGGCAAAAAGCTTAAGTGTTAATCACTAACCAAAGCAATACAATGTCCAAAATTTCAGACTTGGAAAATAAAACAGACTCAACTTGAAGGTAGAAACACCGCAAGTGCACTAGACTGAAAGCCAAATACTGCAAATACTTAAGCACAAAAGAAATCAGAGTCGAAGCAAAAAGACTAAATGTCGTTTCAAATAACTGTATATGAAGATTCATGTACAAGTTATTCCAAAAATTCCTACCAGCAGGAGGCCGAGCCTGCATCTATACATAGCCTACGAAAGAAGATATGCAAACGACGAAGCTTCAAAGTCCAGCTATAATGATCATCATCACTTATACACTGCTCATCGTTACAAACGAATATTTCGTATCCATCAAAACTCATCGATGCGAATGAACATTTCGCATCCACCGAATTCTCTATTTACCGATGCAGAGTCAATCTTTCAACCTTCTATATCGATTCAGGAGAGGATCGATACAAATGAACTTCCTAAAAACAACCGATGAACGTTGTTACAACTCAAATTTCACACCGACTCAAGAGAGGATCAATACAAGAGGGTAGTTCAAGACAACCATCAAGCATTGTTTCAACTCGAATTTCAAATCGGTTCAGGAGAGAATCGATACGAGATCCGATAACAAACTAACTGACAACGACTCGTGAACACTTGACGTTAACGAGAGTCATGTTAACATATATGCATATATGTCGAACTAATATTCAATTTTCGATATTCACAGGGATCGAATACTCATCCCATCACGATTACGACAACAAACAGCTAAGCACTATTATACAGCAATCAGTTATATCAACGCAAGGTTTCAACCCTCGAAAAGAGCAATGATTGTTCAGAGAGAAATTGTTGATACGCGAAGATTTTGATCAGTGACAATGTGCTTCAACAAATAAGGAAGAAATGTATGCAACGCTAAAGGAAGATCGATGAAGACCAAACAAACATAAGTATGTTTTTTATATAGGTCTTAGTCTAGATATATTGTTAAAATCTATCCTTAAGAGGCTTGCACGAACACTAGAAAACATTTTATAAACTTCATTTTTATTTAAGTTTTCACTGTGCATATTTTATAAGTTCAGTCGACAGAACAGGAATAGCCAGTCGACTGAAACTGGAACAAATATATAAATATGCACAGTTTCAGTCGACTGAATTTCCTGTACAGTTGACTGAATTTGTTCCCGAAAATTTTACTTCATATTTTCAGTTGACTGAATTCCCTGCTCAGTCGACTGAATTTGAACCTGCAAATTTTCTCTGAAAAGACACCTTCTTCCTCCCAAGAGTTGCAACCATTCACTAATGGAAATGGAAGCATCTCTTGTTTGCAACCTTTGACAACAAATGCACCTCTTCTACAAGTATATATACATGATTCTAACATCATTCAAGTCACTGAATTTTCTTGCCTTAATCTTACTATTTTCTTGATCATATTCTCTAAATATTCTCAAAGCAATCACCAATCTATTGCTTGAATCACTGTTTTGTTTATAACATTCTTTTGATTCATAGCAATTCACATTTACTAAATCTTCACAAACACATTGCATACTCTCGAGGATAAGATTATAGGAATATTGTACTACATTAGACTCATTAGTGTTGAAAAGAACACAACAAGTCGAATATTGTATTTTAGTAATTGATTTGAAGTCCTCTTCGGTAGTTGAGGCAAGAAATCCCGTTCGGTTGTTCGGGTAAGTTGTAAACCTATTTCTCCGGGTGAAGTGAGGGTGTTAGTTAGTGAAATTCCTAAGTGAAGCTTAGGGACTGGACGTAAGACTAGAGGTCCGAACCAGTATAAAATCCTGGTGTCCCCTTGCATTTACCTACTTTATCTATTTAGACTATTCCGTTATTCCATATTACACGATCCTACCGCATAGCCCCCTCTTTCAATTGGTATCAGAGCAAGGCCGTCCTATAACCATAACACCGTTATTAGACATATTGATAGTATGGAAAATAACGCAAGTACAAGCACAACATCTACCTATAGTTATACATTTGCGGAAGGACATTCTACCCAAAGACCCCCTATTCAATGGACTAAACTACAACTATTGGGCTACAAGGATGAGGATTTATATGCAAGCAACAAGTTTCGAAGCCTGGAATGCAACTCAAGCAGAGTTTGTTGTACCCACCACCGATTATCCTACATGGACACAAACTCAAAAGAATGAAGCTAGTGCAAATGCCAAAGCTATGAATATGCTATTTTGCGCCCTGGATAGAAATGAATTCAACCATGTTAGCATATGTACTACTGCATATCAGATATGGGAAACACTCAAAGTCATACATGAAGGCACAAACAAGGTTAAACAAACAAAGATATCCATGCTGAAGAATCAATTCCAAAACTTTAGAATGCGACAAAACAAATCCATCAATGACATGTACTCAAGATTTCAAGACATTCATCATGCTCTAATCGGACTAGGAGAAAGATACACGGACTTTGACATTGTGTCTAAAGTTCTAAATTCACTCATTGATGAATAGGAGAGAAAAGTACTAGCAATAGAGGAAGCAAATGATCTATCTACAATGAAACCAGAAGAATTGATTGGAAATCTTACGTCGTATGAAGTAAATATGCAAGCTAAGAAAGATCAAGCTCAAGAAAGAAAGAATGTTGCTTTTCATGCTGAAAAGGAAGAATCAGAGTCTGAAGATGAGGATCAAGCATTTATAGCCAAAAATTTCAAGAAATTCTTAAATTATAGAAAAGGAAACAAAAATGGATTCAAAAAGAATTTCTTGAACAAACCTTCATCCTCAAATATAGAATGCTTTAATTGTCACAAGTAAGGACACATGCAAAAAGATTGTCAAGAACAAATGAAGGAAAATCAGAAAAGCTTCAACAACAAAAACAAGAAGGATAAATTCAAAAAGAAGGCATTTTCTGTAACATGGGACGATTCAGATTCATCTTCTTTTGAAAATGATAGTGATAGCGACAATGAACAAGCAAATGTATGCTTCATGACTCAAGATTCTGAGGTAAGGAATTTAACTTTCGATGATTTAATTGAAGTAAACACTGAAATTTTAAGCACAATAAAAATTCTTAAAAATAAAATTAAGGAAATTTGTGAAAATCAAAACAAAGCTGAGTTTGAGAGAGATATGTTAAATGATGAAAAGAAAATTCTTGAAGAAGAACTTGAAAAAGTTCAGGAATCTTATTCAAATTCGGAAACTCAATTATCATTTTTAAGTCAAGAAATTGAAACTCAAAAGAAAAAGAATGATGTACTTGTTTCTGAAAATCACGAGTTAAAAATTAAGATTAAACATTTTGAATTAGAAAATAATAGTCTTCAAGCTAAATTAGACAACATCACTAAAAATGTTTCTAACTTTAACAGAGGAAGAGAAAATTTATCTAAAATATTAGAAAATTCTCAAACATCTTCAAACAAACAAGGTTTAGGTTATAAAAAGGAGTCAAAAATTCCTAATAAGAAAAATATAAAACTTAACAGGAACGTTGATTCAAAACAACAAATATTGCTAAAGAAATATTTTAAAACAAAAGTAGAAAACAAGGTAGTTAAAATTTGGGTACCAAAGACTAACAATGTAATAATAAGAAATAAATATATTAAAACATTTATGGATAATGTTCATCATAATGAAAACTATATTTATAAAAAGGATACTAAACCAAAATGGGTTTGGTTTCCTAAACTCGAACTTCTTAGGACCCTATTAAAAGGTGGGTGCGAATAATTTCATATTTATTTTCAGGTCCCACTCAAAAAGAAAAAATGGATATTAGACAGTGGTTGTTAAAAACACATGACCGGAGACAAAGATATGCTTACAAACATGACATACTTTGATAGTGGCTCGGTTACCTTCGGAGACAATTCAAAAGGCTATATCATTAGCAAAGGAGATGTGAACAATTACGGTACATCAAATTCACCTTTTATAACAAATGTTTCATTAGTTGAAAATTTGAAACATAATCTACTTAGCATAAGTCAACTGTGTGACAAAGGTTTTAAAATAACTTTCTCGGATAATAAATGTAGTATTTTTTATCAAAACCAAAATCTTATTTTTGAAGGAAATAGAGATAGAAATATTTATGTTCTAAATATGAATATTAATCATAATACAAGTATGTGTTTACTAGCCAAAGATAATGATCCTTGGTTATGGCACAAAAGATTTTGTCATATAAATTTTAAAACTATTAGAAAACTTTCTAAAAATGAATTAGTAAGAGGTTTTGTAACGACCCGGAATTTCCAATCCTGAAAATTCTAGATAGTTAGAAAGAAGAAGAAAGAGAAAGAAGAAGAAACAAGAACAAGACACAGAAACCTCACATTCGCAGCGGATCAAAATATAATATCACATAATAATAACAGTTATACAAAGAGAAACTATATCTATCAATTTCATCGATATATCACAGTTACAACAATTTACACAATATTGGACAGATACAATTTAACATATCTTAGATATATATAATATCATAGTGCAAACTCTCCATACATCCTTGCCATCCAGCTCGCCTCTTGAGCTCCAGAACGTCCTTACCTGAAAATCTGTAATACTCGGTCTGACCTGAGCATTACATCAAAGTAACACCCGGGTCAGGCTGGAAACCAGCGTGAGTAAACCCATCTAATATGAAATATACCAAAATAATACCCAATTTTTAACCCGGGGTAACTCATAATAATTTTACAATCGACAGGTTTAGTATAGACAACACCTATTATACTCATCAATTTCTATGTGTCAGAACTTAGATTTATTATCCAAATAACTTAAATCATTCCATATCTGTTTATTGATTGCACCTATCAATTTATAAAGAATCGAAGTGGTTTCGGGTATTAACTAATACCCGACTCCGGTCTCTTCGAATCCAATGTCATCCTAACTTAAATTATTCAAGTGAAATACCATTCAACTTTATATACAGGATGTCACAGTAATTCATCATCAATAGATAACCACATCATCACAGTTTAACCCGACATATCTTATCATATAACATCATAAACCATATATTAGGAATAACAATTAATTAAAGACTTCCAGTATCGTTCTATTTGTCCTTTAATTACATTTAAGTAATTAACCCTTAATTAATTTCATAAATTAATTATTCTTAACCCAAAACGGTAATTAACCTTTAATTATTTCATTAATTAATTAATTGCTAACCATAAATATTAATCACCCTTGATTAATAACATCAGAAATTTATTTACCCTTA
This sequence comes from Allium cepa, assembly GCA_030765085.1. Taxonomy (NCBI): domain Eukaryota; kingdom Viridiplantae; phylum Streptophyta; class Magnoliopsida; order Asparagales; family Amaryllidaceae; genus Allium; species Allium cepa. The sequence goes on from CM060931.1 coordinate 40,288,715, forward strand.
ATTACTTCATCAAATAAATTAATTACTCCTTAATTATCTTAAATTAATCCTTTGATTAATTATACAAGATAATTTGATCCAAATTACTTTCACAATTCCATCTTCCACCAATTATATTCAGTAATTATCATTAATTACTTTAGGTAATTATACTTCATCAATTACATTAAGTAATTATTATCAAATCATCAAGTGATTAATTAATCTTAATTAATTAATTTAAACCAATCACATTAAACTCCATTATGTAATTAACTTTGATTAACTATCTTAATCACAAATTAAATCATCTTTAATTATCCACTAATTAAAGTCTAATTATTTAATTAATTAACCTTGATTATAAATTAATTGCTTAATTAAGAAATCTAATCAATGATCTTAAATTTCAAATTTATTTAACCCTTAATCAATATTTATTAAACCTAAATCAATTGATTAAATAAATTAACTAGTTATTCCTTAATTATTCCATTAATTAAATTAATTTCAATACATTAATCTTAACTTAATTTTAAGATAAAACATTTCTTAATGATGTTTTTAAAAACAAATTTATTTCAAACAAAGTGCTTTTGAACTTACTTTGAAATTTTATTTTAAATATGAAATTTAAAATAAATATAATTTGAACTAAATCAAAATTTAAACAATTTAAAACTTTTTAAAATTATAAGACAAACAAGTGTTCGAAACTAAGTTCATTTCAAAATTTCAATAACTTCAATTTACATTTAGTTTAAATCTTTCAAATTAAACCTTCTTTTAATTTCAAAAACTGAAATACATTTTAAAATTCCCACCCTGCTTCGAGCTAAACTCAAATTTACTCGAGACAAGTTCGAGTATACCATTTTAAAATGTACTTTAACAATTTACCGTGGTTTAAACATTTTATATTTTATAAAACATATCTATTTCAACTAGGATTCAAATTAAATTTTGAATCCATACTTTAAATTGATTTAAACTGTATAAAATCTTGCCTACGGTTTAAATTCTTTACAGGTTTTTAAACCTGAAACCAACAATGCTCCTCACCTGATCTTTGAAACCCCAAGTCTTTCTTCCTTTAACATATTATCAGAAATAAGTTCGGGGACCTGGTACTACACGTTCACGCGAACAACTAGAAGAGAGACTCGAGTAAACCCAACATCAACCCGAGCATAACCCTGAAAACCCAAACCTTCCAGACATTAAAACATGCACACCTCCCACCGTGCACTTGCACTCACCGCCGACGAACCTTCATCGCCTGAAATGATCACCCACAAGTCAACGATCCCTCCCTCTTGCGATCTCAGCAGCCAAAAACAGTAATTGTTCACGGGAACGGAATTCAACTCATTCGAGCTTCCAAGCGAACTTACCCTGACCATCGATCGCCTCGTCCTGGCAGTGCCGACCTCCATATGTTACCAAACTTCACCGGCGTCAACGTTATCCTCCATGCTACCACTACTCTAATCTGCTTGTAGCTCGACACATCAATGCGTCCATAGCGACAATCCATTTCAAGCCTTGAAAAAACTAGGTTTAGACACCTCCTCATCCAACCCACGCTGCCACGATGATCTGAAACACCATCAGATAATTTTCCCAGCCTCCCTGATGGGCGTACTATCTTCGACAAAAACTTCGACCATCAACAGTTCGTTGATTATCAGGTAAACGTCGAAATTTGTTTTCTGTTCAACCACTGATTTCTCACAATTCAATACTAAAGATCCAGATTACCATACTAAAATTCCTAGTTCTTGACGTAGATTCAAGCAATGTACTTGAAACAGTTAATTGTTGAAATCAATTTCCTGATAAATCTCGAGTTTGACTGTAAGTTGAATATTTCTGGTTGATATTCTTCTTAATTCTTTCTTTCAATGTTTAAATATCTTTATATCTCGAAATCTTAAATAAATCTTGCTTAAACAGTACATTATACCATAAATCAGAAAAAGAACCAAATGATTTCTGAATTATGTTACACCCAGTAATTCACAATAGAGTAAATACTTTTCTTTCCTTTCTATTATTTTAAGAAGATTTACTCACATAATTCATTGAACAAAGAATATATATCTGAAGCTACTAACTCGAATCTTTTTTTTTAAATCTTAGTTCAAGTAAAAAAAAACTTTAACAAATTTGTTTGTAGTCCATGTTGACAAAGATCAGATAAAGAATTGAAATTTTGTTTCAAATTTTTAAATTCTGTACCAGGAACAGGGTAGAACAGATCATACACATACCTTAATCACACACTTCAAATTTATACAGAAAATCCCATAAATATTCTCAAGCTAGCATCAATTATCACAGAAACTTTCACATGCAACAAGCTATAATTCAATTAAGCTTTTAATTTAGTCATTCCAAAAAGAACAGAATAAACTAGGAAGATCACTCACATAATTATCACTTAAATACCCAGGCATCACATCCTTTCACTCATGCAAGTAATAATTGAGATATTTCTATAATCCAATCCTGCATGCATTCAATTATAAAGTAGAATTTAGGTTTTCAAGAGGTAGATTTACTCACCTGACAAATATAGCCTGTTGAATCCCCTGCTTCCAGGCATCCTCTTCTTTTAAATTTTGAAATGCTTCTAGTTTGATCTTATTTTGAACTTGAATTTGTTGATTACAGGCCTTGCTTTACAGATTCTTGCATTTAGATCTGCAACTGTTTTGTTTTGCAGATTTTTGAATAGATTTTGATTTCTAAACTTGGCTTTGAAACTTTTTTTTTTAAAAATCGGGTTTTGAATTCTCTTCTTACAATCTGATTTCAGATTTCTTTTTAAGATAATGTGTTGAACAAAATGAATTGTTAAGTTTTCTACTTAATAAATTTTTAAATAAAATGTTATTTAAAAACAATGCCACTTGTTACATAATGATGTATATTAATTTACAAGTGTGTTCTTTAAGTACAAATGTCTTACACATGTTCATCTTAATATTAAAAGAAATTTCTCAATTTACAAATGTATTTAAATTTATCTAAATCAATTTCTAATTTATATTATCATGTTTATATAAATGTTTATCTATTTTTAGCCTTAAATGATTACATATAAATTACTTTATAAAATTACACATCTTAATGTTTATTTGAATATTTTTAAAATAAAACAAAATAAACTTTTATTATGAAATACAATTTAAACCTTTATATTTTTAACAAAGTAGATTTTTACTTTAATTACTTTGAAGATATAAGATAGACCTTTAAATTATCCTTTGAAAAGTTTCAATACTATTTCAATCAAATTCACCAATTCATAATTTATTCAATACTAATTAAAAAAAAAATCAAATTCTCTATTTACAATGTATACACATATATACATTATAAATAAGATATCTTTTAAATAAGCTTAGAAAGATAAATTTTATTATTTAAATATTTTAACTTTGGAAAGAATAAAATTCCAAATTAAATTATTATCATTATAGATTTTAAAAAGGTAACATTTATCAAATCAAACAATTAGAGATAAATCCTGTTAAATTAGATTATTAAATCGATATTACACATTTTAAAATAATTATTAAATAAACATTGCCTAAATCTCCGGGATATTACATTCCTTCCCCCTTTGAATCTTTTCGTCCTTAAAAAGGAACGAAAGCAGATTTTATTAAATATTTTAAAACCAGTTAAAATATTCTACGATCATTTTAAAACACTTTTTAAATCTGTAATACTGCCAAAATAGTTTTATAAAAATACTTTTATAACTTGATGTTTTAACCAGTCCATCCTTATTCTCACAGAAATTCGCTCATACGTTGATCAGGCGTAGGACTGAAAATCTATAAGTACTTAGCAGACCCGTTTTCAACACCCAATGAAAATACTTGGAAAATAATTTCATTGAAAATATAGAAAACAGTTTTTGAAAATAGAGGATATATCTTTGGTGAGAATACTCTAGAAATCATCACCCCCATCCATGGTCACAGTTACATTCTAGTGTTACGTTGCCATCGCAGCAAAAGTCCATGTAACTGCAGGCTCTCAGCGGCCTCTCGATTACGCCATGGAACCCACACAACAGATCACAGTTACACCATGGATTACGTTGCCGTCACAGCAAAAGTCCATGTAACTGCAGGCTCTCAGCAGCCTCTGATTTTCGCTGTCGAAATGAAACCTCTCCCCTCCTACATAGGTCGCAGTCTACGGATATAAAATCAAACGCAGACTGTTGGCTTTCAGCGGCACACACGACTTTCGCTATGTTATACTCTACTCATAATCCCCAGGAACTAGTTTTGTCCGGACTCCTCACAGGATCAACTTTAGAACCCCCCTTGGGGCTCAAGGCAGCACCACCCGGTGGTACTCCTGAGAAGTTAATTTCAAGGGAGCGCCTTTTTCCCAGAGCCATCATCAAAACATTTTATACTATACATATATAGTATCTTTAAATCATACACCTAGTATGATCTCATACAAAGCTCCTTTACTCAAAATCGATTATTCCAAAATCGATAATTCTCAAACTAGGCTTTCCAAATTCTCATATTGATTTTACCCAAAAATCAAAAGCCTTTTCCAAATCCAAAGGTTTCCAAAACCCTTTTTCCAAAATCCTCATATGATCCTTTATACACACACACACACAGATATATATAATTTCTAAAACTTTGGATCATTTCAACTTATATAAAACTCCTTTTATACTTCAAAACACCGTCAAAATCCTTTTCTTCTGGCAAAAGATTCAACAAGGGGAGTTTCATTTTATAAAACAAAGATATGTAACTTTATTTATCCATAATCAAATATTCAAATTTGATTACTCCTTTCAATATCAATTTCATTCAAATCCGTACGATGTACACATATCATTCGTACGCCATACCAATCTGATCGCTCACTCGATCACACAATTTCACTTCCGAACTAGTATCATCCACCCGACTTCCTAGTGCGGACTTAGATCTGGTTTCTTGATCAGAAACCGTCATTCTCCTTGCATAGTCATAACTATGATAGAGAACATCCAGAACCAATCAACAATCCATATCCAGGTTCGCCATCGAAAATCGAGTGAAAAATCTCACTCGAATCGACTTAATTATCTCGAAATTCTGTGCTCGAATCTGGATCAAATCACTATGCGAATAGAATAACATACATACACCCTACGTATTTATCTTTATTGGTTATTAGCCAAATCAATTCTCTTTCTATTCACATTTACTTTAATTTTCATTCACTTATTCACAATTGCTTAAATCCATTTGGATTATCACCTCTATTCTTATCTCGATTTGGTATTTAACCAACAATAGTCTGAACTCCGACCAGGTTATTTAGAAAATAGCTTGAAAATTTTGAAAATAGATAAGTAGTTGGAAAATAATTACTAGTTTGTAAAATAAGTGTAAAATAGTTAGAAAATAGTTTAAAATAATTATAGAAATTTTAGATAATTGCAAAATAATAGTAAGATAGAAATTAGTTTATAAAATAGTTGGAAAATTGTTAAACAGTTTCAAAAATAATTGTAAAACAAGTATAAGATAGTTTGGCTTTTAAAAGAAAGGTTGTTTATATAATGAATAGCTTGGAAAAATGTTTATATTAAAACAACTTATATTAAAAGTAATCCAGATCAAATTGCTCACTTCCCAATCTCCATTCTCATCAATTCAATTTAAATTTCCTCTTCCATTTAAATTGTCCCATTTCCAATTTAAATAACTTCAATTTCTATTGAAATTGATTCAACCCCAAATCAAGTTGAATTGACCTCAGTTTCTTTCCAAATTTAATTTTATTCAACCTTGATCTCAAATTCTACTAATTCAAATAAATTTCAATTGAACTAGTTCCAATTTCAATTCATTTCAACTCCAGTTTAAATTAATCCCAGTTTCAAACTCCGTTTCTAAATCAAGTTGAATTATTCTTGATTTCCTTCCAAATTCAATTCAAATTCATTTGAATTTAAAATTATTTCAACTTTAATTACAATTCCAAATTATTCAAATCAATTTGGGCTAATTTCAAATTAAACCCACTTTAATTTCAAATCGTTACAAATTAATCCAATCCAAATTTTCCATTTGAAGCTTATACTCATACATCTTCAATCACCATTTCAATTAATTCAAATCAAATTCAATTTGAGCTAATTCAAATTTCAAATTTAAACCATCTCTTGTCAGGACCTGATTCTTCGACTTTCGAAAATTCAACATCGATACTCACTTTATCGACTGCCGAGCAATCGAACGACGGAAAACCGAACACTGAGGGTTTAAGAAAAAGAAAAAGACAGAAGAAGAGATAAGGAGAGAGAAGAAAACAGAAAATAGAACGGAACAGAAAACAACAGAACAACATCAGAATCTCACAATTCGCAGCGGAACAACATATAATAATAAATGAATAATCTTTAAATGAAGAACTATATCAGTTATTACATTTTATACATTACATTTCATTACATCACATCATCAGAGTGTACAACAACAACAAACAGCGGAAAAGAAATACTATATACTAGAAATACGCCATGCCATCCGGCTTGCCTCCAGCAATTCCTGAATATCCAGAATATCCTGATAAACCTTAACACTTGACTGCCCGTGTGGAAATTGGTGGGCACCCAGAGTTTAGGAAGGAAAACAATAAACTCCGAGTCAGTCATGTGACTGGTGTGAGAACTCAAAACAGTTTATTTATCTTTAAAATCAAAATAGAGGAATATTTTTAAATTCAATTCACAATGCTTTTAAAAATGAGACTACCATAAGACCTCCCGCCATACACACAATGCAAACGCAGACTTGGAGGAGATTTCTCCTTATGATAGTCAAAGATGCTTGATACGCATTTAAAAGAACATTTTAATATTATTGCTAGTGCATAGTGTAGGAAAAAATTCATTTCGAAAGTAGAATATAAATCTTTGCCAGCATAGGTACCATTATATTATGCCTACTAATAGCTACCATATTAGATGGCAGGTTCTACAACTAAAACCGTACAAGTCTCGTATTGTTTCTTTGGATTTCCAACGAATGATCAGGCCAAGGAACTTCCCATTGCCACATGAGAATGCCTCTGGATGGGCATCCCCGAGAACCAAACCGGACCTCTACCAACACAAGGCCGGGCTACCCCTAACTGAGTAACAACTGACCGAATATGCCATCCCCCGGTCCTTTGGGACCTTTCACCGAGCGCTCGTAATCAATTCACACAATCATAACAAAGTGTTTTCAACATGAGTAAGTATCTGGGCTCCATACCATGATACCACCCTTTTCCAGAAGGAAATGCACACATCCTAAAGGGCGCTACCCCTCATAACCTTGCTGCTTCTTTCCTGTTTTGACCATTCACGGGGTGTGAGGCTCGACGAAGTCACGTCCACAAAAACACACTTTATACAAAAGCCATGCTTTGGGTCAACAAATGATCATAGAAATGATCACCAGGATAGACGATCAAATAAACGATCCTATCACAAATAATCAACACAATGATCATTTACAGCAACACTCAGCATGTCACATTACCAAATTGGGAATATATCGCTGATAACATTCAACTACATAACCTCTGAGCTCGTACGTCTCAGAGAAGGGTGTTAAGCTAAAAGAATAAATTCTTCGCCACCAACAGAAATATATTTGAAAGAAATCGGCTTTATATCTCAACTTGTAACGTCAGACATACAATCCATACAAGTCTGTTCCGGGCTCGAACAAAACCGAAGGCACTTGTTACGAACCCCTTGCAATCCGGGTATTCACAATCCCGATCGAATTTCCCATCACTTAAGAAATCTCTATGCCAGGAGCTACCCAGTGCAGAGACAATCGATAGGTCATCCTATCGCTTTCGCAAATACTCGGTCTTCAACACCGGTCATCAAATGCAATTCATAACGACGTATCACATATTCGGAATGGGTTATACGACCCCATGGTCCTTTTCCGGTTAACCCGAATAGTGAGCGCTTATTCAAAAATAAGTGTGGCATTCAAATTCAAACAAATCACCTCAATTACCCATTCAAAGGGAAATATTGATAGTCGGTTATTGAACTACCAATGGATATGCACACATCACCAGTTTCCAAATAATTTTCCAAATTATTTATTTTCCAAAATATCTTTACAAGATATATAATTTCACACTTCAAAAATAAATCAATATTTATTTTTAACAAATTCCACTTTCTTTTATACATTCCATAATGAATTTATATTTCACAATATCTATGAATATATGATTTCAATTATTCATTTCAATTTATCTTCAAAAAGATAAGTTCTCAAAATATTCACTTTATATTGGAAAACATTTCCATACTTATTTATTCATAAGTAATTCACAAATTTTATTTATTTTCAACACTTGGAAAATATTCAATATACTTAAATCGAGATTAAGTATATATTTCATTCTTTAAGGAAATCATTCTCTTTAACATATTTATTTGGGTCAAAACGAATGTTGCGTAAAACATTGTTACGACAACCCAAAATCACTAGTATAGGGATTCGAAATTAAAATAGATATATAAATCCCAATACTATACAAAACATTTCCTTTCGGAAATCATTTACTATAACAACAGTGTTATAGTCTACTATTTCCTTTTATTTCTCGAAAACTTCTATTTCAACAATAAATGTTGAAATCTATGGTTTCGAATCTCAACACATTTAAAACATCGTTAGATCGTTTTAATTCTATTTAAAATATCACATTCTAAACATTTTCTTTAACATATTATTCACTATTCAAAAACGTGAATATACTACGTTAACAATTTTTTTCATCCTTTTATACATTTTATTTTAAAGTATTATTCACAGTCAAAAATGTGAATATAACTCCATTAATAGGTTTCAACAATTTACTTATCAAAATAAGTTGTTTAGGAATTTATAAAACAATGTTTATAAATTCCTTTTCTATCCTATATTCAATTCATAACTCAATTATGTACCAAAGGTTCATATTATAAGTTAAATACCTATAATTTATTTGTTTGCAAAAATCGTTCCTTTGAACTTCATAATTATAAATCTTATAACTTATAAGATTCAATTATTCATCCAAATATATTCTTTAATAATTTCACAAAATTTATAAATCTTACTATTTATAAATTTCATTTATAACTTCACCATTTATAATTTTATGAATTCCATTCATTTACAAAAATTCATTTTCACTTCATTCAAACACTTATAAAAACTCGTTTTATAATATCAATATTTCAATTTATAAATATCCATTTATAAATCTCTTAATATAAATCAATTTATATTATTCTTTAAAACGTCTTTAATCTCCTTTATTATTTCACCATTTTGATTCATAAAATAATTAAATTTTATAAATCCTATATTTAACTTTTCATAATAAATTCAAAAATCCCGATTAACTATTTTATAAAATCATTAGCATCATATTCTCAAAAATCAGTTTTTAACTATTTTTCTCAAAAATCATAATTTTTATAACTTTAAAAATTATAACGTTTATTTATTTAAAATAGATCAAATTCCAAACATATAGTATATTTTCAAAAATCACTTTATAAATCATTTTAAAATTCCAAAACTTGGTCCAATGATGCTATATATCAAATAGTCAATCACGACAACAACGATATCATATATCGATATGATAATCCATCAAATATCAAAATATCTGAAATCAAATAAATACTGTTGAGGAATCCAGTTGGATCCCTCCAACCTGTTTCCTGCATCACAAACATTAGCACAATACCAATTCCGCTCCAGTACGGAATTATCGCGGTATATGGGATTTTAAATATTATCCGCTTAATAGACGGCGCAATAGGGTCTCATCCGCTAAACAAATAAATGCGGGAAATCAATAACTCCAATATATACATATGCCAATATATATATATATTGCTACTATATATAATACCAATTTCACTGTTTATGAAATATTCGCGGTATATGTTTTTAATAAATAACATCCGCTTACTAACGGCGTATAATGTCTATTTTAACAATCAATAGATAACAATCATCATTCAAACATGCATTCAAATATTTTAAATCTAACTATTTAAAATAAAATCGAAACTGATTCGATTGAGTGAGAAGTTCTCACCTTGATTTTATTTCGTTTTAGCGATTTATTTCGAATAAAATTAAACGGACGTTTAATTTTACACGAAATTTTCACTAACTCCAAACGACTCCAATCCAACTCCATCGCGTAGTGCCCGTCCATACGATTCCAACGCAACTGGTTTCGCGCGTTTTCGACCTCGTATGAAAAAGTTATGAATTTTTGAAGTTATACGAATTTATAATTTAAATTTACAACAATTTCTAATTAATTTCTTTACCTAACCTATTTACAACCGTAGATCTAAGCTTCACTGCATCTGACCGTTGCTCCCTACCATCTCCCTTACGTCTTCTTCTCCAGTAAATAGCCGCACATCAAACCCATAACAATAGCAACTAGGGTTTCGATTTGCTCCGCCTATACTCGACTAAACTTCATCAAACCACTTCCATTCGAACGCCCTTCGCAAGAGCTACCTCCACCACCAGCAGAATGAAGCTCGGCCACCTGATGCTCCTAGGGTTGCGTGCGCAAGCTACAGCCATCGGCCCCCCATAGCTCCCCCTACGCGACACTAAACCCCATCATATCCATATGGATCTAAAGATCTCGCATTGCTCTACAATGTTGTAGTTGATCACTTCGCTTGATTGTGAATGGATTGAGAGATTTTGAGGAGGAAGTGAAATCAAATTATGGCCTTCCATTTGATAACTGGCGGCTAGGGTTTTAGATTAGGTTTTACTTTTTTTTTTTTATGAAGAGAAGGGTTCTATTTATAGAGTTTTGAACGACACTATTCATCCCGGAAATTCCGAACTCCGATTTACGCGCCGTAACCAGCGTTTCTAGGGTTTACCCCGCGTTCCGGACACAATGGAATAGGTTTCGAAAGCTAATTCGGACATCTGTGCGAGTTATGACTATAAACGATCGATTTAAATTAAACCGATTTAATCGATTTTCTAGGCGTTTTAATTTGTACCGGACAAACGGTAAATCCAATTGACACGAAATTTTAAACCTTACAATAATATCACATTACGGATCCGATGAAACTGGTTTCGTCGAAATCCGAGACTTTTTGAAAAATGGCTATTTTAACTCGCCAAATTAATATTAAAAATAATTCGATGCGTTTGGAGCTGCCACGATCAAATGATAGCTCCGATTGACACGAAAATTGAAATCCGGTAATAACTAACTATTACGGATCCAATGGAACTAGCTTCGTTCAATTCTGAGACTGTTCAAAAATTGACTATTTTCACCAGTCGATTAAATATTAAAATATTCAATTTTCCCTAATTAACTCTTAATTCGATTTTAAAAGTTCTAAAATATCATTCTAACTTCAATATGATAAAATAAAATTTCCCAAATCATTTTCAATCATATTTAACTCAATTTTAATTATTTCCATAATTTAACATATTAAATTATCGATTTAATTATCCAATTAAATCCAATAATTCAAATAAAAATTTATTTGACTTAAAAATTCACTTATTAATATTTAAAATTAATTAAATATTCAAATTTTAATTTCTAAAAATTCTGGGTCGTTACAATCTTCCCCCCTTAAAAGAATTTCGTCCTCGAAATTTACAAGTAAGAAAAGTTACAGAATCTATTAACTTTCCAAAATTCATAGTTAAACTTCTTACAATACTTTACTAAGTTTTCAAATCATACTTAGTTATCTTTTCAAAAACAACTACTATTGTTTAACTTTTAACTTCAAATCAAAATTAAAGTTTTCAAAAATTTTCCAATTTTCTCAAATTTTTTCTAACGCCTTAAATTTTCGGAAAAATTCGCCATAGTCTCCTTTGCGCGGCTCGATCCGGAAAAAAAATGACAGTATATATATCACAAATATACATCTCATCAAGTAATGAGGCATCCCGAAGGGAAAAAGTATAAAAGTACGGTATGTAATCCGAGATATGTACCTTATATTTTATTAGCAAGCATATACGGCTAATATAGCGCGAAAGCGAGCTCCAAATGCGAAGCAAACGCGATCCGCACCTACTAAACACTCAACAAACAACATGAGAACCATGTATGTAGACAATAGTATCAATATACAACATATAGCAACATAATAACTATATATGTTAACATAGCAATTGAAACAAAAGCAACAAATGCAAACATTAACCAACTATCATCCATAACCAATAAATATTCATTCATATTCTCATTGATATTCAATGAAATAGGTTTTCAAGTTAATCACATTTGATTCATTAACAGTGGATGTTTACTAACATTCATTTTCAATTAGTTTATATTCACTAATTCATATTCAAGTTGGTTCACTTCCAAATTAAATTCAATTCTATTTAAGATTCACTTAACTTCTAATTGAATTTTAATTACTTTAGCTTCCAATTTCATTAACTTAATGAATTATATACAATCAACTAACAACCATATAACAACCAATGTATATCTATTACAACCAAATTCCTTTGCTTTCAATTGGTTTAATTAATTGTTTTTCATTAAAATTTTCAACTTTCCAATAACATTAGATTTTAATGAATTACACTTACATTCATTATTTCATATCAACTTAATTCACATTCATTCGATTAACATTTAATCCATTCATTCAATTCAATTTCTAAAGTTGAATTTCATTTTAAATAACTCTTAATTCATATTTATTTAATCCACTTGATTATTTACTTCGATACCAAAGTCAATTCCATTTAACATTATTTGGTTTTACATAAATTCCTACTTGTAAATAAATTCAGATTTCAATTCTAAAGTAAATTTCCATTTAACTTTAAATTCATTTTTATTTACAACTCATATTCATAAATATATTCATATAGTTTCACTTCTTATATATATAAGTTTATTTCACAATTGCAAATCACTTTAATTATAATCCAATTCTTATAATTCATTTGCTTATACAATTATTCTTTCACTTTAGATTATTCAAACAACTAAACAATCCACTTATATACACTTTAATAATTCTGAAAAATTATTCCTTTATATACAAAATATACTCAAGGTAAAATTATTTCATTTACCAAATTTTAAAATCAATATTATGTCGAATTGTTCTATTCAAGTGTTTAGAAACCCCTTCGGCATAGTCTTGCGGACCACGCTGACGAAAGTTCATATGCCACTCAATAAACCAATCATCACAATATAGAACAATTTTATATTCACTAACAAATACGCTCTCATAGCTATTATTACACTCAAACTCATTCTAGAGTACTACTGACTCTATCTCTAATGAGTAATACCCAACAGAACCATGGTTGTCGCTTAACCATAAGCTCTGATACCACATTGTCAGCACCCGATTCTTCGACTTTCGAAAATTCAACATCGATACTCACTTTATCGACTGCCGAGCAATCGAACGACGGAAAACCGAACACTGAGGGTTTAAGAAAAAGAAAAAGACAGAAGAAGAGATAAGGAGAGAGAAGAAAACAGAAAATAGAATGGAACAGAAAACAACAGAACAACATCAGAATCTCACAATTCGCAGCGGAACAACATATAATAATAAATGAATAATCTTTAAACGAAGAACTATATCAGTTATTACATTTTATACATTACATTTCATTACATCACATCATCAGAGTGTACAACAACAACAACAAACAGCGGAAAAGAAATACTATATACTAGAAATACGCCATGCCATCCAGCTTGCCTCCAGCAATTCCTGAATATCCAGAATATCCTGATAAACCTTAACTCTTGACTGCCCGTGTGGAAATTGGTGGGCACCCGGAGTTTAGGAAGGAAAACAATAAACTCCGAGTCAGTCATGTGACTGGTGTGAGAACTCAAAACAGTTTATTTATCTTTAAAATCAAAATAGAGGAATATTTTTAAATTCAATTCGCAATGCTTTTAAAAATGAGACTACCATAAGACCTCCCGCCACACACACAATGCAAACGCAGACTTGGAGGAGATTTCTCCTTATGATAGTCAAAGATGCTTGATACGCATTTAAAAGAACATTTTAATATTATTGCTAGTGCATAGTGTAGGAAAAAATTCATTTCGAAAGTAGAATATAAATCTTAGCCAGCATAGGTACCATTATATTATGCCTACTAATAGCTACCATATTAGATGGCAGGTTCTACAACTAAAACCGTACAAGTCTCGTATTGTTTCTTTGGATTTCCAACGAATGATCAGGCCAAGGAACTTCCCATTGCCACATGAGAATGCCTCTGGATGGACATCCCCGAGAACCAAACCGGATCTCTACCAACAAAAGGCCGGGTTACCCCTAACTGAGTAACAACTGACCGAATATGCCATCCCCCGGTCCTTTGGGACCTTTCACCGAGCGCTCGTAATCAATTCACACAATCATAACAAAGTGTTTTCAACATGAGTAAGTATCTGGGCTCCATACCATGATACCACCCTTTTCCAGAAGGAAATGCACACATCCTAAAGGGCGCTACCCCTCATAACCTTGCTGCTTCTTTCCTGTTTTGACCATTCACGGGGTGTAAGGCTCGACGAAGTCACGTCCACAAAAACACACTTTATACAAAAGCCATGCTTTGGGTCAACAAATGATCATAGAAATGATCACCAGGATAGACGATCAAATAAACGATCCTATCACAAATAATCAACACAATGATCATTTACAGCAACACTCAGCATGTCACATTACCAAATTGGGAATATATCGCTGATAACATTCAACTACATAACCTCTGAGCTCGTACGTCTCAGAGAAGGGTGTTAAGCTAAAAGAATAAATTCTTCGCCACCAACAGAAATATATTTGAAAGAAATCGGCTTTATATCTCAACTTGTAACGTCAGACATACAATCCATACAAGTCTGTTCCGGGCTCGAACAAAACCGAAGGCACTTGTTACGAACCCCTTGCAATCCGGGTATTCACAATCCCGATCGAATTTCCCATCACTTAAGAAATCTCTATACCAGGAGCTACCCAGTGCAGAGACAATCGATAGGTCATCCTACCGCTTTCGCAAATACTCGGTCTTCAACACCGGTCATCAAATGCAATTCATAACGACGTATCACATATTCGGAATGGGTTATACGACCCCATGGTCCTTTTCCGGTTAACCCGAATAGTGAGCGCTTATTCAAAAATAAGTGTGGCATTCAAATTCAAACAAATCACCTCAATTACCCATTCAAAGGGAAATATTGATAGTCGGTTATTGAACTATCAATGGATATGCACACATCACCAGTTTCCAAATAATTTTCCAAATTATTTATTTTCCAAAATATCTTTACAAGATATATAATTTCACACTTCAAAAATAAATCAATATTTATTTTTAACAAATTCCACTTTCTTTTATACATTCCATAATGAATTTATATTTCACAATATCTAAGAATATACGATTTCAATTATTCATTTCAATTTATCTTCAAAAAGATAAGTTCTCAAAATATTCACTTTATATTGGAAAACATTTCCAAACTTATTTATTCATAAGTAATTCACAAATTTTATTTATTTTCAACACTTGGAAAATATTCAATATACTTAAATCGAGATTAAGTATATATTTCATTCTTTAAGGAAATCATTCTCTTTAACATATTTATTTGGGTCAAAACGAATGTTGCGTAAAACATTGTTACGACAACCCATAATCACTAGTATAGGGATTCGAAATTAAAATAGATATATAAATCCCAATACTATACAAAACATTTCCTTTCGGAAATCATTTACTATAACAACAGTGTTATAGTCTACTATTTCCTTTTATTTCTCGAAAACGTCTATTTCAACAATAAATGTTGAAATCTATGGTTTCGAATCTCAACACATTTAAAACATCGTTAGATCGTTTTAATTCTATTTAAAATATCACATTCTAAACATTTTCTTTAACATATTATTCACTATTCAAAAACGTGAATATACTACGTCAACAATTTTTTTCATCCTTTTATACATTTTATTTTAAAGTATTATTCACAGTCAAAAATGTGAATATAACTCCATTAATAGGTTTCAACAATTTACTTATCAAAATAAGTTGTTTACGAATTTATAAAACAACGTTTATAAATTCCTTTTCTATCCTATATTCAATTCATAACTCAATTATGTACCAAAGGTTCATATTATAAGTTAAATACCTATAATTTATTTGTTTGCAAAAATCGTTCCTTTGAACTTCATAATTATAAATCTTATAACTTATAAGATTCAATTATTCATCCAAATATATTCTTTAATAATTTCACAAAATTTATAAATCTTACTATTTATAAATTTCATTTATAACTTCACCATTTATAATTTTATGAATTCCATTCATTTACAAAAATTCATTTTCACTTCATTCAAACACTTATAAAAACTCGTTTTATAATGTCAATATTTCAATTTATAAATATCCATTTATAAATCTCTTAATATAAATCAATTTATATTATTCTTTAAAACGTCTTTAATCTCCTTTATTATTTCACCATTTTGATTCATAAAATAATTAAATTTTATAAATCCTATATTTAACTTTTCATAATAAATTCAAAAATCCCGATTAACTATTTTATAAAATCATTAGTATCATATTCTCAAAATTCAGTTTTTAACTATTTTTCTCAAAAATCATAAGTTTTATAACTTTAAAAATTATAACGTTTATTTATTTAAAATAGATCAAATTCCAAACATATAGTATATTTTCAAAAATCACTTTATAAATCATTTTAAAATTCCAAAACTTGGTCCAATGATGCTACATATCAAATAGTCAATCACGACAACAACGATATCATATATCGATATGATAATCCATCAAATATCAAAATATCTGAAATCAAATAAATACTGTTGAGGAATCCAGTTGGATCCCTCCAACCTGTTTCCTGCATCACAAACATTAGCACAATACCAATTCCGCTCCAGTACGGAATTATCGCGGTATATGGGATTTTAAATATTATCCGCTTAATAGACGACGCAATAGGGTCTCATCCGCTAAACAAATAAATGCGGGAAATCAATAACTCCAATATATACATATGCCAATATATATATATTGCTACTATATATAATACCAATTTCACTATTTATGAAATATTCGCGGTATATGTTTTTAATAAATAACATACGCTTACTAACGGCGTATAATGTCTATTTTAACAATCAATAGATAACAATCATCATTCAAACATGCATTCAAATATTTTAAATCTAACTATTTAAAATAAAATCGAAACTGATTCGATTGAGTGAGAAGTTCTCACCTTGATTTTATTTCGTTTTAGCGATTTATTTCGAATAAAATTAAACGGACGTTTAATTTTACACGAAATTTTCACTAACTCCAAACGACTCCAATCCAACTCCATTGCGTAGTGCTCGTCCATACGATTCCAACGCAACTGGTTTCGCGCGTTTTCGACCTCGTATGAAAAAGTTATGAATTTTTGAAGTTATACGAATTTATAATTTAAATTTACAACAATTTCTAATTAATTTCTTTACCTAACCTATTTACAACCGTAGATCTAAGCTTCACTGCATCTGACCGTTGCTCCCTACCATCTCCCTTACGTCTTCTTCTCCAGTAAATAGCCGCACACCAAACCCATAACAATAGCAACTAGGGTTTCGATTTGCTCCGCCTATACTCGACTAAACTTCATCAAACCACTTCCATTCGAACGCCCTTCGCAAGAGCTACCTCCACCACCAGCAGAATGAAGCTCGGCCACCTGATGCTCCTAGGGTTGCGTGCGCAAGCAACAGCCATCGGCCCCCCATAGCTCCCCCTACGCGACACTAAACCCCATCATATCCGTATGGATCTAAAGATCTCGCCTTGCTCTACAATGTTGTAGTTGATCACTTCGCTTGATTGTGAATGGATTGAGAGATTTTGAGGAGGAAGTGAAATCAAATTCTGGCCTTCCATTTGATAACTGGCGGCTAGGGTTTTAGATTAGGTTTTACTTTTTTTTTTTTTTTATGAAGAGAAGGGTGCTATTTATAGAGTTTTGAACGACACTATTCATCCCGGAAATTCCGAACTCCGATTTACGCGCCGTAACCAGCGTTTCTAGGGTTTACCCCGCGTTCCGGACACAATGGAACAGGTTTCGAAAGCTAATTCGGACATCTGTGAGAGTTATGACTATAAACGATCGATTTTAATTAAACCGATTTAATCGATTTTCTAGGCGTTTTAATTTGTACCGGACAAATGGTAAATCCAATTGACACGAAATTTTAAACCTTACAGTAATATCACATTACGGATCCGATGAAACTGGTTTCGTCGAAATCCGAGACTTTTTGAAAAATGGCTATTTTAACTCGCCAAATTAATATTAAAAATAATTCGATGCGTTTCGAGCTGCCACGATCAAATGATAGCTCCGATTGACACGAAAATTGAAATCCGGTAATAACTAACTATTACGAATCCAATGGAACTAGGTTCGTTCAATTCTGAGACTGTTCAAAAATTGACTATTTTCACTAGTCGATTAAATATTAAAATATTCAATTTTCCCAAATTAAGTCTTAATTCGATTTTAAAAGTTCTAAAATATCATTCTAACTTCAATATGATAAAATAAAATTTCCCAAATCATTTTCAATCATATTTAACTCAATTTTAATTATTTCCATAATTTAACATATTAAATTATCGATTTAATTATCCAATTAAATCCAATAATTCAAATAAAAATTTATTTGACTTAAAAATTCACTTATTAATATTTAAAATTAATTAAATATTCAAATTTTAATTTCTAAAAATTCTGGGTCATTACATCTCTCATTCATTTAAACAATTTCAACTCACAACTTAAAGATTTTTAACAACAATAGTATGATATTATCTAATTTATTTTAAAACATCCATTCATTTTTAATTTCTAGATCTCGAACCCAATTTGAGATCACTCAAACTCTCAATTACAATCATCCATTTAACTTCCCAAGTTAAATCTTAATTTCATCTTAAAATTTATAAAATCAGGTTGAACATCCCAACATATTTAACTTCTCCCAAGTTAAACTCAATTCACTTTATCCAGTCAACCTTACCCAGTTTGAACTTCCATTACAAATTTTGAACTTCTCATAAATAATCTTCCCACTTATTAAGTTCAAAAACTTATCACCTTGGGTATCATATCTTATTCAAAATTCAAAACTCAACATTTGGTAATTAACTTATTTCATAATTACCTTTATTAAGTAATTATCCTTTAAATTACTAACCTCTAGTTACTTCATTAAGTAATTCCCTCTTTATTTATCATTTCCAATTATTATCCATTAATAAATCTTGTTAAATAAAGTTTAATTAATTACATAAATTAATTGATTATCCTTATCCTAAGACCTTTCCTAAATTCAAGATTTAATTTCAGTTTGAATCCATTTCAAACTTGTCTTTAATTTAATTTCATTTTGGTTGTAATTCTATTACCACTTAATTCTCACTATTACTTTTAGTTTAATTAATACTACAACCAATTTCCTTATAATAGATAATCTATTTCTTATATAAGATTCATTTACTTTTAAAATCATTTAAAAACCTTTATATAAGAAAATAACAAGTATGCTCTCTCTCATATTTAGATACTCAGCTTATTATAGGATACCACCTACCCTATCCATAATGAGTAATCCCACCAAAGCCAAGGTTCTCGTTTAACCTTCAGCTTTGATACCAAATGTAACGACTCGGAATTTCCAATCCCAAAAATTCCAGATAGTTAGAAAGAAGTAGAAAGAGAAAGAAGAAGAAACAAGAACAAGACAAAGAAACCTTACATTCGCAGCGGATCAAAATATAATATCACATAATAATAATAGTTATACAAAGAGAAACTGTATCTATCAATTTTCATCGATATATCAGAGTTACAACAATTTACACAATATTGGACAGATACAATTTAACATATCTCAGATATATATAATATCATAGTGGAAACTCTTCATACATCCCTGCCATCCAGCTCGCCTCCTAAGCTCCAGAACGTCCTTACCTGAAAATCTGTAATACTCGGTCTGACCCGAGCATTACATCAAAGTAACACCCGGGTCAGGTTGGAAACCAGCGCGAGTAAGCCCATCTAATATGAAATATACCAAAATAATACCCAATTTTTAACCCGGGGTAACTCATAATAATTTTACAATCCACATGTTTAGTATAGACAACACCTATTATACTCCTCAATTTCTAAGTGTCAGAACTTAGATTTATTATCCAAATCACTTAAATTATTCCATACCAGTTTATTGATTGCACTTATCAATCTATAAAGAATCGAAGTGGTTTCGGGTATTAACTAATACCCGACTCCGGTCTCTTCGAATCCAATGTCATCCTAACTTAAATTATTCAAGTGAAATACCATTCAACTTTAAATACAGGATGTCACAATAATTCATCATCAATAGATAACCACATCATCACAGTTTAACCTAACATATCTTATCACATAGCATCATAAACCATATATTAGGAATAACAATTAATCAAAGACTTCCAACATCATTCTATTTATCCTTTAATTACATTTAAGTAATTAACCCTTAATTAATTTCACAAATTAATTATCCTTAACCCAAAACGGTAATTAACCTTTAATTATTTCATTAATTAATTAATTGCTAACCATAAATATTAATCACCCTTGATTAATAACATCAGAAATTTATTTACCCTTAATTACTTCATCAAATAAATAAATTACTCCTTAATTATCTTAAATTAATCCTTTGATTAATTATACAAGATAATTTGACCCAAATTACTTTCACAATTCCATCTTCCACCAATTATATTCAGTAATTATCATTAATTACTTCACTAAGTAATTATACTTCATCAATTACATTAAGTAATTATTATCAAATCATCAAGTGATTAATTAATCTTAATTAATTAATTTAAACCAATCACATTAAACTCCATTATGTAATTAACTTAGATTAACCATCTTAATCACAAATTAAATTATCTTTAATTATCCACTAATTAAAGTCTAATTATTTAATTAATTAACCTTGATTATAAATTAATTGCTTAATTAAGAAATCTTTAATCATTAATTAATAATCGAATCAATGATCTTAAATTTCAAATTTATTTAACCCTTAATCAATATTTATTAAACCTAAATCAATTAATTAAATAAATTAACTAGTTATGCCTTAATTATTCCATTAATTAAATTAATTTCAATACATTAATCTTAACTTAATTTTAAGATAAAACATTTCTTAATGATGTTTTTAAAAACAAATTTATTTCAAACAAAGTGATTTTGAACTTACTTTGAAATTTTATTTTAAATATGAAAGTTAAAATGAATATAATTTAAACTAAATCAAAATTTAAACAATTTAAAACTTTTTAAAATTATAAGACAAACAAGTGATTGTCTTAGAAATGAAATTCATAAGAATTTCGAAACTAAGTTTATTTCAAAATTTCAATAACTTCAATTTACATTTAGTTTAAATCTTTCAAACTAAACCTTCTTTTAATTTCAAAAACTGAAATACATTTTAAAATTCCCACCCTGCTTCAAGCTAAACTCAAATTTACTTGAGACAAGTTCGAGTATACCATTTTAAAAATGTAAACAATTTACCGTTGTTTAAACATTTTATATTTTATAAAACTATCTATTTCAACTAGGATTCAAATTAAATTTTGAATCCATACTTTAAATTGATTTAAACTGTATAAAATCTTGCCTACAGTTTAAATTCTTTACGGGAATTTACATGTGTATTTAAATTTATCTAGATCAATTTCTAATTTATATTATCTTGTTTATATAAATGTTTTTCTATTTTAGCCTTAAATGATTACATATAAATTACTTTTATAAAATTACACATCTTAATGTTTATTTGAATATTTTTAAAATAAAACAAAATAAACTTTTATTATGAAATACAATTTAGACCTTTATATTTTTAACAAAATAGATTTTTACTTTAATTACTTTGAAGATATAAGATAGACCTTTAAATTATCCTTTGAAAAGTTTCAATACTATTTCAATCAAATTCACCAATTCATAATTTATTAAATACTAATTAAAAATCAAATTCTCTATTTACAATGTATACACATATATACATTATAAATAAAATATCTTTTAAATAAGCTTAGAAAGATAAATTTTATTATTTAAATATTTTAACTTTGGAAAGAACAAAATTCCCAAATTAAATTATCATCATTATAGATTTTAAAAAGGTAACATTTATCAAATTAAACAATTAGAGATAAATCCTGTTAAATTAGATTATTAAATCGATATTACACATTTTAAAATAATTATTAAATAAACATTGCCTAAATCTTCGGGATATTACAGGTTTACCCAAAATAAACTTTAAAATAAATAATCTTTGTGATGATTGTCAAAAAGGAAAATTAACGAAATCATCTTTCAAATCTAAGAAAAATATTTTGACTTTACAACCATTAGAATTACTTCATATGGATTTATTTGGACCAACACAAGTTCGATCCATTAATCATAATCGATACGTATTTGTAATAGTTGATGATTTTTCAAGATATACATGGACTATTTTTATGAAAAATAAAAGTGACACTTTTGAGCATTTTAAAACATTTGTCAAAAGAATTCAAAACACTAAAGATTTGAAAATTAAAAATATTCGAAGCGATCATGGAGGCGAATTCGAAAATGAAGCTTTTGAAACTTTTTGTAAAAAGAAAGGAATAAATCATAACTTTTCATTTCCTAGAACTCCTCAACAAAATGGAGTTGTAGAAAGAAATAATAGAACATTACAAGAACGCGCAAGAACATTATTAAATGGATGTTCTCTACCAAAACATTTTTGGGCAGAAGCCGTTGCTACCGCATGTTATGTATTAAATAGAATATCAATTAGACCATTAACTAAAAATACTTCCTATGAACTATTTAATAATAAAAAGCAAAATATATCTTATTTTAAAATATTTGGATCAAAATGTTTCATTTTAAATACAAAAGATCAACTAGGAAAATTCGATCCAAAAGCCGACGAAGGAATATTCGTACGATACTCAGAACGAAGTATAGCATATCGAGTATTTAATAAACGAACAAATATAACCAAAGAAACTTTGCATATATCTTTTGATGAAAATTTTAAGAAAAATTTTAATATAAAAGATGATGAAGAATTGATAAATATAGAAGAAACAAACCTTGAAAATAATAATAATGAACTAAGATCTCCTCCTAGAATATTACGAGATCATCCAACTCAAAATATAATAGGAGAAATAAATTCTCCAGTTAGGACTAGAAATCAACTAAATCAAATGGGTCATGTAGCTTTCATTTCATCAATAGAACATAAAAACCCTAAAGAAGCATCAACAGATGATTATTGGATTATTGCAATGCAAGAAGAACTAAATCAATTTGAACGTAACGATGTTTGGGAATTAGTTCCCCGTTATAATAATCAATCAGTAATAGGAACAAAATGGATTTACAAAAATAAAGTAGACGAACAAGGTAATATAACAAGGAATAAAGCAAGACTAGTAACACAAGGGTATAATCAAGAAGAAGGTATTGATTTTGAAGAAACCTTTGCTCCCGTTGCAAGACTTGAAGCAAAACGTATACTATTAGCTTTTGCATGTTTTCACAATTTTAAACTTTATCAAATGGATGTAAAAAGTGCATTTTAAAATGGTTTTATTAAAGAAAATGTATATGTAGAACAACCTCCTTTATTTATACATGAAAAATATCCGGATCACGTATTTAAATTAAAGAAAGCACCATATGGTCTTAAACAAGCAACTCGTGCTTGGTATGAAAGACTTATAAGTTATTTATTAAACTCGGGATTTAAAATTGGAAAAGTAGATCAAACGCTTTTTATTAAAAATACTACCAAAGATATTTTAATAATTCAAATATACATAGACGATATTATTTTTGGTTCAACAAATGAAAATTTATGTAAAGAATTTTCAAATATAACGATTAATGAGTTCGAAATGCCTCATATGGGAGAATTATCATATTTTGTCGGACTTCAAATCAAACAATTAACAAATGGAATTTTTATAAACCAAGAAAAATATTGTGTTAATTTAATTAAACGATTGGGCATGGGACACACTTCTGCTAAACCTACTCCTATGAATACCACTACACATCTCGATCGAGATGAAAATGGCAAAAGTGTAGATCAAAAATTGTTTAGAAGTATGATAGGTTCCTTACTTTACTTAATCGCTAGTAGACCTGACATAATGATGAGTGTTTGTTTATGTGCACGTTTTCAATCTAGTCCTAGAGAATCACACTTAAGAGCGGTAAAACGAATTATGCGATATCTTAACAACACTAAAGATTTAGGTCTTTTCTATCCAAAGGAGTGTCCATTTGGGTTAGTATCATTCAGTGATGCAGATTTTGGTGGATCTCGAACAGATAGAAAAAGTACAAGTGGTACTTGCCATTTCATTGGAAAATAACTTGTATCTTGGTTTAGTAAGAAACAAAATTGTGTCTCACTTTCCACCTGCGAAGCAGAGTATATATCAGCTGCTTTAGCTTGCACTCAAGTTATATACATGCAACAAACACTTAAAGATTTTAATATAAATTCAACAAATTCTACAATATACTGTGATAATACAAGTACAATAAACTTGTCTAAAAATCCGGTTAATCACTCTCGTACAAAACATATAGATATTCGTCACCATTTTCTACGTGACAATATCGATAAAGGAATAATTAATTTAGAACATATTTCTACCGAAAATCAAATTGCCTATATATTTACTAAACCTCTATTAGAAAACTCCTTCATAAAATTACGACGAGAGTTAGGAATAATGTCTCTCAAAGATATCATATAGAGAAATTTAGAAAAATCTACACAATTCAGTCGACTAACACTACATGCTCAATCGACTGAATAAAGAAAAAAAATGAGATTTTCAATCTATTTTTTCTAATATGTTACATAATATATTATAAAATAACAGTTATTTGTACACCATACATTTTTAACCGAATTATGGTAACTATTAAATCATTAAGTGGATGAAAAAATTTAAAGAATTATAACCACTATATATTTAGAAAATTCCTACTATAAATATATCTTAAAAATATTACTTCTTCACAACTCATTCTCATGAATAAAAGCTTGAAAAATTCATTATAAAAATGTCATCCAACAACTCTCTGTCCCCGATCAACATCACCTCTTCAGTCGATAACACTCCAACGTCTCCAAAACTTCCTACTCCAACACCGACACATGAGCCAGTTTACAAATGGAACAATTATCGTACTAGCTACACACCCAAATCCAAGAAAGTGAAACGCGGACTCTTTATTTCTCCAGACACAAAAAGAAAGATTGATGAAATTCATCACTTTCAACAACAACAAATAGATCTTCAACGAGAATTATACTTCGAACAAAAAGTTACGGCTAGACGATTAAGCTTCCTAGAGCAAATCGGTTTACGCTTTTGTGGATCAAAAAAGAACGAAGTGGCTGAACCCCTACCTCGCCCCGTTAGTTCACTTGATCCGTCTTCATCTTACCGTACACCGGTCGATCCTGTGAATCCTTGGATGTCTCCTAAGACTCCTCAATATAATCCAAATTCATGGGATATAAATTATATGAAGAATGAAGGGAAAAAGAATCCAAGTCCATCCACTAAGAAATAGTTAGTTTTGAAATCTATTTATGGTATTACATTTATATAATTGTAATTATTTCCTTAAATAAAGAGTTTACTTTCAAAATTAACAAAGAACAACAAAATACATGAGTCAGTCGACTGAAACCCCTTGTTTAGTCGACTGGACTTAAGGTAGAAAGCAATTTTTTTTATTCAGTCGACTGAATGCTCTGCATAGTCAACTGAAATACTAATAGAAACTTTCAGGCAAACATTCAGTCGACTAAAAACCCTGTCCAGTCGAGTGAATTCAACCCAGAAAATTTTCGGCCTTCAATTCAGTTGACTGAACAGTGAATTCAGTCGACTGAACGCCAATTCCCAGGCAACTTTCCCCTTTTTAACCACTAATTTTTACCCTATCCATTCACTTTTTACTTCCTACAAACTTTCTTCCTCAATTATTTTCGAAACCCTAGCCCCCAATTCCTCAAAATCCATTCAAATCTCACTCAAATGGCACCAAAGAGATCAAGAGCTTCCTCTTCTTCATCCTCTGAGCCAATTGATGCTCAAATAACGCAATGGCTTTACGATGGAATTGCTGTCACTAGATGGAATAAGATGAAGAATTCCTGAATTTTCGAGCATTCCTTCGTTGATTTCCAAAGCTTTCAAACCTACAACATCCAAGCGTTAACTGATCAAGCAGGTTTAACTTCTCTTTTGGATTTGAAAAGAAATGACCATGCCATAAATCATGTAATGGTAAAATTATTTTATGCTAACCTTAATCTTGGACACCAAACTCTAAGAAATCCAAATAATAGTGTTTGGAGTATGGTATGTGGAAAGAAAGTTTGGTTTTCCTTAGATAGAATAACACACATTCTAGAATCACCAAATGTCGGGAGAAAGCTAGAGGAGATAGAATTCAATCCACATATTCGCGATAACATAAACCATCGATTTATGGATGATAATATCAACTTTAGAGATTTTAAGTCCACCTCTCTTCGACCTATGGCAAGAATCCTTCACAAAGCCCTAATGAGAACAATTACTCCTCGCACGGGCTCGTACGAAATTGTCTACCCAAATAACTATCGAGCTCTATATGCTACTTTTGGCAATATACAAGTCAATTGGGTATAACTTATTCTTGATGAGTTTCTCACTTTTAATAATGGCAAAATGCACACTATCTATTTTGGAGAGTACATCATGCGACTTCTCCTCAATGTTGATACGCCATTACCTGAGTCAGAGAATACAATGGCCCATCAAATTAACCACCGGACCATAAGCCTAATGCAACTCCCATCTCGACCTCCTCGCATAATATCACTCGCCAAATGGGAAGCAAGGCATCAAGAACAACAACAACAACAACAACCTCCACAACCTCACCACGAAGAACATTTCGAGCAAGATGATGAAATTCGTCTTATTGACCCAAGCTTTACTACTAACCAATCTTTGGGGATATTGTCAAGAAATCAACAAATTCTTGACACTCGTCTTAAAAAGGTAGATCACAAGCTTGACAAAATCAAAGGATTCTTCAACAAGCAATGGGATGCAATCTCATGCTCAAGCACCACTACTGCTTCGACATCTCACGGCAAACGTCCGGCACCTACGTTTACATGGACGACATCCGAAGAGCATACAAGTAGCAGCGCAAGCGGAGCTAGTTGTGGCCAATGAGGAAGAGCGTACAGACCACCAAATGGAGGACCCGTCATACGTGAACCAACATGAGGAAGAGAAGGTTCATATGACTGGGATAAAGATGAGTAATTTTAGTATGGTTTGATGTTTATTTATAACTTTCTTATGGCTTGTATAAATAGCCATTTTGTGCTTGTTCGACGCAACATTTTAATTTTTTTAAAGTCATGGTTATGCAAATTTTCTATTCTCTATGCTTCAGTGATTGTTTTGATAAAATATTTCTACTGTTAGTTCTTCCTTTTTGTCGATGACAAAGGGGGAGAAAATCTATGGTAGTAACTTTGTTTTGTAGGAAAGATAATGCATACATTCAGGGGGAGAAAATAAGTCAATACATCTCTAGAATAAATCAGTATTATCATCAATCAAACAGGGGGAGAATGTTGATACGCGAAGATTTTGATCAATGACAACGTGCTTCAACAAACAAGGAAGAAATATATGCAACGCTAAAGGAAGATCGATAAAGACAAGACCAAACAAACATAAGTATGTTTTTTATATAGGTCTTAGTCTAGATTTATTGTCAAAATCTATCCTTAAGAGGCTTGCACGAACACTAGAAAACATTTTATAAACTTCATTTTTATTTAAGTTTCCACTGTGCATATTTTATAAGTTCAGTCGACCAAACATGAATAGCCAGTCGACTGAAACTAGAACAAATATATAAACATGCACAGTTTCAGTCGACTGAATTTCCTGCACAATCGACTGAATTTGTTCCCGAAAATTTTACTTCATATTTTAAGATGATTGAATTCCCTGCTCAGTCGACTGAATTTGAACCTGCGAATTTTCTCTGAAAAGACACCTTCTTCCTCCCAAGAGTTGCAACCATTCACTAATGTAAATGGAAGCATCTCTTGTTTTCAACCTTTGACAACAAATGCACCTCTTCTACAAGTATATATACATGATTCTAACATCATTCAAGTCACTGAATTTTCTTGCTTTAATCTTACTATTTTCTTGATCATATTCTCTAAATATTCTCAAAGCAATCACCAATCTATTGCTTGAATCACTGTTTTGTTTATAACATTCTTTTGATTCATAGCAATTCACATTTCCTAAATCTTCACAAACACATTGCATACTCTCAAGGATAAGATTATAGAAATATTGTACTACATTAGACTCATTAGTGTTGACAAGAACACAACAAGTCGAATATTGTATTTTAGTAATTGAGTTGAAGTCCTCTTCGGTAGTTGAGGCAAGAAATCCCGTTCGGTTGTTCGGGTAAGTTGTAAACCTATTCCTCCGGGTGAAGTGAGGGTGTTAGTTATTGAAATTCCTAAGTGAAGCTTAGGGACTGAACGTAGGACTAGAGGTCCGAACCAGTATAAAATCCTGGTGTCCCCTTGCATCTACCTACTTTATCTATCTAGACTATTCCGTTATTCCATATTACACGACCCTACCGCATAGCCCTCTCTTTCAGAAATTGTAGCTTTTCAAAGCACGTCATGTTTCCACAAGATGTACTTTGGGGGGCAAATGTTATCCCGCTTTTTGGCAAAGCCGTGATACCAAAAGATCGATCGAAAACAAAAGACAGTTCATCTCAAATATTGGTTATACTTTGCTTCACTATGGATATCGTCGAATTTTGTCCAAGTCCGGATTGAGCTACAATTGATAGGACATGACATGCAAAGCCATAGAAGTCAGCTTCTCAAATTTCAAGTCGATACGAGTTCATATGCTCACGTTATGATCGATTCAATCTAGAGGAAATGGCCTAGATTTCGTATCCATCACTATGGATGACTTTATATCCATCATCGAACTCCGGTTCGAATCGATCCCATTCGTATCCATAGGTTTCAACAACTTCGTACCCATCGAAGTGCTGCAGCTCGTATCGATCACTTTCGTATCGATCAGGTTCCTGCGACTTGGAATCCATCGAAGTGCCTCAGTTCGTATCGACCGAGTTCGAACCATCAAAGTGCCTCGGTTCGACTCGGTCTCTTTCAAACCCATCGGCAGAAGGCCCACTTTGCATCTATCGGTAGATAGCCTACTTTGTATCGGTCAACACCCATGAGTTCGTATCGATCAGGATTGGCCGTGTTCGAATCCATTGAGTTCGTATCGATTGACTTCGTACCCATCAGCAGATGAACCGCTTCGTAACGATCGGCCAGTATCTGCTTCGCATCCATCATAGAAGCCTCTCTTCATATCCATCAGGCCGCTGCTGTTCGTATCCATCATGTCACCTTACTTCGTATCCATCAAAGGTTCAAGTTCGCATCGATTGACCTCGTATCCATGGAGAAGCTACATAGCTCGTATCCATCAAAGAAAGGCTTGTTCGTATCCATCGACCATCAGTGGTTCGAGTCCATTAATGATTGCTATTCATATCTATGGAGAAGCTACATGGCTCGTATCCATCCAAGAAAGCCTTGTCGTATCCATCAACCATTAGTTGTTCGACTCCATCAGTAACTGCCGTTCAAACCCATGAGTGAAGCCTTCATTCGAATCCATCAAGGCAACAAACCTGGATGACATGTCATCCCTCGATGCGAACAAGCCGAGATATATGGAGTCGACGCGGTCAACTCGGAGTGAAGACCGGATCGAGGCGAAGTATGTGCTCCACGTCATCACGAAAGTGCATGACAACATCGATTCAAAGGAATCGATTCGAATAGCTCGATTCGAACCAAACAGCCACTCGAGAATACTCGTTTTGTATCGACGATTTCTCATGATCCACTGATCCAAATGCCATGAAATTTTCAATGGAGATTGCACACATGCTGAGGAATGTCTCCACTAAATTTTAGCTCGATTGGACGTCAACTTGATTGATACGAAGTGACTTCATATCGATCGCCGATCGAGTCGACACTTCCTGAGTTTGGTCGCGTGGGCCTACTCACGTGCCAGAAAATGTCTCCCGAGATTTGAGCAAAGTCTCAGCCTCCTACGCCTATAAATAGAGCCCTAGAGCCTACAGAAAAGGGATCTTTGGATTCTCAAGCGCCCAGACTCTGCCGGATCGAGATCTCCATCATCCTACACCATATTCATGCTGTCAATTTCGAATTTCCAGTTGTAACTTGCTGTTGTTTGCTGTACTTGCTTGTAATCATTGAAAGAGAAGCAATAAAACTGCAAAAAACTTCACAATGGACGTAGGCAACACGCCGAACCACTATAAATCGCTTGTCTACGCATTTACTTTCCTGTTGATTGGAGTTTTTGTTAGATAATACTCATTTTCAGTTTATATTCTTCATTATTATCTCTTCAAAGACTCCCGAAGAGTGTTGTGACCAATTTTGGTGCAAACACATGGACTATTAAATCTAATTATCAATAATAGAATATGTAGAAAACAACACCAATAGAAACAGCTTAGCTATATTTCCAAACAAGTTAGGGTGGGCTAGAGATGGAACCCAAAGCTAAATAAAAATTCAATATAAAAGTAATAATAAAAATAAAAAATCAATGATAATAATAATAAAATAAAGTAAAACAATTAAATAAATAATAATAATAATAAATAAGTTAAATAAAAGTAGAAATACAATTAAAAAATATATAAAGAAAGAAAAAAAAATGTTGGCTAAAACATATAACGTTACCCCGAAACCAACTCTAAGCAAAAAAAAACTGTTAGCTCATGGTTCTGGTACGTGGATTGCTAACTTCCACCCGCTTTTGTCCGATACCAGCTCTTTGGTATATTCCAATCCTTCAAGAATATTTATGCAGGGTTTATAAATTTATTATATGCATACAATTAGGCCTATAGCTCAAAAGTCACATTTTAGCACACATGAACAAATTCACAACGATATAAATCCAATATTATATAAAAATATGTAGTCACCCATTTAGCTTTAAGCTGTGCAAATCTCCAGATCAAATCCATATTATTATTTATGACTCCATTTTCCCCCCTATTGGAATATGTATCTCCATAATATACCTATACATTATAAATTTAAATCTGGGAAGACATTTGAATTTGGATTTACCTTTTCTTCGCAGAAATGATTCAACTTTTTTCTTCTTCCCTTTTATTTTCTGCTATTCTTCAAACACATGCGTACACATCTATAATATACCAATTTTATAGTTTTACATTTCCTAGAATTTGTGTAGAAAATAAAAGGGTAGATCTTCTCTTTTTGATCAAGAAAATATGAGAAGAAAATTAAGGGCAAAGCCTATATTTATAAATGCATGAACCAATTCCATACGTTAGATTTTAATTAACTAAATTAGAGCTGTTGGGCCTAGATTTAATAAGAGCCGCCTATACTTAGATTTTAATTAATTAAATAAGTTAAGTTGTATTTAATAAAGAAGTTTTAATTAAATATGTTAAGTTTTAATTAAAAAGTAAGTTTTAATTAAATAAGTTAAGTTTAATAAATAAGGGAGTATAATTAAATAAGTTAATTTCATGAAGCTACTAATAATGTTTACAACAGAGTTTTAGACTTTGAAATCTTATATTGGAAATAAACAACAGTTTACTACTACAGGTCCAAACTTAACTAAGAAATAAATTTTAGATAATAAGTGGAGTCTCCAACTCAATCTTTGACTCTAGAATAGCACCCCTCGACCATTGTAATACTCAGGCTGACTCGAGCTCAAAAGAAATAATACACTCGAGTTAGGATTACATCGTTATGTAAGTAAATTAAAATCAAGCAATAATGGTATGGTAACTTAAGAGATGTACATAATTTTTCATCTTCTGAAGAATTATTAAATTATTTATATGTAGTAAGATACGCATATATATGATGTCTGTTAGTAAAGTAAATATTAAAATATAGTTAAGGCTTCACATTGATCCCTCTTAATATGTTTTTAAACATTTAGTTTATGAAGGTCCAGTAAAAAAACAAACAACGTCGGTAGCCATTGAGTCCCCTATAGGCACAATACTGAACGATATGGCAGTGGTATCGTATAAGGAATAAATGTATGACAAGGCACAACGTAGCGACTCAGGATTTTCGAATCTCGAAAATCGACATTAATATGTTCACTGTATAACATGCCGAGTATTTATATAATGATCCCGGTTTTTTGAGTCAAATTTAAAAGGGTAATTAAAATAAATTTTTGATTAAATTGTGAATAAATTTGAATTTTTCCAAAAATAAATAAGATATTAGTTTGTTTATTTATATACATATGTAGATAAATTGATTATAAATTGAATTTTAGATTTGAAATTCAAAAATAAATATCTTTATAAATAATTTGGATTTGAAAACTCTATAATTTAATACTAATAGAAATTTGTTTTCTAATTAAAATTGTAACAAACCTTGTGTAACTTCACTAATTAATTAAATTTAATTAGGAATGATTAATTTTAATTTATGATTTGTGAAATTTAATTGAGTAATTAAAACATATTTTAAGAATATTTGGTCGGATCTATTTAAGGAATAATTTTTATTTCTTAAATAAAGAATTTCAATTTAAATTAGAATATTATTAAATCAATTATATAAAATTTGTTAATTAGAGTAAAATGTTAATATTGTGATTTAAAGTTTAAATTGAAAAATTATAATTGTAAATTTAATCATGAAACTAAACCTATTTTTGTAAATAATCGATTTGTTTATCTTAATAAATCCTACGGTAACTTTCGAAATGATGTAAATTCAGTTAAGTGTTAGTATTGGTATTTCCTATTAAAAATAATGAGAATTATTTTATTTCAAAAGTTATATTTAAAATTTTATAATATCTTAGTATTATTATAAATAAGAGTATTAAACTTGTTAATTTGATCTTGTTAAATTTGAGAAAATAACTTGTGATTTTGTAAAATATTGATTAGTGTAAATAAATGGAATAAGAAGGAAATAGCAACACTTTTCTTAAGAAATTAATTAGCAAAACTTTGCCTTAGGATCAATGCTCAAGCCCATTTAGCCCATTTAAGAGTAGTATTACTTCTTTTTTTTTATCTTTACGTTCATAAATCTAGTAGGGAAATAAAAAAAGAAGTATGTTTCTCAAAGCTAAGTAAAAACCTAGTTCTTAAATTCTCAAATCAAAGCTAGAAGTCAAAGGGCTTTTGGTCAATACTTGTAGAAATCAAAGCTAGGTAATCTTCTATACCTTCTAGACTTACAAAAGCATGATTTTTGTTTATTTTTAATTTAAGTGCTACTGGTTGGATTTAGGTTTTTGAGCATTTAGGTGTATTTGAGATTAGCAAAGAGATTGCAAGGTAGTAGCAAGGATTTGGATTAGATTAGCAAGCTATAGGAAGCAAAAAGGTGAGTTATTTACAACTCATACTTAATATCTCTAATCCGTATGTGTGATTGTTAGTTGTTATTTGGATTGAATTAAATGGTTGTTGATTGAATTGCTTTCAATTTGATTGTGATTTGATTGTATTTGTTAAATAAATCAAATGATTGTTTGCTGAAAATTTTATATGAAAGTTGCTGTAGTAAAATAGCGAAATATTAGTGCAAAATTATCCGAAATGGCTCATTCTTTTTACATTAGAAAATAAATTCAATGAGAAACAATTTAGTTTTGGTTACTATTCTAAAATTTTCCGTTTACTTAACCTGAAATAGAATTGAACAAAGAAGAACAATTCTGTCTTTGTCCAAATTTTCTTATTTTGAATCTGAAATTGTTTTCATCATAACTTTTTCGATTTTCATCAACATTTGATAATTCATGATGTTCTGGAAAGCCTGTATTATGTTTTAAAACTTTCATGTTATATATTTTGGAAAACTCTGTGATTTAAAGGATCAAAATTGGGTTTGGAACAGATACATGCTCTACTGTATCAATTTTCTAAGTTGAAATCTGAAATAAAAATCATCATAACTTTTGATTGGTAAGTCATAATTGAGTATGGTTTTTTCAATTGAAAGGAATTTTTATAAGGAACAACGTTTATGTTTTTTTTTTTGCATAATTTTGAAGTTTAAATGTTTAAAAACTTGTTTTTTTGTCGCTAGCCTGTTGATTAAAAGATAGAATTAGCAAACTCAAATCTGAGAAATTGTTTCAATCGTAACTTTTGAACCGTATGTCCAAATTAAATGATCATTTTTTTGTTTAAAAGCTAAATCATTTTTCTACAACTTTGATGTGTTGAGTTTTCTGTAGTTTTGAGGTTAGCTATGTCAAAACTGAAGTTTCTTTCTGCTATCCCGAGAGCAAAATCTATATTTGCTCTGTGTTTGAAGCTGAAACAAAATTAGCGATAACTTCTTCATTTCTTAACCCAATTTGATAATTTTGGATGTTTCTAAAAGCATAGATCATGTGCTACAAGTTTCATTCTTGGTGTTTTCTGTAATTTTAAAGTTTTCTTGGTCGAAATTATGGTTGTATGTTGTTGTCTAGAGAGCAAGATGACAACAACAAGCATTCATTGAACTTAGAATTATATAGGTTATTTTTGCTCTCATTCTTATTCGATTTTGATGTTGTTTTTAGATTTTTTGACAGCTATGATGCCTATCAATAGGCTAGCTATTTTTGGAGAATTTGAAATTCAAATTTAAATAGAATTTGAATTGATTTTGGGTTAAATTTGGATTGAATTCATATTGAACTCAAGTTATCAGTCTTGAGTTATCTTCCTTGTTTTTCATTTTTTTCGAGCACGATTTTCACTAAACCATTTTTGAAGTGATTTTTGAATTAAATGGAAATTTCAAATTATTATTATATAGTATTTTAAAATTATTTTTCTAATATAAAATCTATTTATTTCCTATAATAAAGGAATTTCAAATGTTGGTTTTATTAATCTTCTCGGGAAAAAATTTTAGAAGCTTGTTTTCTCTAGTAAACTACACTTTTACACTATTCGAACGTATGAGAAGGAGAATTAAACGATTTAGAAAAACATGTGGTATGAGACATGTGCGTTTACTATTTCGGTTAATTCCAGACTTGTACGATCGAAGCTATTTGAGATTATTGATTCTGAGATGTTTTTCCATTTTATGGTGTATTTTTAGTTTTATAATTCCTATTTATTGGAATTATTTTAGATAGCCAATATTTGGTAAGTATTATGGTTTGAGATCTCCTATGTAGGAGTATGGTCGATGAGAACCATCACGATGTTTTATTTACATGCCAATGATATAAGGCAAGTCTTGAGTATATGATTTCATATTTTGAGATTTATGGTTTATGAGGAACCATCACGATGTTTTCACTTGTCGAGGAGATGAGACAAGTTATGATGCCATTTAATACTTGTAGATGAGATAAGATGAGTATGGTGTCTCTTTATCACTTTCCAATGAGCCGAGGTGAGATATGATTTTCTGAGTTTTATGATGTTCCTAGTGTGGCATCGGCTAGCAGCTAGTAAATCGCTCAGTGCGAACGTGTGGTATGAGACACACGTTAACACCTCTTGGGTTCCTATCCGTAAGTTTGTGACACATTCACGATGTTTACCTAGCAGAACTGCTTTAAGAGGTGTTAGCGACCTTGTCCTATGGATGAACTGCTTTGGGAGGTGTTAGCGACCTTGTTAGGGCTGACAAAACAGCTTGGAAAGGTGTCGGCGACCTTGTCATGAGGGCGAACTGCTTTGGGAGGTGTTAGCGACTTTGTCTAAGGCTTCGACCATTGAGATTAGCACGTGCAGCATTGCTTCGGCATTGTAATCGGGGATCTGGCCAATCTGGGTTTTCTGAGTTTTGAGTTCGTCGTTTTTGGCGCATTTGTGCTAAGATTTTCTAAGTTTGAACTTGCATCGAATTCTTTATTGAGTTTGATATTTTATGAGTTTGAATTCGTATCGAGTTCCATGAGCTTTTAAGATTGCGATGTATGTGTGAGATTTAGCCGTCTTGGCTTACTTATGGGTTTGAGATCTCACATTCTTATGGAGTTATTTTGCGTTGCTTTCATGACTTCTATTTGTGACTGAGATGATTTTTCTGCTTTTTGGAGTAATGGTTCATTGAACGATTTGAGTTTTGCTTGAATTTTATATGAGTTGATTTGAGTTCATTATGGGTTATCGCCGATGATATGGGGTACTTGTGTGTTGTTTGAGTATTGAATTACCCCTCTCGAGTTATTTAGTCACTTAGGTAGCGTTTGTTACTTAAGTATTGAGCTATGAGTTGTCTAATCCTTCTCCTCATTCGAGAAGAAGTATCACTATATCCATTCCGCTTCGTATTATCGATATTAACTAATTTGTGTAGCTTGACTGACCCATGTATTTATACTCGGGTCAGACTGAGTTGTTTCAGGTATCATCTATTGGACTTAGCTTGAAGTTGATGTTGGATAACAGCTCTTCTTTCTCTTGAGTAAATTCTGTTCTTCCGCATAATCTGATGTATTTATATTTGATTCAATGTATATGTTGTGGTCGAGTAACACCTTTATTGTATTCATATTGTATTGTACTAAACATGTATCGGTGTATATGTATACATATGAGGTTGATTACTGTTTTGTGATGTGCTTTACATTTAGTTATTGTATTTTGTTCTGATAGATCCATTAGCCACTATAATTTTGGATTAAACATTTACTGGGTATGTCGATCCACTTAAGATAGAAAAGAATAATCGTAGTGCAATTGTCGACGTATTCAGTAGATGTTTAAGGCAAAGATATAGATGGTCGCCCTTTACTAGCCATATTCTCTGCTTTAGTAGGCGGAATTACTCGTTAATTCTCTTTACTAAGGTGGGTCTCGGGTGGGGCGTTACAGCATGGTATCAGAGCTATTTTCAGAACAAAGTAGAATAAACATAGAACAATGTGTACGTCGCGATACGTCAAAGTATAATACGAGTGAATCATTGTCCTTTATTTGAGCTTTTTTCCCGAATCGTGCTTTGATTCTTTTCCAAGTTTTGGGATATGTTAAGATGATATATGTCTAGGAATATATATTGTATTTCGTAGTATTCCATAATTGAGTTTGATGTTATCTTATCTTATGAATAATCTTATTTGGGATTATTCTATTCTTATTTTTTTTAATGCGAGTGAGTTCATATCGATGAAGCTTAGTATTCTTGTTGTATTCCTTTTAGAGCTGTGAATCATATTGAGGGGATCCACAACGATTGGCTCGTTGTGAACATTCTAAGATTTTTATTTGATGTTGCTTTGGTGAGTATTTGTTCGTTACTCATAATCTTGAGATGCATTTTACTTGAGATGGATTGACTTATTTGATATTAAGTCCAATCCTTTGTTTTATAGGATCCTATTGTATATTTAGGTTTCCTATTTTGATTGGTTTATTATTTATATCACTTTAGAATGTTAATGATGATTTCAAAATTTCTAAATTCACTCTTGAGTATCGAGATGTTGATGATATATCTCAAATTCCAATTAAGGTGACTTCGTTGAGTATTGATGAGTCTGTTTGGGTTTGATATCCAATCAGGCAATCGAGTGTTAAATTAGCCTTATTCCTGGCTTTGAGCCTTTGGCTATCCTTCCACAAGGACATCCACTAAGGAATGAGGTGAGTTTCTAGATTGTTCGAGCTTGATTAAGTTTATCATTCAGTTTCTTTGAGTTATCCTTTTCAGATACTCAATCAGTGGTATCCATTGTAGCATTACTTTGTTTGAAGTAAAGATTTGTTATTTGTCTGCTTCTTCTTCTACGAGAAGAATATCTTGCTTATCTTATGTCTTGATGATTTCCGAGAGTGGATCGTCATCTTGTAGGAGTTGACGAACACTCCATCTCTTTCTATTGATTTTGTGAATCGAGTATTCTAGGAATATCTCGATGCATTATCTTAATGTTCTTTATTTTGAGTTTTTGAAGCTATGTATATATGAGTTTGAAAAAGAGAA
The DNA here is from genome assembly GCA_030765085.1 of Allium cepa. Taxonomy (NCBI): domain Eukaryota; kingdom Viridiplantae; phylum Streptophyta; class Magnoliopsida; order Asparagales; family Amaryllidaceae; genus Allium; species Allium cepa. The sequence goes on from CM060931.1 coordinate 40,327,143, forward strand.
ATTGGAGTTTTGAGATATTTTAAAAATCAAAGAATGTTTCGGGAATATATTTATATGAGTAGTATTCTTTTATAGAAATAATTTGAGAGTGTTGGGTTATCCATCGAGTAGTTAAGAGTTCTAATCGATATGCCTGATCAACATTATCGATAGGAATCTCCTAAATGCTATGATGAGGCAATCAGACTCGATGATTTGTGTTTTAAAGATTGAGATTTTGAAAATAATATTTTGAGATTAAATATTAAATTTATTTTTGAATGGTAATTGCAGCCATTGATTTTAGAGACGAGTAATAGAGTGGCGTGGGAGTTTTGATCATTCGGTCAACTCTGCAGCCAACAAATATATTTATTTATTAGAGACTAAATGGCAAGGCCAAGCCATTTATTTATTTTTAAATTATAAATATGAGAATATAAATGAGATTATTTTTGAGTTGTGCTTTATTGGAAGTATATTTTGAGATTTTAGAATCTATATTATAATACATTGAATGTTTTAAGCGAAGAGTATAATAAAGGAATTTGAAGATTATTTTAAAGACTATTTAAGTGGTTTTATAAAAGAGTAAAGAGAATTTACACCCTTAATTTATTTTGAGGAATATTATTATGGATTTACAAAATTCTTTGGAAATTAATTTTGAAGTAAGAGAAGAAATTTGAATTTGAATTTTGAGTTTTAAATTACTTACTAAGTAATATAGTAAAGAGTTTGAGAAATTTTCAAATGTTGAAAATTGAGATTTAAAAATTTAAAAGATGTTGAGATTCAAAATTCTAAATATCTTGGATTAAAAGATAATTCGAGCTTATATCATTATTCTTGAGTGTATTCTATCTTTGAGCTATTATTAACGACGTGCATTTTTCGCTGTCATTCGAGTTTGGTGGCCTTACGAGAAGCCATATTGTGATTTATCTATCTTGTCTATTGTGTCTACCCTGTTATGTGGATGTTCTTCCAATATATTTATGTAGAAAATCTTATTGATGATCTTCTTTATTGCTTAAGTTAAGGTTTAAGTGAGTTTGATCCCAACTCTATTCGTAGAGTTTTGTGAAATCAATCATTTTTGATTGATTAATTGTTGAGTATCTTATTGAGTTATGATCGAAGATGGGATATCTTCGAAATTCTTTCGAGTTACTTGGAAAATTCGGTGGTTTGCTAATCACTATATTAGCATTTGATGGGCCATTGGATTGACCAAGTGAGTTTTTCCTTGTTCCTCTCTACCATTCTATGTTGAGAGCATGAATGGTTTGAGCTTCGAGCTTGTCTTTTATCCTTTGTCGATTGAATTTTTGTGTTTTTTGGGCTCTTTTCCTAGAAAATTGCGGGGACGCAATTTTTGTAAGGGGGAATCTGTAACAACCCTGGTGTAAATTCACTAATTAATTAAATTTAATTAGGAATGATTAATTTTAATTTATGATTTGTGAAATTTAATTGAGTAATTAAAACATATTTTAAGAATATTTGGTCGGATCTATTTAAGGAATAATTTTTATTTCTTTAAAAACAATTTCAATTTAAATTGGAATATTATTAAATCAATTATATAAAATTTGGTAATTAGAGTAAAATGTTAATATTGTGATTTGTAATTTAAATTAAAAAATTATAATTGTAAATTTAATTATGAAATTAAACCTATTTTTGTAAATAATTGATTTGTTTATCTTAATAAATCCTACGGTAACTTTCGAAATGATGTAAATTCAGTTAAGTGTTAGTATTTGGATTTCTTATTAAAAATAATGAGAATTATTTTATTTCAGAAGTTATATTTAAAATTTGATAATATCTTAGTATTATTATAAATGAGAGTATTAAACTTGTTAATTTGATCTTGTTAAATTTGGGAAAATAACTTGTGATTTTGTAAAATATTGATTAGTGTAAATAAATGGAATAAGAAGGAAATAACAACACTTGTCTTAAGAAATTAATTAGCAAAACTTTGCATTTGGATCCATGTTCAAGCCCATTTAGCCCATTTAAGAGTAGTATTACTTCTTCTTTGTTTTATCTTTATGTTCATAAATCTAGTAGAGAAATAGAAACAGAAGTATGTTTCTCAAAGCTAAGTAAAAACCTAGTTCTTAAATCCTCAAATCAAAGCTAGAAATCAAAGGGTTTTTTGTCAATACTAATAGAAATCAAAGCTAGGTAATCTTCTATACCATCTAGACTTAGAAGAGTATGATTTTTGTTTTATTTTTAATTTAAGTGCTGCTAGTTGGATTTAGGTTTTTGAGCATTTAGGTGTATTTGAGATTAGCAAAGAGATTGCAAGGTAGTAGCAAGGCTTTGGACTAGATTAGCAAGCAACAGGAAGCTAAAATGTGAGTTATTTACAACTCACACTTACTATCTCTAATCCATATGTGTGATTTTTAGTTGTTATTTGGATTGAATTAGATGATTGTTGATTGAATTGCTTTCAATTTGATTGTGAATTGATTGTATGTGTTAAATAAATCCAATGATTGTTTGCTGAAAATTTTATATGAAAGTCGCTATAGTCAAACAGCGATATATTGGTGCAAAATGATCCGAAATAGCTCATTCTTTTTATGTTTGAAAATAGAATCAATGTGAAACAATTTCTCTTTTGGTTACTATTCGAAAATTTTCCATTTACTTGACCTGAAATAGAATTGAACAAAGAAGAACAATTCTGTCTTTGTCAAAATTTTCTTATTCTGAATCTGAAATTGTTTTCATCATAACTTTTTCAATTTTCATCAAAATTTGATAATTCTTGATGACCTGGAAATCCAGGACTATTTTCTAAAACTTTCTTGTTGTATAGTTTGGAAAACTCCATGATTTAAAGGATCAAAATTGGGTTTGAAACTGATACATGTTCTGCTGTATCAATTTTCTATGTTGAAATCTGAAATAAAAATCATCATAACTTTTGACTTGTAAGTCATAATTGAGTGAGGTTTTTTTCAGTTGAATTGAATTTTTATAAGGAACAACTTTAATGTTTTATGATTTGCATAATTTTGAAGTTTAAATGTTTAAAAACATGTTTTTATTTTGCTAGCCTGTTGATTAAAAGATAGAATTAACAAACTCAAATCTGAGAATTTGTTTCAATCGTAACTTTTGAACCGTATTTCCAAATTAAATGATCTTTTCTTCTATTTAAAAGCAATATCATTTATCAACAACTTTTATGTATTGAGTTTTCTGTAATTTTGAGGTTAGCTATGTCAAAATTGAATTTTCTTTCTGCTATCCCGAGAGTAAAATCTATATTTGTTTTGTGTTTGAAGCCGAAACAAAATTAGCCATAACTTCTTCGTTTCTTAACCTAATTTGATAATTTTAAATCTTAAGAAATTCTTAGATCATGTGCTACAAGTTTCATTTTTCATGTTTTCTGTAATTTTAAAGTTTTCATGGTCGAAATAATGGTTGTTTGTTGCTGTCCTGAGAGCAAGATGACAGCAACAAACATTTATTGAACTTAGAATTGTATTAGCATATTTTTGCTCTCATTCTTATTCGATTTTGATGTTGTTTTGAGATGCTTTGAGAGCTATGATGCCTATCAATAGGCTAGCTATATTTGAAGAATTTGAAATTCAAATTTAAATGGAATTTGAATTGATTTTGCATTGAAGTCAAGTTATCTATCTTGAGTTATCTTCCTTGTTTTCCATTGTTTTCGAGCACGGTTTTCACTAAACCATTATTGAAGTGATTTTTGAAATAAATGGAAATTTAAAATTATTATTATATAGTATTTTAAAATTATTTTTCTAATGTAAAATCTATTTATTTCCTATAGTAAAGGAATTTCAAATGTTAGTTTTATTAATCTTCTCGGGAAAAAATTTAGAAGCTTGTTTTCTCTAGTAAACTATTTTATATATAGAACATACACTTTTACACTATTCGAACGTATGAGAAAGAGACTTAAATGATTTAGTAAAACACGTGGTATGGGACATGTACATTTACTATTTCGGTTAATTCCAGACATGTACGATCGAAGCTATTTGAGATTATTGTTTCTGAGATGTTTTACCATTTTATGGCGTATTTTGAGTTTTATAATTCCTATTTATTGGAATTATTTAAGATGTCCAATATTTGGTAAGTATTATGGTTTGAGATCTCTTATGTAGGAGTATGGTCGATGAGAACCATCACGATGTTTTATTTACATGCCAATGATATAAGGCAAGTCTTCAGTATATGATTTCATATTTTGAGATTTATGGTTTATGAGGAACCATTATGACGTTTTCACTTGTCGAGGAGATGAGACAAGTTATGATGCCATTTAATACTTGTAGATGAGATAAGAAGAGTATGGTGTCTCTTTATCACTTGCCAATAAGACAAGGCAAGATATGATTTTCTGAGTTTTATGATGTTCCTATTGTGGCATCGGCTAGCAGCTAGTAAACCGCTAATTGTGAACGTATGGTATGAGACACACGTTAACACTTCTCGGGTTCCTATCCGTGAGTTTGTGACACATTCACGATGTTTACCTAGCGGAACTGCTTTAAGAGGTGTTAGCGACCTTGTCATGTGGACGAACTACTTTGGGAGGTGTTAGCGAACTTGTTAGGGCTGACAAAACAGCTTGGAAAGGTGTCAGCGACCTTGTCATGAGGGCGAATTGCTTTGGGAGGTGTTAGCGACTTTGTCTAAGGCTTCGACCGTTTGAGTTTAGTACGTGTAGAATTGCTTCGGCATTGTAATCAGGGATCTGGCCAATCCGGGTTTTCTGAGTTTTGAATTTGTCGTTTTTGGCGCATTAGTGTTAATATTTTCTGAGTTTTGAACTTGCATCGTATTCTTTATTGAGTTTGAGATTTTATGAGTTTGAATTCTTATCGAGTTCCATGAGCTTTTAAGATTGAGATGTATGTGTAAGATTTAGCCGTCTTGGCTTACTTATGGGTTTGAGATCTCACATTCTTATGGAGTTATCTTGTGTTGCTTTCATGACTTCTATTTTTGATTGAGATGAGTTTTCTCTTTTTTGGAGTAATGGTTCATTGAACCATTTAAGTTTTGCTTGAGTTTTATATGAGTTGATTTGAGTTCATTATGGGTTATCGCCGATGATATGAGGCACTTATGTTTTATTTGAGTATTGAGTTACCTCTTTTGAGGTATTTAGTCACTTAGGTAGCGTTTGTTACTTAAGTATTGAGATATGAGTTCTCTAATCCTTCTCCTCATTCGAGAAGAAGTATCGCTATATCCATTCTGCTTCATATTATCGATATTGACTAATTTGTGTAGCTAGACTGACCCGTGCATTTATACTCGGGTCACACCGAGCTGTTTTGGGTATCATCTATTGGACTTAGCTTGAAGTTGATGATGGATAACAGCTCTTCTTTCTCTTAATTAATTTTTGTTCTTCCACATAATCTGATGTATTATATTTGATTCGATGTATATGTTGTGGTTGAGTACCACCTTTATTGTGTTCATAATGTATTGTACTAAACATGTATCGGTGTATATGTATATATATGAGGTTGATTACTGTTCTGCGATGTGCTTTACATTTAGTTATTGTATTTTGTTCTGATAGATCCATTAGCCACCTATAGTTTTGGATTAAACATATATTGGGTGTGTCGATCCACTTGCGATAGAAAAGAAAAATCATAATGCATTTATCGACGTATTTAGTAGATGTTTAAGACAAAGTTATAGATGGTCGCCCTTAACCAGCCTTATTCTCCACTTTAGTGGACGGAATTACTCGTTAATTCTCTTTACTAAGGTGGGTCTCGGGGTGGGGCGTTACAATAATATACATATGAAATATATATTTGGAAATTATGATTTAAATTTAATATAATAAATTTTCAAAAGGGTGCTTAAAGGTTAAATTCTAATATATATTAATGTATATATTTATTTGTATGTAATTTAGTTTAAAATCATTTTCTTTAAAAGTTATAAATACATATATAAGGAAATGCATTAATTTAATTTGAAAACATAATATGAAAACATATAAATACATGTGTGATATAAAGATTTTATAAAAAGACAAGTGTAAACATAATACTACTTGAGATTACAAGTGTAATCATTTTAACAAAGGAATTTAACTAAATTTTATTATGTAATAACAAGTGTCTTTTGTTTCTTCATTTTTCAAAAATAATAAATAAAAATTTAAACAAGCTATATATATTTCTACCTCTCCTTCCTTTTCATTTTTCTTTAATATGATTCAAAAACCAAAACCAGTAAAATGAAATTCAAAGCAAATAAAACCAAAAAATACAAACCTAAAAGCAATTCAAAAAAATCAAATAATCTTCATAAGTTTTCAACCTGAAAACAAGATCGAACTTCAATCTGAAGCTAAAAATTCAAACCTGAAACAAAACTACAAACCTGATCAAAAGCAAAAATCATCTCAGCAATCAAACAATTTCAACCTAGTATTAATTCAAACCAAACAATGACTTCAACCTAAACAATTCAAGGGCAAATACAATTCAAAGATCAGAGCAACCAATCAAGTTTCAGATCATCTCAGATCAATAATTAAACAAATCCTTTACAAGTTCAACCTGATCTGGAGAGGTTCAAACAAATTCAGAAATCATCTGAACAATCAAGTAATGATGAAACTCAAAAGCATCAAATTAAAGTTTCCAGTTTAAAAAAATAAATATGGTTCTAGGCTCAAACCTGTTCTCTGTTTCTTTGTAATCTTAGTGAGTAAACTTTACCTTTAAAAACAGTTTAAATCAATTGCATGTGATAAATCTATATGGAAATGTTGAATTATGTTTGCTTGAATGTTCTTTTTCTAGAATATGACTGAATTGCTCTGTGAATATGAATAAGCATGTCTGTGTGTATGTAATATCCCGGAATTTTTAACAATATCAATTTAATAATCTGTAGTTAAAATTAAATTGATATTGATAATCTGTTGATAATTATTCAAATGAATTTAATAATCTTCTTCAATAATTATTTAAATTGGTTATTTTATCTTTTAAATAATAAATTGATTTCTATTTCCAATATAAATATTTGGTTTATATTTTAAATAGAATTAGCTTTGTTTTAGTTTTAATAAGTAAAGCATATTTTCTAGTTTTAATAATTTGGAAAATTTGTTTTATTTAATATTTAAGCTTTTCAAAATTAAATAAATGATTTTGGTTTAAATTTAATAAATATACCATGTTTTATAATTCTAATATATACATTTTAATTTGGGAAAATTTTGTTTTAATTTTTATCTGTGTAGTTTTGTAAGCATTGTTTGTTTTTATTTCATTTATAAATTTATATACATATTTTTAAATAAACTAACAACTTAGATTAAGCTAATATACATTAATTTGTATTAAATACTAATTATCTTAAAGAGACATGTGTTGCATTTATAAGCATTGGTTTAAGCAAGTGTTTATTCTTTAACATTAATGTAACATGTGTTTAAAAATTAGCATATCAGTTTGACAAGTGTTAAATTTAGTTTTAAAATTTTCTTTTCTTTCATTAAAATCTGAAATATACATTAGTTAACTTACATTTTCATACATATTGCATTTTTCATTCTCCTTAATCAAAAGAAGAAAAAAAATCCAAACTCCTCATCAAATTCAAGAAACCTGCATATTTAAATCTTCCATCTACATACACAAATTTATCAAACCCTATACAAATCCGCATTCACAAATTCATCTCAAAATCAAAAGATGTCTGTAAAAATTCAACAACAAATCTGCATGTTCCTCTTCAAATCAAATCAACCTTCATTCAAATTTCAAAAGAAGTCTGCAAGTTTCAATTCTGCATTTCCTCAAAATCTCAAATGAAGCCTGCACACTGTTTATTCTCTGCATTCTGTTTAAACCTGGAAGCAGTGAAAGAATTAGCATGTATTTGAGGATTTAGCAACTGCATTCTTCCTGCATGCAAGTAATAAGGCTGTGATCATAGGCATTTCATCAAAGTGCAACTCAGATATCAAACAAAGGGTCAAGCCTACATTTGTTTTCTGGAAAATTCAAAACAGGGGTCTGCATTGACTGGTGAGCAACATTTAAATTTTTAAACTGTAATTAGGTTGCCCGAGTTAAATTATGTTTGTGTGTTTGATTGTGATTGTGCATGCATGTTTGATTATGTTCTGCAGAGTATATCCAGATCATCATCCTATTTAAAAGAAATGCTACAATTGATCTGATTAAGATAGTAATTGGGTTCTAGAATAATCAAAAGAAGTTTGCTTCTCATAGATTAGAATTCAAATTTATAAAGTAATGTGTTTTTATTTTCTTAAGTTAAGATTTAAATTTTTAGTGAGTTAAATACAGGGTATTATCTCTGTAAACACAAGTATCACCATTATATGTTAATATTGATCAAAACCAATCACATTAATATTTAAATCCAGATTCATAAACTTAATACATTAACAAAAACTTGATTTTTAAACCAAGTATTGAATTTTTAGGTGTATGTTTCATCTACAGTTTGTTCTTGAACAAAAATATGAATCAGTGCAAATACTTGTAATCTGTGACTTGAGGAATATTAGAACTCTTCTGAGTTATTAAGTAAGGATCATAGATCCTTGGAAAAAAATCAGAGAAGTGTATAATGATTATTAGATTGGTAGCAGTTTGAAATTTTTGGTTTGAACCCTATTTTTGAACAGGGGTTAAGATTGGATCAGTGTGTAGTGTTGGGGTGATCGAGTGTTCTGGTTTTTGGTAGAGGTTTAGTAGATGTGTGGGTTGTTTCATGGCTGGAGAGGTGGACTTCCTGATGGTCGGAACGACATGAACTTGCCATTGACAGGTAGGGGCAAAAACCTGGAAAACGTTTTCAGGTTTGGGTTATTTGAGCTTATTTTTTTTGAATGCTTTGATTTCTGTTCGATTTGGTGATAATGTTAGTGGGTTGAGGGGTTTCTGGTTGTGGCTTGATCACCTGAGATGATCGGCAGAGGTGGCGGCGATAAGTTCTCTGATGAACTGTGGGTTTGGGAATGTTTTCAGGGAAAGTTGGAGTTTGCTCGGAGTAAAAGGGAGAATGACTCGAAGCAGGTGAGTAGGAAACTCGTAGTGGAAAGGCTTTTAACTCGAAGTAAAAAATAAGGTTCTCGGGTTAAAACTGTAGTTTACAGGTTTTAGAAACTGTATTTTTAAAATCTGGGTTTTTAACTTTTTAAATATGTAGTTTAGGTTTAAATTAAGGTTTAGGTTTAAAATTTAATTCAAGTTTGAATTTCTAATTTGAAATAAAAACCCAGTTTTTAAAATAAAATAAAAGTTTCAAAATTTATCTTAATAAACTATTTCATTTTGGTAAATAGTTTAAAACTTTAAATATTAAGGTTTTTAAAATGTGAGTAAGATTTACAGATTAATTTTAAATCTGGAAATTTTAAGTTTAAAAGTGAAGTTCAGTTTAAATTTAAAAGAAGATTTAAATTTAAAAGTTATAAACAAAGAATGAATGGAAGTTATCAAAATTTTGAAATGAATTTAACTTTAAATTTTTCATGGCGCTTGTTTGATTTGAAATTTAAATAAGTTTTAAAATTTTCAAACTTTGATAAGTTTAAATTACTTTTAATTTAAACTTGTATTTAAAATGAAAATTTAAAAGGATTTCATAAGTATTTTGTTTTGAATTAAATTGTTTGAACATAATTAATGTGACGACCCAAACTCAATGTTCGATAAACGACACCAAATTCGCATCGCCGGAGCTTATAACAACAATTAGATGAATATAAAACAGCGGAACAGAATCAATATCATAATCATCACAGTTACAACATCAACATAATATCCTTACTGCAACAGAGTACATAATACATACACCACAACTCCAAATACAACATCATGATAACACAACAGTGAACATATATCAAAAGTTCTCAAATGAGAGAGGTGATAACGAACTCCCAAAAGCTAACACCTGAAATCTCCAAAAGCTTCTAAGATATCTTCAAGATAAAAAGCTCCAAAATATTGCTCCTCCAAAATGCAGAAACCTGCTACTAGGCTGCCTGTGTAGAAATAATGGGCACCCAGAGTTTAGGAAAGAAAACAATAAACTCCAGATCAGTCATGGGACTGGTATGAGTAAACAAAAACAGTTGCATTTAAATAAAACAAGATTTATAAAAGAATTTTCGGAATGCTTTTAAAAATGGAACTACCATAAGACCTCCCGCCACACACACAATGCAAACGCAGAATTGGAGGAGATTTCTTCTTATGATAGTTAAATATGCTTGGTACGAGAAAAGAATTCTTTGATATTATACTAGTGCATAGTGAAGTAAATCATTTCGAAAATAGACTATTAATCTTACCCAACATACGACCATTATCGTATGCCTACTATAGCTACCATGTTTTGTGGCAGGTTACCGCCACGCTGCATGGTAGGTTCTACAACTAAAACCGTACAGGGCTCGTATTGTTTCTTTGGATTTCCAACAAATGGTCAGGCCAAGGAACTTCCTATTGCCACATGGAAACGCCTCTGGCGGGACGTCCCGAGAACTTAACCAGCTCTCTGCCAACACAAGGCCGGGTTACCTTTATCACTAGGTAACTACTACACGAATATGTCATCCCCCGGTCCCATTGGACCTTTATTCGAGCGCTCGACAACCAACAACACCACACAGTAATAGATATAGTGTATCAACATGAGTAAGTATCTGGGATCCATACCATGATACCACCCTTTCCAGAAGGAAATGACATACCCTAAAGGGAGCTACCCCTCATAACCTTGCCGCATCTTTCCTGTTTTGACCATTTCGGGGTGTGAGGCTCGACGAAGTCTCGTCCACAAAGTCACGCTCAAAAGCTGTGCTTTGGGTCAACAAATGATCATAAAAATGATCACCAGGATAGACGAACAAATAAATGATCCTATTACAAATAATCAACACAATGATCATTTCACAGCAACACTCAGCATGTCACATTACCAAATTGGGAATATATCGCTGATAACATTCAACTACATAACCTCTAAGCTCGTACGTCTCAGAGAAGGGTGTTAAGCTAAGAGAATAAATTCTCCGCCACCAACAGAAATATATTTGAAAGAAATCAGCTTTATTTCTCAATTTGTAATGTCAGACATACTATCCATACAAGTCTGTTCCGGGCTCGAACAGAACCGAAGGCACTTACAAAGAAGTCCTTGCAATCCGAATATTCACTAATCACGTTCGGACTTCCCATCACATATGGAGTCTCTATACCGGGGACCAGTCGATGCAAAGACATTCGACGAGTTGTCCTTTCGCTTTCAAAAATATCCGGTCTTCAACACCGGTCTTCAAATGCAATTCATAACGACGTATCACATATTCGGAATGGGTTATACGACCCCAAAGCCTTTTCCCGGTTAACCCGAATAGTGAGCACAATATTTTTAAAACACATGGATATGTCAATTACAAAGATTCATATTTAGGGTTCGATGTGAGTTTCGGATACTCACTAGAATCCGATTCCCTGTCGCATCGAAGTTTAAATGTCGTTTTACGGCATAAAGGTTTTCACATTAATACAGAACAAATCATAGTCACAGTGCATCACACCGTATCACAGTCACAACAGAAATATCAATCTAGTGCATAGCAATAGTTAATTGTTTACAAATTAAAGTGAATGGGATTTAATAAATCAATTTAATCATCCATGGTTGTCTTCCAAAATAATTTGTGATTTATCTAATTTAACATTTAGAAATCTTTACTATTCAGAAATTCATTTCTACTACAACAAGCTTAATCATTAATTAACTTAAATTATCTTAATTCAATTATTTAACTTATAATTTTTATTTATATTTTGTTAAACAAATTTATTTACCTTTCATTCAATGTTAAGAAATCATTTTTATAAAAGAATCTATATAAAGTAAGTTTAATCCTTTATTTGAAACCCAATTATGTTTAAACATACTTTATTTAAATTTGACTTAACATCTTAAATTTATAAAACTTATTTAAATTCCACATTCAAGTAAAACTTGAATCTACGATCCCTTTAATTTTAAACTTAGTTTAAATCTGGTTTTATGTTTTAAATTTTCATTTTTTTTTAATTTAGGATATAAGAAAATCATTTGAATTCAACTTTAAACTTTGTTTAAAATACCTGTTATTAAATATTGCTTCTACTTTTACATATTTTATTTTTTTTATTTTTATTTTTATTTTTATTTTTATTAGTATTATTTTTATTTATTTTTAGAAACCTGAAACGGTTTCAGGTTCACTTAAATGTAGTTCAAAAATTACTTAATTCACATATCACTTCAAAGTTATTTTAAAACAAAATAAATTCAAAACAAGATTATTCCAAAACCCAGGTTTTTAAACAGTCTTTTTTTTTTAAAGCCAGGCAATAGGCTTAGCAACCCAATCTCTATTAACAACTTCCCCGAGCCAAAAGAAATTATTCACGCGTTTGACTTCGGGTTTCACCATTTCCCAGTTTCTTCGAGTGAACCCATAGGCTACCCCGATTCGAACCCAAGAAAACTACATCTCCCCCAACTCACACACAATGCTGATACGAAGGTCATCGCGTGCACGTGTCCAGGCGTTTGGATGGTTGCTGACCATCACCGAGACCCCTCGTACATCGCAGTCGATCCCCACTAGCCTTCCAACTTCACAAATATTCGAATTCGAAAGCGAATCGAAATCGAGCTCTCTCACTACTAACTGAAGCCAACCCAGTCGCCAAACTCCGCCTCGAACTCGACGCCTCGACCACCTGAAGGTTCCTAACTCCGGCCGATGACTCGTCACCCACTCAGCCATCATTTCCCTAGACCATGTGCCACTCGATCAACCACAGAGGGAAAACGAATCAAATTAAAAGCTACTAACAAAACTAGGTTTCTGGAAAGAAACCACTCGCCGCCGCCGCCACGTTGACTTTCCGACCACCCCAATATTTTTCTCCGATACCCCGTAAGATCCTCTACCTTCTCAAGAAACTCCGGCCTCCCTAGTACCTCCGACCACCTGAATTCGACCGTAAACCCTTTTCCAGTCGTCAACGATCTGCTCTTGAACCACACGCTTAAAAATCATCAAACACGGCTTAAAATTCCTATCTTCTAATGCAGATTCATATTATATAATCCAATCTCAAATTTATGATACTCGAAATTTATCAAAATTTAAGATTTCCTCTGAAAAAATAAGTTTTCACACTGTATATACTCATGCTTCATGAACTATTTCACTTATAATTCATACATAAGCACTGCTACTTAGTTTTGAAATCAAAGGCTACTAACCAGATGATAAGGATTTAAATGTTTTCTTGTGTAATACTACCCTGTGATTCAATCAGAGAAGGAAATGGAAGTTTTCAGACAGTTTGATATGTGTGTATATATGCAGAATAAAACTGAGAGAAATTTATAAGCAACACAATATAAATCATTCCCACTATCTATCTAAATCCTGAAGTAAATTTTTTTACTCACCTGAATATATTGATAAGCAGAGACTATATTTGATTTTGAAGCTGTAGTTCTAAATCTTCTTCTCTGGTTTTTTTTTTTTTTTATCCTTTCTTCAGCAATTTGTTTGAACTTGTATATAATTTTTTTCCAAGTTTATTTCCTATTCTTTACTAAGTTGAACGAAATAAAACTGAAACAATGTTCTTGTTTATAGAGGGAATTTTGTACAGGTTGATGTGATCTTTATCTATGCTAGACAGTAAATGCATTTAATGAAGCATGGATTCACAGTTAATGTTTTGCTTGAGGTTACTAGAGTAATGGCATTAAATGAAGCATGCTTTGTAATGCTTCCCTGTACACTTGTATCTTACAGCATACTGTTTTGTTTTTTTTTTTTATATACAAATTTACCTTACTTTGTTATATGGAAGAGTCTTGTTTTAGTTTTATATTTTCCTTATGTCTACATCTTTGTTTACAACAAATTTTAATTTTATTGTTTTTAAAAAAAAATATGTTCTTTTATTTAATTATCTCTATTATTATCTATTTATTTAAACTTAACTATATATGTTAATTTAAATCCTATGCATCTTTATAATATTAACATTAACAACATTTATTTTTTTCTTCAAATTCTCAATTTAAATTCCAAAAGTTCAAATACATTACCAATTTTATATTCAAAAATTTCGGGATGTTACAATATCCCCTCCTTAAGAAAATTTCGTCCTCGAAATTAAAAGAGTGAGAAACGCAAACAAAGCATATAAGAATTTAGGAAATATAAAGAAATGACTTACAATTTAAGCCGAGATGTCTATTCTGCATTTGGGATATGATTTCTTCATATTATCCTCAGTTTCCCAAGTACAGTCCTTTGGATCGCCACTCCATTTAACTTTGACCAGCTTCACAATCTTGTTTCTTAATCGCTTCTCATCACGATCTACAATTTTTATCGGTTCCCTTCTAACTGCCAAGTTGGGAGTGATTTCTAGATCCTGCTGAGCAGCTTCTTCAATAATATCATCTGGATCGTGCACATATTTTTGAAGATTAGAAATGTGAAACACATCATGTACACCAGACAACCACCTGGGTAATTTCACTCGATATGCTAGAGGCCCGATCCTTTCCAGAATAGGAAAAGGACCAATATAACGCGGTGCTAACTTTCCAGTTTTTCCGAATCTCAATACACCCCGCATCGGAGATACTTTCAAAAATATAGAATCTCCAACTTGAAATTCCAAATTTCTCCTTCGTCGGTCATAATAGCTCTTTTGACGGCTTTGGGCGGTTAATAACTTCTTTCGAATAAAGTCTACCTTCTCAGTGGCTTCCTTTATCATATCCAGTCCAAGAACAAGTCTGTCACCTGATTCAATCCAGCATGTAGGTGATCGACATGGACGACCATATAAAGCTTCGAAAGGAGCCATTTCTATACTGGCCTGATAGCTGTTATTATATGAGAATTCAACCAGATGCAAATGGTCCTCCCAAGAACCACCAAAATCATGAACACAAGCACGCAATAGGTCTTCTAGAATTCGGTTAACCCTTTCAGTCTGTCCATCAGATTGTGGGTGATAAGCAGTACTGAAATTTAATTTCGTTCCCAAAGCGTCTTGGAATGCTTCCCAAAATCTACTAGTGAAGATCGGATCACGATCACTCACTATACTGCTGGGAATCCCATGGAGGCGAACAATTTCCCTTATATAAATACCTGCCAAGCTTGCTGCAGTCCGAGTAGATTTAACTGGAATGAAATGAGCATTTTTGGTTAGACGGTCCACAATAACCCAAATCGCTTCATTGCCTTTCTTAGTTCGTGGCAATCCGTCGATGAAATCCATCGATACCTGATCCCACTTCCATTTCGGTACTTCCAAAGGTTGAAGTAAACCGGCCACTTTCTTTTGGTCGCTCTTTATTTGCTGACAAGTAGCACAGCGACTCACATAAATAGATATGTCTCTCTTCATCGTTTTCCACCAGAATGTTCTTTTAACATCTCGATACATTTTGTTGACTCCTGGATGGATGTTGAATTTTGACTTGTGGCATTCATCCAATACTTCACGTTTCAGTTCTGGAATGTCAGGGACACAAATTCTGCCCTTCATCCTTATAACTTCTCTATCATCTATCTCAAAAGTAGTATCCTCTCCTCGATCTATTTTTCTACGCATTTCTCGAAGAAACTTGTCTTCGGTTTGTTTGCTCGCGATCTTCTCAAGGAGAGTAGGAGTGATAACAAGATATGCAAGAACAACATGTCTTCTACTTAAAGCATCGGCTACTACATTGGCTTTTCCCGGCGTATATTGGATATCTAAGTCATAAGATGCCAGAAATTCCAACCAACGTTGTTGTCGCAAATTTAAATCCTTCTGGGTGAAGAGATATTTCAAGTTTTTATGATCGGTGAATAATTCGAATTTTTCACCTAAAACAAAGAGAGTTTATTTAGTATATTTCTTTAGTTAATTTCGCAAATTATTAAGAAAGCTGAAAAGATTCTTACCCAGAAGATAGTGTCGCCATATTTTCAAAGCGAAAACAACAGCCAAAAGTTCCAAATCGTGCGTTGGGTAGTTCTTCTCATGCGGACGTAATTGTCTACTCGCGTAGGCAACTACCTTTCCATTTTGCATTAATACTGCACCTACCCCTTTACCACATGCATCAGTATAGACAGATAAGCCTTGGTTCCCGTTAACAATAGTGAGAACAGGAGCAGTGGTCAATCTCTTTTTCAACTCTTGAAAAACTTCCTCACATCTTGAAGTCCAAATGAACTTTGCATTCTTCATTGTTAACTTAGTCAGCGGACTAGCCAACTTAGAAAAATCTTGAACGAATTTCTGATAATAGCCTGCTAAACCCAAAAAGCTTCTAACTACTTTTGGAGTGGTGGGTTGTTTCCAATCAAGAATAGCGGAAATTTTGCTAGGATCTACCGAAATTCCTCCTTCATTAACAATATGGCCAAGGAATTTGACTTCGTTGACCCAGAAGTGGCATTTGGAAAATTTTGCATATAGAACATTTCTCCTCAAAATTTCTAAGACAATTCTAAGATGCTCGGCATGCTCATCTTCAGTTTTGGAGAAAATTAAGATGTCATCAATGAATACAAGCACAAATTTATTCAAAACTTCCCGAAACACACGAGTCATGAGATCTACGAAGTATGCTGGAGCATTGGTTAGCCCGAAAGGCATAACTAACCATTCATAGAACATATTAGGACCTCTGAAAGCAGTCAGATGTACACAATCTTCGGCAATTCGTAATTGATGGAATCCTTGGGCTAGATCCATTTTTGAAAAGAAACGAGCGCCGTGCAATTGATCAAATAGATCATCAATTCTTGGTAGAGGAAATTTGTTCTTAAGAGTTTGTTTATTGAGATTGCGGTAATCTACACACAATCTTAAAGATCCGTCCGATTTAGCAACAAATACGACGGCTGAGCCCCATTCAGAAACACTGGGTCGAATTAATCCTTTTGCTCGTAGCTCATCAGTTTGATGAACCAATTCAATCTTTTCCCTGGGTGCCATCCTGTGATTTGCGTGAACAACAGGACGAGCATTAGGTACAAGGTCAATTCTAAATTCTATTTCTCGGTGAGGAGGTAAAGATTTCACTTCTTCGAATACGTCCGGAAAATCTCTAACAATTGGAATAGACTCCAAACTGGGTTCAGGATAACCCAAATTATACATCAACCCTTCCCTTTTAGGACTAGGGTCCTCACAAGAAATTTCAAAGTTTCAATTTTGATTATACTCATTTTAGGATATACTTTACCCTATCTCTAATGAGCCATCTAATGTGTTATACTCCGTAGCTAAAGTTCTTACTCAACCAACAGCTCTGATACCACTTTGTGACGACCCAAACTCAATGTTCGATAAACGACACCAAATTCGCATCGCCGGAGCTTATAACAACAATTAGATGAATATAAAACAGCGGAACAGAATCAATATCATAATCATCACAGTTACAACATCAACATAATATCCTTACTGCAACAGAGTACATAATACATACACCACAACTCCAAATACAACATCATGATAACACAACAGTGAACATATATCAAAAGTTCTCAAATGAGAGAGGTGATAACGAACTCCCAAAAGCTAACACCTGAAATCTCCAAAAGCTTCTAAGATATCTTCAAGATAAAAAGCTCCAAAATATTGCTCCTCCAAAATGCAGAAACCTGCTACTAGGCTGCCTGTGTAGAAATAATGGGCACCCAGAGTTTAGGAAAGAAAACAATAAACTCCAGATCAGTCATGGGACTGGTATGAGTAAACAAAAACAGTTGCATTTAAATAAAACAAGATTTATAAAAGAATTTTCGGAATGCTTTTAAAAATGGAACTACCATAAGACCTCCCGCCACACACACAATGCAAACGCAGAATTGGAGGAGATTTCTTCTTATGATAGTTAAATATGCTTGGTACGAGAAAAGAATTCTTTGATATTATACTAGTGCATAGTGAAGTAAATCATTTCGAAAATAGACTATTAATCTTAGCCAACATACGACCATTATCGTATGCCTACTATAGCTACCATGTTTTGTGGCAGGTTACCGCCACGCTGCATGGTAGGTTCTACAACTAAAACCGTACAGGGCTCGTATTGTTTCTTTGGATTTCCAACAATTGGTCAGGCCAAGGAACTTCCTATTGCCACATGGAAACGCCCCTGGCGGGACGTCCCGAGAACTTAACCAGCTCTCTGCCAACACAAGGCCGGGTTACCTTTATCACTAGGTAACTACTACACGAATATGTCATCCCCCGGTCCCATTGGACCTTTATTCGAGCGCTCGACAACCAACAACACCACACAGTAATAGATATAGTGTATCAACATGAGTAAGTATCTGGGCTCCATACCATGATACCACCCTTTCCAGAAGGAAATGACATACCCTAAAGGGAGCTACCCCTCATAACCTTGCCGCATCTTTCCTGTTTTGACCATTTCGGGGTGTGAGGCTCGACGAAGTCTCGTCCACAAAGTCACGCTCAAAAGCTGTGCTTTGGGTCAACAAATGATCATAAAAATGATCACCAGGATAGACGAACAAATAAATGATCCTATTACAAATAATCAACACAATGATCATTTCACAGCAACACTCAGCATGTCACATTACCAAATTGGGAATATATCGCTGATAACATTCAACTACATAACCTCTGAGCTCGTACGTCTCAGAGAAGGGTGTTAAGCTAAGAGAATAAATTCTCCGCCACCAACAGAAATATATTTGAAAGAAATCAGCTTTATTTCTCAATTTGTAATGTCAGACATACTATCCATACAAGTCTGTTCCGGGCTCGAACAGAACCGAAGGCACTTACAAAAAAGTCCTTGCAATCCGAATATTCACTAATCACGTTCGGACTTCCCATCACATATGGAGTCTCTATACCGGGGACCAGTCGATGCAAAGACATTCGACGAGTTGTCCTTTCGCTTTCAAAAATATCCGGTCTTCAACACCGGTCTTCAAATGCAATTCATAACGACGTATCACATATTCGGAATGGGTTATACGACCCCAAAGCCTTTTCCCGGTTAACCCGAATAGTGAGCGCAATATTTTTAAAACACATGGATATGTCAATTACAAAGATTCATATTTAGGGTTCGATGTGAGTTTCGGATACTCACTAGAATCCGATTCCCTGTCGCATCGAAGTTTAAATGTCGTTTTACGGCATAAAGGTTTTCACATTAATACAGAACAAATCATTGTCACAGTGCATCACACCGTATCACAGTCACAACAGAAATATCAATCTAGTGCATAGCAATAGTTAATTGTTTACAAATTAAAGTGAATGGGATTTAATAAATCAATTTAATCATCCATGGTTGTCTTCCAAAATAATTTGTGATTTATCTAATTTAAGATTTAGAAATCTTTACTATTCAGAAATTCATTTCTACTACAACAAGCTTAATCATTAATTAACTTAAATTATCTTAATTCAATTATTTAACTTATAATTTTTATTTATATTTTGTTAAACAAATTTATTTACCTTTCATTCAATGTTAAGAAATCATTTTTATAAAAGAATCTATATAAAGTAAGTTTAATCCTTTATTTGAAACCCAATCATGTTTAAACATACTTTATTTAAATTTGACTTAACATCTTAAATTTATAAAACTTATTTAAATTCCACATTCAAGTAAAACTTGAATCTACGATCCCTTTAATTTTAAACTTAGTTTAAATCTGGTTTTATGTTTTAAATTTTCATTTTTTTTTAATTTAGGATATAAGAAAATCATTTGAATTCAACTTTAAACTTTGTTTAAAATACCTGTTATTAAATATTGCTTCTACTTTTACATATTTTATTTTATTTTATTTTATTTATTTATTTTTTTTATTTTTTATTTTTTTTTAGAAACCTGAAACGGTTTCAGGTTCACTTAAATGTAGTTCAAAAATTACTTAATTCACATATCACTTCTAAGTTATTTTAAAACAAATTAAATTCAAAACAAGATTATTCCAAAACCCAGGTTTTTAAACAGTCTTTTTTTTTAAAGCCAGGCAATAGGCTTAGCAACCCAATCCTTATTAACAACTTCCCCGAGCCAAAAGAAATTATTCACGCGTTTGACTTTGGGTTTCACCATTTCCCAGTTTCTTCGAGTGAACCCATAGGCTACCCCGATTCGAACCCGAGAAAACTACGTCTCCCCCAACTCACACACAATGCTGATACGAAGGTCATCGCGTGCACGTGTCCAGGCGTTTGGATGGTCGCTGACCATCACCGAGACCCACCGTACATCGCAGTCGATCCCCACTAGCCTTCCAACTTCACAAATATTCGAATTCGAAAGCGAATCGAAATCGAGCTCTCTCACTACTAACTGAAGCCAACCCAGTCGCCAAACTCCGCCTCGAACTCGACGCCTCGACCACCTGAAGGTTCCTAACTCCGGCCGATGACTCGTCACCCACTCAGCCATCATTTCCCCTGACCATGTGCCACTCGATCAACCACAGAGGGAAAACGAATCAAATTAAAAGCTACTAACAAAACTAGGTTTCTGGAAAGAAACCACTCGCCGCCGCCGCCACGTTGACTTTCCGACCACCCCAATATTTTTCTCCGATACCCCGTAAGCTCCTCTACCTTCTCGAGAAACTCCGGCCTCCCTAGTACCTCCGACCACCTGAATTCGACCGTAAACCCTTTTCCAGTCGTCAACGATCTGCTCTTGAACCACACGCTTAAAAATCATCAAACACGGCTTAAAATTCCTATCTTCTAATGCAGATTCATATTATATAATCCAATCTCAAATTTGTGATACTCGAAATTTATCAAAATTTAAGATTTCCTCTGAAAAAATAAGTTTTCACACTGTATATACTCATGCTTCATGAACTATTTCACTTATAATTCATACATAAGCACTGCTACTTAGTTTTGAAATCAAAGGCTACTAATTAGATGATAAGGATTTAAATGTTTTCTTGTGTAATACTACCCTGTGATTCAATCAGAGAAGGAAATGGAAGTTTTCAGACAGTTTGATATGTGTATATATATGCAGAATAAAACTGAGAGAAATTTATAAGCAACACAATATAAATCATTCCCACTATCTATCTAAATCCTGAAGTAAATTTTTTTACTCACCTGAATATATTGATAAGCAGAGACTATATTTGATTTTGAAGCTGTAGTTCTAAATCTTCCTCTCTGGTTTGTTTTTTTTTTTTATCCTTTCTTCAGCAATTTGTTTGAACTTGTATATAATTTTTTTCCAAGTTTATTTCCTATTCTTTGCTAAGTTGAACGAAATAAAACTGAAACAATGTTCTTGTTTATAGAGGGAATTTTGTACAGGTTGATGTGATCTTTATCTATGCTAGACAGTAAATGCATTTAATGAAGCATGGATTCACAGTTAATGTTTTGCTTGAGGTTACTATAGTAATGGCATTAAATGAAGCATGCTTTGTAATGCTTCCCTGTACACTTGTATCTTACAGCATACTGTTTTGTTTTTTTTTATATACAAATTTACCTTACTTTGTTATATGGAAGAGTCTTGTTTTAGTTTTATATTTTCCTTATGTCTACATCTTTGTTTACAACAAATTTTAATTTTATTGTTTTTAAAAAAAAATATGTTCTTTTATTTAATTATCTCTATTATTATCTATTTATTTAAACTTAACTATATATGTTAATTTAAATCCTATGCATCTTTATAATATTAACATTAACAACATTTATTTTTTTCTTGAAATTCTCAATTTAAATTCCAAAAGTTCAAATACATTACCAATTTTATATTCAAAAATTTCGGGATGTTACAATTAAGTTATGTTTATCTTGAAATTTAAATTTAGATTAATATTTCAAGATTAATTTAATTAATAAGGTAATTAAGATTTATTAATTAATTAAATAAATTGAATTTGGAATTAATTGATTAATGATTAATCAATTTATAATTAAGATCATTAATTAAATTTTTAATTAATGATGAATGAATAGCAATAATTATGTAATTAAGTTTAAATTAAGGTTAATAAATTTAATAATTAACTTTAATTAATGAATGATTAAAGATAATTTAAATGGTAATTAATTTAAGTTAATTACCTTATAAAATAATTTGAGGATGGTTAATGAAGGTCATTAACCATGATTATTTAACTATTGATTAATGTAGTTAATTTTTATAATTAATTATATTAATTAATTTAATAATAATCAATTATAAATGGTTAGAGAGCAATTACTTAATAAAGTAATTAAGTAATTAATTACTTAATGTAATTAATTTAGTTTGATATGATTGTTTAATTTAATTAATGAAGTTTAATTAATTTTAAACACTTGAGATTTAAAGATAATTACTTTATGTAATTAATGATTTTGGAATTATTAAGTTAAGTAATTGTTTAATAATTACAGATTGTAACTAAGTGGAGATGTTTAAGTGTGAAGTAATCAGGATTAATTATTTAGTAATTAATCAAGGGATTAATTTAAAAATTAATTAAAGGTTAATTAATTTGTTTAATATAGTAATTAAGTTAGTTAATTACTAAATGTAATTAATCTGTGAAGATGATTAATAGTTATTAGTTAATTACTTAAGGTAATTAATAAAAAGGATATCATTCATTATTTTAATTAAGGAAGTAATTAAAGTTGATTAATTATGATTAATTAATCAATAATAAGTAATTAAAAGTAATTAATTAATGTAATTAATTAAGGATTAATGTAATTAATTAATTGAGGTAATTAAAGGTTAATTACTGTTGATTAGAGAATAATTAATTTGTGAAATTAATTGAGAATAATTACATAAGTGTAATTAAGGGTAATTAATCAAGAGTGATTAAAGTAATTTATGATTGATTAATTGATTGTAATCAATTAAATAGTCGGGTAAGCAATTTATAATTTGGTGAAGTAAATAATTTAATTTATTTTAAACTAATTAAAGATGAAGTGATTAATTTAATTCATTTTAAATTAATTAGGATTGGAGATAGTTAATTTAATTCATTTTAAATTAATTATATTATAGGATGATGAGTAAATCATTGCTTATGGATGAATGGATGCCATTGATTGACTTGGATGCTTTGTGATCTCAGTAATGAGATAAATAATATTGTGTGGTATGGATGTTTGATTTGTATTGTGATGATAACGTAGGTTATCTATTGTGATAGTGTTATATGGATTATCTATCATGATATGGATAATGTGGAATACCTGTTATGTGATAATGTTGATTATCAGTTATGATTTATAAGTTATCTATCTGTGTGTATATAGATACTGTAATTGATATGTTTTAAACCTTTAAAACAAATTGGACTTGAAAAGACATGCTTTGGTTTTCGATGAGACCGGGATCGGGTTTCAATATTTGGATATCCGAAAATCACATCGATTCCAAATAACGTTAGTTCGTGAATCAAAGTGGAGCTTTGTGAAGACTCGAGGTGTAAGGACTATGAGTCAGTATAACTCTGTGGGTGATTCCGTAATGAGTTTGACGGAATAGTACTTATAGATTCGAGATGGTGGATTAGAGTGCAAGGGTTATTGTCGTTGACTCTGAGGGTGTTTCCAAAATGAGTGTAACGAGATAATGCCTTCGATTTCGTTCAAACCCGGAACGAACTTGTATGGATTGAATGATTTCAGAACATCGTCAGGTGGACGATGAGCATTCTAAGTGATGTGTCCTATAAAGGTAATCGTAGCCTCAAGCCTCATAAACCAGGAATGGATAAAACAGGGGAGGTGCAGCAAAGCTTCGTGGGTCGCACCCACTGGAAAGCAAGATTTACCTCTGTCTAAAAGTCCCTTTATATTCGGCTGTGTGGGTGGTTGCTAGCTACAACCACGGGGTTGTCTTATTTGGAACTATGAAGTAAGGAATGGGTCCGGCTTTGTGTTGCAAGGGGTCGAGAGTGATCCTCGGTATGTTGATCTAGGCCGCGTACTGTGAACGGGCGGTACCCCAGCAGCCTTGCCATTGTATGGAATCCAAAATCCAATAAGTGCCAACGGTTTTGATTGTATTACCCACTTTTGTGGCTAGTAGCTGGAATTTAATAGATGTAACAATTTCGGCTATTTCTTATTTATTTGAAAACCCTAGACACTATTATAATATCATCGGATTTCCTATCAAATGTTTTGGTTAGCGTAAGGTAAAAACTTTTCCATGTTTATGTGTGGGAAGTCTTACGTGATACCTTTCTTTTCAAAAGGTTTTTAAAAGTTAAGCAACTTTAACCTGTTACTCACACCGGACCCATGTCTGACCCGGAGTTTATTTTTGTTTTTCATAAACTCTTGGGTACTCAAATTTTTATGAGTAGTCAAGGGTAATTCAGGTTAGATTCAGGTTAGCTTTGACGAATTGTGGAGGAGCAATGGAGCAGGAGGCTTCTGCGTGTAGACATATATATCTAGTATTCCACTGTGTAGTTTTCTCTGAGTTGTTTCTTGTACTGTATTTAGTTGTAATAACTAGACAGGTGTTTATAACTGTCTAGTATGTGTTGTATATCTGTGTCCTCTGATAATGGTTGTAAACTATGTAATATTTATGTTATTAATATAATTTGTTCGTTCCGCTTTTAGATTCTGATGTGTTGTTTCTTTCTTCTCTTCTTTTTATTCTCTTTTCTATCCCTTTCTTTCTTAAAGATGATGCGATTTTCCGGGAATGGAAAGTCGGGTCGTCTCAGCCACGTATCAGAGCGTTAAGCTGAGTGAATACCTAGGCTCTGAAGTGTGTCTTTCTTAGGGAGCGTTAGGTTGAGTGAATACCTAGGCTCTGTAGTGGTGTCTTTCTTGAGAGAGCGTATTTGTAATTTTTAATATATATATATATATATATATATTTACTTATTTCTACCTATCTGTTGGGTTACCCGTTCAGGTTTTCCAACATAAGTTATAAAGGTAGATAAGGTAGTGGTGTGTGTAACAGGACCTACCATTGGTTGGAGTTTGAATGTTTGAGGTTGGAGGTGTTTTGTTGAGACTGTAGACCTAATACCGTCTCAAGTGAGTTCTGTGGTGATGAAGAACTTCATTGATCTCTAAAGGAAACCTGTTAAGGTTCGGATTATTTCTAAAGTTGGATGAGTAGTGTTTGGATCTGTTGGTTGGCAGAAGCAAGTGATGGTATTTGATACCTCAGGGAATAGTAGCTGCGTGATGAGATGCAGTGATTATGGATGTTCCCGAAGATGTTTTCTTTGGAACAAGTTAAGGAGGTGAGTCTGTTTCAGTGTTGTGGCTGTGTTCAGCCAGAGTTTCTGTTTGCTTCGAAGTTCAAGTTTCTCGGAGAGTTTTGTTTTGGAATTCTTTGGCATCTGTGGCAGTAGTGTAGCTTGGAATGTTCTCGGTGTTGGCAAGAGATCTTCTGGCTTAGTAGTTTTTCTGAAGTGGAGTTCAGAAGCAGTTAAGTGGACCCGTTTCTTCGATGGGTTGGCCAATTAAGTGTAAGCTGTTCTATTTGGTGAAGGGAGAACAGTTTTTCCTTGGATTTGGTTTGGGTTGTTCGCAAAAGTGACTTGCGATTGTTTGAGTTTCTCTTGGGTTATCTGAGTTTTTCTGAATGTCTTCAGGAAGTCAGAGTTTTGTTCGCATCTGGAGATTGAGTTTTCTTATCGACTTGAATTCCAGGAGTGGAACCGGTAGTTCAGCTTTATAGAAGAATGGTTTCAGGAGATTGAGTTGGTGTAGCAGCTCGGAGTTTTGGAGAAACTTCTGAATTTTTTTCTTATGGATTTGTTGAATCATATCTCTGGGGTGTGTTGTCCTGTTGTGCTTGCGTTCTTCTTCAGCATTCTCTTCTACTTCGGATCAGAGTTGAGCAGCGGAAGCAGTTTGGAAGTGTATCTGCTTTTCTTTTCCCGAACAGGAGAAGTGAGTTGTTGTTCTCTGATGTTGAGGAGTTGAGTTTGAGTTCTTGATTTTGATTGATCTTGAGAAGATCATTTTGTTGAGTTGTTAGTCTAGTTCGTTTCTAGAAGCATTAGCAAGGGTTGAGCTGATCAGTAAGTTTGTAGACAGCCCAGGATTGTCTGAAGAGATTGTGTGGATAAGAGTCGGAAGGATTTGGACTCTGAAGACGGAAATTTAATTTTGGATAAGTTGTCTCCGATCATAAGTGAGCTTTAAGATTTGGGTAAGTCTGAGAAGCTAGCTCTAAAGTGTTTTGGATCCTTTCTGTATCTTGAAGAATAAGTGTTTGGTCTATAGGATTGGATTGCCAGTTTGGATAACTGGGATTCGATGAGTTTCACGTATCTCTGAAGGAGTACGTGTATGATCTATCTATGGTTGTGGAACCAGCAGTTCTGGAGTTTAGGTTGTTGTGTCAGACTCGTTTGTAGTCTGATATCTTGTCTAGTGTTATAGATATAGTTGTATAGAAGCTTTGTAGCTTCATAGTATTGATTGATTGGATTCTCTAGAGCGAGTATCCCGGTATATATATATACCTGGGGAAACTCGATGAAATTTATCCAGAATTTGTCTGGATAATTAGATTTGTTTGATTGGTTGTTTTTGGTTGTTAGCATATGTTTGATATATGCTTGCGTTTAAAATTTAAAATTTAATAATATTATTAAATTACCTTTGTTTTAAATTTCGAGGACGAAATTCTTTTAAGGGGAAAGGATTGTAATATCCCGAAATTTTTAACAATATCAATTTAATAATCTGTAGTTAAAATTAAATTGATATTGATAATCTATTGATAATTATTCAAATGAATTTAATAATCTTCTTCAATAATTATTTAAATTGGTTATTTCATCTTTTAAATAATAAATTGATTTCTATTTCCAATATAAATATTTGGTTTATATTTTAAATAGAATTAGCTTTGTTTTAATTTTAATAAGTAAAGCATATTTTCTAGTTTTAATAATTTGGAAATTTTGTTTTATTTAATATTTAAGCTTTTCAAAATTAAATAAATGATTTTGGTTTAAATTTAATAAATATACCATGTTTTAAAATACTAATATATACATTTTAATTTGGAAAAATTTTGTTTTAATTTTTATTTGTGTAGTTTTGTAAGCATTGTTTGTTTTTATTTCATTTATAAATTTATACAAATATTTTTAAATAAACTAACAGCTTGGATTAAGCTAATATACATCAATTTGTATTAAATACTAATTATATTAAAGAGACATGTATTGCATTGATAAGCATTGGTTTAAACAAGTGTTCATTCTTTAACATTAATGTAACATGTGTTTAAAAATTAGCATATCAGTTTGACAAGTGTTAAATTTAGTTTTAAAATTTTACTTTCTTCATTCAAATCTGAAATATACACTAGTTAGCTTACATTTTCATACATATTGCATTTTTCATTCTACTTAATCAAAAGAAGAAAAAAAAATCAAAACTCCTCATCAAATTTAAGAAATCTACATATTCAAATCTTCCATCTACATACACAAATTTATCAAACCCTGTACAAATCTGCATTCACAAATTCATCTCAAAATCAATAGATGTCTGTAAAAATTCAACAAAAAATCTGCATGTTCCTCTTTAAATCAAATCCACCTTCATTCAAATTTCAAAAGAAGTCTGCAAGTTTCAATTCTGCATTTCCTCAAAATCTCAAATGAAGCATGCACACTGTTTATTCTCTGCATTCTGTTTAAACCTGGAAGCAGTGAAAGAATTAGCATGTATTTGAGGATTTAGCAACTGCATTCTTCCTGCATGCAAGTAATTAGGCTGTGATCATGGGCATTTCATCAAAGTGCAACTCAGATATTAAACAAAGGGTCAAGCCTGCATTTGTTTTCTGGAAAATTCAAAACAGGGGTCTGCATTGACTGGTGAGCAACATTTAAATTTTTAAACTGTAATTAGGTTGCTTGAGTTAAATTATGTTTGTGTGTTTGATTGTGATTGTGCATGCATGTTTGATTATGTTCTGCAGAGTATATCCAGATCATAATCCTATTTAAAAGAAATGCTACAATTGATCTGATTAAGATAGTAATTGGGTTCTACAATAATCAAAAGAAGTTTGCTTCTCATAGATTAGAATTCAAATTTATAAAGTAATGTGTTTTTATTTTCTTAAGTTAAGATTTAAATTTTTAGGTGAGTTAAATACAGGGTATTATCTCTGTAAACACAAGTATCACCATCATATGTTAATATTGATCAAAACCAATCACATTAATATTTAATCCAGATTCATAAAATTAATACATTAACAAAAACTTGATTTTTAAATCAAGTATTGAATTTTTTGGTGTATGTTTCATCTACAGTTTGTTCTTGAACAAAAATATGAATCTGTGCAAATACTTGCAATCTGTGACTTGAGGAATATTAGAACTCTTCTGAGTTATTAAGTAAGGATCATAGATGCTTGGAAAAAATCATAGAAGTGTATAATGATTATTAGATTGGTAGCTTGTTTAAGAGAAAATCAAATTGTACTTATAAATAAATCTTATGAAAATGATTTGCAAAATTTTAAATTTCAATTTTCATTCAAAATCAATAAATACAAAGATGGAGTCATCGAGATATTCGTAGCATACTCGATTTATTATATGGATGAAAGAAGATAGGCAAACTGAATGACATAATAATTCATTCATAGAATCATAACGAGTGCGGAATGCGGTAAGTGGAATGCTAACTCCCGCCACTCGTAGCAAATGAAAATCGGTGGCAAGGTCGAACTAAAAAGACCTTAACACTACTCAAAAGATTGCTTAGGTGGTAATCCTAAGACAAGCTCAAAAATACCGGATTTTTTTTTAAACTACATGAATGAGTGAAATAACACTTTCCTTATAAGTGGGCTTAAGGAATAAAATGATGCCATCAAGTTGGAATCAAAATCATAAAGGAAAAATAGAAATCTTCTTAACAAATAGAAATCTCGGAGGCCGAGACGGTCCCGGATCGCGTTCGCCCCAACAGACAGAAAAATCACATAAAATAATTTCGACATCAATAAAGACAAATTGAATGTTGCGGATCTACCATCCGGATTCACAATTCTCAAAGAAGTCATCAAGCCCAAAATGTTTAAAGAAAAAGAATCAACAAGTTCTTTTGATATAAAATAGTGATATGGAACCCATATAAAAAAGAACACGAACAAGATAATCACAAAGCAAATGCCATCAAGGATTGAATGAGAAATACCTTGACCACGAGAAGTGTTACTAGGAGCTTGCACTACATTGAGCTTTCCCTCCTTCCTACTTTGAAGTATGGGACATGCAGTTATATGGTGACCCGAATTTTTGCAATAGCGACAATAAAGAGGTTTCGGACACTCCCTTGCATAGTGGTCCGTAGAACCACAATTGTAGCATTGCCCACGACTAGAGGAAGGAACTTTTGCTACCGAGGTTCTTGCCTCCCTTTCTTGTTGGGAATGGGGCCTTTGAATTTAATAGGCTTTTTCATGTTGTTGTTGAAGTTTTGTTTGGCATCCACAACTTCAACATCACACTCTTTATCGGCCTCTTCAAGACGAAGAGCGATATCAATAAGCTGATCAAATAAAACTTCAAGTTTCAGAAGTAATGGCTTCTTAAGGTTCTTATTCAAGCCATAGACAAATCTCTGATTTTTCTTCGATGGGGTATTAATGTACTCAACCCCGTATTTGGACAGAGATTCGAAAGATGCGACATAGTCTGTCACAGAAGATTCACCTTGAACAAGGTCAATAAAACGCAGGGCCAAAGTTACTTTTTCGGCCTCCGGCACAAATTTCAATTCGAATCTTCCCCGGAATTGCTCCCAAGTGAGATCCGCCTCAATGATTTCAGAAATTAAAAGCTCATACCAATCTAATGCTCTTTCTTGGAGCATGCTAGAAGCCACTTGGACTCGATGTAGATCAATAAGGTTCATGCGAGAAAAGATGCGATCGCATGATTTGAGCCAAGCTTGAATTTCAATAACACTCTCGGATCCCCTGAATGGCCTTCCACTCAAATCGGTATAGTCTCTGCACAAGCGTGCAAAACCAGATCTAGGATGAGTAGGCTCTAGATTGGGTCCAGCTGCTTGAGCGTTCTTAACAAGATCTAAAAGCTGCTGGGCATACATAAATACTCCATCCTGGGGAGTAACACTAGATTGACCGGTGCTGGGACGGCCAGGTCTAACCATTTCTCTTCTTTAAGAAAGAAAGAAAGAAGAGGAAAAAGTTATTCTCAAAATAAATTTCAATCAAACTTGATTGATAAAGCAAGGAATCATAAAGAAAATAGGATGAATCGGTACGAAGACTCGAATTAAATCCTAAAGCACAACTCCTAAGATGGACTTAGGATGATGATCCTTGTTAAATTATTCTACATTGTTCCGAAGTTTGGCTTTGATACCAAGCTGTGACGCCCCACCTCTATACCCACGCTACCCAAGAACACTACGGAGTAATGCTGTCGACTAGCATGGAGAATAAGGCTGTTGAGGAGCGACCATCCGTGTAATTGCTTTGCGCGAGCACCGATATGTCAAAACGTATAACATGCATTTTATTTCAAGAGGAAATCCGACATACCGATACAAACACAAATCTACTACACAGTGGCTATAATAATCTTCGGAAACAAATATAGGAATAAACATAACACAAATCAGTCACAGATTATTCATATCACAAAGGCGGAAGAAGATATGAATATATAACTAACACATGAAAGTGTATATCAGAGTAGTGGTCAAAAAGATCCACCATAATACAAAAGAATAGCAACACGTGCTATACAAAAGAATACATCTATGAGTCCATATCTCAAGTTTATACAACAAAATAAACTACTAATCTAAATAGTTAGCCAAAAGATCATATGATAACCCCAAAAGAGAAGTCAAGCAGAAGCACCTGTAACATCTCGGTCTGACCCGAGTATTATTTAAGAAGAAAATAATAAACGGATCAGTCTAGCTATAAATATCAGAAGAAGTGATATAGAATAAGAGATATGACTAAACGTATAATAATCACAATGCCAAGCTATGATAAATAAGTAATTGAAAAATCAATAAGAGATTAATCAATATCGCAAAGATCTTCTCAAAGATAAAAAGGAATGTCATACTCCTAATTTCATTCACCATGCCACAATAAATGACATATATATCAATGCCAATCGCAAAAGTTGGTGGAACATAAATTCCAGAAATCATCTCAAGAAATCCAGAAATCACAATAAAAGGGTGGCCAATCCCATAAACTGGACATCGACGCACCTAGAAAGACACGCCCCATGCACAGTCGAACATCGACGCACCTAGAAAGATACGCCACATGCTCTAGCATCGACGCACCTAGAAAGATACGCCCCATGCATAAATAAACATCGATGCTCCTAGAAAGATACATCCCATGCATAAATAAACATCGATGCACCTAGAAAGATACACCCCATGTAATGTCTAACATCGACGCACCTAGAAAGATACGCCCCATGCATAGACGAACATCGACACAACTAGAAAGATACGCCCCATGCATAGACGAACATCGACGTAACTAGAAAGATCCACCCCATGTCCCGACTTATTGAGCCGATTGCTCCACGAAGTAAATAAATATCGATGCACCTAGAAAGGTACACCCCCTGCATAAATAAACATTGACGCACCTAGAAAGGTACGACCCATGTGTAAACAAACATCGACGCACCTAGATAGGTACGACCCATGAAAGAAATGAGTTGAAGCTCAATAAAATGAGAAACAGTCCTCCACATAGACAAAGAGATATCGCACATTGCTAGTCTAAACCATAAAATGATCGTCATGATCACCGAAAAGTGTCAATTATAGTAAGCTAGTAAATATATGAGCTTAGCTTCATGTCCCATTACCACTAGCTTAACTTAAATATTTACGAACAAATTGTAGATCTCCACTATAATATTGTAACAAGAGATTCAATCGAACAAGTCCAAGAATTAACCGACGAAGTAAACGCAAGCGTTTCATACCACTCGTTTTACTACGTCGTTTAATTAGATTTCTCATACGAGTGAGGTAAAGGCTTGTATATACTAATAGATTGGAAAACGGTTTAAGAAAACGAGGCTTGTAATAAAATAGTGTTGAAATCATTTAAAGAAAGAGTTTTGATATTTACTACTAGTATAGAAAACCTTTATATTTTTAAAGTGACAAATCACAAAGAAGATTGTAGGAACAATCAATCACTAAGATTCACATTCGAAAACGTGAATAAAATCCAAAGAAATCGATACCGAATCCATCGAAATGGATATTCCAAGAATTCCCGAAGAAAATAAGTCATCAAAGTCAATAACAAATGATAAAAACAAATAGGGAAATAACACAAATCGATTAGAGTTGGAAATTCAGACAACTAGGCAAAATAGGCATAGTTGGCAAATAGCAGCATGTCGGTCGACCGGAATCTCTGAGTCGGTTGACCGAACCAAAAAGAGAAGTGCACGGGGTAGCAGATCGGTCGACCGGACCCTGAGTTCGGTCGACCGAGCCCTATATCCTGCACTTCCAAACAGAGGCAGGAAGTGCCCATTCTACAGGTCGGTCGGCCGACCCAGGGGCTCGGTCGACCATGCCCTATTTCAAATGAGGTGCAAATCTCGATCAATTTGCAATCGCACGAGCAACGGGGCTAAGGGTTTATGCCAATCGACTACCCGGCCCTATATGCTCCTCGATGCATCACCAAAAACATGTTCAAACATCGAAGTTAGGATTTTTAACGAATTGAACTCAAAAACACCAAAAATTAGAATATTCACCAAATCAATCCAAACCAAAAGCTAATGCACACGAATAAGTGTTAGGAATTCATAACTACCATTCGAAGATAATTATAAGCATAGATGTGAGATAAAAATCTCACCTTTGAACCCAAATCAATGAAGGAGAAGCTTTAAAAACAAGCTAAGATCAATTCCTCTTCAATAACAACTCAAGAAGCTTCAATCTAAGCTTAAAAGAGAAATATTTCCTAAATTAGGTTTAGGAATTTTATGAAATCAAAGAGAGAATGAGTTGGAGAAGAAGAAGGAGATGCTTACTAATGGGTTCTCCTTGATTTTGGAGTAAGAACTTGAGCTAGCAAGAGGAACTAGGGCTTGTAGTTTTAATTTCCACTCTCTTCCACCATTGTTGCTAAAGCTTGAAGAGTTAGGAATTAGAAATGAAGTAATGAAGAGTTGGAGTGGGTTGGCACTGAGTTAGTAAGATGGGTTCAGCCCAAACCAAAGCCCTAAGTGAAAAAGGTCAAAATTCTACTATCTCCAAACATATCGAAGTTTATACTCAAAAAGGTCGCAAACGTCATTTTGAACTCAATGGGGGTGGTCTCGAGTCCCAATTCGACTGTTTGCAAAAAGTAGCTTTTCGGACAAAAATCCGACGAACGATAAAATATTTAAATATAAAATCGATAAATATGCGGGTTGTTACAGTAGTGGTGTGTGTAACACAACCTACAATTGGTTGGAGTTTGAATGTTTGAGGTTGGAGGTGTTTTGTTGAGACTGTAGACCTAATACCGTCTCAAGTGAGTTCTGTAGTGATGAAGAACTTCATTGATCTCTAAAGGAAACCTGTTAAGGTTCGGAGTTTATTTCTGAAGTTGGATGAGTAGTGTTTGGATCTGTTGGTTGGCAGAAGCAAGTGATGGTATTTGATACCTCAGGGAATAGTAGCTGCGTGATGAGATGCAGTGATTGTGGATGTTCCCGAAGATGTTTTCTTTGGAACAAGTTAAGGAGGTGAGTCTGTTTCAGTGTTGTGGCTGTGTTCAGCCGGAGTTTCTGTTTGCTTTGATGTTCGAGTTTCTCGGAGAGTTTTGTTTTGGAATTCTTTAGCATCTGTGGCAGTAGTGTAGCTTGGAATGCTCTCGGTGTTGGCAAGAGATCTTCTGGCTTAGTAGTTTTTCTGAAGTGGAGTTCAGAAGCAGTTAAGTGGACCCGTTTCTTCGATGGGTTGGCCAATTAAGTGTAAGCTGTTCTATTTGGTGAAGGTAGAACAATTTTTCCTCGGATTTGGTTTGGGTTGTTCGCAAAAGTGACTTGGGATTGTTTGAGTTTCTCTTGGGTCATCTAAGTTTTTCTGAATGTCTTCAGGAAGTCAGAGTTTTGTTCGCATCTGGAGATTGAGTTTTCTTATCGACTGGAATTCCAGGAGTGGAACCGGTAGTTCAGCTTTATAGAAGAATGGTTTCAGGAGATTGAGTTGGTGTAGCAGCTCGGAGTTTTGGAGGAACTTCTGAATTTTTTTCTTATGGATTTGTTGAATCATATCTCTGGTGTGTGTTGTCCTGTTGTGCTTGCGTTCTTCTTCAGCATTCTCTTCCACTTCGGATCAGAGTTGAGCAGCGGAAGCAGTTTGGAAGTGTATCTTCTTTTCTTTTCCTGAACAGGAGAAGTGAGTTGTTGTTCTCTGATGTTGAGGAGTTGAGTTTGAGTTCTTGATTTTGGTTGATCTTTAGAAGATCATTTTGTTGAGTTGTTGGTCTAGTTCGTTTCTTGTAACGACCCAACTTCCTAACTCCAGGAAATCGCATTGCTAATAAGAAAGAAAGGGATAGAGAATAGAAAGAAAGAGAAGAAAGAAGAACCAACACAACAGAATCTAAACAGCGGAACGAATAAATTATATTAATAAACATAAAATATTTACATAGTTTACAACCACCATCAGAGTATACAGATAATATAACACATACTAGACTGTTATAAGCACCTGTCTAGTATTTACAACATAATACAATCTCAGAGACAACACAGAACACACAGCGGAATACTAATATCTAACGCAGAAGCCTCCTGCTCCATTGCTCCTCCAATATTCGTCAAAGCTAACCCGAACCCTAACCTGAATCCCTTGGCTACTCGTAAAAATTTGAGTACCCAAGAGTTTATGAAAAACAAAAATAAACTCCGGGTCAGACATGGGTCTGGTGTGAGTAACAGGTTAAAGTTTCTTAACTTTTTAAAAACCTTTAAAAAGAAAGGTATCACGTAAGAATTCCCACACATAAACATGGAAAAGTTTTTACCTTACGCTAAAACATTTGATAGGAAATCCGATGATATTATAATAGTGTCTAGGGTTTTCAAGTAAATAAGAAATAGCTAAAATTGTTACATGATTAAATTCCATCTACTAGCCACAAAAGTGGGTAATACAACCAAAACCGTTGGCACTTATTGGATTTGTGGATTCCATATAGTGGTAGGGCTACTGGGGTACCGCCCGTCACAGTACGTGGCCTAGATCACCGTACCGAGGATTACTCCCTTCATCCCCTGCAATACAAGGCCGGACCTGTTCCTTACTGAACAGTTCCGAACAAGACAACCCCGGCAGTTGTCGCGATTCAACCGCCCCACACAGCCGAAATAAAAAGGGACCTCTAGACAGGGGTAAATCTTGCTCTCAAGTGGGGGCTACCCACGAAGCCTTGCTGCACCTCCCCTATTTTAGCCATTCCCGGTTGATGAGGCTTGAGGCTACGATTACCTTTATAGGACATCAAATCTTAGAATGCTCATCGTCCGCCTGACGATGTGCTGAAAGCATTCAATCCATACAAGTTCGTTCCGGGTTCGAACGAAACCGAACGCACTATCTCGTTACACTTATTATTGGAATCACCCTCAGAGTCAACGACCATAGCCCTTGCACTCTGATTCACCATCTCGAATCTATAAGCACTATTCCATCAAACTCATTACGGAATCACCCACAGAGTTATACTGACGTATAGCCCTTACACCTCGAGTCTTCACTTGCTCCACTTAGATTCACGACCTAACGTTAATTGGAATCGATGTGGTTTTCGGATTCCAAATATGGAAACCCGATCCCGGTCTCATCGAAATCTAAAGCGTGTCTTTTAGGTCCAAGTTGTTTTAAGTTTAAAACAATTCAATTCAAACTATCTATATACACACAGATAGATACTTCACATCATCATAATAGATAATCAACAATATTATCATAAACAAGTAATCATATTATCATCATAACTTGATAATCTACATTATCATCAACCATAGATAACTCATACTATCATAATGCAACCAATGCATCCATATCACACAATACTAATCTCATATCTGAGATTCAAACCATTCAAGTCAAACCAAATCATCCATTCATAAACAAGGATCCATAATCACACCATCTATAATTAATTTAAAATGAATTAAATTAATTATTTCTATCTCTAATTAATTTAAAGTGAATTAAATTAATTAGCTATCTTTAATTAATTTAAAATGAATTAAATTAATTTCTTCACCATTTAAAACTTGCTTACTTAACTCTTAATTGAATATCAATCAATTAAATCATTATCCTCAAATTAATCACCTTAATTAATCACCCTTGATTAATTATCTCTTAATTACATTCAAGTATTTATCTTTAATTAATTTACAAATTAATTATCCCTAACCAAAATCAGTAATTAACCTTTAATTACTTCATTAATTAATTAATTACATTAATTAATTACTTCCTTAATCACTTATTATTGATTAATTAATCCAAATTAATTAAATCCTTAATTACATCATTAATTTTATTAATTAATGATGCTTAATTAAATTTAAATTAATAACTTATTTAAATTAATTATATTAAATAATTAACCTTAATTAATCCACCATTATTAATCACTTTTGATTAATCATATTCAGTAATTAACTACCCTTAATTACTTTCTTATTTACTCCTAAATTAATTATATTTATTAATCATCCTTGATTAATCTCATTAGTAATTAATTATTCTTAATTAAATACATCACTTAATTATTTCAAATAACTCAATTAATAAATGCTTAAATTAATTCCATTAAGTAATTAATTTTTAATCACTTCATAAAAAATTATCTTCACATAAATTACACAAAGTAATTAATCCCCAAATACCACACTTCAATTAATTACTTTCAGTAATTTATTTATCTTAATTACTTCTCTAAGTAGTTATTTCTCAGTGATTACTTATCAACCCATTTAAGGATCATCCTAAATTAATTAAAGTTAATTAATTAATTTAAACTTACCCAATTAATAAATTAATTAATTACAATGAGTAATTAATAACTTTAATTATTTCCACAAAGTAATCATACTTAATTAAGTTTCATAATTGATTATTTAAATTAATTAATCCAATTAATTATCAAAATTAATTATATTATTAATTAAATAAATAATCACAAGTTAATGACCTTCATTAATCTTATTAACAAATTCTTAATTACCTTTCTTAAATAATTGACTTAAATTGACTACTAATTTAATTAACCTTAATTAATTTCAAATCTTTAATTAATTAAACAAATTAGTTAATTAAATTATTTAAATTATTAATTTTAATAAAACAAAGATCATTAAATCTTAAATTTACTTTAAAATAAAACATTTCTTATTCACGATTACTTTATCATAAATAAAGTAACTTAAAACAATTTAACTCAAAATTGTTTTCAAATTACATTTTTAATTTAAAATTTAAAAAGAAATCGAACTTAACTTAAACAAAATATTTTAAAACCCTTAAAAAAAACTTATGCTAAAGGTTTTTCTTATTTTGTAAAGAAGTTAAAAGAAATTTAAACCCAAATTCATTTCAAGATACAAATTATACATATGTTTTAAAGTTGTTTAAAACATTTAAAATATGTAAAACTTACTTTCTTTTCAAAACCTGATTCAATTTTGATTCTTGTTTTCAGATTTGAATTTATGTTTAAATTTCCTATTTTGATTTAAACACTTTAACTTCAAATTTAATTATCTAACTTTTTTTTCTTCCTTTAAATGTTGCTTAAATATTTTAATTTTAAAAAGTTTAAATTATAATTTTAAGTCTGGATTCAAACCTCATTTGAATTCTAATTTTAAATTTGATTTAAATTCCGGCCCTGCATTTAGATTTTAAAAATAAATTTTGAATTGAAAACTACAGGTTTTTAAAAACCTGTAACTCAGAAAAATCAACCCGAGCTTCCTCTAATAGTACTCCGAGTAAAACCCATCAAAACTTCGAGTAAAACTCGAATTGACTCGAGTATAACCCGAGTAACAAAACACGGCCATACCCAAACCTCCCTCTGATTTTACTTCGAGTAAATCCCATAACTTCTTCGAGTAAAAACTCGGAATTCTCGAGTATTAGCCCGAGAGAAAAACTGCTGCAAACCCAAACCTTCCCTGATACTGTCCACTGTTCCGTGCATGTGCACGGAGGTCTTGGCCACCTCCGGCCATCATCCATGCAATGAACAAATCGACGACCACCCCTACATCACCTCACGATCATCAAAACCACGCAATCCACTCGAAATCAAATTCGAGTGTTCCAAACCCAAAGCCTGGCAACAGTAAAGCGACCATACACCCAAACCTGGAAATCACCCATCCTCTCTCCTATGGCCATCGGAGGCTCTGCAACGCCGTCCATCTCCTCTTCGACACCCAAGCAGCCTTCACACCAAAAGTCACTACACTCGATCCCCTATATTCTTCATGCCGAACAAAATTTCCCACTGCCTAGAAACTAGGTTTACAGACTTCGTCAACCTCCCATCGCCTCCACCGAGCCCTGCTCATCTTCTTGGCATTTTTGCCATACTCTCTGATCACTACACTACCATCACCAAGAACCCCAAACACTCAAATCAACTCGATCACCATAGATTGACAAAAACCCAATTTCTGTTCAAATGAGTACTGCAATCCCAATTCCTAACTAAACAACATGATTTTAGTTTTAAAAATCATCATTTTGTTTACGTTTTCAGATTATAATACTGAATTGATAATTTATTATGTTTGAGTTTTCTCTTATATACCATACTCTGATGTTTTACAATTTTACACATCACCAATTTGATTTTACTTAAATAAGTTTTCTAAACTAATCTATGGTAAAAAAAAATAACACATTTGCTTCAAGATTTAATCCTTAACAAAATTTGAACAAGAGCAAGAGGATTCTTTTTATTATTATTATATATATATAGGAATCTGGAACAGAGAAGATTTACAGTCTTCACATACAAGCATATATACAGTGATGTATTCAAGATCGTACACAGGCAGATTAATCAACATGCAATTCATATAAACACACACAAACATACTTATTTAAGCAACCAACTTATATTTAAATTTTAAAAAGTGTTACTCACTTGGAAAATGAGGACAGAGCACAGATTTGGAAGCCTTTTTAAATTGCAATTGCATTCAGATGGAACTTTGTTGAAGACATAAGACTTGTTTTAAAATCTTGTATGCAGGCCATTTGAACTTTGAACTAGCTGTTAACACTTGCATGCAGGCTATTTATTTTGCTTTTGAATGGAATTACAGGTGCAGGCTGTTGGAGTTTTGAACTTGAGGATTAACAGTTTGCATGATCTAAAATTTTATACAGTGGATTACAGATTTATAATTGAGGAGGATGTTGAGAAAAAATGAATTTCAGATTTGTATATGGAAATTTGTAAAATGATTTGAAGAGGGATTTGAAATAGATTCAAGATATTGATTTGGTTTGAGTAATATAGCATGATTTGTTTCAGCTGAGAATATTTCTCTTCTTAACTTTGAAAAAAAATGAAGATTTTGAAAAGAATGAGAGTGAGGAAAACATATTTTATATGAATGTAATTGATTTATTAAGAATTAAAAGAAAAATCAAAATAAGAAGGACACTTGTTACATTACTTATTTAATTCAATTACACTTGTCTCATTAGTTATATAAGACACTAACACTTGTCATTATACACATTTTACTTATTATTTAATTTGTTTTTATTTAATTTAAAAGTAAATGTAACTCTTTCTTTATTTATTAAATACATGTATATATAAAATTCATCTTCCTATGTATCACTTTTTAAAGAAAATGACATAAAACAATTTATATAAAGATGAAAGCTTACTTACAAGATTTAGATATGTTAAATCATTTGAATTCAAAAATAAATTCAAATTTAAATTCTATTCATACATTTAAAAATCCAATTTTAAAACTAATTCATATTAACATATTAAATTTTAATGTGATAATAATATTGTCTTTTAAAACATATCTATATTTATACATTTATCATTATTATTTGAAAATAACTCATTTATCAAATTTAAATCATTTATGAAAGAAATCATAATTTAATTTTCACTTGTCTAACTTATTTACATAAATTAATGTTTAAGATATAAATGGCATTTTAAATTTACTTATAAAATTCCCAAATTATCAAAATGAATATTAGAATTTAAAAACAAGATTTTATTTGTTTATTATATTTCAATCAAAACTTATCTATCTACAATATATATATATATATATGCAATATAAATAGGAAAACATTTTATTAGCTTTTAAAAGATAAAATTCATAAATTACACATTTTTTTAATTAGATTATTAAATCAAGTAAATTTTTTTATTAAAATTTTATCAAATCAATTTAATTTTAAATACAGATTATTAAATTGATATTGCTAAAATTTCCGGGATATCACATTTCTAGAAGCATTAGCAAGGGTTGAGCTGATCAGTAAGTTTGTAGACAGGCCAGGATTGTCTGAAGAGATTGTGTGGATAAGAGTCGGAAGGATTTGGACTCTGAAGACGGAAATTTAATTTTGGATAAGTTGTCTCCGATCATAAGTGAGCTTTAAGATTTGGGTAAGTCTGAGAATCTAGCTCTGAAGTGTTTTGGATCCTTTCTGTATCTTGAAGAATAAGTGTTTGGTCTACAGGATTGGATTGCCAGTTTGGATAACTGGGATTCGATGAGTTTCACGTATCTCTGAAGGAGTATGTGTATGATCTATCTCTGGTTGTGGAACCAGCAGTTCTGGAGTTTAGGTTGTTGTGTCAGACTCGTTTGTAGTCTGATATCTTGTCTAGTGTTATAGATATAGTTGTATAGGAGCTTTGTAGCTTCATAGTATTGATTGTTTGGATTCTCTAGAGCGAGTATCCCGGTATATATATATACCCGGGGAAACTCGATGAAATTTTATCCAGAATTTGTCTGGATAATTAGATTTGTTTGATTGGTTGTTTTTGGTTGTTAGCATATGTTTGATATATGCTTGCCTTTAAAATATAAAATTTAATAAGATTATTAAATTACCTTTGTTTTAAATTTCGAGGACGAAATTCTTTTAAGGGGGAAGGATTGTAATATCCCGGAATTTTTAACAATATCAATTTAATGATCTGTAGTTAAAATTAAATTTATTTTAATAATCTATTGATAATTATTCAAATGAATTTAATAATCTTCTTCAATAATTATTTAAATTGGTTATTTTATCTTTTAAATAATAAATTGATTTCTATTTCCAATATAAATATTTGGTTTATATTTTAAATAGAATTAGCTTTGTTTTAATTTTAATAAGTAAAGCATATTTTCTAGTTTTAATAATTTGGAAAATTTGTTTTATTTAATATTTAAGCTTTTCAAAATTAAATAAATGATTTTGGTTTAAATTTAATTAATGTACCATGTTTTAAAATTATAATATATACATTTTAATTTGGAAAAATTTTGTTTTAATTTTTATTTGCGTAGTTTTGTAAGCATTGTTTGTTTTTATTTCATTTATAAATTTATACACATATTTTTAAATAAACTAACAACTTAGATTAAGCTAATATACATTAATTTGTATTAAATACTAATTATCTTAAAGAGACGTGTTGCATTTATAAGCATTGGTTTAAACAAGTGTTCATTCTTTAACATTAATGTAACATGTGCTTAAAAATTAGCATATCAGTTTGACAAGTGTTAAATTTAGTTTTAAAATTTTATTTTCTTTCATTAAAATCTGAAATATACATTAGTTAGCTTACATTTTCATACATATTGCATTTTTCATTCTCCTTAATCAAAAGAAGAAAAAAAATCAAAACTCCTCATCAAATTCAAGAAACCTGCATATTCAAGTCTTCCATCTACATACACAAATTTATCAAACCCTATACAAATCTGCATTCACAAATTCATCTCAAAATCAAAAGATGTCTGTAAAAATTCAACAACAAATCTGCATGTTCCTCTTCAAATCAAATCAACCTTCATTCAAATTTCAAAAGAAGTCTGCAAGTTTCAATTCTGCATTTCCTCAAAATCTCAAATGAAGCCTGCACACTGTTTATTCTCTGCATTCTGTTTAAACCTGGAAGCAGTGAAAGAATTAGCATGTATTTGAGGATTTAGCAACTGCATTCTTCCTGCATGCAAGTAATAAGGCTGTGATCATAGGCATTTCATCAAAGTGCAACTCAGATATCAAACAAAGGGTCAAGCCTACATTTGTTTTCTGGAAAATTCAAAACAGGGGTCTGCATTGACTGGTGAGCAACATTTAAATTTTTAAACTGTAATTAGGTTGCCTGAGTTAAATTATGTTTGTGTGTTTGATTGTGATTGTGCATGCATGTTTGATTATGTTCTGCAGAGTATATCCAGATCATCATCCTATTTAAAAGAAATGCTACAATTGATCTGATTAAGATAGTAATTGGGTACTAGAATAATCAAAAGAAGTTTGCTTCTCATAGATTAGAATTCAAATTTATAAAGTAATGTGTTTTTATTTTCTTAAGTTAAGATTTAAATTTTTAGGTGAGTTAAATACACGGTATTATCTCTGTAAACACAAGTATCACCATTATATGTTAATATTGATCAAAACCAATCACATTAATATTTAAATCTAGATTCATAAACTTAATACATTAACAAAAACTAGATTTTTAAATCAAGTATTGAATTTTTAGGTGTATGTTTCATCTACAGTTTGTTCTTGAACAAAAATATGAATCTGTGCAAATACTTGCAATCTGCGACTTGAGGAATATTAGAACTCTTTTGAGTTACTAAGTAAGGATCATAGATCCTTGGAAAAAATCAGAGAAGTGTATAATGATTATTAGATTGGTAGCTTGTTTAAGAGAAAATCAAATTGTACTTATAAATAAATCTTATGAAAAATATTTGCAAAATTTTAAATTTCAATTTTCAACCAAAATCAATAAATACAAAGATGGAGTCATCGAGATATTCGTAGCATACTCGATTTATAATATGGATGAAACAAGATGGGCAAACTGAATGACATAATAATTCATTCATAGAATCATAACAAGTGCGGAATGCGGTAAGTGGAA
The DNA here is from genome assembly GCA_030765085.1 of Allium cepa. Lineage (NCBI taxonomy): Eukaryota > Viridiplantae > Streptophyta > Magnoliopsida > Asparagales > Amaryllidaceae > Allium > Allium cepa. Next base: position 40,370,490 of record CM060931.1, read on the forward strand.
TGCTAACTCCCGCAACTCGTAGCAAATGAAAATCGATGGCAAGGTCGAACTAAAAAGACCTTAACACTACTCAAAAGATTGCTTAGGTGATAATCCTAAGACAAGCTCAAAAATACCGGAATTTTTTTTTAAACTACATGAATGAGAAAAATGACACTTTCCTTAAAACTGGGTTAAAGGAATAAAATGATGCCATCAAGTTGGAATCAAAATCATAAAGGAAAAATAGAAATCTGCTTAACAGATTGAAATGTCAAAGATGAATAGTCCACACGAGACAAAGGATATGGCCTCATAATAATTAAGCCAATCCTTACAAAAGTAAATTCCGAAACCTAAGTGAAAATCGACTCGGACAGAAAAATCACATAAAATAATTTTGACATCAATAAAGACAAATTGAGTGTTGCGGATCTACCATCTGGATTCACAATTCTCAAAGAAGTCATCAAGCCCAAAATGTTTAAAGAAAAAGAATCAACAAGTTCTTTTGATATAAAATAGTGATATGGAACCCATATCAAAAAGAACACGAACAAGATAATCACAAAGCAAATGCCATCAAGGATTGAATGAGAAATACCTTGACCACGAGAAGTGTTACCAGGAGCTTGCACTACATTGAGCTTTCCCTCCTTCCTACTTTGAAGTATGGGACATGCAGTTGTATGGTGACCCGAGTTTTTGCAATAGCAACAATAAAGAGGTTTCGGACACTCCCTTGCATAGTGGTCCGTAGAACCACAATTGTAGCATTGCCCACGACTAGAGGTAGGAACTTTTGCTACCGAGGTTTCTTGCCTCCCTTTCTTGTTGGGAATGGGGCCTTTGAATCAAATAGGCCTTTTCATGTTGTTGTTGAAGTTTTGTTTGGCATCCACAACTTCAACATCACACTCTTTATCAGCCTCTTCAAGACGAAGAGCGATATCAATAAGCTAATCAGATAAAACTTCAAGTTTCAGAAGTAATGGCTTCTTAAGTTTCTTATTCAAGCCACAGACAAATTTCTGATTTTTCTTCAATGGGGTATTAATGTACTCAACCTCGTATATGGACAGAGATTCGAAAGATGCGACATAGTCTGTCACAGAAGATTCACCTTAAACAAGGTCAATAAAACGCCGGGCCAAAGTTACTTTTTCGGCCTCCGGCACAAATTTCAATTCGAATCTTCCCCGGAATTGCTCCCAAGTGAGGTCCGCCTCAATGATTTCAAAAATTAAAAGCTCATACCAATCTAATGCTCTTTCTTGGAGCATGCTAGAAGCCACTTGGACTCGATGTAGATCAATAAGGTTCATGCGAGAAAAGATGCGATCGCATGATTTGAGCCAAGCTTGAATTTCAATAACACTCTCGGATCCCCTGAATGACCTTCCACCCAAATCGGTATAGTCTCTGCACAAGTGTGCAAAACCAGATCTAGGATGAGTAGGCTCTGGATTGGGTCCAGCTGCTTGAGCGTTCTTAACAAGACCTAAAAGCTGCTAGGCAGACATAAATACTCCATCCTGGGGAGTAGCACTAGATTGACCTGCGTTGGGACGGCCAGGTCTAACCATTTCTCTTCTTTAAGAAAGAAAGAAAGAAGAGGAAAAAGTTATTCTCAAAATAAATTTCAATCAAACTTGATTGATAAAACAAGGAATCATAAAGAAAATAGGACGAATCGGTACGAAGACTCGAATTAAATCCTAAAGCACGACTCCTAAGATGGACTTAAGATGATGATCCTTGTTAAATTATTCTACATTGTTCCGAAGTTTTGCTTTGATACCAAGCTGTGACGCCCCACCTCTATACCCACGCTAGCCAAGAACACTACGGAGTAATGCTGTCGACTAGCACGGAGAATAAGGCCGTTGTGGAGCGACCATCCATGTAATTGCTTTGCGCGAGCACCGATATGTCAGAAAGTATAACATGCATTTTATTTTAAGAGGAAATCCGACATACCAATACAAACACAAATCTACTACACAGTGGCTATATTAATATTCGGAAACAAATATAGGAATAAACATAACACAAATCAGTCACAGATAATTCATATCACAAAGGCGGAAGAAGATATGAATATATAACTAACACATGAAAGTGTACATCAGAGTAGCGGAAGAAGATATGAATATATAACTAATTCATTTATTCGTTCCGCTGTTAGATTCTGATGTGTTGTTTCTTTCTTCTCTTCTTTCTATTCTCTTTTCTATCCCTTTCTTTCTTAAAGATGATGCGATTTTCCGGGAATGGAAAGTCGGGTCGTCTCAATGTATATTAAATCTCAGACTCAAGAACAACCCTTTAAAAAAATTCATATCTCCTCATAGGATCAGATTTAAGCTTTGATCTTTGAATGAAAGATGATTATTATAGGGTAATATTAATTTTAAAAAGGGATTCAAGATTTTATATTCAGTAATTTTTACAAATTATAAAATGCAGTGATGATCTAAATATAACTCAAAAAATCAATCATCATAATCTCAGAATTTGATTATAGAACCTGGTTAGTATTAGAAATTTATGAATTTGATATAGGTTTCGTGATTTTTAGTATTGTATATGTTGAGAATTTTGGGATTGATCAATTTCGTGTTTTTCATCGATTGCTGACGAATGACGATGAGATTTTTGTCAGGATTTGGTCTGGAGGTGGCCGGAGTGTTGTAGATTGAAGGAAAAATGGTAAGGGTATTTTAAGATAGCCGTGGTGGCTAAAGGATGGTGAAGTAGGGTTTTATACCCATTTTTGGTCGATGATGTTGCCATGTTCGTACGTCGTCGATGGATCACCGGAAGTGATCGCATGAGGGGGTTAGGAGCGTGGTGACGTGGAGTAGTTTCGGGTTGGTCGGCGTGTGTTCAAGTGGTTGGAGGTGATGGCTGGTGGAAATTTTATCGATCGAAGTTCGGGTCCTATATCCATCGAGTTGTTCGATGTTCGATTCGTAGATGAATTCGCCGATCTAGGTGATCGAGGGGGTCGACAAGGTTGACGTCGACTGGTCGAGGGTCACGGCGAAGGTCGAAGCTGTGACAATTGTGCGTGCATGTGCACGTATGTACTTTGGATGTCTAATTTGTTTGTTTGGGAAGATGATGTTTTTTTTCTCGGGGTCAAGCTCGTGTAGTTCCGTGTATGACTCGAAGAAGTTGAGGAACGCAAGAGGTTCGTGTTTAGCTCGAGGAAGAATGTACACGAGTGAATCGGAGATGGGCTAGTGGGTGTTTGCTTTGGGCCGGATGTTTTTAAGTGTTTTAATATGGTTTGAAAGGTAAAAGAAATGTGGATTTTGTTAACAAATGATTTATACAAAGATTCAAAGCAATGTGTTAATAAAGTTTTTAAAGAATCCAGTTTTTAAAAAACCAAGTTTTAAATTTGTTAAATCAAGTTTTTAAAACGAATAAGTTTCCAAAGAAAATTTATTAAAACAAGTTTTCAACAAGTTTCAAAACGAAAATTAATCATTGTGATTAATTTAAGGTTAATCAATTAACTAATGTAATTAATTACTTAATGAAAATGATTAAAGGGTTGATTACTTAATGAAAGTAATTAAATGATAATTACTTTGTGTAATTACATTAAAGGATAATTAATTTATTTAGATTAATTAATGTAAGTAATTAAAGGTAACTAATTACTTAAAGATAATTAATTAATGAAAGTAATCAAGGATAATTAATTAATGATTAGAGGTTGATTAATCAAGCGATTAAAGAATACTTAAATAAAAGAATAATTAATTTATGTGGTTAATTAATTAAGGTAATTAATCAAAGGATAATTAATTAATTAAAGGTTAATTAATTAAGGTAATTAATCAAAGGATAATTAATTAATTAAAGGTTAATTAATTAATTGAAAGTGATTAAGGGATGATTTATTCATGAAGGGTTAATTAATTAATATAATTAATTAAGTATAATTAATTAAAGGATAATTAAATAATTAAAGGTTGATTATTTAATGATTAAAGATTGATTGATTTATTAATTAAGGTTCATTAATTAATAATTAAAGGTTAATTAATTTATTATTAAAGGTTAATGAATATTAAAGGATAATTAATTAAAATGGTTTATAATTAATTAATGTTAATTAACCAGGATCAGTAATTTATTCATAAGTAATTAATCTGGTTTAAATTAATCATGTGATTAATCAGTCTTACTTATGGATGTTTGGATTGTATTGAATGCTTTGAATTGTGTGATATCCCTGATATGTGATGTTCTATGATATGACTGAGCTGTGAACTGTGATTTTTTATCTGTGATGAATTTACATATATATTTATCAATGAATGAAAGATAAGCGTTATAGGATTATACCGCTTATCAATATTATTGTGCTTGAATTGCTGATGATTATGATATTGTACTGTTGTGTGTAAAACCCTTGGACTACACACACACAAATATGGATTTCACTAGGAATTGGTTAAGTCATAGATATTTTGAATTTAATATAATTTTATTCAAGGGTGAAAAGTTAAAAGATGAGTTTTGAATCTAAATGGTTTTGGAAATAGAATTGGGTTGAATATGAAAAGCTTTTGTAAAGGAAATTTAATTTGAATATAATATATCTTGTTAAAGTTTTGAAATTATTTTGGAATTTATGGTTTGAAAGGGTTATATCAGTTATACAATATATATATATATATATATATATGGATTTAAAACTATTTTAAAATAAATTGTTTTGGGAATTTGAATTTAATTCAAATAGAACTTGCCGATGATACGGCAGTTCGTTGATTTTCCAATGTGTACTTTGAAAAGCTATAACTTAAGTAAATATAATCGGATTTTCTAAAATGAAAAGCATTTGTTTTCAAATGATATTGGCTTTCATATAATGAAAGAATTTCTAGTTTTGTTGAAAGGATTTCAAGTTGTGTGTAAATCAAATTTGAAGTTGAAATGGTTTTGAAGACTATGAATAAATCTTTGTTAAAGTTTTGGTAAGCATTGTTTCAAAGTGAAGAGGATCTTAGATTAGGTGTATCTTTTGTATAAAAGATTTGAAAAGGAATTTTGTTTAAACCATTCAAAGGAAAGGTTTTGGGTTAAAAGTTGTGACTTAACTAAGATCCCAATATCCATATATTTTTAAAATTTGCGCTATTATTCGGTTTAGCCGAGAGAGGACTTTATGTCATAAAACCCATTCTGAATAGTGATACGACGAAAGGGATCGCATTTGCTATAAGTTCAGCATGATTGCTTATAACTACCCATACTCCAACCCTCGAAAATCGACACCTGATACATCACCCGTATCCGAATGCCGGAGAATCGAACGTCGAAGTCTGTATCGCCGGAGTTTATAACGCATAAGTACAACAAAACAGTGGAAAAAGAAATGAATATCATTGATGCACCAATGGATACAATATCCGATACAATATGATACAACAGATGCCCAAAACTATCAGAGCTATAACGATCCCGGTTTTGAGTCAAATTTAATTTGATAATTAATATAATATTTTGGATTAAATTGTGAATTAATTTGAATTTTTCAAATTAAATAAAATATGTTCCCATTTAATTATATAAATAGATTGTAATTTGAAAATTTGAATTTGAAATTTACCAAAATAAATAATATATGTTGTTTATATGTATACAAATTGATTTTTAATTGAATTTTGAAATTGAAATTCAAAAATAAAATTTTTGAGAAATAATTTGAATTTGGAAACTATATAATTTAAAACTAATAAAATTTTGTTTTCTTATTATATTAAAATATGCATTTTGGTTTGGAAGTTATATTTGAAATTTAATATAATAATTTTCAAAGGCTATTTAAAAGTTAAATTCTATATATATATATATATATATATATATATATATTCTATACATGTGTGTTTATTTATTAAAGTATAAATAGATTTTAAAATCAATTTCTTTAAAATTATAAATAAAAAATATATATATATAAATAAAAGGAAATTGATTTATTTAAATTGAAAATATAATATATAAATTTTATAAATACATATTTAAAACATTTTCTCATGCAAAAATTACAAGTGTAAGTATCTTAATATAACAAATAACAAGTGTAAGTGTTTTATTATGGAATTAAACAAGTGTTAACTAATGAAGCACGAAATTAACAAGTGTTATTGTTCTTTTTTTTAAATAATGAATAAAGAAAAAAAGGGTTATATAATCACTCCACTCTCCTCTCTCTTATTTCTATTTTTATTTCCAACATCAAAAGCCTGGTAACTTACAAAACCTGACCAAAAAAGCATGAAAACCTGAAACAAACTAAAAGAAATCAATTTTGAAGCAAACAACAACTCCTCCATAAACAAGGTTCAAACCATCTCAAATCTGAAAGCAAACCAGGAAATAAAATTCAAAACAAAAGCAAGTTGAATCAAAACCAGATCGAAATTTAAAACAATTAAATCTGTTCAAATTCAAAGACCTGAAGCTCAAAGCAGATTCAAGTTCAAACCAAACATCAAGTTCCAGAAAACAATAATCAAGTATCCGAATCAATATTCAACTCAAACTAACATCAGAAAGTAGAAAATAATCATGTCCATATCATTTTAGTCTCAAATTTTTTCTGTTTCTACAAATCCAGGTGAGTAAACTCACTTATATCTGCCTATATCCTTTGATATTGTGATTGATGCTTGAAGTATGTTATGGAAATGTTTGCTTAATATGCCTATATGTTTGAATATATAGATAATTATGGGTGTAAATATATGTGTATATGTAGATGTTCACTTCTCTGTTGTGTTACTGGGACTACTTCATCAACAAAAAATCCATATCTTCAAAATGAATTGATTTTAGACAAAGACTTTTAAAAGAAAAAGGACTGCAACATGATAATGTACATTTTAAAAATGATTACAGGAATTTATATTAAGTAATTACCTCAATAATATATATCACAGAGCTAATCAAATATATGTTAAAAAATCGATCATGTAAATTTCTAATTTTGATTATAGTAACAGAATCGTGTTGTGAAATGATGAATTTGGACATTAATATCATGATTATTAGATAAGTAAAAAGCAAAATGGCTCGAGATGATCGATTTGGGTATTTTCGTTGATTGCCGTCAATCGGCGGCGAATGGTGTGTCGAGGTTGGAACTGAAGGAGGATTTGAGGTGGGGGAACTCGGGAAAAATGGTTTGGAATTTTTCTGATGGCCCGTCCGCGTCGAACTAGGGTTCGAAGACTTGATTTGGTCGAGGTATTTACGAGCTTCGTGTGACTTTGAGAGATCATCGGAGGCGATCGTGAGGGATGGGATCGCCACGTGGGTCTGTGGCGTTGCTATTGTCGAGGGACGTGGGTTCCGGTGGACTGGATCATCGTAGAGAGGCAAATTCGTCGAGGTGTTTGGTTCCTAGAGTTGATTTTTTGGCTCCTTTTCGATTCGCTAACAAAATCATCAACCTGGGTGTTCGTGTCGATGGAGGAGAGCGTCGTCGTCTTGCTATTGATCAGAACGATGGCCGGAGGTGGCCAGGGCTCGTGTGCACGTGCAGGAGTATCAGTGATATTGGGTTTGTTTGAAGATCGAGGAAGAAGAAGGATGACTCAAAGTGGATTTTAGGGGTTTTCGAACTTGACTCGGGTTAAAACCCGAATTCGTCTTGGGTTTGTTTAGTAATAAACCAAGTTTTAAATGATAACAGGTTTTAAATTTAAAAAGTTAGTTATGTACAGGTTTTAAAATCTGAAGTAAATTGTACTAGGTTTTAAATGTTTAAAAGAAACTTGAACCAGGTTTAAAAGGTTATATGAAATAAGTTCAAAGTAAATGTATTTAACAAGATTTTAAAATCAGTTTTTCAAATTTAAAATTAAATCAAGTTTTAAACCTTTTCTTGTTAAATTCTTGTAGAATAATAAATGTTTTGTTTTAGTTTTGGAATTAGGATTAAAGTAAATTATTTTAGATTTATTAAGTTTAAGCTTAATTAAGTAATTAATTAAAAGATAATTAATTTAAGGTTAATTTGTTAGTGTAATTATTTAAAAGATGATTAATTAATGTAAGTAATTAGAGATAATTATTTACTTGAAGATAATTACTTAATGTAAGTAATTAGATATAATTAAATAATTAATTGATTAATTAACTAATTATTAAAGGTTAATTAAAGAATAATTAAAGGATAATTAATTTATGTAATTAATTAATTAAGGTAATTAATTTGAGGATAATTAATTAATTAAAGGTTAATTAATTAATGAAAGTGATTAAGGGATAATTAATTAACGTAATTAAGGATAATTAATTAAAGAATAATTAAATAATTAAAGATTAATTATTTAATAATTAAAGGTTGATTAATTTATTATTAAAGGTTAATTAATAAATGATTAAAGGATAATTAATTAAAATGGTTTGTATGTAATTAATGTTAATTAACCGGGATTAGTAATTTATTCATAAGTAATTAATCTAGTTTAAATTAATCAGGTAATTAATTGATCTTATTATGGATGTTTGGATTATATTGAATGCTTTGAATTGTTTGATATCCCTGACGCGTGATGTTCTATGATATGATTGAGCTGTGAACTGTAATTTATTTATCTGTGACGTATTTACATATTTATCTGTGAATCTGTGAATTTGTGAATGAAGATAAGTGTTATGGAATTATACCGCTTACCAAAAATTGTTATGCTTGAAATGATGATGGTTGTGATATGTTATTGTTGTGAGTAAAACCCCTGGACTACATCATATACACACAAATATGGATTTCACGGGAAATCGGTTAAGTCATGGATATTTTGAATTTAAATATTATTTTGTTTAAAAGTTGAATTTTGAATCCAAAATGATTTGGAAATGGAAATGGTTTGAATATGAAAAGCTTTTGAAAAGGAAATTTTGAAACTGAAATTTAGTTTGAATATATATATATATATCTTATTTAAGATTTGAAATTATTTTGGGAAATTATGGTTTGAAAGTGTTATACAAGTTATATAATATATATATATATATGGATTTTTAAACCATCTTAAAGTATTTTAAATGTATTATTTGGGAATTTAAAATTAACCCAAGTTTATACTTTAAGGGCTATAACTTGAGCACATTGAATCGGATTTTCCCAAAACGAAAGCGTTTGTTTTCAAATGGTAATACATTTCATACAATGAAAGAACTTCCAGTTTTTGTTGAATGAATTTCGAGTTGTAAATCAAGTTGAAGTGGAAATTGTTTTGAAAGCTATGAATGCATCTTTGTGAAAGATTGGTGAACTTTGTTTTAAATTGAAGAGGATCTTAAAAGGGTGATTCTTTTGTTTTAAAAGATTAAAGTGGAAATTTGTTTAAACCATTTGAAGAAAAGGTTTTGGGCTAAAAGTTTGACTTAACTAAGATTCCAATATATCCATATGTTTCTAAAAATTGCGCTCATTATTCGATTTAGCCAGGAGAGGACTTTATGTCATAAAACCCATTCCGAATAATGATATGACGAAATGGATAACATTTGAAGACCGGTGGTGAAGACCGGGTATTTTCGAGAATGATAGGATTACCTGACGAATGTCTCTGCACTGTGTAGCTATGGTATAAAGGTCTCCATATGTGATGGGGAGTATGATCGGGATTGTGAATACCCGGATTTGCGAGGGCTTCTTTGAAGTGCCTTCGGTTCCGTTCGAACCTAGAGCGGACTTGTATGGATGTATGTCTGACATTACACTTTGAGATGTAAAGCTGGTTTCTATCAAATACATTTCTGTTTGGTGGCGGAGAATTTATTCTCTTAGCTTAACACCCTTCTCTGAGACGTATGAGCTCAGAGGTTATGAAGTTGGTGGTTACTAGTGATACATTCCCAATTGGGTAATGTGGCATGCTAAGTGCTGCTGATCATTTGTTGATCAAAAACGTGGCTTTTGTGAAAAGCGTAGCTTTATGGATGAGACTTCATCGAACCTCACAACCAAAAAATGGTCGAAACAGGAAGGATGCAGCAAGGTTACGGGGGTAGCGCCCCTTAGGGTATGTGCATTTCCTTCTGGATAAAAAGTTGTATCATGGCCTGGAGGCCAGATATTTAACTTATGTGGTTGTTGGAATTTGTTGGTGTTGAGGATCCTTGGATAAAGGTCGGTGACGACCGGGGGATGGCATACTCGTGTCAGTAGTTACCTAGTTACAGAGGCAAATCGGCTTTGTGTTGGCAGGGAGCTGGTTAAGTTCTTGGGGCGTCCCACCAGAGGTGTACCCATGTGGTGGGGAAGTTCCTTAGCCCGATCATTTATTGGAAATCCAATCATTTAATACGCGCCCTTTGCGATTGCAGTTGTATAACATGCCATTCTTAAATGGTAGCTATAGCAGGCATAATATAATGGTACCTATGCTGGCTAAGATTAATATTATACTTTCGAAATGTTTTCTGCACTATGCACTATTAATAATATCAAAAGAATTTTCGCGTATCAAGCATATTTGACTATCATAAGGAGAAATCTCCTCCAAGTATGCGCTTTCATTATGTGTGTGCGGGGAGGCCTTATGGTAGTTTCATTTTCCAAAAAGCATTGCGGATTTCATTTTATTTCTTGTTGTTTGTTTTTATTCAAAATAAACTGTTTTTGTTGCTCACACCAGTCCCATGACTGATCAGAAGTTTATTATTCCCTTGCTAAACTCTGGGTGCCCATAATTTTCCACACGGGCAGCCTAGAGTCAGGTTTTCAAATAGTCAGCTAGTAGTCGTAGATTCAATAGCCTTCAATCTTTGTGTTTTAGGGATCGTATTGCGTTTCAAGTTCAACATGACGGTGGTTTGAGCTTATGGGCTTTTGTTTTGGAGTTTTGGAGATGGAGATGCAATCTATGGAGCTATTTTGGTAGTCCAAGCAAGTTGAAGTTATTTTTTCGTTGTGGTATATGTATAGTTGCTCTAATATGGGATAAATTTTTGTAGAGATGTTGTATTCATGAGGCTGTATCAATGATTATTATTTTTCTTCCACTGCGTTGCTGTACTTAATGTGTCATAAGCTCCGACGAACCAGACTCAACATTTGAATCTACGGCATTCGAATACGTGTGATGTATTCGGGTGTTGATTTTCGAAGGTCGAGTTAGGGTCGTTTCATTTGTTCGAGCTTATTGGATTGGAGTCTTTGAAGCTTTTGGATTAAGCTATTTGGATTGAAGCATTGGAGATGGAGTTGCAGTTTGGATGTTGGATTCTTTTGAAGCCTATGTTGGTGCTATCTTTCCGCTGCTGTGTTTCTGCTGTTGTGCATTTTTAGCTCTGATAGTGTTGGGAATCTGTTGTATCATATTGTATCGGATATTGTATCCATTGTTGTATCAAAGATATTCATTTCTTTTTCCGCTGTGTTGTTGTATTTAATGTGTTATAAGCTCCGGCGATACGGACTTCGACATTTGAATGTCAGGCATTAGGATACGTGTTATGTATCGGGTGCCAATTTTCGAGGGTTGGAGTGCGGGTCGTTAAGTGTCGAAAATACCGATTGCTAGGGGTAAAGAAAAAAAGATAGAAGAAGAAACAGAAACTACAACACAGAATTTCATTGCAGAATAAAATATAATATATGATAAAAGATCTTTATACAAAGAAACTGTAACTATTTTATACTTTCAACCATCAGAGTACAACAATCAATACATCAATCTGGACAGTTATAATAACTTGTCCTGATATACATTACTCACATAGCAGAAATAACCAAGTTTGTGAATACGTCTTTGTCATCCAACTCGTCTCCTGAGCGCCATAGCATCCTATCCTGAATCTGTATTACTCGGTCTGTCCCGAGCATTATAATAAAATAACAACTGAGTCAATCTGAAAAAACAACCGTAAGAAAACACATTCAAATTGAATTATTAAAGTTGTAACGACCCTGAATTTTGGTCGATCGATTTTGAACGTTTAATTTAAATTTAATGTTGAATTTGAATTATTAATTGATTTTGAATATAGAGATTTTGGTTGAATTAGTAAATTGGTTTAGAATTTCAAATATAGCGATTAATTGTATTTGGTAAATGGTAAATTTAATATATGAAAATTTGGTAAATATGTCAATCTGGTGTTGTAAGGCCTTGATTTTTTGTCGTTCGAATTTGGAATATTTAATTAATTTTAAATATTCAAAAGCAAAATTTACAAATTGAATAAATCATATTTCGAATATAGGATTTATTTAGATAATTAAATTATTAATTTAATGCTTGAAATTGAAAATAATTGGAATTTGAATTTAATATGAATCAAAATGATTTATAAAGTTGAATTAAATTCTATTTGAATTAGAATGATGTTAGAGAACTTTTAAAATTGATTTAAAAGTTAATTTATAGAAATTGAATATTTTAATATTTAATTAACGTGTAAAAATAGCCATTTTCACACAGTCTCGGATTTCAACGAAACCAGTTTCGACTTGTAATGTTATATTATTGTAGGATTTCAAATTTCATGTTAATCAGATTTACGGTTTAGTCGTAGCAAGATGAAACGCGTAGAAATTCATGTAAGTAAATTTTAAATTTAAATAAGTTGATTCGAAAACCTATCTTCCACATACGATCGAATTGGCCTCTAATATATATTCCATTGTGTTCGAAATAAAAGTAAAACATTATAAATAGAGTCAGCAGTACTCTAAAAATGAGTTTGAGTGTATTAATAGATATGAGTGCGTATTTGTTAGTGAATATAAAGTGGTTTTATATTGCGTTGATTGATTTATTGAGTGGTATATGAACCTTCGTCGGCGCAGCCTCGAAAACTGTATCGAAGGGGTTTCTAAACACTTAAAAAGAGTAATTCGACACAATATTGATTTTCCAAGTGGGTGAATGAAATAATTTCATCCAAAATTATATTTTGATATAAAAGAAATATTTTTCTGAAATTATTATATATGTTTGGATGATTGGTATAAAAATTTAAATGTGAGTGGTTTATAACCAAATAAAATTATTTAAGAATAATTTTAAATAAAAAGGAATATAACTGAAATCTGATTAAACTAGAATTTAAGTCTCGGAAGTTTGGAAGATGTTTAAATAAATTTAAACAAAAGGATTTGGGAATTTAAAATCTTGGGAATGTTTGAAATGTTTTTCCAAAGAGTTGAAGGCAATAATGGAGTATTGTTTTGGGAAAAATACGATTTAATGGAAATTGTCTGGAAAGAATTTGTGAAAATAATGAAGCACTGAACTCACTTAAGTCGCTGGAAAATAATCCTGATGATGATGGCCACATCATTAGTATTCATTTTCGAGTTTCTAAAGTGATGGATTGCTACCAGGATAATTGGTCATGATATTGTTGGGCTTGTTGGGTATACAAGTTGTTTTAGAAATTTCCAAAAAAAAAGGGAAAATTTGTTTTGGTGAAAACAAGTGCTTGGAATTTGGAAATTTGATTTGATATACCAAGTGGGTAAGTGTAGTTATCATTTCAACATGGTTTTGGAAATGAAAACCGGGCAATTGAATTCTAAGAAATTCTATTTAGATAATGTGAAAAGTATATATGATGTTGGGCGAATTTTCACCCAGAAGATCTCGAGACCGAGAAGCGTCAGTTTCACCCGGGTTCGCAACCTCCATTCCATCCGGTTCCTAAGTCCATTCGGCATTCCAAGCAAAGGTTCATTCGGCAATACAGGCAACGGTCCATTCGGCATAACACACATCCGGTCCAAGCTCTGCCGAATCAACCCCCAACTCCACCGGTCCAACACAGTTTCCATACACCACCGGTCCAACCCATTTCCCACCATCACCGGACCACCATGACCGGACCATATACAACCGAACCAACCTCCAAGCTCACTACTGATCCATATCCACACTCCTACCACCGAACCACCACAACCGAACCAAGCTACGCCTGCAACCGGTCCACTCACCACTGCCGCACCAAGCTTCGCCGAACCAGATCGCTACCAGGCCAGATTGCTTCAGCCCGGGCCCACCAGCAGCTATATACATCCAAGGCCCCTGCCCCCTACCTCACTCTATAAATAGAGGGGCAGGGGTACAACAATGGCAGACAAGTTTGAGAGCTCAAGCACGGAAGGAACTTTCAAACTACTTTCATATACTTGTACACAAAGCATTGTACTTGTAATCTGAAAGAAAGAAGATAATAACATATAAAGTGGACGTAGGCACGTTCTGGCCGAACCACTATAAATCTGTGTGTCTTTTACATTTCAGCCCCTGCTTTTTTCGTATTTACATAACTCATCTAAATCATTAGGAATCACATAAAATCAACTAAATCACACGACTTGGAGGTGTTTGCCCATTTTTTGCGCAAACATTTTTGGTGCTTTCACTGAGAACTTCGAACTCGAAGCTAAAGCTTCCCTCATTCAACCTTCTTTCCCAATAGCACCCTTCATCGCCTAGGAAACATGACTTCCAGGCCAAGAAAAGACGCCAACAAGGGAAAGAACGTTGCAACCAGCAGCGCTCCAAATCCAGTGGATCCAGATCAAGAGAACAATCCCACTACAGCAGCAGTGCCGCATGTAGATCAGGCAATTCCAACAGCCCCTGCCGCGGAATAACCGGCAGTAATCACTAGAGCAGACCTAGACAGAGTTGTGGTGGAAGTGACTAACCGCTTTGCATCCCAACAAGAAGCTTTGGTGAACCAACTCATGTCACGCTTGAGGGATGTCGAAGAATCCAACCGCAACACTGAATCATGGGGTGAATCTCAATCTGGAGGATCTCGGAGACAGCAAAGGTCTTCCCTCTTCGAGGAAGCCATCAACAGGAACAACAATGATAGGGGCCGCGTCCGGACTCAGCCCGAATTCCGACTCGAGAAAGCGCTTGGAACCGAACCCAGTGGGGGAGGCGCCAGGCGAGGGTCGGATGTAGCTGAGCCAGTCATGCCACCTAATCATAGAAACCCCGCTGAACGGAGCCGAGCTAGAACCCAGCCCGAAGTTGACCCTATGGAAATGCTCGAAACAGAACCCCACAGGGGAAGATCAAGGCAGGGGGCAACTGTAGCTGGTCCTAGCATGCATCCGAGCAGCCAGAGGCAACCATTGGATAACGTCAGAAGTGATAGACTATACCATCCCTACAGGTCATCTGGACGAGATCGATCCCGCAGGGAAGAACCAAGTTCATTTCTATCCGCTCCAAATTCTGATGAAAGAATGGCACGATTATTCAGAGAATGCTTCCAACGGGAGCAAAGGGACCGAGGAATAGGCGCTAGGGTCACCAGCCTCTTCACTCGCAATATCGAAACTGCCATCACCCCCCGGGAATGGAAAATGCCAACCATGGAACCTTACAAGGGAACTTCCGACCCCATCGTACACTTACAGAGATACACCCAGCATATGCTCATGAGCGGAGCAACAGAAGGGGTGTTGTGTAAATGCTTTCCGCTATTACTAGCAGATCTAGCTACCTCCTGGTTCTGCCATCTACCCCAAGGATCTATCAGCTCATGGGAGATGTTGAAAGAAAGGTTCATTAGCCAGTTCCGCATCCATGTAGAACAACCCAAGGATGCTTATTCTCTATCCAATGTCAAACAGAAATCCGGAGAGACACTGCAACAATATCTAACCCGGTCCAACGCCGCAGCGGCCGCAGTCCAAGATGCCGATGAGAAGCTCACCCTAATGGCCCTCTGTAGTGGTGTACACCCAGATACCAAGTTCGCTAGAAGACTAACTAAGGAAAAACCAGCTACTTTACCTGATTTCTTCCATGAAGCTGGAAAGTATATGAGACTTGAAGACGCCGCCACTGAGAGGCAGTCAGGGCAACAAGGTAAGACAACTTCGGACAAGGTTCCCACTGCAGCTAAGGACACTCGAAGAAATGAATCTAGAGACAATGCTGGGGGCAGGAAGGTTGAAAAACGCCAATATCGACCAGGACCAAGATTTGACTCCTACACTCCTTTGAATGAAACAATCGAAAACATCTTTCTAGCCACTCAGGGCGAACTCGGATACAAGCGCCCCCCGCACAAGAAAGAATCTGATAACGCACTCAAGTCTGGAAAGTTCAACCGCTTCTACGAATCCCACGGACATGACATCAATGAATGCCACCATCTCCGGGACTTGATCGAAGAACACATCAGAAGAAGAAGGCTGGAAGGCTATGTGAAAGGCCAGAACAGGACTCCAACTCCTGCCAATGAGGGCTCAAAGCGACCCCTCCCAGAAGTAGGCGGAGGGAATCGCAACACCAGTGGCTCTAGTCAAGAGAAGATAGTGGTCCATACCATCTCGGGAGGACCACACATCGCCGACAGAAGCTGGGCAGAGATGGAAAGATACGGCAAGTCACTTAGAAATGCTGAAGGCTATGTTAACTCCATTATGGAAGAACGCCACCCGAAACGGAAAGAGAGTGACGACATCGTATTCAATAGGCGTGATTTAGAAGGAAGACAGTATCCACATATGGATCCCATGGTCATCTCTGCCTGGTTCGGTCCAGCTAAAGTTTTCCGAATTCTAATAGACAAAGGAAGCTCCGTAAATATCCTATTCAAGCATGCTTTCGACAAAATGAAGCTGTCAATGAAGGATGTGTCTCCCTGCAACAAACCCCTGCACGGTTTCACTGGAGATGCGAAAATGCCCCTCGGGCAACCTGACCTCTTCGTCGAAATAGGAAGTCATCTCCGCTCCGTTGTGCGAAAACAAACGTTCGTACTAATAGAAAACCACTCGGCCTACAACGCCTTCTTGGGAAGACCAGCCTTATCTGACTTCCAAATTGTCCTAGCCTCGTGGTGCCTAAAGATGAAATTCCCAACAGATAACGGAATAGGAGAAGTTGAAGGAGATCAAGATGCCGCTCGAGATTGCTATGTAACTGTACTTCGCAATAACCGTAGAAAGAATAAAGGGAAAGATGCAGAGACTACCCCCTGCATGAAAAGCTTGGAAGCATAGCAACTAAACAAAGCCCCTCCTCTTCGATACACCAGCGATCCTTTCAATGAACTAGACCCCAGGGATAATGAGGAGGAGGCTACCGCTGAGCCTGCAGAGGCCATGGAATTCGTATCTGTAGACAAACATGATTCAAGTAGACTATTAAAAATAGGATCTCAGCTAAAAACAGAATTGAAGGATCAACTCATTGACTTTCTCCGCCACAACTTAGATGTATTTGTGTGGACACATGCCGATATGACAGGAATCTCCCCAGACATAGCATGCCACATGCTGAACATCGATCCCACCAAGGTACCGATAAAGCAGAAAAAGAGAAGCATGGGAGCAGAACGATCAGCAGCCCTCGATGAGGAAGTAAAGAACCTACTTGCTAATGACTTCATACGAGAAGCCATCTACCCAGAATGGATCGCTAACCCGGTACTAGTAAAGAAAGCTAATGGGAAGTGGCGAACATGCATTGATTTCTCCAACTTAAATGACGCTTGCCCGAAAGACTGCTTCCCGCTCCCCCGAATCGATCAACTTGTGGACAGCACTGCCGGGCACAAACTTTTATCTTTTATGGATGCATACTCCGGATACAACCAGATTCCCATGCACGCTCCCGATCAAGACCACACTAGCTTCATCACTGACCGGGGATTATATTGTTACAAAGTCATGCCTTTTGGACTCAAAAATGCCGGAGCTACCTATCAGCGCCTCGTCAACAAGATGTTCACGGAATTAATAGGACGAACTATGGAAGTATATGTGGATGACATGTTGGTAAAGTCCAGGAGAGCCGACGATCATGTAAGCCACCTGGGCGAGATGTTTCAGGTACTTCGCCGATATGGAATGAAGCGGAATCCTCTAAAGTGCTCCTTCGGAGTGTCATCGGGAAAATTCTTAGGATTCGTCGTCCATGCCAGAGGAATTGAAGCAAACCCTGAACAAATGCAGGCTCTAAAAGAAATAAGGATACCTTCCACTCGAAAAGAAATGCAGAGCCTAAACGGAAGGGTGGCCGCCCTAAGCAGATTCATTTCCAAAGCAACTGACAAGTGCGTCCCTTTCTTCGAAGCTCTCAAGAAAGACAAAGGAAAGTTCGAGTGGACCGATGAATGCTTAAAAGCCTTCCTTAACCTGATCGAACACCTTCAGAGACCACCAGTACTCTCAACTCCAAACGAAGGCGAAGAGCTATACCTATACCTCGCTGTATCATCTCATGCTCTAAGCGCTGCCTTGGTAAGAGAAGAGGACCGCACACAACGCCCGGTATACTTTATAAGTAAGAGATTTACGGGGGAAGAAGTCAGATATCCTAAACTTGAGAAATTGGCATATTGTTTATTGATCGCGTCACGAAAACTGCGACACTACTTCCAATCTCACTCCATCAGAGTTCTAACCGATCAACCACTAAGACAGGTGCTCCATCGTCCCGACACTTATGGACGACTCCTCAAATGGTGCATTGAACTAAGTCAGTATGACGTCACCTACCACCCTCGCACCGCTATCAAGGGGCAAGCCATGGCCGATTTCATTGCCGAATTCACTACCAACGAAGGCAAGGATCAATTTGAAATAGCAAAAAACATCAAGTGGAACCTCTTTGTAGATGGAGCATCGAACGAACAAGGCTCGGGGGCAGGTATTGTGATAATCACCCCAGGGGAAGAAAGCTGTACTATGCATTAAGGTTGGAATTCGCGGCCACTAACAACGATGCGGAGTATGAGGCAGTAATAGCGGGATTGGAGCTTGCCTTAGAAATTGGAGTCAACTCTTTATGTCTTCATAGTGATTCTCAACTTATCGTAAACCAAGTACTAGGAGAGTTCCAGACACGAGGAGAACGACTCACAGCATATCTAAAGAAAACCAAACTGCTGCTCGATCAATTGGACCATTATCTAATCAAACACATTCCTCGAGAAGATAACCAAGAGGCCGATGAACTAGCAAAGCAAGCTAGTATGAAGAATAGCACCATTTCCGGAGCACTAGCCATCTCAAGGCAGCTAGCCCCAAGTTTCGAACAAGTGAATCTGATAACTGCAATCGAAGAAGGAACTTGGATGACTCCTATCCGGAAATATTTGCAGGACGGCACACTACTAGACAAACGTGATGAAGTCAGTAGAATTTTGAGGAAAGCTCCCCACTACACAATACAAGAAGGCATCCTCTATCGGCGTGGCTTCTCTAGCCCCTTATTCAGATGCGTCGCTGGAAGGGAAGCCAAGGAAATCTTATTCAACGTCCATCAAGGAAGTTGCGGAGATCACACTGGAGGGCAGACTCTGGCAAAAAAGATACTCCAATATGGATATTACTGGCCCACACTAAACAAAGACGCCTTAGACTTCGTCAAGAGATGCGACAGATGTCAGAAATTTGCCAAGATTCCTCGACTACCCACAAATGAGATTACTCAAATGACCAGCCCTTGGCCCTTTGCTGTATGGGGAATTGATTTAATTGGCGAACTGCCAACGGGCAGAGGCGGAGCCAAATATGCTATAGTGGCAGTCGATTATTTCACCAAATGGGTGGAAGCGGAACCCCTAAATAAAATATCTTCAGCAAAAGTTATCAACTTCTTGATCAAAAATATTCTGTGCAGGTACGGAGTACCACTCAAGATCATATCGGACAACGGACTCCAATTTGACAGCGAAGAATTCGCCGACTGGTGCCGAGAGCATGGAATTCATAAAAGCTTCTCATCAGTAGCTTATCCTCAGGCAAACGGACAAGTCGAAGCTGTCAACAAAATTCTCAAAACCCTAATCAAGAAGAAACTTGAAAAGTCAAAAGGCGCTTGGGTGGACGAACTTCCTACGGCACTTTGGGCCTACCGCACATCTTTCAGAACATCAACGGGACATACTCCTTTCTCTTTGGCATACGGATCGGAGGCAATGCTCCCTGTTGAGACTATTGTTCCTTCCCACCGTAGGATCCACTACAATCCAGAAGAAAACGAAGAACTCCTCCTCATGTCTTTGGATCTGATTGAGGAAAGGAGAAACGATGCAGCACTCAAAACAGCAGCTCACAAACAAAAAGTGGCAGCACTATACAACTCCAAAGTCAAGCATCGCATCTTACAAGAAGGAGATCTTGTCCTCAGGCGAATCTTTCCGCGCCCCGGGGCACTGGACCCCGTCTGGGACGGACCATATGTAATTCATAAAGATCTCCACAACGGAGCTTATATTTTGTCAACAGTGGACGGAGAGGTGTTCCAGAGGGCATGGAACATCCGACACCTCCGTTGATACTTTTCTTAACTTGTACTGTCCATATGAAGTGAATTAACAAAGAGAATCAGTGGACGTAGGCATTTTCATGCCGAACCACTTTAAAAAATCTTGTCTCTTTTTAACTTGTTCCTTTATATCTTGGCTGCTTGTTAAGCTTTATCCTTTTCTGTTGAACAAAATCCTATGGCATCTCCACTCAAGACGCACCACGGCCTCATCTGGACAAGGCCTAACAGGTACGCTATGATTCTATGCACTCGCCAATGAGACTCTTTTGCTCCAGCATCCCTCTGCTGCGGGTTAACTCATTGCTCGCGACTGCCCTCAAAGCCAACTGTAATAAGCCGATTATAAGTCATCATAAAGGCCGACTATAGCCGATGGCAGCTCATTACGGCGTTCGGCTCGCCGGCAACTGTGAACCTACTTTAAGCCCCAACATAAGGTGTGGCCAGCCAGGGGTAGTTCACGGCCAACGGCACCCACGCTAGCCGGCCACGATAAATCGAATAATACCCACGATTACGGACCATAATGGTTCGGGTAGTTACCGTGCGCGATCTCGGCTCCGATGTGTCTTAAGTGCGGCCGTGGTAAAAAAGAAAACTCCCCGCGGAGGCGTAAGATGGGTGACAAATCTCTCCAAGACCCACAGCTAGGGAAAGTGACTACAAAACCCGTTTGCCACGAACTTAAGCACATCGACGGCCTTCCGTGATTGGAAGTTTTACTTTTCCCATATTTCCATTTCATTTAAATACTTTTCTCCTATCCCGTATAACAAACTCTAAAGTACAGGAAACCAAATAGGGAGCATTCACTCATGAGAATCTAAGCCTGCGTACTGGGTGGCAAGGTACTCAGCTATGTCCATGATCAGTTACACAAGACGCTCAAAGCTACCACCTGCAACTAAAACATGAAGGGCGGTACTCTCTTCTCTTGTACATAAATATGTAACTATAGTTTATTCATACGTCACACTAACATTGCAAAACATGAAATTATATTTCAAGCAACAGCTTAACATCAAACACAACTAAAATCACAGGCATATGCATACTTGTCACGCACCACATCAAAATGACAACAACATTTAAACACAACAAAATCAGCTTATGTCATAAAATCACATAAAGTTATTCTTTGCAAATAATATTATTACAGTCACATCAATGTTTTGGACTAACATAAACAGCGATAAAGGGAAATAAAAAGGTGGCCAAATCCGGACAAGTAACCAGCTGCGTCCACACTTCGCTCTCATCCTACCAACTCCCCCAAGCCTACTTGGCCGCAGGGTCGGAGCTCCTAGCGTGTTGATCGGAAGTTCCACCTGTCCAATCCAGAAGAGGAATTCATTAAACAAACGATAAACGATCAAGTTATGGAAACCCAGAAAGAAAAGGAAAAGAGAAGAATAACTCACCAACGTCCGCCGCTTGATCCTCATCCTCCAGTTGCACACCCGCTTCCTCCGCCGCAAGCAACCGCATCCCCTCCTTCACCGCCGCTTGCTCCTCTTTCGAGAACTGAGCAGTGACCACATCTAGACTAAAAGCCACTCCACCTTCCTTACCCGCATTGACCCTGGCCTCCCCTAAAGCCCGAAGATATATCTTGGCCATGACCTGGGGATAGTCATCCATCCAAGACAAGCTGCCCTCCTTCCAAGTGCGGAAGTACATGTCCTGCAGCATCTCGTCCATCATCCCCTCATTCTCCTCAAACTCCCTCACCCGGGACTCGGAAACCTGCAACTTGGCGACAGCGACATCCCTCTCTGATCGGTATCTCAAGCAGTCAGCCTGGAGAGACCTCCTCATCTCCTCCATCTCCTCCTTTAACTTGACTTGAGCCATCTCCGCGGCCTCAAGCCTCCCAGACAACTCCTCTACCTGCTCGAGATCCGCATTCCGAACCTCATCCACTGTCGCAATGGCCATGTCGATCCGCTCCTTACAGGCGGCCTCCATCTTCCGTAGTTCTACCCTACTAGCCTTTTCCATGGTCTCTTTCAGCCGCCTGGAGGCTTCCTCGTGCTGAAAAATTTCAACGGCTTGACCGGCAAGCTGTTCGGCCTGATCGGCAACCTTTAGCTGCAACCGAATATTAGCACTCCCAATCTCCTCCCCGGCCTTGACCAATTGAGCATGATGCTTCATTAACTTCTTGGTCTCTTCAGCCACCCGATCGATATTAGCTTTGGCTTCGTCTCCCATGGTAACTACCCGAGTGGTAAGCAGATCAAGATCTAGGGACTTGGCCTCGTCTAGCACTCGTACCATGGGGTTGCGGGGAAGAAGGTGCTCACCCGTGGCCTCATCAAATGAAATATCCCGAGAGCTTGGATCTAAATCAGGATGACCGGCAAAGGGGTCGCGAGGCACGTCAGGACGTCTTATACGGATAACAGTGGGATTCTTAGAAGGAGGTGGAGGGGGGATAAACTCCGTGCTCTCCTCCGTGGTATCACGAAGAGGCTGAACAGGAAGCTGCGGACCAGGGGAAGGCTCAAATAAGGAACGACTCCTCTTCTTTTTCTGAATGCTCTCTTCAATGACCCCAAGAAGAGGACGGTATCTGACCACGTCCCCAGGACGACCAGTAAGAGGCTTCGGCTTATCAGAAGCTCTCATCAACTTGAATTGTTCAAGGCGGTGTCGAACGTCTGACGTTTTAGCCGCCTGGTCTGCCCCTGGAGTAAAAAAAAACAAGTGTTATGAACATACGACGATCCATAATTCAAGAAACATGTTAAGTTAAAAAGAAAGAAAAAGTGAGAATGCACATCTATTATACAAACCCTGCGGAGGAGTGGGATACTGCAATAAGTCCTGAATCTCATTTCAGGACGGAAGTGAACCATAAAATATTTCTAAGTCCCTATCGTAAATGGAATCGACAGAGGACAAAAGTTCACCTTGCACCGCCGGAGTCACCCTGGCTGAGGAGCCCTTAGGGGATAGATCGGCACCAGCCCCGACCTTGCCAGTCTCCTTTGCCTTCTCCGCTCCCGATTCTCCCTCCGATTCCCCGAAGGCCTGGCGGAGGGCCTCATCCAGTTCAGAGTCTTGCCCAGAAGTTAAGGCACCAGCACCACTACCACCCTGACCATCTCCATCTCCTCCGCCCTCCGACTCTCCTTCCATATCGCCTCCTTCGCCCTCTTCCACACCTTCCTCCTCCGGGATGATCGGGCAAGTACTAGGAGAGGGGCCCTCAGACTCCATAAGCTTTTGGCCTCCCGCGACGGGATGTTGTGCAAAGGGCTTCCTCTTGACACTCTTCACCGTGGCCCCCTCCTTAGCTTTAGCGGCCTTCTCCTCAGCCGTGTCCCTCTGCTTAACCACGGACTGGTGCGGCTGGATCAAGTTGTACTCCAGGAGGGTAGCGTTCCTGATCAGGAACGAAGCCGACCTGTCCCGTGCGGGAATGGCCTTTATTTCAACAGCCATCCGCGCCAAAGAATCATCTTCCACGACTGCAATGCCACCTGTCGCTAGCAAGAAATAGAAGCATGTCAGAAGAAGCACTGCAGTCAGAACATGGAAAATATAAATGAAACTCATCTTACAGCCGGAAGTGAAAAGACGGAAAGAAACAGAATCATCCTTGATAAAAAACCATTCTTTCTTGAACATGGTAAACTTTGAATATAAGTCAAAGACCGGTTTGAAGGGCACGACCGCTTCTAGACTAATATACGGAGACCCCTTCTTGTAGCCTCTCAGGTTATACAAATATTGAATTTCCCGGTTAGAAGGAGGGCGCCCGTACCTCCTCTGAAAGATAACGAAAAGGATCACCAGAATGGCATAAGAGTTCGGCTGGAGCTGGAATGGAGCCACCTTCAAATATGTGGTAAAGCTAACTATCCAGGCATTGATAGGAGGGATAGCACCACACATGCAATGATATCTGCTGTAAGCAAAGTAGCCTTCGGGGGGATTATACGGCATCACTCCATCTCCCGGCAACAACATGCGAGCCCTGTCTATCCCGAAGGAACGGGATATAACATCAAGTTGCTCCTCCTTTAGGGAGCTAGGAAAGCAATCGGGAGGGGAGACCAGAAGTTTCTGGGGACCGTACCCATCCACTAACGACCTCGGGGCAGGCCCATGTGGCACCGGTCTTGGTTGGGCTGGGGGCACGGAGGAGGATGACTCTCCTCTACTTTTAGATTTCTTTTTATCCGATCGGGTTTTCGCTTTGCGAGACATTTATCTGCAGCACAAGAAAAACACGGTGTTAGAACAAGAAGTACAGAAACATAAACAAGCAAGTATCTAAAGCAAGCGTATAAAAGCCTAAGATTTCACTCAAGATTCATGTTTCCGAGGCACATTCGGTATATGCTTCATTCGGTAGTTCCATTCGGCATTGGAAGTTCATCCGGTATTTAAGTTCCATTCGGCATTGGAGGTTCATCCGGTATACGAGTTCATTCGGCTATGCAAACACACATTTTCATTCGGTAAAAAAGATCATTCGGCAAAAGGACATATACCTGATTCGGTAAAAGCTTGATTTGGCAAAAGGTTGATTCGGCTGGAGATTGGTTCGGCGCTCGTTGGTTCGGTAAGGAATAACTAAGGGGGGATGGCCCCTATATATAGACGAGCGAGAAAGCACCGGACCAACCGGTTCGGCATACCGGACCAAACGAAAACCGAATGAAGCTATCCGAATCAGTGAAGACCAGTAGCGGGGGCATGCAAAGCGTCTCACTCAGATAAGTACCGGACTTTAGGATCTACTGATAAAATAGAGATTATGATAACGATGAATAAGTAGTAAATCTCCCACTAACATGGGTTAATCATTTACACATGTACGCGACCACGAACGGTCCACAAACATGCTCTGAATGGCTATTGACCCTACCGTCGTGAGAATTTACACTTTGACATCCTTTTAAAACTCATCGGTTGAATGGATATTTGGTTCTGATAATTCTGAAATGGCTAAGCTACTTACACATGTACGGGGTTGCAAACGATCCTTAGGCATGCTCTGAGCTGGCGATAAACCATCTTCGCAAACGATCCAGGGACCTACTTGAACGTAAACCTGGCATCAATAATGCTAAGTCCCCTCGGGGCACACCTACTCGCCTCGAACGGCACCCGACCTCGAACGGTCGTCATTTGAAATCACATTAAAATTGTAAATTCCTTCGTAGGAAACCAACAGGATATGAACATCCAGCCCCTGGCGTTACAGAACAAGCCTCCCTACCACAGGGAAACAAAGCGCGACACATGCAAGCACGTGCCCCACTTTGGGGGGCAAATGTTGGGCGAATTTTCACCCAGAAGATCTCGAGACCGAGAAGCGTCAGTTTCACCCGGGTTCGCAACCTCCATTCCATCCGGTTCCTAAGTCCATTCGGCATTCCAAGCAAAGGTTCATTCGGCAATACAGGCAACGGTCCATTCGGCATAACACACATACGGTCCAAGCTCTGCCGAATCAACCCCCAACTCCACCGGTCCAACACAGTTTCCATACACCACCGGTCCAACCCATTTCCCACCATCACCGGACCACCATGACCGGACCATATACAACCGAACCAACCTCCAAGCTCACTACCGATCCATATCCACACTCCTACCACCGAACCACCACAACCGAACCAAGCTACGCCTGCAACCGGTCCACTCACCACTGCCGCACCAAGCTTCGCCGAACCAGAACGCTACCAGGCCAGATTGCTTCAGCCCGGGCCCACCAGCAGCTATATACATCCAAGGCCCCTGCCCCCTACCTCACTCTATAAATAGAGGGGCAGGGGTACAACAATGGCAGACAAGTTTGAGAGCTCAAGCACGGAAGGAACTTTCAAACTACTTTCATATACTTGTACACAAAGCATTGTACTTGTAATCTGAAACAAAGAAGATAATAACATATAAAGTGGACGTAGGCACGTTCTGGCCGAATCACTATAAATCTGTGTGTCTTTTACATTTCAGCCCCTGCTTTTTTCGTATTTACACAACTCATCTAAATCATTAGGAATCACATAAAATCAACTAAATCACACGACTTGGAGGTGTTTGCCCATTTTTTGCGCAAATAGAATTGACTGTTGAACTTATAAAGTAAAGTTGATATTAATAAGAAGAAATTGGAAATTTTTAATCCGGGAATTAAAATTTAACTTAAGTAAATGAAATAAGGAAACATATTGGAACTTAACCTGAGATAAGTAAAATGGAATTGCAGTTCAAAATGAACTTAATTGGATAAAAAAATTTGAAGGTAAAATGATTGTAATTGTGAGGTGGAAATTTATACCTTAAGATGCTAAGTGTTATATATATAATCTGGAATTATGATTATAAGATGAAATAACCCAAATGAGTAATATAAGCTGTTAAGTAGAAAAACAAGTTTTGAGCTCATATTTTGAGAAATAAATTTAAAGGAATGGCAAGTAGCTAAATTTAATTGGAGTTGAGTTGGAATAAAATTGAATTCAAATGAATTCAATCGAGTTATAAATATATTGAATAGAATAAAATTCTTAAGTAAATAAGTAATTGTAAACCAAAGTAAGTATTGAATTGGATTTAAATAGAAATGGTGTGAGTTGTAAACAAATCTAATTCAAGTATATAAATTGAATAACCTTATTATGAGTAAATTCAATAATGAATTGTTAATGTAAATTAAAATTTAAGAGTGGATAAAGGAATAAACTAATTAGTGAATAGTTCGGATTTGATTTAAGAAGAATCAAATCAAAATTTTAAATGAAAAATTGGTGAAATAGAATAAACTTAAGTTATTGGGTGGAACAATTTGAAGAAAATAGATAACTTGAGTAAATTGTGAGATGGTTATTTAAAATATTGGTTGTCGAGTTTAATAACATGGTTTGGAACCAAACCTGTTGAAATGAAGGAATCGCAATGAAAGGATTGTGAATAAATTAATTGTGATGGAATCAAGTGTAAATTGAGTTGGAATCAATTTAAGATTTGTTATAAAGCTTAAGTGATTATTGATTCACAATGATATTGTTGAATTGAGAAATGAGTTTTTTGGAAGTAAATAAGATTAAATAAAATTCTATGAATTATTGAAAGCAAGATAGGATGAGAAACCAATTGGAATGAATATGAGTTTGTTTTACTTAAATGGATTATATAAGCAAGTAAGTTGAAAATCCCTTTAAACTAAAGAGAATGGTTTGAGAATTGATTGGAAGTAATTGTACTAAGTGTTGAAACCTTACATATGTGCTTATGGAAATATGTAATGCTAAACAAATGGAGAATCTGTCAAAACTTTTCATAATTTGAAAACTATATAAAAAAATTAGCAACAAAACAATTTCGAATTGGAAATTTAAGGTAAATTAGTGGATGAAACTAATAATAATAATAGGAATCAGTTTAAATGAAAGATAGACAATAAAATTCAATATTCAGAGTTAAGATAAAATTGAATTCACATGGAATTAGAAATCCAAATTGGAAATAAGAGGATATAAAGGCTATTGTGATAGAGAGTAATAATATAATAGTATATATAATGCTTATATTAAGCTTAAGAAATGAGTGGTGAAATCTTTAAGTAAAATTTGATATTGGGAAAATTTATTCCAAGTGGATAGAATTAGAATAATGTGAATAAAAGAAAATTGATATAGTTGATAATCAATGAATATAAATACATAGAATGAACGTATATTATTTTATTCGCATAACAATTTGATCCAGATTCGAGCACAGAATTTCGAGATAGTTATATATAGATCCGAGTTAGGATTTTTCATTTGATTTTCGACGATGAACCATGGATATGGATTTTGATTAGTTCTGGAGATTCTCTATCATAGTTATGACTATGCAAGGAGAATGACAGTTTCTGATCAAGAAACCAGATCTGAGTCCGCACTAGGAAGTCGGGTGGACAATACTAGCTCCGAAGTGAAATTGTGTGATCGAGCAAGCGATCGAATTTGATATTTGCGTACGAATGGTATATGTACATTGTACGGGCCTGATTAAAATAGATATTGAAATTCTGTAAAGAAGTCAGTAAAATTTGGAAAGAGGTAATACAATAGATTTCAGAATTGAATTTCCAGAATGGATGTCTGGAATTCATTGTGTATTCCATATGTCCCATCTTGGAAATTGTTCATGATTCATCATTGTTGTTAAACCAGTAATACAGGAATTTGGAAGTTGAATCAAATTTAACCATGGTCAGGAATCCAGTTTGGATTGTTGATCATCGAGAAACAAACTCTCGATAATTCTAGGGAAGTTTATCCGGATTTGTGTTCGGATAACTAGTGTTGTTAGTTAGGATAGACTGCTTGGTTATTTGTTAGCATATGAATGATATGTATATTTGAATGGTTTGAATAACAGTTTTTAAAATTATCTTTGTTTTAAATTTCGGGGACGAAATTCTTTTAAGGGGGGAGGAATGTAACAACCCTGGATTTTTGGCCCCGTTTATTTTAATAAATGTTGAATTTAATTTAAATGAAATATAACTGATCATATTAAAATGAATATAATTTTGGAAATATTGCCATTTGTTTATAATATATATTGGTATTTTGAAAGAAAATAAAATTTGAAAATTTGAAATAAATATCTTAATAATATTCACAATAAAAATCTATCTTATATAATTAATTAAAATACTTTACTTTATTTCTATTTAGTATAAAATGATAACATATAGATAATAATGTTTGAAATTTAAAATCAAATTCTAGTAATATAAAATCTAAATGTAAGATATAAAGCAAGGATTAGATAATTTTGTTAAACATACAACATCAACTGTAAATGTGAAAGCATAAAAATAAGTTTAAGTATAAAACGAAAGTTATATAGAATAGAATGAAATCTAGGCCAAAGTATAAATAGGATAATAAAACGAATAAATATGCACAAGAACAAAGCATAAAATAAGATAAAATAAAGTCAAATGCAAAGTGAAAACATGATACATATGTATAAACAATTTGCAAGCTGGAAAATAACATGATAACAGAACAAATAATTACTTACAAAATATCTTCATACATATTTGATCATGTGTTGCTGTGTAATCTTGTGTGCAGAGGAGTTAAAGTTTACAAATCCACTACAAACATTTTAATATACACAATACTTTCACTCATAGGCCCAAGTGTTTACCTGCAGATTCAAAACTAGGAATAACAATATACAGTAACATGTTTATAAGTATACAACACATATGTGTATAAACAAGCCTGGACTACATGTTCATAAAATAAAGGATAAAAATAAAATATCTATATATACACAGCAAACATAATTGTTTTAGTGTAAACATTTTAAGTAACAAGACAAAAATAAAGCCTCTCACACAAGCCACATTTTCCTGCAAGTTGTACATTTTCATACAATTATCTATATAGTATAAACATAATTATAGTTTGTAGACTAATTGAGAAGCAAGACATGTACTTGCTTTCATTTCATCCACTCTTTTGTTTAAAACAAATATTTCAAATCTTTTCTGTAATAAATGAAAATCTGTTTAAAACAGAATAAAGCTTGGTAAATACCTGATCCAGTTAAGCCTCCCTTATATCTCTTCTTATCTTCTATATATACATTTGAATACGTTTTCTTTTCAGTTCATTGGGTATAAAGAAACTTAGGAAAGCCTGAAACAAATAGTAAAATAAGCAAAACTCGAAATTTAAACTCAATACAGAAACAGAGAAAATATATGCAGGCAGTTTTAAAGCTTCAGGTGTTAAAAAAATTCGAATGCATCTTTCTGTTCAAGGGAAATTTCGGTGAGTAAACTTACCTTTAACCTGAACTTTTATCTGTAGCTAGCTTATAACTGGTGTGTGTTTTGGATCTTTGCTTCGATAAGTAGCCTTAAGTATTTGTTGTTGCTCTGGAAAGTTTGATATGGCTGTCTTCAATGTTTTTCCAAGTTTCTGAACATAGTAAAGCAAAGAAATTGTAAAGGTTTCATTATATAAATGTTTGAAAATTGGACATTAATGCTAATGTAAGTTGTTTACCTAAATCAATGCCTGCAAATTTTGCTTTGAAGTTATACAGCATGTTATGAACACTGTTTATTCAAATTATAGGAAAAGGAATCCAATATCAAAAATTTCGAATGTTTAAATTTAGGAATTTGATAACATCTTTCGAATGCATACACATAGTTAGGATTTTTAACACAAAAATTGTGATTTTTAAACATATATCAAAAGAGCAGTTTTTAAAGTAGCTTTAATGGATTTTTGTCAATCCTGGATGATTGGGTTAATTTTAGATGCTGTAAATTGATATGAAGCAAGTTTGTAACCCATTTGATTTCAGAAAAATGTCAGAATAATTTTCGAATGCAAGGATTTTGGGTTTGAATCTTAAGTATGGTTTAGTGCTTATCTTTTTCAAGGCTCTGTAAAATATTGTTTTCGGCATCCACACGTGATCGAGCTCCACGATGTTCAAGGGAATGGTAGAGAACCGTGTTGTCGTGGTGTGGCCGGGAGGGAGAATCTCAGGTGGTCTAGGTGGCGGTGGCGAACTTGTTTTGCCGACCGTGTGAGCTTCGGTTTTCAACCAAAATGACCAAGTTTCTATTTAAAATCTTTGAAGATGATGTGAGGTTGGATTTCGTGTTTTCATGGACATTGCGACATGCAGATGATCATGGAAGATCATCAAAGCCTCGTGTGCCACCGTGCACGTGCACGGTGGCGATGGAGGTGGAGTTTTGTTTTTCTGTCAACGTTAGTGTGCTCCATGTCGTGCTCGAGTCTTACTGATGGTTGCTTCGAGTTTGATCGAGGCCTGTTTTATTTCATGATGTTGCTTTATATTTAAGTTTTTACAACTTACTGCAAATAAATAAATAAATAAGGAAGAGAGAAGAAGAAGAATGGGTTCAGGGGGGAGACTCGGGGAAGATTACGTGCAAACCGAAGTTGCATTCGAGGGTAATAGGAGTAGACCCGGGTTTTTATTGAAATTGCAGTATTAAATTTTCAAGATAAAGCTAATGAAAACCCTTTTTATCAAGATTAAGATAGAAATATAAATAATTGATAAATGATTGTATGTGAAGCTGGTTACATGTTTTAGTTAGTTTTCGTTAATACTTAACGATGTTTAAGCCTTAATTATTTTTATTTTAATCAAGTACTTACAGTATAGGTTAAGTAATTACTTTAAGTTAGAAGTGTAACCGATTAACGTTTAAGTTACAGTTAGTAGTAATTTGAGCTTCAAAATTTTAAAGAAATTTCTTTTAATTACTTCCAGGAAGTAATTAAGGATGTCAAGTGGTTGATAAATGAGTAATTAACAACTTAAGTCAATAAATGAATGATTAATAGTTAACTAATCAAATAATTTAATTATGAATTAATAGTTAATTAATTATGTGATTATGAATTATGGATTTATAATTGATTAATTAAGTAATTAATAGTTACATAGTTAAATAATTAAGTTTTATTAATTAATAATTAAGGTTATCAATAATGAATAAGGAATAGTAATTAAAGTTAGACAACTTGTTTATAAAGTAACTAATTAAATAAATGAAATAATTAATTAATTGAACAATTAAGATTTAATATTTGATTAAGAAATCATTAATTAGATGATTTGAAATGAAATAAGTAATTGATTTTTAATTAATGATTAATTAATAGAGTTAAGTGGTTAACTCTCAGGTAATTAATTCTAAATTGAATTAATTACAAATAAGACTTAAAAGTGACTGCTTATGGACTGTTGTGATTGAATATCTTATTTGGATATTTATGTAATGATATCCTATGATGCTCTGTGATATGTTATGTTATATCTATGATGCTTGTATATGATTTATCTGTGATAAATGCCATGTTAATTCAATTGATGAATTTAAAGTATTTAATCTGTTTAAGTTAATTAGACAACTTAGCCCTTAAAATGGCGGTTGGATTCGATGAGACCGGGATCGGAAGAATCAATTTTGATTCTCTGAAAACCACATCGATCCAATTTAAACGTTAGGTCGTGAATCTTGAAATGAAGATCGAGATGGTGTATTCAGAATGCAAGGGTTATCGTCGTTAACTCTGAGGGTGATTCCCAAACGAGTGTAACGAGATAATGCCTTCGGTTTCGTTCGAACCCAGAATGAACTTGTATGGATTGAATGCTTTCAGCACATCGTCAGGCGGACGATGAGCATTCTAAGAGATATGATCTATAAAGGTAATCGCAGCCTCAAGCCTCATCAACCGGGAATGCCTAAAACAGTGGAGATGCAGCAAGGTTAGGTGGGTTATGCCCAAGCAGGACAAGATATTTCCCCTGTCTAGATGTCCTTTTTTTTTATTTCGGTTGTATGGGCGGTTGCTAGCTACAACCGCGGGGTTTATCTTGTTCGGGACTGTTCAGTAAGGAATGGTTCCGGGCTTGTGTTGCAGGGGGTCGGGAGTGATCCTCGGTACGGTGATCTAGGCCCCGTACTGTGACGGGCGGTACCCCAGTAGCCCTGCTATTGTTGGAAATCCATTTTCCTACGAGACCCTACGGTTTTGATTTGTATTACCCACTTTTGTGGCTAGTAGCTGGAATTTAATAGATGTAACAATTTCGGCTATTTTCTATTTACTTGAAAACCCTAGACACTATTATAATATCACATGATTTCCTATGAAATGTTTTGGTTAGCGTAAGGTAAAAACTTACCCGTATTTATTTGTGGGAAGTCTTACGTGATACCTTTATTTTCAAATGTTTTTCAAGTTAAACAATTTAAACCGTTTACTCATACCAGACCCATGTCTGACCCGGTGTTTATATTTTTTTTTCATAAACTCTTGGGTACTCAAATTTTTATGAGTAGCCAAGTGATAGGTTATGGACTTTGATTACTGGAGGAGCTTGGAGCAGGAGTTTCCAGACGTATGTAGCTATTTATCTAGTTCCATGTGTCAGTAGTTGATGTATGATGTATCTCTGATGTATATAGTGATAGATGTATGTATATGACTGTTAGGTGTATTGATATTGTATAACTCTGATATATGTAAAACTAAGAAATATTTATGTGATATATTATATTTGTTCCGTTCCGCTGTGAGATTCTGATGTTGTTGTTCTTTCCTTCTCTTTCTTTCTACTTCTACCCCTTTCTTTCTTAATGATGATACGTATTTCTAGTAGTAGAAGGGCGGGTCGTCACAAAAGGAAGAACTGGCAGAAGACAACCGGGCTTGGCTATTCTCAAAAGAGGCTCATTGACATATCCTCTATCACCTACTTCAACTGTAATCAAAAGGGACATTATGCCAGTTGTAACGACCTGAAATTTTCGCACCCGAAAATTCCAGATAGTTAAGAAAAAGGAAGAAAGAGGTAGAAGAAGAAGAACAGAAACACCAAACATCTCACAATCGCAGCAGATAAAATAATAATAAATCATAACAAGTTACAACAGAATATTATAACTGTCGATTACATTTAATATACATCAGAGTTTCACATTATATACAGTCACTAAATATTTACAATTATTATGTCTCAAATGAACAATAATATAAATACATCGGAATACTCTATACGATAATGCCATCCAGCTCGCCTCTTGAGCTCCATAACGTACCTACCTGAAAATCTGTAATACTCGGTCTGACCCGAGCATTACACCAAAGTAATACCCGGGTCAGGCTGGAAACCAGCGTGAGTAAACCCAACTAACATGAAATACAAAAGTATAAAACTCATATAACCCGGGCAACTTATATCTATTTAACCAATTCACACTTTACTATAGACAACATCTATTTCACATATAATTCTCTAAGTACCAAACTTAGATATAATAAACTAATTCACTTAAATCTCTTCATTTCATCGTATTGATTTCACAAATCAATTTATAAAAATTCGTGATGGTTTCGGGTATTTCCCAATACCCGACCCCGGCCTCTTCGAAAACTCATGCCACACTTACCACATCATCCAAATGAAATACACAATATTTCATATCAGAGATGTCAACTCATTCAAAGCATCCAATACCATTTGGTCATCCATATGAAAATTTGATCACTTCCAATTTAATTCAATTAATTCTAATTGAATTTCAATCCTCAATCTCTTAGAGTTATTTACTTGTTAATTTATTAATTTCAAATCAAATAATTCATCTATCCCTTCAATATTCATCTTAATTTATCAACCTGTATTAAATTATCCTTTAATTTCATTCAAGCACCATATTATTTATCCTTAACCAAATGGTAAGTAATCTTAATTGCTTCGCGAACAAATTAACGGCTTTAGTTACATTAATCCTTAATTACTTATATATTGACTTCTGATAAGTCATTCATTATTGATTTGTCAATCTTAATTAATCAATCTTAAATTTCGTCATTTATCAAATAAATTAACGACGTCCAATTATATTTTAATTGATCCTAATCTAAATTAAATTACATTAATTAAATCACAATATTAATCATTCTTGATTTATCTCAATCCTGTAATTAACTATCCATTTATTTACTTCATTAAACAAATCCAATATCTCCTTAATTAACGACGTCTTAACTACTCTCTTGCTTAATTATACAAGGTAATTATATTTTATTGATTTCATTAAATAATTACTTATTAAATCATCTGATGATCATTCAAATTAATTTAAACTTAATTAATTAACCCAAATTATTAATGAATTTATTAATTTAAAATTATCTTACCTATTTAATGAATCACCAATCATTAAACTTTAATTGAATTTAAACAGAACCATCTTCTTATTTATGATT
Source organism: Allium cepa (assembly GCA_030765085.1). Taxonomy (NCBI): domain Eukaryota; kingdom Viridiplantae; phylum Streptophyta; class Magnoliopsida; order Asparagales; family Amaryllidaceae; genus Allium; species Allium cepa. The sequence continues at coordinate 40,405,579 of CM060931.1, forward strand.
TAAGTTCAAAACCATTTAAAACCCAAATATTTCGAGTCAAACAACAATAACCTCGAGTACCAACCAAAACCAAAGTCACAAGATCATTAGCACACATTCAATCATCTCTATCAATCAACCAATTATTTAAATTTAACCATTTAAATTTAAATAAAAATCCTACAGAGTGAGATTTACTCACCTTTGATTTTTGCAATCCAATCCAATCCTGACTTGTTCTTCTCAACATATGGCCCTTGTATAAACATTAGGTAATTATTAATACTTGGACTAACCGAATATTTAAGTTCTCTTAAATAAATCCAATTAACCCAAAATTTCATTTAACCCTTTTCTTTTACTAAATAAATTCCACTGTTTACCTCATACCCTCCTTTATTGTTATAGATTTCAAACTAAGGTAGATTTAATAAATTTCCAAATTCGCAAGTAAACGACATATTTTGTATGGTCGAGTTTCTAACTTTTTAATAGTAAAACATTTTAATTAGCTATTTTTAATAAAACAATACGCTAAACAAAAATATAAAACAAATCTCACCCCAAAGGCACGCTCTGACCGATCACAGGCACCGCGACCTCCTCCCAGAGCTCGACCACCTGACTTTCTTGCACTTCTCCCCACTCCTTCCCTAAGCTAGCTGCAACCGCTACCTTATCCACCGTTGATCACCAAGAGTACTTCAAACCTCGATGCTTGCTTCAGCACGCACGCGTGGGCGCGTGGACCATCGATGAGTTCGAGCTCTGGATTCGACTGCATCGCGCCCCACGCGAAACCCTAATTAAAACTCCTCATGCGCGGCCCTCTGCTCAAACCCTAACGACTGTTCCTCACTCGAAACCGCGCCACACTGCTGCCTAATCACCACGCAAGGGCCCCGAGTTCACCAGCATCGCGAAACCCAAAAACCACGGCCTCGCATCTACCCTCGTCCCCTGCCTAGCGAGCGTCACTCGAGCCCCTAACCCCCTTTTCCGAAGACCAAACCCTCCGCTTTCGAATCGCACGCGACCGTGCCACTTCCTCTTTCCCCCTCTTCGGCTATCTCCCCCTTTTCTTCATTCGATTAGCATCGACATGGCCGCGAAGGTTACGGTCATCATCATTTTTTTTTTATACGAGATCGATTTGAAAATAATGGAGAGGCATGGGCACGGCTTTGATTTGTTAGTAGCTTAGAGAGTAGATGAAGAATAAATATCGGCTGGAACTTATAGCTTCTTGAGTACGCTTTATATTATAATTAAATATTAAATATCACGTGATCTATAACGTGCAATACCGAACTCCGAATCAGACATGCCGACAGACGTTTATAGGGTTTTACCCGCGTTCCGATCATAATGGAACGTGTTTCAGAGGCTAATTTGAAAGTATGCGCGAGTTACGGAATTAAACGATCAATTTAAAATTAAATTGATTAAAATAGTTTGAAGCGTTTTGAGCTGCCAGGGTAAAACGATTACTCCGATTGCTACGGAAATTGAAATCCGATAATAACTATCTATTACGGATCCAATGGAACTGGTTTCGTCGAATTCCGAGACTATGCCTCGGAAGGCTATTTTTAAATTCAAATTTAAACGATATATTATTCAAATTGAACAAATTACTATTAAATTAAATTTCAACCATTTTATTATCTTCATTATCATCATTATAAATCTTACAAGCCTTCAAATTATTTTAACAGGCTTAGAAATTTCAAATTCAACAATTTACCCAGTCTCAATTATTAAATTCAATTCTTAAATCATATAATTCAATGATTTAATTATCAAGTAAATATTGATATCTGGAATTCAAGTTAAAATTAACCTTTAAATATTTTAAAATCAATTTATAATTCCATTTAAAAGTGTTAAAAATTTTGGGTCGTCACATCAGTAGTTGCCCATCCCCAAAGGAAGCACCTATTCCGCTACTTGCTCAGATAGCCAAGAGAGATGTATGTCACATTTTCTTACCGGTAGGACATTTTAAGAAAGATTGCCCTACCCAGTAGAAGGGTACCCCATCGGGAGTTTTTGCTGTTACCACCCGTACCCCTGAAGTTCGGGATGACCAAGGTACATTACAGAGTACTTTTATGTTGCATACTTTACCTGTTAAAGTTCTATTTGATACTGAAGCAACATATAGTTTCATATCTATTGATTTGTGTAATAAACTTGAATTGGAGCCCATCCTTGCCTCAACTTTCTTGTGTGTATCAAATCCCATTGGAGGACCCGCTAACCTTAAAAGAGTATGCAAATATGTCATGCTTATGTATGGCATGCATCGTTTCACTTGGGATTTCTATGTCCTTGGATTCGAGGCATTCGATATCCTATTAGGTGTTGATTGGCTACGAAAGTTCGAAGCCATAATATCTTGCAAAGCTCGAACCGTCTCTCTAATCGATGACAAGAGTAAACCTTTAGTTATCGAAGGTAAATCGCCTCAGGAGTGTGCTGGGAGTTTTGTATTCTCTCTTGACTCTCATCTGAATGATCTAAGCTCTACCCTAATTGCTCAGCTTTTTCTTGATGTGTTTGGAGAAGACAATTCCCTACCACCTCCGCAGGAAATCGAATTTTGCATTGATCTCATCCCAGGTGCTTGACCAGTAGTTTTCCTTCCCAGGAGAATGGTTCCTAAAGAGAAGGCAGAATTGAATGCTCGGATTGAAGATTTATTTGCTAAAGGCTTGATTAGGCGAAGTCATTCTGAATGGGGAGCTGCAGTTGTATTGGTCACAATGTCAGATGGTTCACTTAGAATGTGTGTGGACTATAGAGGGCTAAACAAGCTCACACACAAGAACATATATCCAATGCCCCGCATTAATGATTCATTCAATCAGCTCCATGGAGCTAAAGTTTTCTCTCAACTCGATCTGGCTACCGGCTTCGACCAACTCTGAATTGTTGAGGAGAGTATTCCTAAAATAGCATTCCGTACTGATAATGGTTTCTTTGAATGGCTGGTTATCCCGTTCGGCCTAGCTAATGCTCCAGCTTATTTCGTCAACTTGAAGAATAGAGTTTTTTGTGATGTTCTTAGCAAGTTTGTTCTTGTTTTCATCGATGATATTTTTGTCTTCTCTAAAGATGAGAAAGAGAATAGGTCACATTTGGCTTTCATCCTTTAAACTCTTCATAATCATCAGCTTAAAGCCAAGTTCTCGAAATGCCACTTTTGGAGAGATGAAGTTCGATTTCTTGGCCATATTGTCTTAAAGAATGGGATTTCGGTTGATCCCGCTAAGATCGCCGTAATCAATGTAAGTTCTATCCTTATTCGTCGTTTCTATCCGAACATCTTATCTCTATCTAAACTCGAATCCTTTGAATTTGTAGGATTGGGAGAGTCCCAAAACTCCTACAGATATTCGTAGCTTCTTGGGCATGGCCAGCTATTATCGTAGATTTATAGAAAATTTTGCTCTAATTGCCGCATCGCTCACTGCACTAACCAGGAAAGATGTCAAATTTAATTGGAATGAAAAGTGCAAATCAGGTTTCAATGAGATAAAGCGGAAGTTGACCTCTGCCCCAGTTCTTACAGTTATTGACGGAAGCGAAGGTTTGACTGTCTATATCGATGCTTTCCATGATGGATTAGGAGCAGTTTTAATGCATAATGGAAAGGTCATTTCCTATGCTGGTCGTCAGTTAAAGACCCATGAAGCAAATTACGCAACTCATGATTTAGAGCTTCTTGCTATTGTATTCGCTCTAAAGCTACAGAGGCATTATCTTTTGGGGATCGAATTCGACTTGTTCACAGACCATAAGTCATTGAGATATATTTTCTCACAATAGGATTTGAATCAGAGACAAGTCCGATAGCTCGAATTCTTGGCTGCATATGATCTCGATATTAACTACACCCCAGGGAAAGCGAATGTCGTAGCCGATGCTTTGAGCAGAAACCAAGCAATGATATGTTGTAATCATATAGAAGGAATGTTATTTCAGCTCATTGCCTCCCCAGCTTATATGGATTGCATTATATCTAAGCAATACAAGGACACTTTGCTTTATCGTATCAAGGAAATAGTTCTCGGTAGGGTCGGAAATTTTGACAGTAAAATGGGTGCACAAGTAGATAGTAATGGAGTTTTGAGGATCGACAACCGAATTTGTGTTCCAAATGTTGATGGATTAAGACAGGAAGTGCTAAGAGAACTTATCAATCCTCGCTTTCATTTGATCCAGGAGTCACAAAGATGTATTAGAATACGAAGAAGTTATATTGGTGGAGTGGGATGAAACGCGATATCTCTACCTATGTTAGTAGATGCACCACCTGCCAACAAGTTAAGGCCGATCACAGAAAGACGACATGATTACTTCAACCTCTAGAGATTCCAAGTCAGAAGTGGGAAAAGATTTCATGGACTTTATTGATGGGCTACCAAGGACCAGAAGAGGTAATGAGAGCATTTAGGTGATTGTCGATAGGCTGACGAAATCCGCTCATTTTATTCCAGTCAAGACACTTGTACTGCTTCGAGTTTGGCCGAGATATATATGAGGGAATTTGTTAAACTTCATGGTGTACCATCTAGTATCGTATGCAATAGAGATCCTATTTTCACTACTTAATTCTGGAAGGCAATTCAAGATACTTTGGGCACTAAACTGAACTTGAGCACAACGTATCATCCTCAGACATTTGGTCAAATTGAGAGGGTGAATCAGATTTTGCAAGATCTTCTTCGAGCTTGTATTATAGACTTTGGTGGATCCTGGGAAGACCATCTCCATTTGGTTGAATTCATCAATAATAATAGTTATCAGGTAAAGAAATTGAATTTCAATTTGAATAAGTATATTTGAACTGAAATTTAATTATCTTTAATAAATCAGGAAAATATTGGTATGGCGCCGTTCAAAGCTTTATATGGATGGCCGTGCAAATCGCCGTCTTGTTGGATTGAGCCAGGGGACAGATTAATGCTTGGTCCGGAAATGATTATTGAAGCTTCTGAGAAAGTTGAAGAAACCAGAAGGAAGATAAAGATGGCACATGACAGACAAAAGTGCTACGCTGACAGAAGAAGGAGAGATCTCGAATTCAGTGTAGGAGACGAAGTATTTCTCAAAGTGCCGCCTTTGAAGAATGTTATTCGATTTGGAAGGAAGGGAAAGCTTTCTCCTAGATTTGTTGGCCCGTTTGAGATTACGGAAATTTTTTGGTGTGCAAAACATGTTCAATGTCTCACATCTCCGCAAAGTAGTGCGCGATCCATGTATGACCATTCCCACGGCTCAGTTGGAAGAGTTAGTAATCGAGCCCAACTTGATCAATGAGCGGAAGCCACTTCGGATAGTCGATTATGAGACGAAGCAACTTAGAAGGAAGTCGGTCAATCTTGTCAAAGTTTAGTGGAGTGCAGATGACCGATATTGCACATAGGAAACTGAGGATAGTATTCGGGATTCAAACCCCGAATTACTGATTCCAGGTATAATTCATTTTCTTAAAGCTATCTTGATTTTCTACTTGCTCTTTCTACTTATTCCACTTCGTTCCTTTTCGAGAACAAAAAGTTTTGAGTGGGGGAGATTGTAACGACCCTGGATTTCCGACCCAGTTTAAAATTTTGAATCTACTATTTTAGTATAAAATTTGAAACTTATATACGTTCTCAGTTAACGTACAAACTTCGTACATAAAATGCGTCTAGGTAGTTATGGAAATAGGACAAAGTTTCGTCATAAAATATCACAGTAAAATTCGTTCACATTTTTTTTGTATATCAGTTCATTTCAAAGTGTGTAATTTTTTATCTTCTGAATCTAAATATTTGTACACAGTAATGTTGTAAAAATTTATTTGATCAATACGTCGCATTCCGTTTCATCTAATTCCGTCGTCATTTGCTTCATTTAAATTGTTTTGTCAAACGAACAATTTAATCGGCGTAAAATTTGAGTTTTGATAGAACTGTCATATCATCAATATCTGTGTACCGTTGTAAGCGCCTCGTTGCGCCGATCAGAATGGTATATTCGTTTGTATGAGTCGGAGTTCGACGTAAATCGTCACGCTAATTTAATCATTCCAAGCAGACCGGTTAAACGAACATTCAGCCCAAAGTTTGATAGCCCGTATACATTCAAATTTTTTTTAAAAAATATTGGCTGAAGTGGATTTATTATGGTGGTTGGCAGCTGGTGGATAGCATGGGAAAGTATGTAATATATTTCGTAACTCACAAAAACAATATTTACTGACCACTTTACTCTTGGACGAATATAAAAATTAAAACAAAAAAAAGAACTTAGTTGTTACATCCATCTGCTACAGGTACGAACATGCCTCTTTCCTCTACTCCTTTATTTTATATTTCTTCTCTCTTATTTTTCATCCTCTGTTAAATTCTGCAAAAGAATATGCATAAAGGAATCCAACATCTCTGCAACTTTTCACCGTGACCGTCGCACTTCGCTACCGCCTGCGCCCCCTTTCACCATGCCCCGCTTGAACCGCGCGCGCCACCCCTACCCTTGCTGTCACCTGAACCGCGTGCGCCACCCCTACCCTAGCCGTCGCCTGACCGCGCCGCCACCTTTCCATCTCACCCTCACTCAAGATCCACTCCCACTCCACCGTGGGTCGCCCTAACCCTACACCACCCCTTACCCGAGTCGCCTACTCCAGTGCGTGCACCACCTTCCTCCGACCGCGTCGCCTTTCCACCTAGCCCTCGCCCTCACCCAGATCCAAACCGCGTGCACCACCTTCCCCTTCGACTGATACACCGAGCCGCACACCCCCGTGTCACCCTCCTCTCTGACCAAAACTAAAGCCGCCACCGCCGTATGTCTGGCCGAGACGACTTTCCTCGACCTACCAGTCGCTGCCCAAACCAGAGCCTCTGTTCCCTGTTCCATGCTTGGAAATGCTTGAAATGCACGAATATATATATATATATATATATATATATATATATATATATATATATATTGTATGTATATTTGAAATAGTTGTTAGTGGGAAAATATGCTCCACTGTTGCAAACAGCCAAGCCTTCACAATTGCTTCCATAGAAAACTAAATTCCTTTTTGCTATTGCATATATATAGTTGTATATATGTGGAAAGTAATGTTGTCCTCTGATTTTGGTATAGCAACTATCTAAAGTGGTTCACCTTGTAGCACCCTTCTCCAGTAGTTTTTCTTTTCTCTTCTTTATTGATTGGTGAGTATGTATATATATGATTATATACATATACATATACATACATACATATATATATATATATATGAACGTCTATATTGAAAATTTATACTATTTCTTTCTTGTCGATGGTTGCAGCTAGTTCGATTGTTCGTGTTTGTGCTGTGTTTAGTCAAGTCTTTTCGTGCCTCTTCATGCTTCGTCGTTCATTTTCTCTAACCACTAAAGGTGAATAAATTTCACGACTTATATTATTGTATAATAATAATCTAGTTTGGTTGATAATATTGATGATTGTTTGATGTTAATGTTGAATGTTAAATTGTTAACACACGAAGTGATAAAAAATACACACTTGAAATTAGACGAATGGTAGTTATCACTTTGAAATTGACATATGTACTTGAATTTGATTAAATTAAAAATCTGCATAGTATAACTTTTGAAATGTCTAATTAGTCAACTTCTAGAAATATAGTTAGCGACCTTGGAACATTGTAAACAAATTTCATGTCATGTAAATTTGATGAAGTAGGGAGTTGAATAAAGTAGATAACAAATGTAGAACCGCACGAAATAATAGCGTAATTATCTTTAATCTACATGAAATGATGGTGTAGATTCTAGAAATAAATGTATTAATTTGTATGAAATAATAATGTAAAATTAATACAATTATTTCAGGATTATTTAAATAAATTATTATGTTGTTATTAATTGTTGTTATTGCTTGTTTGTTTACTTTGACGCCATCCCAATTATCACACTTCAAGTTCCCTTTACCATGCTTCTGATTTTGAATTGAAATGGAATCGGGTTGAAATGATAAATACCCAAATAAACACTTGACCTAGGATAGAGAATTAAATAAAAACCCGATTGGTCGAACTATTCAATTTAAAATAAAAATAAAATAAATATTTACTTAAAAGAATTAATGAACGGTTTTAATTAAATTTTAAATTCTAGTGAAATTTAAATGCTAAATATTTGATAAATTAAAATAGATGTTAACAAATGTTGAATGAAAATTTTGTTGTTTAATTTTAATAAATTGTTGAATTAAGTTTTGTAAATTTATTTAATAATTAAACAAAAATTTGAAACTTGTTCACCGAAGAAATGTTACTTGTGACTATTTAGTTAAATGAAGAATAAGTGAATTTGAATTTCTTTAATAAGGAAATAAAATGTGATTCATTTAAATGAATTGAATATAACTTGTAATTTAAAGATTTTAATTTGGCGAATTAAATTAAATTAAATTTATAAGTTGTATTAAATATAGGTAAACTTAAGTGGACGATTTAACTAATTAGAAATTTAATCGAAGTATCTTTGTAATGTTAAATTAACTTAATTTAAATGATTATTGAATGGAATCCATATAGGAATTTAAATTAATATTTGAATTGTTTAAAATAAAACTGAAATTGAATTGTGAAACCAAGTAGAAATTTGAAGGTGGAAATTGGAAATTTTTGAAACGTAAATTATAGAAATCGATATAGAAAGTCAAATGGAATGTTGGCTTTCGAATTCTAAATGAAATTGATTTGATTTTTTTTTGAAATTATTAAATGACCAATCAGTGTAATAATTATGAAGTTATTAAAGAGACCGGGATCGGTTAGGGACATACTCTCTGTCTAAACCGAATACCACTTTAATAGCTATTATACGCGGAGCGTGATCTAGAATGAAGTGGTTAGAATGATATACGTTGATGATTTTAAGAAAGAGAATGATAATGGATGACCTTGACACTTGTGTCAAATTGGAAATGACTTAAACAGGAGCCGTGCCGGGCCAATGAGGTTAGCTACCTCTAACGAACACACTTCTTCGTAAACTACTCATTACTTGTTTTTGATTGGTGCACACCCTTGAATTTGGAGTGTTGTATCGCGGTGTTGCGATCGTTGTGGCGATCCGTTCTCACCAGTCCGGATCAGGCAAAAGGTAGTTTCACTACCTTGGGTATTGCCTCATGTGCCTTGTCATACTTGTGTCCCTATACGCGACCACTACGATTTGTTGTGTATTATACCTATGGAGTACTTCCTGATAGCCCACTAGTTTATGGTGGAGTTTACACTGATGTATAGACTATGATGCTATATAAATGTGTTAAGGGGAATCATAGTAACGCCTTAACACTATTTTGATACTTTATTTTACTGTTAGGCATTACCTACTTAGCATACACTACTATATATATAGATAGTTTAACAGGTCCTGAAAGATGTTTATTCCATTCATCTTTGAGTTATTATTATTACAAAATTTGAACCATATCATCTTGTATAAGAATATATGTCTTGACTCGAGTGTTTGTTTATGCTTATGCTCGGGTCAGTTTGAGGATTTCTGTTGTTGTGATGCTTGGAAGCTGAAGACTTTGAAGACTATCATTTATCTTTATCAGTATTGCTCTATTCTATTATGATACCTATATCGGACGTCTATGTGATTCTATTTCATCATTTGCTTGAGACATTGTTGTATTCACTTAGTAGCTTCATGAACTACTATTATGACATTGTTGTAATTCCACTGCGTTATTCTGTTATATTGTATTTGTCCATGATTCTATGATGATTCTCATTTATATACATATACTCCATTAATGATTCGTGTTTTGTACTATTTAAGTTGACATGGGTGGATTCTTGCCAATTTAAATGGTCCAAATATATGGGTTGTTACATGCAATGTCACACATTCGTCCTTACAAGTTTGTTCTAGGACTGAGCGAAACCGAAGGCACTCTCCTACTACCACTAGTAGCGAGTGGTCCTTGCAATCCGAAAAATCACTACAACGAGGAGACCACTGCTATAAATAACTCTATAATAGGAGCGACCCAGAGCATGTCAACAAGCGGTCCTCCTGCTATGAAGATCCACGACCTTCAATAATCATCATCATCAACATGTCTTCACTTTCAAACGTATACATTGGTTTGTAGTGGTTTTCGGATAGGGATCACCCAAATCCGAACATGGTTCCTTCGAAACCAATTATCGATTTAAAAGATGTTAAATTCTTATATGGATATCAATCATAAATCAATTACTTAATCTTTTATTTAAATCAAATATCTTTCTTAGATATATTTATTTCAATTTATTCCGTTTTCTTTTCCAATGTATACGAAATCATTAAGCCTCATTTATCAAATCATTTGATTTATTTAAACCTTTCTTAAATCCTGAAATAATTCCAAATCATTCTCTTTTAATTAGGAAACCTTTCCAAATCATTCATTAAATCTCAATCAAAGATTTCTTTCTTAACTTTTAACTTAAGGAAAATATTCCCTTTCTATAATATCACTTTCCAAAACATCTATTTAATTTATAAGATTATTCACTGTCCAAAATCGCGAATATAATTTCTTTAATAGACTTTCATATTTAACTGATCAATTTAAATTGATTTCAGAATTACAAAACAGTGTTTAAAATTTCCATTTATATTTTATAAACTTCTATAGAAAAAATTTCTTTACTAACAAATTCAATTTACATCTCATTTATAAGTCAAAATCCAATTATAAGTTAATTACTTATAAATATCTTATTTACAAATTCATTCCTTTTAAATCTTATTATTTATAAAATCCATTATAAATTCTTTTCAAAATTTCAATTGCAAATCCATATATAAATTTGATTACAATCGAATTTCTAATATTTATAAAATACTTTTATAATTCCATTACTTTATTTATAAAATATCAATTTTATAAATCTTATATATAGACCATTTATAATAAATTTAAAGAATTTGTTTCTTTTCTTTTGTCTTGGAAAAGCATAAATATGATCTTTTAGAGTATCCGGGCTTTCCTTTCGATCTGTTCTAACCCCCCCCCTCCCCCCTCCCCCGTCTAAAACATAAAATGAAGGCCAGGTAAGTTCAAGGCAGTGGTTTCTCCGTTCCTAACCTTAGATACACATCTTGTTTTACCGTTTAGATCTCACAAGCGGGACAAATGTACTAGTCGTTTCTGCATACTCAGTTTGCTATTACATTCAATATTCTTCACTTTTTGTTCAAGTGTTACAAACAATTCGTCTTAATCATTTATTCGAACTCTTATTAAAAATTCCAAATCAGCATTACATTACTTAATTATTCTTTTAAAATGATTCGCAAAAGATTTAGGACAGAATTGTTAAGTTTAAACTCATATTCAAAAGGTTATAGAATTCGCAGCATAAAAGTGCTGCGGAAAGTGCTATATGAGCTTGTTTGATTTGAACAACTTTTTAATATTCGAAAATTCATATTTTCCAATTCAAATCTCTTCTAAACTATTTAAATAGATTTATTAAATTAATTCAATATTTTTATAATTAAAAACGTTCATTTAAATGGATTATCCATTATGGTCACTTAACTACACTAGCGCGATTATTCTAGGAAATTGGCTTGGAACTATTCTAAAATATACAAGATGAAATCTTGATTTTCTTTCTTTTTTCCTTTAAATATATTAAATGTTTATAAAGCATTTCTAACTCATTTTAAAACTATTTTGAAAAGGTTTAAGCATTCCATATACACCATTTCATTTTCAAAAGGAAAGTGATTTCCTTTGTGCTTATCAATGTGTATTAATGTGACTTGGTAAAACAATTTAACAATCACATCAAACAATCAATACTTGATGATCAAAGCATATATAAACATCCATAGCAATCATAACACAACATCAAACATGTGTATATATAAATAGAGATGCTAAATAGAGTTTCTCACCATAAACCGAAGCGATTAACTTCCTACCAACATTCTAATCAACCAACACTTCACTAATTAATCTATACTCCATTTAAACACTAGAAAAAATTACCTTCCTTCGAAGTGCTCGTCCAAAGATTGAGATGGAGGTGGTCCAAAAGTATAAAGAAGAAGTGGTAGAACTTTGACCTTGAATTCTCAAAATTTGACCCGAAAAATAGGTCATCTTCTCTCTTGTTTTTGACTCTCTTACTCTCAAAATTTGAAAAGCTTGTTAACTGAAAAGTTGGTTTAAATTCTTCTCATGAATTCAAAAAAACAAGAATCACTTGTTTTTGATTATTTTTGAGGGAGATATGGTTAGAAGAAAACGACCTGCTCTCGGATTCACAGATATAAAGCCCAAAAATGTACTTCACATAATTGAGTTTCAGGTATAGCACCTCAAAACTAAAAAAAAACGTGATAAAAAAAAAGTTGTAGCCACTGGAATTGAAAATGGTTTAAAAAAGGAGTTTCTTAATTTGGATCGTCTATGTTCAAGTTATGATAAAAAATGGCATATTCTCTGGCTTAAAAACTGGGCCAGAGAATGCACTGGAAAGAAGTATATTTTTGACATAGTTAGATTTAGATTTAGACAAAGTGGTCAACGTGAAAGTTGTAGCCACTGGAAACATACATGATTAAAAAAAATAATTTTGTATTTTAGTTCAGATATGAAGAAGTTATGGTCGAGAGAAGAAGAGGTAAAATGTGGAGAAAAAATGAGTTTGATTTGAAGAGGATGAACATTGATTTCTTTTGAATATTTTATAAATATTTTGATAATATTTATTTCTAATTTTTTTATGGCTTGGAAGTGATTAAAGAGAAGTGGATGAAGAAGCTTGAGAAAAGAAGAAGAATAAATGTGAATGAAAGTGAGAAGGAGATGGGTATTTATAGAAAAAGAAAGAGATGGTAAATTTACCAAATAACCTCTTACCAAATTACCAAACTAACCTTACTTCAACCTAAAACAATCTCCACTTTTTCAATACTTAACATCATCTTTCACATCCTTACTTTATGTCTTAGTCACTTTAAGATTAAGTAAATAATATCATAATTATGTTGGCTTTGATTTGATGTGATTTGATGTTTACTTTTTCTTACTTTTGTTAATACTCACTTACTTTTACTAATGACTTCTAGAAGTTTTCTAATCTTACTTAATAAAAGTAAACATGTTTAGTTATTAAAATGTGTAACATACATGTTAAAACATATTAACAAAGGTTCGATAACATTATGGCAACTTATTTTGAACAAAACGTTGATTTTCGACAAAACGTTTTAGGGTCATATTTTGACGTTTTTGTTAAACTATTTATCTATGCAAACCAAACTTAAAAATTGATCTGTTATTATATTTAAATAATTAAAACAAGTATATTTTACTTATAAAATAATATTCAAATCTAAATGCAAAAATACGACATCGATTTATTGGTATGCGACGAAATTTGTCAACTTTATAAAACAAGTTTTATATATTTATCGAAACATTACAAATTAAATTACTATTATTATCAACTAAGTTTGATTAGATTATATATATATATATATATATATATTTAAAAGTAATTATTTATCCTTTAAACAAATTTCATGAATACTTGTCTTCTTTATTGGAATCCGACATTTTTCAGTTTTACAACGGATATCCAAAATCTTTATTCAATATCAAAAATAAGTTTACCATTCTTATTTATCATATAAAACTTGATTGTTCATGTTTGAAAATTCTACATTTGAATATTTAAAATAATTAAATATACCATATTCAAAGTGTTAAAATTACGGGTCGTTACAACAAATATATCAGAGCTTAGATAAATCATACAGCAGAACCGACAAAAACATAATAGTAAGTAAATAATCACCAATAAAATAACACTTTCTAAACAAGTGTCTCCAATCTGGAAATTCTCTGCCATCTACCTAACCTATAGGATGTTATGAGGAGGGGTTTAGAACTAATGTTATAGTTAATGGAAAAATTATAAATTTCTAAGCTTAATTCTACATATACCGTTTTATTTCCATTTACTGTTATATTTGGTTTATCGGGTTCATAATACTCTCGCCTCTGTGCGTGAATCATACCATCTACTCCCTAGTTTACTAAAACTTAATAACTTACGTATATGTAACTATATGCCCAATGACTGCATCATTCCAAGGTACTACCCCGAGTACCTTCCATATCCTCTACAGAAAGGACACCCTCGTCTTGCTCATAGAGAGTTCTGTGACTACACCTGTAAAGGACAGCTTCGTGAGGCCTATAATACAGATGTTCCGTCGTCTGCTATAAAATCGTAAAACTGCATCCGCACTAGCCTATACCACCTAGTGCGTACCTTGAGGACTATACGTAATCGTTCTATCTACTCTCTGAATCCCGCTTAACAAGGTCTACATTGTACGGAACTCAGTCGGGGATTTTCTATTTCTGTAAAGGACTAATTGGTTAGTCCTACAATACAGATATTCTACTTCGTCTGTCTCTTTTCTTATCGTTGCTATGGCACCACGCAGCCACTCCTCAACTAATCGAAAGACCTCAAAAGAGTTAATGGTTGTGCCCTACTGAAAACAATCTAAACATCCAATTCGTTGTCCCCGCGCCCAATGTCTTGATAGTGAAAGAATCATTGGCCTTTTGGTTTAACTCTAGTCCTTCCCGAACTCGATTCTTGGTTTGATGCTGGCCCGATATCCGCATTCGACTATCTTTTTGGATCCTGCCCATTAAAACCTAATCGCAAGTCAAAATACGGTGTCATACGAACATCCTACTCCAAACATCAACCCCTTTTGACTACCTACAATGGTCCTGCCATGCAAAAGCAGTCAAGGCTTACTCTCTTGATGGAACACCTATAGCCCTGCCTCTGGGGGACTGCTTCGTTATACCTACCCCAGAGGGCTATGCTAGAGTACCCTCACATCCCGTTAAAGTCTCATACTTCGTTCTAGCCCAAAATAACTAAGTTGGACATGCTTCTTTTGTGCTGAAATCCATGATGAACTTTCAAACGCATCTTATTATTTTATTAGACCCTATGTCTAATCTTTCATTCTGTGTTCAGTTTAATTTTCTTATTCTGTTGGATACTTATTTACCTTACCAGCATAAGGTTGTCCCAGCCTCACTTAACTATTGTGAGACCATTAGTTCCTGACTGAAAGGGTATGCTGATGGTATGGGCCGTGTTTATATGTTTTCTTATTAACTTAGTTTAAGTTTTAAAATAAGCCTCTTCTGTTATTTCTGCTCTATTTTCTTATTAACTTAATCTAAGTCTTAAAATAAGCCTTTTCTGTTCTTTCTGCCTAATTATAACCTACGTTACAATTTTACTTGCAATTGTCACTTCTATATTCTTTTATAATCTATATAATATAAATATAATTACAAGTGTCTCTTTGCTATTCTAATATGTCTTCTTTTATTATGATATTGAATTCTCTTTAATTCTCTTCTATTATATGACAATCTTGGCTTAGGACTACGTCCGACTATCACAAATTTACATATCATAATAACTGCTTCGCTTTTATTCTACTGTCTACGCAGTAGATCTATGTACATTTATGTTAATTGCTTCTAGTCTTGTCTAATGGTTAACTTGATTTCTTCTTTACTTCCTTTAATTCTTCACTTTATTTTCTTATGTTCTAAGAAGTAGTATATTTTATTTGTTTGGTTACAAAAACTATGCTAAAAATCCATTTCCATGTTTTAATACTAAATAATGCTATAAACAGTAATTCGTAACAGGAAGATATTTCTTCATTTATTTCTTTACTTTTCGGGTAGTGAAAAATGCAGTAGTGTCTCTATTTTACACTAATTCCCTTTTCTTTCTTCTATTCCTGCAATTACGTTTATCGTTATCTGTCAAATATTAAACTATGGAAATGTATACTCTTTTCTAAACCAACTAACTAATCTATCACTAACTTACTAATCAAACTATTAAAATTTCCTCTTTTTATTTATTTCTTCCATTTTAACATAACTTGCTGTAAATTTCTATTTTTTCTCCTTTTTATTTGAGTTCTTCTTACATCTAATATTTATAAATCAAGTGTTTTTCTATTTTAGTCCGTATTTACGAATTCTTCTCTTTGACTAATTTATTTGCGTACAATGGAATAAAAAGATGCTAACATTTACAGGCTTAATTTCAACTTTAAAATAGATTTAAATAACTGCAAATTTCTTACTTTAGGCTTACGCCTTTCTCTAACTGTCAAACCTAGTATTATTCATACTTACTTGGATTACTATCTGCTTTTCCATATAAAAAATAATTAAATATAAGTTCTCTTATACAATTCACCATTTTCAACAGAACTAATTACTGAAATAAATGATGAATATAAAATGGAATCTAACTATAATATATCATAAACATAAAAGATATATAATTTAAATCCACTCATCTGGAAAGAAAACACTCCAAGTTCCAGATCTGATTTTTAACCCAGTTCAATTATCCATAGCCTTGCCTCTTGCAACCCTGTTTGGATCAATAAATTAAGATTTATATGGATTTAGAAATCCAGATCTACATGAAAAAATTAAAATAAACAAACTAGAGAACCAGATCTGAGAACATGTCCTCATTTGAACGAATTTATTTGAACATCTCTATTTTAAACCTTTAATTTCTATCTCCAACTTGTAATTCAGAAGACGTAAATCTAAAATAGCTAATTTCTGAAGAATTGGAGGAGAAAGAAGAGTGACAGGGCTTTCATACCCATTTAGAAAAATACGAGTTTGAAGGCTAGCCCTGCCTCTTTACTTATAGAGAGTCAAAACAGTGTCATCCGTCCACTTAGAACAATGCAAATCAGGCCGTTCAAAAGGATGCCGAATGAGCATGCCTGCTTAATTTTTAAATGTTTTATTTACTATAAACGTTTAGCGTTTAAAAATTTCCTATTAATTCCAATTAAATTTCATTTATTCTCTGATTTAGTGATCTTTGTAACGCACGTCTATTTTGGATTTTAAATGTGCCTTATTTGTTTTATTAAATGTTATTTATAAACATTAACTTTTAAACGTTATAAATTATAAATGTTTAACTTTTTTATGCTGCTTGTTTATTCTAATTAATCACCATTAATTGCTTGATTAATTTCTCAATATAAAACTTGTCGATTTTGAATTTCACATGTGACCAATTAATGTAAATTAGTTTCCTCCAATAGCTGATTTGATTATATTGCCTTCTAATGTTAATTAATTGCCTTTAATTACTAATATCAACTAATTTCCTTTATGATGGTAATGTTAATTAATTACCCTTATAATGCACGTCGATTTTAAAATTCAAATGTGTGTTATTTCTGGAATTTCATACGCACATATATTTATTTGTAACAAATATATTCACGTACGTTTACATGTATAGTTAGTTCTCGATACAAAACTTCGAACGTCAATAACTTTTTCATACGAACACCGTTCGAGACATATTTTATATGTAAATTGATCAGAAAATTGTAGTTTTCATGGATTTAATAATAACCTTTTCACAATTTATAAACACCCTGTCCTATTTCAAAGTTTTCATGGGAACACTAAGAACCTGTAGGTCCCTACCAATTAACTTAATAAATTCATGGGTTTCTTTGAACCTATTGGTCATTCCAATAACTCCACCCTTATCCTAGTTTTCATGGGTTGACTAGGATCCTATGGATTATTCTAGTAACTCCCTTCTTATCCTAATTTTCATGGGTTGACTAGGAACCTATCGATGTCTCATATAACTTCTTTCTTATCCTAGTTTTCATGGGTTGAATAGGAACCTTTTGACTGACGTCAATACTTAATCCGAATATAGTTTTTATGGGTTTACTACAAACCAATTGGCCCCTGCCAACCTCCTTAATACATTGTTTTCATGGTTCACTATGAACCTGTTGGTTACCACCAATAACTTCCTAACCATAATTTTCATGGGTTTACTATCAACCTATCTCCCAGACAAGTTCAAGGTTTAGGCACCCTATATTTTGGTCTCCCTGACTCAGTAGATGCAATTCTACTCATTTAGGAGTTTAATCAATTCATATTCACTGCTGGGTTAACCTAGCTGGTTCTTTTACCCCTGAAATAAAGTTATTGGTCCTTTATCATGTGAATATATTCATATTTGAAGAAGCAAACATAACAACTTAACAATACCACTCCGGTGGATTTAAGGTCCTTGAAAAACTTTTCATATAAAACATAGTTAATCCCTTTAGCCTATATTTTTATTAAGGAAAAACTTCTTCAAATTTACATACTTAAAGACATTTCAAAACTCCTTTATTTAGCCATGGGTTTTTCCATTAAAAATGAGTTTGGGTTTAAAAAGCCTTTTGACACCTTCGAAACCTTGCTTTTGATTTCATTGGATAACCTCCTTTGAAAGCATAAAACTCTATCTTTAAAATGTTAGGCCCCTGCCTTTCGAGTACTTTGAAACATCTCTTTCGAAACCTTTCGACCTTTTTAAAGTATTATCATATAAGTATAGAAGCATAGCTTCGAAACCATTCTAAAATACCCCTTTCAAAGCCATTGAAGGTTACCCTTCAAAACCAATACCTTTCGAAGCCATTGGGTTTATATTTAAAATAACATTTCTGGGCATCAATTGTTTTGCGGGTGAAATTTATATTAAAGTCTTATATAAAATAGAAAAAGTGTTATTCACTCTCCTTTGTCGAAGGAACAAGAGAATAACAAATATGCTGAAGCGGTTAAGCAATAAGCTCTTCATGTTACAAGCAGCTGCATTCTGGATACGGGTCTTGGGCCCATTTACGTTTTATATTCACATTCTGCACACTACAAAAAAGAAAGGATGTATCAACCTTCTCATTATCAGTTCTGTACAAAATCAACACATAATAGAAATCAATCTGCTTCATATTCTATCTTGGTATCGGAGTCTATAACCGCTTGACAGCAAGTTAAAGAAACCAGGCCAGCCTGCAGCGAAAGAAATAGGTGAATTCCCAAAAATATTACC
Source organism: Allium cepa (assembly GCA_030765085.1). Taxonomy (NCBI): domain Eukaryota; kingdom Viridiplantae; phylum Streptophyta; class Magnoliopsida; order Asparagales; family Amaryllidaceae; genus Allium; species Allium cepa. The sequence goes on from CM060931.1 coordinate 40,424,606, forward strand.
CTATTGGATCTTAGTTGGGCCTATGAAGCCTAATTTATTTAGAACATTTCTCAATTTTTTTTAAAATCAAATCATTTATTTTATTTAAATTAGTTAAAGGGAAGTTTTTAATTTCAAATGTATAGTGTATCAAATATACCTAACATTTAGTTAATGTATAGGGAATGAAACCTTTCATTTCTTTCCCTAAAACAATAACTAATTGGGAGTAACAATTGCATTAAATGGATAGAGAAACCTTTCATTTTCTCGCTTTAATTAGAATTGGTTGATACATTAAATGTCATTAATTAATAATTTATTAATGGAAAATTTATTACTATGTCCATATGTATTCTAATTGTACAAATTGTAGTTTGAGATTTATTTAATTTTTATTTATTTATTTATATAAGTATATATATATATAGATGAACCATATATACAGACACATATATATGTGTGTGCATGCATAACATCATAATCCGTGAATGTTATAATATGCCCGTATATAGATGTTAGGATTAACATTGCAACGGACACATAAGTTCATTTTCTGTGCATTATAATTTTTTCAAATATGTGCTTGTATGATATGTCAAAATAGGATATTAATATATGTATACGAATATATATATGTATATAGAATAAAATAGTTCTGCCAAAATAAATTAATGTAAAATAATCACTTGATAAAAATAAAAGTTTTATAATTTTAGAAAATCTAGAAACACATTTTGGTCTTAAGATTAATTTATAAAAAATTTTAATTAAAATAATATTTATTATTATATAGCTGATAATAGCCCTTAATCAAATTAATTCTTAAAAATAAGAATCAAGTTAAAAAATTCTATAAAAAATTCTGAAGTTAGATGAGACATATTTTGGGCTTAGGAAAATTTTCTAGAATTTTATCAAGTGGAATAATATTTTTAGTTAAATAATTAACTACAGTTTGAAAAAAAATTAATTATAAAATATTAAATTAAGTTTTTAAGTCAGAATATTTTTATTCCGGTACTTGTGAAATATCTAATTCTTATCATAAATTTCCATAATTTTATCAATTGAATTTGTATTTTTAAGTAAATAATTAATTGCAGTTCGAAAATAAGTTAATTTTAAAAAATAATAAATTAAGTTCATAAAATCTTAAAATTTTACACTAAGCATCTTATATGGTGTAGCAAGTATGAAAATATAAAATTGGAGTTTTGAACCATTAATTATTTTATACGTAATAAACGATTCAAAAATCATTAAATAATAATAAAATATGCATATACATATTTAATAAATAATTTTATATTTTATGATTCATAGTAGGTATAAACCATCATAAGCAAATTTTAAGATTAAATATATAAAAGATATAAACATATATACAATTATATATATAGACATTGCAAACTATATACATTTAATATATATATATATATATATTAGTTTTGTTTAGAAAATAAAATTCAACAATAAGTCAATAAACAAAATACTACACCAATCACATAACCAATCCAATTGTAACAAACACATGTACCCACAAAAATCTCACATTATCTAAACAATAAACAGATTTGAATACAAACAAATGATTTGGATGAAAATCAACATTAATATGATAAACTTGAAATTAAAACAATAATAATACATTAAATTTCACCCGCTAATTAAGCCTTTGAGTCCACGTTGAACAACGAATCCTCTTCTTAGCACAATTCCCAATCCACCAGGTTGCTAATCCAGGATTGGAGACCTTCTACTACAAACTAGTATTTATTAATTTGAATTTGATTTGAGAATATTTGCGATGATTATAGAGGAAAGTTGCTACCAATAAAATGAGGAAGAAGAAGAAGAAGAAATTAGCAACTCAAAAATGAATTCACCTTTGACTAGGGTTTTGAGATTAGCTTTTATATAGGTAGTGTAAGAAAGCAAATAATGATCTCGACCACACATCTCAAAAGCCTGTTCTCATGCCTAGTAGCTTCCCCTTTCCTCTATCAAAACCAACGACTTTCACCTCTAAAATTCATGGGTTGTGAGCCCACCTAGCCCAATTTAATTGCATATAATTATATTCAACTAAATTTGTTGTCGATATCTCATGTCGATCAACATGTTTATAAATTTTTATACATACATGCAACAAATTTATTTCTCAAATCATATCCAAATTTTATAATTAATATTTCATAAATATTAATTAATTTAATCCATTTATAACAATTATAAACTAATTAAATCATTCGGTCTTAAGAGAATTCATCAATTCTGTAATGTGACTCTTGGGTGTAAATTCGGTCAGCGATTAATGTCGAGCTGTTCGAACTTTAATGTTTTAATGTTCAAACTTCGCTTAGTAGGTGGTGTGACATTATGGCCAAATTTATCTCTTCCTCATTTTCGAAAAAATCTTATGTTTATTTAATAAGCATTACCCGGTTGTGACAATTATTTACACCAATTCTCTTCGTCAAAACTACATCGCTTTGGACTTGTTGAATTTGGTAATGGTCAAAAATTCCAACATCGTCCACATTCAACTCTACAATCCAAATACAAAGTCCCTAGTTCGATAATAACAATCATTATTAATCAAACTGCTCCGGCCCAAGATTTTGAATTAGGGTTGACTTGAGTTGACCGTAATACTAATCCCATATAACTAAGGAGATGAGTCCTCTCTTGAATAATGCTTCACTTCCAATACTTCCACTTGACCCAACTATAGTCACTCGATTTTGTGTCATGATTTGACTATAATAAAATGGCGCTTATATTGAAGATTCACAGTACTCTCAAGTCGAAAGAACTGTGTAAATTATTCACATCGATATTTTCTGGTTGACCTTAGTTATTTTAACTAACATAAAATTATCGAATCAGCCGTTCCATAGTTATCCAATAACTATTAGTACGTAACCAATAGTTGTCCCCAGCAATCATGAGTAATACACAACCCAACATTTTGAGAGCGTTATGTATTTTAGTATCAATGGATACATTGATATCCAGTCTCGATGCATCTTGACTAGGAACATTTAAAATGGTATATTTATTTTAATTGTGATAACAGCACTTTGTAACTACCATCACAAAACAATCATTTATGGATTTTCTATTAAAAATACTTTTAATTAATTAATTAACATAACTAAATTATATCAAGATATAATAGGAAGGAAACACCTTTATTTTAAACAAGATTAGTCAACAAATTAGATATATGTAGCAAATTACATAATTGCCCCTAGGGCATACCTCAAAACTCTATCAATCTCCCACTTGCACTTAAGGTTATTTATGGAATCTTATTCCTACTTTTCCAATTGGTTTTATCAAAACCAATTGGGTCGGTTCCTCAGTAAATGGGTTTGCTATTATGTTTCAATTTTTGTAACGACCCAGAATTTTTATTAATTAAAATTTGGATATTTAATTAATTTTAAATATTAATAAGTGAATTTATTAGTCGAACGAAATTTTATTTCGAATTATTGGATTTAATTGGACAATTAAATCGATAATTTAGTATGTTAAATTATGGAAATAATTGAAAATCGAGTTAAATATGATTGAAAATGATTTGTAAAATTTTATTTTATCATATTGAAGTTAGAACGATATTTTAGAACTTTTAAAATCGATTTAAAAGTTAATTTGTGAAAATTGAATATTTTAATATTTAATCGACTAGTGAAAATAGTCAATTTTTGAACAGTCTCAGAATTGGACGAAACTAGTTCCATTGGATCCGTAATAGTTAGTTATTACCGGATTTCAATTTTTGCATCAATCGGACTTATCGTTTGATCGTGGCAGCTCGAAACGCATCGAATTATTTTTAATATTAATTTGGCGAGTTAAAATAGCCATTTTTCAAAAAGTCTCGGATTTCTACGAAACCAGTTTCATCGGATCCGTAATGTGATATTATTGTAAGGTTTCAAATTTCGTGTCAATTGGATTTACCGTTTGACCGGTACAAATTAAAACGCCTAGAAAATCGTTTAATCGGTTCAATTTTAAATCGATCGTTTGTTGCCATATCTCGCACATATGATCGAATTAGCTTCCGAAACCTATTCCATTGTGTCCGGAACGCGGGGTAAACCCTAGAAACGCTGGTTACGGCGCGTGAATCGGAGTTCGGAATTCCCGGATGAATAGTGTCGTTCGTTTTCCTATAAATAGACCCTTACCCTTCATAAATAAAAATATATATATATATATATTTCTAAACCCTAACCCTAGCCGCCATCTCTTCAATCTATGGCCAGAAAACTCCTATTTGCTTTCCTCAATCTCTCCCAATCCACTAACAATTAGAAGAAGTGTTTAACATGAAAGTTGTTAAGCGTCTTGTGATCTTTAAATCTATACGGATATGATCGTAAATGGAGCATCGTAGTGGGAGCTACAAGGCCGCGTTTGTCATGAAGTCGGCCTCGATTTTCGTGCTAGTGGGTCGACCGAGCTTCGTGAGGAGGCAGCCGAGCATAGAGGGGGTGAAGAGCATTCGCTTGGAGGTCTTGGATCGAGGTGGAAGCAAGCAAGGTGATCGAATTAATTAACCCTAATTCGATCAAGTGGGTTCGGCTATGTCTGTAGGGTGAACGCGTGAAGAAGGAGAAAGGGCGCACGGCTATGATTCAGGGAGCATGGATCCAACGGCTTAGATGTGAGGGGTTTAAAATAAAAATTTATGTTATAAAATTTATAAATAAAATTCGTATAAACTTCAAAAATGCATATCTTTTTCATACGAGGTCGAAAACGCGCGAAACAAGAAGCGTTGGAATCGTATGGACGAGCACTACGCAATGGAGTTGGATTGGAGTCGTTTGGAGTTAGTGAGAATTTTGGGTAAAATTGAACGTCCGTTTAATTTTATTCGAAATAAATCGCTAAAACGAAATTGAAATCAAGGTGAGAATTTCTCACTCAATCGAATCGGTTTTGATTTTATTTTAAATAGTTAGATTTAAAATATTTGAATGCATGTTTGAATGATGATTGTTATCTATTGATTGTTAAAATAGACATTATACGCCGTTAGTAAGCGGATGTTATTTATTAAAAACATATACCGCGAATATTTCATAAACAGTGAAATTGGTATTATATATAATAGCAATATATATATATTGGCATATGTATATATTGGAGTTATTGATTTCCCGCATTTTGTTTAGCGGATGAGACCCTATTGCGCCGTCTATTAAGCGGGTAATATTTTAAATCCCATATACCGCGATAATTCCGTACTGGAGCGGAATTGGTATTGTGCTAATGTTTGTGGATGCAGGAAAATAGGTTGGAGGGATCCAACTGGATTCCTCAATAGTTTTTATTTGAATTCAGATATTTTGATATTTGATGGATTTTCATATCGATATATGATATCGTTGTTGTCGTGATTGACTATTGGGTATGTAGCATCATTGGACCAAGTTTTGGAATTTTAAAATGATTTATAAAGTGATTTTGAAAATATACTATATGTTTGGAATTGATTCATTTTAAATAAATAAACGTATAATTTTTAAGGTTATAAAAATTATGATTTTTAAGAAATATAGTTAAAAACTGATTTTTGAGAATATGATGCTAATGATCTTATAAAATAGTTAAATCGGAATTTTTGAATTTATTGTGAAAAGTTTAAGTATAGGATTTATAAAATTTAATTATTTTATGAATCAAAATGATGAAATTATAAAGGAGATTAAAGATGTTTTAAAAGAATAATATAAATTGATTATATAAAAAGATTTATAAATTGATATTTATAAATAAAAACATTTGAATTATAAAACGAGTTTTTATAAGTGTTTGAATGAAGTAAAAATGGATTGCATAAGTGAATGGAATTTATAAAATTATAAATAGTGAAGTTATAAATGAAATTTATAAATAGTAAGATTTATAAATTTTGTGAAATTATTAAAGAATACTTTTGGATAAATAATTGAATCTTATAAGTTGTAAGATTTATAATTATGAAGTTTAAAAGAACGATTTTTGTAAAATAATCGTTTTATAAGCATTTAACTTATAATATGAACTTTTGTTTTATAATTGAGTTATAAACTGGAATAGGTTAATAAAGGAATTTATAAAAAGAAGTTTTTATAAGATAAATAGAAAAGGAATTTATAAACGTTGTTTTATAAATTCGCAATACGACTTATTTTGATAAGTAAATTGTTAAAACCTATAAATGGAGTTATATTCACGTTTTAGACTGTGAATAATCCTTTAAAATGAAATGTATAAAATGATGAAATTGTTAACAAGGTATATTCACGTTTTTGAATAATGAATAATATGTTAAAGAAAATGTTTAGATTTGATGTTTTAAATAGAATTAAAACGATCTAACGATGTTTTAAAATATGTTGAGATTCGAAACCATAGATTTCAACATCTATTGTTGAAATAGACGTTTTCGAGAAATAGAAGGAAATGGTGGACTATAACACTGTTGTTATAGTAAATGATTTCCGAAAGGAAATGTTTTGTATAGTATTGGGATTTATATATCTATTTTAATTTCGAATCCCTATACTAGTGATTTTGGGTTTTACGCAACATTCGTTTTGGCCCAAATAAATATGTTTAAGAGCATGTTTACCTTAAAGAATGAAATATATACTTAATCTCGATTTAAGTATATTGAATATTTTCTAAGTATTGAAAATAAATAAAATTTGTGAATTACTTATGAATAAATAAGTATGGAAATGTTTTCCAATATAAAGTGAATATTTTGAGAATTTATCTTCTTGAAGATAAATTGAAATGAATAATTGAAATCGTATATGCATGGATATTTTGGAAAGTAAATCCACTATGGAATTTATAAAAGGAAGTGGAATTTGTTTAAAAAAATAAATATTGATTTATTTTTGAAGTGTGAAAATTATATATCTTGTAAAGATATTTTGGAAAATAAATAATTTGGAAAATTATTTGGAATCTGGTGATGTGTACATATCCATTGATAGTTCAATAACCGACTATCAATATTTCCCTTTGAATGGGTATTTGATGTGATTTGTTTGAATTTGAATGCCACACTTATTTTTGAATAAGCGCTCACTATTCGGGTTAACCGGGAAAGGACCATGGGGTCGTATAACCCATTCTGAATATGTGATACGTCGTTATGAATTGCGTTTGAAGATCGGTGTTGAAGACCGGTATTTGCGAGAGCGATAGGATGACCTGTCGATTGACTCTGCACCGAGTTGCTCCGGTATTGAGTTCTCCATATGTGATGGGAAATCCGATCAGGATTGTGGATATCCGGATTGCAAGGACTTCTTTGTAAGTGCCTTCGGTTCCGTTCGAGCCCGGAACAGACTTGTATGGATTGTATGTCTGACATTACAAATTGAGATATAAAAACGATTTCTTTCAAATATATTTCTGTTGGTGGCGAAGAATTTATTCTTTTAGCTTAACACCCTTGTCTGAGACGTACGAGCTTAGAGGTTATGTAGTTGAAGGTTATCAGCGATATATTCCCAATTTGGTAATGTGACATGCTGAGTGTTGCTGTAAATGATCATTGTGTTGATTATTTGTGATAGGGTCATTTGTTTGATTGTCTATCTTTGTGATCATTTCTATGATCATTTGTTGACCCAAAGCATGGCTTTTGTATAAAGTATGTTTTTGTGGACGTGACTTCGTCGAGCCTCACAAACCGGTAATGGTCGAAACAGGAATTGTGCGGCAAGGTTTTCAGGGATCGCTTCCCTAGGGTATGACTATTCCTTCTGGAAAAGGGTAGTATCATGGTATGGAGCCCAGATACTTACTCATGTTGAAAACACTTTATGATTGTGTGATGATGGTGACGAGCGCTCGTTTAAAGGTTCCAAAGGACCGGGGGTGGCATATCTGAGGGTTTGTAATATTCCTTGGGAAAAGGGATTCCCGGCTTTGTTTAGCAGAGAACGGTGATTCTCGGGGCGTCCTTCCAGAGGCGTTTCCATGTGGCAATGGGAAGTTCCTTGGCCTGACCATTTGTTGGAAAATCCATTCTTCAAATACGAGCCTTGTACGGTATTAGTTGTAGAACCTATCATTCACTTATGGTGGCGCCCCACTGTTTGGATGGTAGCTATAGTAGGCATACGATAATGGTCGTATGTTGGCTAAGATTTATATTCTACTTTCGAAATGAATTTTTCTCTACACTATGCACTAGTAATAATATCAAATGTTCTTTTAAATGCGTATCAAGCATCTTTGACTATCATAAGGAGAAATCTCCTCCAAGTCTGCGTTTGCATTGTGTGTGTGGCGGGAGGTCTTATGGTAGTCTCATTTTTTAAAAGCATTGCGAATTGACTTTAAAAATATTCCTCTATTTTGATTTTAAAGACAAATAAACTGTTTGAGTTCTCACACCAGTCACATGACTGACTCGGAGTTTATTGTTTTCCTTCCTAAACTCTGGGTGCCCACCAATTTCCACACGGGCAGTCAAGAGTTAAGGTTTATCAGGATATTCTGGAGTTGCTGGAGGCAAGATGGATGGCATGTCGTATTACTAGTATAGTATTTCTTTTTCCGCTGCATTGTTTGTTGTTGTTTGAAGTTGTACACTCTGATGATATGTAATGAAATGTAATGTAATGTAATAACTGATATAGTTCTTTGTTTAAAGAGTATTCATTTGTTATTATATGTTGTTCCGCTGCGAATTGTGAGATTCTGTTGTTGTTCTGTTGTTTTCTATTCTGTTCTATTTTCTATTTTCTTTTCTCTCTATTTTCTATCTTCTTATCTTTTCTGTCTTCTTCTATCCTTTTTCTTTTTCTTAAAACCCTAAGTGTTCGGTTTTCCGTCGTTCGATTGCTCGGCAGTCGATAAAGTGAGTATCGATGTTGAATTTTCGAAAGTCGAAGAATCCGGTCCTTACAGTTGGTATCAGAGCTTATGGTTAAGCGACAACCATGGTTCTGTTGGGTATTACTCATTAGAGATAGAGTCAGTAGTACTCTAGAATGAGTTTGAGTGTAATAATAGCTATGAGAGCGTATTTGTTAGTGAATATAAAATTGTTTTATATTGTGATGATTGGTTTATTGAGTGGCATATGAACTTTGGTCAGCGTGGTCCGCAAAACTATGCCGAAGGGGTTTCTAAACACTTGAATAGAACAATTCGACACAATATTGTTTTAAATTTGGTAAATGGAATAATTTTGCCTTGATTATATTTTATATATAAAGAAATAATTTTTCAAAATTATTAAAGTGTATATAAGTTGATTGTTTAGTTGTTTGAATAATCTAAATAAAAGAATAATTGTATAAGTAAAAAGAATTATAAAAATTGAATCATAATTAAAGTGATTTGCAATTGTGAAATAAACTTATATATATAAGAAGTGAAACTATATGAATATATTTATGAATATGAGTTGTAAATAAAAATGAATTTAAAGTTAAATGGAAATTTACTTAGAATTGGATTTATAAATGGGAATTTAAGCTAAGTAAAACCAAGTGATGTTATAAAATGGAAGTATAACTTAAGAGATGTTGAATGAAGTTGATATCAGTATCAAATATAATTAATAAAGTTAAGTGATGGATGTGAACTTAAGTTATATAAATGAAATTCAACTTTTATAATTGAATTGAATGAATCAATTGAATATAAATAAAATTGGTATGAAATAATGGATATAAGTGTTAATTCATTAAAATCTAATGTTATTGAAGGTTGAATAGTTGAATGAAAATCAATTAATTAAACCAATTGAAAGCAAAGAAATTTGGTTGTAATTGATATACATTGGTTGTTATATGATTGTTAGTTGATTGTATATAATTCATTAAGAATTAATGAAATTGAAAGCTAAAATAATTGAAATTCAATTGGAAGTTAAATGAATCTTGAATAGAATTGAATTTGATTTGGAAGTGAACCAACTTGAATATGAATTAGTGAATATAAACTAATTGAAAATGAATGTTAGTAAAAACATCCAATGTTAATGAATCAAACGTGATTTAAATTGAAAACCATTTCATTGAATATCAATGAGAATATGAATGAATATTTATTGGTTATGGATGTTAGTTGGATGATAGTTGGTTGATGGTTGAATATATATTGCTATTGAATGCATTTCTATGTTGGCATATATAGTTGTTATGTTGCTATATGTTGTATATCTATACTATTTTCATATATACATGTTCTCATGTTGTTTGTTCAGTGTTTAGTAGGTGCGGATCGTGTTTGCTTCGCATTTGGAGCTCGCTTTCGCGCTATATTAGCCGTATATGCTTGCTAATAAAATATAAGGTACATATCTCGGATTACATATCGTACTTTTATACTTTTGCCTTCGAGATGCCTCATTACTTGATGAGATGTATATTTGTGATATATATACTATCATTTTTTTTTCGGATCGAGCCGCGCAAAGGAGACTATGGCGAATTTTTCCGAAAATTTAAGGCGTTAGAAAAAATTTGAGAAAATTGGAAAGTTTTGAAAACTTTAACTTTGATTTGGAATTGAAAGTTAAACAATAGTACTTTGGTTTGAAAAGTTAACTAAGTATGATTTGAAAACTTAGTAAAGTATTGTAAGAAGTTTAACTATGAATTTTTGGGAAAGTTAATAAATTCTATAACCTTTCTTACTTGTTAATTTCGAGGACGAAATTCTTTTAAGGGGGGAAGATTGTAACGACCCAGAATTTTTATTAATTAAAATTTGGATATTTAATTAATTTTAAATATTAATAAGTGAATTTATTAGTCGAACGAAATTTTATTTCGAATTATTGGATTTAATTGGATAATTAAATCGATAATTTAATATGTTAAATTATGGAAATAATTGAAAATCGAGTTAAATATGATTGAAAATGATTTGTAAAATTTTATTTTATCATATTGAAGTTAGAACGATAATTTAGAACTTTTAAAATCGATTTAAAAGTTAATTTGTTAAAATTGAATATTTTAATATTTAATCGACTAGTGAAAATAGTCAATTTTTGAACAGTCTCAGAATTGGACGAAACTAGTTCCATTGGATCCGTAATAGTTAGTTATTACCGGATTTCAATTTTCGCGTCAATCGGACTTATCGTTTGATCGTGGCAGCTCGAAACGCATCGAATTATTTTTAATATTAATTTGGCGAGTTAAAATAGCCATTTTTCAAAAAGTCTCGGATTTCGACGAAACCAGTTTCATCGGATCCGTAATGTGATATTATTGTAAGGTTTCAAATTTCGTGTCAATTGGATTTACCGTTTGACCGGTACAAATTAAAACGCCTAGAAAATCGTTTAATCGGTTTAATTTTAAATCGATCGTTTGTTGCCATATCTCGCACATATGATCGAATTAGCTTTCGAAACCTTTTGCATTGTGTCCGGAACGCGGGTTAAACCCTAGAAACGCTGGTTACGGCGCGTGAATCGGAGTTCGGAATTCCCGGATGAATAGTGTCGTTCGTTTTCCTATAAATAGACCCTTACCCTTCATAAATAAATAAAAATATATATATTTCTAAACCCTAACCCTAGCCGCCATCTCTTCAATCTATGGCCAGAAAACTCCTATTTTCTTTCCTCAATCTCTCCCAATCCACTAACAATTAGAAGAAGTGTTTAACATGAAAGTTGTTAAGCGTCTTGTGATCTTTAAATCTATACAGATATGATCGTAAATGGAGCATCGTAGTGGAAGCTACAGGGCCGCGTTTGTCATGAAGTCGGCCTCGATTTTCGTGCTGGTGGGTCGACCGAGCTTCGTGAGGAGGCAGCCGAGCATAGAGGGGGTGAAGAGCATTCGCGTGGAGGTCTTGGATCGAGGTTGAAGCAAGCAAGGTGTCGAATTAATTAACCCTAATTCGATCAAGTGGGTTCGGCTATGTCTGTAGGGTGAACGCGTGAAGAAGGAGAAAGGGCGCACGGCTATGATTCAGGAAGCATGGATCCAACGGCTTAGATGTGAGGGGTTTAAAATAAAAATTTATGTTATAAAATTTATAAATAAAATTCGTATAAACTTCAAAAATGCATATCCTTTTCATACGAGGTCGAAAACGCGCGAAACAAGAAGCGTTGGAATCGTATGGACGAGCACTACGCGATGGAGTTGGATTGGAGTTGTTTGGAGTTAGTGAGAATTTTGGGTAAAATTGAACGTCCGTTTAATTTTATTTGAAATAAATCGCTAAAACGAAATTGAAATCAAGGTGAGAACTTCTCACTCAATCGAATCGGTTTTGATTTTATTTTAAATAGTTAGATTTAAAATATTTGAATGCATGTTTGAATGATGATTGTTATCTATTGATTGTTAAAATAGACATTATACGCCGTTAGTAAGCGGATGTTATTTATTAAAAACATATACCGCGAATATTTCATAAACAGTGAAATTGGTATTATATATAATAGCAATATATATATATATTGGCATATGTATATATTGGAGTTATTGATTTCCCGCATTTTGTTTAGCGGATGAGACCCTATTGCGCCGTCTATTAAGCGGATAATATTTTAAATCCCATATACCGCGATAATTCCGTACTGGAGCGGAATTGGTATTGTGCTAATGTTTGTGGATGCAGAAAAATAGGTTGGAGGGATCCAACTGGATTCCTCAACAGTTTTTATTTGAATTCAGATATTTTGATATTTGATGGATTGTCATATCGATATATGATATCGTTGTTGTCGTGATTGACTATTGGGTATGTAGCATCATTGGACCAAGTTTTGGAATTTTAAAATGATTTATAAAGTGATTTTGAAAATATACTATATGTTTGGAATTGATTCATTTTAAATAAATAAACGTATAATTTTTAAGGTTATAAAATTTATGATTTTTAAGAAATATAGTTAAAAACTGATTTTTGAGAATATGATGCTAATGATCTTATAAAATAGTTAAATCGGAATTTTTGAATTTATTGTGAAAAGTTTAAATATAGGATTTATAAAATTTAATTATTTTATGAATCAAAATGATGAAATTATAAAGGAGATTAAAGATGTTTTAAAAGAATAATATAAATTGATTATATAAAAAGATTTATAAATTGATATTTATAAATAAAAACATTTGAATTATAAAACGAGTTTTTATAAGTGTTTGAATGAAGTAAAAATGGATTGCATAAGTGAATGGAATTTATAAAATTATAAATGGTGAAGTTATAAATGAAATTTATAAATAGTAAGATTTATAAATTTTGTGAAATTATTAAAGAATACTTTTGGATAAATAATTGAATCTTATAAGTTATAAGATTTATAATTATGAAGTTTAAAAGAACGATTTTTGTAAAATAATCGTTTTATAAGCATTTAACTTATAATATGAACTTTTGTTTTATAATTGAGTTATAAACTGGAATAGGTTAATAAAGGAATTTATAAAAAGAAGTTTTTATAAGATAAATAGAAAATGAATTTATAAACGTTGTTTTATAAATTCGCAATACGACTTATTTTGATAAGTAAATTGTTAAAACCTATAAATGGAGTTATATTCACGTTTTAGACTGTGAATAATCCTTTAAAATGAAATGTATAAAATGATGAAATTGTTAACAAGGTATATTCACGTTTTTGAATAATGAATAATATGTTAAAGAAAATGTTTAGATTTGATGTTTTAAATAGAATTAAAACGATCTAACGATGTTTTAAAATATGTTGAGATTCGAAACCATAGATTTCAACATCTATTGTTGAAATAGACGTTTTCGAGAAATAGAAGGAAATGGTGGACTATAACACTGTTGTTATAGTAAATGATTTCCGAAAGGAAATGTTTTGTATAGTATTGGGATTTATATATCTATTTTAATTTCGAATCCCTATACTAGTGATTTTGGGACGTCGTAACGATGTTTTACGCAACATTCGTTTTGGCCCAAATAAATATGTTTAAGAGCATGTTTACCTTAAAGAATGAAATATATACTTAATCTCAATTTAAGTATATTGAATATTTTCTAAGTATTGAAAATAAATAAAATTTGTGAATTACTTATGAATAAATAAGTATGGAAATGTTTTCCAATATAAAGTGAATATTTTGAGAATTTATCTTCTTGAAGATAAATTGAAATGAATAATTGAAATCGTATATGCATGGATATTTTGGAAAGTAAATCCACTATGGAATTTATAAAAGGAAGTGGAATTTGTTTAAAAAAATAAATATTGATTTATTTTTGAAGTGTGAAAATTATATATCTTGTAAAGATATTTTGGAAAATAAATAATTTGGAAAATTATTTGGAATCTGGTGATGTGTGCATATCCATTGATAGTTCAATAACCGACTATCAATATTTCCCTTTGAATGGGTATTTGATGTGATTTGTTTGAATTTGAATGCCACACTTATTTTTGAATAAGCGCTCACTATTCGGGTTAACCGGGAAAGGACCATGGGGTCGTATAACCCATTCTGAATATGTGATACGTCGTTATGAATTGCGTTTGAAGATCGGTGTTGAAGACCGGTATTTGCGAGAGCGATAGGATGACCTGTCGATTGACTCTGCACCGAGTTGCTCCGGTATTGAGTTCTCCATATGTGATGGGAAATCCGATCAGGATTGTGGATATCCAGATTGCAAGGACTTCTTTGTAAGTGCCTTCGGTTCCGTTCGAGCCCGGAACAGACTTGTATGGATTGTATGTCTGACATTACAAATTGAGATATAAAAACGATTTCTTTCAAATATATTTCTGTTGGTGGCGAAGAATTTATTCTTTTAGCTTAACACCCTTCTCTGAGGCGTACGAGCTTAGAGGTTATGTAGTTGAAGGTTATCAGCGATATATTCCCAATTTGGTAATGTGACATGCTGAGTGTTGCTGTAAATGATCATTGTGTTGATTATTTGTGATAGGATCATTTGTTTGATCGTCTATCTTTGTGATCATTTCTATGATCATTTGTTGACCCAAAGCATGGCTTTTGTATAAAGTATGTTTTTGTGGACGTGACTTCGTCGAGCCTTACAAACCGGTAATGGTCGAAACAGGAATTGTGCGGCAAGGTTTTCAGGGATCGCTTCCCTAGGGTATGACCATTCCTTCTGGAAAAGGGTAGTATCATGGTATGGAGCCCAGATACTTACTCATGTTGAAAACACTTTATGATTGTGTGATGATGGTGACGAGCGCTCATTTAATGGTTCCAAAGGACCGGGGGTGGCATATCTGAGGGTTTGTAATATTCCTTGGGAAAAGGGATTCCCGGCTTTGTTTAGCAGAGAACGGTGGTTCTCGGGGCGTCCTTCCAGAGGCGTTTCCATGTGGCAATGGGAAGTTCCTTGGCCTGACCATTTGTTGGAAAATCCATTCTTCAAATACGAGCCTTGTACGGTATTAGTTGTAGAACCTATCATTCACTTATGGTGGCGCCCCACTGTTTGGATGGTAGCTATAGTAGGCATACGATAATGGTCGTATGTTGGCTAAGATTTATATTCTACTTTCGAAATGAATTTTTCTCTACACTATGCACTAGTAATAATATCAAATGTTCTTTTAAATGCGTATCAAGCATCTTTGACTATCATATGGAGAAATCTCCTCCAAGTCTGCGTTTGCATTGTGTGTGTGGCGGGAGGTCTTATGGTAGTCTCATTTTTTAAAAGCATTGCGAATTGACTTTAAAAATATTCCTCTATTTTGATTTTAAAGATAAATAAACTGTTTGAGTTCTCACACCAGTCACATGACTGACTCGGAGTTTATTGTTTTCCTTCCTAAACTCTGGGTGCCCACCAATTTCCACACGGGCAGTCAAGAGTTAAGGTTTATCAGGATATTCTGGATATTCTGGAGTTGCTGGAGGCAAGATGGATGGCATGGCGTATTACTAGTATAGTATTTCTTTTTCCGCTGCATTGTTTGTTGTTGTTTGAAGTTGTACACTCTGATGATGTGTAATGAAATGTAATGTAATGTAATAACTGATATAGTTCTTTGTTTAAAGAGTATTCATTTGTTATTATATGTTGTTCCGCTGCGAACTGTGAGATTCTGTTGTTGTTCTGTTGTTTTCTGTTCCGTTCTATTTTCTATTTTCTTTTCTCTCTATTTTCTATCTTCTTATCTTTTCTGTCTTCTTCTATCCTTTTTCTTTTTCTTAAAACCCTAAGTGTTCGGTTTTCCGTCGTTCGATTGCTCGGCAGTCGATAAAGTGAGTATCGATGTTGAATTTTCGAAAGTCGAAGAATCCGGTCCTTACAGTTTTCTACTCTGTCAATCAACTTTCTCGGATGGTGATAAACTGTTTTATCATATGGAACAATTCGGTGTATGTCTCTCGACTTCCAGTGAGGTCTATGTTCTGTTTATGAACAATATCGTGACATTATTATCATATAACAATGTTATGTGATTCTCAATAATTGGAATTGGCTCAGCTATAAATTTTTGCATTTACACACACACACACACGTACACATGCTTTTATTATGGCGTTATTCAAGGCGATGTACTTAGCCTTTTTCATTGAATTAGCCACGGCCTTTCACTTGGAACATTTCCAACTTAAAAATTCTAACCTTGAATTTATTATTGACATATTATATTCAATATAAAATATGATGTTTAATTCTATACACTCCTTCATAAGGAGTTTTTGTTTTTGTAAACAATTCTCTAGTATTTCGTAAATACACGAGAACACTTCAAACAACCACTTAGAGATATCTATTTGGATTTGATATTTGCTTCATATATCAAATAGATAAACAAATCACGATATTGTAGACAACATAAATTGTATGGTAATTTCTATTACCGATGCGTAAGGAACTAATCTAACATGTTCCGTGTTAAAAAAATCAAAAAAGGTGTCCATACATATCGATTTGGAACATTTCCAATATCTTCTATACTCACTATAGAAGACATCATTTACAATGCAAAGTTGAGTAATAAAACAACTAAGATCGATTTAACAGGATTATGTCTTTAAAATCAACAATGTGTTGTTTACTAATAGTTTAGAAATACCAATGTGCCTTTTAACGTTCTTCCTTAATGAACACATGCTTTCTTCGCACTTTGATCGAAAATCAAACTATTTGACATTTCCATAAAATACTTATTCAATTTGGATGCTTATAAAACAATACTTTTGTATCATTTCTTGGATTATATTTGAAAACTCACAACCTTTATATCGCTCCCATTGACTTCGAGATTTTATGTGCAAATAGACTATTCTAAATCGTTATGTAGAATTTTTAGTTTTAGCACATTACACCAAAACACTAGGTCTTATCAAGTGATAATTTTGTGAGTAAATCTAAAATAACTTGAGTACAGTGAATAACAAATCTATTACGCTAATTTCTACAATTGAAATTTACGAGGATATTCTTATCAATGTTGCTCATTAAATTCGAACTGCATTAGTCTTGTCATAAAGACACAATTGCGACCGATGGATTACGTCCATTTAGTTACGACTACCAAAAATCATATTTTCATACCGCACTAGGAATTCTTTCGGATTTGCGCATCATACCATATCATAGAGTCAACACTCTTAATGGTTTAATTAAACAATAGAGGATTATGTATTTTTCACATTGATAAGACACTCATAGTTTAACTTCAATTTGCGAGAATACCAATTAAACACTTTAATGCGATGTGTTTTCTTTTGTTAGTTAATTTCATTTCAACTCATATAATCTGTTCTACCTATGGATTGTATCTAATTACATTTTACTACCAATAATTCCTCAAAGAAATTCCTTCACAATGAAGTTGGTATTTCTTGAAACAACAATTGTTTCTTAATGCAATAGAACAAGTATTCATAAATATTTTATGAATTTGTTTATTTATAAAACTGGTTTAGTTTTAGTTTACAAAATTTATGACAAAAGATAAATATGTCATCCAATGATAGACTTTCCCAAAATCAATTTGGGGAGATCCATACAAGATCCCTCATGAACAATTATTGCGTGCAATCTTTCGACTCGCACAACCTGCCAGCTCCTTGGCTTAGGATATGTTGGTGAAGTTTGTTTAAATCCTTATCTTGTGTGATTTTGTAAACTGTTATTTAGATGAAATAATATTAATCTTGTGCACTATTCTTAAGTACATGACTTTATAGAAAGAAACTAACTCAACTTTTCTCACAATTATCATACATTGTCCAAAAAGTTCGATTAATCTTTATCGTTGTATCATTATGTATCACATGGAGGAGTGACTTTTGATATTGAATCTTTATTCATTTTTAGGTATGTTCGTAACCTTTTCCAATATACTCACTCATTCGATCAAACCGAATCATTTTTATTGCATGTTATTTTATTTACTTCTGTTTTACACTATGAATTTACCGCAGACATATTACATGTGTATCAAATAAACATGTCCCTGTCTATGATAACTCGTTGGTAAATATGATAAAGTACATGGAACTATTTTTGTGTTAACGGACATTCGATTGCATACATCAATATGTATCAATCCGAAGAGTTCATTAACTCTTATAATGCTCCCACTAAATGGGTGCATAGCCCTTAATTGTTTGAGATATAATTAACCAGTATCACTTAATTCAAAATTATATAATAATATTCTTTTCTCAAAACTATGGCTTAGTCTATAACTCCAAAATAACTGTAAATAATATTAGATATTTTTGTATTTTCCAATGCATCACTTTTATCATAAAAACAAATACCATATTATAGTTTTATTTCAAAATGAATATTCATAGTGAAATATAGCTGTCTATTTCTCCGTTGATACCGAAAAATAGTCATTATTTACTTCATAAATAACGTTCGGCACGTTTTACGATAAAAAAATTCATGATGTAATGCAATCAACAAGTATTATATGGTACGCTCCCGCTATTTTTGCAATTACTATAATAGCGTACTATATTCCGAGGTTCATCATTCACTTTATTTATTTCACATACTACAACTAATTTACTGTAGGGAGTTCTTCGATTAAATATCTTAAACTCAAGAAAAATAAATATCATAGAAAACAATTTTCTGTATGAAAATATATTTCAAAACAGAAATTTTATTTCTTTATTCCAACATTAAGTATCAACCATTATAACTACAATTCTCGTTTCCAATGTTTCATTGTGAAGCAGAAGTGACCGTTCAATCTCTTTGTCAAAAATATACCTTAAATCACATCTACTTTTGTACATTCGTTTTTCTTTCTAAATGGTCAAACCAATCAAAAGAAAATCCTGGCTATAATATCCTAATGAACCCTTTACAAAAGCACATTCGATTGTCCTTAACTTTTAAGAGCATCAAATATGTCACACTTTGCATAAACTGATCAATCTGACATTTCAATGATCGAGTTCTTAGATTTATATTGCAATTTTGGTCTAGTGTTATAGTTAACATAATATGATCCTTTTGTAATCAATCAAATTGAATACTTGATCTTACACTATGGTTTATTTGGTTTTTCAGATGAACTAATTTCATTGAAATAGTTTACATTACAAACTCTAACCATTCACCATATAACATTTATATGTGATTGTATACGGATCAAATTTTGATATACTTGCATTTCTTTTAGAGTTCAAAACTCATAGAATGTCATACATGGACTGGACAAAATAAAAGCGTAAGTGACCAAAATAGGAATGTATTTAGCAGTTGTAATATCAGGCACTTGCAAAGGTATTGAAACGTTAATATGCAATAATATTTTATTAGTAGGTATACGTTATATTTCTATTTGTCAATCTTCATTTCATTTGTCTATCTTAGTTGATGAACATTTAATCAATCTTATTAAGCACAAGTTTATCAATGTAGATGATTATAACGTTATATAACTATGTTCTTATAATATTAGAAAGTTTAAATGTTATCATTTCATTTTTCTAATAATTCACCCACTAGTCTTTTATGTTTCACCAAACCCTAAGTGAAACTTAGAAGTCTTTCGACATCACTAGTGGGTGTTAGGACTCATTTGTCTTGGAATTTTGACATTAAGTTTGCTTAACAAGTCACAGCCCCGCGGTCGATGGATAAGTCCTTGTCGGTTGTATTACATACAACTCCTAACCTATGTTACCTAGTCCTAACCTCATTTCGACCTTGAGTTTGCTCAAAAAATCGAAAGAGATTATTCACTCATACTTACCATACCGCGACGACCTATGTATAACATATGTACCTCAAGTTTGCTCAACAAATACATACAGTTATCTTACCTCGTCTATTCGATATATTAATAATACTACACATAACATCTCTAGCTTGTGTTTGCTCAATAACTAAGGCGTACGCAAGTAATTTATTAATATACATATGATAGAGTACAATTTTAAGTTAGTTCATTATCTTTAATATATTAAATTGAGTGATATGGACTTATGGAATAATGTATTTCTTATAAAATACTCTCATGATTCAAGTGTCTGACACATAATAAATCACGGTATGCATACATATACATATGTATTTATTCCATAAGTCTATTTAGGGTTTCTTTAATGTTCCACCTTTAATTATACATTCGTATTATATAGCTTTTATACTTCAAGTTACTTATATAATAGTCTTATGCATAACATTATATTAACTAAATCTTATTTAATTAACTAACTCTTTAATTAATTTCATATTATTATTCCAATATGACTATTATATTGGACATACTACTATAACATATATAGTGTATGCTATAAACTTTATAGTATAACACATATATCTTATATAAGTGTGTTTTAATTAATTAACCTATTAATTACTCTTTAATTTATTTATTTTAACTATTTTAATTAAATTATATTAACTTCAAAATTCAGTTCACATACTGTTAGCACCAAAATTGGTCACTAACACCCTTGAGTAGAGTTATGTGGAGAGATTAATTAAGAGAGTAAATTAGAACAGAAAAATAGTGTAATTCGATGCAAAAAAGAACAATAAAAACGAGAACACCATATTTATAGTGGTTCGGCGTAATTGCCTACGTCCACTTTGAATCGAATCATTATTACTTTCTCAATCACTTGAATACAGATACAATCCGTAAACAAATCACTCGAATACAAGTTTGAATTATAAAGAGGAGAGTATAAAAAATGGCAGAGTCTCCCCAGTGTTCTCCGAAAAAGGTCCCTCTTCACTGCACCTCTGCCCCTCTATTTATAGACGAAGATAGGCTGGACTTCCTGCGTAGGCCTAAAGACAAGGTACCTCAGCCCATAGTAGACAGCTTCTGTATGCCGAACCAGGCATACCGAACGGTTTCCTCCGAGCGATTCTTGCTGAGCCAAAACGACCAAGGTGTCCATGCCGAACTCCTCAATGCCAAGCCACCCTTGCCGAGCGATCTTCACTAACCTCCCAACAACGCCTTTCTTTTAGTCGGGCGACACAAGCCATCCTTCCAAGCCAAACGACGAGTTTATCTTCTTGGTCGAATGACGAGTTTGCCTTCCAGGCCGAAAGACGGGTTTGTTGGACCATCCAGACCGAACGACCTGTTCTTTGGCTGAACAACATTTTAACATAACTTCTCAAGACCGAATGAGATTTGCTGAACCATAATGACCGAACGAGGCATTACGAACAATTCAGACTGAACGAGATGTTCCCTCCTTTTGACCGAGCCATACAGACGCAATACATCGAATGCACCAAACCCTTTACACCTCCCGCCGTTCCTTGATCAGAATCTTATATGGTGCCGACTATCACATCTGCTGTTATCATCTTGTATCCAGGCCAAGGTGCCGGGTGACATTTACCCCCCAAAGTATGTCGTGTGAAGCAACACGGAACGCTTTGAATCAGCGAGCATTCCTTGTTTCCAGAAAGAAATCCATCGTGTTTCCTGAATAGTCATTATCCTTTAATTTTGTCCTCCCAAGGTGTCGTATCCTTCTTTGGTCATTATGACACTTGGACGATTCCCAATATTATAAATCCAGGGTCGTAGTTCATCAGTGGCGATTCGTGTTCGGTTCTACAGGGCTAGTAAGCTTTGGCTATCTGATCCAGTCTTTTCCTAGTAACCCTAAGTAAGAATTCAATTTCTGTTGATTTCAAGAAGTCGAACTTTTTCGGATGTACTCATGCATGTTCAGGTACATGTTCTTACCATTGGCTCTTGGATGCGTTTTATATGCTCGTAAGTCATCACCAGTCCCATCTAGTTTAATTACAATTCAATTGCAATTCCTTGTTTGTATTTTTTTGTGAAATAAGGTTTGTAATCAGCCACTTGATGAGAGGGGACTTCAAGTTTTACATGGATGATGACCTAAGAGCAGTAAATAAGGGTGAATGGAATACGGCCAATCACAGACTCACGGGTAGTTCTATAAGCCCATAATGCTATTGGGAGTTCATCCTCCCATTTATCTCTAGCCTTTTCCAAACCTTTCTTCAATACATACTTTACGATTTTTTCACAGCTTCAACCTATCCATTTGCAATTATAATAGATCATGGAAGGTCATAAGGACAGATGATATGGACAATGAAGTTGAGTATTTTCTTCATCTTGGTCGCGGTTAAAAATTCTTCATATGTCCATTTGGTGAAGTAATCAACTGCTATGGTGGAGTATTTTGCACCATCTTTAGGATCGGCAAGAAGATGATTTCAATGCCCCCAAGTGGCAAACGCCTATGGACTATCCATTTAAGTAAGTTCCATCGGCAGGGTTTGTGGATTTTTTTCAAACATCTTGCACTCATTGCATTATCTAGCATGATCAACCGCATCTGAATTGATAGTTGGCCAGCAATACCCATAGCATAATATTTTCTTTATTACGGTTTTCCCCTGATGTTATCGCTGCATTCTTCTTCATAGATTTCGCTCAAGATATCATCATGGGTGATACACCGAAGTATGGGAATGGATAAACTCCTTTCTACACATGACTTCTTCTTAGATGATTTGGCATGAACCTTTGAGGAGGATCTGTCGTTTTCCATTCCTCCGTTCAGTAAGAATTCCTCATTGTAGATAGTCTTTGATAGGAGTCAACCATGACCCCTTTTCTGATTCAGTCTCCAAGATCTCGCTGATCTCCATCCGTCAATGCTTGGAATATTAAGTATTTCAAACGAAACAATATATGTCCGTTGCGCGTCCCTAAAACTGGCCAGCTTGGCCAATGACTAGACTCTTTTCATTTTATTTGATGATTATGTGTGTAATGATGTAATGCTTGAAGTCAGCTAATAGCCCTTGGACCTGGCTGAGATAAGGAGCAAGACAATGCTCCTTAGCAAGATCAACTTCCTTAATTTTGCATGCTATCAATCAAGAATCACAAAAGATATGTAAAGTTTCCACTCCAAACCCTCTAGCAAGTTGAGGCTGGCGGTCGAGGCTTCATACTAAGCATTGTTGTTTATTACATGGAAATCAAGTTTCAAGA
Organism: Allium cepa; assembly: GCA_030765085.1. Classification (NCBI taxonomy): domain Eukaryota; kingdom Viridiplantae; phylum Streptophyta; class Magnoliopsida; order Asparagales; family Amaryllidaceae; genus Allium; species Allium cepa. The sequence continues at coordinate 40,448,061 of CM060931.1, forward strand.
CATAGCAGATTGATCGTTCCTCCGGAGTCATTAACATGACTCCTGTGCCATAACACTGATCACTGGATGCTCCATTCGCGTAATTTTCCATTTGTTGGTTGGTTCTCTACTACTCTTCGAGTAGTCATTTGATGCAGTGAATTCGGGTATGATGTCTGCTAATTTTCGTCCTTGGATAGCCCTTAAGAGTGCTAATTTCCATTCCTACTTTTATGCTCCACTCTTAAATAGCGTAGATGGATAGCTAATTTCCACTCTTAAATAGTCTTTTAGACGTCTCAAGTCGTTGTATGCCCTGTCACAACGGCTGCTAGGCATAGACGTTGATGGGGTGAGCCTAAAAGTAAGACTGGAGCTTTCATGATGAAATCAATAGACATTGCGCTAGCTTTTGTAGCCTCGGGTCGATATCCAATGCATGGCTCACGATAGTTGGTGAAATCACATATGCATGTCAGAATGGGTCCAAGGTAACATATCATAGTCTATTCATAAAAATCAAACTAATTCTTTTATCATCATTGTACTGAGCTGTGATCTGATATTCAGCACCCGGAAAGGGTCTCCATGGCTGGCTGTAATGTTGGCTGTCAGCTTAGCGGGTGCAATCCTGGATTCTTTGAGTCCAAATGTAACTATTTTGCATAACATTCAATGTGAAATATGGTTGGGACGGTCAATGTTGATGGTTACTCCGGTCTAATCCTAAAGTCTTATCATGGTTATTAAGTCTAACAGTGAAGGGCTCTGAATGCTCTAATCGATTATCAACAAATGGCCAATGATCAGGCTTAAAAGCACGTTGAAGGAAATGCCGATTAGGGTCAGCCTCGAGTTGCGTGGAGCTGCATAGCTGGATCTTGCTATGAGTTTGAATTTGCTTGTATATTCGAGTAACGCACTTTCTATTCAATGCATTCATGATCCTTTACCTGTCCTTCAGGTTGGAGTGACGGCCAGTTTCCCACGAGCTTAGGTATCGATTTAATGATTCTATCTCAAGATATTCTTTAGGTCGTAGCCTTGAGTAGCTGTAAGCACTATATATAAGTTTCAATATTAATCTATTGCATCTAGTCTTTGGATGACCATGCGTCTGCTCCCAGTCTCGGGTTGATAAATGTACTGCATGGACGGGTGAGTCTCGTCCTAGCTATGTTTATATTCCCACCTAAACTCCAAAAACATAGAGTTGATCAATGAATAGTCGGTTCACGTTCATCTTGCTTCTCGCTCGTGCCCCTAGGTCTAGGGCATATACCGACAAGTAGGAAGGTTAGCCATGCCCACTTTAGCTTTACTCTCTTTCCCGTTGAATCGTTGGATCGGGTCAGTTGATGGGAGGTTGGGTCTCGCCTGTCTTGGATTGTATTATGGTTTTTCATTCCAAGAGGAATATTCGTTGCCTCGTCAGTTTAAGGGTGTAATTTGGACACTGGACGGTCATCCATGTCCACTTTGGTTCATGTTCTATAATCAGATCTCGGGGTAAAGTTGGTTACAAATGCAGTCGAATCATACTCATCCAGTTTCATACTCCTCCTGACGGATCGAAGGAGTGTGCTGGAGAAATTTTGACCAAGTCTACGTGGTTTACTCTCCTTTCCACACTTTGGAGGTCATAGTTTTTCAAGGAACATCCAAGTCACATTCGTATGCGCTTGGTGAGGATCGGTATTGACCCTCGATTTGAGGTATGATATCATCGGTTGCCCGTAGCTTTGGATGCCATTTCGATTCGTTCTGTATTGAGGCCTCCCTATAGTCATTGCCTTAAGTTGTAAAGAACGCCAAGCTAGAGCTATAGTAAGCAGTCGTATTTAGCTTTTAGTGATTTGTATTCCTACTCCCAGCATTGATTTGGCGAGGCCACTAGTCGGATGGTCGAACTCCATCCTTAGCGGGTTAATACTCCTCATGTCGATTTCAGGCCAAAGTTTGCGGAATAGAGAACGGTCGGAATCCACTCATCTATTTATCGATGTTTATAAACCACTCGCATTCTGGTGACTTAGTGTTATTGTCCCCCTGGTCGACTCGCGTCCAATTTGTGTTCATGCTTCGGTCCACGCTCCGGGGACTTAGAGACTTGTAGGACGGTTTATGCTTTAGTCCACAGTTTGTGAAGTAGTGATGTTCGTCAATTCGTTTATATTCCAGTCCACACTCTGGGGACTTAGAGCACTCTAGTCCGCTTTTGGGACTTAGAGATTTTTCTCAAGTCGTTTATACTCTAGTCCTCACTCCGGGAACTTGGAGTACTCTAGTTCGTGCTCTATGGACTTAGAGATTTTTAAGTCGTTTATACTCTAGTTCGCGCTTTGGTGTCTCAGAGTAATCTAGTCTGCACTCCCGGGACTTAGATATTTTTAAATAGTTTATACTCTAATCAGAACTCTAGGGACTCAAAGTATTCTAGTCCGCACTCAGAAGACTTAGAGGTTTTTAAGTTGTTTATACTCTAGTCCGCACTCTTGGGACTCAAAGTACTCTAGTCCACACTCTGGATACTTAGAGGTTTTAAGTCTTTCATACTTTAGTCCCCACTCAGGGAACTGAGCTTACTTTAGTCTGCTTCAGGAACTTAGAGGTTTTTTAGTCGTTTATACTCTAGTCCGCGCTCTGCGGACTCAGACTACTCTAGTTTGCACTCTGGAGACGTAAAGGTTTTTAGGTCGTTTATACTATAGTCCGCGCTCTGGGGACTCAGAGTACTCTAGTCCGCTTCAAGGACTTAGAGGTTTTTAAGTCGTTTATACTGTATTCCGTGCTCTGGGAACTCAGTGTACTCTAGTCCGTGCTCTGGGGACTTATAGTTTTTAAGTGGTTTATACTCTGGTCCGCAATCTGGGGACTCAGATTACTCTAGTCTGCACTCTAGGGGCTTAGAGATGTTCAAGTCTTTTATACTCTGGTCCGCACTTTGGGAACTCAGAGTACTCTAGTCCGCACTCTGGGGACTTAGAGATTTTCAAGTTGTTTATATTTTGGTCCGCACTCTGGGGACTCAAATTACTCTAGTCTGCACTCTGGGGACTTAGAGATTTTCAAGTCGTTTATACTCTAATCCGCACTATGGGCACTCAGAGTACTCTTGTTCGCACTTTGGGGACTTAGTGATTTTTGTCAAGTCGTTTATACTCTGGTCCGCACTCTAGGGACTCAGAGTACTCTAGTCCGCACTTTGGAGACTTAGAGATTTTCAAGTTGTTTATACTTTAGTTCGCTCTTTGGGGACTCAGAGTACTCTAGTCCGCACTCTGAGGACTTAGAGGTTTTTAAGTCGTTTATACTCTAGTCCGCTCTCTAGGAACTCAGAGAACTCTAGTCCGCTTCAGGGACTTAGAGATTTTTAGTTGATAGCTGTCGTATTTCCACCCGTTTGATTTGTATTTCATTTACTGTATCGAGGCTAATGTCGTCGAGTGAACGGTCGAACCCCATTTGCTCATGGAATGGGACTTTGCCTCCTGCATCAAGGACGAAACTTAAAAAATAGAAGATCAATTCTCATCCGCTTGGTGATTATAGCTCTTCCAATCAAGTCAAGGAAGGAGGTATATGATAGATGGTTGGATCACATCCAAGCTGGGGTTGGATAATCAAGTCTTGCACAATTCGCTTCGTATCTCTTTCAAGAAAACTATAATGGATTACTGAGTAGACAAAGTAAGTTGCATACATTTAAAGGTGCAGTCGTGTCCATGTATTGAGAGCGATGGTTAACGAGTAAGGAGTCCACCACAACTACTGCTAGTCGGGCTTTCGAACAACCTTTTATGTTCAGGGTAGGATTTGATGTGTAGATGATCAAATCATGTCAACTTTAGACAGATCTCGGCATCACAGAGCTTCATGAGAGGTATCTGTATTTTGTCGAACTTTGTTCTATGACTCGACAGGAGTTGAGATCGGGCCATATTCATTCCAAGCCTTGTTTAGGTCTCCAAGTCGAATACGGAGGTCGATGGATGGATGGTCGGTCATGTTGGCTTTGTATTGGGCTCTGACCGTGTTGACCTTTTGAATCTCTAGTCCTTGGCCCCAAATCAAAGGCACATGGTTGATGATGAGCGATTGAATCATGTTTGTCTTAATGAAACTCCACAAATCCGATTAAGGTCTACGAGGATTAGTTAGAAGTCAACTCTGAGTACTTGGTCCCCTGCATCATTTTGGAAGAAGTTTAGTTTAAGTCGGTTACAATTCAAAGCACATTTCAAATTGAAACAGAAAATAATCCAAAGAAGATTGGGATAAATCTCATTGATAAGTGGAGCAGCATCGTGTGCTCGCTATTCAACTTTGCCCCTAGCCCCTTCTGGTGGGATGTCGACTGCCAACGGTTCAATCATTAATTAGAGTTCTTTATTGATGGGCATCCCAGTTCCTGGCTCGCCCTTCTACAAGGCTTGCACATTCTATTGAAGCTTTCCTTTCCGAAAAAGATTTTCGAACACATCGGAGGTGTTTGTAATCGCCAGTTTTAGGATCAGTGTGCATCTTGGAATACACAACATTCCCCTGATTTTCTCTAGACTTTGGTGGACTCTCTCGGGGTTGATTTTCAGTACCACTCTGAGTTATGAGCTTCCAAGTAGAGGCTGTCGATTGAATCTATTAAAGAGCATATGATTCAAATTTTGAGATCTCGTTTTGTCTACTAGAATTAGTGTCCTTAGCCGACGGGACTGCATTGTTATTTTCCTAGTCTGCTCTACTCTTCCTCACTTTTGTCCCGATTCATTTTGTAAAAGAAATGATCCATAGTCGTAGGAGGCTCTTCAGCTAACTAGCAGTCAAAATATATATGGAGGTCGACTCTCCTCAAATACGATCAGTATGATATCCTTGTTAGTGTTTGGAATAAATTGCTTAGAGCCAAACATTGGTTTGCTTGGAGTCACTAAATTCGAAGTGCTGGGTCAGTAAAGAATGGTGCTTGGAGTCATCTTGGCATTTGCTAGAGTCATATCATTTATTTTCACCAACCTTTGGGAGAACCGTTTGAGTAGCGGTTGCTTGTCCGTTCCCTTGTTGTCGTTCAGAAGCTGCCGCTGGATCCTCTATGCCCTGGTCGATCATGGGATGTCAGGGAAGTGGATAGAATGTTCCTTTATTAAGTTGAGTTCTGAATTCACGATCCGGAGGCGCTGCGCAGTGGCAAGAGTTCGGGCGGGGGGGGGGGGGGGGGGGGTGTTCCCCATCGAATTTTTTTTAAATAGTGGTTGTACCCAATCTATAGTTTTTTGTATAGGGACCGACCATATTGTGTTTTGAGAGAGGGATCGGTATACACTAAAGGGATCAGTATATAGTGTACGGCTCGGTATACATGCGATCGGTACACACTGAGTCAGTCGGTGTACCCTCGCTCGGTATACACTCTGGGTCAGTCGGTGTATCCTCGCTCGGCATACACTCTTGCTCGGCATACACTCAGGGTCGGTCGGTGTACCCTCGCTCGGCATACACTCTGGGTCGGCATACAATCTGGGTCGGTCGGTGTACCCTCGCTCGGCATACACTCTGGGTCAGTCGGTGTACCCTCGCTCGTCATACACACTAGGTCGGTATACAATCTTGGTCGGTCGGTCTACCCTCCCTCGGCATACACTCTCGCTCGGCATACACTCTGGGTCGGTCGGTGTACCCTCGCTCGGCATACACTCTAGCTCAGCATACACTCTGGGTCGGTCGGTGTACCCTCGCTCGGCATACACTCTCGCTCGGCATACACTCTGGGTCGGTCGGTGTACACTCTCACTCGACATACACTTTGGGTCGGTCGGTGTACCCTCGCTCGGCATACACTCTCGCTCGGCATACATTCTGTGTCGGTCGGTGTACCCTCGCTCGGTATACACTCTGGGTCAGCATACAATCCGGGTTGGTCGGTGTACCCTCGCTCGGCATACACTCTCGGTCGGCATACACTGTGGGTCGGTTGGTGTACCTTCGCTCGGCATACACTCTGGGTCATCATACAATCTGGGTCGGTCGGTGTACCCTCGCTCGGCATACACTCTCGCTTGGCATACACTGTGGGTCGGTTGGTGTACCTTCGCTCGGCATACACTCTGGATCGTCATACAATCTGGGTCGGTCGGTCCACCCTCGCTCGGCATACACTCTCGCTCGGCATACACTCTGGGTCGGTTGGTGTACCCTCGCTCGGCATACACTATGGGTCGGCATACAATCTGGGTCGGTCGGTATACCCTTGCTCGTCATACACTCTCGCTCGACATACACTTTGGGTCAGTCGGTGTTCCATCGCTCGGCATACACTCTCGCTCGGCATACACTCTGGGTCGGTTGGTGTATACTCTTGCTCGGCATACACTCTGGGTTGGTCAGTGTACCCTTGCTCGGCATACACTCTCGCTTGGCATGCACTCTGGGTCGGTCAGTGTACCCTCGCTTGGCATACACTCTAGGTCGGCATACAATCTGGGTCGGTCGGTGTACCCTCGCTCGCATACACTCTGGGTCAGTCGGTGTACCCTCGCTCAGCATACAATCTTGGTCGGCATACAATATGGGTCGGTCGGTGTACCCCCACTCGGCATACACTCTCGCTCGGCATACACTTTGGGTCGGTTGGTGTACCCTCGCTCGGCATACACTCTGGGCCGGTCGGTGTACCCTCGCTCGGAATACACTCTGGGTCGGTCGGTGTGCCCTCACCCGGCATGCACTCTTGCTCGGCATACACTCTGGGTCGGTCGGTGTACCCTCGCTCGGCATCCACTCTTGCTTGGCATATGCTCTGGGTCGGTCGGTGTACCCTCGCTCGGCATACACTCTCGCTCGGCATACACTCAGGGTCGGTCGATGTACCCTCGCTCGGCATACGCTCTCGCTCGGCATACGCTCTCGCTTGGCATACGCTCTGGTTCGGTGGGTGTACCCTCGCTCTACATACGCTCTCGCTCGGCATACACTCTGGGTCGGTTGGTGTACCCTCGCACGGCATACACTCTGGGCCGGTCGGTGTACCCTCGCTCGGAATACACTCTGGTTCGGTCGGTGTGCCCTCACCCGGCATGCACTCTTGCTCGGCATACACTCTGGGTCAGTCGGTGTACCCTCGCTCGGCATCCACTCTTGCTTGGCATATGCTCTGGGTCGGTCGGTGTACCCTCGCTCGGCATACACTCTCGCTCGGCATACACTCAGGGTCGGTCGATGTACCCTCGCTCGGCATACGCTCTCGCTTGGCATACGCTCTCGCTTGGCATACGCTCTGGTTCGGTGGGTGTACCCTCGCTCGACATACGCTCTCGCTCGGCATACACTCTGGGTCGGTCGGTGTACCCTCGCTCGTCATACAATTTGGGTTGGTCGGTGTACACTATCGCTCGACATACACTTTGGGTCGGTCGCTGTACCCTCCCTCGGCATACACTCTCGCTCGGCATACACTCTCGCTCTGTCCATCGCTCAGCATACACTCTGGGTCAGTATACAATCTAGGTCGGTCGGTATACCTTCGCTCGGCATACACTCTCGCTCGACATACACTTCGGGTCGGTTGGTGTACCCTCGCTCGGCGTACACTCTCGCTCGGGCATACACTCTGGGTCGGTCGGTGTACCCTCGCTACACATACACTCTCGCTCGGCATACACTCTGGGTTGGTCGATGTACCCATGCTCCGCATACACTCTCGTTCGGCATACTCTCTGGGTCGATCGGTGTACCCTCGCTCGGCATACACTTTCACTCGGCATACACTCTGGGTCTCTCGGTATACCCTCGCTAGGCATACACTCTCGCTTGGCATACAATCTGGGTCGGTCGGTGTACCCTCGCTCGGCATACACTCTGGGTCGATCGGTGTACCCTCGCTAGGCATACACTCTCGCTCGGCATACAATCTAGGTCGGTTGGTGTACCCTCGCTCGGCATACACTCTCGCTCGGCATACACTCTGGGTCGGTCAGTGTACGCACGCTTGGCATACACTCTGTGTCAGTTTGTGTACCCTCGCTCGGCATACACTCTGGCTCGGCATGCACTCTCACTTGGCATACACTCTAGGACAGTCGGTGTACCCTCGCTCGGAATACACTCTCACTCGGCATGCACTCTCGCTCAACATAACAATCTGGGTCGGTCGGTGTACCCTCGCTCGGCATACACTCAGGGTCGGTCGGTGTACAGCATTTTTGGACCGATCAGTATATGTGTGTTTGCCTTAGTGAAGGTCCAGCCATATGAGAGATCGGTTGAATTGCCTTCAGAGAGGTGGGGGTCGACCTTCATTCAACTTGACTGCAAACTTCATCATCCAATCCCCAAATCTTGCGTACATCAGTGAATCCAATCCTTTCACATGAACATAAGCGCTTGATTAACTCTGAACAAGAAACTTAGCATAATCAAATCTTCCAAAAACAGGGGGCAGTAGACTTAGTTTCTCTAACTATGGCTATCAACTTCCTTTAGATTTCTTTTAAACCTAAGTAGAATGGGAAGTTTGCCGGTAAACAACTAGGTCTATCTCGCGAATATGGAAATCCACCAGTAGACCATGAGATCCAATCAAGCTGAGAATTCAATTCTCGGTGAAAGCACCAGAATGTTAGCACCAGAATTGGTCACTAACACCCTTGAGTAGAGTTATGTAAAGAGATTAACGAAGAGAGTAAATTAGAACAGAAAAATAGTGTAATTCAATACAAAAAGAACAACAAAAACTAGAACACCAGATTTATAGTGGTTCGGCGTAATTGCCTACGTCCACTTTGAATCAAATCTTTATTACTTTCTCAACCACTTGAATACAGATATAAGCCGTAAACAAATCACTTGAATACAAGTTTGAATTATAAAGAGAAGAGTATAAAAATGGCAGAGTCTCCCTAGTGTTCTACGAAAAAGGTCCCCTTTCACTGCACCCCTGCCCTCTATTTATAAATGATATTTTCTGTTTGACTTTAGTTATATTAACCAGCAGAAAACTACCGAATGAGTGTTTCCATTGTTATCTAATAATTATTAGTACGTAGCCCCTATGTCCCCTCAGCGGTTATGAGTAATGCACTACCCAACATTTGAAGAGCGCTGCGTACTCTAGTCTCAACGGAACATCAATATCAAGTCTCGATGCATCTTGTTTGTAAACATTTAAAATGGTATATTCATTTTTATTGTGATAAAGTACACACGGTTACAACACTATGCATCTACTATCACAAAACATACCATTTATGGATTTTCTATTAAATATACTTTTTATTAATTGATTAATTAATTACTATAACCACATAATATCAAGTATATAATAGAAAGGAAACACCTTTATTTCGAACGAGATTATTCAACGAGTTAGATATATGTAACAAATTACATATTTTCCCTTAAGGCATACCCCAAACTCTATATCAAGTGCCATGCCAGAGTAATCATCAAAAAAACATCATCAACTGAAAAACTTGGCTGTGCAATAGGTTCTCATCAGAAAAGTCAACCTAAAACCCAAACTTAACCTTAGGTTCAATTTATTTAAAGATTTTGAATCTCTCACCATTTCTCTTGTTGTGTCGTGCTAAGAAAGGAGTGTCAGAGAAGTTTCATCACTCACCACCTTTTTGGCTACATCAAACCCATCAAAAAGATCTAATTTCTATCATTATCTTTGGTTGGGTTGTATGTGGTGAATTCAAAGCTCAAACATGGCTTTTTTTACACCTTTATTGAAGGCTATTTCTTATCATGACACGATAACTCATACGACCATAGTTTTGAAGTTCGAACTGTAAGTCAAATCATGTTGGTGCAACATAAATGATTCTAGTAGTTCAACCGGTCAGACTATGAGAACCGCGTTGATTGTTAATTTTTATTTGATTGATTTAATTGTAAACTAATTTAAGTAATGTTAAAATTTAACAAATTATACTTAAAATATTGAAATTAAAAAAAAATTCATAACAACAATTAATTGGAATAATTCTATAACACATTTTTTGCGTAACATTGCAAATTTCTTTATTTTTTAAGGTGAAGAAGTTTCAGTTCAACAATAATTCATAAAATGTGCATTAATAATGTATTATGTTGTCTAAAATTGATAAGATAATCCAATAATTTAGCGGTTAAGGTTATGAAATTATTTGTTAAATTAATTAATGGAAAAAAATGAAGAACGAAGCAATAATTTTTCCTCAAATTTAAAGAACCGTGGGTTAGAAAGGTCGGTCTATAGGTTTTTTTTAGAGTTTTGAGGTTATACCGTGGGTTCATGCACATGCATGGTTATTCAGAGCCGTAAAGCTCCAAGGTCGGAGGTTAACCATGGTCGAACCGAGGCAGGGTTGGCTCTTTAAAACACTGCATAGGGCACTCCATAGTAGAAATTTTTTATACCACGGTCTATCCATTTTAATGCCGGTGTTATATTTTACAAATTGGCATGCAACACAGAACTTGAACAAAAATGAAAAAGTCCCGGTAAACATTGAATAGTCATATTTGTCACCATAGTTTGCAAGAATTATGTTTTTTATTTACTTTTTCTTGTAAAATAATTTCAAACATGATGTACATGGAATGATAATGTCTTCAGGAAACTAGTTGTAACAGTGTCTAAATCAGATTTTAGTGTATACACCAGGTCACCACTAACTATATCTGATTTCCTCACATTCCCACCTCCCTCCCTACTAAATATATATTCTACTGATCCATCTTTATGCTCACTATGTTTAAGGTCAAATTTATTTTTTTCCTTTGCTAATATATCTTTTTCTATCTTTTCATTGCTAACTAAATTAATTAATATCCGATAATACAGTCGATGTAACGCATATTGGACTAGAAATTTTTATTCAAATATGTTTAAACTATCGTTAGTAATGTTTCAGAGATATACCGTGTTATTGTTTCGATATATCATATGTGTTACATCAATATTTGACATAAATATATGTGAAAGTAGTCAAATATCATCATTAAGTAGAAAAAGTATACGAATATATCATATTATAGATAAAATCCACATTGTATATGCAAAATCTTCAAATATATATATACGTCTCCAAACATTTAGGAAATGATTTTAAGTGTCAAACGTGTTTATTCACATCTTTAATAATCACCATACTTTGTACAACTTGCTAATAAGCATGCTTATATTATCTTGATATTTTAATATATCGCATATCGCTCCATAACTGATACCTTTCCCATATCAATATTAACTACTTAGTTGCTAACACGTTTTCAATCATACTTTTTTATATTGCTTATAATAATACATAATCCCATGTCCTACAAAGTATTACTAGTTGTTTGTTGAAATTCATGAAAAATTTGTATAATGTATCTATTTTCAAATTATACAATCTAATGGTCAGTTTATCCACCGTTGTACATTTGTACCAGTATATATTTTTCTATAATATTGAGAAATCTTTGTTGAATATAATAAATTTACAACATAAAAAAGGTTGTAGGAAATTAAAATTCAACATCGCATAAATGTTATAAAGAAATCAAATATGATATAATGTAAAAAACACCGTTGTAAATAATGGATTATTACAATTATTCAAACCAACATTATAGAATTTATTTTTATTACAAAATTTAGGTATAAAACGTTGCCAAGAAAAATAAATTACAATGTTTTTTCGAAAAAGGTTGTCAAAGCTCTGACTTTTCACAACACTATGCAGAACCGTTGTAATTTCTTTGTTATAAAATAGTATTTTCTTTGTAGTGACGACCGTTATCGTCCACGCATTTATCAAAATGAAATTATGCGTTTGTTCAACTTAGTACGCTGATTATAACTCTACATAGTTTATTTAAATATATTAATATCGAAATTTTACGTCAAACTTGCCAGAAATGTCGACCGAAAAATCACCATATTTTAATAAATAAAAATAACAACCAAATTCGAAAAATTAAGGTATAAAAATGGGTTGTTACAGATCTTCCCCCAAAACAAAATTGCATCCTCGCAATTTATAGTACAAATATAGATAAAATTTGCCTCGTTACTTGATGGAATCGCGGTTCTACCATTAACCACTACACACTCTAATAGAAATACAGTAGGAACAAGGAAATTCACATTTCACTTCTCAAATTTTCACCATTTTCTCCTTTTCAACCTCACTTTTGACATTCATTTTGCAGTCTATAACCACCAAAAAATGTATTGCTAACACTAGTTAATGTTATAATTTTCAAGAATGGGAAAGAGATATAGAGAAAAATATCAAGTACGTCATCCCCAAAGAGGTAAGTTATAACCCAGTTGTAAGTATGATGCCTTGTCTAATCCATCTTATTGACAAAGTATGGGTAGTTTTATTAACTTGTCCTAAATAATTTTATAAATCCCAGGTAAAATTTAGCTTAGGCATCCAACTAAAGCTCTGAAATCAATTGTGACGGATCGGATTTTCAATCCCTGTTTGAAGCGTCCAAAATCGAAACATTGATCAAAACAAACAACTCAACCATCCATAAATAGCAAAGTACATCCAAAAGATAATGCATTACTTACAAAGTGACAAGCTAAGCTGTGATAGGATCCATATAGTCAATAACATATGTAATTATCATAGTAGTGTATAGCTATTGACTAAAAAGACGTATTTTAGTCATCTTGTAATAAAAAATCATAAGTAATACTCACAGTTGTTTTCCTAATTATTCTTTCCCATGAAGAAATCAAATATTCACATATCCTACAATCTCATTAAATGAATATACACGCACACACACACACAAATTCAATATATTAAGTGAATAGAAAGTAGACTATGTCACGGTATCAATGTGACTGCATACATACCCTATCACAGGATCAAAACCAACATAGCTCTATTACTACTAATTAGTAAAGCTCAATTAAGGGAAACTATATAAAAGGGGTTACCTATAATGATGGGTTAATACCATGATACATAATAATAATCGAGCATAATATAACATACAAGCAGATGACAACAATATGAGCTAGGAAGCTCTATACTGTATGATTTCTTACTCTTCTCATGCATCATAGAGTTAGCATATATACATAATAATATCACAACTCCTTAGCATAATGTTGATTATAGTAATGCTAATTATAAAGTTTCTATCTACATGCTTCCTATTGTGATATGCCTGAAATAGAGAGGCTTGCTGAGTCTTTTGAGATGAACTGAGAAAAACTTCTGTTTTTGCACAATCATACGACATCTATCAATATAAAGTATGTTGATAAAAAACAGAAGTCACAATTTGTAGCATATATTGAATAAGAGTAACTGTATTTTAACATTCAACTCTAGTCCTATTTGGCACTATAATGATGTGGATAATCAGTGCATAATCTAATCATCGGGGCACATTGGCAATAGTCACACAACACACTGATTTACCCCACTCATCCTATAATACTGTTTGCAACCAAATTGGCCAAAAACACGCCAAAACAGATTTAAGTAGTGGAATAAATAAAGAAATTAAATGCAAACAGAGAAAGATCACAGAATATCAAGAAATCTACAACAGAAAGTAAAAACAATAAAATTTATAGTGGTTCGGCATTAATTGCCTACGTCCACTTTGAATATTCGCTTTATTGCTTCTCAATTCGCTTGATTACAATTACAAACAGCAAAAAATAGTAAGAAATCAGATAAGAACGGAGGAAGTTAGTTACAATTTAGGCAGAGTTTCACTAACAGTGTAAGAGTCCCTAGAATGGCCCTTGTGCCTATATTTATAGACAAAGGCGGCCTCCAATCTAACTGAAACTTCAGCAACAGGACCTCCCCAACCATATAGGCTCAACATAGGGAGGGCTAAGCCCAAGTCTCAATGGATTGGGATCAGTATCGATCCCTTTATGAGTCAAGTTTGGGCTAGCAATCCATATGGTAGCTACCTTTTGGTCTATAATGATGGTGTTCCAAATATCAAGGAGATTGGATGCATGGAGCTCTAGTTTTCGTAATACATCAGTTCAAATAACTTGGTCCAGGTTATGCCCATCCCTCATGGTCCCCCAATGTATGCCAATCCATCCTCTACGAGTCATGTCATTCTGATCCATATCACATAGTCCATTCCATGGTGACCCATATCCTACAAGTAAACCATGCTGGTCCCTTTTGCTCAAACCATACCTTGCCGACCCATATCGCTCAAACCTTATAATGTCGATCCATACCCTACGAACAAACCATGACGAACCCTTTCCCATGACCATCAACATGTCAATCCCTGTAGCTTTACAACTCGTACCAATCCCTCTTTACTTCCATTCAACCTAACCATCTTGCCGTATAACCATGTCGATCCCACATCATCTCAAGTGTATACCGACCCCTTCACTATCTCATCCAATTTAACCAGTGTACATGCCGATACCTATTCCAACCTAAAGTCCTTAGATCCGACATTTTGCATTATCTATCTATTATCCATATTCACCCTAGGTTCGATATAACTGCCCGGACATTATATTTTGGCCATGTGCCTATTGTCTCGTGACCATCCTTTTCATCAATAGTAGAGTACGCAACATGCGACCGATCCAATATAGCCGGGTCATGGCATCGGGTAACACTCGCCCTCCATAGTACATCTTGTGAGTAACATGATGTGCTTTGAATTGGCAAAACTTAGGCTCCCGGGGATAGGTCTATCCAACTTTCTAGTTGATCTCTATTCCTTTATTAATGTTTGATGATACAAGTATGATGTTGTATTCCATTAGCATGCACGTGTTTGGTTACGTGAGATCTACAAATTTTCTTATGATTTGATTTTAAACTTGATCGTTCCAAGCTAAAGTGTCACTTCAGTTAATTTCAAAAGGTTGAATTCTTAAATTTCTCCCATGCATGCTCACACACACATTTCTGTTGTCGCTCCCTGACATGTTAGGACATTCGTAGGTTGTTGCCGAGTTTAACAGTTCTCTATATATTTATGTTTTCAATCGAATCTTCATGATGACGATTATTTGTCACTCTCTAATTGCTTGGCACTTTTCTATTATCATTTCCCTTTCCATCCATATCCACCATTCATTTCATCTCTTTTTTTATATTTTTGTTATTATTATTTTTTATGGAGAGATCGGTATAGTGCATACCGATCCATCGCTAGGGACATGTAAATAGGGCTTGGCATATCTCAATGTCGACCCTCTCTCCCCCCTTTTTCTCTCTTTTTGACTTAGTCACTCCCTATGACCGGTTTGACTCCCCTTTCCACAGCTCATATATAAACTTGCATTCCTTCGTTCACTTCACATTTCTTAGCACTTAAGATTTTCCTTCCGGCTCTTAACACATCCAAACCCTATCATCATCTTCCCTCTTTACCGAACAACCTAAAGGTAGAATCTCCCCTCTTTAAAACTAAATCCAAAAACCATAGTTAACTCGCGTCTAATCTCAACTATCAATCATTTGATTTTAGATTAATTCACGTAGGCATGCTTTCTTGTCATTGTCGTGTTAGTCGAGTCATGATATCGAAATTTGCATGTGTTTTGAGTTGTTTTTAGGCGAACAAATTACCAAATCTCGTTAAGCCAGGCGAAACACAAGGAGAAGATGAAGGCGCTAGAAAAAAAGGAAGATGGAGGAGGAAAGAAGGAGGAATAAAGAAGGAAGATTCGACAATAAGTAGCTCGGTGATGGGATATAGAATAATTAATGTTAGGGATCGGTATAGAGGAGGGCCTTCCAAGGGGTCGATAGAAGTTCCAATTAGGTGAGGAGAATATAGATTGGACTAGTGAATGAGGAATGGGCAGTGAAGACTTAAGCGCGAGGATCGGCATTAGCATACGGGTTATAGTATAGGGACTGGTAACATTTGAGGAAAGGAACTGGTAGTGAAGCTAGGATGAGGTGTCGGTGTAGAGGCTTAATTATAAGGGTCGACTTAGGAATTAAAAAGTAGGGATCATCTTGAAAGTTAAATTGTAAGGGTCGGTACATAGGATAGGAGGAAGGGATCGGTAACGAGAGTTAAAACATACGGATCGGTTATGAGCTAAAGGGAAGGGATCGGTATTGCCATATGAGTTGAATTGTAGGGATCCACTATGAGGCTGGGGCATAAGGATCAGCATATAAAGCTGGGATTGATGTTGACTACAAAAACTAATTTAACTCAAGTCATTCAAATGTTTAACTGCACACTACCTTGATCGAACATAAAATAACTAAAAACAATGCGACTTGCATACTTGGGCCAATGGACTTAAGCTTGAATTAACAAAATTCCGAACAGCTCAACATGAACTAACTAAAAAACTGGCCAAACAAACTTGAACAATGAACTTCATAATTCAGAATTTGAACATCCGATCCTAAAGCCTTGGTTGCCAATCAAATTTCTCATCGACTGAGACAGTCAACGATGATGGTCTTTCTAGACGAAATCTCCTATTTTAAACATTTCAATTTCGCTTCTCTGATTTCAAACTATTTATGTTTATTTCACACTATTCTGCACTAGTTCACACATAACACGGGGGGAACAGATTATTATTTCTAATATTGGTTGTTTACTTAGTATACGTGACATAGTTCTCAAGTTACATGGAGCGCCAAACCATAATGTCTTCTGAATTGGTCGCGAGATCAAGCTCCATCACCCTATCTGTTAAACCTACTCCGAGTCATCAAATAGAACAAGTAATGGCATCTAACTTGCAAACAAACATCTTTTTCGACATTCTAGTCATTCCTACAGAAGTTATTAATTCGACTCCCGATGCCGTTGAAGGCGCTATCATTCTAAACAACCCAGTTGACTCACAAACGTCCAGAATTGGCGAATCCACTCTCTTCCGATTATGTTCCATCCATGGAATTCCCTTCGAAGACGTGCTAGTTCCATCGAGGTAAGACAGACCTCACTTGCCCCCAGTCGGATATACTACTTGCAACAAGTTCATGTGCTGGGCCGGATGCATGCCACCCTTCAACTCCTTCGTTCGGGAAATGTTGAGATACACGGGGTTTGCCCCTACCCAACTACATCCCAACAGTTATGCCTTCATGCATGGTACCTTTCTTCTCTTTATGAATATTCTGTTCCATCCGCCAACTCCTGAGGACATTACATACATCTGCAATTTAAAAGACAGACTGGGAGCCCTTCAAATGTCTTTCTTGAGACCTCACCCAAATGCCAAGTCTTAACAGACGCATGGAACAAGCTTTCTCTATTAAAACATGAGTGGTTCCATGTATATTGCCCTCCCGGCTTCGCAAGGAGATGGTTGGAATGACGTAACTGCTACTTCTGTTTTCGTCTTTAGTTTAAAGATTCAAGTCGCAACTTCTTCCTTAAACATTCTAATATCTCCAGTTCTTCCAGGTGTCCGCCCTCAACCTGAAGGTATCGAGTATTCCAAGGCTATTGTAGCCATTCGTGCTACTTCCATTTAGGATCAGGACATCAAACTCCTTATCACAGATAAGCTACTCTCATTATTTGGGCCGCTAGAAGACAGTCGTAAAATCGGACTTCCTATAGTAAAGTGGTCTCAAGAATTACTATCAAAAGAAGGATAGAAACGAGCCACCCCGTGGTGCCCCTTGTTGAGGGAACCCAAGAAGACATCGAAGAGGGAAAGACAAGTGAATCTCAATATGTGAGGCCAAGAGGAAAAGATGTTGGCCTTGGAAAATTGTCCGTGGTCAAAGCGCCGTAGATCAGCCAAATGAAAACTCCCCTAAAGAGGAAAAAAAGGTTGGTGTACAAGCTACGAAAGAGCAAGGCTGGGGAAAATTCGAAACTCATCATAATCCCAATCGAAAAGGAGTCGTCTTTCCAACAAATGGAAAGTTCGCTGAAGGGACTCTCCAGCATTTCGATTCTAGATGATATAATAAATTACAACTTTACCAATATTGACATCGAAGAGCTTAACTCTCCTGTGAGAAGAGGTGAAGGCATGCAACCTTCTAACAGAGGGGAGGAAACTCCAATGAGTAAAGCCAATATTATCGATCCGTTGAGGGGAAACAGTAGGACACACACAAACACCTGCACTCCACCATGCACTTGTGATTAATTCCTTGTGTTACAACTTCTAATATGCTCCTACTTGTCTCTTTTACAAGTGCAATGTCACATTCTCAGCTTTTTGACCGTCTCTGGGGTTCTTCTACTTACTATCGCTCTAGTCGAGATTTCGAATGTGGAAGACGCAGAAATGGAGAAGACAGGTGAGACAAAGACTATTATTCTCGAGAATCTTCTTCTTCCTCCAGACAGAATTCTCAAGCACATGCTCCCCACTAGGATGATCCATCATACCTTCTTGCTCGTAGCGGAGATAAGTTCCCACGCTGGGGTTCTCAAGGTGTCGCACCTCATGTCCAACTTTTTGGTCATCCAGTTTAAGGCAACCACGTGAGCGTTGTTTCAGCAAGCATCTACTTGCTACTTCTAATCTGCTTCCACCGGTTCTCGCTCATGATCCTACCACAGCGAAAAAGTTGGCTAAACTCAAAGCTAATTTTCCAAAAATGTGCTTTGATGGACTCAAGTTCCTTCCCTCCGTACATGTCATCCTTGGAAGTGCCAAGGAGAGCTCATTATCATGTATGAATGACGTGTACGTCTAGCATGAATCGTTCATTCATTTAGCCGAGAGAATCTCCAAAGTTTCCATCGAGCGCCAGCATGGAAATGATCACCTCAAGTTTGAGGCTATTCATGACAAAGACATCATCAAACATCAAGATGATGAGATACTTGAATATAAAGCCCAACTTGTTGCGGCAAAGCAGCATGCGAAAGAAACGGCAGAGGCTGTAAGTCATTTAGAGACCTAGCACAAAAAGAAACTAGATGTAGTGCTCCATCGTAGTGGCACTTTGGCCTTAGAGAAGGACTCCTTACAAAAGGAGAAAGATGTCTTAGCTTGCCGTGTTGAGGAGCTTGAAAAATTATTATGCAAAGAGAGGGTGGAAAAAATCGAGGCATAGGAAGAATCGTAGAGATACTGCGAGGAGTTCGTTGAGGCAAGAAACTTAAAAACAAAACGTGATAAACAACTTGCCCAGATCAAAGCCTTAAAAGAAATAGCCTACGAAGAGGGTAATAAAGAAGTGCTGGAAGAAGCCAAATCCTGGGTGGAAGCTACCGCCGAGTTCGGTAGAGAAGAAATCAAGAACTAGTTCGATCCGCTCATCGCCGAATATAACGCCAAAGTTCTTCTTCATCGTGACTTATATTTTCTAAGCGAAGGCTATCTTGAATCTCTCCCGAAGCCTGGGAGGTTATCACCAAAATTAAGAGGGATGAGATGGATTGGTAGAGCTTAATGAAGAGGCACTCATGCAAGAACTGCTCCGAGGAAATGAGCTGTCTAACCTGGCCACCGTGAAGCTTCAATTCTCTAAGGTTCCTGTACTTGAAAAAGAAGGTGAGGACATCGCAGGGCCCTCTGGAACTAATCTCAAGGGTCTTCTCCTACTCAGATGGTTGGAACATTTTCTTCTCAGCCTATGGAGCAACATATCGGCTACGAAACGGATAGACCTGGCCTTGGTCCATAAATGTTATCTCCCATTCTTGAAGGGAGCACTCATATGACCACTGAGAGTCAGTCGGATGCTGGTATAGCATAGAATTTCCTTAAATTCAGCCATGTGTGGTCATTAACTAATGCATGTTCTTTAACTAACTTTTGCAGTTCATCCCGGTCTAGAGGAAACTCCTAGGAGCGATGTCGCCACAGAGCAATAAGAGAAAGTGGCCGAGGATTCGGTCGCTGCAGATATTTCGAGGCCCGATGCTCGAGTCATCAATGCACCCGAGGTGGATAAGCCTAAGGACCCGTCATTTGGAAAGGAGTAGGATGATGTGTGATCATGGGCGCCTCAGAGCACACAACCAAAAGTAGTATGAAGTAGCATATTAAAGAGAAAGAGAGATCAATGCACAAAGTTACAATGGAGCACATTGAGGTCACAGCCGAAGATTCTATTCCTGCACCTTTGCAGGTCATTCCACCTAGTAGAACAATTCCTATTGAAATTCCTCCTTCTTCTTCAAGCATCTCCACTAAGGGCAGCAAAGGGTCGTGAAAAAGATGCTCGATTGATTCTACTCCTGAAAAATCGAAGAAGGAGAAGAAGTCGAAGAAATATTTAGTGTTTTGTGTCGTTGTAGATAGTTTGGATAAGTCTGAAGTGTATTTCTTTTTTTAGTAGTTGGTGTACGAGCGTGGATCTCGAACTTTTGAATAACCTGTAATAAATTTTTGAGATGGTGAATATAATTTTTTGTTTTTGATTAGTCATCACGTGAATTATTACTTCAACAGTAGAGCAATTACTTCCCATTTCATTTACTTGTAATAATTTTCACAAGTCTCATTAATAATTCACTATCTCCATCATAAAGCCTCTCTGTAAACGCCATCTTAGGTCGTAAGCAACGCCAAGCCGAAACTGTAACAAATGATTATGTCTTTCCGCTAACAGTTCGAGTCTCTTCCATCGATTTAAGATCGGAATTTGTGGGATAGAGAAAGTCAAAATTCTTCCATCCACCTATTTAGTTTTCGAGTTAGCCTACGGTCTGGGGACTTAGAATTTTTCGTAGGTCGTCGGCCATTTTCGAATTGCTCATACTTTAATCCGTGCTACGGAGACTTAGAGCTTTAGTAGTAGGCAGTCGCTTTTCCGCCTGTGGTAGTCATTTTTTATCGAATGATTTATACTCCAGTCTGTAGTCGGGGACTTAACGTACTCTAGTGGCAGTCAGGGACTTAGCGATTTCATCGTGATCGGTCATGTTTCCACCCGTGGCAGTCATTTTTCTTCCGAATGATTTATACTCTAGTCTGCAATTAGGAACTTAGAGTACTCTAGTCCGCAGTCGGGGACTTAGAGTACTCTAATCCATGATCAGGGACTTAGAGATTTCATCATGGGCAGTCGTGTTTCCGCCCGTGGCAGTCGTTTTTCGGCCAAATGATTTATACTCCAGTCCATAGTCGGGGACATAGAGTACTCTAGTCCGTAGTCAGGGACTTAAAGATTTTGTCATGGGCAGATGTGTTTCCGCCCGTGGCAGTCATTTTTCTGCCGAATGATTTATACTCCAGTCCACTATTGTGGACTTAGAGCACTCCAGACCGCGCTCAGGGACTTAGAGATTTCATTGTGGGCAGTCGTGTTTTCGCCCGTGGCAGACGTTTTTCTGCCGAATGATTTATACTTCTGTCCATAATAGGGACTTAAAGTACTCTAGGCGACAGTCGGGGACTTAGAGATTTTGTCGTGGGCAGCCGTATTTCCACCTGTGGCAATCGTTTTTCTACCGAATGATTTATACTCCAGTCCGCAGTTAGGGACTTAGAGTACTTTAGTCCACAGTCGCGGACTTAGAGATTTTATCGTATTCTCATCGTCGGGGACCTTTGTACCTTATTGCAAGTTTCGTTCCTTGGTTCTTCTAAGGGTGTCGTTAGCCGAGCAAACTTATGAAGCTCACCTTGTTAGATCTCTTCGGGGATTGGTATGATTGATCGACTTCAGACTTTGTGAATCTGTTCACACATCGCACATATTGGTATCAATATGTTTCATCGCATACTCAGCATAAAATGTAATAACAATAGCTTATGCAATGGAAGCTTCAAGGTTTTATTCATCATATGAAAAGGAACAGAATAACTTGTCTTATTACATACTGATAAGGTCAAACACCAAAGAAAAAGTCGAAAGTAACTAGTACTGAAATACAAAAGAAATAGTCTAGGTAAAATAGTGTCGTAAATGATTGCTATTCCATGCTCTTGGAAGTGTTGCGCCATCAACAGTCGCTAGCTTGAAAGTTCCTTCTCCAAGCTAATGTTCAATGACGTAAGGTCCTTCCCAGGTCGGATTCATGTGCGTTGGGAAAAGAAAAACTTATTTTAGGACAAGATCGCCAACTTCGAAGGTTCTTGATCGGACTTTCATGTTGTAATATCAGGCTATTCGTTGTCGGTGTGCAACTGCTCTCAAATTGGCCTCCTCGCATTTCTCATCAATAAAGTCCAAAGACTCCAAGAGAAGATCTTGGTTCATTCTGGGGTCATAGTAAGTCACTCGATGAGAGGAGACGTCGATTTCCATTGGAATAACCACTTCGACTCTGTAAGGAAGACCAAATGGAGTATGTTGGTCGTGGACTTGTGAGTGGTCCTGTAGGCCCAAAGTGCCATATGAAGCTCATCCACCCACTTTCCTCTAGACTTCTCCAAACACTTTTTCAAAATAGATTTGATAACCTTGTTTATAGCTTTGATCTTCCCATTCGCCTGAGGGTGAGTGACCACCGCAAACCTCTTCTCAATAGGATACCTTCGACAAAACTCTTTAAATTCAACGTTATTGAATTGAGTCCCGTTGTCGGTCATGATAGTTTATCGAAGACCGAAACGGCATATGATGTTTCGGACAATGAAGTTGATAACTTTCTTAGTTGTAATCGTGGCTAATGGCTCCGCCTCGGCCAATTTGGTGAAATAATCAACCGCAGCAATCGCGTACTTCGCGCCACCTTGGGAGATTGGTAGAGAGTCGATGATGTCGATACCCCACATAGTGAATGGCCATGGAATGACCATTTGTGTGATCTCCTTCGACGGGGCTCTTGGTACTTTTGCATATGTCTGGCATTTGTCACATCGTCTCACATAATCAGCAGCATCCCAATTCATAGTTGGCCAGTAGTATCCATAAAGTAGTATCTTTTTTGCTAAAGTTTGCCCTATAGCGTAATCGCCACATTCCCCCTCATGGACTTCTTTTAAGACATGGTTTAACTCATCGTGGGCGATACACTGGAGTAAGGGAATGGAAAACCCCTTTCTATACATAGTCCCATCCCGCATAATATACCGTGAAGCTTTGCGAAGGACTTGTCGCTTTTTGTTTCTCTTCTTCGGCAAGATTCCATACAACAAGTACTATTTAAGTGGAGTCATCCATGATTCCCTCTCGTGCTCCATTTCCAGTACTTGGTCAACTTTCATCATATTTATACTTAGGGTGTGCAATGTCTCGACTGGAACCAAGCCCATCTATTGCGCATCACCAGTACTCGCGAGCTTTACCAATGCATCAGCTTCTCCATTCTGCTCATGCGGGATATGCGAGATTTCATAGTATTCGATATCCACCAACATCTCCTAAACTTGGGTAAGGTACGGGGTAAGTCATTGTCCCTTATCCTGATAATCTCCCCTTACCTAATATAGCTCTAGTTGTGAGTCACAAAAGATTCAAGAGATTTTACCCCGAGCTCCCTAGCAAGCATTAGCCCGTTGATCAATACTTCATATTCCGATTCGTTATTTATAGCAAGAAAATCAAGCTTTAAAGCTTAGCAAATTGACCGGTTCTCAGAGGTTACAAGAACAATCCTAGCTCTGGAACAATGACCATTAGATGCTCCGTCAGTGTACATCTTCCATCATACAGCAGCAATTACTCCGTTCTCTAGAGGCCCGTCCTGCTTGGTAAACTTTGTTATGAAGTCTGCCAATGCTCGCCATGGAATAGCTCTTTGCGGAAAATATGTAATGTCGAACTGGCTGAGCTCGATGTTCTATTTAAGTAACCTTCCAAACGTCTTGAGTCATTATAGAACCTGCCGCAACAGCTGGTCAGTATACATATTGATTGGATGGGCCTGGAAATACGGGTGAAGCTTGCATGACATGATCACTAAGCAGCATGTCAGTTTCTCTATCTTCGGATAGTTTCTTTCTAACCCCATTAATCGTTTACTGATGTAATCACAGGTTTTTGAATCCGGTTCTCCTCGCGAATCAAGGCGGTGCTAATGGGATGTAATGACACGGCTGAGTACATCTCCTCATGGTCTACCGGCTTTGAAAAAATAGGTGGTCTCTCCAAATAATCCCCCAAAGCTGGGAATGTGCCTTCAAAATCTTACGTCCACTGAAAATTCCTCTTTCCTTTCCATATCAAATCAAAGAAAGGAATGGATTTATCGGTCACCTTGGAAATGAAATGACTCAAAGTAGTGACCTTCCCGTTCAAACTTTGCACTTGTTTAATGGTTCTAGGCACTTGTATATCTCCGATGGATTGAATATTTTTTAGATTAACTTCAATTCCTCGAGCATTAACAATAAAGCCCAAGAACTTCCTCGATGCAACACTGAATGAGCACTTCAAAGGGTAGATTTTCATGTTATAGAATCGAAGGATATCGAACATCATTGCTAAGTCTCGAATGTGGTCATTTGACCATCGTGACTTCGTGAGCATATCATCCATATAGACTTCCATCGTCCTTCCAATCTGATCCTTAAATATTCGATTAACCAAACAGTTATAGGTCGCTCCAGTGTTCTTTAATCTGAATAACATCACTCTGTAACCGTATAACCCAACATCCGTGACAAAATTGGTATGTTCCTGATCTGGGACATGCATTAGGATTTAGTTATGCCATGCATAAATGATAACAATTCGTGCCATGTAGTTAAATGAACTAGCTGATCGATTCTAGGCAAGGGAAAACTATTTTTAGGGCATGCCTTTTTCAACTCCAAATAGCCAATGTACATTCTCCACTTCTCATTCGCCTTCTTCACCAGCATGGGGTTAGAAATCCATTTGGTATAAAGGGCGTCATGAATAAACCCATTGACTTTAAGTTTATCCACCTCCTCTTTAAGAGCGACGGATTTCCCTGGATCCATGCCCATCTTTTTTTTCACTGGGACATATTTCGGATCAGTGTTTAATGCATGGCTCGTGATGGCAGGTGAGATCCCATACATGTCAGAATGAGTCCAAGCGAATACATCCAGATTCGCTCAGAGGATATTAGTAAGTTCTCTCATCATCGAAGGGCTAAGTTGTGATCTAACCTTCAACACCCGCGATGGGTCGTCGTGGAAGACTGTGATATCAATCGTCAACTCAGCCAACGCTGCCTTAGTCTCCTTGGGTTCCTCCTCATCATCCCTCGGATCTATATTTCTATAGAACCGGCTGTGGTGCCCAAGAGAAGGCTTAGGCGCCATTTGTCAATCTTCAATAACTTTGATGCAGAAAGACTTGTCCACACCCTTTCCCTTCTCTTTTCGCTGAGCCTCTCTCAACTCAGCCACATAACAGGCAAGTCCAGTTGCCTGATCACCATGCATAATACCTACTCCGTTATCAGTCAGAAATTTCAACATCAAACACCATGGGGCCAAAGCTGGCCGAAATTCAGCCAGGGCCGGTGTAACACTTCGGTTTTTCGGCAATGAAAAATCCGAAACGTTACATCCGGATGACTTGAAAAACATTGTACGATGAATCTACAACTAAAACAGTGAATGGTAAGATCCGCACCCTCCTACATTCACCTTCTCCTAACTCAACTGGCAATTCACCATAACCTACCGCTTCAGTAGCCACACCGTTGAAACTGTGTATATGAGCTTTAGATGGTTTCAAATCCTTAGCTTCCACCCTAATTTGATCATATGCCTTCTTAAAAATAATGTTCACAGAATTTCCACTATCAATCAGAATTCTTCTCACAAGAGCAGGGCTAATCATAGCTGAGATAACTATCGGATCAATAGTTGGGGCCTCTACTCTATCGGCATCCCTGCTTCTGAATACTATATCATCCGTCATTGTACGTTTTTACTTGGCCGGAGTTCCATCCACTGTATTCGAGCAACATTCAAAATCCATATGTCTCATTGAACTAGCATAGCGCTCCATTTTCAGCCAACTCATGTCCATAGGATGCGGTCCAAAAACTATCGTGTTTATTACCAACCTTCCACCAGTCCGTGCAGGCTACTCAGCCCCTGTGCGGAGCCTACCGTTGATTGGGGTCAGACGTCCTCTGTCATATATTGAAAAGTATTATAGGTAGACAGATAAATGTTTTCTAGGGATGCATTCATAGGATCATACATAGGAAACTTGGGCTTCGGCCTTCCAGACTCCCTCTCCCGGTCATGATTCCCTTCTTCACTTTTTTTTTGTTGATTTGGCTTGTTTTGAACACTAACCTGAACCTTCTTGGAACTCTTGTCAGACTGCTTTATTGCAATGTTTCTCTGTACCACTTCCCCGCACGGCCCTACAATATTTCTTTTTCTAGACAACCTGGCCTCTTCCTTCCTCATAAACTTGGCCGCCTTTGAGCAGAAATGCTCCGGTGTGGCCGGCAGTTTTCCAACTAGCCATTCCCCGAATTCATATTCGAGGTCAACCCCCCTTGTCATCGCCATAAGTATTACGTGTTTATAAAGGTTACTAACTTCAGTGGTAGCAACATGAAATCTCTGCAAGTAGTCCTTCACAGATTCACTCAGAGCCTGATGTAATGACCCATATTTTTAACTATTTTAAATCATTAAATTTAACAGGATTATTGAATTAAAATAGTTAGAAATAAAAATTCAAAGATTTATTAATTTAAGTTATTGGATATGAACTTCGAATAAAATTTTGAAATAATCAATTTCGATGATTTTGGCAATAATAGATGTTGAAATTGATTTTACGTATTGAATATATTTATAATCAGTTGTTGGATTGAATGATAAATGTTGACTTATTTAGTTGAAAATAAATAAAGTGCCGATAAGCAAAATTCATTGAGATTTTATTATTGGATAATTAAATTGTTTAAATTTAATTGAAAATCAGTTAAATAGTTGAATCCTGGATTTAATATGATTGAAAATGATATCGGAAGTTGATTTAAATTTTATTTAAATATGAATGAAGATGGTTAACATTTAAAATTGGATTTAAAAGTGAATAATTAAAAAATTGAAAATTTATATTATAATTAACTAGTAAAAATAGCCATTTTGGCCACTGTCTTAGATTTCGACGAAACCAGTTTCATCGGATCCGTAATAGTGAATTATTATAGGATTTCAAGTTTTGTAGCGATCGAACTTGTCGTCTGGCCGTGCGAGCTTGAAACACATAGAAACCAATTTATGGAATTCGATTAAAATTAATTGATTTTGGAAATCTATCTTTCGCATACAATCGAATTAAGCCTTGAAACTAGTTCCATTATGTTTGGAATGGGGATAAAACATTATAAACACCAAGCGGCACGCGTTTTTTGGAGTTTGGAATCTTCGTGAGCATTTAGTTAGATATTTTCAAATATAATATTATATACTCAGTCAAAAACGTATACCACTCCGCATTCTTTTTTCCTGTTCCCCCGTAACCCCCTTTTCTGTTTTCATTTAAAATCCCTCAGATTGAATGAATAAAAAAAGTCGAACAAGATAAAAAAACAAACAAGCTATCATGAAGTCGAGAATCTTGACCTCGGCATGGGGAGAGACGTGGAGTCAATGGTATGAGGGAGCGACGACTTTCGGACTTGAGCAGCAACGCGGCATGGTAAGGAGGGAAACGAATGAAGTTTTGGTTTAGGGTTTCGGATTTTTACTTGCTCGTGCATGTGCACGATAGGAAGCTGCTGCTGGCACGAGGGAGATATCAGGGTCGTGATGGTGAAGGAGATTGGATGCTCTGGCGGCGTTGAAAAAAATGAAGCAGTAGCGAATGAGAAAGAAGATGTAGACACGCTTGGAGATTATGGTGAGGGTTAATGATAATTATATTATAAGTTTATTAAGTACGTTTTAATTATTATCGTTATATTAATAAAATCGAAATTTCTCCATACGAGGTCCGTTTGAAACGAGTCGTAGTGCGATCGTATCGACGTCGTCTACAACTTGGAGTGCAAGTAGTATTTATTTGAAGCTGAAAATATTTTCTGCTTCAAATAAAGGTTGACTGGTTTATGCACTCACAATAGATTAAAATAATTTTTATATAATTAAATTTATATCGTGAAGTGATTAAAATTTATTAGTTGTTGTTTGATAAATTTAATTGATGTTTAAACCGACATCTGAATCAGTTGATAGAATTTGAATTGACAGTTAAATAGAATTAGATTTAAACTGCTAGTAGAAGCTTTTGATTATTGATAATTGGTTAATTGTTGTGATTATTGACTGTTTGGATGTTGGTTGTGATGGATGAAAATCAATTCATATTTTGGATGATTTGGACGTTTATTTATTTTGACATATCACGTAATCATCATGTATATTATTTATAGTGTATACAACTGTAAAATGAATTATTTTGAATAAATTTAGAAATAGGTTGAAATGATATATACCTGTGGCATTTATTTTGGATTGAAATGATATATATCCATCCTTGGAATTAAATTGAAATAATTGATTCACTTAGCCATAGGATAGAAAATTATATATGGACACCGGATTGGTTAAATTAAATGACTTCAAAAAATTTGATTAAAATTATTTAAACGATTTAATTTAAAGAAATAAAAATTGAATTTATGGAAAGTGAACTATTTTTGAACTTGAGCTCGGAATGTTGAAATTTAAATTTGATAACTGGAATTGTTTAAATAATCGTAGTTGAGATTTTGAAGTTATAATCGAAATATGATTTGGACTTTTATTCGAACTTTGAATATTGCTAAGTAAAAGTAATATAAAATGATATTTCAAAATTGTCCTCGGAATTGAATTATATATGAAGCTTTAGATTTTAAGTTGAATATTGAAAGTTAATTGGATTTAAGTGATTTGAATCGATATTATAAAAATCGAACGCGAAATTGATATCAGTCAAAATGGTTTAAATTTGAGAATTGAGTTGAAATTAAATCATTGAATCGGATAGTTGAAATTGAAATTGAAATTAATTTGGAATTGAAATTAATTTGGAATTGAAACTGAAACTAATTTGGAATTGAAATTGAAATTTATTTAGAATTGAAATTGAAATTAATTTGGAATTTAAATTTGAAATTAATTTGGAATTGGAATTGGAATTGAAATTAAATTGGGATTGGATTGAAATTTATTCAAGTTGGAATTGAAACTGAAATCAATTAGAATTGAAAGTGAAATTGAATTAACTCGAAATCGAATTTGTTTGAATTGAAATTGGAATAGAAGTAAAATTTGACTTGAAATCAGAATTGAATCGATTTAGTTAAAATGGAAATTTGAAATTGATTTGAATTGGATAATTTGGAATTGAATCAGTTTGACTTTGAAACAATTTTCAAATAAATTACTATAGTATAAACTATTCAAAATCCATATTATTTTGATTTTCCGAACTATTTTACTATATAACCATTTTCAGTACTCGAACTATTTTCTATTAAACTATTTTAACTATTTAAGCTATTTTAAAACTATTCAAACTATTTTCTTAAAATTCAAACTGGACAAGGGTGGAATGTTTATATTTAAATCTTGGATTTATATGTGAATGAGGTTAAAATAAAGGTATAACATAAATTGAAATTCAAAACAAATATTGGAAGCGAAATAGAGATATTAAGGCAAAAATGATAATGATTTTGAAGCGAATATGATATTTTGATATCAAGTATGAATTGTTTTTGAAATATAAAAGTACCAACCGGTGTGTAAACGACATTTGGTTGTTAAAGAGACCCGGGCCTCTTATTCTCATACTCACTGTCAATATTGGAACCACTTAAATAATTGTGTATGTGGTGGATGATATCCAAAATGTAGTGGTTGAACTGGTGAACGTTTACGGGAATGAAGTAAGAGAACGATGATGGATAGCCTTGGCACTTGTGTCATAATTAAAATGACTAAAACAGGAGCCTATGTCTGGCCAATGAGGTTAGCTACCTCTAACAACGTTGATCCCTCATATCACTATTGTGATTTCGTACTCGATGGGTGCACCCTTTTGTTTGGATTGATAGTTGCAGTCGGCCACGTATGGGTTATGACCAGCCAGAAAGGGTAAACTAGTAGAATCCTACCTTGGGCATTGCCTCACGTGCCTTGTCATATTTATTCTTATGCGAGCCTATTACGACTTTGGTTTAGTATTGTACCTATAGGGGACTCACTAGATACCGAAGTTACTGGTTGTGTTACTGGACCTGCATAGGCTACATGCTATAAAAATGTGTTAAGATGGATCAATGTAAAGCCTTAATGCTATTTTGATATTTATCTTACTGATAGACATTACCTATATTAGCATATACTATTATATATAAATAGTAACGAATCAATAGGAGATGGAAAATCCCATAACATTTCTTGAGTTATTGCACGCACGTTATACACTGGATAGGAGATGTAAAATCCCGTAAACATATCTGACGCTGTTACACTCATATTTCATGATATTGATTTGACTTTCATAAGGGTATTCTAGTCCTGACTCAAGTGTTTTGTCTTTTCATTATGCTCGGGTCAGCCCTGAGTTTTTCAGCACATTGAAAATCGTTTTCCAGAGGACGAAGATGAAGATTTGTTATACTGTTACTATTATAATTTTCTACATCATGCTATTCTCCAGCATTGATTATTTATCCCTGATGTATATATATATATATATATATAACTCTGATAAATGTTGTATGGATTACAATTAGATGTATAGTAAATAGCTTCCTGAACTGTTTATTTGATTATTATGTTTTTTCATTCCGTTGCGAGATTCTATGTTTGTTTTCTTCTTCTTTTCGTATTTTTCTTAATTATCCTATTGATTATCTATGTTCTCGATTGTTTAAGTTGGACATGTGTGGATTATTGTCGATTTAAACCTTCCAAAATGTGGTCATCACTCCTGGATTACACTGGACAACGACATCACATCTTTGGGGCGAGTAGCGTGAATTCTGAACTGGTCCACAAATCTTATTGCCAGCTCGTCAAATCTTAAGATTGACCGTGGGGGTAATCTTGTGAACCGCATCGTGGCGATCTCACAAAGAGTTATGGGGAAGCATCTGCATTTAGTGGCATCATTCGCTCTTGCTGAGTCCATCAACCATTCGTACCTCATGATATGCTGCCTGGGGTTGGTTTTCCCCTAATAAGAAAGCATCGTAGGAAATTAACTTTTAGGATACTCTATATGTAAAATATTGTCGGTGAATGGAATATGGCTCCTAGAGGCTCCCCGGTCATCGTTCGTCAAGCCCTGGTTCTCCCTCACCAGCTATCTAACCATTGCGGATAAATTCGGTGTCTGGATAGGTGGCGTCAAGTGGTGTCATGCTTCACCTCGTGCGAATGTTCCGGTCAGTGTCTCCGGGCTATTCCACGCCTCCATGGTCTATCATCCTCCTGTGGTGCATTTTGAGCATTCACTTCATAATCATTTCGAAGAGGTAGTTTGTCAACATCCAAACGTACTCCAGCATCCAAGTTCCTGGATCCAAGTCGAGCAAGACCCCCCAGCTGCAGTTGAGGAGCAATCCCCATGGTTGAGAGATTGGTACCGACCCCTAAGGAGGGATCGGCACCGACTCATTTTGGCAGGCCATAGTGGTCTTCCAAGTGTTGCTCTGATATCCCTGCTTATGCTACCTCAACTTTACGACGCCTTCGCTTGTGATGTTCATTTGATGAAGTTGAACTATCTGACGTCGGGTTAGAAGCGAGATCCCTTCTGGCAGTTTGGCCCTGTTGTTGAGCAATCTGGTTCATCAAGTTGGTATTAGCCTATACTTGCTCGTTTAGCTACCTACAACATTCCATCAGCTGTCACATCAAGTCATTGAATTCAGCTCTAGTTATGGAATCAACAGTGTTCTGGACTGCAACATGCTCCACATTCACATTAACAAGTTGGTTGCTTGGTCCCCTTGTTGGACAATGGGGGTTTCTTGGGCATCAACATTCTAGGAAGTAGATCCGGTGCACCTTACATTCTTTATTTATTCACTTAGATCTTGATAAATCTAAATAGTATTTACAAGCTTCTGAAGATGAGCATGGATCTCCTTTAGGGGATTTCCTCAATCCTGTAGGAGCAAAGGTG
The DNA here is from genome assembly GCA_030765085.1 of Allium cepa. NCBI lineage: Eukaryota > Viridiplantae > Streptophyta > Magnoliopsida > Asparagales > Amaryllidaceae > Allium > Allium cepa. The sequence goes on from CM060931.1 coordinate 40,479,962, forward strand.
ATCCTAATAGCCTGAGAATCAACGCTCTTAGTGAAAGCACCAAAATTTTTGCAACCAAATTGGCCACAAAACCCAAGAAAAGATTTAAGTAGTAGAATAAATGAAGAAATTAAATGAAAACAAAGGAAGATCACAGAATATCTAGAAAAATGCAGCAGAAAGTAAAAACAATAAGATTTATAGTGGTCCGACGTTGATTACCTATGACCGCTTTGAATATTCTCTTTATTGCTTCTCAATTCACTTGATTACAATTAGAAACAGTAAGAAATAACAAGAAATCAAATAAGAATGGAGGAAGTTAGTTATAATAATGGCAGAGTTTCACTAACAGTGTAAGAGTCCTTAAAATAGTCCCATGTGACTGTATTTAAAAATGAAGGCTGCCTCCAATCTGACTGAAACTTCGGCCGTAGGACCTCCCCAACCATATGGGCCCAGCATAAGGAGGGTAGGCCGAACTCTCAATGGATAGGGAACGATATTGTTCCCTCTATAAGTCGGGTTTGGGCTAGTGATTCCTATAGTAGCTCCCTTTTGGTCTATAATTATGGTGTTTCAAATAACAAGGTAATTGGATGCATGGAGCTCTAGTTCTTGTAATACTTCAATTTGAATCGTAACTTGGTCTAAATTATACCGATCCCTCTTGGTCCCCCAATGCGTGCCGATCCATCCTCTACGAGCCATGCCATTCCGATCCATATCACATAGCCCATTCCATGCCGACCCGTGTCCCACATGTAAACCATGTCGATCCCTTTCCCTCAAACCATACCATGCCGACCCATATCGCTCAAACCATATCATGACGATCCGTACCCTACGAACAAACCATGTCGAACCCTTTCCCAAGACTATCAACATGTTGATCCCTCTAGCTTTACAACTCGTACCGATCCCTCTTTACTTCCATTCAAACTAACCATCTTGCCATATAACCATGTCGATCCCCCATCATCTCAAGTGTATACTGTAACATCCCGTATCTAGAGGCCAAAAGCTAAGCGCTATGGATGCTGCGATCATCCACAATATTAACTTCTGGTGACGGAATATGGCAGTGTTCATGGTATCCATAATATTCGAAGCACTTGAACATGAACAAAACCACAGATTTCCACAAATAATAATTTCAATGATTATATGTAAAATAAATCATATCCACTTACAAAAATACCAAATGTAATCCCAGGCAATTAGTCAAATATAATTTACAACAATACGCCAATAGCGAAAAATGAAGATGCCCCCTTGGATGATCAAAGTAATATAGACATAACTGTCTTAATATACAGTGGTAACAATTTTAAAATAGAATTCCTAAATTAGCTATCCGTCAGCCACCTACTCGTCCTCAGATGGTTTATTCGACAAAATCTACTAAAATCTGAAAACCTAAACCCTCAGCCTACTCAAATCAAGTTTTGAACACCCGAGAGTTTAACGAGAAAACAAAAACTTCAAGTCATACTTAAAGCTTGGTATGAATAATATATGTTACATCTCAATTTATTGATAAATAGTGAGACCACGTCGCTTAGCGGAAAGGGTTTCCCCACACTAATATCTCTTTTCAAATCATGTATTTTGCAAATCCTTTCATGCAACCAAACTGGTTAATCAACCGATTATAATAATAATATAGTAGTATCCATTATGCTAAAACAATAAATGAAATAAAATATCTATCTAAAATCTGAACTGTCTGTTCTAAATTCTGAGCTATCTGTTAATTTTTGGACTATCTATCCTAAAACTGGTTAAAAGAAAATAGCAGTATCTTTTATGCTAGATAATGGGCTATCTGCCCAAAACAGGTAAAAAGGGTGGACTAACAGTCCTTAAAAATTTAGCAAAATCTGTTGTGCTAATAAATGAACTATATGTTCATATCAGAGCTGTTACCCGGCGGTTTGACCGAGTAACAAGAGGCTTAGTGTAGAAGGCTCATTCGGCATTGAGGGTCATTCGACACAACATGGTCGTTTGGCATTCCATATCATTCGGCATGGACCCCGTTCGGCAGAGAAGCCTCGACCGGCATCCAGCACCATTCGGCATCCAGCGCTCGTTCGACATTCAGCGCTCGTTCAGCATAGCAAGGCTGTTTGGCATAGCAGGACCATTTGGCGTGAACCTCGTTCGGCATTGCAAGGTCGCTCGGTATTGCAAGGTCGCTCGGCACCAGGCTCGCTCGGCATCTCCCCTCGGTCGGCATCGGATCTCGTTCGACCTACGCATTTCGCTCAACACAGCGCCTCGTTTGGCTTGGAGATGTGGCTCGGTATTTTCCGTTCGGCATTTGTGGCTCGGAACACAGAAGTCACTCACCACGGGCCGAGGTATCTTGCTACAGGCTCATTAGGGAAGTCCAACCCATCTTTGTCTATAAATAGAGGGGCAGGGGCACAGTGAAAGGGACCTTTTCTCGAGAACACTGGGGAGACTCTGCCGCTTGCAAGACTCACACTATTTTACTTAGCATTTGTATTTAAGTCTTTATAGTACGGATTGTATTTGTATTCAGTCATTTGTGAAAGCAATAAAGATCGAAACTTAAAGCGGATGTAGGAGATTATGCTAAACCACTATAAATTCGGTGTTCTTGTTTTTGCATTTAATTTAGTATTCAGCTCTCTATTTTAATTTACTTTCTTCATTAATCTCTCTACACAATCTTTCTCAAGGGTGTTAGTGACCAATTTTGGTGCTAACATTTTTTGTGCTTACATTGAGAACATAATTCTTAGGCCACTGGGATCTGCTTTGTAGCTATTGGATTGAATAAATCCCCCGAAGGAGATCCAACTTATTCACAGGATGTCCGTTGATTCTACTCGGAGTTCCTATCAATAACTCTACTATTGGAAGACCACGTACTAGATCAGCCTCTCATAACGCGGACGTCAATGAGACTGCTAGCGTATAACAATTAGGACCTAGCAATCAACAAGTAAATCAAGGTGCAGGAACCTCCACCCAAAATCAAACGGAAGTCATCACCAGAACGGAGTTCAATGACTTGATGAGAGAACTCATGGAAAGTAGAAACCAACTTGCTGAGCAGATTCAAGCCAACGCTAACCTCATGACTCAGCTTACTCAACAACAGTATCAGAATGCTGGAGATAGCCCTGCTCCTTATTCTTCGTCCGATTGCTCGACTTCATCTGATGAACCGCCCAGGCATATACGCCGTAAAACTAAAACTTCACAAGCAGGTGTTACTGATCAATCAGCTAGGGATTACTCACATTTTGGAGACCACACCCAAGCCGAAGAAAGAAACTTAGGAGCTGGAGCCTGAGTGGAGACCAGACGACCGGGTCACCAAGACCTCAATGATGCTGGACTTCAAGATGCCCATTTGACAGAGCTCCAACAGAGGGGACATCAATCCGAGCGATCCCGTAGAATAGAGTTTAACCTTTCATCTTCCATACCAACCCCAGACTTATCAGCAATGGTCATACAGTTGATGAGAGAGAACCAAGGTTTGACCATATCCAAGAGTCATACTCCTTTCACAGATACTATTCTACAGGCTGAGTATCCCAGGAAGTTTAGTATGCCGACTATCCCAGCCTACGAAGGGAAGACTGATCCCAGGTAGCACGCGATGAGGTACGAATGGATGATGGATTCTACAAGAGTGAATGATGCGACCAAGTGTAGGTGCTTCCCAATCACTTTATCCGGAATCTCCACCATATGGTTTACTCGACCTCCCCCATGGTCTATATCCAGCTTTGACGAACTGGCAATGAAATTTGTAGAACAATTCAGAATACATGACTCGTCCAAAGGATGTGATGGCCATATCAAGTGTAATCCAGGCCCTAGGGGAGTCATTGAAAGAATATTTACAGAGATTCCATGTTGCAGCAACTGAAGTTAGTAACCCTAACGACCACGCAATTCTGATGGCGGTAATGCGAGGAGTAGATCTGGACTCAGAGTTTGCAGATTGGTTGGCAGGGAAACCTCCAACTATGCTAGAATGTTTTTACTCAAAGGCTCATCGGCTCATAAGGAGATAGGAGGCTAGATGGACAAGACGAGATAAGGCACCAGGGCCTCTTCAGAAGACTGTGAAAAGTAACATCGCTGTGAAGCAAGCCGGCGACAACTCGAGAAAAGTTTAAGTCAACGTCCAGAACAAGCCTGGGCAATCTAAAGGATCCGGAGGTGGAAATCCCGGAAAGAAAAGAGAAGCAGCGAAATGGAAGCCAAGGATTTCGACTACAATGAATACACCCTACTGAATGCATCTCTTGAGAACATTTATCTGTCAACTTGTAACACTTTTCAATACAGAAATCCATGCCCAAAGGAGTTGATGGAGGAACAGAAACGGACTGGGAATTATTGTCGCTTCCATGAGTCTTATGGGCGTAATATAGAGGAGTGTAGACACCTTCATGACGCTATAGAAAACTTGATCAAACAGAAAAAACTGTAGGAATTTGTAAAGAACCCACAGGAGAGTAGGCAAGGAACATCGGACCTCGAACGCGGGCCGACTCTATGCCAACCAGAGGAACGTAGTCGAACTGTGGGTAGATTGGTCATAAACACGATAGTAGGTGGACCTCATCCCGAAGATAAGAATTGGTAGGAGATAGAGCGGTATGCTAACTTCATAAGGCATGCGGATTATGAGTGTTATTCACATGCGGAGGATGGGACTCCCGCAAAGCAGCAACGCATAATGACAGATGATATAGTATTTAGGAGCCAAGATGCGGACAAGGCAGAGGCTCCTACCATCGACCCGATGGTCATATCTACGACGACCGGGCCAGCATTCGTGAAGAGAATTTTGATTAATTGTGAAAGTTCCGTTAACATCATCTAAAAAGGCATACGACCAAATAAAGATGGAGATGAAGGATTTGAAACCATCTAAAGGCTGAATTCATAGCTTTAATTGCGCAGCGACTGATGCAGTGGGGTATGTTGAGTTACCAGTTGAACTGGGACAAGGTGAACGTAGGAGGGTGTGAATCTTACCGTTCATAGTGTTGGATGTTAATTCTCCATATAATGTGTTTCTGGGTCGTCAAGCCCTGGCGGAGTTTATGGTAGATTTGGCCCCATGGTGTTTGACGTTAAAGTTTCTGACAGACAAAGGAGTTGGTGGGGTGCATGGCAATCAGGCGACCGGGCGTGCATGTTATGTGGCTGAGCTGAGAGAGGATCAGTGAAGAAAGAAAGGAAAGGTTGCAGACAACTCCGTCCGCATCTGAAATACTGACAACTGATAAGTAGTGCCCGAGCCCTGGCTCGGGAGACATTCTCGTACCTATAGAGACATTGATCTGAGAGATGATGAAGGGTAACCCAGGGAAGCGAATGCAGCGCCGGTTGAGCTGACGATTGACATTCTAGTCAGCCCGGATGACCCGTCACGAGTTCTTAAGATTGGTTCACAACTTGACCCCTCAGTGGTCGAGGATCTTATTGATTTCCTTCGAGCGAATCTGGATGTTTTCGCTGGGACACATTCTGATGTGCGGGAGTTCTCCCGCTATTGCAAGTCATATGTTGAACATAGACCTGAAGTAGGTTCCTGTAAAACAAAAAAGGAGAGGCATGGACCTGGAGAGGTCCACTGCTCTCAGAGAGGAGGTGGACAAACTCAAAGCCAATGGGTTCGTCCACGACGCCCTCTATCCTGAATGGGTGTCTAACCCTGTGCTTGTAAGGAAATAAAACGGGAAGTGGAGAACTTGCGTTGATTACTCTGATTTGAATAAAGCATGCCCAAAGGATAGTGTCCATTTACCCAGAATCGACCAGCTCGTCGACTCTACGGCCGGACACGAGTTATTTTCATTTATGGATGCGTATTCGTGATACAATCAGATCCCGATGCATAATCCAGACCAAGTACACACCAGTTTTGTCACAGATGTAGGACTATATTGCTATGTAGTAATGCCTTTTGGATTTAAAAACGCGGGAGCTGTTGATACACGAAGATTTTGATCAATGACAATAAGCTTCAACAAATAAGAAGAGAATGCAAAAGCTAGAAGAAGATAGATGAAGACCAAAATATAAACATTAGTATGATTTTCTATGTGTCTTAGTCTAGATTATTTGTTAAAATCTATCCTCAAGAGATTTGCACGAACATTAGAACACATTCATAAAAACTTCATTCACATGTTCACTGTGCATACTTTTATACTTCAGTCGACTGAACAGACATGGCCAGTCGACTGAAACTGTACACATATACAAAAATTGCACAGTTTCAGTCGACTGAATTACCTGTGCAGTCGACTGAAATTGTTCCTGAAAATTTTTCTTTGTATTTTCAGTCGACTGAATCTCCTACTCAGTCGACTGAATTTAAACCTGCGAATTTTCTATGAAAAGACACTTTCTTCTTCCCAAGAGTTGCAACCATTCATCAATGGAAATGGAAGCATATCTTGTTTGCAACCTTTGGCAACTTATGCACCTCTTCTACAAGTATATATACATGATTTTAACATCATTTAATTCACTGAATTCTCTTGCTTTAATCTTACTATTCTCTTGTTCATATTCTCTAGATATTCTCAAAGCAATCACCAATCTATTTCTTGAATCACTGTTTTTGTTTATAACATTCTTTTGATTCATAGCAATTCACATTTCCTAAATCTTCACAAACACATTGCATATTCTCGAGGATAAGATTATAGGAATATTGTACTACATTAGACTCATTAGTGTTGACAAGAACACAACAAGTCGAATATTGTATTTTAGTAATTGAGTTGAAGTCCTCTTCGGTAGTTGAGGCAAGAAATCCCGTTCGGTTGTTCGGGTAAGTTGTAAGCCTATTCCTCCGGGTGAAGTGAGGGTGTTAGTTAGTGAAATTCCTAAGAGAAGCTTAGAGACTGGACGTAGGAAGAGAGGTCCGAACCAGTATAAAATCCTGGTGTCTACTTGCATTTACCTACTTTACCTACCTAGACTATTTCATTATTCCATTTACACGATCCTACCGCATAGCCCACTCTTTCAATTGGTATCAGAGCCAGGTTGTCCTATAACCATAACACCGTTATTAGACATATTGTTAATATAGAAAATAACACAAGCACAAGCACAACATCTGCCTATAGTTCTACATTTGCGAAAGGACAATCCACCCAAAGACCTCCTCTATTCAATGAAATAAATTATAACTATTGGGCTACAAGGATGAGGATTTATATGCAAGCAACAAGTTTCGAAGCTTGGAATGCTACTCAAGCGGAGTTCGTTATACCTACAACCGATTATCCTACATGGACACAAATTCAAAAGAATGAAGCAAGTGCAAATGCCAAAGCTATGAATATGCTATTTTGCGCCCTGGATAGAAATGAATTCAACCGTGTTAGCATATGTACTACTGCATATCAGATATGGGAAACTCTTAAAGTCATACATGAAGGCACAAACAAGGTTAAACAAACAAAGATATCCATGCTGAAGAATCAATTCCAAAACTTTAGAATGCGACAAACTGAATCCATCAATGACATGTACTCAAGATTTCAAGACATTCATCATGCTCTAATCAGACTAGGAGAAAGATACGCGGACTTTAACATTGTGTCTAAAGTTCTAAATTCACTCTCTGATGAATGGGAGAGAAAAGTACTAGCAATCGAGGAAGCAAATGATTTATCTACAATGAAACCAGAAGAATTGATTGGAAATCTTACGTCGTATGAAGTAAATATGCAAGCTAAAAAGGATCAAGCTCAAGAAAGAAAGAATATTGCTTTTCATGCGGAAAAGGAAGAATCAGAGTCTGAAGATGAGGATCTAGCCTTTATAGCCAAAAATTTCAAGAAATTCCTAAAGTATAGAAAAGGAAAGAAAAACGGATTCAAAAAGAATTTCTTGAACAAACCATCATCCTCAAATATAGAATGCTTCAATTGTCATAAGAAAGGACATATGCAAAAAGATTGTCAAGAAGAAATGAAGGAAAATCAGAAAAACTTCAACAACAAAAACAAGAAGGATAAATTCAAAAAGAAGGCATTTTCTGTAATATGGGACGATTCAGATTCATCATCATCCGAAAGTGATAGTGATAGCGACAATGAACAGGCAAATGTATGCTTCATGGCTCAAGAATCTGAGGTAAATAATTTAACTTTCGACGATTTAATTGAAGTAAACACTGAACTTTTAAGCACAATAAAAATTCTTAAAAAGAAAATTAAGGAAATTCGTGAAAATCAAAACAAAGCTGAGTTTGAAGATATATGTTAAATGATGAAAAGAAAATTCTTGAAGAAGAACTTGAAAAAGTTCAAGAATCTTATTCAAATTCGAAAACTCAATTATCACTTTTAAGTCAAGAAATTGAAACTCAAAAATTAAAGAATGATATAATTATTTTTGAAAATCATGATTTAAAAACTAAAATTAGACAAGTTGAGTTAGAAAATAATAGTCTTCAAACTAGATTAGAGAACATCACTAAAAATGTTTCTAACTTTAACAAAGGAAGAGAAAATTTATCTAAGATTTTAGAAAATTCTCAATCCTCTTCAAATAAGCATGGATTAGGACATAATAAGGAGTCAAAAATTCCTAAAAAGAAAAATAATTTTAAAAGGAATATGGATTCAAAACAAAAAAAATTAATTAAGAAACCTATTAAAACAAAAGTACAAAACAAGGTAGTTACAATTTGGGTACCAAAAACTAACAATGTATTAATAAGAAATAAATATATTAAAACATTTATGGATAATGTTCATCATAATAAAAACTATATGTATAAAAAAGACACTAAACCAAACTAGGTTTGGTTTCCTAAAACTCTAACTACTTAGGACCCTATTAAAAAGTGGGTACCAATAATTTTATATTTATTTTCAGGTCCCACTTAAAAAGAAGAAATGGATAGTAGACAGTGGTTGTTCAAAACACATGACCGGAGACAAAGATATGCTTACAAACATCACATACTTTGATGGTGGCTTGGTTACCTTCGGAGACAATTCAAAAGGCTATATCATTGGCAAAGGAGATGCGAACAATTACGGTACATCAAATTTACCTTTTATAACAAATGTTTCATTGGTTGAAAATTTAAAACATAATCTACTTAGCATAAGTCAATTATGTGACAAAGGTTTTAGAATAACTTTCTCGAATAATAAATGTAGTATTTTTGATCAAGACCAAAATCTTATATTTGAAGGAAAAAGAGATAGAAATATTTATGTTCTAAATATGAATATTAATCATAATTCAAGTATGTGTTTACTTGCCAAAGATAATGATCCTTGGTTATGGCACAAAAGATTTTGTCACATAAATTTTAAAACTATTAGAAAACTTGCTAAAAACGAATTAGTAAGAGGATTACCCAAAATAAATTTTAAAATAAATAATTTTGTGATGATTGTCAAAAAGGGAAATTAACGAAATCATCTTTTAAATCTAAGAAAAATATTTCAACTTTACAACCATTAGAATTACTACATATGGATTTATTCGGACCAACACAAGTTCAATCCATTAATCATAGTCGATACGTATTTGTAATTGTTGATGATTTTTCAAGATATACATGGACTATTTTTATGAAAAATAAAAGTGACACTTTTGAGCATTTTAACACATTTGTCAAAAGAATCCAAAACATTAAAAAGTTGAAAATTAAAAATATTCGAAGTGATCATGGAGGCGAATTCGAAAATGAAGTTTTTGAAACGTATTGTAAAAAGAAAGGAATAATTAATTTAGAACATATTTCTACCGAAAATCAAATTGCCGATATATTTACTAAACCTCTATTAGAAAACTCCTTTATAAAACTTTGATGAGAATTAGGTATAATATCCTTTAAAGATATCAATTAAATATAATTTTAAAATATTCAATCATTTCAGTCGACTAAAAAAAATCTGTTCAGTCGACTGAATGAAAATATCCAATATTTTTCAGAAATGTTATATGTTACATTATGTAATTTTTAAACCATACGTTTTAAAACTGAATTATTAATATGAACCATACTTTTCTATCAACATTCTCCTAACCACTAAATCATTGTGCGGTTACAAATTTTAAAATAAATTATAACCATTAGTTATTTATTAAAGCTCGACTATAAATAAACTCAAAAAAAATTTATCTCACAATTAAAAGCTTAATCAAATTTCAATACAAAATGTCGTCAAACAACTCCTTCTCTCCAATCAATATCACCTCGTTAGTTGATAACACTCCAACATCGCCAAAACTTCCCACACCAACACCAGCACATGAGCCGGTTTACAAATGGGAAAATTATCGTACTGGTTTCACACCAGAATCTAAAAAGGCGAAACGCGGACTATTTATTTCACCTGACACAAAAAGAAAGATTGATGAAATCCATCACTTTCAACAACAACAAATAGATCTTCAACGAGAGCTATACTTCGAGCAAAAAGTTACGGCACGACATTTGAGTGTTCTAGAACAAATCGGTTTACGCTTCTGTGGATCAAAGAGGAACGAAGTGGCTGAACCTCAAACTCGCCCTGTTAGCTCACTTGATCCGTCTTCATCTTATCGTACACCAGTTGATCCTGTGAATCCTTGGATGTCTACTAAGACTCCACAATATAGTCCGAATTCATGGGATATAAATTACATGAAGAATGGAGAAAAGAAGACTCCAAGTCCATCCCCAAAGAAATAGTTGAATTTTGAAATATTTATATCAATATTTTTGTAACTATTCCTTTAAATAAATTGTTTAATTTTAAAAATTAACTGAAACAACAACATTGCATGTTTTAGTCGAACTGGAATCCTCTGCTTAGTCGACTGAAAATATGACAGAAAAACAAATATGCAAAGTTCAGTCGACTGGAACTATCTGCACAGTCGACTGAAAATTCAACAGCAAAATTTTTGTAACAAAATTCAGTCGACTAAAAGTACTGTTCAGTCGACTGAACACTGCTTCCCAGGCAGAATTTCCCCTTTTAACCACCAAAATTTACCATACCTATTCACTTTTACCTCCTACAAACCTTCTTCCCCAAATCTATTCGAAAACCCTAGCTCTCAAATTCCTCAAAATCAAATCAATTCTCACCAAAATGGCACCAAAAAGATCAAGAGCCTCATCTTCTTCATCATCTGAGCCAATTGATGCTCAAATAGCACAATGGCTTTATGATGGAACCGCTGTCACTCGATGGAACAAGATGAAGAATTCTCGAATTTTTGAGCATTCTTTCGTTGATTTTCAAAGCTTTCAAACCTACAACCTTCAAGCATTAACAGATCCGGCAGGTTTGACTCCACTTCTAGATTTGAAAAGAAATGATCATGCCATCAATCATGTAATGGTAAAATTATTTTATGCTAATCTTAATCTTGGACACCAAACTCCCATCTCGACCTCCTCGCATAATATCACTTGCCGAATGGGAAGCAAGGCATCAAGAACAACAACAACAACAACAACAACCTCCTCAACCTCGCCAAGAAGAACATCTCGAGCAAGATGATGAAATTCATCTTGTTGACCCAAGCTTCACTACCAACCAATCCTTGGGGATATTGTCAAGAAATCAACAAATTCTTGACACTCGTCTTAAAAAGGTAGATCATAAGCTTGATAAAATCAAAGGATTCTTCAACAAGCTTTAGGATGTAATCTCATGCTCAAGCACCACTACTGCTTCAACATCTCGCGGCAAACGTCGGGCACCCACGTTTACATGGATGACATCCGAAGAGCATACAAGTAGCAGTGCAACCGGAGCTAGTTGTGGCCAAGGAGGAAGAGCACCTAGACCACCAATAGGAGGACCTGTCATACGTGAACCAACTGGAAGGGAAGGTTCATATGACTGGGATAAGGATGAGTGATTTTGTTGTTTTGATATCTATTTTTAAAACTTTCTACTGCTTGTATAAATAGCTATTTTATGCTTGTCTGTCATAACATTTTTATTTCTCTTAATTCATGCTTATATTCTCTATGATTTAGTGATTGTTTTTATATATTATTACTGCTGTTAGTTCTTCCTTTTTGTCGATGACAAAGGGGGAGAAAATCTATGGTACTAACTTTGTTTTGTAGAAAAGACAGTGCATACATTCAGGGGGAGAAAGTAAGTATATACATTTCTAGAATAGTATTGTCATCAATCAAAAAGGGAGAGAATGTTGATACACGAAGATTTTGATCAATGACAATAAGCTTCAACAAATAGGAAGAGAATACAAAAGCTAGAAGAAGATAGATGAAGACCAAAGTATAAACATTAGTATGATTTTCTATGTGTCTTATTCTAGATTATTTGTTAAAATCTATCCTCAAGAGATTTGCACGAACATTAGAACACATTCATAAAAACTTCATTCACATGTTCACTGTGCATACTTTTATACTTCAATCGACTGAACAGACATGGCCAGTCGACTGAAACTGTACACATATACAAAAATTGCACAGTTTCAGTCGACTGAATTACCTGTACAGTCGACTGAAATTGTTCCTAAAAATTTTTCTTTGTATTTTCAGTCGACTGAATCTCCTGCTCAGTCGACTGAATTTAAACCTGCGAATTTTCTCTGAAAAGACACCTTCTTCTTCCCAAGAGTTGCAACCATTCATCAATGGAAATGGAAGCATCTCTTGTTTGCAACCTTTGACAATTTATGCACCTCTTCTACAAGTATATATACATGATTCTAACATCATTTAATTCATCGAATTCTCTTGCTTTAATCTTACTATTCTCTTGTTCATATTCTCTAGATATTCTCAAAGCAATCACCAATCTATTGCTTGAATCACTATTTTTGTTTATAACATTCTTTTGATTCATAGCAATTCACATTTCCTAAATCTTCACAAACACATTGCATATTCTCGAGGATAAAATTATAGGAATATTGTACTACATTAGACCAATTAGTGTTGACAAGAACACAACAAGTCGAATATTGTATTTTAGTAATTGAGTTGAAGTCCTCTTCGGTAGTTGAGGCAAGAAATCCCGTTCGGTTGTTCGGGTAAGTTGTAAACCTATTCCTCCGAGTGAAGTGAGGGTGTTAGTTAGTGAAATTCCTAAGCGAAGCTTAGGGACTGGAAGTAGGACGAGAGGTCTGAACCAGTATAAAATCCTGGTGTCTACTTGCATTTACCTACTTTGTCTACCTAGACTATTTCATTATTCCATATTACACGATCCTACCGCATAGCCCACTCTTTCAGGAGCGACTGGCGAATCGAATGTTTAAAGACCAGATTGATAGGATGATGGAAGTCTATGTGGATGACTTGCTCGTGAAGTCACGACAGTCAAACGACTACATTCGAGACTTAGCGGAGATGTTTGATATACTCAGGCATTATGGAATGAAAATCAATCCTTTGAAATGTTCATTTTGCATTGCGTCAGGAAAGTTTTTGGGTTTCTTGTGAATGCGCAGGGAATCAAAGCTAATCCGGAGAAGATTCAAGCTATCCGAGATATACAAGTGCCCAGAACTATAAAGCAGGTACAAAGCTTGAATGGAAAGGTGGCTGCGCTGAGTCGATTCATATCCAGAGCTACAGACAAATGTATTCCTTTCTTCGATGTAATAAAGAAAGGAAAGAGAAATTTCGGGTGGACATCTGATTGTGAGGAAGCATTCTAAGCTCTGGTAAGGCATTTAGAAAGTCCCCCATTGCTATCGAAACCGATATATCACGAAATGTTGTATGTGTGCTTCGCTGTATCCCAGCATGCTATTAGTACGGCTTTGGTTCGCGAGGAGGACCGAGTTCAAATGCCAGTTTACTATGTCAGTAAACGTCTGATGGGGGAGAAAAGAAATTATCCCAAGATCGAGAAACTAGCCTATTGCTTGGTGATTGCATCATGCAAGCTTCATTCATATTTTCAGGCACACTCAATCAGTGTTTACACTGATCAACCCTTGCACAGATACTCCAACGACCGAAAACTTCTGGAAGGATGTTAAATTGGAATATCAAGTTAAGTCAGTTCGATATTACCTATCTGCCGCGAAGGGCCATACAAGGGAAAGCACTAGCAGACTTCATTGCTGAATTCACTGTGTCAGACGAATCAAATGGTCACAATGTCATACCTCCCGTTCGATGGAAGATGTACACCGACGGGGCATCTAACGACCGTTGCTCGGGAGCTGGCATAGTTCTTGTGACTCCTGAAAACCGATCAGTTTGTTATGCTTTTAAGCTTGAATTCCCAGCGACGAATAACAAAGCCGAGTTTGAAGCATTGATTGCTGGCTTGAGACTTATCAAAGAACTGGGAGTATAATCGGTTGAAATCTTTTGTGACTCACAACCGGTGGTATACCAGGTGCGGGGAGACTATCAAGCGAAGGGACAGAAACTTGCCCGTATCTTGCACGGGTTCAGGAACTGCTAGCAAATCATGAATATTATGATATTTCGCATGTCTCGCGTGAACAAAACAATGAAGCCGGTTTACTAGCAAAATTTGCGAGCACTAGCGATGCGCAGCAAATGGGATTGGTTCCCATTGAAACCTTATATAATCCGAGTATAGATATGATGGAGGTAGATTTCGTGTTAGAAACCGAAATCGAGAAGGAATCATGTAAGAGCCCATTTAAGAAGTACTTATTACCAGCGGTCTTGCACGAAAGAAGGAGGGAAAAACGACAAGTTATTCGTAAGGCTTCACGATATGTGATGCAGGACGGAATAATGTATCAGAAGGGATTCTCGACCCCCTTACTCCAGTGCATTGCCCACGATGAGAAAAAGCGAGTCTTGAAGGGAGTCCATGAAGGAGAATGTTGTGACCACACTGGGGGCAGACGTTAGCAAAGAAAATCCTCCACTACGAATACTATTTGCCAACTGTAAATCGGGATGCCGTAGGCTATGTAAGAAGATGTGACAAATGCCAGAATTATGCAAAAATCCCGAAAGCTCCGCCGACGGAACTCACACAAATGATTAGTCCTTAGCCATTTATAATGTGGGAGATTGACATGGTCGGTTCTTTTCCAATATCCAAAGGTGGTGCAAAATACGCAATAGTTGTGGTCGATTACTTTACCAAGTGGGCGGAAGCAGAGCCTTTGGCCACCGTCACCACCAAAACGGTCATCAATTTCATTGTACGAAATATTATATGTCATTTTTTCCTTCCATGAACTATCATTACAGACAACGGAACTCAATTCAAAAGTGAGGAGTTCAAAGAATTTTGCCAAAAATATGGCATTGAGAAAAAGTTTGCAGCCGTTGCTCATCCAAAAGCCAATGGATAAATGGAAGCCGTTAGCAAAATAATTAAGTCCATACTGAAAAAGCATTTGGAAAAGGATAGAGGCAAGTGGGTGGATAAACTTCCAACAGCGCTTTGGGCTTATAGAACAACCCACAAGTCCGCAACTGGCCACACTCCATTCACATTGGCATATGGCATGGAAGCTGTTATACCCGTTGAACTTGAAGTTCCATCACATCGGGTAACTTATTACGTACCTGCGTCGAATCGGGATCTTTTACTTGAATCATTGGACTTAATTGATGAAAAACATGAAGAAGCTGATTTTAGAGCGGCTGCATATAGAAACTGAGTCGCTCGATATTATAATGAAAAGGTCCGGTCGAGAATCTTTGATGTGGTTGACCTCGTTATGAAACAAGTTTTCCCGGTTCCATCACATATGAATCCCGCATGGGAAGCTCCATACGTCATTGAGCGGAAGCTTGGAGAGGGAACTTTCAAGCTAGCAACCGTTGATGGTGCGACACTCCCTCGAGCATGGAATAGCGAGCATTTGCGGCATTATTACACTTAGTTTATCTCTTTCATATTTTAGTTGCAATTATTTCCAACATATTTTTATTTCGTTGATTCTTAGTTTACGGTATGTAATAAGACAATTTAGCTTGTTTTCGTCAATAAAGGCTTGAAGCCATTTTTTCCATGAATTATTGATGTTTCTGTGTATGATAATTCTGTGGAAAGAAACTAAGAGTTACATTATTCTATCTGACATACGAACTCGCACGAGCACTTAAATCTCCAAGTCCCCTGAGTGCGGACTGGAGTACTCTGAGTCCCCTGAGTGCGGACCAGAGTATAAGCGACTTAAATCTCTGAGTCCCCTGAGTGAAGACTAGAGTATAAACGACTAAAATCTCCAAGTCCCCTGAGTGCGGACTGGAGTACTCTGAGTCCCCTGAGTGCGGGCTAGAGTATAAACAACTAAAATCTCCAAGTCCCCTGAGTGCGGACTGGAGTACTCTGGTTCCCTTGAGTGCGAACTAGAGTATAAAGGACTAAAATCTCCAAGTTCCCTGAGTGAGGACTGGAGTACTCTAAGTCCCCTGAGTTCGGACCATAGTATAAATGACTAAAATCTCCAAGTCCCCTAAGTGAGGATTGGAGTACTCTGAGTCCCCTCAGTGCAGACCAGAGTATAAACGACTTAAATCTCCAAGTCCCCTAAGTGCGGACTGGTGTACTTTGAGTCCCCTGTGTGCGGACCAGAGTATAAATTATTTAACCTCCAAGTCCCTGGAGTTCGGACTGGAGTACTCTGAGTCCCCTGAGTGCGGACCAGAGTATAAACGACTTGAATCTCCATGTCCCCTGAGTGCGGACTGAAGTACTCCGAGTCTTCAAAGTACGAACTGTAGTGTAAAATGACTTGGAGTCATCAAGTCCTCGACGTACATGACTAAAAAATATTCTAAGTGCTTGAAGCATTGAATAAAAAATGAACAACTCCAAATAATTTTTCGAGTTATATGAAGATAAACTGAGAAGTTTATGTAGCTCACAATAGCCTGGGTTTCGACCATAATCATACAGAAAGCTGAACGATAAAAGTCTTTTGAAAGATGAAAAAACTAAGCTTTATTTATTCAAAAATAAGTTTCTACTACAACTCCTCCAAAACTCGGAGTCAAAGGTCTATTTATATGGACCATGAAAATAAATAGAAATATTACATAATCTAAACTAACTCTCGTGGAACGAGAATAACAGCTACTTCTTTGACTTCCTCGGTTTCTTTCCCTCCTTCGTCTTCTCTGACGACTCCACTCCTCGCGTTTTCTCTTGGAATTTTGCTTGACAGGGGGGTAACAACTAAGGAATTGCGAGGGACCTCTAGTGGACTGGACCCACCAAAGAGGATGACCTTCAACGGCTGGTTTAGAGGATCATCTAGGTCCACGACTCGAGGCTCGACTTTTATTTCAACCATCTTTTTCTTTTCCTCCTCGAGCTGCTCCTTCATGCTTATTTTAGCAATATGTTCAGAAGCTCTTGTGATCTCGATTTCATAACTTCCCTCAACGGGAGATGAAGTCTTGGACTTATCCTCATCAAGCGCCCCAATCACCTGAGCATCTAGGCCGGGAGTCTCTCCTGCGTGAGTAGCCTCACTTGTTTTCCCCTTCACCTCCTTGGCGTCATCGCTCCTTGGAGTGGGCTCGGGATCATAACGTCCTGCGCAAAATCAAGGAAAATAAAAACTAGAATACAATGACCTCTCGTCAAAAACGATGACTCTTCGAATTTTAAAATGAATGGTTATATACCGACTTCTGGCTGACTCTCAGCCGTTAGAGGGGTCTCACCCTCTGGAATGGGAGATAGAACGTGAATGCCGAGGCCAGGGTCCTCCGGGTCATAACCAACATGTTGCTCAAATGGGTCAAGTACCGGCCGATCAGCCGACTGAATAGGAACATGAGCTGGAGACTTGGTTCCAAATGGACCGGCAATTACATCTTTCCTTTCCGATGAGAAAGAAACTTTGCAGTAAAGAGCCTTCGCCGTAGACAGGTCTGAAGGCTCGTTTCCCTTAAGAAATTCTTTTATTAAAGCATCTTCATCGACCTCCTCGGTGCTAAGTTCGAACTTCCTGATTATTAAAGTCTCCCATGCCTTAGTTAGGGATTCGAGGTAGCCCTCGACCAAAAAAGTTAAAACCCGATGCATGAGGACACATGCGTTGAATTCTGCAATCAGTGGGTCGAACATGCATTTGACCTCCTCCCTACCAGCCTCTTTAGCCGCCTCGAGGTGAGAGTCAATCTTTGCAGATGCTATTTTCTTGCCCTCTTCACGGGCTTCATCTTTCAGCATCCCGACTTTAGAAAGCTCGTCGTCGAGCTTCGCCTTTAGAAGTCACGTAGCAACGATCTCGTCGCAATATCGTTGCGACTCTTCTTGGGCGGCATTTTTCTTCTCTTTTTCTTTACGGAGTTGATCCTCCAGCTCTTTAACTTGGAGGGAAAATACATCCCTTTCCTTCTGCACCGAATCCTTCTCTAAAGCCAGGGCCCCACAGCGTTGGACCGCCTCGTTGATTTCTTTTTTATGAGTTGACTCCAGGCGATTGACGGCCTCCATAGTATCTTTGGCACTCTGTTGGCCGGCTTCAAGTTGAGATTTGCATGTAGAGAGCTCTTCGTCCTGAGCTTTAGTAATGTCTTTAACATGGATAGCCTCCAGCTTCGAGCGATCAGTTTCATGCTGACGCTCAATGGAGACTTCTGAAACTTTTTTGGCTAAGTGCACGAATGCATCGTGCTAAACATAGACATCATTAGTACAAGCAATAGCACTTTGCTTGACATGTCCTGGAATCTGGTGAATCGCCGGAAGGAATTTTAAGCCATCGAAACATATCTTTGGAAACGAGGCTTTAAGCTCAGCAAGTCGGTCTGCTACAGATGGATCAGAAACAGGGGCAAGAGGAATCTGCTTGGAGACCGTAGGTGTTCGATGGGGATCTCGAGATTGCCTGGTACTTGATGAACCAGAGTGTTGATCTCGATGGACCTCAGGCTGGGACCCCTTATGTGCGGGTTTCTCTTTGCTATGCTCCGGTTGAGAAGGAGGATCGCGAGGATATGAGGATTGATGATTCTCAACGGTGGTAGTCTCGATTACCGGAATCATCTCGATCTCGGCGTTCGTCGGAACCCGAATCCCGACCGGATTGGTGAAAAATCGATGAACCACCCAGATGGTCAAGTCCATGTGTACGGCCCATGTCACCTACACAGAATTCAAATAACGACAAGTTAGCAAAGAGTAGAATGATGATAGAAATTTAAGTGCAAGGTGAAGTGCATGTGTTTGTGTGTGTCCTAGTGTTTCCCCCCGACGGACCAGTTTCTTTACTAATAGGATTTTTTTTTCTCCCTGGTCTAAGGCTTGAGCGCTTGTATCGCCTCACGCGGGAGTATGAAGCTTACAGTCTCTGGATCATCGAAACCATAGTTGAGCAGATCATCGGGTATGGTAAGGTTCGACAGGCCTTTCAGAGAGCTTTCTAAGTGTTGTGAGGAAGTTTCTTTCTCCTCTGGAATAAGGGTAATCTTACAAGTTCCGCCCACTGTTTTCTTCCTCAACTTGTGTGTCAGTTTCTTCTTCCCCTTCGAAGGAGAAGGCGTCGTTTCAGTGTCATGAACTATGACTATTGGGTCCCGAGATGGACTAACATTTTCGCCCTATACTTCGGGCGTTTCAACTTCTTTAATCTCCCCCTCCTGTGGTGTGTCAAGGACTGTAACGTCTCGTAAATTTCAATGATTTAAATTTATTAATTTGATAAAGTTTTGGTAATTTAATATTGAAAGAATGAAAAAAATTGTTAATTAATAAGGAGATAATAACTTAAATGAAAAGTAATAAGGTTTACCAAAGTTAATTGTTAACTATTTGAATGAAATTGCAATAAATGAAATAATGTAAAATAGTATAACTTGGTTATAAGTTGAATGTAACTAACAAAGGTAAATGTTGATTTGTTAATATAAATCTGCGTAATAAATGGGAATTGAATAGGATTAGTGTGATACGAGTTGATATAATCGTTGGTGACCAATAATGAACATTTCTTTAATGACAATTAATATAATAACGGAAAGTGTGAAAGTATAAATTTCATAGAAACGTAATGTATGTATAAAGTACTAAATTGGTACTAGAATGGAATTTAAATTAATTGAAATAGTGGGAATAATATAATTTGTTATAAATGAAACATAGGGAAACAAATGTAAGTATTGAATTAATATATGTTAGTTATTTAGGATGTTAAATAAAATTGGAAATCAATTTGCAATTAAAGGTAATAATGTTGATGTAAGCTAATAAATTAAAATTTTCAACGCAATACCAATTAATTGAAACAATTGTAAGGTTATAATTGATTGAAATTAGTGAATGGGGAAATAAATTCAAAAGTTATATTAATTAATGAAATAATATGTAATAAAGGGCAATTTGATAGAATCATGCTAGATAAGAAATTATAATAATTGTTAGTTGATAATTAAAGTATGAATGTGAGTAAATTTGGCAATAGCGATAATTATTAATTGTTACCCATTCATTAAATTTATTGAATTAGATCTAAATCAAATGCAACATTTGTTTGTTATTAATAGCTTATAGGTGAGAATAAACGTAAATGGTAACAAGTATGGTAAGTTAACCATTTATTTAGTATGTGAAATTAAAACTGGTAATCAATTGCAACAAATTTAAATTAAATGTTACGTTAATGTAAATTAAGGTAATAATTGGGAATAACGTAAATTTTATTCATAATATGATAATTAGTTGAATTAAAGGAACGGAAGGCATGATTTATTAATTAATTGGAATTTAAAGTTAAATAATTAGATTTATTGCAAATAAGTGGGGTTAAATATTAAAAATATTACATTATTTGAAATTAATATGGAATGTGAGAATATTAATGTAATAGTCTTGAATCCAATATTAAATCCTTTTATTTGACAATAATAAGTGGAATAATTGTTAATTTATTAAATTAATTGGAACTATAGGGAATTAAATTTATAATTTTTGAATTTAATGAAATTGAGGAATAAATCAATTTTAAATCAACACTTAAATTTGTTTAAATTAGTGTAAATGTTTAAGAAATTAAAAATGATAAAATTTGTCAATTATAGAATTGAAATTAAAAATTGGATTTAATTAATTAATTATTAATTTATTTAATTAATGTAAAAATAGCCATTTTGGCCATGACTCGAATATCGACGAAACAAGTTTCATCGGTTCCGTAACGGTGAATTATTGTATGATTTCAAGTTTCGTGACGATTAGACTTAGTCGTTTGATCGTACGGACTCGAAATGCCTTGAAATCGATGAAATTGAAATTAATTGAAATCAATTTGAAAAAAATTGATTTTAGCATAACTTCTTTATACTATGGAATTTGGACTTGAAACATGTTCCATCGCGTTTAAAATATTTTAAAACATCTATTTTGATATATGGGTTGACCCAATTTCATTCCGAAGTCAGAACGGGCTTTTCGGGCCACTTTATCGTTAAACGCGTATATCCAATCGTGACCATCTATTCTATTTCTACCCTACCTATAAATACACTGTTATAAACCCTAGCCTTTCTATTTCTCATTTGTCTATACGTACAATTCAAATGTTCCTCCTCCTCAATGGCAGACAAAACAAAAATTCCCAATTCCAACTCCAAATCAAATCCATAGCCAAAATTTCAAACTCTTCAAACTATATCATATTTTATATAGTCGGAAAGCTCTCGAAGAGCGTAAGTCAAAAGAAGGATTCGTTTTCTGATCTGGGTTACTGTTTGGTCGGAATTGGGTGAATAAGTATTGGTCGTTCATCACGTTCCGATGAATGTCGATGGATCGTCAAATCACTTGTACCATCGCGTAAAGGGTGCCGAGCTCGGCTCATCGGAGTAGGTTGTGTGTCGAATCGACGGCTAGATCGTTGAATATAATTTGATTAGGGTTACCATAAATTGGCGACGGCTGCCCATCGGTGGAGAACTGTGGTGTCGTTGTCGCGTGGAGGTTAGGGTCGCAAGGGAAGGGATGGAGGCGCGCCTAGGCAGGGCCGCGCGCAAGTCGAGGGCAAAGCGTGGTGCTACGCGTTTTCACGGAGGCAAATATCTCGTGCGCGATGGTGAAGTTTTGTAGCGTGTTGAAGAGGGAGGTGACGTGGCATTTGATATGGGTGCGTTTTGTTTTTTTTCTTTTATTTAAATTTTGTTTCAAATCTTCTAATGCGTATAACATTCAGGTACGAGGTCCAATTCACGCACGGTTTTCTCCGCTACGATCCTAGCAAAATTTCGGACATTTTGGCGCTTGTTTGGAAAAATTCTGACTGTTTAAATTTTGGGTTTAAATTGGATTTAAATTTAATTTAAATTTGAAAGGTGAGTGTTTTAACCCACTCACAATTTCTAAAATTTCTTATGTGTGTTAAATTAATTTTTGATGTGATTAGAAATTTATTTATTGCTATTTGGTATATTTTTATCATCATTCCAGTTAAAATTGAATTTATTGAATTAAATTGGTATTCAATTTATTATTGCATATAAACTGCCAGTAATTACTTGTTATTTATTTCTATTTTATACTGATGTTATTGTTTGAATTGGATGATGATTGTGATAAATGGTTGATGATTGATATTGGGTAAATGGATGCTGTATTTTATATTGTTATATACTGCAAGTTATTATGCATTTTTATTTTTCGGGCTTACAGTTTGAAATGATATATAACCGTATTTTATTTTAAATTACAGATTGAAATGATAAATATCTATATCACTTGACCATAGGGTAGAAAATTATATACATACACCGTGGTCTATATATGAAAATATTTTGAAATGATTTTTTATGGTTTTGGAAAGAAATATACGGTTTAATAAATATTAATTTTTGATATTATATAAATATTATTTTATATATATATATATATATAGTTAAATTTATGAATTCACGCTATGTACAAATTTATTTAACAAAAATAAGTTTAATAATGGAGTTTGATTGTTTTAGATTATATGGTTAAGTACCTGTTTAAGATATTGTATATATAGAGTTTTAATGACTTAAATAGAAATTAAGTTGGAAGATAAATATGAAATTGATTTGAATTGAATTAATTAAGAACTATACTCGAATAAATTTGATTTGAAATTTAAATAAAAATAAGATTTCAAAGGGTATGATTCTTATAACTTGGTTTAGAGTGATTAAAATGAATATAAAGTTGATTCAAATGAATATTTCCAGTTATCTGAAATTAATGGTTTTCTTAAATGATATTTGGTTTATTACGTAAACATTTCAAATCTAAATAATAGTAATTGAATTTGATGTATATGGCATTACCAAAGAATAAATTTTGGAATGGTGGAATATTTAAAGCTTTGAAATATATGGAAATTGAAATGGTTTATTTGGGAATTCAAATCTGTATTTGGAATTGATTTGTGAAATTAAAGAAACTAGTTTGTCTCATAAAGTAATTTAATATTAAACCATTTAAGTATTGGAAGTTATGTTTCAAAGTTATTGTTTTCGAGCGTTTGGTTTTGAAATATTATGATTTTGAAAGTGCTATGTTTTAGAAAGTATATATTCGAAATAAAATGATATTTTATTGATTTGGGTTTTAATAAAACGATATCATATTTATGGGTTTTTGAAACGGAAATGATATCGTATTTATATGGTTTTGAAATGGATATTATATTATGGTTTTAAAGGTGTAAACTATTTTGAAAAGACCGCGGTGTTATAATAACATTTGGTTGTTAAAGAGACCGGGATCGGAAGTTGTCATACTCTCTGCCAACCCTGAAAACCACTTTAACAACTATGTACGCGGTGGAGATTCCAGAATGAAGTAGGATGGTGGTGACGTTCTATTAAGGTATAAACGTGGACCCGACTCCAGTGAATTGGCATAAGGTGGCTAAAACAGGAGCGATCTCGGGCCAAGGAGGTAGCCTCTTTTATCGGACACATCCCTTCGTTATTATACTCTGACTTTTGGATTGATTCGTTGGCCACTTTCGATTTTTGATTTGGGGGTGTGGCTCGAGGTGGGCAGTAGCTACACGCTACGCGTTACCACCAGCCCATGCGCGTAATTGGTATATCTACCCTGGCATTGCCTTGTGTGCCGTGTTACCTTCCATATCGCGCCTTGTACGAGTTTGTTTTTCTCCCGTAGCCCGTGGAGTATTTAGGGTAGTCTTCGATCTAGAGATGCATTGATACTGGAGCTAATACTACATGGACTACTGGGACTATTATTGTGTTAAGGGGAATATTGGGTCACTCCTGAATGCTATTTAAAAGTATGTTTATTTTACTGTAGACATTATTATAATAGCGAAATATTACTACATAGTAAATAGTTTAACGGATCCTTCGGAGATGTGAATCCCGAGCATCTCTTAAGTTACAGCACTCACGTTTGACACAGGATAGGAGATGTCAAATCTCGTAAACATCTTTGACGCCGCTCCACTCATATTTTACCGTTGATTTAACTTACATAAGATCTTTAGTTCTGACTCGAGTTTTTTGTATTTTCAATTCGCTCGGGTCAGCCTGAACATTTTTGGATTTGGAAGACCGTATTCTAGAGGATGAAGACGAAGATTTATTAATTATCTATTATATTATTCCACTGCATCACATTGTTCTGCTGCATTATTATTTATTATTCGCTGGTATATGTAACTTTGATATGTATTGTATAAGTATAATCGAATATTTTGTAAAACAGCTTCATGAACCGTATATTTGATTATTATATTTTATCGTTCCGCTGCAAGATTCTACTTTGTTTTATTTCTTTCTTCCTTTTTTTATTTACCCCATAACAATCCGTCCTTCTGTATGTTTCAAGTCTGACGTGTGTGGTTTATCATCGATGTAAAGCATGCAAAAAGGCGGGACGTTACATCTGGTATCAGAGCTTTGGTTAAGCGATAAATCTTAGCTTTGTGGGGTTTGACTCTTTATTAATAGGGTAGTAATACCCTATGATGAGACGCTGAGTGTATATATGAGAAAGCGTATTTGTTAGTGTTATAAAAGGTTTTAATATTGTGTTATTTTGTTTCGTTTTGTATTTAAAAATTCTGGTTGATGCATGGGACGCTATGACATCAATAGGGATTTCTAAACACTTAATAGGACAAACCGACACAATATTTGTTTTTAATATAGGTGAATGAAATAATTTTGCCTATTATATTTTCTATATATAAAATAAATTTTTATAGATAAGATATATATATGGTTGCAGTATATTGGTTGTTAGGTAATGAAATTTATAAATAATAGTTGAAATGAGATTGAAACTAAAAATAAATGAAATTGGGAATTTAGAACTTAAGTCCCGGGGTTTTGAAATTTTCTTTCAAATGATTTTGGAAAATTATAATATTGGTTATAAGTATCTTCTGATGTAAATATTTCAACATAATTTGAAAGAATTATTTTAAAGAAAATTTTGGAAAGAAATAAGTTATGTGCACCCCTCTTTGTCGTTGGAAAATAATTTCGGTGATGAGTGCATGCATCATCGACATTCGTTTTCGAGTTTCGAAGTAGGAAGGCCATTGTGGTAGTTTTACTGTAGATTTATTTTGATAAACAAATATAAATTTTAAATTGTTTTAAATACAGTTAGATATATATAAGTTGTAAATATATACATTTATCTATTGTTTTAAATGATTTTTGGATAAAAACCTGGTATTTAATTCTCAAGTTTTCGTTAATTAATAGTTTCAATTAGTGTAGTGAAATGGAATTTAATTAATAATTGAAACCTCTAAATGGAATAAGAGATTTAATGCTAAGTTATAAAGGAAATTAAAATAAAGTTGAAATTTGTAACCTATAAAAAGAAAAGGATATGATTATTGAACATTAAATTAATTTAAAAGCAATGAGAAAACTTGTATAACTTTCAATTACATCCTTAAAAGCATATATATAACTTACCAAATATTAAAAGTTCTAATGTTTAATAAGAAAATGTAATGGATATTATACAAGTAAGAAACTTGAGGTAATGAAAGTATTTAATGAAATTCTTTTATAAATAAGGATTTGAAGTTGTAATTGAAATGTTATTGTAATAAAGGTTTAAAAAAATATTGTAAGTATAAGATTTTAAACTTAAGTAAATAAATTAATATGCGAAGAAATTGAATTAAACATTAATACTATAAATAAATGAAATTTAATAATTGCAAGTAAATTAAAAGGATAAATCTTTAAATGAATGAAAAGGAAATCAAGCATACAAATGTATGAAATTAAATTAATAAGAATGTAATTTATCTATTGTTTGAAATTTTTGTTTGTTTAGTTATGGTTGTGTGGGGAAGGATACTCTAAAATTGTTTGGATGAATGAATAATCTATTTGGTTTCATGTAAGACTGTTGAGTAAATGATGCACTTAGTAGGTTATTCTCCATTCTATACAATTTAAAGTTTTTGAATCTGAACAACTATTTGTTTGTTGATATGGATGGATAGTTGAATTGTGTTGATTCTGTATGATGGTTGTATGCTGTGGTTGCAAGTGATTGTTGTTGTTTGACATTGATTTGTTTGCTAGTGGATGAAACAAAATTAATATTTTAACTCTTTTAGATTATATAAGTAAAATGCGGGGTATGGAAGCAATTACTACTGCTTTTGTTTCATAATTAAGCGTTAATTGCCCGACAAATAGGTACGTTTTCGGATTACAGTTTATAGCGTTATTATATTATTTTTCCGTGTTGGGATATATATTATTTTGGAAAATATATGTTGTATATCGTTATATTTGATATTGTATTTTCTCCCGAGCCTCTCCGTACAAAGGAGACTCTGCCGAAATTTTCCGTAAATTTTGGACTTAGAAATTTTTTTGAAAATGCTTTCCAAACTTTATTAATTTGAGTATACAAAGATTTAATGGTCATAAATTGGTATATTTTATCTAAATTAATTAATTTTGAAAATTCATTTGTTTATAAATTTAATATTTTAAGTAAGATATATTGATTCTTAATTCTTCTTTTCCTTTTCTTTTTCTTTTCGAGGACGAAACGTTTTGAGTGGGGGAGAGTGTAACGACCTGTAAATTTCAATGATTTAAATTTATTAATTTGATAAAGTTTGGGTAATTTAATATTGAAAGAATGAAAATTTTTGTTAATTAATAAGGAGATAATAACATGAAAAGTAATAAGGTTAACCAAAGTTAATTGTTAACTATTTGAATGCAATTGCAATAAATGAAATAATGTAAAATAGTATAACTTGGTTATAAGTTGAATGTAAGTAACAAATGTAAATGTTGATTTATTAATATAAATCTACGTAATAAATGGGAATTGAATAGGATTAGTGTGATATGAGTTGGTATAATCATTGGTGACCAATAATGAACATTTCTTTAATGACAATTAATATAATACTTGAAAGTGTGAAAGTATGAATTTCATAGAAACGTAATGTATATGTAAAGTAATAAATTGGTACTAGAATGGAATTCAAATTAATTGAAATAGTGGGAATAATATAATATGTTATAAATGAAACATATGGAAACAAACATAAGTATTGAATTAATATATGTTAGTTATTTAGGGTGTTGAATAAAATTGGAAATCAATTTGCAATTAAAGGTAATAATGTTGATGTAAGCTAATAAATAAAAATTTTCAATGCAATACCAATTAATTTAAACAATTGTAAGGTTACAATTGATTGAAATTAGTGAATGGGGAAATAAATTCAAAAGTTATATTAATTAACGAAATAATATGTAATAAAGGGCAATTTGATAGAATCAATGCTAGATAAGTAATTATAATAATTGTTAGCTGAAAATGAAAGTATGAATGTGAGTAAATTTGGCAATAGTGATAATTATTAATTGTTACCCATTCATTTAATTTATTGAATTAGATCTAAATCAAGTGCAACATTTGTTTGTTATTAATAGCTTATAGGTGAGAATAAACGTAAATGGTCACAAGTATTGTAAGTTAACCATTTATTTAGTATGTGAAATTAAAACTGGTAATCAATTGCAATAAATCTAAATTGAATGTTACGTTAATGTAAATTAAGGTAATAATTGGGAATAACGTAATTTTTTTTTCATAATATGATAATTAGTTTAATTAAAGGAATGGCAGGTAGGATTTATTAATCTATTGGAATTTAAAGTTAAATAATTAGATTTATTGCAAATAAGTGGAGTTAAATATTAAAAATATTACATTATTTGAAATTAAGATGGAACGTGAGAATATTAATGTAATAGTTTTGAATACAATGTTAAATCCTTTTATATGACAATAATAAATGGAATAATTATTAATTTATTTGATTAAATGGAACTATTGGGAATTAAATTTATAATTTTTGAATTTAATGAAATTGAGGAATAAATCAATTTTAAATCGACAGTTAAATTTGTTTAAATTAGTGTAAATGTTTATGAAATTAAAAATGATAAAAAATTTCAATTATAGAATTGAAATTAAAAATTAGATTTAATTAATTAATTAATTATTAATTTATTTAATTAATGTAAAAATAGCCATTTTAGCCACTGACTCGGATTTCAACGAAACGAGTTTCATAGGATCTATAATGTTGAATTATTGTATGATTTCAAGTTTCGTGACGATCAGACTTGTCGTTTGATCGTACGGACTCGAAACGCCTTGAAATCAATTTTGAAAAAAAATTATTTTTTCATAACTTCTTCATACTTTGGAATTTGGACTTGAAACCTGTCCCACCACGTTTAAAATATTTTAAAACATCTATTTTGATATATGGGTTGACCCAATTTCGTTCCGGAGTCAGAACGGGCTTTTCGGGCCACTTTATCGTTGAATGCGTATATCCAATCGTGTCCATCTATTCTACTTCAACCCAACCTATATATACCCTGTTATAAACCCTATCCTTTCTATTTCTCATTTGTCTATACGTACAATTCAAAGGTTCCTCCTCCTCGATGGCACACAAAACAAAAATTCTCAATACCAATTCCAAATCAAATCCTAAGCCAAAATTTCAAACTCTTAAAACCATATCATATTTTATATAGTCGGAAAGCTCTCAAAGTGCGCAAGTTAAAAGTGGGATTCGTTTTCTAATCTGGGTTGCTTTGTGGTCGGAATTGGGTGAAGAAGTATCGGTCGTTCATCACGTTCCGATGAACATCGATCGATCGTCAAATCATTTATACCATCGCGTAGAGGGTACTGAGCTCGGCTCATAGAAGTAGGTTGCGTGTCGAATCGACGGCTAGATCGTCGAATTTAATTCGATTAGGGTTACCAAAAATTAGCAGCGTCTGCCTATCGGTGGAGAACTCTGGTGTCGTTGTCGCATGGAGGTTGGGGTCGTAGGGGAAGGGACGGAGGCGCGCTTAGGCGGGGCCGCGCGCAAGTCGAGGTTAAAGCGTGGTACTATGTGTTTTCACAGAGGCAAATATCTCATGCGTGATGGTGAAGTTATGTAGCATGTTGAAGAGGGAGGCAACGTGGCGTTTGATATGGGTGCATTTTATTTTTTTCTTTTATTTAAATTTCGTTTCAAATCTTCTAATGCCTATAACTTTCACGTACGAGGTCCAATTCAAGCGCGGTTTTCTCCACTGCGATCCTAGTAAAATTCCGAACATTTTGGCGTGAGTTTGGACGAATTCTGAGGCTGTTCAAATTTTGGGTTTAAATTGGATTTAAATTCAATTTAAATTCAAAAGGTGAGTGTTTTAACCCACTCACAATTTCTAAAATTTCTTATGTGTGTTAAATTAATTTCTGATGTAATTAGAAATTTATTTATTGCTATTTGGTATATTTTTATCATCATTCCAGTTAAAATTGAATTTATTGAATTAAATTGGTTTTCAATTTATCATTGCATATAAAGTGCCTACTTGTTATTTATTTCTATTCTATATTGATGTTATTGTTTGAACTGGATGATGATTGTGATAAATAGTTGATGATTGATATTGGATGAAACGATGCTGTATTTTATATTGTTATAAACTACAAGTTATTATGCATTTTTATTTTTTGGGATTGCGGTTTGAAATAATTTGTAACCGTATTTTATTTTAAATTACGGATTGAAATACTAAATATCTGTATCACTTATCCATAAAATTATATACAGACACCATGGTCTATATATGAAAATATTTTGAAATGATTTTCTATGGTTTTGGAAAGAAATATATGGTTTAATAAATATTAATTTTTGATATTATATAAATATTATTATACATATATAGTTAAATTTTTGAATTTAAGCTATGTATAAATTTGTTTAATAAAAATAAGTTTAATAATGGAGTTTGATTGTTTTATATTATATGGTTTAGTACCTGTTTAAGATATTGTTTATATAGAGTTTTAATAACTTAAATAGAAATTAAGTTGGAAGATAAATGTGAAATTGGTTTGAATCGAATTAATTAAGAACTATACTTGAACAAATTTGATTTGAAAATAAAATTGAGATTTTAAAGGGTATGATTCTTATAACTTGTTTTGGTTTGGAGTGATTTAAATGAATATAAAGTTGATTTAAATGAATATATCCAGTTATGTGAAATTAAAGGTTTTCTTAAATGATATTTGGTTTACTACGTAAACATTTCAAATCTAAATAATAGTAATTGAATTTGATGTATATGGGATTACAAAAGAATAAATTTCGTAATGGTGGAATATTTAAAGTTTTGAAATATGTGGAAATTGAAGTGGTTTATTTGGGAATTCAAATCTGTATTTTAATTTGATTTGTGGAATTAACGAAGCTAATTTATCACATAAAGTAACTTAATATTAAACCACTTACGTATTGGAAGTTATGTTTCAAATTTATGGGTTTCGAGCGTTTGATTTTGAAAGTGCTATGTTTTAGAAAGTATATATAGTATATATACGAAATAAAATGATATTTTATTGATTTGGGTTTTAATAAAACGATGTCATATTTATGGGTTTTTGAAACGGAAATGATATCGTATTTATATGGTTTAGAAATGGATATAATATTCTGGTTTTAAAGGTATGAACTATTTTGAAAAGACCGCGGTGTTATAATAACGTTTGGTTGTTAAAGAGACCCGGATCGGAAGTTGTCATACTCTCTGCCAACCCCGAAAACCACTTTAACAACTATGTATGTGGTAGAGATTCCAGAATGAAGTAGGATGGTGGCGACGTTCTATTAAGGTATATACGAGGACCCGACTCCCGTGAGTTGGCATAAGGTGGCTAAAACAGGAGCGATCTCGAACCAAGGAGGTAGTCCCCTCTTATCGGACATGTCCCTTCGATATTATACTCTGACTTTTCGATTGATTAGGTGGCCACTTTTGATTTTTGATTTGGGGGTGTAGCTCGAGGTGGAAGGTAGCTACGCGCTACGCGTTACCACCAGCCCATGTGCGTAATTGGTATATCTAACCTGGCATTGCCTTGTGTGTCATGTCACCTGCCCTATCGCGCCTTTGTACGAGTTTGTTTTTCTTCCGTAGTCCTTGGAGTATTTAGGGTCGTCTCCGGATCTGGAGATGTGCTGATACTGGAGCTGGATGCACTACTGGGACTATTATTGTGTTAAGGGAATATTGGGTCACTCCTTAACTCTATTTAATAGTATGTTCATTTTACTATAAACATCATTATAATAGCGAAATATTACTACATAGTAAATAGTTTAACGGATCCTTAGGAGATGTGAATGCCAAGCATCTCTTAAGTTACTGCACTCACGTTTGACATGGGATAGGAGATGTCAAATCCCGTAAACATCTCTGACGCCGTTCCACTCATATTTTACCGTTGATTTAACTTACATAAGATCTTTTAGTTCTGAATCGAGTATTTTGTGTAACGACCCGCCTTTTTTGGACAGTTTAAACCGACGATCAAATCCACATGTCGATTCCAAACCATTCAAGAGGGCAGATGGTTATTGGGGTAAATAAGAAAAGGAAAGAAAAGAAATAAAGGAAATGAAACAACACAGAATCTCGCAGCGGAACGATAAAATATAATAGTCAAATAAACAGTTCATGAAGCAGCTTACTATACTTTGACAATTATTTATACAACATTTATCAGAGTTATACATATACAACAGAACAATTAAAATAATGCAGCAGATAGCATGATGCAAGGGTAATAATAGTAATAGTATACCAAACCTTCGTCTTCATCCTCCAGAATAGATCTTCAAAAATCTGAAAACTCAGGACTGACCCGAGCGTAATGAAAAGACAAAATACTCGAGTCAGGACTAAAATGTCCTTATGAAAGTTAAATCAATCGTAAATAAATATGAGTGTAACGGCGTCAGAGATGTTTACGGGGTTTGACATCTCCTATCCAGTGTCAACGTGCGTGCAATAACTCGAGAGATGTTACGGGATTTTCCATCTCTCAAGGATCCGTTAAACTATTTACTATGTAGTGATATACGCTAAGTAGATAATGCCTATCAGTAATATAAAGTATCAAAATAGCGTTAAGGCGTTACCATAATCCCCCTTAACCCATTTTATATTCCCAAAAGCATATACAAGACTGTAGTTTCCCCAAAACCGGAAGTCACGAGAGGGCAATCCATATACTCAAGGTACAAATCAAAACGTAGTGGTCGCGAATAGGATAATCAGTATGACAAGGTACATGAGGCGATACCAACTAGGATACTAGTAGTTGCGTGATCCGGACTGATGTTGGGCATAGCCAGCAGCTACCCCAATGCCGCGAAACAACACTCCCAAATCAAGGGGTGCACCCAAATCGCATCACAAATGTAATAGATATGGTATCGAAGAAGTGTGTCCGCTAGAGGTGGCGAACCTCAATGGCCCGGCGCGGCTCCTGTTTTAGTCATGTCAGGGGTCATCCAATAATCGTTCTCTTTCTTCAGTCAATGCGTTCACCAAACCATCCACTTCATTCTGGATCATCACTCCGCGTATAATAGTTATTAAAGTGGTTTTCGGTATCGACAGAGAGTATGTCCATATCCGATCCCGGTCTCTTTAATAACTACGTATTATTACACCTTTGGCTCTTTATATTTCAAATCGATTCATAATTGATATCAAAATATCATATTCGCTTCAAAAAAATCAAATCCATTTCAAATATCGTCGTATCTTTTCAAATGTAAGATTCCGTTTCAAAATCAATTTTCGCATCAGTATCTCATTTCGATTTCAAAATCATTTCGAATTTCCATTTAGGTTGCAGCTTCATTTAACTCTATTCGTATTTAAATTCAAGATTTAAATATAACATTCCACTTTATTGACCAGCTTAGAATTTGAGAAAATAGTTTTAAGTAGTTTAAAAGTAGTTTTAAATATAAAAAAATTAAAATCTTAAAATGGATTTGAAATAGATAAATTTAGTCTAAAATAATTTAAATTGGGTTAATTAGATTTAAAATAGATTAAATAGTTTAAGTATTCAAAATGGTTTATATAGCAGAAAAATTTGGAAAACAAAATAAAACAGTTTCAAAACCAGTCCATTTCAATTTATAACTTCCCAATTCAAATCAATTTCAATTTCCATTCTACCGATTCAATTTCGATTTCAATTCAATTCAACGTCAACTTTGACTTCAAATTTATTCAATTTTATATTCACTTTCAATTAATTCAATTTCAATTTATATCGATTTAGAGCTTGGTTTTCAAAATATCCATTTATAACACTTAACAAAATTATCCATCAATATACGAGTTTAAATCCAAATTTCAATATATGATTCATTTCCAAGCTCGATTTCAAAATATCATTTTTATATCACTATTACTTAGTAATATTCAAAGCTCGAATTTTAGGTTAAATCTTTATACAAATCAATTTTCGAAGTTCAATCATATCCCAATTTTTAAATTTTCCAAAGTCTCCACTTTATTATTTAACAAAATTCCTTTAACCAAAATTTATTTCAACATTCCAAACTCAATTTCTTCGGTGAATTCAATTTCTATAAATCGATTTCTATTTATAACTTTTAAATCAAAACATTTAAATAGATTTCAAATCGATGATTTCAAAAATTATTAATTTAGCCAATTCGGTGTCCGTATATAATTTTCTATCCTATGGCCAAGTAGTTATTTATTTCAATTAAATGTCAGGGATGAGTATATATTACTTAAATTAAATCACAGTATCATATGTATGCATAACAGGATATATAGAAGCAAATAAACATCCAAACATTCAAATATCAACCAGTAGCATCCATCAAAATACATCATCCAATAAACAATACAATTCATGGCAGTTTCATAGTTATCAATGTCAGGTAATTTAATTGCAATTCAATTTTAACTTCAGTTTAACTGTCAATTAAATTTTTCAGTGGTTAATTCAAATGACAAGCTATATGACAATTAAATTTTTATCAAACAACGACAAATAAAATCATAACACTTCATAATATCAAATTTAACTAGCATAAGGATATTTAGTACGTTGTGAGCGTTATAAAACACTCACCTTGATTTTACGATTTCAAATCAAATCGAACGACATTTTGATTTAACCCAAAATTTTCTCTAGATCCAAACGATTCCAATCCAGTTTCATTGCGTAGTGCTCGTCAATACGATTCCAACGCAAAAAGTCTCGTGCGTTTTCGACCTCGTATGAAGAAGTTATGAAATTTATAAGTTTACACGAATTTTAATTTAATAATTTACAACATTACTTTTATAATTTTCAACCTTGGCCGTTGGATCTTCTTTGAACACATCAGGGCCGTGACCCCCCTTCCCTCATCCTCACGCAATTTCCATCTCCCAGTAATACGCACGCAACATGAACCCATTATTCGAATTTAGGGTTGAATATCACGGCCACATCGACGACTTTTACCTTGATCAGTGACCTCCTTTCAACTCGCCTTGCCAAGAGCCACCTTCACCATCCACAGCATGAAGCCCGGCCCTCTCAATGGCCTCGAAAGTCGTGTCCAAATGCACGCGAACGCGGGCCTGTAGCTCCTCCTCCGATCGACGATAGCCCATCTTAGCCGTATAGATGGGAAGCTCTCAACTCCCTCCTTAACTTTGCAATTGATGACTTTTCGAATTGATTTATAGATTGAGAGATTATAGAGGAAGAACGACAGCGATTCTCGGCCATAAAATCTGAAATGGCGGCCTGAAGATAATAATTAGGGTTTTCATTTGCTTTGGGGTGTTGAGCTTCCCTTTATCGAATTTTAACGAAAAACACTATTCATTTTGGATTTTTCAATCTCCGATTTACGCGCGGTGACCAGCGTTTCTAGGGTTTATCCCGTGTTTCGGACACAATGGAACAGGTTTCGGAAGCTAATTCGTCATCTGTGCGAGATATGGAATTAAACGATCGATTTAAAATTAAACCGATTAAACGATTTTCCAGGCGTTTTAGCTTGCACCGGACAAACGATAAATCCAATTGACACGAAATTTGAAATCTTACAATAATATCATATTAAGGATCCGATGAAACTGGTTTCGTCGAAATCCGAGACCGTTTGAAAAATGACTATTTTAACTCGCCCTATTAATATTAAAACAATTTCGACGCGTTTCGAGCTGCCACGGTCAAACGACAACTCCGATTGCCACGAAAGTTGAAATCCGATAATAACTAACTATTACGGATCCAATGGAACTAGTTTCGTACAATTCTGAGACTGTTCGAAAATTGGCTATTTTTCAGTCGCTAATTAAATATTAAAATATTCAATTTTCACAAATAAATTTTAAATTCAGTTTTAAAACTTCTATAACATCACTATAACTCCAATATGATAAAATAAAATTTTACAAATCATTTTTAATCATATTAAACCCGTTATTCAATTTATCTCATAAATTCCAATTTTAAAATTTTATTAACTCTATTAAAATCCAAATATAACTTACATTCACTTTGGAAACCAATTGGGATCATCTTAAATTAAATTTAAAATATTCACTCTATTTTCATATATTAAATTTCAATATCAAATTATTCATGTCAAATTCGAAATTCAATTATTCAAACATTCATAATATTAAATTTAACAAGTTTGATTATTCTTAAATCACTATCTTTTGAGATATTCAAAACGAACTTATAAAATTTAACTTTTGAAACGAATTAAAATTATAGAACCACTATTTCCATTATACGGTTATTCAATTCCCATTATGAAATTATTTAATAATTTCTGATATTAAATTTAAACAATTTCGCTTATCCAATAATTCATTATCTTTTGAAATATTGAAATCGAACTTATAAGATTCAACCTTTAAAACCAATTCACAATTTAGAACACTTGTTTCATTTTACAGTTATTCAATTATTCAATAAGTTTTAAATATTTAATTTAAACAATTTACCCTTTCAATATTCAATATTTGATTTTAAATAGATTTTACTTATCAATCAATTACTCTATTATTCCCGATGAATCCCACATTTATTATCTTATTCAACTATTGACTTTTATTTTATTACTTGGATAATTATTTGTTGCAATTCATTCCATTTATTATTATTCTAAACGAATTACAAATTTTTTCTAACACTGAATCACGAAATCTTATTAAATTAGCTATTTTAATTATCGAAAATTTACGGGTCGTTACATTTTGTCTTTTCAATTCGCTCGTGTCAGCTTGAGCATTTCAGGATTTGGAAGGCCATATTCTGGAGGATGAAGACAAATATTTATTATTATCTATTATGTTATTCCACTGCATCACATTGTTCCGCTGTGTTATTATTTATTATTCGCTGGTATGTGTAACTCTAATATGTATTGTATAAGTATAATCGAATATTTTGTAAAACAGCTTCATGAACTGTATATTTGATTATTATATTTTATCATTCCGCTGCAAGATTCTATTTTGTTTTGTTTCTTTCTTCCTTTTTCTTATTTACCCCATAGCAATCCGCCCTTCTGTATGCTAAAGACCCAGCTTGCTTTTTTCCATTGCCCAAAGCAGGCTAGATACGGAGACACCTTCGGGGAGGCTTATTCGGGACCTTCCGCTAGCAGCCTAATTTCGTGAGCGACTCATTCAAAATGACAGATCTAATGTCTCGGTTTTCTGCGGGGAGAGCTCGGATGGCTTCGACAGCTTCAGAATATCCAAGGCCCTCGGGACGTGAGTTGATACCTGTGAAAGTAGATGAAGTGTCAGAAAAGATGAAAATTCCGCCAAATTCAAGTATTGATTCAGAAAGGGAACTTACTTCCTTCTACCCATCTCCTGGCAAAACCAGGAGGACAACGCACAAAGTACCACTCTTGCTTGTACCAAGCAAACTTGCTCCATGCTCCAGTCAGGATTTGGCATTTGCTATGTGGCTCGAGGAATAAAAGAGATGGGCTATCTGACCATCTCTTGAAGCGATCGATATAGCGTATATGTCCTGGAGTCGGTAGCCCAAAAAGCACACTCGTGAATAGAATGCAAGTGTCGTATATGAATGCTTGGCTATTTGGATGTAATTGTGAAGGGGCGATCTCGATGTACTATAACAGGTCCCGAAGAAAGGAGTTGAATGGCGGAACGCTACCGACCCAGCACATGAATCTGTTGCAGGCTGTATACCCGACTGGGGGAAAGTGGAGATGATCCAGTCCCGACGGAACCAGCACATCGTCAAAGGGGATTCCATGGAATGAGCATATACGACGAAGCGTACTTTCGTTAATCTTCGAGGCTTGGGAATCAATCAGATCGTCTAAGAAGATGGCTGCCTCCAGGGCGGCGGGAGCCAAATTGACAGATGTAGTCGCAGGGCTCGACATGTCTTGTACAGGAATAGTTGACGGATTTGAAGTTCCTACTACTTCTTGTTGAGAGGATGGCCCGGGTCTATCCGAGATCATAGCAGAGCTAGCTTTCCTAGACATCTCTAATGAAGATTGAATCTGACAAAACACATGTTTGAACTATACTTGAAAAACAATCGACATTAGACTTAACAACATAAATATTCCCCCCGTGTGGTGTGTGAACTAGTGCGATCATTCAAATATAAGTGCCAAGAAATTAAAAGTCACTGGGTTGGCGAAATAAAGTTAGGATTCGAACTATCATCTTCGAAGACTGTCATCACTGACCGTCTACGAGAGCTTATCATAAGATAATTAATGTTTTGAACCTGGCATTGACACTGCATATGAAACGTTATTAACTGTTAAGCAAGTCAAGTTCTAGTTTACAGTTGTCTAAACATGAGAGTTATCAGTTCGGATTATCCGATATGCTTAGTTGTGTAAGTCCGTCATTGTTCATTATCATATATTTAGGCGTGAGATGTGTTGTGTCAACTATGCATTAGGTTCGACTAGTTTTGCTGTTGTGTACAACTCTCCCACCTATCCTCTCCACCGTTCGGCATTCGTCTAGTCATGCCGAACCGCAACCATGCCTCGCCGCCTCGCTCAGCACTTCACCCTCAACACCAACACTCTTCTACCTATACACTTCGTCGTTCGGCATTCGTCTAGTCATGTCGAACCGCAATCACACCGAGCCGCTTCGCTCGGTATTTTTCCCAGCTCTTACTTTTCTCCCATACTCCATCCTATCTCATTCGGCACAAAAGAATCGTGCCAAGCCAAGAGCATACCGAGCCGCATCGCTCGGCATCCAGGCTTAACCCTCGCTTCTTCTCTGTTCTCCCTTTTTCCTCGCTCGGCATAACTCACTGCTCTCCTCCTATTTCTCTTTTCCACTCGGCACGCAAGAGTAATGTCGAGCCATGGCCATCTCTTTTCCAAATCTCACGCCATTCTCAGTTTACATCACCATACTTTACTACTGCTTACTCCCTCATATCCTAAACACCTCCAATGCACCCTTCCTTCCATCATTCCGGCATGTCCTAAAACGTGTTTTGACCTTGAATTCGATGTCCTTATCCACGTGGTTCCAACTATCCTCAGTCTTACAAAGCTTCTCGAGTTTGAATCTCATGTTATGTTTCCTCTTCGAGATGACGTGTTTAAAGTTAAGGCCATTACCTAAGAAGTCACTCAAAGCTTAGGGATATTCTGGAGTAGGAAGCACGATTCTGGTTGGGTCTTTGATTTGGGAAAGAAGGTGGGGCTACTTATTGGTTTCGAGAAAGGAAGGGAAAGGTAAATAGTTTCCAGGAGTTTGAGACGAATTCGTAGGTTCTGAAGAGTAGAGGTAAAAGTAAAAGGGAGAGGAAGAAGAAGTCTCGGCTTAAATAGAGAGAAGGGAAGTCGAATGGACAGTGACTGACAGAACAGGTCAATGCACCACCTTTATTTGGCATTATGTCATTCGGCATTTGTATGTCCCTCGGCATTAGTGTATTGTTCGACATTAGTATGCTATTCGGCATTCAATGCCTCGGTCGGCATTCAATGCCTCGGTCGGCATTCGAGAGGTCGAAGGAAAACGTTATCTAAAGACGGAATGAGGACTCTAAAGAGAAGCACGGAGTGCTAATGGTTCAAAGAGTGTCATGTTCATCCACATGACACACTTTGGGGGGGCAAGTGTTACCCGGTGGTTTGACCGAGTAACAAGAGGCTTAGCATAGAAGGCTCGCTCAGCATTGAGGGCCGTTCGGCACAGCATGGTCGTTCCGCATTCCATATCGTTCGGCACAAACCCTGTTCGGCAGAGAAGCCTCGACCGGCATCCAGCCCTCGTTCGGCATCTAGCACCGTTCGGCATTCAGGCCTCGTTCGGCATAGCAAGGTCGTTTGGCATACAGGGTCGTTCAGCATGAACCTCGTTCGGCATTGCAAGGTCGCTCGGCAAAGCCTAGTTCGGCATTTCAGCCTCGCTCGGCATTCCAACCTCGCTCGGCATTCCAGCCTTGCTCATTATCTCCCCTCGTACGGTATCTCCCCTCGATCGGCATCGAATCTCATTCGGCCCACACATTTCGCTCAACACACTGCCTCGTTCGGCTTGGAGATGTGGCTTGGCATTTTCGGTTCGGCATTTGTGGCTCAGCACACAAAAGTCGCTCACCACGGACCGAGGTATCTTGCTACTAGGCCTATTAGGGAAGTCCAACCCATCTTCGTCTATAAATAGAGGGGCAGGGGCATAATGAAAGGGACCTTTTTTCGAGAACACTAGGGAGACTCTGCCTATTTCAAGACTCACTCTATTTTACTTAGCATTTGTATTCAAGTCTTTATAGTACAGATTGTATCTGTATTCAGTCACTTGTGAAAGCAATAAAGATCGAAATTTAAAGTGGATGTAGGCAATTACACTAAACCACTATAAATCCGATGTTCTTGTTTTTGCATTTAATATAGTATACAGTTCTCTGTTTTAATTTACTTTCTTCATTGATCTCTCTACACAATCTTTCTCAAGGGTGTTAGTGACCAATTCTGGTGCTAACAAGAGCTAGCTGCTCTTTCTGGACTAATCGTCCTGGTCTAACTGTCCTTTGCGATGATTGCCCTCAAAATGGACTTACTGTCCAAATATAAAATGAGCTGACTGCTTGAATTTTCTTTGGGTAAACTACCCTTCAAATATCTGAGTAATTTCTATACGATATCCGAGTAAACTGCTCTTTAAATTTTCCTTGAAACCTATTCAAAATGATTTAATCTATCAACTCATATATATATACAAAGAAAATATATCTTTAGCTTTACTTTAATCTATTTTTGCTATGTTATATATACTTTACTCAAAATAACGTTGATGATGTTCAATAAGGATTGACTATCATTTATAATAAGCTAAAGTCCTTTATAACTTAAAAAACTTAGGTTATCTGCCTAATTCTTATACTCCAAACCATTGTTTAAAACCATTAAACAACCTTTTGAAAACATAGAAAGTAACTCCTTCAAAACCAATTATAAAACCCTTCGAAAGAATTAAAGGTAACTCCTTCATATCCTATAATAAACCTTTCGAAATCGGTGAAGGTAGATCCTTCAAAACCTTTTAAAAGCCTTCCTTTTACAAGCTTTAAAACATATGACATCCGCCTTCAAATCCTTTAAAACTATGCCTTTCGAAAACATTGAAAAACTATACCTTTCGACCTTGTTGGAAGGTCCTACCTTTCGACCTCGCCGGAAGGTTTCTTTTCGACCAAGTGGAAAGGTTTCACCTTTCGACTTTGTCGAAAGCCCGGGGTACCTGCCCTATATAATAATCATTTCGAAAGCATTGTAACTCAAAACCTTTCGAAGACATTGGGTTCGATTTAAAAACAGTGGAAACCTTTCGAAACGCTTCAAAATTAACTACATTGAAACCTTTAAAATGTTTCGACTTAAAGCATTTGGATTATGCAAAAGGATCAGAAAAAAATTGGAGTCGAAAGCAACTGTTTCGAAACCTTTATGAAACCTTTCAAAACCTTTCGAAAACAATGATGTGTTGGTGTTGGAACCAACCCTTCGTAATCAATGGAGAGACGCGACAAGTTTTAGAAAACAAAAGATAACCTTTGACTCCATCTGTGTCAAAAGGTTAGGAAGCAGCAACTAAGCTTTCGGCCTCGTCGAAAGCTATACCTTTCGACCTTGTCGGAAGGATTTATTTAAAACAAGAAATAAAACTAATCAAACCCTATTTCTTTTAAACCTTTTGACAATTTCAAAAGCTCTTTGTGTAAGCTAGCAGGCGTATTTTCTTTGAACCAAAACAAAACTTCATCTCTTCGAAAGCCATAACCTATCGTCCCTAAACCTTTTGACCTCTTTCAATTCACTATGTACTAGTTGCCTGGTACCTTGTGCCTTCGTATTTGACCTAGCCAAAAGGTTTGATACCTTTTGACCTTTTTTGAAGGTCTGGAATGAAGGCGGAAGCTCTGCCGAAAGGGTTGAAATAGAAAAAAAAACTATATATTTGTACTTTAAAACTGTTCTTTTGTGCCCCACCTACCTTGTTTGTCTAAATTTGATTGGTTGCTAGAATTTTATATTCAAAAGTTATGCCGACTTTCCGCATTTGGTAAGTTGAATAATTTCATACCTTAAATAGTTTAATGCAGTTATTAAAACACCATGAAAAATCCTGGAAAAATTCTAGAAAATCAAATAATTTTTCTCTTTAACATATATAATTTTCGAATCCAAACTATACTTAGTTTTCCCATAAATAATTTTACAACCCAAATTAACCTTTTCTTCTTTAGAAAATTCTAAAAATCAAAACCCATCTCTAAAATAACATTTTAGATCATCATAAAAATCAATGTCATTTAATAGGGTTTTATCTCAAAACATGTCATAAAATATATATGAACATACATAAATCATCAACCTGTATGTATATCATTTTATCACTCAAAAACATGACAAACCTTTGCAAAATAATTCAGGTTTAATCTTAAAGCCGAACCATAAAAGTTTTAGAGATGTAAATATTATTCACCTTATGCTTTAATGATTAAGGAGCTTGAGATTTGAATGAGTTTGATTTGAATTTTCTTTCCTTAAGCTTTTCTTTTGTTTCCTCTTATTTTTCCTTTATTAACGGTGGCCGGTCAAGCTTTTAATTTTTGAAAATGAGAATGAACGTGTGTTTTGAAATACACGGTCTAAGGAAGATGGTATAGGAATGACCTCTTTCCCATAATACCCCTCCTCTAATTCGTTTTTAAACCCTTCATTTAATTTATTAGTTAAAAGGCACAGCTACCTTAATTAAATCAAATTTCCTTCCCCTTATCAACACATTATTTTATTTAGTTTATCTAACTAAATCTCATAAATAATGTTATCAAAAATCCGGGGTGTTGCAGACTCCCTTCCTTAAAGAATTTCATCCTCTAAATTACAATAAGGCTCAAAAACACATAAAAAGGAAAACATACCATCAAATAAGTCAGGATAAGTATCTCTAATCCTGCTCTCAGCTTTCCAAGTACAGTCTCCGTCATCGTCACTCCACTGGACTTTGACTAATCTGATCGTGTTGGTTCTAAGCCTTCTCTCATCTCTCGCAACAATGCGAGTTGGCTTCCTCACTATGGTCAAGTCTTGTTCTACCACTAAATCATCTAGCACTGTCGGTGCAATAGTAGTGTCCGGGTCTCTAACACATTTTCTGAGATGAAAAATATAAAAAACATCATGAACAACTGCCAAACTGCTCGGTAACTCCAGTCTATACGCGAATTTCCTGATCCTCTCAAGAATAGGAAAAGGTCCTATGAACCTAAGAGATAACTTCCCCGACTTCCCAAATCTAAGCAGACCCTTTATCCATGATACTGTGACGAAAACTTGGTCCCCAACTGAGAACTCCAAATCTTTTTGTCTCTTATATGCATAACTTTTCTACCTACACCGAGCCTCCTTCATTCTATCTCGAATGACCTCAATCTTTTTTGCAATTTCTCTAAACAAATCTAGACCAAGAATCAACCTATCCCCGATCTCCAACCAACAAATAGGAGATTTGCAAGGCCTTCCATACAAAGCTTCAAATGGTGCCATCCCAATACTAGTTTGATAACTGTTGTGATAGAAAACTCGACTAGATGCAAATGGTCCTCCCATGATGCCCCAAAGTCTAGAACACAAGCTCTTAATAGATCTTCCAAGATCTTGTTAACTCTTTTCGTTTGCCAATCTGTCTGCGGATGGTAAGCACTACTCAATGTAAGCTTGGTTTCCAAAACTTCTTGCATACTCTTCCAAAACTCGCTAGTGAATAAGGAATCTCTATCACTAACTATGCTGCTAGTAACTCCATGCAGTCTAATCACATTCTTCATTAACAACCTTGCTAAAAAAGGTACCGTCCTCATTGACTTAACAGGAATGAAATGGGCACTCTTGGTTAATCTGTCCATAATAACCGATATGCTTTCATTCCCCCTGTTCGACCTTGGAAACCCGTCTATAAAGTCCATAGAAATAGAATCCCACTTCTACACTGTAATATCTAACAGTTGAAGCAACCCACTCGGTTTCTGTTGTTCGGCCTTTGCCTGCTGGCAATTCAAGTACTGCCTTACACACAAACCAATATCTCGCTTCATTCCTTCCTAGAAGAAACTTCTCTTCATATCCTGATACATCTTGGTACGTCCAGGATGTACAGTGAACTTCGAACGATGGCATTCATCCAAGATTTCCTTTTTTATGTTTCCTATACTCGGAACACATAATCTACCTTTCTTTCTCAACCACCCATTCTGGTCAAGACTGTAATCTTTCAAGTCATCATTCTTATCTCCTTCCTTTAGCTCATTGACCCTTTAGCTAACACTGGATCCTCTATCTGCTTAGAAGCAATCTGTTCGATCAAAACTGGTCGAACTTCCAAACAAGACAACACAACTGTATCACCACTAGACCCTACCTCAGATCTCCACTACACTCTGCAATTTGCTAATGCTTCTAAATCTTTCCACTACGCCATCATTGCCAACACTGCATTCGATGTTTCTTGCTAAGTGCATCTATAACTCGATTGCCCTTCCCTGGTGTGTACTCAATCCCAAAATCATAAGCGGCTATGAATTCTAACCATCTCTGTTGTCTCATGTTCAGTTCCTTTTGAGAGAACAAATAATTTAGTGACTTAAGATCTGTAAACAGCTCAAACCTATCTTCCAAAAGGTAACGTCTCCACAGATTCAAAACAAAAATCATAGCAGCTAACT
Organism: Allium cepa; assembly: GCA_030765085.1. Taxonomy (NCBI): domain Eukaryota; kingdom Viridiplantae; phylum Streptophyta; class Magnoliopsida; order Asparagales; family Amaryllidaceae; genus Allium; species Allium cepa. Next base: position 40,524,550 of record CM060931.1, read on the forward strand.
CTAAATTATGCGTTGGATATCTAACCTCATGTGGTCTAAGCTGTCTAGAAGTGTAGGCAATCACTGTACCTCTCTGCATCAGCACGGCTCCTACTCCTGTTCCACACGCATCGGTATAAACTACCAAGTCCTGATCCCCCTTTGGAACTACCAACACAGGTGCATAGGTCAATAAGTGTTTCAAATTCTGGAATGCTTCCTCACACTTATCAGTCCACACAAACTTCACATCCTTCCTCGTCAGCCTGCTCATCGGTGCTGCTATCCGTGAGAAATCCTTAATGAATCTCCGATAATAACCAACCAACCCAAGGAAACTCTAAACCTCGGTTACTGTCTCAGGTATCTTCCAACTATTCGATGCCTCGATTTTAGTCGGATCTACTGGTAACCCTTCCTCTGAGATGACATGACCAAGAAACCTCACCTTCTTCCTCCAAAAGTGACACTTCAAAATTTTTGTTTTCAACTTATGTTGCCTCAGCGGCTCAAGCACCACTCTAAGATGAACTTCGTGCTCTCTTTCATATTTAGAGTAAATCAAGATATCATCTATGAAAATATGCACGAAGCTATCCAAGTGCTCTTAGAAAACTCAGTTCATCAAATGCACAAAGAAAGCTGGAGCATTCGCCAGTCCGAACGACATGACTAACCATTCGTACGATCCATATCAGGTCCTGCATGCTGTTAAAGGTATACTATCCTCTACTACTCCGAGTTGATGGAAACCCATTGCCAAATGTATAACAGCCCGCAAATCCGTACCCCTTGAGTCAACACTATTCTACAAAAAATCAACTCAAGTGGTACAGAAATACGAACCATTTGGGTTTAAGAAGAAGAGGTAGAAGAAGAGAAAACAAAATCAACATCAGAATCTAACCATCGCAGCGGAATAAAATATAATAGATAATAAATAATCTTTACTCGATCAAATATATCTCTGTTTATCTATTACATCAATCAGAGTACATCAATCACAGCTCAACATCAATATCATACAAATGGGTACACAACAACTCAACACAGCGGAATATGTATATATATACAAGTATGGGAGTACGTATCGCCATCCTGCTCGTCACCTGAGCTCCACAGCACCTCCTGTATCCTATAATACTCGGTCTGACCCGAGCAATACAGTTAAATAATACCCGAGTCAGTCTGGAATACCAGCGTGAGAAAATCACACCCAATTTCATTATTAAAGTTTCAAAAATCCTTTAAAAACAAAAGTGTCTCGTAAGACCACGCAACAAATAAACATGTTGGGTTTTTACCTTACAATAGCTAAAACAATTTTTATAGAAATCCTCTGATATTATAATAGGGTCTATATACAAATACTTATAAAATAGCCGAAATTGTTACATTCATTAAATTCCAGCTACTAGCCATAGCGTGGGTAAGACAAACAAAACTCGTACAAGGCTCGTAGAGAGAATGGATTTCCAACCAATGACTAGGCACTGGGGTACCATCTGTCACAGTACGGGGCCTAGATCATCGTACCGAGGAGTACGCCCGCTCCCCTGCAACACAAGGCCGGGACTACCCCTTACTAGATAATCCCTAGTGAGATCACCCCGCGGTTGGGATCAGCAACCGCCCACTAAGCCGAAATAAAAAGGGATATCTAGACTGGAATGACCTCACCCTGCTTGTGTGCTACCCACCTAGCCTTGCTGCATAACCCCTGATTTTCAGTCATTCCCATTTGATGAGGCTTGAGGCTAAGAGTTACCTTTATAGAATATATCCCTTAGAATGCCCATCGTCCACCTGACGATGTTTCACAAGCATTCATCCATACAAGTCCGTCCCGGGTTCAAACGGAACCGAAGGCACTATTCCTACTACATCCATTTTGGAAATATCCTCAGGATTAGTAGCGACTAGCCCTTGCACTTCACTGCCCCATCTTCGAATCCAAAATCGTTTTCACGAAACGTACAAACCGGATCGAAGTGGTTTTCGAGAGAAAAATCTCGATCCCGGTCTCTTCAAAACGATCAACGCATTGTCCAATATTGATAGTCGGTTTTTTTTCTATCAATTTTTATCTACAAACATCCATCAAACAATAAATAATTTTTTTTTAATTATTTATTACCTCAAAAATATCTTCACAAGATATATTTCTATTTTCAAACCTTTGAAAACGGTTTCAAAACCATCTTTCTTTTCAGAATCAACTTTTCCAAATATTTTCTATCTTCTATGAAATTACCAAGCACAAAAATAGATTTTTAAAATAATTTAAAACACTTTACTTTGAAATTTATACTTTAAAACATTTATTTTAAAAAACGTATTTCAATAAAAATACATATCATATGAATATTTGAAAATAAGATTACTTAATAAAATATACAACTAGATTTACACTTTTAAAACAAATACTAAATCACCCTTTAAATAATTATTGCTATAATAGATCAAAAGAAAATACTTACTTTAGAAATTAAATATTAGAAATAATAAATTTTACAAAACTTGCTTTCTATAAAAACAACTTTAATCCAACAAATTAATTTTTAAAGATTTACTTTTTAAAACATGTACTTGGCTATCCAGAGAAAATCCCAACTCCAATCACCTAAATCAATTTCCGCAAATTGATTTCCAATTTATTTTATTTGAAATAAATTTCTTTAATTACCTAATTCGCTTCAAACTTCATTAAGTATATACTTAATTATTGTTGTTATTATTATTATTTTCCATTTGATTTTAAAACCTTTAACTGAAATATACAAATTCCAGATTGTCTTCCAATAATTCAAATCTTAGCTTTTAAATAAATGTTTGTTCTTTTAAATAATAACACTGAATTTTAAAATTCATCAACTTCCTGTTTATTCAAATTTTCCCTTTCATCCTCAGGCTTCACTTAATAGAATTTTAAAGTTACTTTATTTCTTTTCCAAGTCATTCTTAAATTTATTCTATAATTGTTTTACTTGCAATTTCACTTCTTTCATTTTCATTCAAAAATCACATTTATATTTTTGGTAATTCATTATTCTCAATTATATCATCCAAACTATAGCATTCAATACTTCCACTTAATGCATCATAGAATATCCAATAACCAGAGCAGAGAATATTAAATAATTTAAATAAAAGTTGAGGGGTCCAGTTGGATCCCTCCAACCTGTTTTCCCTGCATCCACAGACATTAGCATCATATAATATACCAATTTCAAATTATACTAAACTATATCACATCAATCAATTCAACCATACAATCAATTATTTAAATTTAATCATTTTAAATTTAAATTTAAACTGAGTGAGATTAACTTACCTTTGATTCTTTTGTCGCAATCCATCCTATCCCAACTTGTTTTTCCACGATTTTTAACCTTCTACAAACCAATTTATGATTTATTAATACACGAAATATAAATCGAACTCTTAATTTCCATTAAAATTTAATTTTGAACTAACTTTCCTTTATTACATCTTTTAGTAACCAAAATAAATTAAATAAGTAACTCGTAAAATTTTATCTCAAATCTCTTATATAATTCCCTTCCAATACTTTATATAAATGCCTTGTACAAATATTTAACTTTTGCATAAATAATTAATAATCCCAATTTTAAATTTCAAAACAAAACTATCCTAGATCCAGTTGTCTAATTAATTTCTTTCCTTCCTGCTTATCTTTCCAGTAAAACAAAAATAATAATAATTATTACAATCAATAATTAATTTTACTGTAAACCCCTTTTTTTTATAAGCAAAACATCTTCTTTTTTTTTCTGTACTGGGTATATACATATACATGTGTATAAATTAATTTTGATACACAAGAATTTAAATTATACCTTACATTTAGAGTTCGAGCCATCTCCTTCATCTTAAATCGCAAGATTCGATCGTCAGAAAGTTCCTCCTCTTTCCCCAAACGCGACGACCTCCGGCGCCGCTAACACATCTCACGATTGAGCCTCTCGCCATCAACGAGCACCCAGGCCGTCGCACTCGCCACACGGCTCCTCGGCACATCGCTGCTCCCTTCCTCCACGCCGAAACGAACTCAAACCCTAGCCATGCATCACGTCCCTATTCACGATCCCACATGCCGTTGCCGAAACCCCAAATCGCCGCGACCAAATCGAGCTTCGCCTTCCCTCCTCGGCTTCGTGGTCACGAGTTCGAGCTCCATGATTTTGCGCACACCATCACTCCGTGCGCGCGACCACACTTCCTTATTGAACAGGGGAACGATCGCCTCCTTTTTTCTTATTTTTAAAACTTCGGCCGACATTAAAAAAAATTCTTAGGAGAAGCGAAATTGAATTGAAAAACTCGGCCACCATGTCTTAATTTTTTTCTTCTTTCGTTTCTGTTGTTTGTTCGTAAAGAAGAGAAGAAAAAGGGACGAGGCTTGGCTTCCAAAAGAATGAAGATTTGACTATGTTAGATTTTTTTTCTTCTATATGAATATTTATTTTAATTTATCTTATATTTAAAATATTCCCTGAACGGTAAATCTTTCTTTATTAACGACTAAGCGTATTAAAGGAAGTAACACATGCTTTTTGAATCCAAGTTTTCATATTAGATTTCCGATAAAAATCCCAGTGCGTTCATAGGTCGTATGTTCACACGACCACTCCAAACGCCATGAAAATTGGAATCTGATAATAATTTAATACTACGGATCCAATGGAACTGATTTCGTCAAATTCCGAGACTGTGTTTCGGAAGGCTATTTTTAAATTCAATTTTAGAACGATAAAATTTTAAAACTGAACAAACCACTGTAAATTTAAATTTTACAACTTCTATTATCTTCAGTGTTATCAATGTAAATTTCACAAGCCTTCAAATTATTTTTAACAGGCTTAAAATCTCAGTTTTCATATCCTATCCAATTCAGATTATTTAATTCAATAATTTAATTGTCAAATAAATTATGATATTCGTAATTTAAGTTGATAATTAACTTTTAAATAATTAAATTCAATTAAATATTTCAATTTTAAATGCTCGAAAATTCCGGGTCGTCACATTCCTCCCCTCTTAACAGAATTTCATCCCCGAAATTACTAGTTAGGAAGAATGGTCCAATACCCGTTTATTATTTCCCTAAAATCAAACAGTTTCTAACAATTCAATATCTAACCAACTATCTTTTAAAAAAAAAGACCCATTATCATTCTTATTAACTTCCCAAACTTTTCCAAAACCTTTTATAGTTTTCAAATAACCTACTTGTTCAACTATTCGAATTATAATTCAAAACTAAATTTTGAATTATCAAAATTTTCTCAAAATTTTTCTAACTCGCTAAATTTCCGAAAAATTTCGTCAGCGTCTCCTTTGCGCGGCTGACTCGGTACAACTACAAAATGGCTCTACGGCCTCCCAAATCCAAAAAGGAAACAAAAGGCCAAGTGGCTCAATCCAAAAATCCAATCAAATTTCACACCAAATTTAAATACATACCTTTTTGTCGAACATTTCAAATTTTTATCTTCTTGAAATCATAAACCAATTCTCTTCTCCCTTTTATAATACCTGCATATCCTACTTAGCACTAATATCCAATCACAACATTTTAAAAACATTTTATCGACTTCCTTACCAAATGTCAATATTCATCCAAATATCAACTTAGAATATATTTGCAATATTCAATTTTCCATTAAGAATTGACCATTCCTTACTTAAGTTAACATAAGCATTTTATATGTTTCTCATACTTATTTTCACCTTACCACTTTAGTTTATATCTATTTCTATTCACATTGATTCTTTTATTTCCATATGAATTCAATTTATCTTTAACTCTGAATATTTAAATTTTATTTTTCATTTATAACTAATTCATGTCATTATTTTAATTAGTTTCATTCACTAACTTATTTTAGTTTCCAATTTGAATTTGTTTGTCGTTAACAAAATTTTCCAAAATTTTCAAAAAAAATTCTAACTCCCAAAATTTTTGAAAATTTTTGGCAGAGTCTCCTTTGTAGGGAGGAGCTTTTGCAATTTGACAAAAGAGATAAATATATATACATCGACCCACCCGGTCGGAAAAACTAAAAACAGTTCATATTTCCTAATTTTATTGTGTAGGCTACCTTATATAGCATTTTTAAGCAGACAGCTTATTTAGCAGTTAATGCAATCCTAATCCAGCCACACGGCTTCCAAAAACCTGTACTTACTCAATTTAAACATGTAAGTGACAAATATACAAAGTTTATAGCATTTCACTTAATTTCAGTAGTTAAACACATGTTTAATATAAACAATATACACTAAACACTTCCAAAAGCAAATTAATAAGGTTCCGATACAAATTTAGTTGTTTACAACTAAATCACCCATCAATTTCATTCCATTTAAATGGTTTACACTTCATTTCTTACATTCTACTCATTTTAATCCAAACGAAGACATATTTATCTCAATTGATTCAAAAATCAATTTCATTACCTATATTAACTCATAGATTTTTAATTACTTCCATTTACATCCAACGACAATTTATTCCATGCAATTCGACGAGATTTATGTGAATAAATAAGTCTTTATGTTTTATAACCAATTTAAATCGATTTCAGCTCAGTTTATACTTAATTTCATTCCATTTTTAATTTATTCACAATTCATATATTCTCATTTTCATTGCATTTAAAGTTGAATCCATTCACTTGCATTTCATTCCATATTTGTTTATACCAGACTATTTTATTTAGCTCAAAGACAATCTAAGCTATTTCATTCAATAACCATTTCTCCACTTATTAAATCCACACTTCATTTGATACTTATTTATTCCATCATTTATTTATTCAATATAATTAGTTTATCCACATTCACTTAAACCATTCTAATAAACTCGAAACATTCTATTTTCCTTATTGTCTCAGTTTATTTCAATCCCTTAATAATTTAAATGGTTTACAATTATTTATTTAAGCATTTTCATTCCATTAAACATTATCGGCAACTCACCGAATTTTATTTCAATAAAAATTTATTTTTACTTGATTTAAATCCAATCCACTATTATTAAACTTAATTCAAGTCGATTTAAATCCAACTCCCTTCCATCTATTCAGCTTAAGTCGATTTATTTCAATTTATTCAAATTTTATTTTTAAGCTCATTTTCATTTTACCAGCAATTTTTACTCCTTTATACTCAACTCAGTTGATTCCAAGGCCATATCCAATTTATTTCCACTTATTGGATTTCATTTACACATTCAAACCATTACTATTTTAATCCATTTACATTTTATTTATTCGACACATTCCTAACTATATTTAATCTGTTAACACTTCAAGTTAAATTTTAATTTATACTCAAGTTCCGAATCCACTATCCATTTCCAATCTTCACCAATTTCATGGACTCACAATTTAATTACATTCTCAGTTCATTTAATTAATTGCAAGGCCACTTTCAGTGATATTTTCTTCATCGACAATTTAAGTCGAATTTAATTATGACTTGAGTTTTATTTTCAAACCTCATCATAACTTACACTTCAATTTCATTAACTAATTTATTAACAAATTTGTTCTTCCCTTATTTATAATCCAACACTTGAATTTTTAACTCCAAATATCACTCCATTTAATTTTCTTAGTTCAATTTAGTTTATAATTCAAGTTTTGTTTTATTTCTATTCTCCAATTAATCAATGCTATTTATTTTGGATTTTCTATCCCATTTTTCAATTTATAAGTCATAAATTATTATTTAACACATTTCCATTCATTCTAGGTTTGAATATATTCTTCTTTTATTTTTAACTCAAGCCTTATGCTTATTTACGACCCAAACATATTTTATTTTATGGATTTTTAATTCTTTTACATGTTATTCTTATTTATTTATTTAAACCCAATCCTTAATCAATTTATTTCTTATCCACTTATTTCCATTCGATAACTCGATTGAATTTATATTCCAATTCAATTTTATTTTAACTCAGTTTTATTTAACTCAATTCGATTTTAACTTGAGTCGAATATAACTGGATATTATTTTCAGCCTATTCAATCAAGTTCAATCTAGTTAAATTTTATTATCCAATCCAAGATAATTCCATTTTAACCTTTCCCTTTAAATTTAAATTTCCGACATTCAAAGCTTGTATTTCCTTCCTGATTTAAAAATCATTTCAATTTATAAGCTTACAACCTATCATATAAGGATTTTTAAACTCCCGGCTTGGAAATCATTTTGAAGTTTTCAACATCTCAAATCATATTTCTCATAAATTTAAACCAATCCTGGTTTTATTCCCAGCAAATTTCCTTAGAAATTTTCAAAAACAACTAGCTTTTCTGAACAAATCAATTTTTGGCAGCAATCAGTCACTTAGAAACTCGAAAATGAACATCGATGATGTTGCAGTCATCACCGAAGTTATTTTCCAGCTACTGTAGTGAATTCAATGCTATATCCCTTCCCAAGATTTATTTAAACTATTTTCCCTCAGAAATATCTCAAAAACAACAATATTACTATTTATCTTCAAAATACTTCCAAAATCTCCGGGGTTTTAAAGTTTCAAATTCTATTTTAATTCAAATTTTAACTATAATGCATTTGTATAGTTTATGCTTATACAAATCTCCATTTCGATTACATTTCAATTTATAATTTACATTTATATTTCATATTTATAAATTTCATTTTATAATGAATTTATTTCCTTAAATTTTAGTTACATTCCCACTTCTAGTTAAATTTTCACTTAACAATGATAATAATTTAATATTATCATTTATTATATCCAAGCAACCATATATTAGCTAAAATAGTTTACAAGAACTTTTCTTTATATCAAAATATATTTTGGGTAAACTTATTTCATTTACCCACATTTAAAACAATACCGTATCGATTGTTCTCTTCAAATGTTTTGAAACCCCTTCGATACAGTTGTCCAGACTGTGCCGACGAAGGTTCATATGCCACTCAACAAACCAATCAACACAATATTAAAACAATTTATATTCACTAACAAATACGCGCTCATATCTATTAATACGCTCAAACTCATCCTAGAGTACTATAGACTCTAATTAAATGAGTAGTTCCCACCAGAGCCAAGGTTATCACCAACCTATGCTCTGATACCAAGTGTAACAGCCCGCAAATCCGTACCCCTTGAGTCAACACTATTCTACAAGAAATCAACTCAAGTTGTACAGAAATACGAACCATTTGGGTTTAAGAAGAAGAGGTAGAAGAAGAGAAAACAAAATCAACATCAGAATCTAACCATCGCAGCGGAATAAAATATAATAGATAATAAATAATCTTTACTCAATCAAATATATCTCTGTTTATCTATTACATCAATCAAAGTACATCAATCACAGCTCAATATCAATATCATACAAATGGGTACACAACAACTCAACACAGCGGAATATGTATATATATATACAAGTACGGGAGTACGTATCGCCATCCTGCTCGTCACCTGAGCTCCACAGCACCTCCTGTATCCTATAATACTCGGTCTGACCCGAACATTACAGTTAAATAATACCCGAGTCAGTATGGAATACCAGCGTGAGAAAATCACACCTAATTTCATTATTAAAGTTTCAAAAATCCTTTAAAAACAAAAGCATCTCTTAAGACCACGCCACAAATAAACATGTCGGGTTTTTACCTTACGATAGCTAAAACAATTTTTATAGAAATCCTCTGATATTATAATAGGGTCTATATACAAATACTTATAAAATAGCTGAAATTGTTACATTCATTAAATTCCAGCTACTAGCCACAGAGTGGGTAATACAAATAAAACTCGTATAAGGCTCGTAGGGAGAATGGATTTCCAACCAATGACTAGGCACTGGGGTACCACCTGTCACAGTACGGGGCCTAGATCACCGTACCGAGGAGTACGCCGCTCCCCTGCAACACAAGGCCGGGACTACCCCTTACTGGATAATCCCGAGTGAGATCACCCTGCGGTTGGGATCAGCAACCGCCCACTAAGCCGAAATAAAAAGGGACATCTAGACTGGAATGACCTCACCCTGCTTGGGTGCTACCTACCTAGCCTTGCTGCATAACCCCTGATTTTCAGTCATTCCCATTTGATGAAGCTTGAGGCTAAGCGTCACCTTTATAGAATATATCCTTAGAATGCCCATCGTCCACCTGACGATGTTTCAAAAGCATTCATCCATACAAGTCCGTCCCGGGTTCGAACGGAACCAAAGACACTATTCCTACTACATCCATTTTGGAAATATCCTCAGGATTAGTAGCGACTAGCCCTTGCACTTCACTGCTCCATCTTCGAATCCAAAATCGTTTTCACGAAACGTACAAACTAGATCGAAGTGGTTTTCGAGAGATAAATCTCGATCCCGGTCTCTTCGAAACGATCGACGCATTGTCCAATATTGATAGTCGGTTTTTTTTTATATCAATTTTTATTTACAAACATCCATCAAACAATAAATAATTTTTTTTCAAATTATTTATTACCTCAAAAATATCTTCACAAGATATATTTCTATTTTCAAACCTTTGAAAACGGTTTCAAAACCATCTTTCTTTTCAAAATCAACTTTTCCAAATATTTTCTATCTTCTCTGAAATTACCAAGCACAAAAATGTATTTTTAAAATAATTTAAAACACTTTACTTTGAAATTTATACTTTAAAACATTTATTTTAAAAAAAGTACTTCAATAAAAATACATACCATATGAATATTTGAAAATAAGATTACTTAATAAAATATACAACTAGATTTACACTTTTAAAACAAATACTAAATCACCCTTTAAATAATTATTGCTATAATAGATCAAAAGAAAATACTTACTTTAGAAATTAAATATTAGAAATAATAAATTTTACAAAACTTTCCTTCTATAAAAAGAACTTTAATCCATCAAATTAGTTTTTAAAGATTTACTTTTTAAAACATGTACTTGGCTATCCAGAGAAAATCCCAACTCCAATCACCTAAATCAATTTCCCCAAATTGATTTCCAATTTATTTTATTTGAAATAAATTTCTTTAATTACCTAATTCACTTCAAACTTCATTAAGTATATACTTAATTATTGTTTTTACTATTATTATTTTCCATTTGATTTTAAAACTTTTAACTGAAATATACAAATTCCAGATTGTCTTCCAATAATTCAAATCTTAGCTTTTAAGTAAATGTTTGTTCTTTTAAATAATAACACTGAATTTTAAAATTCATCAACTTCCTGTTTATTCAAATTTTTCCTTTCATCCTCAGGCTTCACTTATTAGAATTTTAAAGTTACTTTATTTCTTTTCCAAGTCATTCTTAAATTTATTCTATAATTGTTTTACTTGCAATTTCACTTCTTTCATTTTCGTTCAAAAATCACATTTATATTTTTGGTAATTCATTATTCTCAATTTATCATCCAAACTAGAGCATTCAATACTTCCACTTAATGCATCATAGAATATCCAATAACCAGAGCAGAGAATATTAAATAATTTAAATAAAATTTGAGGGGTCCAGTTGGATCCCTTCAACCCGTTTTCCATGCATCCACAGACATTAGCATCATATAATATACCAATTTCAAATTATACTAAACTATATCACATCAATCAATTCAACCATACAATCAATTATTTAAATTTAATAATTTTAAATTTAAATTTAAACTGAGTGAGATTAACTCACCTTTGATTCTTTTGTCGCAATCCATCCTATCTCAACTTGCTTTTCCATGATTTTTAACCTTGTACAAACCAATTTATGATTTATTAATACACAAAATATAAATCGAACTCTTAATTTCCATTAAATTTAATTTTGAACTAACTTTCCTTTATTACATCTATTAGTAACCAAAATAAATTAAATAAGTAAATCGTAAAAATTTATGTCAAATCTCTTATATAATTCCCTTCCAGTACTTTATATAAATGCCTTGTACAAATATTTAACTTTTGCATAAATAATTAATAATCCCGATTTTAAATTTAAAAACAAAACTATCCTAGATCGAGTTGTCTAATTAATTTCTTTCCTTCATGCTTATCTTTCCGGTAAAACAAAAATAATAATAGTTATTACAATCAATAATTAATTTTACTGCAAACCCCTTTTTTTTATAAGCAAAACATCTTCTTCTTTTTTTCTGTACTGGGTATATACATATACATGTATATAAATTAATTTTGATACACAAGAATTTAAATTATACCTTACAGGTAGAGTTCGAGCCATCTCCTTCGTCTTAAATCGCGAGCTTCGATCATCAGAAAGTTCCTCCTCTTTCCCCAAACGCGACGACCTCCGGCGCCGCTAACACATCTCACGATTGAGCCCCTCGCCATCTACGAGCACCCAGGCCATCACACTCGCCACACGGCTCCTCGGCACCGCGCGTGCGCGCTGCTCCCTTCCTCCACGCCGAAACGAACTCATACCCTAGCCATGCTTCACGTCCCCATTCACGATCCCACATGCCGTTGCCGAAACCCCAAATCGCCGCGACCAAATCGAGCTTCGCCTTCCCTCCTCGGCTTCGTGGTCACGAGTTCGAGCTCCATGATTTTGCGCACACCATCACTCCGTGCGCGCGACCACACTTCCTTATCGAACAGGGGAACGATCGCCCCCTTTTTTTTAAAAAAAAGCTTCGGCCGACATTAATATTTTTTTTTTAGGAGAAGCGAAATTGAATTGAAAAACTCGGCCACCGTGTCTTAATTTTTTTCTTTCGTTTCTGTTGTTTGTTCGTAAAGAAGAGAAGAAAAAGGGACGAGGCTTGGCTTCCAGAAGAAGGAAGATTTGACTATGTTAGATTTTTTTTCTTCTATATGAATATTTATTTTAATTTATCTTATATTTAAAATATTCCCTGAACGGTAAATCTTTCTTTATTAACGACGAAGTGTATTAAAGGAAGTAACACGTGCTTTTTGAATCCAAGTTTTCATATTAGATTTCCGATAAAAATCCCAGTGCGTTCATATGTCGTTGTGTTCACACGACCACTCCAAACGCCACGAAAATTGGAATCCGATAATAATTTAATACTACGGATCCAATGGAACTGATTTTGTCAAATTCCAAGATTGTGTTTCGGAAGGCTATTTTTAAATTCAATTTTAGAACGATAAAATTTTAAAACTGAACAAACCAATGTAAATTTAAATTTTACAACTTCTATTATCTTCAGTGTTATCAATATAAATTTCACAAGCCTTCAAATTATTTTTAACAAGCTTAAAATCTCAGGTTTCATATCCTATCCAATTATTTAATTCAACAATTTAATTGTCAAATAAATTATGATATTCGTAATTTAAGTTGATAATTAACTTTTAAATAATTAAAATCAATTAAATATTTCAATTTTAAATGCTCGAAAATTCCTGGTCGTCACAAAATGTAACCGAGAAAATACCTATGCTCCACTTAGCTAATCGAATAAATCGTCAATCCTGAGCAATGGATATCGATTCTTTATCGTGCTCTCATCTAACTTACAATAATTGATACATAGCCTCAACAATCCATCCGGCTTCCTAGCAAAAACTGTCGCTGCACCTCAAGGCGAACTGCTCGGCCTAAAAAAACTCTTGCCCTCTAAGTCCACCAACTTCACCTTCAACTCCCTTATCTCTGAACGGGTCATCCTGCTTGGCGTTCTACTCACTGGTTCTGCTCCCGGAACCAAATCTATTCGAAACTCAATGGCTCATTTCGGTGGCAATCCAACTATAAGCTCAAACACATCTACGAATTCTCTAACCACGAACACTCGGCTCCATTCATAATTTGAACCAATGCACCCAATAGAGCGAACACTACATCGCTAGAACCTCCTATAGTGAAAACAATTTGATCGCTACAATCCGGGTGACTAAGAGATATCTTTATACCTTGGAAAAATATTTTAGCATCGTACTCACTTGACCAATCCATACCTAGGATGATCCCAAACCCTATAAAATCAAACGCATGCAAACTGCACTCAACAGTATGACCTAACAGGTCAAACTCAAACTGTCACACCTCAACCCTAGAGTTGCATATCCTCCTATTGGATTCGTAACCTGTAAGGAAGTAACTAAATATGTGGGTTCAAGGTTAAGCTTATCTATCAAATATCTAGATATTAAAGAATGTGATGCACCAGTATTAAATAAAACGCAAACAGACATACCATGAATCTGAAGCGCTCCCCCAAGAACTGACTTTCCCTTCTTTTGGGTTGTTGGCTCTGAAGTGACAGACTCCAATATATACACCATTCCCTTACCATCTCTAATGGGCTCCTTGCATAGGTTCTTATGATGGCATATCTGGTCACATTTAAAACACATGATATTCTTCCCCTCAGCCACATCCTTCGCTTTCCCTAAGCGATACACGTTAGCAAAGTGCTCTTTCTTATCGCATTTATATCAGACAACTTCATACTATACTTTCTCGGCTGCTCCACCCTTCTGAGCACCTTTCTTGGGAAAGAACTTCCTCTTCTGGCTCTACCCAACCTGGACCACTTTTTCCTTGCACTTCTCCAGACTCAAGGACTTCTTCCTGCCTCGAAGTCATCTCTACAAAAATATCAGAAGGACCTCTTAGATGAGAAAAAGTACCACTAGCCAATTCTGACTTCAATCCTCAGATAAACTTCTCGTTCCGTTTCAACATGGTATCTACAGAAGCATACCTATACCGGACCAACTCTTGGAACTTCCTGGCATACTTAGGAACAGACATCTCTCCCTACAATGCAGTCCGCTGAAGTTGTCTAGACGCCGTCCTCCTCTTCCGCCCGTCAATGAGCCCTAAATCTGCAAAAATCCTTCGAAATGCAACAATCAATTCTCCACTTCAATGGCATCTTCCGTTCCCATTAGCGGCTTCCCTCCTAGCTTCACATAATCACTACTCATCTTAGCGAATGATTAACTATTAGAACTTTTGGAACCCCTGCTCCTACGGCATTTCCTCCTACCACTCCGGCTGCAACACCTGCCTGCATCATATCCCTAAAAAAATGATACATGGCTTCCATTTCGACCTGTAGGACTTCAGCACCAACCCTCTCTGCCTGACCTTGTCCTCTCCCTGCATTAGGTTCGATGTTTCGGTGCCTCCCGCTACTTGGTTAAATCTATTCTTCTACCATCCATACCATATTCAAATCTCAAGAGATACATAAAGATAACTTTATCAAAGATAGATGAATGGAGATAAAGCGCACACTTATATATAGAAAATACAAGTACATTACTATAGCGTTAACCCAACCCTAAATCTTACTCAAATTTCCAAGAATTTTTGTTTCCAAAACGAATTTTTAGTTAATTTTTTCATAAACCTATGCTCTGATACCAAGCTATAGCATCCCGTATTTGAAGGTAAAAAGCTAAGCCCTATGGATGCTGCAATCATCAACAGTGTTAACTTTTCGTGATGAAATATGGCAGTGTTTATGGTATCCATAATACCAGAAGCACTTGAATATGAATAAAATCACAGATTTTCAAAAACAATAATTTCATTGATTATATTTCAAATAAATCATATCTAAGTTACAAAAAACCCAAACGTAATCCCAGGCATTAATCAAATATAATCTACAACAATATGCCAAGAGCGACATATGAAGATGCCCACTTGGATGATCAAAGCAATATAGACATAACTGTCTTAATACACAATGAAAACCATTTTAAAATAGAATTCCTAAATTAGCTATCCATCAGCCACCTGCTCATCTTCAGATGCTTTATTCGCCAAACTCTGCTAAAACCTAAAAACCTAAACCCACAGCCTACTCAAATCAAGTTTTGAGCACTCGAGAGTTTAAGGGGAAAACAAGAACATCAAGTCAGACTTAAAGCCCAGTATGAATAATATTTGTACATCTTAGTTTACTGATAAATAGTGAGACCACGTCGCTTAGTGGAACGGGTTTTCCCTCACTAATATCTCTTTTCAAATCATGTATTTTGCAAATCCTTTCCTGCAACCAAATTGGCTAATCAACTGATTATAATTTATTACTTATATAGGAATGGAGAATCCACATCTCGTTTTGATTTACACGTGTCCTTTTATTCAATTATTCACTTTGTTTTATTTTTGTACACTATTATTCGACGACGACAGTTACTATGACTTCTTCCCAAATTCTAACTCTTTTTCCTAGCAAAAATCAACGTTTTTCTTCTAAAGATCTCAAAACGACTCTAGTTACGGGCCAATTAGGTAGAACTCACCCCCAAAAGCTAGCTTGTAATGGGAGGGTGCCTAATGGGTTATATATGCATCACATATCCCATACTAGACGATGTGAGACATTACATTCCACCACTCTTCGAAAGTCCGACGTCCACGTCGGCCTACTCTATTCACTTGTTGACTGATTCGATACTAGCCCTTTTCCCCTTTGGACGGCTTCACTCACCCATCAGTTCAAGCTTATAGGTCGCCCCTCCCATGACTCGAACTTTCGTTTAGTGGTGACCTGCTCTGATACCATCGGTTACGGACCAATTAGATAGAACTCACCCCCAAAAGCTAGCTTGTAAGGGGAAGGTGCCTAACGGGTCCCATACTAGGCGATGAGGGACATTAAAAATCGCATTCTATTCTTATGAAACCTCACCGATGAATAATCAAAGCCAACCGTTAAACTCATAAAATGGTAATTTACCTTTTTGTTTGTTTGAATTCCTATATTTTACTCTTTTCAATCAACTTTTTAACTACTACAAATCCATTTGATTTTAGAGTAGATGCATGTTCTAGATGGTGGATTCGTCCATAGCTTTAGGATCAGATGAATTTTTGGGTGTAAATGAACATATGCATCATGGATGAACAACATGGATTTATGGTCCTAAAGACATAATTTTGTAGACAAGCCAGGACGGTGGATGTCTTTATGACCATGCAATGAACTTATTTGCATTTTAAAGTAAGTAGAAATAATGGTAAGTTATGGCGATAGTTTCACGGTACGCGGCTTTGACAGTAATTTATGATGAAAAGTTTTTCTCACATCACTCTACTTAAGATCATTGGTCATATGGGTGGATTGATTAAACCAGTAATTTTGACATTGACACGAAATCTATTTGATTTCTATAACTTCAAAGTCAATTTTCTACATTCCTCAGTTTGCTTCCTGCACCAAATTATGAATCTGTTTTTTTTATGCAGTCAAGTATGTTTTGAAAATTCTCATACTTTATATTTAAGTCTTAACCATAGGTTGGTGCACCTTAAACTGTAAAATGGATATGGTTGGTTCTAAATAAACTTCTTTGCCTATCAGTTGTTGTATTCGTAAATGTACTTACTGATAAATTCATTGTTAATTTTTTTAGATACATTAATGTGTTTATTGATTTGTGACTACTTTTGATCAGTTTGGTCGTGGCGAATCCTGCTCATTAGTTACGAGCATACTATCTAACATGATAAATAAAACAAGGTCTTAACTTAATTATTTAATGAAAGATTTGTTTGTTCAATCTTTACTCAAACAATATATATCTGTAGGAAAGACTAAAAAAAGTTATCTTCTAAACTTTTGGGATGCTTTCATATATTATTCTCAATATAAAGAAAATATACCCGGTTATCATTTCGTACCAAGCCTTTTTTAACAAAGCTTGCTTCATACTTAGAGTAAGATATACACTTGGACTTCACTACTAATTAGAATGTCAAAAGGATCTAATTCACTTCAATTTCTAGTTTTACAAATTTGTTTCACTAAATATTTGAATTTGATCAGAATCATCACTACATGTTCCTATATGAGGCATGATTAGAACTTAGGTTTATATGTAGCAAATTGATATGGAAGTTAGTGTTAAGAAATTTCATTATTATAGAACCTGAAGTGAAAGCTTTCAGTTTATTATTCCTTTGTTATGATGTTTTTCATGACCATAGTAATGCTGAGGTCTATAATTTGATGAATGAATGACACAATTCAATTGTTGGTTGTTTCACTTACTATCATATTCATGTAGTTAAGGAAATCGTACTTCACCGTACTCTGAGATTCTTACTAGTTATATGTTTTCCTCCTATATCTTTAGGTTTTTGGCTTTTATGGAAGTATCTAATCTATAATATACTGGGTAAACCAATGTTACCTATGAAATGCAGGTTAACATTTATAATATGTGTTTTTTACTTTAAAAAAATAAGTTAGCAAGTTTGGTATAAAGGACATGGAATTGCTCCAAGAGCATGTGGCATCTATCAACATGGCATCAGTATGTTTTATTTAGTAATGTATGTCTTTGAACTTATTCCATGAAGTTGTTAAGTTAGAGAATCTTTAATCATGCATTCAAAATGGTCATCAATAATTTTCCTTCTCAATCTCATACAACAAAGTGAAGTAATTTTCTCACTAAGTGATTCTAATTTTTGTCAATTCGTACATTCGTTGTTGATTAATTTTACCTTATTTCGTATAACTAACATTGATTTGATTTAACTCATCATTTTCTCTTTGTTGTTTTCCATCGATAACAATTTGGATGCTACCTCCACCGTTCAGATCTATAGCTGTTTAGGTATGATTTTTATGTTCACCCTATTTTAAGGCTGATTTCCTTAATTCTGTTTCTATCTCTATTGCTTAGTTCAAAAGCTATTTTTTACTCTACATGTTTGTTCTTCTGATTTATGGCCGATTACCTTGATTTCGTTGTCTGTCTTAGCGGGTTATGTATGAATGTTTTTGAAGAAAAGTCCTTACATTGTTCACAAGTTTTGTTATTGCATTCCAGATTTGATATCTCCTTACGTCATTTATAAGCGTTGTTTAATCATGTTGCAAATAGTTAACTGTCGTAAAATGAATAAAATAGTATTCATTAGCTGCCCTATCCAAATTTGATAGATTAGATACGAACACAAATAATATTTTTGATACCTATGTTATGTGAGTTGGTAATGGTGGTGCATTTGATGCAAATATAGCCTTCATTTTTCAGATTTACAACTTTCTTCATTTTGCATAATCTTTACATGTAACAACCCAAAATTTAACCACTTCAAAATATAATATTTAAAGTGATTTTAAATATAAAATATAAATGGTCTTATGATTCAAATAATATTAGATATGATTTGAAAATAGAAATATATATAAAAATAGTAACATTTACTTATATCGACAAAAGTGACAAAATAATGATTTTAGAAAAGTAAGTTTCAATGGCTAAATAAATTATTTATGAGAGTTTATATTTTTAAATGACATTATACAAATTTATTTTTAAATTTGGTTTACATAAGTAAATGGTTGAACTAAAACGTCAAAATATGACCGTAAAACATTTTGTCAAAAATCAACGTTTTGTCAATTTAAAGTTGTCGCAACGTTGTTGCACCATTATGTACACAATTTAATAAATATGCTAACATGTAAAGATAGTTAACAATTAACTAAACAAGGTTACTTTTAGTAATCACACTTAGAAAATTCTAGAAAGTCATTAGCAAAAGTAAATTAAAGAAGACAAAACACATGTCACATCAAAAGTGAATAAAGTAAAGAAAAGTGACATAAAGTAAAGTAATCATTATTATTCTTTACTTAATTCTAAAGTATTTGAATTTTAAAAGTGTGATGTGATGTGGATGGTAAGTTTGGAATTTAATAAGTTTACTTAATTCTTATGGAAGGTTATTTAAATAAAAATACAAATCTATATTTTATTCTCAAATATTTTTTATACATACATACCCACTTTCTCACTTCCTTTCACACTCTTCTTCTCAAAATTTCAAGCTTCTTCTTACCTTCTTTAATGGCTTCCATCCTTAACAAAATTATGCTAAAATATTTTCAAAAATAAAAATAAAAAAAATATCGACAAAACACAGTCCAAACCACTTCAAACTCCTCCTCCTTCCTCAGATTGCTCACGCCCCCCTCTTTCTCCTTTTGGCCGAGCACTTTTAGCCTTCCCCAAGCCTAGGCAAGCCATCTAAGTCGAAGTGTTCAAGGTAAATAAGCTAAAAACGTTGAGCAGCGAAGCTATAGCCGATTTTTCATTCGCCAAAACCAAACAAAGTGAGAGCTCTAAATTATTAAGTAGGAAATATTTATATGATGTTTTGAAAGTTATAAATGTTATTTGGATGTTAATAATGATGTTTGATAAGTGTTTGACAAAGAAAGCAACCACCTTTAAGTCATTTGCAAAAGTTAGTGAGCAAATATGTATATAAACGAGAATTATATGACATTGTAATAAAAATGTTGTTAAATTGATATGAAAGTTCATATGACATATTAGAATATGCTAAAATGATTATAAATATTGTTTCGGATGTTTATTAGTTGTATATTGAATATATATGTTGAAATAAGTCACGAATTTACACGACGTATAATCACATGGAAATCACTTTCCAAAAGAAATGAAATTTGATATGGAATCATTTATACCATTGAAAAATGTTTGAAAATACTTTAGAAATGATTCCTAAGTGTTTAAATATGTTTCGACAAAGTTTGGATATGAATCTCAAAATACGCCAAAAATTTGACGCGTAGCGTAACGGTAGTTCGCGTTTTCGCGTCAAAAGTTCAAACGAACATACGAAGTGGAATATAGTTCGGAATTCTTCGAAGTAAAAATTTTTCAAATCCTTATATATATATATATATCTTTCATAAAAAATGAAAATCAAGATTTCATCTTGTATATTTTGAAATATGGCAAAATCAATTTTCAACAAAAATCCAGTTTTTGCACTAAATGACCAAAGTTGAAAATTGATAAAACTAGTGTTTTAAAAATATGAAATAAATTCTAAAAATATTTTAAAATGTTTTAAAATTGATTTAAGTTGAAAAGATGAATTTCTAAATGACATAAAAGTTGTTTTGAAGAATATATCTTTTAAAGCACTTTTTGTAACACTTTCTGCAACGCTTTTCAATAACTTTTGAAATAAAGTTTGAAACTTAACAATTCTTCCCCAAATCCTTAGTAAATGTTTTTAAGTAAATAATTAGGCATCTCAAAAGAAATTCGAACAATTTAACATTATTTTAAAGATGGTTAAACAAATAGTTAAGTAATTTAGAAAAGGAAAATGAGTATGCGAAAACGATTAGTACATGTGTCCCGCCTGTTAGATCTAAATGTGAAAACAAGGTGTGTAACTAAGGTTAGGGATGGAGCAACCAGTGCCCTAAAGTTACCTGGCCTCAGTTTTCTCTTTTAGGCGAGGGGTGGAACATATCGAAAGGAAAGCCCGGATGCTCAACATGGATTTTATAGAAATAGTCTTCTAATACTCATTATTAAAATCCGAAGAGGGAACTTGTCATATTTGTGGAATTTAAAAGGTGATCTCACCGTTATTCCGCCCATAGCACTCGTTGAATATGGAAGTTGATTATGAATAAAAGTAGAATGATTTCTATAATCCTATTTTCTCAAAAGATACTCTTTAAAAATGATTTGAGAAATATTCAAAAAGAGGTTTATATGATTTCGTATTCACTAAAAGAATATTTTGAAAATATATATCTCTCGAAGATATTTTGGTAAGGGAAAATGAATGAATTGAAAAGCAATCACCTAATTGCATCATTTTTATCGATGATTGGATTTCGAAGGAACCAGGGTTGGATTTGGTTGATTCCTATCTGAAAACCAATTCGAACCAGTTTACGTGTTCGAAGAATGAAGATGTTTGAAGACGGAGATATTGAGATGAATAATAATGAAGGACTACTTATTGATTAATTGGGGATAAACTCCCGATTCATTATATTGTAGCAGTGGTCTCTTTGTTATAAATAACATCAAAACCACAAGAGCTTCTCGCCTAGTAATGGCCGAGGAAAGTGCCTTCGGTTTCGTTCAGTCCCAAAATGAACTTGTATGGATGAATGTCTGACCTTGCATTCCAAATCATAATGAGTGGTTTCTATAAAAGTATATCAGTCGGTGGCGGAGAAGACACCTTCTCTTAGCTTAACACCCCTTCCCGAGACATACGAGCTCAAGAAGTTATACGTTTGTAGAAATCATTTGTGTGAATATGGAATGGAAATGTGGCATTCAAAGTGAAAGAAGATGTGCTATGTGAAAAGGTAATCGTAGCCTCAAGCCTCATCAACTGGAAATGATCGAAACAGGGTTAGATGCGGCAAGGCTAAGTGGGTCATTCCCAATTAGGGTACGATCATCCCCTTCTAGATATATTTCTTCCTGCTATGACGTTAGGGATGTAAATTAATGTGGATGTATGCGAAGAGAGCTCTCGGATAAAGGTCGGTAATGACCGAGGGATGACATATTCGGCACTATCTAGTTATAGAGGTAGGCCGGTCTTGTGTTGGTAGAGGGCAGATGTTCTGTGCCTCGGGGCATCCATCTAGAGGTGTACCCATCGGAAGGTAGTCCCTTCACCTAGTCATTCATGTGGAAACCCATTCTCCAATAAAAACCTACGGTTTTGTTTGTATTGGCGTAATGAATAGCCTTGAAATGCTATACGGGTAACCATTTCGGCTAAGATTAATAAGTTTATTTGAAAAAAATTTCAATGAATGTCGTTAAAAATAATATCCCTAAATTTTACGTAATAAAGAGTTTTGGTTATCATAAGGTAAAAACCCATTCCGTGTTTATGTGCGGCGTGGTCTTATGAGATGCCTTTTTGTTTTCAAACATCGTACTTTGAGTTCTCACACCGGTTCCATGACTAACCTAGAGTTTATTTTTCCATTTAAACTATGGGTTCCCTATTTTTTGGGCAACCGTATAGTCAGGATACCTTAGGAGCATTTTGGAGCATGTTGGGGAGCATTTTGGACAAGTCTTTGGAGCTATGAAGCTGAAGTACCTTATGTAGTTATCTACCCATTTTCCATTGTGTTATGTAGTATGCATTCCTAGCATATGTACGGATAGATAGTTATAACTATCCCACTAGATTTGTATTTGACTCTTATCATTATGTATAATTATAAATGTTGAATGTGATGTGAGATTCTATTATTCTGTTATCTTTTATCTTTATTTTCTTTTTACACCCCTAATAATCTGCCTCCCCGGCACTTGGATTTATGGCACGTGAATACCATGGATGTATTAGTGTCGATTTCTGAGGGTCGAGGAGACGGGTAGTCACATTTGTTATCAAAGCTAAAGGTTAAGTGAGAACCTTGGCTTTGTTGGGGTATGACTCATTAGAGATAGGGTTAATGCCCTAGAATGAGTTTAGTTTGAGAGAGCGCATAATTGAAACTTCTAATTTGAATAAGTATATTCATACTGCATAGCATTCCCTAAGATATCTTGTATATATATACTAAAGATCTTTTTCTTACTATATACAGATAGTAGAAAATGAGTGGAAGAAGAATACGAGGTAGGGGAGGAAGTAATGCCAAAAATGGTCAGACTCCCGCAGCTACAGTAGTCGAGGAAGTAGTAGTTCCGATACAGCCCCAAATTAACTTTTCAACTTTATGCAAGAACTATACCAGCCTTGGTGGTAAACCTTTCAAAGGAACATAAACATTATTGAAGTACAATCTTAGATCCGTGCGTGTGAAAGAATTTTCAAAGGACTGAATATTGGAGATGAGCAAAAGAGATTCTTAGCGTCTTGGCAACTACAAGATGGAGCTCTAGTTTGGTGGGAATCTATTACTTAGAATGAGTCAGAAGACGATTTCTCTTAGGAACGATCGAAAGAAGTTCTGGAGGAATAGTATATGCCAGAAGCAGGAAAATCCCATCTTTACCGAAATTTTGTGGATTTTGAACAGGAGGAGGAAATTTCTATTGAGGAGTATGCTAACAAGTTTAACGAATTATCTCATTTTGGGCCTGGATTGATAGATACGCCCCTAAAAAAGAATGAAAGTTTATTTCTAGAATGAAAAAGCAATAACATGTCAGAATGATTGGGCATGTGTAAGAACCAATAGACATGGGATACAGATATGAAGCTTTAGATAAGATAGATCCACTTGTAGTACAAGAAAGCAATAGTAATAACTGGAAGAAGAGGAAGTTCAGTGGCAATAAGCAATGGCAGGGAAAACCCAAAGGAGGATCTCAGGAGAACCGCTTTAAAGACATCACTTGTAATAACTATAAGAAGAAAGGCCCTTTTGCGAAGAATTGTTGGGGTCCCAAAGCTCAGAGTGTTGCCTCTCCTGTGGCTCAGAATTATCTCTGCTATAATTGTCGTAAACCAGGGAACCTAATTAAGGATTGTCCCTTAATGAAGAAAGGAGAACAAGCCAAAGTTTACGCTATCAAGGATGAGCCTTCAACCTCCAATGATGTAAAGGGAAAAGGAGTGTTGGAAGGTAATATTTTTATCAAAGATGTTTTAGTTAGAGTATTATTTGATACAAGAGCTTCTCATAGTTTTATTTGTAAAACAACTATAGAAGAATTGGAACTTAAACCTAAAATTGTTGACGACCCTTTCTGCGTAACAAATCCTATAGGAGGTTTCACTAATCTTTGTATGCTCTGTGAAAAAGTCCCAATTTCCTATCTTATCCATAACTTTCCTTTTGATCTTTTCAATTTAAATTTTATTGGATTTGAAATTTTACTCGGTATGGATTGGTTGGCTAAATACAAAGCTATGCTCGATTGTGAAAATAGAATGATATCTTTATGGAGCGTCTTTGGAAAAATCATAGAAATATCTTATGAAGGTCCTAGTCCAAGAAGGGATGGTTTTCTTTATGCTTTAGATACATCCCAGCAAGATTAGAAACAATACCCGTTGTTAAAGAATTTACAGATGTCTTTTAGGAAGTAAAAAAGTTTGCCCCCACACCGACAAATCAAATTCCGTATCAATTTAGTTCCTAGTGCGATGCCAATTAAACAACAAGATAGAAGGATGGCTCCGAAAGAAAGGGATGAGTTGAATAACCAAACCCAAGAGCTATTAAAGAAAGGATTGATAAGACCCAACCGTTCAAGTTGGGGATCAGCCGTAGTTTTCGTTGCTAAGTCAGATGGATCTTTGAGATTGTGTGTAGACTATCGAGATCTAAATAAGCAAACCATTAAGAACAAGTATCCTCTACCCCAAATAGACGACTTGTTTGACCAGTTACATGGAGCTCGAGTTTTCTCTAAAATGGACCTTGCTACAGGATTCCATCAGTTAAGGATCGTAGAAGATTGCATCCATTTAACTGCATTCAAAGGTTCGAATACTTTCTATGAGTGGTTGGTTATGCCTTTTGGGCTGCTAATGCACCCGCTTATTTTGTCGACCTCATGAATAGGGTGTTTAGAGATGTGCTAAACAAATTCGTGTTAGTCTTTATCAACGATATCATAATCTATTCAAAGACAGAAGAAGAACACGCGAGGCATCTAGAAACTGTGTTGGAGATATTGAGAAATAATGTGCTAAAAGCAAAATTCTCAAAGTGCCATTTTGGAAGAAGGAGGTAAGATTCCTTGGACATATAATATCAAGGGACGGAATTTTAGTAGATCCAGGGAAAGTTGCGGCTATTCAAGACTGGAAGCAGCCACAAACTCCTAAAGAGATTCGTAGCTTCTTAGGTTTGGCAGGATATTACAGAAGATTCGTTCAAGATTTCTCTAAGATTTCCTATCACCTAACGAAGTTGGCAATGAAGGATGCTAAATTTATCTGGACTCCTAAGTGTGAAGAAGCATTCCAAGAACTAAAGAAGAGATTGACAACCGCTCCAGTTTTAGCAATTATAAATGGAAATAGTGGATTAACCATTTATACAGATGCTTGTAGAGAAGGAGTTAGTGCAGTTTTAATGCAAGATGGGAAGGTGATTGCTTACGCAAGTAGACAGCTAAAGGCACATGAGAAGAATTATGCAACACACGACTTAGAATTATTAGCCGTTGTGTTCGCTCTAAAGATATGGAGACATTATTTTCTAGGTAAGAATCTTTCATAGTTTATTTCAATAAAATTTTGAATTGACTTTAGTAAATAATATTCCATCTTTTGGGTGAAAAATTCGAACTCTTCACGGACCACAAATCTTTGAAGTATCTTTTCACCCAGAAGGATTTGAACATGAGACAACAATGCTGGCTAGAATTTCTTGCGTCATATGATCTAGATATTCTATATACACCCAAGAAAGCCAACATAGTAGCTGATGCATTGAGTAGGAAGTTAGCTACTATTTCTTATTTGGTAGTAACTCCAACTTTCCTGGAAAAGAACACCAGAAAACAAAAGGAGGATCTATTTCTCAAAGAGATCGTTAGGAATATACATTAGGGATGTAATTCAAGCTTTAAAATAGACAACCATGGAGTACTGCGGTTAAATGGAAGAATTCGTGTTCCAGATGTTGGAAATCTTAAGCAAGAAGTATTAGCTGAATGCCACACAGCCAAACTTTGCATTCATTCGGGAATTCATAAGATGTATAAGGACATGAAGCGTACATTTTGGTGGAAAAGTATGAAGAGGGACATATCTATCTATGTCAGCCGTTGTGAAAATTGCTAAAGAATCAAAAGTGACCAATAGAAGACGCCAAGATTACTTCAACCTCTGGAGATTCCAGCTTGAAAGTGGGATCAAATATCCATGGATTTCATTGATGGCATACCCCGAACAAGGAAAGGAAATGAAGGCATTTGGGTTATCATGGACCGATTAACCAAAAGTGCACACTTTATTCTGGTAAAGCCAACAAGAACTGCAGCAAGCCTTGCAGATATATATGAAAGAGATTGTCCGATTGCATGGAGTTCCAAGCAGCATAGTTAGCGATCGTCATCCAATCTTCACTAGCCAGTTTTGGGAAGCACTACAGACTGCGTTGGGAACCAAGCTGAGTATAAGTACTGCATATCGCCCACAAACTGATGGAAAGATGGAAAGAGTTAACCATGTTTTGGAAGATCTTTTGAGGGCCTGTATTCTAGAATTTGGAGGCTCGTGGAAGAATCATTTACATTTATTAGAGTTCTCCTATAATAATAGCTATCAAGCTAATATCGGCATGGCTCCGTATGAAGCTTTGTATGGTCGTCCATGTAAATCGCCAACATGTTGGATAGAAACCGGAGATCGATTAGTTCTTGGCCCAGATATGGTACGAGAAGCTTCAGAGAAAGCTGATATGATTAGAAAGAAGCTAAAAGAAGCCCAAAATAGACAAAAGAGTTATGCAGACCGAAGGCGTAGAAATCTGGAATTCACAGTTAGAGATTTAGTCTTTTTGAAAGTCTCTCCAATGAGTGGAGTAGTAAGATTTGGAAGAGCTGGAAAGTTAGCACCTTGATATATTAGACCTTTTCCCATTCTCGAACGAATTGGCCCACTAGCTTATCGGGTACAATTGCCTGAAAGATTGTCTGGTGTACACAATGTTTTTCACGTATCACATTTGCGGAAGCATATATATGACCTAGAACAAATCATAGAAACAGTTGCTTGGGATGATTTGGAGATAGAACCAAACTTAGCAGTTATTAGAAGACCCGTTCGAATCGTGGATCAAGATAAGAAACGATTAAAAAGGAAGATTGTAAGGTTGGTAAAAGTTCAGTGGAGCGGGGATGCTAATGATTGCACATGGGAAACAGAAGATAGAATGAGAAAAGCATATCCCGAGTTTAGAATCGATGTATAGACTTTATCTATCATTTGGGTGTACTCACCACCTGTGGTGTAATCACTTATTGTATAAATTCCATCCTATTGAATATATATTTCCTTTTGAGCTATTTTCTTCTTATCTAATTTCGAGGACGAAGTTCTTTTAAGTAGGGGAAAATGTAACGAACCAAAATTTAATCACTTCAAAATATAATATTTAAAGTGATTTTAAATATGAAATACAAATGGTTTTACGATTTAAATAATATTCGATAGGATTTGGAAATAGAAATATACATAAAAATAGTAACATTTACTTATATCGACAAAAGTGATAAAATGATGATTTTAGAAAAGTAAGTTTCAATGACTAAATAAATTATTTATGAGAGTTTATATTTTTAAATGACATTATACAAATTTATTTTTAAATTTGGTTTACATAAGTAAATAGTTGAACTAAAACGTCAAAATATGACCGTAAAACATTTTGTCAAAAATCAACGTTTTGTCAATTTAAAGTTGTCGCAACGTTGTTGCACCTTTATGTGCACAATTTATTAAATATGGTAACATATAAAGATAGTTAACAATTAACTAAACAATGTTACTTTTAGTAATCACACTTAAAAAATTCTAGAAAGTAATTAGCAAAAGTAAACAAAAGAAGACAAAACAAATGTCACATCAAAAGGACATAAAGTAAAGAAAAGTGACATAAAGTAAAGGAATGTGACATAAAGTAAAGTAATCATTCTTATTCTTTACTTAATTCTAAAGTATTTGAATTTTAAAAGTGCGATGTGATGTGGATGGTAAGTTTTGAATTTAATAAGTTTACTTAATTCTTAAGAAAGATTATTTAAGTAAAAACACAAATCTATATTTTATTCTCAAATATTTTCTATAAATACATACTCACTTTCTCACTTCCTTTCACACTTATTCTTCTCAAATTTCAAGCTTCTTCTTACCTTCTTTAATGGCTTCCAACCTTAACAAAGTTATGCCAAAATATTTCCAAAAATAAAATAAAGAAAATATCGACAAAACACCGTCCAAACCACTTCGAACTCCTCCTCCTTCCTCAATTGCTCATGCCCCCCTCTTCCTCCATTTGGTCGAGCACTTTTAGCCTTTCTCAAGCCAAGTCGAGCCATCTAAGTCGAAGAGTTCAAGGAATCATAAGCTAAAAACGTCGAGTAGCGAAGCTATAGCCGATTTTCCATTTGCCAAAACCAAACAAAGTGAGAACTCTAAACTGTTAAGAAGGAAATATTTATATGATGTTTTGCAAGTTATAAATGTTATTTGGATGTTAATAATGATATTTGATAAGTGTTTGAAAAAGAAAGCAACACCTTTAAGTCATTTGCAAAAGTTAGTAAGCAAATATGTACATAAATGAGAATTATATGACATTGTAATAAAAATGTTGTTAAATTAATGTGCAAGTTCATATGACGTATTAGAATATGATAAAATGATTATAAATATTGTTTTGGATGTTTATTAATTGTATATTGAATATATATATGTTGAAACAAATCACGGATTTACACGACGTATAATCACATGAAAATCACTTTGCAAAAGAAATGAAATGTGATATGGAATTATTTATACCTTTGAAAAATGTTTGAAAACACTTTAGAAATGATTCCTAAGTGTTTAAACTTGTTTCGATAAAGTTTGGTTATGACTTTTAAAATACGCCAAAAATTTGACGCGTCGCGCAACGGTAGTTCGCGTTTTCGCGTCAAAAGTCCAAACGAACATACGAAGCGGAATATAGTTCGGAATTCTTCGAAGTAAGAATTTTCCGAATCCTTATATCTATATCTTTCATAAAAAAAAAGAAAATCAAGATTTCATGTTATATATTTTGAAATATGGCAAAATCAATTTTCAAGAAAAATCCAGTTTTTGCATTAAATGACCAAAGTTGAAAATTGATGAAATTAGTGTTTTAAAAATATAAAACAAATTCTAAAAATCTTTCAAAATGTTTTAAAAGTGATTTAAGTTGAAAAGATGAATTTCTAAATGGCATAAAATTTGTTGAAGAATATACCTTTTACAGCACTTTTTGCAACACTTTCTGCAACGTTTTTTAATAACTTTTGAAATAAAGTATGAAACTTAACAATTCTTTCACAAATCCTTAGTAAATGTTTTTAAGTAAATAATTAAGCATCTCAAATAAAATTTGAATAATTTAACATTATTTCAAAGATGGTTAAACAAATAGTTAAGTGATTTAAAAAGGAAAAATGAGTATGCGGAAACGACTAGTATATGTGTCCCGCCTGTGAGATCTAAAAGTGAAAACAAGGTATGTAACTAAGGTTAGGGATGGAGCAACCAGTACCCTGAACTTACCTAGCCTCAGTTTTCTCTTTTAGGCGAGGGGTGGAACATATCGAAAGAAAAGCCCGGATGCTCAACTTGGATTTTATAGAAATAATCTTCTTATACTCATTATTAAAATCCGAAGAGGGAATTTGTCATATTCGTGGAATTTAAAAGATGACCTCACCGTTATTCCGTCCATAGCACTCGTTGAATACGGAAGTTGATTTTGGATAAAAGTAGAATGATTTCTATAATCCTATTTTCTCAAAAGATACTCTTTAAAAATGATTTGAGAAATATTCAAAAAGAGGTTCAAATGATTCCGTATTCACTAAAAGACTATTTGGAAAATATATATCTCTCGAAGATATTTTGGTAAGGGAAAATGAATGAATCGAAAAGCAATCACCTAATTACATCATTTTTATCGATGATTGGATTTCGAAAGAACCGGGGTCGGATTTGGTTAATACCTATCTGAAAATCACTTCGAATTAGTTTACGTGTTCCAAGAATGAAGATGTTTGATGACGAAGATATTGAGATGAATAATAATGAGGGACTACTTGTCGATTAATTGGGGATAAACTCTCGATTCACTATATTGTAGCAGTAGTCTCTTTGTTATGAAAAACCTCAAAACCACAAGGGCTTCTCGCCTAGTAATGGCTGAGGAAAGTGCCTTCGGTTTCGTTCGGTACCAAAACGAACCTGTATGGATGAATGTATGGCCTTGCATTCCAAAGCATAATGAGTGGTCTCTATAAAAGTATACCAGTCGGTGGCAGAGAAGACACCTTCTCTTAGCTTAACACCCTTTCCCGAGACTTACGAGCTCATGAAGTTATACGTTTGTAGAAATCAGTCGTGTGAATGTGGAATGACAATGTGGCATTCAAAGTGAAAGAAGATGTGCTATGTGAAAAGGTAATTGTAGCATCGAGCCTCATCAACCGGAAATGACCAAAAAGTGTTAGACGCGGCAAGGCTATGTGCGTCATTCCCAATTAGGGTATGATCATCCCCTTCTAGATATATTTCTTCCCGCTATGACGTTCGGAATGTAAATTAATGTGGATTATGCGAAGTGAGCTCTCAGATAAAGGTCGGTAACGATCGGGGGATGACATATTCGGTACTATCTAGTTGCAGAGGTAGACCGGTCTTGTGTTGGTAGAGGGCAGATGTTCTGTGCCTCGGGGCATCCATCTAAAGGTGTACCTATCGAAAGGTAGTTCCTTCACCTGGTCATTTGTGTGGAAACCATTCTCCAATAAGAACCTACGGTTTTATTTGTATTGGCGTAATGAATAGCCTCGAAATGCTATATGGGTAACCATTTCGGCTAAGATTAATAAGTTTATTTGAAAATGTTTTCAAAGAATGTCAATAAAAATAATATCCCTAAATTTTGCGTAATAAAGAGTTTTGGTTATCATAAGGTAAAAACATGTTCCGAGTTTATGTGCGACGTGGTCTTATGAGATACCTTTTTGTTTTCAAACATCATACTTTGAGTTCTCACACCAGTCCCATGACTGACCCGGAGTTTGTTTTTCCCTTTAAACTCTGGGTGCCCTATTTTTAGGGCAGCCGTATAGTCAGGATACCTTAGGAGCATTCTGGAGCATGTTGGGGAGCATTTTGGACAAGTCTTTTGGAGCTATGAAGCTGAAGTATCTTATGTAGTTATCTACCCATTTTTCGCTGTGTTATGTAGCATGCATTTCTTGCATATGTACGAATAGATAGTTATAACTATCCCGCTAGATTTGTATTTGAATCTGATCATTATGTATAAATATAAATATTGAATGCGATGTGAGATTCTATTATTCTGTTATCTTCTATCTTAATTTTCTTTTTACCCCTTGATAATCAGCCTACCAGACATTTGGATTTACGGCACGTGAATACCGTGGATGTATTAGTGTCGATTTCTGAGCGTCGAGGAGACGGGTCGTCACATTACCGGCTTACTGTGTTATATCTGAATGGACGAATAGATAACAATGACGACATGCTTGGATGACATATTTAAACTTGGTTCATTTTTCTAAAGTGGGCAATGTCAAGTTTGACTGCAATGGTTCACCTATGACTTCCACCATTTCGTAATACAGTACTTTGTCTATACCAGTTTTTTCAATTTCATTGGCTAATCGATTTATACTCATAAAAACTTAAATCTTGCATGCCATGGTTTAAACTTATCTTCTTTGTTTTGAGATGCCTTTGGTGTATGCAGCTAACCCAATCGATTGAATTTTTCTCCTAATTTATATGTACAAGATGATTCTATAAAATAAGATCCTTATGACTTGACATCCAACAGGTGCCTCAAACCATCCTGCGAAAGAAATATAAGCTACAATAGTGTGATTTTATAATTTTGTTATAGTTATTTTCTGTTTGAATTCAAATAAAAAAATGATAACCATCAGTACTTGATAGAGTAGACATGAAGACGAATTATTATTGAGGTTTGAATTTTTTTAGAAAATTAGTTCTTTTAGTTTTAATCCATGAGTCCATATTGCATGAATTTAGCTCACAATCTAACTATTTTGTACAAAAAATTACTAACTATATTTTATTTTCAATAAATATACTTAGCTTAATATTCACGGAACACACAAGGCTTACTGGTAAACCATTGAACCTATACAAGTATGTACGCATGCATATGTATGTTTTATGATTAGTTAATATAAATGACTCGTTGTTGAATTTCTATTGTTTATTTTAGTATTTGGAGGATTATAATGGAAGTTGTAGTGCCATGAATGAGACAACCTTTTGAAATGCTGCTTATGGCTGAATTAGTGTCGCGTGCGTGCGCACACATATAGTTTGAAAGTTGATTGGTTGGTTGGTTACAAAGATTATCTATTAACTGGCTAAGGCTAAGAACAATACACGATGCAGTAATCATTAAGTACATGCATACGTTCTGTCTAAACTAACAATATCGAAGACATAATTTTAACGTAACTTAACAATATCAAAGACGCAATTGAGGAATAATATGGAATAGAAATTTTATTTGATTGAAATTCTAAATAATTATCATGCCTTCAAATTGTTATGAAATCGAAATTTTATGCGGATATACTGTATATTTTCTTAGTACAAGACTTGTTTTAATGAGTGGTACAACGATACGGTCATATTGTTATTGTTGGAGACGCGGTTTTCAAAGTCGTAAAAAATAGCAAGTGGTATATTGATAAAAAGTACAAAAATATTTCACTTTTTCCTTTAAACGGCTAAATCTTTTGATAACATTAATAATATTTTGTATTATAAATTTGTATGTGACATTGTTATGTCTGCTGAAAGGTCATGTTGGTCAATGAGCACAAATATACCACAAAATACATAATGGTTAATTTATAGCAATAATCATTGACGTTCAAATTATTGATGTTTAAGATTACGTAGATTATAATTGGTTGATGAAGAAGAGTAGTTAGATTACTACTGTTTCAGAATTTGTGATATGCCATGTTAAGATCGGATTTTATTTATAATATGAATAAGACATCATACAATATTCGATATGCAAGCTAACGTCTACGTTTTGCCTAACAAATTAATTAGTATTATTTCTGGAGGCTAATCCAATATTTTTTTATGTTAGATGGGAACTAAGAGAAAAGACTAAAGTGAGAACTCTATTGCAAGTTGATTTTATTAAAAGATATCATAAGTTATGAACTATAGAAATTTTACGATCTATAGAAAACTCTGTGATCCATTTCTTCCGTATGGCCAGGTCTGATTATATTTTCTACGATATCATGGGAAGACACTATCACCTCCTAAGTCGAAAGAAATGGAGAAGCCACAAAATAAAAACCTGTATGCACGATATAGGAAAATGATTTAAGTCGAATTTGAAAGAAATCGGAAATATTTGGCTCGATGTGAATGTAATCCAACATCTGGATGGTATCTATGCTCTGTTACACTACCACATGGTGCATTTATGGTACGTTCATGTTCTATTACTGCCTGATTATAAAGAAAGTTGACAATGTAATAGCTATTGTAGATAGTATTATCATGAATGGCAATGTTGCTAACAAACGCTTTCTTGCTTGATAATATTGCTATTTGCAGTCCTTTCCCCTCATTTTGATTAAAACTGGAAAAACATGACAATTTAGTACTGACTATCAATTAACTAGGTAATTTTTTTTGGATAGTTATTAATCATTCATGAACATTTGATGCATTTTCAATGTTTCCAAAGCTACATAATATTCGGCAAGTGTACTGCGCTTAATTAATATGGCAACTATTAACCAAAGTGTACTTGGTATATGGGTTTAACATTGTATTATTTAGTTGATCAACAGAAAATTCATTATACCAGCTAAAACTATTGCAGGTTGAACAGAATGGACTAAATATGAAGCTTTCCTTGTATAAAAGATATTTACCAAGAATAGTTAATGATACCATCTGTCAATAGTGCATTCCTGGAGACATTTACAACCACGAAAGGATGAGTGAACTTTGGGCATCTGCTAGTTTGAGCTATCTTTTTGGATTTCAATATATGCATCATATGAAGCTGATAGAGACTAATTATTAGATTTCAGTGTATGTAATAAAAGTTTACTTAATTTTGTGATATTACCATTAATCTGTTGCTATTTCAGGTTTCTTCACTCCTGCAACCAAAAACAATTAAGATTGATAAAGGCTACTCATTTAAGTTTTATTGAATGACTGAAATGTAGGACTATTTGCATGACATTCAGGCAAAAAATTTGTATACCAGACAAAATATTACAATTACTATTTTACTTCATCCCTGCACACTGATTATCGTTACGACTATCATAAATATGTATTTTCTACCTATGAATATTGGGTTAACTGAGGTACATAATGTACTTTGAACCTTTTGTTCTTCATTTGTTTATTGCTAATGCACGCTTTACACATCAAAATTTCCCAAAAAAATTGACCGTGGATTATGCTGGTTTCTACCACAAAATATATTCTCCATATCCAAATATCCAATTTCAGAGTTGATCAGTTATATATCTCAAATCCAATATTACAATTCATAGATGGATCTGTGTATGTGTAGGAGTTAGCTTTATGCATATGAGTTGAGTTTAGGTTTATCAATAGATACTTTCATATGCGGATAATGTTATATACGCATTTGAAATCTTTTTCAAATATATGCACATACCCATTGACTACAAGAAACATAATTAGAAGAACTTGGTTGAGCATATATTTTTTCAATCACATTAATTATAAAAATGTGAAAATTAACTAAATTTGATAATACTAAATAGTTTTGAGTAGTTAATATGCATATTATATAAAAACTGACTTAAAAGTAATAATAAATACATATCTTTTTCTATATTAAAATACACATATATTAACTATAATCTTGAAAATAACTAGCGATTATTTTCGAATGTGGATGTCTTCGTATTCGCATTTGTATCTGTTTTTGGGATACAAATGCGAGTGGATTTAGATTTTTTGAGGATTTGTTCACATGCTCGATTGAACCACTAATATGGTTTCAAACCATATATTCAACCTGTGGATGTCATACAGAATTAATTTATCTTTGGCAAGGTCTTTAAATTTGATATTATTTGTAATAAATTTTTTAGTCTTGAATGAGGTTTACAGAAACTTGGTATTTCTTAGATGATTTAATATTCTGATATACATACCAACTTTTATGCTAAATTGTAGAAGATTTGTCCAATATACTCCACTCTACCTGAATCCATCTTACACGATACATATGTAAAACTCTGCCAATCACATGAGTATATGGCACAGTGCACATAAGTAAAACTCAACCAATCACATGAGTGATGACGACTGCGCATGTAGGGTGACAGAATGATGCTAATAACATAATAATAGAACATTAAAAGAAAGAACCAAAATACGCTCAATGGTCCATAGATAGTAAAAGAACAAAAATAAAAAAATTAACATATGACTTATTTAAGTTATATTGCCTACAAAGTACAACATAATTCCAAAAGAGTAATTAACACTCCAAACCACTATTATATACAACTGTTGCATAAAAAACATGAGTATTATTGAAACAAAACCCATGTGTGACTATACTGCAGATGGTTAAACTATGTAGTCCTGTAAATGAAGCTTACATATTAAACAACATGGGGGAAGTTGCTATTATATAATCTATGTATTTCCGTTTTTAAACAAATTTCAAAAATTGACTCAGACCAAGATGGTGTATTATTTGAATGAAACTAGAAATCAATAAAGGAATGTATCTTCATCATATATTTACTTTGGTTACCTAAAATTTCCTTCAAAATGTAAGGTATTTATGGTCATTAATATATTACAGCAGTTGTATTTACTTAAAATCTTTGTTTTTCCTTTTTGATATTCACGAGAAGTATTTATCAATGGACAATGGCCTTGGTAAATCATCTTACTTTCATTACTTTTCCTCTTTTATTATCGGAAGCAAAATATTTGGACCTAATATAATGATATTACATATGCACTTGCAACATGAGAAAAAAATTTAATACAAAAAAAACCTCAGGATAACAAAAATACAATTTTTTTATAGTGACAAATTTGAAAATATAATATATTAACTTGATGACTACTACTAACTCTGTCATTGCAATCTAAAATCATGAACCATGGGCATACTTCAATAAGACAGTTTTATAATGGATAGTTTTCCACTAAGACAAAATACTAACTACATCCTAAAAATAGAAAGAAATCATCATGGGCATCTATAATGTGGAGGTACTATATCATACAAATGATGTGTATAAACTTGATATACCCATTCTTTTAAACCTTGCAATGTCCCGTGTGCGTAGCAAGGGCAACACATTAGTAATAATAAAATAGCAATATCCATTGTGCTAAAACAGGAAATGAAATAGACTATCTGTCTAAAATCTAAACTATATGTTCTAAAGCTTGAGCTATCTGTTCTTTTCTAGACTATCTGTCCTAAAACCGGTTATACCAAAATAGCATTATCTTTTATGCCAAATAATGCGCTATCTGCCCAAAATAGGCAAAACGGATGGACTAACTGTCCTTAAAAATTTAGCAAAATTCGTTATGTTAAAAATGAACCATCTATTCATATCAAAGCTGATTGCTATTTCTGGACTAATTGTCCTGGACTAAATGTCATCGGCGCTGACTGCCCTCAAAAAGGACTAACTGTCCAAATTTAAAATAAGCCGACTGCTCGGATTTTCTTTTGGGTTAACTACCCTCGAAATATCTGAGAAAATTTCTCTACAATATCTGAGCTAACTTCTATTTAAATTTTCTTCGAAACATTTTCAGAATGATTTAATCGGTCAAATCATATATATATATATACACACATACATACATACATACATACATACATACATACATACATACATACATACAAGGAAAATATATCTTTAGCTTTACTCTAAGCTAATTTTCCCATGTTATATATACTATACTCAAAATAAATTTGATGATGTTCAATAAGGATTGACTATCCTTTAAAATAAGTTAAAGTCCTTTATAACTTAAAACACTTAGGCTATTTGCCTAATTCTTATATTCAAAGCCTTTGTTTAAAACCTTTAAACAACCTTTCAAAAACGTAGAAGGAAATTCCTTCAAAACCATTTATAAAACCTTTCGAAAGTATTGAAGGTAATTCCTTCATATCCTTTAATAAACCTTTCGAAATCATTGAAGGTAACTCCTTCTAAACCTTTTAAAAGCCTTCCTTTTACAAGCTTTAAAACATATGACATCTGTTTTCAAATCCTTTAAACCTTAGCCTTTCAAAAACATTGAAAAACTATACCTTTCGACCTTGTCGGAAGGTCCAATCTTTCGACCTTGCCGAAAGGTTCTTTTCGACCTAGTCGAAAGGTTTCACCTTTCGACTTTGTCGAAAGCCTGAGGTACCTCCCCTATATAATAAACCGTTCGAAAGCATTGTAACTCAAAACCTTTTGAAGACATTGGGTTCGATTTTAAAACAGTGGAAACCTTTTGAAACCTTTAAAATGTTTTGACTTAAAGAATTTGGATTATGCAAAAGGATCAGAAAAACATTGGAGTCGAAAGCAACTGCTTCGAAACCTTTATAAAACCTTTCGAAACCTTTTGAAAACAATGATGTGTTGTTGTTGGAACCAACCCTTCAAAATCAATGGAGAGACGCGGCAAGTTTTAGAAGAAAAAAAAAAGATAACCTTAGGAAGTAGCAGCTAAGCATACAGCCTTGTCGAAAGCTATACCTTTCGACCATGTTGGAAGGTTTCATTTAAAACAAGAAAGCAAACCAATCGAAACCTATTTCTTTTAAACCTTTTGACAATTTCGTAAGCTCTTTGTGTAAGCTAGCAGGCAAATTTTCTTTAAACCAAAACAAAACTTCATTTCTTTGAAAGCTATAACCTTTCGACATCTTTCAATTCACCATGTACCAGTTGCCTGATACCTTATGCCTTGGTATTTGATCTAGCCGAAAGGTTTGATACCTTTTGACCTTGTCGGAAGGTCTAGAATGAAGGCGGAAGCTCTGCCGAAAGGGTTGAAATAGAAGAAAAACTATTTACTTGTACTTTAAAACTGTTCTTTTGTACCCCACTTGCCTTGTTTGTCTAAATTTGATTGGTTGCCAGAATTTTATATTCAAAAGTGATGCTGACTTTCCTTATTTGAAAATTTGAACAATTATGAAAAAGCCCTTTTCTCCTTTATAATTATGGAAAACATTTAAGTCTCATACCTTAAATAATTTTATATAACTATTGAAACACCTTGAAAAATCCTGGAAAAATTCCAAAAAATTAAATAATATGTTCTCTTTAACATATATAATTTTCGAATCTAGACTATAATTATTTTTCTCCTAAATAATTTTACAATCCAAATTAAACTTTTCTTCCTTAGAAAATTCATAACAATTCCACAAAAATTCTGAAAATTCTGAAAATCAAAACCTATCTCTAAAATAACTTTTTAGATCATCATAAAAATCGATGTCATTTAATAGGGTTTTATCTCAAAACATGTCATAAAATCTTTGTGAACAAACATAAATCATCAACCTGTATATATATCATTTTATCACTCAAAAACATGACAAACATTTGCAAAATAATTCGAGTTTAATCTTAAAGCCAAAACCATAAAAGTTTTAGAGATGTAAACATTATTCACTGTTTGCCTTAATGATTAAGGAGATTGAGATTGAAAGAGTTTGATTTGAATTTGCTTTCCTTTAGCTTTTCTTTTGTTTCCTCTTCTTCTTCCTTCTTTAATGGTGGCCGTCCAACCTTTTAATTTTTAAAAATGAGAAAGAACGTGTGTTTTGAAATAAACGACCTAGGGAAGATAATATAGGAATGGCCTCTTTCCCATAATACCCCTCCTCTAATTCATTTTTAAACCCTTCATTTAATTTATTAGTTAAAAGGCATGACTACATTAGTTAAATCAAATCTCAATCTCCTTATCAACACATTATTTTATTTATTTTATCTAATTAAACCTCCTAAATAATGTTATCAAAAATTTGGGGTGTTACCAACCCCTTCATTATCTCATCTAATTTAACCAATGTCCATGTTGATCCCTATTCCAACCAACCTACACTCCATAGTTCTGACATTCTACATTGTCTATCTATTAGCCCTATTCACCTTGGGCTTGATACAACTGCCACATTATATTTTGGTTATATGGTTGTTGTCTCGTGACCATCCTTCTCATCAACAGTGGAGTCCGGCCCATGCAACCAGTCCAATATAGCCGAGTCATGGCACCGAATAACAAATACCCATTTATTGTCTCTAATATACACACCTATATATTTGGGTTTTATATTGTATTTTCTCTGTTGTCTTCAAAATAATTTTCCCATGGATTTCGAAAACATGCTCCTTAGATTTCCTAAATTCCCATTTTTCAAAATTACCGCGGAATAGTATTTATCGAAAATTTATAAATCTATACTCGAAGTTGAGTATGCAAATGGGAGAAAGAACTTAGTTGCACAAACGATGGATATCCCTACACACATAGTCTCTTTGCTACACCAAGTAACACTCAAAATCGTAACAAAGTCTTCATCAATTATATTGCACTAATAGTTACGATCGAAATCCTAGGAAAAGCTCAAGTAGTGACTAGCACCACTATCCTAGTAATTAGGCGCTTCGACTTTGGTGCGAAAGATCACAAGTTTGAATCTTGCATAGCATGATTAGAATATATATTGACACGTAGTATGTTATATACTACCTAAGATTTTAAGTACTAATATGTACTACCATCTAGGTACTCAATTTCAAAAATATACCTCGAGTAGCAGACTCTTTGACTAGTGACAATAGGCCTAACTCGTCATAGACCCTAGGCGCTATCTTGTGGTTGGTCAGTTAAAATATATATTAGCCTTTTTGGTATTACACTAGAATTTACCGCAAAAAATATTCTCACAACCAATAGATCGAACAAGAGCTACTAGGTGCAATTCTAATCACATAGGGTTTATCTCATTGTATAGACTACCCGAAACCCATACAATATCACATGGCTAAATAACTATATAAACATGTGGGTACATATAGATAATCAATAAATGGTAATACACACAACATCATCATATAAAGGAGACAATACCGTATTGTCATAATAGTAGGATAAGGTATTTTGTCGCAACATCTTATTAGTAACAATAATATAATATATTTTCGATATAACCAAGACACACACACACACACAGAGATATATATATATAAACTCTAGCATGGACCTCATTCAACATGATCCAATGTGCACATATTCAATTATTATATTCTTATATTTCTTTTCTATGGTTAACTAATAAGTAGGCGTAAGTATCCGTACTTGTAGCTTATTACTTAAATATATAATCACCTTATTAAACTTATATTAACGCTACAAAGGAGACAACTTGAGTAACTTATGGGACTCCTCATAATAATATCATCATACTGAATTCACAATGGATCAATTATAAAAAGTAGAGTGTAAATAGAGTATTAATACACAAATAGCCCATACCATCAAATGTTAAAAGCCTATCTACCACTTTATAAAATATTATGAATCTCAGTCACTAAATCAATTATTCGAATGTCAACTACCAATTATTTCCTTTCGATGATCCATTGATATTCTAAATCACTATCATTGTCCAAATTCTATAATCCACACAATAAACAAACAAGTGGGTTATCACTAAAACTTGTTAACTATACACAATAAAACTGACAAATGTGTACAATACCAAAATTATCATATGTATACAATAAAACTAGTGATGTGTACTTAATCCCAAATTATAATTTGTACAATATAAAACTGGCAAAGTATACTCAATCTTAACTATTATCTGTACGCTAATAAATTGTAAATGTGTACATAACTTAACTATCATTTATATACAATAAAAATAGAAAATTGGTAAAAAAAAATTACATTTATTATAAGGGTAGCTTATGGTATTTCAATGCTTAGATAAAAAAATTCTTAAATACTCAAATAGTAAGTTAAATATTTCTAACCAATAAATATTTAATATTCAACTAAGGAATAATCTATTGAAAGTTGTAACTGCTGGTTGCCATATTGATGGGTAGACTTCTACCGCAATTTTGAATGCTTGTAGCCACACGAATGGGCAGACTTCTACAATAGATATCAGATTAATCTCACATGCATACTAATACTGACTAGCAAAAATATTTTACTAAATTACCAATCAACACAAATACTCCATAAATTGAAGTGAAAAGTATTTAGAGGTATCAAATTATTATTATAACTTTAATGGGTCATTAACTATATCATTAAATATATTGATCGAGGGATTATATAAACTTGGCTTCATTTCTGACCGATAACTTTATAAATCTTTGTATCGGTAAATAATTTATACAAATGCAATCTAAATTTCATAATGATCATAACGACGCGAACCAACCTTAAACGGATCTCTTATGAACAAGTTATACTATTTATAAGATCTAACAAAATCGTGAATAAAATTTCAAAAACAAAACAAATAGACGGTTGAACTTGTGTGATACAACATAAGGTTATTAAATATCAATTCACCAAATTTTCACACTTTTAACCTTTGAATTTAATTAGCATACGTGATCATTATTTAGTACAACCCATGTTCGGGTAAATCTTCTAAAATAATTTAAACATTGTTATTTACAAATTAGTTAGCTAGCATACATCCACCATACAAATAGCTTACCTTGTATTACCTGCTTTTGCTATTAGGAAATGAAAGTTCTATTTATCCATTACCTCCATGTGCATGTGCTTTTCAAACGAAATATTTTTACAAAATGAAAATAAAAAAGATGCGAAAATGGAAAATAAGCTGTTAAAAATATTTATAGTAGGGAATATTTGAGTGTCTAGTTTGTTAAACCTTGTTTAATTACTTCAAGATCATTCATACTGCAAGATTTTCATTACTTCAAGATCGTATATAGTACTTATTTCAGCTTATACATGTACAACTTAAAGATTAAAAGATATACATAATTTACCGTGGTTCAAGTAACAACGCTCTAAAAAATATAATGGTTGTTTTTTGAACCAAAAATGGCACAAAACCCAAGAGTTTGTATAGAGAATAAAATGTGAAGAAAATTAAATTAAAAAAAGGAAGAAAAGAGCACACAGCGTTTTATAGTGGTTCAGCTAAATTAGCTTACGTCCACTTAATGATTTTATTGCTTTGATTGCTAACTTGTAAGTACAAATTCTTACAGATCGGTATAAATCCATGGACGATTACAAAAGACTAGAGTAAGTGAGCAAGAGATCTAAAAGAATCCTTAAAAATGAGCCATACCATCCTATTTATAGCTGTGGGAAACCTAGGATTTTTCCCCCACGATCTACACATAGTTTTCCACACCTAAACTAATGCTTCTTGAGAAAATCACGAACACCTCATCAATAATCGTGGATTGGTACCGATCCAGGGCTTGAATCAGTACCGATCCTTAAGAACGCCAAAAGGATCGCTCTGAATGCTTCGTGTTGGCTCGAGTCGTGGTTAGCTTCATGATTCCAAAACTTATTTGCACTATTATTGGTTTATTTCTAGGTCCAAACGATGGATCAATAGAAGAATGGAATTGCTGATTTTAAGTGCTTGAGGAGATCGATAGAGGAATTGTTGGGTCAACGCAATAGGATTTAGAATAGCCTTCTAGTATCAAGACATGCAAGTAGGAGGAGTTTGGGCCAGAATTCACAAAGTATCGTGGATCGGGACCAATCCTAGAGGTTGGTTCGTTATCGATCCACCACTTCGGTGGATCTTGGTACTTTGCTTCTTATGGTGGTTTGGTCTTTGCATTGTCGCTTTGTTTGCACTTGGTTTCTGGATTCCTGTGGCTATCTCTTCGGGTTTCTTGCCATGATAGTTTTCAAGTTCAACTCGTCCAGTTTTTCTGAATATTGCCTGGTCAAAAGGTTTAATACTTGCCCCTAGTACATCTTCTTTCAAACATAATGTTCATTGAATTGAGACAAGTCGGTATTGCTGTAAAGGATTACACTCTTGCACTTTGAATGGGGTTATGTGGATCGTTTCTGTGAAGTTTTAGGTCTATAGCTATTTGTCGCAATGCTTTACTAGCATTTGGCATTATAAAACGGCAATACACTCTTACGATCTATCATTCCAAGCTCAGTAATTTTGAACAAGTTACTCTTATGGACATTCCTGGTTTGAATCTGATTTCTTTTGACTCTAGTCGTTTGGGATTGGATATATACATACACACAGTTATACATGTGCATGTTCTT
Source organism: Allium cepa (assembly GCA_030765085.1). Lineage (NCBI taxonomy): Eukaryota > Viridiplantae > Streptophyta > Magnoliopsida > Asparagales > Amaryllidaceae > Allium > Allium cepa. The sequence goes on from CM060931.1 coordinate 40,568,430, forward strand.
AAGGAACTCCATTTTCATATGCATGTACTCATGTAGGAATATATGGGTCATCACCTTTTTTATACAATTTCAAGACTCGGTACCGATCCTAATTCTTAGATTGGTATCGGTCCAAGACTTAGTCTTCTAATATTTTGGCCTAGAAAGTCGTGTCTTCTGTTAAAAACCCATTTCTTTTATCATCCTCCTCACTTTAGTTCTACATCGAACCAAAACCCCAAGCTCTAACATTAAAACCTTTTCTCCTTCGAATTGAACTCCGCCAAATTCCCTTGCTAGCGACCATCAAACTACCCCCACCTCAATCCTTTACCTGAACCTGCCATACCTTAGTTGAACTTGAGTCACTGACCTAAAACTTAGCCTACACTTTGCAATCAAACATGTCCTAGATTCGTGACATGAAAGGTATTAGACTACGTATGTGGTGGAGCAATCGTTGGACGTGAATGGAGTTCATGCCGTTGGTAGTCGTGCTTGAAGTCGAGGTTAGGAGGTGTTAATTGGGAATCAAATAAAAATCCACCAAGGGCTTGGATTGGTGCCGATCTGACCCTTGTTGAGGATTTCTTTTTCAAAACTCACTTGTGTTTGAATTCATTAATTTTGCCCAACGTTATCTCATGAGTTCTAATGCATCTTTGAAAGCGTGGCTAGTGGCGTGAGGTAGTTCGAATAGTAGCTCAGAGGAGGATAACTTGTGTCTTGTGGAAACATCAGATTCAGAAGCAAGCTCAGAGGAATCTAGTGAGGTAGGTGACTATTCTTATAAAGAACTTGTTTTTATGTGTTGTGATCTTACTAAAATAGTTGATACTCTTGAATCTAAAATTGAAAAACTGAAATCTGATAGGAGAGAACTTGCTCATGAAAATTTTAGGTTAGAAACTGAACTTGAAAATATTCAAAACCTAGACTGTAAAAAATGTAAAATTTTAGATTCAGAATTATCAAGACTTAAGAATAGCGTTGAGAATCTTGAAAAAGAAAACTTGAGTCTTAAGGAAACCATTGACACTAGGAAAAAGGATTTTATAAATAGATGCACCTCACTTGTAACTGAAAACACAACACTAAAAACCAAAGTCCAAAATCTTGAGAAATCTCTGAATAACTTTTCAAGAGGAGAAAAATCATTCAACATGTTATTGGGAAATCAAATTTTTGCTAACAACAGAAAAGGACTAGGCTTTGGGAAAACACAAGTTGATGATAATGCAAAAGGTAAAAGTGTCTTTGCTAGATGTGAAATAATTGGACATCGTGTTGAAAATTGTAGTCATAGGAACAAGAACACAAAATTTATACAAGTTTGGATTCCTAAGAATTCTACAAACAAATTTCATGTCTATTGGAACAAGAATAAAAGGACTAAACAAGTTTGGGTTCCAAAGGGATTGTTTATTCACAATGCTTCAGCCACTAACAATCATGGACCTATAAGAACAAATAGGTCACAAAAATCTTTCATCGTGTAGGTATGGTGGCAGGCTAAGGAACAACAACAGTGTTCTCTGGATTTTGGCTATTCCAGAAACACAACGGGCAACAAAGCAAAAGTTCCTTAGCCTAGTACAAAGGTGACAGAATCACAATGGGCAACCACGAAAAATTATCGTAAAGGTAAAACAGGTGAAGATATATTTATTTGATCGATATATTAAATGTGATAATCTACACCGTATTCTGAATGAAATCAGCCAATATTGAGATATTGTAAAGATGATGATTTTGATTCTGACTTGTTCAATATAGTTGGCCAATTATATTTATGCCAAAAACACTATTCTTTGAATTACTTCATACATATACGTTTGGATTAAACATCGTGTTTTTGTTGGATGATAATACATTAGGTTATAATACGGCTAACTCTATATTCACAGTTCTGATTATTTACATGGCTTCAATTCAAATTCAAAGAATGTCATTTAAATTGTTGTTAAAATTGAGTTTGAAATTTTTGATGCACACTTCATGGTTTGGTCGATCAAATTCAATTGATGATAATTTTTGAGTGAAAAAGAAATTCAGATGCAGATTACACTGGTAATCTAGTTGATAGAAAAACTACTAGTTGAACGTGATTTTTGAGACATTTAATAACTGCATCATTTTTCAAAGAAAATATCTGCATATTTTTCGTTTTAAATAATTTTCAAAGAGCAGAAAATTTTCTCATATATCCCCCTCGAGAAAATCATTTTTAATCATATTTTCAGATTAGTCATTGTGAAAAATTGATTTCATAATTATTTTTGAATTCGATTTAAATGACAATTTTAACTAGTCTAACTCCCTAATAATTATCGAAAAGATAAATAGTGATTAAAAAAATGACGAGTGTTGATATTTTTCATACATTACTCAAGATAGTATATTTTAGAAAAATTTATTTAGAAATTCAAACAAGAGTTATAAAACTTTTGTTGGGTAAAGATTCCATAACCATTTCTATGACTATCATATTTCTATCGACCATCGCTCATCAAAAATTCAATATAGTTTGTCGATATGTGGTACTTTAAATAGGAATCATTCGTTTTCATTTTATAAAACAAAATAAAATCCAAAGTATTCACTCTCATTTAAAAGTCCTCACGGTTATGCATGAGTGAATTACTTAGAATTTGTTATGTGCTTCCATGCTCATTTAAAAGTCCTTGCGGTTATGGATGTATGGAACGCATATCAAAATTGATTTATTAAATAAACAAGTTGATTCTAATCCCATTTAAAAGTCCTCACAGTTATGCGTGATTAGAAGATACTTGAATTCATTTTTAAAATTAAATTGGAATACTACTAATCTCATTTTAAAAGTCCTAACGGTTATGCATGATTAGTAGATATTCAAATTCCTGATATAAGTGTACCACAAACAGATACAACTATATGGTTTTATATGATGATATCATTTCCATTACTTCTAAAAGTGGAATATGCGCCTAACGAGGGTAGTTATAATTTTTGTTTGATTTTTTATTGAAATTTAATATGTGTATTCAATTGAGTTTTAATGTTGGATTAATATCGATCACTTTATCTATATTTTCTCTAACACTGTTATTCTTTTGCTGATAACAAAAGGGGGAGAGAAAAGTTAAGATTTTGTCAAATAAAATCAAGCAAAGGTCAAATAATTTTCCATTTGAATCTAGGCTCATTTGTATATTTCTATTTGTATGCATATATGTAGGGGGAGCATCATGTAGAGAGGAAGCATTTAAATAGGGGGAGCAATTAGAGTATATCATTGACCAAATACATTTAACACAATCAAAATCTTAAATATATGTTTGTTATCTTCAAAGGGGGAGATTGTTGAATATGCGCTTATATGATTTTTGTTTGATGATAATAAACATATATACATTCGTTTAAATGTATTTGTTAATGTACTATTTTATTTTTTCATAGATTAAATAAATATTTGTTGAATAAAATAAATTACACGGAATTTGAATTCAAACAGAAATTTTATTCAAACAAATATTTATTACAATTTTGAGTAGTAAAAATTCAAGCTCTCATTATACATATACAATTTTGATTCTAATTACATCACAATTAAATTTACATAAATTTCTCACTACATATCAGTCACATTCGTAGTTTATCTTCAACTTCATTCCAGTTAGAATCCAGCATCTGAGCAATCTGCAAAAATATTCACTAACGCAGTAAAATTGAAAAAGAAATATTTTTGCAATATAAAATAAAATATGGATTTTGAAAATATTATTTGCCTCGGTTATTTGTGTTGTTCCTCATCATTCATATTTGAATTCATCATACACGAACAATGTGACATGCACAGTGTATCACTGTACATGCCACAAGGCTGTGCACACCGATATACACTTGATAATGCTACAGGGACAGGTGAGCACAAGGTCAAACCCAAATAAAAAGACGGGTTCAACTCAGGTGCAATATAAATAGAATCTCGACTTCAGCACAAGGTCAAACCCGAGTTTTAAAACTGGATTCAACTCAAGTGAAATTTCAAAAATCAGCATGAAATGATCAAGAACCAAACAAAGACCAGAAGTACAAAATGACCATCAAGTATGCTAAAACAATGCCCAACTCAAATGAACACTACAAGTCAGTAGAGAGCCCATACTACATGAAATACATGGAGACAAGACCAAAACTGCAACAAGACCACTGTGTAGTGTACATGAATGCAACAGAAAGTGGTGTAAATACAACTCGAAGCAATGCAAGTTCATATGTACAGCAAACTACAGGAACTCAACAAGGCAGACTACAATACCAAGTTACAAACATATGATCAGTGGAACACATGCAAGCACTGCCTCAAACCAGCAAAGAAATGCATCATGCAAGCTATCAAGACTCAATGCAGCTAGCAACTACATCCAGCAAGTTCATATAACAAAAGTGCATAAGGGCAGTATAATGATGAAACTCAGAAACCAAATAGAAGTCGAATGCAACCATACACTTGCAACAGAAAAACAGCAGTGAACATCTAAATGAATATAAGATGTCGAAGTCAGGAAAAGTCAAGCCAAGTCGTGATGAACAGAGCTACAGACCGACAACAAACATCAGCAGGTACAAGATGCATAAACCATTGGATCAAACATGAATTCAAGTATGCACAGCAATGCAATGCCACAGCGAACATCAAGTTCAAATAACAAACATATATTACAGTGAAAAAGAAAAGTGCAAAGATGAACGCATATATGGATGCAGACATGCCAAAATTAGTATGAAGCTGAGAATGAACAAAGAAAAATCAAAGCTTCTACAGGGATGAACAGAAGGGCCTTAAACAACATCGCATTAACAAAGTCAAAGAAATTTGAATGTACAAGTCAAAGCCTGCAGTAAATCAAGTTCGAATTCGATGCAGATGATAAGCAACTCGAAGTCGAAAGCAATAAACAAGTCCAAGTCGAAATCATGGAAGCATACAGAAGTCAACAAGGGAATTCGTGAATGTATACTGAAAAAAAATTCAAGTGCGTATCTTTGAAAAAGTCAAAAATCAAAAGAGGAAAAAAAAATTTCGTATAGAAAAATCGAACGCTGCACAATCGAAGTCGTGCGCATCAAGTCAGGAAAGCAAGAATTAGGAAAGTGTCGAATTCTTATAAATTCACACCCAAAATCATCATAGGAAGAGGGAAAAAAGAACAATCGAATCCAAGCAATCAATCCAAAAAGCAACAAATAACATACCAAAAGAAAAATCAGATTCGATCGTTTCGAAGCAACCAAGCCCTAATTTCACAAAACGATCAACAGAGGAGCAGCTGCGAACGAGCACAAGTAAAGCAACCAGAGAATTGATCATCAGAGAAGCAGCGAGCAAGAGCAACACAAACCAGAGAATCGAATTTGAAGAAAGCCCTAATTTTCGCAAGGGAACAAAGCCCTAATTCCAGAGGGCAAAGAAAGCAAGGCCGCTGTAACATCCCGAAAATTTTGAATTTAAAATTTAGTAATATATTTTAAACTCTTTGAAATAAAAAAAATTGAAAAGTAGTAAAGGAATAAAATATGAACAAAGTTAGTATTTTAGTTAAAACTTTTAAAAGAAATAAAAAGAAAATTGTTAATGTAAGTTATGATAAAATTTTAAAATTTAAATCGCATCATAAACAAATAAACAAATAATCCTATGAATAATTAAACAAGTAAACAACTAAACAAACAAACAAATAAACAAACAAATAGTTAAACAAAAGAATAAACAAATAAATAAATGAACAAATAATCAAGCAAGATAACAAAACAGCAAGAAAAAAAAAACATAACATGCTAAATTAACAATGTAACTAAACAACTTGCAAAAAGAAAATGTACAGGCCAGTAAACTAAAAGGGGTAAGCAAAAGAAATAAAATAAAGTAAAACAAACTCATACATTATTAAAATATAAAACAAATCAAATAGCATGCTGAAAATATACAAGCATGAAACACTACATACTTTCATTAAATGCAAGCATCTACAAAGAACATACCTGCATTAAATGTTTTACTTCCAGCATGTTTAAACCTGTACTTGTTTTAATAAACTTCAGTAAAAAAAAATCTGTTATAAATAAACATCAATTGCCTTAGTTATTTCATTCAACAAACTTCTGCAAACCTGAAAAAGAAAACATCATATTTCATAAACTCAAGAGCATTCAGGTGATCAAAACAGAAAGAAAGAAGAACAGAAGGAAGTTTCAACTGCAGAATCAAAACAAAACAATTATATAGCCCCTGTTTCAATATTTTTCCAGGTGAGTAGATTCACTGCTTGGATATTAAAAACTTGTGTATTAGTTTGTGAACAGTTTATTTAGCTATATAAGTTTTAAATAATAACTCTGCATATGTTGTGATATCTGTTCTTCTAGCTTCTGGTTATAAAACAGAGTGAAGTAGGAAAATAAAACCAAAACATTTCCATACGAACATTTTTAACTTATGATTCCTAAAACAAAACAGGTTGTGTAAACTAAATTTACAGTTTACAGATTTTATTTTTAGTTTGAAGTGAAAACTCTTGGCTGTGCAACCTCAAAACTTACAGTGGAACAAAATTGATGATAAATCCAAGTATGATAAAGCATTGATTTGATTACATAATTCGAGTAAGTATACAAAAATAGGATTTTTAAAATAAATATGATGATTTTTACTTGGATATCTCAGGAGCAGTTCATATTTTAACAAATTTTGCTTTTAAATAAATTCCTGATTATCGAAAGATTCTTGAATGATGCAATTTCGCGTGGAGCTAGTTTAATACTCAAGAATGTTGGGAAAAATACAAATTTATTTTTCTATAGCGTGAATTGGGAGTTTGAGATCAAACTAGGGTTTAGTCTCGAAATGTATACGGTCTGGAAACGCGACGAGTACGCCACCTCTGACGCATCGAGTTAGGGGATTTTGAGTGGAATGATGGCATGAGGCGTGGACGTGATGGTGACGAAGTTTGAGCTGCTCCGATGGTTGGAGCAACGAGGGCGAAGCGAAATTGTAGGTGAGGATGGGTTCGAGTTTCGAGCTGGAAGCTCGATTTCGTTGTGGGGTCGTTGACATTGAATTGATCATCGTTTTCGAATAGGGGGATGAAGCGCGATTTGTTGATGGTCGCGATGACCATCAGAGTGGTCGCGAACCACCGTGCACGTGCACGGTGGTGGTGATGTGCCAGTGAATGAAAAAAAAAAAAAAAAGAAATATAACAGGAAGAAGAAGAGAGTTACTCGAGTGAAACAGAGAGAGACTCAGGGAAGAAATAAGAGTCTTTAAAAATGTAAGCTATCAGGTTTTAAAACTTGAAAGTTAGAAAAAAAAAAGAAAAAAAAAACAGGGAAGATGATGCGCGAGCGAACAGAGAGAGACTCGGAGAAGAAAATGAAAAGGGTCGAGAGTTACTCGAGTGAACTGAAGTTGCTCGGTTTGATTTCCAAAACCTGCAAACTAAAAATGCTGTGTAAATTGCTTAAACAAGTTTAAGTGATAATTGATGTATGACAATTAAATCAGGTTTCATTACAAGTTAATAAAATAAGTAAAAACTTAACAAAGTTCTCTGGATCTAATTTATATTTTAATCAAGTAATTTATATAAAACTAGTGTTGGAATTTAAATTAACATTTAAGTTCTCAAAATTGTAATAAATTGATTTCAAAAGTTTAAGAGAGATTTCTTTGTAAATATAAATTAGTGAATAATTTATATTTATTGATTATGAAAAATTTAACTATGAACTAATAGTTAATTAATTAAGTAATTTCGTTAAGAATTAAGGGTTAATCAGTGATTAACTAAGAAATTAAGAAATCAATGAATGAATAATTAAGTTTTATTAGGGTATTAATTAAGGGTTATGAAAAGTAATTAAGAATGATTTGTAATTAAATTGATAAATAAACAATTAAGTATTTAATTAAATTTGTAATTAAGAATTTGTTAATTTTGAAACAATTAATCGAGTTAATCAAAGATTTAATTTATTTATCCAAAATTTTATCATTGATTTAAAAATAATTAATTGGTAAAATCCCATTCACTTTGATTGGTAAATAATTAACTATTGCTATGCACTAGATTGATATTTCTGTTTATGATTATGTATAATGTAATTTCCATGTTATTGCACTGTGATTATGATTTGTTCTGTATTGATGTGAAAACCCTATTGTCCGTAAAACGGCATTTAAACTTCGATGCGACAGGGTATCGGATTTCAGTTTGTTATCCGAAACCCACATCGAACCTATGAATTGTTATGAATGACATCCACATTGTTTTTAAATTAACGCTCACTATTCGGTTTAACCGGGAGACGACCTTTGTGTCGTATAACCCATTCCGAATAGTGATACGTCGAATTGGATAGCATTTGAAGACCGGTGTTGAAGACCGGGTATTTGCGAGAGCGATAGGATGACCTGTCGATTGACTCTGCACCGAGTTGCTCCGGTATAGAGTTCTCCATATGTGATGGTGAATCCGATCAGGATTGTGAATATCCGGATTGCAAGGACTTCTTTGTAAGTGCCTTCGGTTCTGTTCGAACCCAGAACAGACTTGTATGGATTGTGTGTCTGACATTACAAGTTGAGATATAAAGCAGATTTCTTTCAAATATATTTCTGTTGGTGGCGGAGAATTTATTCTTTTAGCTTAACACCCTTCTCTGAGACGTACGAGCTCAGAGGTTATATAGTTGAAGTTATCAGCGATATATTCCCAATTTGGTAATGTGACATGCTGAGTGTTGCTGAAATGATCATTGTGTTGATTATTTGTGATAGGATCATTTATTTGATCGTCTATCTTAGTGATCATTGTGTTGATCATTTGTTGACCCAAAACATGGCTTTTGTATAAAGTATGTTTTTGTGGACGTGACTTCGTCGGACCTCACACCCCGAAATGGTCGAAACAGGAAAGATGCAGCAAGGTTATTGGGGGTAGCACCCCTTAGGGTATGTACATTTCCTTCTGGATAGAAGTGGTATCATGGTATGGAGCCCAGATACTTAACTTATGTTGATATCGCAGATATATATACATGATTTTGTGATTTGTTGCTGGGGCCCCGGTTAAAGGTTGGTTACGACCGGGAGATGGCATACTCGTGTCAGTAGTTACCCAGTTAGGGGTAACCCGGCCTTGTGTTGGCAGAGATCCGGTTTGGTTCTCGGGGATGTCCATCCAGAGGCATTCTCAGTGGCAATGGGAAGTTCCTTGGCCTGACCATTTGTTGGAAATCCAATTCCCAATACGAAACCCTGTACGGTTTTAGTTGTAGAACCTGCCATTTACTTATGGTGGTCACCACTGTTTAGATGGTAGCTATAGTAGGCATAGTTCGAAATGTCTATGCTGGCTAAGATTTATATTCTACTTTCGAAATGATTTACTTCACTATGCACTAGTAATAATATCAAAGAATTCTTTCCTCGTATCAAGCATATTTAACTGTCATAAGAAGAAATCTCCTCCAATTCTGCGTTTGCATTGTGTGTGTGGCGGGAGGTCTTATGGTAGTTCCATTTTTAAAAGCATTCCGAAAAATTCTTTTATAAATCTTGTTTTATTTAAATGTAACTGTTTTTGTTTACTCATACCAGTCCCATGACTGATCCGGAGTTTATTGTTTTCTTTCCTAAACTCTGGGTGCCCATTATTTCCACACGGGCAGCCTAGTAGCAGGTTTCTATATTTTGGAGTAGCGGTATTTTGGAGCTCTTATCTTGGATATATCTTAGGAGCTATTGGAGACTTCAGGTGTTTAGCTCTTGGGAGTTCGTTATCACCTCTTTCATTTTGAGGACTTTTGGATACATGTTCACTATTATATTATCATGATGTTGTATTTAGAGATTATGGTATATGTACTATGTACTCTGTTGAAGTATGAATATTATGTTGATGTGGTAACAGTGATGTTATTTATGATATTGATTCTGTTCCGCTGTTTTATATTCATCTAATTGTTGTTATAAGCTCCGGCGATGCGAATTTGATGTCGTTTATTGGACATTGAGTTTGGGTCGTCACAAAGTGGTATCAGAGCTGTTGGTTGAGTAAGAACTTTAGCTACGGAGTATAACACATTAAATGGCTCATTAGAGATAGGGTGAAGTATACCCTAGAATGAGTATAACCAAGACTGAAACTTTGAAATTTCTTAGTATGTTATTTTTACTGCTGATATTCCTTAAAATATTTCGTCTGCATATCTAAATCAATTTTCTTACTAATCTCAGATAGTGAAAATGAGTGGACGCAGAGGAAGAGTGAGGGGTCAAGGCAATGCTGCAGTACCAAATCAAATTCCCGCAGCCGCAGAAGCAGTAATAGAAATTCAGCAGCAGCCGGACTTGGCTGAATTATATAAGAAGTTTGAGAAGCTTGGTGGAAAACCATTTATTGGCAAAGAGTCAATTATTGACGCTCAAGCTTGGGTAAGATCTTGTGAAAAGATTTTTAAAGGACTAAAATTGCAGGATGAGCAGAAAAGACTTATAGCTTCTTGGCAACTCCAAGGAGAAGCTTCAGCTTGGTGGGAAACCATCATTGTAGATGAACCCGAGGAAGAATTCACTTGGGATCGTTTTAAAGAAGTGTTTGAGAAACGTTACATGCCATCAGCGGGTGTTTCTAGAATGTATCAGGAATTTCTGGATTTGAAACAAGGAAGTTTGTCGTTTGAAGAATATTTGAATAAATTCAGTGAACTATCTCGGTTTGGTCCGGAATTGCTAAATACACCTCTGAAGAAAAACGAAAGGTTTATCCGAGGAATGAACCAGAAATATCATGGAAGAATGACGGGTCATGTTAAAGAATCTTTCTCAGATTTAGTAGATATGGGTTACAGGTACGCTACTCTTGATATACAGGAAGCGACTGTGGAGAAAGGTAATTCAGGTAGTCAGAATTATAAAAAGCGTAAATTCGGAGGCAAGAAACCTTGGCAAGGCAATGAGAAGAAGAGGAATATTCAGGGAAGCGCAGCAGAAAATGTCACTTGTTACAACTGCAAAGAGAAAGGCCACTATTCAAGTCACTGTCCAAAACCGAAGAGACCAGCTAGAGAATGTTACAATTGTCATAAACCGGGACATTTAGTTAAAGATTGCCCAGTGATGAGACCAGCGCAGGTAGCAAAAGTCTATGCAATAAAGGAGGACCCCTCATCTTCAAAAGCTGACAAAGGGAAAAGTGTTTTGGAAGGTAACCTTACTATTAATAATAGAACTGTTAGAGCTTTATTTGATACGGGAGCTTCACATAGCTTTATTTCCCAACAAACCGTAAATGAACTAGGACTTGAAACTAAATTTGCCGACGATCTTATTTGCGTGAAAAATCCGGTCGGAGGTCCCGCAAATCTTAGTTCATATTGTAAGAGAGTTCCTATTTCATATGCTAGCTATAAATTTCCTATCAACCTGTATGTCCTCGAATTTGATGAATTTGAAATCTTACTCGGTATGAACTGGTTAACGAGGTACGATGCTAGATTGGAGTGTAGTAATCGGACAGTTTTGATCAAAACAAGTCTTGGAAATTTTATTGAAATCTCTTGTGAGAATCCAAGTCCAAGGAGCGACAGATTGATATATACTTTGGGAAATCTTGAACCCACTTTGCAGTCTATACCTGTTGTTCGGGATTTTTCCGACGTATTCGAAGAAGTGAAATCTTTACCTCCTCATCGAGAAATAGAATTCCGAATCGATCTTGTACCTAATACTCGTCCTGTTGTTCACGCAAGTCGCAGGATGGCACCTAGGGAAAAGATTGAATTGGTTCATCAAACTAATGAGCTACTAGCAAAAGGATTAATTCGACCCAGTGTTTCTGAATGGGGCTCAGCCGTCGTATTTGTTGCCAAATCAGACGGATCCTTGAGATTGTGTGTAGATTACCGCGATCTAAATAAACAAACTCTCAAGAATAAATTTCCACTTCCCAGGATTGATGATTTATTTGATCAGTTGCACGGCGCTCGTTTCTTTTCAAAAATGGATCTAGCCCAAGGATTCCATCAATTACGAATCGTCGAAGATTGTGTACATCTGACCGCTTTCAGAGGTCCTAATATGTTCTATGAATGGTTAGTTATGCCTTTCGGGCTAACCAATGCTCCAGCATACTTCGTAGATCTCATGACTCGTGTGTTTCGGGAAGTTTTAAATAAATTTGTGCTTGTATTCATTGATGACATCTTAATTTTTTCCAAAACTAAAGATGAGCATGCCAAGCATCTTAGAATTGTCTTAGAAATTTTGAGGAGAAATGTTCTATATGCGAAATTTTCCAAATGCCATTTCTGGGTCAATGAAGTCAAATTCCTTGGCCATATTGTTAATGAAGAAGGAATTTCAGTAGATCCTAGCAAAATTTCCGCTATTCTTGATTGGAAACAACCCACTACTCCAAAAGAAGTTCGAAGCTTTTTGGGTTTAGCAGGCTATTACCGGAAATTCGTTCAAGATTTTTCTAAGTTGGCTAGCCCATTGACTAAGCTAACAATGAAAGGTGTAGAATTTGATTGGACTTCAAAATGTGAGGAAGCTTTTCAAGAGTTGAAAAAGAGATTAACCACTGCTCCTGTTCTCACTATTGTTAACGGGAACCAAGGCTTATCTGTCTATACTGATGCAAGTGGTGAAGGGGTAGGTGCAGTATTAATGCAAAATGGAAAGGTAGTTGCCTACGCAGGTAGACAATTACGTCCGCATGAGAAGAACTACCCAACGCACGATTTGGAACTTTTGGCTGTTGTTTTCGCTTTGAAAATATGGCGACATTATCTTCTGGGTAAGAATCTTTTCAGCTTTCTAAATAATTTGCGAAATTAGCTAAAGAAATATACTTAATAAACTCTCTTTGTTATAGGTGAAAAATTCGAATTATTCACCGATCATAAAAACTTGAAATATCTTTTCTCCCAGAAGGATCTGAATCTGCGACAACAACGTTGGTTGGAATTTCTGGCATCTTATGACTTGGATATTCTATATACACCCGGAAAGGCCAATGTAGTTGCAGACGCTTTGAGCAGAAGTTATGCTGTTCTTGCTTATCTTGTTATCACTCCTACTCTTCTCAAAAGGATTGCAAGACGGCAGAAAGAAGATGAGTTTCTTCGAGGAATCCATAAAAGAATATGCCAGGGTGAAGATACTAGTTTCGAGATGGATAATAGAGGAGTAATAAGATTAAAAGGCAGGATTTGTGTTCCAGACTTTCCGGAACTAAAACGTGAAGTATTGAACGAATGCCACAAGTCAAAATTCAATATCCATCCAGGAGTCAACAAAATGTATCGTGATGTTAAAAGGACATTCTGGTGGAAAACGATGAAGAGAGACATATCTATTTATGTAAGTCGTTGTGCTACTTGTCAGCAAATAAAGAGTGACCAAAAGAAAGTGGCCGGTTTACTTCAACCTTTAGAAGTACCGAAATGGAAGTGGGATCAAGTATCGATGGATTTCATCGATGGATTGCCTCGTACCAAGAAAGGCAATGAAGCGATTTGGGTTATTGTAGATCGTCTAACCAAAAATGCTCATTTCATCCCAGTTAAATCCACTCGTACTGCGGCAAGCTTGGCAGGTATTTATATAAAGGAAATTGTTCGCCTCCATGGTATTCCCAGTAGTATAGTGAGTGATCGTGACCCGATCTTCACTTGTAGATTTTGGGAAGCATTTCAAGACGCTTTAGGAACGAAATTAAATTTCAGTACTGCTTACCATCCGCAATCTGATGGACAGACTGAGAGGGTTAACCGAGTTTTAGAAGACCTACTGCGTGCTTGTGTTCATGATTTTGGTGGTTCTTGGGAGGACCATTTGCATCTGGTTGAATTCTCATATAATAACAGCTATCAAGCCAGTTTAGAAATGGCTCCTTTCGAAGCTTTATATGGTCGTCCGTGTCGATCACCTACATGTTGGATCGAATCAGGTGATAGACTTGTTCTTGGACCAGATATGATAAAAGAAGCCACTGAGAAGGTAGAATTTATTCGAAAGAAGTTATTAACTGCCCAAAGTCGTCAGAAGAGCTATTATGACCGTCGAAGGAGAAATTTGGAATTTCAAGTTGGAGATTCTGTATTTCTAAAAGTATCTCCGATGCGGGGAGTGTTGAGATTCGGGAAAACTGGAAAGTTAGCACCGCGTTATATTGGTCCTTTTCCTATTCTGGAAAGGATTGGTTCTCTAGCATATAGAGTGCAGTTACCCAACTGGTTATCTGGCATACATGATGTGTTCCATATTTCTAATCTTCGGAAATATGTGCACGATCCAGATGATATTATTGAAGAAGCTGCTCAGCAGGATCTTGAAATCACTCCCAACTTGGCAGTTAGAAGGGAACCGATGAAAATTGTTGATCGTGATGAGAAGCGATTGAGGAACAAAATTGTGAAATTGGTCAAAGTTAAATGGAGTGGCGATCCAAAGGACTGTACTTGGGAGACTGAGGAGAATATGAAGAAATCATATCCCAAATGCAGAATTGACATCTCGACTTAAATCTGTAAGTCATTTCCTTATTTCTGAATTCGTATATTCTTTGTTTAAGTTTCTCTCTCTTTCAATTTCGAGGACGAAATATTCTTAAGGAGGGGATACTGTAACATCCCGAAAATTTTGAATTTAAAATTTAGTAATATATTTTAAACTCTTTGAAATAAAAAAAATTGAAAAGTAGTAAAGGAATAAAATATGAACAAAGTTAGTATTTTAGTTAAAACTTTTAAAAGAAATAAAAAGAAAATTGTTAATGTAAGTTATGATAAAATTTTAAAATTTAAATCGCATCATAAACAAATAAACAAATAATCCTATGAATAATTAAACAAGTAAACAACTAAACAAACAAACAAATAAACAAACAAATAGTTAAACAAAAGAATAAACAAATAAATAAATGAACAAATAATCAAGCAAGATAACAAAACAGCAAGAAAAAAAAAACATAACATGCTAAATTAACAATGTAACTAAACAACTTGCAAAAAGAAAATGTACAGGCCAGTAAACTAAAAGGGGTAAGCAAAAGAAATAAAATAAAGTAAAACAAACTCATACATTATTAAAATATAAAACAAATCAAATAGCATGCTGAAAATATACAAGCATGAAACACTACATACTTTCATTAAATGCAAGCATCTACAAAGAACATACCTGCATTAAATGTTTTACTTCCAGCATGTTTAAACCTGTACTTGTTTTAATAAACTTCAGTAAAAAAAAATCTGTTATAAATAAACATCAATTGCCTTAGTTATTTCATTCAACAAACTTCTGCAAACCTGAAAAAGAAAACATCATATTTCATAAACTCAAGAGCATTCAGGTGATCAAAACAGAAAGAAAGAAGAACAGAAGGAAGTTTCAACTGCAGAATCAAAACAAAACAATTATATAGCCCCTGTTTCAATATTTTTCCAGGTGAGTAGATTCACTGCTTGGATATTAAAAACTTGTGTATTAGTTTGTGAACAGTTTATTTAGCTATATAAGTTTTAAATAATAACTCTGCATATGTTGTGATATCTGTTCTTCTAGCTTCTGGTTATAAAACAGAGTGAAGTAGGAAAATAAAACCAAAACATTTCCATACGAACATTTTTAACTTATGATTCCTAAAACAAAACAGGTTGTGTAAACTAAATTTACAGTTTACAGATTTTATTTTTAGTTTGAAGTGAAAACTCTTGGCTGTGCAACCTCAAAACTTACAGTGGAACAAAATTGATGATAAATCCAAGTATGATAAAGCATTGATTTGATTACATAATTCGAGTAAGTATACAAAAATAGGATTTTTAAAATAAATATGATGATTTTTACTTGGATATCTCAGGAGCAGCTCATATTTTAACAAATTTTGCTTTTAAATAAATTCCTGATTATCGAAAGATTCTTGAATGATGCAATTTCGCGTGGAGCTAGTTTAATACTCAAGAATGTTGGGAAAAATACAAATTTATTTTTCTATAGCGTGAATTGGGAGTTTGAGATCAAACTAGGGTTTAGTCTCGAAATGTATACGGTCTGGAAACGCGACGAGTACGCCACCTCTGACGCATCGAGTTAGGGGATTTTGAGTGGAATGATGGCATGAGGCGTGGACGTGATGGTGACGAAGTTTGAGCTGCTCCGATGGTTGGAGCAACGAGGGCGAAGCGAAATTGTAGGTGAGGATGGGTTCGAGTTTCGAGCTGGAAGCTCGATTTCGTTGTGGGGTCGTTGACATTGAATTGATCATCGTTTTCGAATAGGGGGATGAAGCGCGATTTGTTGATGGTCGCGATGACCATCAGAGTGGTCGCGAACCACCGTGCACGTGCACGGTGGTGGTGATGTGCCAGTGAATGAAAAAAAAAAAAAAAAAGAAATATAACAGGAAGAAGAAGAGAGTTACTCGAGTGAAACAGAGAGAGACTCAGGGAAGAAATAAGAGTCTTTAAAAATGTAAGCTATCAGGTTTTAAAACTTGAAAGTTAGAAAAAAAAAAAGAAAAAAAAAACAGGGAAGATGATGCGCGAGCGAACAGAGAGAGACTCGGAGAAGAAAATGAAAAGGGTCGAGAGTTACTCGAGTGAACTGAAGTTGCTCGGTTTGATTTCCAAAACCTGCAAACTAAAAATGCTGTGTAAATTGCTTAAACAAGTTTAATTGATAATTGATGTATGACAATTAAATCAGGTTTCATTACAAGTTAATAAAATAAGTAAAAACTTAACAAAGTTCTCTGGATCTAATTTATATTTTAATCAAGTAATTTATATAAAACTAGTGTTGGAATTTAAATTAACATTTAAGTTCTCAAAATTGTAATAAATTGATTTCAAAAGTTTAAGAGAGATTTCTTTGTAAATATAAATTAGTGAATAATTTATATTTATTGATTATGAAAAATTTAACTATGAACTAATAGTTAATTAATTAAGTAATTTCGTTAAGAATTAAGGGTTAATCAGTGATTAACTAAGAAATTAAGAAATCAATGAATGAATAATTAAGTTTTATTAGGGTATTAATTAAGGGTTATGAAAAGTAATTAAGAATGATTTGTAATTAAATTGATAAATAAACAATTAAGTATTTAATTAAATTTGTAATTAAGAATTTGTTAATTTTGAAACAATTAATCGAGTTAATCAAAGATTTAATTTATTTATCCAAAATTTTATCATTGATTTAAAAATAATTAATTGGTAAAATCCCATTCACTTTGATTGGTAAATAATTAACTATTGCTATGCACTAGATTGATATTTCTGTTTATGATTATGTATAATGTAATTTCCATGTTATTGCACTGTGATTATGATTTGTTCTGTATTGATGTGAAAACCCTATTGTCCGTAAAACGGCATTTAAACTTCGATGCGACAGGGTATCGGATTTCAGTTTGTTATCCGAAACCCACATCGAACCTATGAATTGTTATGAATGACATCCACATTGTTTTTAAATTAACGCTCACTATTCGGTTTAACCGGGAGACGACCTTTGTGTCGTATAACCCATTCCGAATAGTGATACGTCGAATTGGATAGCATTTGAAGACCGGTGTTGAAGACCGGGTATTTGCGAGAGCGATAGGATGACCTGTCGATTGACTCTGCACCGAGTTGCTCCGGTATAGAGTTCTCCATATGTGATGGTGAATCCGATCAGGATTGTGAATATCCGGATTGCAAGGACTTCTTTGTAAGTGCCTTCGGTTCTGTTCGAACCCAGAACAGACTTGTATGGATTGTGTGTCTGACATTACAAGTTGAGATATAAAGCAGATTTCTTTCAAATATATTTCTGTTGGTGGCGGAGAATTTATTCTTTTAGCTTAACACCCTTCTCTGAGACGTACGAGCTCAGAGGTTATATAGTTGAAGTTATCAGCGATATATTCCCAATTTGGTAATGTGACATGCTGAGTGTTGCTGAAATGATCATTGTGTTGATTATTTGTGATAGGATCATTTATTTGATCGTCTATCTTAGTGATCATTGTGTTGATCATTTGTTGACCCAAAACATGGCTTTTGTATAAAGTATGTTTTTGTGGACGTGACTTCGTCGGACCTCACACCCCGAAATGGTCGAAACAGGAAAGATGCAGCAAGGTTATTGGGGGTAGCACCCCTTAGGGTATGTACATTTCCTTCTGGATAGAAGTGGTATCATGGTATGGAGCCCAGATACTTAACTTATGTTGATATCGCAGATATATATACATGATTTTGTGATTTGTTGCTGGGGCCCCGGTTAAAGGTTGGTTACGACCGGGAGATGGCATACTCGTGTCAGTAGTTACCCAGTTAGGGGTAACCCGGCCTTGTGTTGGCAGAGATCCGGTTTGGTTCTCGGGGATGTCCATCCAGAGGCATTCTCAGTGGCAATGGGAAGTTCCTTGGCCTGACCATTTGTTGGAAATCCAATTCCCAATACGAAACCCTGTACGGTTTTAGTTGTAGAACCTGCCATTTACTTATGGTGGTCACCACTGTTTAGATGGTAGCTATAGTAGGCATAGTTCGAAATGTCTATGCTGGCTAAGATTTATATTCTACTTTCGAAATGATTTACTTCACTATGCACTAGTAATAATATCAAAGAATTCTTTCCTCGTATCAAGCATATTTAACTGTCATAAGAAGAAATCTCCTCCAATTCTGCGTTTGCATTGTGTGTGTGGCGGGAGGTCTTATGGTAGTTCCATTTTTAAAAGCATTCCGAAAAATTCTTTTATAAATCTTGTTTTATTTAAATGTAACTGTTTTTGTTTACTCATACCAGTCCCATGACTGATCCGGAGTTTATTGTTTTCTTTCCTAAACTCTGGGTGCCCATTATTTCCACACGGGCAGCCTAGTAGCAGGTTTCTATATTTTGGAGTAGCGGTATTTTGGAGCTCTTATCTTGGATATATCTTAGGAGCTATTGGAGACTTCAGGTGTTTAGCTCTTGGGAGTTCGTTATCACCTCTTTCATTTTGAGGACTTTTGGATACATGTTCACTATTATATTATCATGATGTTGTATTTAGAGATTATGGTATATGTACTATGTACTCTGTTGAAGTATGAATATTATGTTGATGTGGTAACAGTGATGTTATTTATGATATTGATTCTGTTCCGCTGTTTTATATTCATCTAATTGTTGTTATAAGCTCCGGCGATGCGAATTTGATGTCGTTTATTGGACATCGAGTTTGGGTCGTCACAGCCGCAATTTTTCAATAGCAAAAGAAAAAGGAATAGGCAGACGAATTGGGCCGGCCTTGTTTTATTATAAGGGGCTTTAGTTTATTTTTGCAATAAGGGCTTTAGTTTATTTTTAGGGTTTATTTTTTTTAAGGGGTTTTTTTGTTTATTAGTTTTATTTTTATCTGTTATTTTCGAATCAAGTCTTGGTAAATCACCACCTATAATTTAGGTAGTGTCAGATTGTCTAGTTAGAATAAGTTCAGTGAGCAGGGTGTGCGAGTTTGCAAAACTCTATAGGCGGTAGCAGGGTGTGCGAGTCTGTTAGAGTGTTTGTAAGCGGGAGACTGTTTAATTCTAATAGAAATCTGGGTATGCAGCAGTAGGCAGGGGTTGCCGAAGCTGGGTAAATTTTGTGTGTAATTTACTTTTCAGCATATTTACTTCTCTGCAGTTTGTTTTTGTGTTTAATTCGAGAAAATTTGCTATAACCCTATTCCACCCCCCCCCCCCTCTAGGGTTAATCTAGATCCTACGGCGTATACGCGGTAATGTGCTAATCTAGCATTAGGTACACCTCTGTACACAAAACACATGTCTCCATCCTCTAAGTCAGCGATCGGAACTCTCAAATATGCAATCTCCTGATTGTTCTGAGCTTTTTGATAGTTGCTTTGCCTACATCTAGCCTATAACATTGTTTACCAAAGTGTATGAGTTTCATGTACTGTGATTAGGAAAATCAATGTGTTATACGTTATTCTATGACGCATAAACATTACCTCTTGGTTCCTAAAACCATAACATCTATTTTGCGTTGGCGGTTCCATGACAGCGTCATAAATCTGATCCCCCTCTTCAGCGGTCAGCTCATCTCGACATGTTCCCTCGTGTAGTTTCTCTCATTCTTGCATTAATTTATCCTGCAATTAAAAAAAGGAGTTACAATTAAAATTCATAGTACCTTATTTAATTATTTATAACTTATAATTTAAAGTGATTGTTAATAACTTATAATTTAAAATATTCTTTCCATGCCTCTTGTGATTTCATGTCATGTGTATATTATTGAGCCATCTCTTAACATGCTCAATGGCGTGAGTATGAGTAAATATGTCCAAGTAGGAGACAGAACTACCATGCTCTTTCCTGAAATAATTATTATATTATATATATATATATATATATATATATATATATACACACACTGTTTGCACCGAAATTGGTCACTAACACCCTTGAGTAGAGTTATGTAGAGAGATTAATGTAGAAAGTAAGTTAAAATTGAGGAATTACACAATAGAATGCAATAATAACAGTAAGAAACAAGAACACCAGATTTATAATGGTTCAGCATAACTGCCTACGTCCACTTTGAGTTTAATCTTTATTGCTTTTTCAATCTATTGAATACAGATACAATCCGTATACCAATGACTTGATTACAAGTTTGAATCATAAAGAGGAAAGTATAAAAAATGGCAGAGTCCACCCAGTGTTCTCGGAAAGGTCCCTTTTCACTGCACCCCTGACCCTCTATTTATAGATGAAGATAGGCTGGACTTCCTTCTCAGGCTTTGGAGCCAAGTGCCTTGGCCCATATATGGGAACCCCAAGTTGACCGAACCAGGTATGTCGAGCAATATACTTCGATCGACAAATACCGACCCAGAATGGCCTAACGATGGTCATTTAGGCAACTGACTCCAAGCAATCACTTAAAGGACTCGGGGTAGCTCGCAGTAGACATCGAAGTAAAGCAGTGTCGGCTTTCGCATGTGACTTGAGTCGTCGACCGAGCGCTGCATCAATCTGGCCAAGCCATGTGTGACTTCATTTCCCTTGGCTGAGCGGTACATGCCGGGAGACGACGACTCAACTGACCGATTGACGCTTGCCGAGCGATAACGTCTTCAATTGTCGCTTTGTAGCCGGGCCAAGGTGCCGGGTAACATATATATGATATTATAAGATGTAATCAGTATTGCAATTAATAAATTTACCAGCTCTTTACGGTAATGTTGGAAAGATTTGGAACCCCCACGGTGTGTGACAGGATTACTATTTCTATTTGCAGAATTTTGCGAAGATTCTGCTAGAAATTTAACATGAGCATTATATTTTACATTTGTAAATTGATGCAATTATTATACTATATGATCGATTTCACCATAGAGGGAGGGTGAATAGGGTGATACTAATGCGGAAATATATAAAATAATTGCAGCACAAATAATAGTAGAATAATAAAAATAGAAATAGAATAACATAGATTTACCTAGCTTCGGCAAAACTCTTCCTTTGTGCTGCCCCTAATAGAAATTAATTAGTCAGACGCTTACACACAGAAACTCACGACATCCGCAATCGACTAATCAAACTCTATGCTCAAAACCCTATCACAACTCAGCTACTGAGTTGCGAATTCTCGAACTACACTATCGTAATTCGTCCCTTAGTCACACGACTAGAATTTACAAAAGTTTAAAATAAATTACAAATAAAAAACAACTTAAAAAAAAACCTAATTTAAAAAACAAAAGCCCAATAAAAAAATGTCGGTCCAGATAAGTAGTGATAAAAAATAATCCCTATTTTTTTATTATCGACTAGCCTTGAATCTTTTGCATTGAAAAAAATGGCTGCGTCTTTGCTCGTTCGTTCCACTTTAAGAAAATTAGGGTTTCGTGAAGTGAAGCCACTGCTCTATACTAGATCGGTTGAGTTGAGTGGTTGTTCATGCGTTGCTTTCTCGATCGTCTTCTATCTTAAGCACATGTGCAGATGCTTCAATTCATCGAGTTCGATTTGATTAAATCTGATATGTGATTTCCTTTGTTATTCTCTTTGGTATGCTTGAACTCGATTTGATTCGAGTTATTAATTTGAAAGTATGCTCTATGATATTGTCTTTAATCCGATGATTTAGTTGCCGATGATGAGATTGGGTTTTATAGGGTTGAAAACCCTAAATTAACGTTCGTATTTTTTGAGTTGAATTCTTCAATTAATTTTGCTCTGTTGTTCGATTTTTTATCAACCGAGGGTGATGGTATTGACTTGTTCGATTCGTATATTTTCCTGATGTCATTGCCTGATTACTATGGCTTTGATTTTGACTTGTGCGATTCTTTGCCTTAGTCACTACGGCTTTGATTTGCTTTTGAATTTGGTTATGTTCTTTTCTATGTTGACTTCGACTATTTGTGTTAAATTGGACTTGTTCGATTTTTGATATCACCTTGGTCACCATGGCTTTAATTCGAAGTTTTATTTACTGTTGTTCTATCATTTTTGCTGTGTTGATGATGCTTTGAGTACATGTCCATATGCTTCACTGCATCCCATATTATTACTGCATGTGTGTGTGTGTTTGCGCATGTATATATGTATACTCATGATGCTTTGCTCGACATGATACTCTATTGTATTTGTATCCTGTATTCTGGTTGCACATGAATATGTATACTTGTGTTTTCATGTAGATATGTATATTGATACTCAAGTGTGTCTTTGTGTTTGCACTGAGTTGTTGCTTCGAGGATTGCTACTTGCTTGCACTGTCCATTTCCTGGCATCACCCTTTGTACATGTTGAAGTGTTTATTGAGTTTGTTACTTGTTCTCCTTGACCATCATACCTGATTTTGTACATTTTGTACTTAAGCACTTGTTAAAGATGTTGTTTGGTGGTTCAAGTTGAATTTGATGCTGCATTGTATATAAGTGCATGTGCTCTTTTATTTTCTTACCATGCTCACTTATCTGAATTCTTGTTGTTTTGCACTGCACTTGTATCATCACTGGTGCCATTGATATTTAAATCTGATGCACCATGTAGTAGCCTTGTTTGCATATTTACCTACTTCCATTGGGTTCACCATTGTAACTGTTATGTGTCATATTTCTTCGAGGCAGATCATCTTGTTCATGCTGTCTGCACTTGTTTCATACATATCACTGTTTTGTTATATTGATGTATACATTTCCATATGTGGTCTGCCAGGCAATATGTAACCTACTTTAAACTTGGTTTTGAAGTTTGGCTTATGTCATGCTCTATACTACTGTACATATGTATTGACATATGTTCTCAATCATGTTTATGTTCTTTCTGGTTTGTGTTTTTCCTGTACTTCATGGTAGGTTTGGGTTTGGTCTTGTTTCACTTTACTGTTCACTGGTCTTTGATTTGATTGAAGGTGTTTCATGATTCCACTGTCGAGTCTGTTCCCAAGTGTACATATTTGTGTGCTTGTTAGCATGATTGGAGTCTTGATACATTTGTGTCTTCATTTCTGGGTTTCGCTGGCTTCATGTGTTCATCACTTTATACCCTTATTGTTCACAGTTTGAAGTTTTGTGCACACTTTCTTCTAGATTTGTTTTTCGTATTGCATTTGCATTGAATCCAGCTTATAGCTCGGTTTTGACCTTGTGCTCATGCCGTGACTTTATTTTTATTGCACTTGAGTTGAACCTAGCTTTTGGTTGGGTTTAACCTTAGGCTCACCTGTCCCTGCAGTTTTATCAAGTGTATACCAATGTGCACTGCTTTATGGCATGTATAGTGATACAATGTACACATCACAAGTTGTTCGTGT
Source organism: Allium cepa (assembly GCA_030765085.1). Lineage (NCBI taxonomy): Eukaryota > Viridiplantae > Streptophyta > Magnoliopsida > Asparagales > Amaryllidaceae > Allium > Allium cepa. The sequence continues at coordinate 40,592,284 of CM060931.1, forward strand.
ATGATGAATTCAAAGTAATGATGATGAACAACCAAATAACCGAGGCAAATAATATTTTCAAAACACATTTTAGTTTACACTGCAAAATATTTCTTTTTCAATTTTACTACGTCGTTGTTTATTTTTTATAAATAGCCCAAATACTGGATTCAAGATGGAATAAAGTTGAAAATAAAATACAAGTGAACGAGTGATATGTAGTGAGGTGCAAATGTATGTAATAACTGTATACAGAAAAATCATGTTGTAATTTAAAATGTTGTATATATAGTGAGAGCGCAAATTTTTACTATTCAAAATTGTAATAAAGGTCCAATATTTTATTTTATATTTTCTATTTACATCTTTATTAATTTTTATTTATTTTCATGCACATATGAAGGGGGAGCTTTGTTGTAGAGAGGACGCATTCTAATAGGGGGAGCAAATTGAATGATCAAATACATTTATTAAATGTAAATAGAAAATGAACCTAGATGCAAATAGAAAATACTAAATAAAATATATGATCTTGATTAGCCAAAACTCCCCCTTTTGTTATCGACAAAAGAGTAAGAGTGTTAGAAAAGAGATGGACATTAATACAACATTAATAACCAATCGAGTATAAATATTAAATTTCAATAAAAAATATCAAACAAAAAACATAAATATTTTGTTAGGTGCATATTCCACTTTAGAGTGATAGGGATAATGTCAGTATACAAAACAAATAGTTGTGTCTATTTATGGTATATTTATATCAAAATTTTGAATATCTACTAACCATGCATAACCGTTAGGACTTTTAAATGAGATTAGTAGTATTCCTAATTTTTATAAAAAAATGAATTTCAAGCATCTTCTAACCACGCATAACCATGAGGACTTTTAAATGGGATTAGATTCAACTTGACTATTTAATAATCAACTTTGATATGCATTCCATACATGCATAACCGTGAGGACTTTTAAATGAGCACGAAAGCACATAATCAAAAATTCCAAGTAATTCATCCATGCATAATCGTGAGGACTTTTAAATGAGAGTGAATACTTTGGATATTTTTATAATAAGATAAAATAAAAATGAGTAATTTTCCGTTTAGAATACCACATATTGACGTACTTTATTAGACTTTGATGATTGAAGGTCGTTAGAAATATGATTGAAATAGAGATGGTCATGGAGTTTTTACCAAACAAGAGTTATTATAAATCCTGTTTAAATTTTTTAAGGAAATTTACTACATATACTATCTCAAGTTATAATATATGATTAATATCAACACTCATCACTTTTCTAATCACTATTTATCTTTTTGATAATCAATAGGAAGTTAGATTAGTAAATATAGTTATTTAAAGTCAAATCAAAAAAAATTATAAAACAAAATTTCTAAAATAGCTAATTTAAAACAAGGTCAACAAAAACTATTTTCTGGAAGGGGTTTTATAAGAAAAATGTCGTCTAATTTGAAAATCGGTTGAAATGAAAAATATGTAGATATTTTCTCTGAAAATATCATGCAACTTACAAATGTCTCAACATAAAACTCGTTCCACTAATACGTTTTCTATCAACTAGGCTACCGGTGTAATCTGCATCTGAATTCCCATCTAATTCAAAGTTATCATTAGATAAATATCATTTCAAAAATTAAAATAAGTGAAAATCAATTTTCTGTAAGGGGGTTTTGTGAAAGTGACTTCAAGTTGAAAATCAATATAAATAATCAAAGAATTGCAAAAATGTTTTTAACATGGGATGATATTAGATACCACTTGTATTTGAGATATACATGGTGATATATAGTGGTATATAAGAAGAACATGTTCTCCTCAACGCTTAAATTTTTCAACACGTCCATTTATATCAAGCACAAGTAACGTAATATAAATTGAGCGAAAATGTACATTCGGAAAAATTCGTCAAAGCATTTTTTCTTGTTATTCCAAAATGAATCACTAATAAATCAAAAAATTGTAGCATTATCAGTTAATTTTCTAGAACTTCAAGAATAAATCCAAGTTGAGATGTTTATTATTTCAACATTGTCGATCAAAAAATAATTAACAATATGTGGACAAAAATTAAGTTGAGAGATCATACCTCACTTTTCTTTGATGTCGTGATATCCAAAATGTGATGGTCTCCATCTAAACTTTATAGGCTAAGGAACATTTAAATTTTAGTCTATCAATCACTTAAAACAATTTGAAATCTATCTCCATCAAAGTTGTTCCTTAGCCCACTTGTGTGTCTAAATATTAGAGAAGACAAGTGGCCTAACTAAGGATGTAGGACCACTAATATTATCTATTGAACTTTTTGGTACCCAAATTTGTCTATATAACAAACCGTTAGTATCTACAAGTGTACCCTTGGGAATCCAAATCTGTTTAAATTTCAAACCATTTATATTCGTACCTTTTGGAATCCACAATTGTTTAAGGGTTTTGTGTTTTTATATATTTTGACAATTATTCTCGTCATATCCAATATTTTCACACTTTACGTATTTTGGTATCACACTTTCCCTTTATCAGTGTTATTAGTTGTTTGTTCATATTTTGAAACTTTTGCAAATCCAAATCCATTTCTTTTATTCACGATGAATTGATTTTCTAAGAATATATTAAATGATTTATCTCTAGTGAAAAATTTCCGAGTAACCAACTAAAGTTTATTAACTTTGGATTTTAAAAGTTTATTTTCATTTATTAGCTTTGAACAACAACTAATGTTACTATCTCTTTTCAAGACTATTTATTTTTAATCGCATATTCTCATTTTGAAGCTCTCTAATTTTATTCTCAATTTCTAGCATCTCGGTTTCAAAAAGTAGAAGTTTAAAAAAAAATCAAAATTCTTGATTTTTTCAATCTTCTTTTCAAACTCCTGATTTAATTGAATAATTTCAGATTTGCTCAAAATCACGTTTTCTTTTTTAAGGGTTTTGAAATTTTCGTTGATCTCATTTAATTTGTTTTCAAAAATCGCATATTTAGATATTTTTGACTTCTTAAAGCTATCCAACTTTTTTGCAAAATATTGTATTTACAAATCAACTCAGTTTTGTTTTTCTCTTGAATTAAAATTTCGTTTTCTAACTTTTGAATGCTTTCATGAAAATGGGCAAATTCTTTTTCATGGTTCAAACACCTTTTGCAATTATAATATTGATTTTTCTTAATATTTTTAAGCTCTTTTTTCAAATCATTATTTTTCTAATGAAGTTTAGCTTATTCCCTTTCCAACTTATTGTTTTTCAACTCAAGAGCTTTATTACTTCCAATTAATTTTTAGCATAAGAGAACTAAATCATTGAATGAAAAATCACTTATCTCATCGGCTATTGAATCTTCTTCACTATTGTCTTTTGCCAATCCTGCTAAGCATGTTTCTTCAACTGAGTCGATTGTGCAAAATTTCTCATTGTTGCTAATTTTTGCACCATATATTGCATCAAAAGTATTCCAGATTTCCTGTGCATTTTCATAATGAGAGATAAAGTTAAAATTATCTTGATTAATATGAGAATATAGTATTTGCATGGCAAGAGCATTAATCGAAGTATTTTTCTCATCTATTATATCACAACCATTTTCAATAATATCCCAACATCTAAAATTAACAGATTTTAAATGAAATTCCATTTTTAATTTCCAATTTAAAAAATATGTTCCCTCAAAAATAAGAGGAATAATACCGGATCGACCTCAGCAAAAACATTATTAAAAGAAGCCATTTACAAATCAAAATTTTAAAACAATAATTTACTTTTGAAAAATCAATTTTTTGAAACAAAAATTAGCTTTTGTTCCGAGCTCTGATACCACTTGTAGGATCGATTTCACCTTAGAGAGTGGCGAATAGGGTAATACTAATAATTATAAAAACTAATGTGGAAATGTGTAAAATAGTTGCAGCATAAATTATAACAGAATAATAAAAACAAAAATAGAACAACACAAGTTTACCCAATTTCGAAAAAAACCCTGCCTACGTGCTGCCCCCAAGGTTTCTACTAGAAATCAAGTAGTCATGCGCTAACACACGTAAACTCACGACATCCGCTATCGACTAACCTAACTCTACGCTCAAAACCCTGCTACAACTCAGCCACTGAGTCACCAATTCTTGAATTACACCACCGTAGTTTGTCCCCTAGTCACATGACTAGAATTTATAAATGTTTAAAAGAAATTACAAATAAAAAACAACTTAAAAACAAAAAACCCTAATTTGAAAAATAAAAGCCCAATAAAAAATGCCGGCCCAAATAAGTAAAGTGCTAAAAAATTATCCCCTTCTCCTTTTTATTATCGGCTAGCCTTGAATCTTTTTCATTGAAAAAAAATGACCGCCTCTTTGCTCGTCCGTTCGTCTTTAAGAAAATTAGGGTTTCGTGAAGTGAAGCCGCCGTTCTATACTAGATCGGTCGAGTTGAGTGATTCATCTTTCATTACTTTCTCGATCGTCTTTTAGCTTAAGCATATGTGTAGTTATTCAATTCGTCAAGTTCGATTTGATTAAATCTGGTATGTAATTTCTTTTATTATTCTCCTTGGTATGTTTGAACTCGATTTGATTTGAATTATTGATTTGAAACTATGCTCTGTGATTGTTTTTAACTCGAATGTTGTAGTTGCCGATGATGAGATTGGGTTTTATAAGGTTGAAAACCATAAATTAACATTCGTATTTTTTGAATTGAATTCTTTAATTAATTTTGCTCTGTCGTTCGATTTTTGATCGACCGATGGTGATGATATTGACTTGTTCAATTCGTATATTTTCTTGATGTCCTTGCTTGGTTACTACATATATGATTTTGACTTATGCGATTCTTTGCCTTGGTCACCAAGGCTTTGATTTGCTCAAGAATTTGGTTCCGCTCTTTTCTATGTTGACTTCGGCCATTTATGTTAAACTGGAATTGTTCGACTTTTTATATCACCTTGGTCAACATGGCTTTAATTCAAAGTTTTATTTACTGCTATTCTATCATTTTTGCTATGTTGATGATGCTTTGGGTGCATGTCCATATTCTTCATTGCATCCTGTATTATTACTACATATATACACAAACATATGTGGTTGCGCATGTATGTATATATATATACACACACACACACACACTAGTGATGCTTTACTCGACTTGATACTCTGTTGTATTTGTATCCTGTATTCTAGTTGCATATGAATATGTATACATGTGTGTTCATGTAGATATGTATACTGATATTCAAGTGTGTCTTTATGTTTGCACTAAGTTGTTGCTTCGAGGATTGCTGCTTGGTTGCAATGTCCATTTCTTATCATTACCCTTTGTAAGTGTTGAAGTGTTTATTGAGTCTGTTCTTTGTTTTCCTTGACCACCATACCTGATTTTGTACATTTTGTCATTGAGCACTTGTTAAAGATGTGGTTTGGTGGTTCAAGTTGAATTTGCTGCTGCATTGTATATAAGTGCATGTGCTCTTGTATTTTCTAACCATGTTCACTTATCTGAATTCTTATTGTTTTGCATTGCACTTGTATCATCATTGGTGCCATTGATATTTGAGTCGTTGCACCATGTAGTAGCCTTGTTTGCATAATTACCTGCTTCCATTGGGTTCACCATTGTAACTGTTATGTGTCATATTGCTTCAAGGTAGATCATCTTGTTCATGTTGTCTGCACTTGTTTCATACATATCATTGTTTTGTTGACCGTTGTGTACATTTTCATGTGTGGTCCTCTTGGCAATATGTAACATTCTTTAAACTTGGTTTTGAAGTTTGGTTCATGTCATGCTCTACAGTGTTGTGCATATGTATTGACATATGGTTTCAATCGTGTTTATGTTCTTTCTGGTTTGTGTTGTTTATGTACTTCATGGTAGGTTTGGATCTGGTCTTATTTCACTTCACTGTTCATTGGTCTTTGATCTGGTTGAAGTAGTTTCATGACTCCACTCTCGAGTCTGTTCTCATTTGTGCACTTTTTAGCATGGTTGGAGTCTTGATACATTTGTGTCTTCATTTCTAGGTTTTGCTGGCTTCATGTATTCATCGCTTTATTCCTTTGTTGTTTACAGTTTGAAGTCTTGTGTACACTTTCATCTGGATTTGTTTTTCGTATTGCACCTGCGTTAAATCCATCTTATAGCTTGGGTTTGACCTTGTGCTCATGTCGTGACTTTATTCTTATTGCACTTGAGTTGAACCTAGCTTTTGGTTGGGTTTGACCTTGTGCTCACCTGTCCCTACAGTTTTATCAAGTGTATATCGATGCGCACGGCATTGTGGCATGTACTGTGATACACCGTGCATGTCACTAGTTGTTCTTATATGATGAATTCAAAACAATGATGATGAACAACCCAAATAACCGAGGAAAATAATATTTTCAAAACACAATTTATTTTGCACTGGAAAAATAATTCTTTTTCACTTTTATTGCGTCAGTTTTTATTTTTCCAATAGCTCAGATGCTTGATTCAAGATGGAATAAAGTTGAAGATTAAATACGAGTGAACGAGTGATATGTAGTGAGGTGCAAATGTATGTAATAATTGTATACAGAAAAATGATATTGTAATTTGAAATGTTGTATATATAGTGAGAGCACAAATTTGTACTATTCAAAATTGTAATAGAATATTTGTTTGAATTTAAATTCTGTGTTATTTATTTTATTCAGCAAATACTTATTTAATTATGTGAAAATAAAATAGTAAATTAACAAATACATTTAAATGAATAAATATATATGTTTATTATCATCAAACAAAGATCATGTACTAGCATATTCAACATATACTAATTCTGCTAAACTTTTAGTAAATATACAAGTAAACTTACAATTGCATCTGGACTTTTCCAGTAAACAATCCAAACTTCCCATATGCCCGCAATCATCCAATCAAGCATTCCCTCCTTTTTAATGCACGACATCGTATCAGGTAATTTTTCTGTAATTTTTGGACTCAGAGTTTCTACAGCAGTAGTTTCTGTAGAGGGAGTTATTGGATTTTGTAAGTTTGCCACCTTCTTAACATTGCAAAAAATAGTTATACGTTTATGCTTAGTCAACAAATTGTATAGTGGTTATATATAAATGAAATACACATTTACACTTATAAATAAATCCTACCAAATACTCCCTACAGTATGGGTTGGCATATTATCCCACTTAGGCTAGCAGGCGGTCAATCTGCTCTTATAAGCAGCCTTGGAAATACCAAGAACAACATTTGAGGGCTCTAGTTCAAAGCCTCTGTATTAATTATGATAAAGACATTTATTAAATCATGAATAATATATCATACACAAAATATTTATGATGTTGCAATAAATTTGATACATATCCACTCGCTTTACTTATTAATGTGACTATAGGACGATCTACCTGTTGTAATGGATCGATGCCATCGCCTCCCACTAAGGACCCTTTCTGACTAGAAGAGGGGGAACCTAATAATTGTGAAGATCTCAATGTGGCAACATAATATATGTTATAGACGGTTTATTTTATTATGCAAGAACATATCATTTTATCATGGGAAAACATATCATTTTTTATAGAAAACATATAACATTAATAATCACATAAATTACCTTCTACCAGACATATACTAACAAAGTCTTCGTTGTTTTCTGATCCACACTTGGTCTTATACTCTATATCGCTTTCCTCTGCAGTCTCAAATGCTTCTACTAAAACATTTGATTCATCGTTTAGAGACCCAAAATCAGTATGATTGTTAGTTATTATTATTTCATTATTTTGCTTAAGACCTGCTTGATAAACTTATTCGTTTGGAATACTCTTTCCATCAAATGTAAATCTTGCATCTATTTTAAAAACTGGCGACCAATTTGTTTTATCTCTTTATAAGGATGGAATATTCTTTTTACCTTTTTTATAAACTCTTATTTCTAATTTAAAAAATTATAAATATAATATTATATTTTCACTTAATTATACACTAATTTGAATTTATTACACACTCATATAAGATAATATTATACACTAATTTGTTTATATTACCACAATCATATGCATGTAAACTAAATTTATATATACTTAATGGTATAAACCAATAAATGGATTGTGTAAATTAATTATTTTTGTAGATATTTTAGCTAACATACACCAAATAACAAAAAATTATGTTACACTAAAACACACATACACTAATTAGCCCTAATTAAACATAAATTTTCGAATTTAAACACTAATAACCCTAATTTAGATTTTCAAATCAACCAATATACATAATTATAACCAACCAATAGGCTATTATCAATAAATTTAAGCACAAATTAACATTAGATTAATCACAATTCAAAACAATTAATTTAGAGGAGGAATATACCTAATTTTCAATGGATTAAAGGCCTAAAAGCTTAGAGATTCCAATTTGATGAAGAATACGACAGATGGTGATGGATTACGGCGGCTAGGGACGAATTTGGATTGAATTGGGGGTTTTTGGAAACGGGTTTAGTTTTAGGGAAGGTGGAAATGAGGAAGAAACGGGTTCGGCTGAATTTGCGACTTTTCGATGGCTTATGATGACATCGATGGTTACAATTCGCCGGTTTTCAATGGCGGTTAAATATATTAATATATATTTTATCCCAACTTAAAATATATTAAGTTTAATTTCATTTTTTATAAAATATTTAATTTTTTTACTAACCCACTTTTGTTTCTAAATATTAAAAAGGTTATTTTTATACGTTACATAATACATTTTTAACGATTTGATAATTAACTGTGAATTTTAAATTTATTAGCGTAATAGATTTATATAAAATCAAATTTTTGGTAAAAACTAATTTTTTTTAAATCTTATGTCAATCCAAGGTATGTTGAGTACACGGTCGAAATATGTAAGGAAAATAAACAAGTTTAAGGTATCAAGTTCTATTTTCAAATTTATAGTTGTTCGTCAACATTTAAACTTCAAAACCTTTAATTTGAAGGTCAAACGATCTTCAAACGAGATGAAATTCAAACCTTATTTCTACATTATGTATTCATACAATCCATATGGTTGGATTTAAAAAATGATAAAAAAGTTAGATTTCAAACGGGTCTTTTTCATAGAAGTTATACTAACAATATATATTATGTTATACGACTCCTTGAAAAATGATATATTTTAAGTCAAATTTTTTTCCTTCTATTTTTCTCGATTTTTGCTGTATGGATTGGATAAATACATTATAAAGTATGTGTGATCTGAATTTTGTCTCATTTGAAGATCGTTCGACCTTCGAATGAAAGGTTTTTAGTCCAAATGTAGACGAACGACTATAATTTGAGAATAAAGATTGGCATCCTAAATTTATATACTTTTACCATATTTTGGAAGTAGGTCCAAAATAGTTTAGATTGACATAAGGTTTAAAAAAAATATTACTACCTAACATTTCTTTTATATGAATTTATAATGCTAAATATACCTAAAACTTCATAATTAGTTAAACAATGGTCAAAATATATATATTTAAATTCGTAAAAAATATTACGCACCATAAATTTCATAGAAGTTGTATAATGAACAGACTGAAAACTACATAGATTCATCGTTTGAGATCTATTTCAAGAAAGTTAAACATCGAATTACACAACAAAAAATATCAAAACACTGACTTGATTAATTAAAAATCGTCTTAAAAATGAATAACTGAATAAATATATTTTCTTTAATTTTTAGAAATTAAATTAGTATTTTTAAACAGATTTTGAATTTTTATAGTTACTAAGGTAGAATAATATAGTAAGTTAAAATATCTAAAATAAATAGCCGTTGGAAACCATTAAGAACAATGACGACATAGACATCAACAATCATCTATTTGATCTTTTCTAATAGTGGAAAGCATGTTGCATTTAATGTAAAAGGGAATGCCAAGTGCTTTTTTGTTCTCATTTTACATATAAACGCCCATTTCTGGATCCGATCAGTGCATGTGACAAATATTATCCTCTGTTCTCTATTAAAATAAAATAACGCATTTGCTCAACTTAGTGCAATGATTATAATTCTATAGATTTTATTTTGAATTTATCTACTCTGAAATTTTAAGTCAACCATGCCATAAACATTGAATAAAAATGCCATATTTTAATAAATAAAAATATTGATAAAATCTGATAAAATAATGTTCAAAATGGGTTGTTACAAAATCATATCCAATAGGGTTTGATTGCTTCTCTCTGAAACACCATTGTGTTGTGAAGTATAGGGTGAAGTAACCTGAGAGATAACCTCATTGTCTTTTAAGTAATGTTAGAGTTCTTGTCCAACATATTCAACTCCTCGATCGGATCGAAGTATTTTAATCTTATGGTTCGTTTGAATTTGGACCTCATTCCTATACTATTTAAATTTCTCACAAACATCGGACTTGGTTTTCATAAGATATACATATTCTAGTCTTGAGAAATCATTAGTAAAATTTACAAAATAAGAAGCATTACCTTTATTAACTATAGGCATTGGGCCACATACATCAGCTTATATAAGATCCAAAAGTTCAATAACTCTATCATTGCTCCCACTAGAGGGGTGCTTGGTTATTTTTCCTTTAAGACATGACTCGCATGTATCAAATGGTTTAGAATCAAATGATGGTTGAAAACCTTTGTCTTCAGATTGTGTAGTCATCTCATTTATACGACCTAGCCTACAAAGCCAAAGATAATTATTATTAATGTCAACATCAAAAGAGTTATTCACAAAACATATATATGAATTAAGTACGTAAATGCCATTATCCAAAACACTATCATAAACTTTATTTCCATCATACGCAATGTTCATAACATTATTAATACAATGAAAAATATATCTAGTCTCAGACATTCTAGACACATAAACTATTCCACAAATAAATTTTTAAACGTAATAACTATTACTAAAAATTAATTCAAATCCATTAGGAAAAAGTCAATAGTAGTCTCAACCGCGGTAGTGTCTACAATAGATCTATAGCAACTTGAAGCCTCATTTCACCCATTACCATGTACTGCAATTTCCTAAGTCCCTGTAATGAATTACCGATATGAATTCTAGATAAAGATATGAAACCTTAGATAATTTATTGATTGCAAAACAATTTATAAATATACTTGCTGGAGCGGTAATACTATTATGTTTCTTCGCTTTGATAATCTTTAGGTTATCTTGACAATTCTGTTTCCAATTCTCCTTCTTATGACAGTGATGACACTCACCCTTGTTATTTGGAGCATTCTTCTTATTTTTCTTGTTAACTCACTATCTCTTCTTTGAACCATTCAAAGCCGATGCCTACCCTTTAAGTGCAAGCACTATGCCTTGATCTTTGGACGAAGACTCGGCTGCCCTCAACATATTGAGAAGCTCCACAAGGCTTACATTCAACCGGTTCATATTGTAGTTCAATGTGAACAGCTCAAACTGTAAAATAAGACATCCTAATATCAAGTCCACTTGCACTCGTTATTTGTCACGACGTCTAGTTATGAAAGTCTATTAGTATAGCCTTTCATCATTAAGACATACTCATCCACACACGTGCCCTTCGACATATTTATATTAAATATTTTCTTAGCAATGTCGCACCTTTCATAACGAGATTATTTCCCAAACAAAGTATTGAGGCCACAAAAGATTTGATGGAAAAACATGTTTTCGTGTTTTCATTACAACGGTTTGTCCAATATAGGCAGCATGTAAACTTGGGTGATTTCTAAGTCTGCAACCTGTTTGTTATAAGAATTATTGGTTCAAGATCTTCATCATCGGCGCATTTTTCCCTTGCAGGTCGAGTTATGGATGACTATATGTATTCGCATCTATGTGCTATTTTAATTGCTCTTAGCCAGTCTATAAAGTTAGGTCCGATCGTTTTGTCATTTTCTAAAAATAAATTTGGTGTGAACATTTTTCTGCAAATTTAATTTAGTAGATTAGGACATTGAAATCATAACATATGCTCTTATAATATCAATAAGGTTAAACATTATATATCATTTTACTAATAAGCTCCCATTACCCTTTTGTGTTTTCAAAACCTTAAGAGCAAACATAGAAATCTTTTGATTTCTGTAGTTGGATTTAGGACTTTTGCCTTAGGATTTTGACCTTAATGATCATCAGCAAATCAAAGGCATGTAAGTGATGGATTTTTTATACCTCAGTTATCTATTTTGATGATAACAATCTTAATAATGATAATACAATCATACAAAGTATGGATACCAATGTTTTTCCAAGTTATATAGTATATAGTGCAGGATATTATACAGGTATTGAGTCGAAGATTGTATAGTATAAAGACTCAAAGAGTGGACATGAAAACTCATGAGTATAAAGACCAAGATATGAAGGTCTCAAGGCTATAGTATAGTACATAGGTTCATAGAATATTGTTAAAATCTCTGGCAGAAAACCTTTGATCTATATTTACCATTTTCTTATCCTTTATTTTAAAACAAAATATAAATAAAAAATTTCATAAAAAAATTTCAAAGGTTAAAATGTTTATAAACTATGTTTAAATTATTTTACAAAGTATCAAAATATTTTTCAAAGCATTAGATTTTCAAAACATTTTAAAACAAAAGAATTTTCAATTTTCAAAGGAATGTGCCGCCACATCGATATATATGTATGTCAACATACATGTCGCAATTTGAATTTCAAATTTTTAAATGAAGTGTCTATTCATTATAACACTTCATGAATGGATATGTCCGTTTACTTTCTATATATAAGAGGTATCAAATGAATTATTTAACAACTACTTTCTTGTTTTCTTTTCTCATCTTATTCTGCCAAATTTTCAAGTAATAAATTTATTCAAATCTTCTCAAATTCAGCGAGAATCAATTCAGTCTTCATTGTATTGATTTTGTACTATTTACTCTTCGATTTCAATCATCTCTCTCTCTCTCAATCAAAGATCAAAGTACCGTCCAAGAGGCTGTAAGATCCATTGTATCCATATTTCAAGAAATTGTCTTTGAAAAAACCATTAAACTCTAGTTGTATTTGCTTAGGTATGATTGTAGCCCGTTCAAATCAATTAGGTATGCTTTGTAGCTTGGAAATCCGAGTAAGTGTGCTTGTAGGCCGTCCAAATGAAGTGGGTGTATCCTGAGCCTAAAAAATCAGGAGGGTGTGTCATGTAACCTAGGAATCGTGATTGTAATTGGGTTCACCATTTTTCCATTTAAATATTGGCATTTGAAAAGAAATATGTACCGACAATTATATGGGATTGGATGTAGAAGAAATCCAAACCAGTATAAATCTCCGGTGTCTTCCCTTTAATTTTTTGCTTTACTTTACTGCTAGTATTTTATTTACATTTGCATTTGTGAATGATTGTTGATACAATTATATATTAAAAATCTATGATTTAACATTAAATTTTAAAGAAATTTAAAAAGATTTACAAAAGTTAGAAAACACTATTCTCTCCCCCTCTGGTGTTTATTTAACCTTAAGATCCATAATTCTGCAACCAATACTTGGTATCAAAGCACTAGGTTTTGGAAAAAATAGTAATTTGATTTGTGAATGTAGGATCGAGTAATATTCCCTAGGAGGTGAATAGGGCATTTAAAAATATTTCGTAGAGATGGTAATAATATATAGAATAAAGTGCGGAAACGTAAATGCAGAAAATAAATAACATAAGATATACCCAGCTTCAACCTAATGACTACTACTGCCCCTAAAATTTTACTATAGTTATATATTTGACGCTTACAACAATTGTAAACTCGCACTAGCTGTTAACTTGAATATATTGACCCTATGAGTAGTAATCCTGCGTGAACTCAATTCCTCAACACCAGACTCCTCAACCAAAAAAAAATCAATAGTTTGAAAGAAAATACAAAACAATAAAGCTAAAGTAACTACAAAATAAAACAAACACACTCCATCACTCCCTTTTGAAGCCACGTGCTCCCTTGATCTTTGACCACCTTTTCTCTTCCATTTCTCAGTTCAATTCTCCTAAAATAAGATTCTACCAATATATTTTATTTTTAAATTTTCTTTTAAAAACTTTGGTCTTGAGATGCAGTCCTGTGGAGGAGCTGCCTTCGGATTTTCAAATCGTGATGAGGATGCTATAACCGGGATTTGCTCGTGATGACCAATGCCTAGTGTCATCGAGAATAGCTCTGCCACCAAGAAGCACGTCTGGATCTGTAGCTTGTGTATCGATTGGAAGACGTTGATCTGAAAATTTGAAGATGACTGGAAAGCTTCAACTACTGCGAGGAGTCAATGGGCTTCATGTTCCAAGTTCAGATCTCGCTGCTTGACGTCATAAATTCTTTGTTTGACCGACGCTGGAATGATACTGTTGAAGTCGCGATTGCCTTTGCAGTTCAATTGATGATGTTGATTTATAGAAATGGTGGTTCAAGATTTGTATCGACTGTATTGTTCGGATCTGACTGATGTTAAAGTGTTGAATGGTTGTTGGAATTTGGTATGGATGAGTACTTGCTGTTAATGCTTTATTAGTTACAACTCCCTGATTGGTTTGAAACCTTACCGTGATACTCACGATGGCTGTTTAAAAGAGACGGTAATGAGATGTTGGTTTGGATGTTGATCTGTGATCTTGCTGTGATGCTCTTCTTAAGTTGCTAAAGGTGTTCGGTCTGATATGGCTTGTTTGTCGTTATTTTGTTGAGTTTTCAGTTTTGTGCGAGGAGTTGGTTGTTTGATCGGACAGAGAGATTTAGTTTGATATGTGAATTTTTCAATGAATCTTTTCTCCTTTGTTGTTGTACATGATATCCTTTCCTTTGAAGTGGAAAGATATGTGTGAAGATATACAAAGGAAAGATAAGATTTGTGTATGTATGTAAAATATATAGAAGAAGATATTAACGAGGATTTGTGAGAGTTTGTTTCCTATATTGAAAATAAAATATGTATATAATGGAAAATAGACTCCAATGTATCTTTCAAAATATAACGTCTGATTGTGTATACAAATATTTGCTTTTGATCTTTATTTATTTTCCTTTCTCTATATATACTATAGTCTTTTATTGCACTGAAGGGAAACTTCTTCATAAATAATATTTTAAAACAAAAACATTAAATATACAATTTTAGTCAAACACATTAGATATAACACATATTTATAATTATTATTAAAAGGAAATTTGCTGCAATATCTAAAAAAAATTCCTTCTTGATAATAGTAATAAATATATATTATTTTACAAATAAAAATAGATGTGTTTGAAATTTAAACTGGGTAAATCGAGCATATAAGATATAATGAATGACAATTTAATTTAAAAAAATTGTGCTTTGATAATTTTTAAACTGTAAAAGACTCTGAAATCAAAATCAAATATAAAAAAAAATTGTTATCATCAATCAAGACGTATACTCCTAATCTCCCCCTTTGATGACAAACAACATGTTAAGATTTCACAAGTGTAACATGTGTTGAGCGTATACTCGATATTATAAGATAAAAGTCATAGCATAATTGTTTTAATATGTATAACAGGCTCCCCCTATTGATACGTTCCTTCTACATATGTGGCATACGTTTTCGAGAATAAAATATTAAACAAATAATAATTCTTTCGGTAGTAAGAGTGAATCCATAATATTATCAAATCTAAATCGCTATCCTCCTTTTGTTCTTATCAAAAATATAAATATCAAATTAACATACTGAGATAGTGATACTTTATAATGAACCTTAATTAAAATATGACATTAAATATTGAATAAAAAATCATCCATTAATCGTAGTAACTATATCGGTCAAAGTCATATCCCATGAGCGGACGAAGAGTGCAAAAAAATGAACTACATGTAGTGAGGTTTAAATAACATAGCCCATAAGATGTTATGTAATTAAATGGTTTATATTATGAAATCAAATTTGAATAACTTATCCCTAACTCATCATAGATGAGGTCAAGAATTTCTGTTCATGCATTGCCAAGAGGTCTCTTAGATGAGGATGGACGTTACTTGATGAGTGCCGACACACTGATTTATAGGCATGTTAGGGCTTAGGGAGTCTGTTACCTCATATATATAATTTTTTTCTTCTCATAGCCTTTCCACAATCAAAATTGGGTATGTCAATTTAGCCAACTCATATGAGAACTAGAATGATAGTGAAAAGAAAGAAACTAAGGTGAGTCGATTGAATATGATTATCAAATGGTAGATTCAGAGATGATGTGGGATATGCAATGGTAAAAAATAAAATCTATAACTTATGATTGATTATCAAAAATATCATAACGTCATTATTTAATCAAGTACAAAATAAAGTAACATTTATCATCTATGTAATTGACATAAATACTTTTGAAAATCACATAAGAAAGTTCAATCGATCGTGATATGATTTTAAAAGTAAATTCTCTATAAATATCCTAAATATATTTTCAGTTTTATATTCTACCTTAAACATGCAATATGAATTGGTTTTACAACAATTTATGTAAAGAGAAGCACATTTTTATGGGTATACACATTAATATATCAAAAACAAAAGCAATGGTTCATCTCAAAAGATTTCGTCACAATAAAATAAATATTTTCTTCATCGATCTTCTCAAGTTTTAAATATCAACAACTCATCTGGACATAAATCATCACAAAGTTAAAAACCTTTATTTCACAGAATTATTTACAAACTTCATGTCAAAACTAGACTGTCAAAGCTCTTACCATGAAAAGCAAGTTTTTTTTTAAAATCATATCAAAAGATTTAGCCAAAAAGTCTCATTTCAAAATATTCACATCATGAATAAATATGGAGAGCAAAGGTAAAAAATCCTAAGAAAGCAAAAACATATTTATGATCTTTTTTATTTAAAAAAACAAAAAAATTGTAAGAAGGAAACCAAAAATACATATTTTCGGATTTATTTTTCTTTATAAAACGTAACAATAAGCAAAAGCAACCTCTTCACATGTGCATGGAAAATCATGTGAAAATCAGTCAATCCATAAGACATACATGCTATCAAAAACATCAAACTAGAGGAATCGCAAAGTTTAGAAGTCATACCAGACGTTCTAACAAGAAAGGAAAAATTACCATATCATGATACCTCTTATTATCTATGCTGCCTATGGTGACTAATAATGATACCATTTGTACTCTGTACGTGCTGGTGGCAGCGAACAATGGCATCTCCACAATGGTTTTACATTCGACCTCTTGAACTTTCATCATCAACGTCAATCATCACATATAAGCATCATCAAACATGCATATCCAAAGTTAGTGGATCTCCACTCATTTTCCTAGGCTAAGGAACTTTATAATTATCGCTCATCAAATGTATAGAACAACTCAAAATCTACCTCCATCGTATTGCTCCTTTTCCCGTCTTCCTACCTACACATTTGAGGAGGAAGTGAGTGGTCTAGAAAGAGATGTAAGACCACATTTGTTTACAATTGAAATCTTTGGCACCCAATTTTGTTTATATGGAAAACCGTTAATTTCAACAGTCGCATTCTTAGGAATCCAAGCTTGTTTAAATATAAGAGAATTCACTTTTGTACTTTTTAGATTCCAGATTTGTTTAACGGGTTTATTTTGACAATTATCATTGCTATGTCCAATATAGCCACAATCTACGGATTTGGATATCATACTTCTCCCCCTAGCGGTGTTCTTAGTCGTTTGTTTATATATTGACACCTTTTCAAATCCAAGCCTTTTTTTGCTATTCGCACAGAGTTGATTTCCTAATAGCATGTTAAAAGATTTTTAACCAGGAAAATTTTCGAAAAGTCAACTCAAGATCATTAACTTTGGATATTCTCATTTATTAGCTTAAAACAACAACTAATAACAATCTTTCTCTTTTTAGAATCATTCTGCTTTAGGATAATATTTTCATTTTCGAGCACTTTTAGTTTTGTCTTAACTTCAAGTATCTTACTTTCAATACTCTAGCATTTTTCAAATTCAAGTTTTTCAAAATCCTTGAGTTTATCAATCACTTTTTTCAATTCGTGATTTATTTGAATAATTTCAGTTTCGCTATTTTTCAAAATCAAATTTTCATTTTCAATAATTTTGAAATTTCATTTGATGTCTTTTAATTCCTTTTGAAAGTTAGCACATTTATCGCATTCAAGATTTCTAATCTTTTCAGTTTCATTTTCAAGCTCATCTAGGTCATTTCAGTTTTCACCAAATTATCCTTTTCAATTGGAATTTTCAAACATCTTAAAATCTCCAACTCTTTCTGTAAAACGTTATTCTTGTAAATTAGCTCATTTTGTTTTTTAAAACGGAATTTCATTATCAAGCGTTATAAAATTTTCATTGAAGCAAACAAATTCGTTTTTGTATTTTATACTTTTTCGCAATCAAAATTTTAAATTCTCTTAATATTTTTAGACTCATTTTCCAATTTATCGTATTTTAGATGAAGTTTAAAATTTTTGCTTTTCAACTTGTTATTTTTCAATTGAAGATCATCAACAGTTTTAGTTAATTTGTGACATAAAAGAACTAAATCTTTAAATGAAAAATCACTTATTTCATCATCTGTTGAGTCGCAATCATCGCTATCTTCACCGTCATCATCTGAATCTTCTTTTGTGTATTCCGCTAAACGAAGTTCTGCTCTCGTATCCATTTTGCTAGGTTCTTCTTCATCGTTGGCTTTACCACCATATTTTGCATCGAGAGTGCTACAAATTTTATTCCCAGTCAAACAATTAGAGATATGGTTAAATTCAGATTTATCAAGTATAGAGATAAGAATATTCATAGCATCAATATTAAGGGAAAAAATATTCTTATCTACCAATCAAATCCATTTTTGATGATATCCCAAATATGAAAATTAACTAATTTTAAATAAATTTCCATCCTATATTTCCAATATAAAAAATCTGTTTTATTAAAAATAGGTGGACTGTAAAATCGACCGACTCTCGCTAAATCTACTACAGCTTGGGTAAGACATTATATTCGATTTTTCCAAGCAATTTTGCTCTGATAACACTTGTAGGATAGAGCAATATACCCTAAAGGGGATGAATAGTGTATTTAAAAATATTTCATAGGGATGCTAATAAAATATAGAATAGAGTGCAGAAACGTAAATGCAGAAAATAAATAATAGAAGATATACCTAACTTGTAACTCGCATTCTCTGCTAGCCTGAGTATGTTAACACTATGACTAGTAACGCCAGCTCAACTCAATATGTAGAGACCAAAACCTTGAGCTATAACCCGTAGCTCAACCTAAAAAAACCTATAGTTCAAAAGAAAATACAAAACAAAAAATAAAAGTAACTAGAAATAAAATAAACACACTCCGCCACCCCCCCTTTAAAGTCGCGTGCTCCTTTGACCACCTCTTCTCTTTCATTTCTCAATTCAATTCTCTCTACTGATATATTCTTCTTTTTTTATTTTCTTTTAAAAACTTCAACTAGAGATGTAGTCTTATGGGGGAGCCGCCTTTGGATTTCGAATTGTGCTGATGATGCTAGAGCTGGGAGATGCTCGTGATGACCATTCGTCGAGAATAGCTCCACCACCGAGAAGCACATTTGGATCTGGAGTTTGTGTAACAATTGGAAGATGTTGATCTGAAAATTTGAAGATGAGCGGAAAGCTTCAACTACTCCGAGAAATCAACGGTTTTGATGTTCCTTGTTTAGATATCACTACTTGACGCCGTGAATTCTTTGTATGACTGATGTTGGAACGATACTGTTGAAGTCACGATTGCCTTTGAAGTTTGATTGTTGATGTTGATTTATAGAGATGATAGCCGTAACAACCAAAGTATCATAAGTTTGATTACAGAACCTGAGGAATGCTGTGTAGAACCAGAAGAGATGCAGAGCAATGTTAGTGGCGCAGTTCATCAGAGTTTGATAAGTAGTTCATCGGAGCTAGTAGGCTGACATCAAACCACTGTCAGATGGTTAAACAGTGAAGGATATGGCTGGAGAAAAGAGTTATGAGCTTGTGCATGTTATGCATGTATGTATAAGTTATACGTGCACCATAAAATCAGACTTGTAGCTTAGTACAGAAAGTTATTTTCTGGTATGTTGTATAAAGCTATATAATTGATTTTTTCATGTTGATTGGATTAGTAAGGTTGGGTTGGTTATTATGTCTATTAAGGACCATTTACTTGTATAAATATGATACATGCAGATTGAGTTGTTGTTGAACTTTGAAAATAATATCATTTCTTTTTAAAAGAAAGTTTCTTCTTCTTGCAATTTTTAGTATTAGTACATCGTTCTTTTTTCCTTGCTGTTCATGAAAGTGATGATTAGCTTAATTTTCGTCCGTGTTCATTTTCTCCTTGATATTCTCTATTGAACCAGCTCTTGCTATTGAACCACTTATTTTCCTTGTTGATCTTCTGTTAAATTTTCAGTTGTTGTTATGACATACCCTCAATTTCTTATGTTTAAATTCTTACAGTCCTTGTTCTTGAATTAGAATGGTTTTGAAATCTTGATGGTTGTATTGACCTTTCGAATTAACCCGTCTTCTCATTCCATGATCAATGAATGACCATTAGTCAAGATCGAACTCTGTAGTACAATTACAAGTTAAAACCTGAATTGTGTCTTAGATTACTGGTATCGGTGGTGCTTTCATGGAGAAGAAGCTTTCTTATCACTGTCCAAAGCATATACATGAATATGCACATGTAATAGTAAGTGTCACATAACTGCATTTTCCACAAGCCCCTACTTGTATTTCACGAACACCTCCTTCTTCATCCGAGAGCTCCATTCTCCACACTCTGATGAACCCTGAACAGCCTACGACTCACAATTTGGTATTAGATCATCCTTCTGAGATAGCTCTAAATTCTCAGATCGATCCACCTAATATCAATAACTCTGCCCAGCCACCGTTCTGCTATCAAGATCCAACATAGGCGATGCAAGAAGAATTTAATCGGCGAAACAAACATGCTCAACAAGAATTGAGTACTAAATTCGAAGGGTTTCATAATGTGCTCACTATTCTTTCTCGTGATATTCAACATCTCAAAAATCAACCACCAGCGCCACCACCAGCGGTACCACCAGCTGTGCCACCTTCAAATTTCGATCAAGAACCTCCTCATCCTCCTAATCATCGAAGTTCTTGGCCTCCCCAAATACCCATTTATCCACTATCTTCATATCCTCCTTGCTCTCCTAATCCACCAAACTCTCGAACAACTCCACCAAGAATGCCGGTACCCTCAAGAAATCATCAAAACTTCCAGTATTATCCTCAGTAACCTCCATATCCTTCCTATAACTCTAGAAATCCATACCCGAACTATTATTACTCAAACAACACATCAATAAATACTCCTTTAACCACTCTTAAACTAGATTTTCCTATGTTTAACAATGAAGAGAGAGTGATCAATTGGCTTTAGCAAGTTGAGTAGTATTTTAGATTTAATCAAACCGACGAAAGATTGTGGGTTGATATATGCTCTTTTTATCTGAAAAAGAACCCTTGCAGTGGTATAACTGGTATGTGCACAATGCTGTGCAGTTAATGCGCTCGGTAGATTCAAAGCGGTGGAGGTGCAAAAAGTCATAGCGGGGATACAGCGAGGATATAGCGGGATATAGCGGATGGCTCTAAAATAGCATATAAAACTCGTACTTAATATTTTTACAAATATATAAATGGTAATTAAATGAAAAATTATCATTCAATTGAATTATAAATAATACATAAATAATTTTAAATAAAAACATGTGCGAATATACTTTAAATAAACGAAAAACTGTTATATAAAATAATTGAATTTGGAAGAATATTAGAGTATTTTCATTTCTGAAAATATATTAAAAATTAAATCAAATAAATTAGTTTCATAATTATAAAATGTATAAATGCAATTTTTCAATTCATTTTATTAAAAAAGATATAGCGGGAATAGTGGAATATAGCGGAAATAATGGAATATAGCGGAAATTGCGGCGATTAAAGCGGAAAGGCTATATTCTGGGGCTATATGGAAAAATCGTAGCGGTAGAAATCCGCTATGAGATATAGCGGGGTTGTAGCGGGGTAATAGCGGGGCATTAACTACACAAGCACAATGTACCTAATTATTGTTCCTGGAAAACTTTTAAGGGCGAAATCATGGTGAGATTTAATCCTAAAGAAATGGAAAGACCTTTGAAGCTTTGATAGGGTTAAAATAAACTACCACTGTTTTGAATTATCTCAACAAGTTTGAACAGTTACAAATGGCCACAGAGGCATTACCTCCTAAGTTTGTGTTAGACCGATTCATTGGTGGTTTAATAGAAGAATTGAAGTATGATGTACTTACCTCTAGACCAACTGATTTTAAGGAAGTAGTTGCATTGGTAAAGATGTATGAGAGTAAGCAGTCTTACACCAGAAAGAACAGCAAAACAACAAACCCTACTATGAATGTACAGAGAAATAATAATGTCCATCCTACTCCTTCTCAAAGTTCTCCAGTTACCCACAACATAAACCTTGTTATCAACCATAAGGACACAGTTGGAGGCCTTGGCAAAATGCAAGGGGCTCATACCCAACCAGTTAATTGAAATGAGAAGACAAAATATATGTTATGGATGCAAGGAAAAATGACATAGAGATCATAAATGTAAAAATCCCCAAGTATATATACAGGAAGGAGTAATGCCCTTAATGGAAGAAGAACAGAGAGAAGCAATTGGAATTACAGCATTGGTAGATCAGAAGCGAATAAAGAAGAATCATTAACTATAACACTACAAGCTATATGTGGAATACCCACTCTATCAACTATCAAAGTCAAAGGAAGTTACAAGGAAAATCAGTTCATGTCCTAATTGACTCATAATCCACTCATAGTTTTGTTAATGCAGACTTGGCAAAAAAATTAAAACTCAATGTTGAAGATTCCAGAGTCTTTGAAGTGGTAGTGGCTAATGGTGAAAAGGTGATGGATAATGGTATATACCATGATGTTATATTCAAGTGTCAAGGTTGTGTAATGCCATTGGACCTACTCTTATTTCCTTTAGAAGGATGCCAAGTAATTCTAGGTGCACAGTAGATGAGAAGGTTGGGAGAAGTAACTTTAATCTTGAAAAATTGCAAGTTAAATTCACATACAATGACAAGGAAATGCAGAAGGAAGAAATGAGGGTTGTTAATAAGAAGGCCATTAATAAGGAGTGTATTCAAGGACAAATTAACACGATGTTATGCACTTTAGATTCTTTTGAAAATGTCACTCCAAATATTCCACCAGAGATTATAAAACTTCTTCGAATATTCCCTAAAATTACCATAAATCCTCCACCTCTTCCTCCACACAGATTACAAGACCATAAAATACCTTTATTACCAAACACCAAGCCTATCTGCATTAAACCATACAGGCCTTCCTATCACATTAGAATGAGCTTGAGAAGCTTGTTAAAGAGATGTTAGATTCTGGAATCATTAGGAATAGTAATAGTTCATACCTCTCACTTGTAGTGATGGTGAGCAAAAAAGATGGAACATGGAGATTGTGCATTGATTATAGAGCTTTAATTCTCAGACCATAAAAGACAAGTTTCTCATTCCTTTGATAGATGAACTATTTGATGAACTTCATGGAGCTATTTTTTTTTTTCTAAACTGGATTTAAGGTTAGGGTACCATCAAATAAGAATGGATGAGGCAAATATTTACAAAACTGCATTTAGAACCCATTATGGCCATTATGAATTCATAGTAATGTAATTTGGGTTGGATAATGCACCTTTCACCTTCCAATCCTTAATTAATGAAATATTCATACCATATTTGTGGAAATTTGCGTTAGTTTTTTTGATGATATACTCATATATAGCAAGTATTGGCCTGAACACTTAGAACATCTGCAAGTCACTTTCCAGGTGCTAAAACAAAATCATATGGTGATCAAAATGACCAAATGTAGCTTTGAAAAGGAATCTCTAGAGTATCTAGGTCACACAATTTTAGTACATGGACTAGCTGTTGACCCAAGAAAAATAAAGGTAGTAGTGAACTGGCCACTCCCAAGCAACCTCAAAGCATTGAGAGGATTCTTGGGTCTCACTGGTTATAATAGGAAATTCGTTAAAGACTATGGCATTATTGCTAAGCCACTAACAAATATGTTGAAGAAAGATGCATTTACATGGAATAAAGAAACTAAGGATGCTTTCAAAAAACTCAAGTGTTGTCTGGTAACACCACCAATATTGGCAATGTCTGATTTTACACAACCATTTATCTTGGAATGTGATGCAAGTGGACATGGTATATGAGCTGTATTAAAGCAAAATCAGAGACCTTTGGATTACCTAAGGAAAGCTTTACATGGCATAAACTTGAATATATCAACATATGAGAAAGAATTATTGGCCATCATCATAGCTATAAAGGAAGTGGACACGGTACTTAATGGGAAGCCAGTTTGTTATTAGAACTAATCATCAAAGTTTGAAACACCTTTTGACCCAAAAATTACATACCAGAGTGCAAAGTAAATGGCTTGCCAAACTTCATGGATTTGATTATAAGGTTGAATATAAGAGAAGAGACAATAGAGTGGCTGATGCACTATCAATAATAGAAGAAAATGAAGAAAGGACTTCTCAACTACAGGAAGTCTCTATAGTAAAGTCACCTTAGATGCAATTGTTGAAAAATAATTTACAAATTTCTCCTTGGTATCAGCAAAAACTAGAGAAAATTCAAAGGAATAATTGCCTGGAAGTAAATATAAGGTAGTAGACAAGTTTATCTTTCATAAAACAAAATTTTTAATAGACATCACTTGAACATTATTACCCAAAATTTAGTAAAGGAACGTCATTCAACTCCACTGGGAGGATACTCTGGAATCAAATCCACCTTAAAGAAATTAAAGCAAGTTTTTATTGGAAGAAAATGAAAATAACTATGGAGGAATATGCTAAAAAATGTGATGAGTGTCAAAGAAATAAAGGGGAAAACATACTTATTCTGGGACTCTTGCAGTGTCTCTTCCTATTCCTGAAAGAATTTGGTTAGATATTTCTATGGACTTTATCACGTGTTTTCCAAAAAGTCATACAGTTATATATGTTGTTGTAGACAGACTTAGCAACCGTTATACAGATAAAAAGGTAGCCACGGTCTTCTTTAATGGAGTGTTCAAGCTACATGGAATGCCCAATACTATTGTAAGTGATAGAGATGTCTTGTTTACAAGTAATTTTTGGAAGGATATTTTTAAGCTACAAGGCAGCAAATTGAAATATAGCTCGGCATACCACCCACAAAGTGATGGCCAAACTGAGATAGCTAACAAAATCATTGAAGGCTACTTAAGATGTTTTGTTTGCCACAAACCCCAGGAATGGTTGAGACGGTTAACTTTAGCTGAGTATTGGTTCAATACTACTTGGAAAGCTCCCACTAATGCTACACCATTTAAGTCGGTATATGGAATTGATCCTCCAAACTTACTGTCTTATGTGCCAAATTCTGCAAAAGTGAAACAAGTTGAAGAAGAATTATAGTCAATAGATGTAGTATTAGAATTTTTGAAAGACAGTTTAAGAATAGCTCAAGATAGAATGAAAAAATATGCAGACTTAAGAAGATCAGACAGAGAATTTGAAGTGGGAGATTGTGTGTATTTGAAGCTACAACCTTACAGACAAATGCTGCTAGACTTCATAAAACTCACAAGTTATCATCTAAATATTATGGACCTTATCAAGTTGAGGAAAAAATAGGAAAGGTGGCTTACAGATTGCAACTACCTACAAGTGCAAGAATACACCCTGTTTTCCATGTTTCGCAATTAAGGAGAAGGACTGGTAGTGGACTGATAATACAAAAAGATGCTCCAAGTTATGTAGAAGAGATAGTGGAACAACCTAAAGAGATCTTAGATAGAAGATTAGTGCCTAAAAATAATGAACCTGTGGTGCAAGTGTTAGTTAAATGGAAAACAAGCCCATAGAAGAAGCAACATGGGAAGAATATTGGCCTCTGATTAGAAGGTTCTCAACCATAGACCTTAGGACAAGGTATGTTCTTAAAGAAGGAGTGAGTTGTAACAACCAAAGTACCATAAGTTTGATTATTGAACCTGGGGAATGTTGTGCAGAGCTAGAAGAGATGCAGAGCAATGTTAGTGGCGCAGTTCACCATAGTTTGATAAGCAGTTCATTGGAGCTGGTAGGCTGACATCAAACCACTGTCAGATGGTTAAATAGTGAAGGATATGGCTGGAGAAGAGAGTTATGAGCCTGTGCATGTTGTGCATGTATGTACAAGTTATACATGCACCATAAAATCAGACTTGTAGCTTAGTATAGAAAGTTATTTTCTTGTATGTTGTATAAAGCTGTATAATTGATTTTTTCATGTTGATTGAATTATCAAGGTTAGGTTGGCTATTGTGTCTATTAAGGCCTATTTACTTGTATAAATATGATGATACAGGTAGATTGAGTTATTACTGAACGTTTAAAATAATATCATTTCCTTTTAAAAGAAAGTTTCTTTTTCTCGCAATTTTTAGTATTAGTACATTGTTCTTTTTGTTCATGTAAGTGATGATTAGCTTAATTTTCATACTTGTTCATTTTCTCCATGATATTCTCTATTGAACCAATTCTTGTTATTGAACCAATTATTTTCCTTATTGATCTTCTGTTAAATTTTCAATTATTCTTACGACATACCCTCAATTTCTTATGTTCAAATTCTTACAGTCCATATTCTTGAATTAGAATGGTTTTGAAATCTCGATGGTTGTACTGACCTTTCTAATTAACCCTTCTCATTCCATGATCAGTGAATGGCCATTAATCAAGATTAAACTGTTGTTGTACAATATCAAGTTAAAACCTGAATTGTTGTCTTAGATTACTAGTATCGATTGTGCTTTATTGGAGAAGAAGCTTTTTTATCATTTTCCAAAGCATATACATGAAAATGCACATGTATCAGTAAGTGTCACATAGCTGCATTTTCCACAAACACCTACTTGTATTTCACGAACACCTCCTTCTTCATCCGAAAGCTCCATTCTCCATACTCTGGTGAACCCTGAACAGCCTGTGCCTCACAATGGCTAAAGATTTGTATCGACTTGTGTTGTTCAGATCTGACTGATGTTAAAGTGTTGAATGGTTATTAGAATGTGGTATGGTGTTAGCACCAGAATTGGTCACTAACACCCTTGAGAAAGATTGTGTAGAGAGATTAATGAAGAAAGTAAATTGAAACTGAGAACCATATGCTAAATTAAATGCAAAGACAAGCACACCGAATTTATAGTGGTTCGGCGTAACTGCCTACGTTCACTTTGAGGTTAATCTTTATTTCTTTACTCGACAATTGATTACAGATACAATCCGTACATCAACTATTTAAATGCAATTGCTAAGTAAAAAAGAATGTGTCTTGAATGCGACAGAGTCTCCCCAGTGTTCTCCAAAAAAGGTCCCTTTCACTATGCCCATACCCTCTATTTATAAACGAAGATGGGATGGACTTCCCTAGTGGGCCTAAAGGCAAGATACCTCGGCACGTGGTGAGTGACTTCTGTGTGCCGAGCCACAATGACGAACGGCAAATACCGAGCCATATATCCAAGCCGAACGGTGCCTCTATGCCAAACGAGGCAGTGTGTTGAGTGAAGTTTGTAGGCCGAACGAGACCCGATGCCGGTTGAGGGGAGATGCCAAACGACATACTTAGGCCGAGCGAGGCTTCATACCGAACGAGGTTGGAATGGCGAACAAGGCTGGAATGCCAACGAGGCCTGGATGCCGAACGGTGCTGGAATGCCGAGCGAGGCTTCATGATGAATGAGGCTGGAATGCCGAACGAGACATGGAATGACGAACGGGGCCTAGATGCCGAACGGGGCCTAGATGCCGAATGGTGCCAGATGCCGGTCGAGGCTTCTCTGCCGAACGATATGAAATGCCGAAAGACCTTGCTATGCCGAACGACCCTCATTGCCGAACGACCCTTCTACACCAAGCCTCTTGTTACTTGGTCAAGCTACCGGGTAACACTTTACCTCCAAAGTGTATCATGTGGATGAACATGATGCGTTTTGAACCATTAGCACTTCGTGTTTCTCTTAAAGCTTTGGCTTTGCCTTCTCGATAGTGTTTTCCTCAATGCCGAGCGATGGGTTGTATGCCGAATGGCATACCAATGCCGAATGACATACCAATGCCGAATGACATTGATGTCGTACGAGGGAGGTGCATTGACCAGTTATACCGGTCACTGTCCATTCGACTTCTCTCCTCTCTATATAAACCGATACTCCTTCTTCTTCTCCCTTTTACTTTTGCCTCCATACTATAGAACTTATGAACTTGCCTCTTTCCAAACCCTTGTTAACACCTCATTAACTCCTTTAGTCCCCGAGTCTCCATGGTTACTTCTCGATTGCCTTCAACAGCGAGCCCGAGTAGATCTCTACTTCCAATTCGAGCACTCCATCAGACTTTACCCTCTTCTACTAGGTATTAACCCTTCATTTGCTTGACTCTCCTTGATTAGGGATTTAAGACAAGACTTGAACCCACGCCCATCCTTTAACCCACAAACAATGATATTCGTGTAGATTAGGAAGGTGGATTTGAGGTTTAGAGAAGCCTTGGGATTAAACAGAGAGGAATATGGAAGAAGACGTTGGCCCAGCGGGAACCGGTGAGGGTTGGGATGTACGGTCACAGGTGGCATGCGAGTTGAAGTGGTGGTCGACTGGCCACCTTGGAGGGTATTCAATTCATATGAAGGAAGGAGTTGGGAGAGGATGTATGGATGTGGCTCGGCATGACTCCCTCATGCCGAACAGCTGAGGGTATGTAGGAGAAAAGTCGAGGTTGGGTTCGCATGCCGAGCGGTGTAGTTCGGTATGACCATGGCTCGGTATGATCCTCTTATGCCAAACGGGATAGGAAAGAGTGCAGGATAAAAGTAGGAGTTGGGCAAGATGCCGAGTGGTGCAGCTCGGCATAATTGTGGTTCGACATGACTCCCTTATACCGAACGATGGAGAGGAAAGGTGTTGAGAGTAAATTGTTGAGCGATGCGGCTCGGCATGTCTTGCCGCATGCCAAACGGTAATGATGGATGGTAGGAGAGTGGTGTACACATGACAGTTAAAACTATCTCAACTTGAACCCAATGCATTGTTGACTTAACACCTTTTTATGCCCGAATATATGACAGTGAACAAGGACAGATTTAAATAACTAATCATATCGAACAATCCGGATTGATAACTCCCATGTTTGGATAACTGTAAACTTGAACTTAACTTGCTGAAAATAGTTAATAACCCTTCACATAGAGCGACCATGTCGAGTTCAAAACATAAACCATCTTATGACAAGCTCTCGTAGACGGTCAGCGATGATGGTCTTCGAAGATGATAATTCAAAGCTTAAACTTATTTCGTCAACTTAGTGACTTTTCATTTCTTGGCACTTATATTTGAATGATTGCATAAGTTCACACACCGCACGGGGGGAATATTTTTATTGTTAAGTCTAATACCGATTGTTCTTCAAGTATAGTTCAAACGGATGTTTCGCCAGATTCAATCATTCACTAGAGATGTCTTGGAAATCTAGCTCCGCCACGATCTCGAAATGACCCCAGCCATCTTCTTAGCAAGAAGTAGTTGGTACTTCAAACCCATCGACTACTCCCGCACAAGACATACCGAGCCCTGCGATCGCATCTGATGATTTGGCTCCCGATGCCTTGGATGCAGCGATCTTTTTAGACGATCCGATCGATTCCCAAGCATCGAAGATTAACGAAAGCATGCTTCGTCGTATATGCTCAGTCCACGGAATCCCTTTTGACGATGTGTTAGTTCCATCGGGGCAGGATTGTCCTTACTTGCCCCCATTCATATATACAGCCTACAACAGATTCATGTGTTGGGTCGGTAGTGTGCCACCATTCAACTCCTTTCTTCGAGACGTATTGCAGTATATTGAGATCGCCCCATCGCAATTGCATCCGAACAGCCACGCATTCATATAAGGCACTTGCATTCTCTTCATGAGTGTCCTCTTCAAGCTTCCGACTTCGGGTAATATCCGCTATGTCTATTGCATCAAGAGACGATCAGATAGCCCATCTTTCATGTTCCTCGAGCCGCACAGCAAATGTCAAATCTTAACTGGGGCATGGAGCAAGTTTTCCCAGTATAAATAGGAGTGGTTCTATGTGCACTGTTCTCCTGGCTTTGCGAGGTGAGGGGTGGAAGGAAGTAAGTCTTTTTTTCTGGGTCAACACTCATGTTTGGCTGAAGATGCACCTTTTCTAACTCTTCCTCTATTTTTTCAGATATTAACCCATGTCCTGAGGGCTCCGGATATTCTGAAGCTGTCGAAGCTATCCGAGCTATTCCCGCCGAAGACCGAGACCTCAGAACTCTCATTTCAAATGAATCGCTCACGAAGTTTGGTTTGCTGGAAGAAGGCCGTTGAATAAGCCTCCCTCCAGGCGTTATATAACTAGGCCTACTTCGAGCAAAGGAAAAAAGCAGGTTGGGTCTTCATCACGTAATGCCCCTGACACACCAGAGGAGGGGGAGATTAGAGAAGGCAAGACGCCCGAAGACCTGGTGAAAATGTTAGTCCCACTCGGGATCCGGCCGTCGAGGTTCATGATGTCGAAACGACACCTTCCCCTTCAAAGGAAAATAAGAAATTGACTATAAGTTGAGGAAGAAGAAAGTGGGTGGAACTTCTGAAGTCACTCTTATTCCAGTGGAGAAAGAAGCTTCCTCACAGCATTTAGAAAGTTCTCTAAAAGGCCTATCAAACCTTACAATACCTGATGATCTGTTCAACTATGGTTTAGACGATCCAGAGGCCCTTAAGCTTCATTCACCTGTGGGAGGCGATACAAGCGCTCAAGCCCAAAACTAGGGAGAAAAAACTCGTATTAGTAAAGAAACTGGTCCATCGGGGGGAAACACTAGGACACACACAAACACATGCACTTCACATTGCACTTAAATTTCTGCCATCACTCTCCTCTTTGCTAACTTGTCGTTATTTAAATTCTATGTAGGTGACATGGGGCGTACACATGGACTTGACCGCCTTCGTGATTCATCGATTCACCAATCCGGCCGGGATTCGGGTTCTGGCAAACGCCGAGATCGAGATGATTCCGATGATCGATACTACCACCGTCGAGAATCATCCTACCGAAGAAAGTCCTATAGCCAGTCCTCATATCCTCGCGATCCTCCTCCTCAGTTGGAGCACAGAAAGAGAAACCCGTATATAAGGGGTCCCAGCCTGAGGCCTATCAGGATCAAACTTTAGTTCATCCAGTACCAGGCAATCTCGGGATCCCCATAGAACACCTGCAGTCTCCAAGCAGACTCCTCTCGCTCCTGTATTTGATCCATCGATAGCAAAACGACTTGTTGAGCTTAAAGACTCGTTTCCAAAGATATGCTTCGATGGCTTAAAATTTCTTCCGGTGATTCACTCGATTCCAGGACATGTCAAGCAAAGCGCTATTGCTTGTACTAACGATGCCTATGTCCAGCATGACGCACTCATGCACTTAGCCGAAAAAGTTTCAGAAGTCTCTATTGAGCGTTAGCATGAATTTAATCACCTGAAGCTCGAGGCTATCCATGATAAGGTAATTATCAAAGCTCAGGACGAAGAGCTCTCTACGTACAGATCTCAACATGAAGCCGCCCAACATAGCGCTAAAGCTACTGTGGAGGCCGTCAATCATCTGGAGTCAACTCATAAAAAAGAAATCGACAAGGCGGTCCAATGCCGTGGGGCCTTGGCTTTAGAGAAGGATTCAGTTCAAAAGGAAAGGGATGCATTTGCTCTCCGAGTCAAAGAGCTAGAAGACCAACTTCGTAAAGAAAGAGAGGAGAAAACTGCTGCCCAAGAAGAGTCGCAACGGTATTGTGACGAGATCGTTGCTACGCGACTTCTGAAGGCAAAGCTCGACGACGAGTTTTTTAAGGTTAGGATGCTAAAGGATGAAGCCCGTGAAGAGGGCAAGAGAATAGCATCCACGGAGATTGACTCTCGCCTAGAGGCGGCTGCAGAGGCTGGCAGGGAGGAGGTCAAGTGCATGTTTGACCCACTTATTGCAGAATTCAATGCCCGTGTCCTCATGCATCGGGACTTAACTTTCCTTGGCGAGGGCTACCTCGAATCTCTAGCCGAAGCATGGGAGACTTTAATAAAGATCAAGAAGGTCAAACTTGGCATCGAGGAGGTCGATGAGGATGCTTTAATAAAAGAATTTCTTAGGGGGAACGAGCCTTCGGACTTGTCTGCAGTGAAGGCACTCTACTGCAAAGGTTCCCCCTCATCCAGAGGAAAAGACGTCATTGCCGATCCGTCTAGATCGGAGCCTTCAGTCCTTCCTCCTGCTCAATCGGATGATCGGCCAGTTCTCGAACCATTTAAGCAACATGCTTGTTATGACCGAAAGGACCTTGGTCTCCTATTCCGAAGGGTGAGACTTCTTGGACGATTGGGAGCCAGCAGGAAGCCGGTACATAACTCTTCTTCTTAAAGTTCAAGAGCCGTCATTTTCGGCGAAAGATTATTGTATTCTAATGTCTGTTTCCTATGATTTTACACAGGACATTTTGATCTCGAACCCACTCCAAGGAGCGATGATGCCACGGAGGAGAAGGGGAAAACAAGCAAGGCTACCCACGTGGGAGAGACTCCCGGTCTAGACCCTCAAGTGATTGAGGTGCTTGATGTGGATAAGTCTGAAAATTCATCTCCTATTGAAGAAAGTTATGAAATCGAGATCACAAGCACCTCTGAACATACTTCTAAAATGAGCATGAAGGAGCAGCTCGAGGAAGAAAAGAAGAAGATGGTCGAAATCAAAGTCGAGCCCTGAGTCGTAGACCTAGATGATCCTCTGAACAAGCCTTTGATGGTCATCCTCCCTGGTGGGTCCAGCCACTAGAGGTTCCCCGTACTTCCTCGGTTGTTACCTCCCCATCAAAGAAAATTTTCAAGGGAAAACGCATGGGAGAGGAGTCATCTGAGAAGAAGAAGGAGGGAAAGAAGTCGAAGAAATCAAAGGAGTAGTTGTTACTCTCGTTCAACGAGAGTTAATTTAGATTATGTATACTTTTACTTATTGTCGTAGTCAATGTAAATAGACTTTTGACTTTGAGTTTTGGAGGAGTTACAGTAGAACCTCATTTCGGATAAATAAAACTTAATTCTTTTGTCTTTCAAAAGACTTTTATCGTTCTGCATAACTGTGGACGAAACCCGGGTTATTGTGAGTTACATAAACTCCTAGATTCATCTTCATATAAGTCGGAAATTCTTTGGAATTGTACATCCTTTATTCCACGCCTTGGGTACTTAGAATAATTTTCAGTCCGTAAGCCGGGGACTTGATGACTTCAAGTCATTTGTATCCTAGTCCGCACTCTAGGGACTTAGAGAATTTTAAATCCATTTATACTCCAATCCGCACTCTGGGGATTCAGAGTACTCCAGTCCACACTCAGGGGACTTGGAGATTTTAAGTCGTTTACACTCTGGTCCATACTTGGGGAACTCAGAGGAGTCCAATCCGCACTTTGGGGACCTAGAGATTTTTAATTCGTTTATACTCTGGCCCGCACTCAGGGGACTCAGAGTAGTCCAGTCCGCATTCAGGGGATTTCGAGTCGTTTATACTCTGGTCCACGCTCAAGGGACTTAGAGTACTCCTATCCACACTCAGGGGACTTGGAGATTTCGAGTCATTTATACTCTGGTCCGCACTCAGGGGACTCAGAGTACTCCAATCCGTACTCAGGGGACTTAGAGGTTTTTAAGTCATTTATACTCTGGTCCGCACTCAGGGGACTCAGAGTACTCCAGTCCGCACTCTGGGGACTTAGAGGTTTTTAAGTCATTTATACTCTGGTCCGCACTCAGGGGACTTAGAGTACTCCAGTCCACACTCAGGGGACCTGGAGATTTAGAGTGGTTTATACTCTGGTCCGTGCCCAGGGGACTCAGAGTACTCCAGTCTGCACTTAGGGGACTTGGAGATTTCGAGTCGTTTATACTCTGGTCCGCACTCAGTAGATTCAGAATACTCCAGTCCGCACTTTGGGGACTTAGAGGTTTTTAAGTCGTTTATACTCTGGTCCATACTCAGGGGACTCAGAGTACTCCAGTCCGCACTCTGGGGACTTGGACGTTTTCGAGTCATCTATACTCTGGTCCTCACTCAGGGGACTTAGAGGTTTTTAAATCGTTTATACTCTGGTCCGCACTCAGGGGACTCAGTGTACTCCAGTCCGCACTCAGGGGACTTGGAGATTTCGAGTCGTTTATACTCTAGTCTGCACTCAGGGGACTCAAAGTACTCCAGTCCGCACCCTAGGGACTTAAAGGTTTTAAAGTCGTTTATACTTTGGTCTGCACTCAGGGGACTCAGAGTACTTCAGTCCGCACTCAGGGGACTTGGAGATTTCGAGTCGTTTATATTCTGGTCCGCACTTAGGGGACTCAGAGTACTCTAGTCCGCACTCTGGGGACTTCGACGTTTTTAGGTCGTTTATACTCTGGTCCGCACTCAGGAGACTCAGGGTACTCCAGTCCGCACTTAGGGGACTTGGAGATTTTGAGTCGTTTATACTCTGGTCCACACTCAGGGGACTCAAAATACTCCAGTCCGCACTCTGGGAACTTAGAAGTTTTTAAGTCGTTTATACTCTGGTCCGCACTCAGGGGACTCAAAGTACTCCAGTCCGCACTCTGGGGACTTGGCGAATTTGGGGTGTTCGTGCGCGTTCGTACGTCAGACAGAATAATGTAACTCTAGTGGTTTGCCATAGAATTATCATACACAGAAACATCAATAATCAAGGAAAAGATGGCTTCAAGCATTTATTGTTAAAAATAAGCTAAATTGTCTCCTTACACGCTGAAAATTAAGAATAAAAACATGCTGGAAATAAGTGCAACTAACATATGAAAGTAATGGACTAAGTATAAAAATGCCGCAAATGCTCGTTATTCCATGCTCGGGGGAGTGTCGCACCATCAACGGTCGCTAGCTTGAAAGTTCCCTCTCCAAGCTTCCATTCAATGACGTATGGACCTTCCCATGCAAGTTTCATATATGCTATGGGACCGGCAAAATTCGTTTCAAAACAAGGTCACCCACATCAAAGATTCTCGGCCGGACCTTTTCATTATAATATCGAGCGACTCGGTGCCTGTATGCAGCCACTCTTAAACCAGCTTCTTCACATTTTTCATCAATGAAGTCCAGTGATTCCAGCAAAAGATCCCGATTCAACTCAGGGTCGTAATAATTTACCCGATGTGATGGAACTTCAATTTCTATGGGCATAACAGCTTCCATTCCATATGCCAATGCGAATGGAGTGTGGCCAGTCATGGACTTATGGGTGGTTCCATAAGCCATAGCGTTGTCGGAAGTTCATCCACCTACTTGCCTCTAGCCTTTTCCAAACGCCTTTTTAATATGGACTTGATTATTTTGTCCACGGCTTCCACTTGTCCATTAGCTTTTGGATGAGCAACTGCTGCAAACTTTTTCTCACTGCCATATCTTTGGCAAAAATCTTTTAGCTCTTTGCTTTCGAACTGAGTTCCGTTGTCCGTAATGATAGTCCATGGAAGGCCAAAACAACATATAATATTTCATACAATGAAATTAATGACCTTTTTGGTGGTGATCGTGGCCAAAAGCTCTGCTTCTGCCCACTTAGTAAAGTAATCGACCGCAACTATCGCATATTTCGCACCACCTTTGGATATGGGTAATGAACCAACTATGTCGATTCCCCATATTGCAAACGGTCAGGGACCAACCATTTGCGTGAGTTTCGTAGGTGGAGCTCTCGGGATTTTTGCATATTTCTATCATATGTTACATCTTCTTACATAGTCTGCAGCATCTCGATTTACAGTTGGCCAAAAGTTCCATAGCGGAGGATTTTCTTTGCTAATGTCTGCCCCCCCAGTATGGTCACCGCATTCTCCTTCATGGACTTCCTTCGGGACTCGTTTTATCTCATCATGGGAAATGCACCGGAGTAAGGGGGTCGAGAATCCCCTCCGATACAATATTCTGTCCTGCATTACATATCGCGAAGCCTTACGAATGACTTGTCGCCTTTCACTCCCTCTTTCGGGCAAGACCCCATGTAGCAAGTATTGCTTGAATGGGGTCATCCATGATTCCTTCTCGATTTCTTCTTCTAACACGAAATCTACCTCCATCATATATATACTCGGAGCATGTAAGGTTTCAACGGGAACCAATCCCATTTGTTGTGCATCGCTAGTGCTCGGAAATTTTGCCAATGAATTGGCTTCTTTATTTTGTTCACGCGGGACATGCGAAATATCATAATATTCCAGATTTTCTAGCAGCTCTTGAACCCGTGCAAGGTGTGGGGCAAGCCTCTGTCCCTTCGCTTGATAATCTCCCTGCACTTGGTGCACCACCAGTAGTGAGTCGCAAAAGATTTCAATAGATTCTACCCCAAGTTCCCTGATAAGTCTCAAGCCATCAATTAATGCTTCATACTCGGCTTCGTTATTTGTCGCTGGGAATTCGAGTATCAAAGCATAACAAACTGATTGGTTTTCTGGAGTTACAAGAACTATGCCAGCTCCCAAGCATTGGTCGTTAGATGCCCCATCGGTATACATCTTCCATCGAACGAGAGGAATGACATTGTTACTGTCTGATTCGTCTGACATGGCGAATTCAGCAATAGTCTACCAGAGATTGCCCTTGTGTGGCCCTTCATGGCAGGTAGGTAATATCGAGTTGACTCAATTCGATATTCTATTTTAACATCCTTCCAGAAGTTTCCGATCGTTAGAGCACCTGCCACAAGGGTTGATCGGTATAAACACTGATTGAGTGTGCCTGAAAGTATGGCCGGAGCTTGCGTGATGATCATCAAGCAATAGGCTAATTTCTCAATCTTAGGATAATTTCTCTCTGCCCCCGTTAAATGTTTACTGACATAGTACATCGGCTTCTGAACTCGATCCTCATCGTGAACCAGAGCTGTACTGATTGCATGTTGGGATACAGCCAAGTACACGCACAACATCTCATGGCCTACCGGTTTCGACAGCACCAGGGGATTTTGAAAATGCCTTACCAGAGAGCTGAACGCTTCCTCACAGTCGGACGTCCACTCAAAATTTCTCCTTCCTTTCTTTATTACATCGAAGAAAGGAATACACTATTTGTGGCTCTGGATATAAATCGACTCAGCGTAACCACCTTCCCATTCAAGCTTTGCACTTGTTTTATAGTTTTGGCTTGTATGTCTCGAATATGTTGGATCTTCTTCGGGTTAGCTTCGATTCCCCGTGCGTTCAAAATAAAACCCAAAAACTTCCCTGACGCAACGCCAAAGGAACATTTCAAAGGATTGATCTTCATCCCATAATGTCTAAGTATATCAAACATCTCTGCTCAGTCTCGAATGTGGTCATTTGACTGTCGTGACTTCACGAGCATGTCATCCAGATAGACTTCCATCGTTCTACCAATCTGGTCTTTAAACATTCGATTCACCAGATGCTAATAAGTTGCTCCCGCGTTTTTCAACCCAAAAGGCAGTACCGCATAGCAATACGACCCAACATCTGTGACAATACTAGTGTGTTCTTGGTTTGGAATGTGCATCAGGATTTAATTGTATCCCAAGTGTGCATCCATAAATGACAGTAGCTCGTGTCCGGCCATTGAGTCGACGAGTTGGTCGATTCTGGGTGAAGGAAAATTATCCTTCGGGCATGCTTTATTCAAATCAGAGTAATCAATGCAAGTTCTCCACTTTCCGTTCGATTTTCTTACTAGCACCGGGTTGGACATCCATTCAGGGTAGAGGGCGTCGTGGACGAACCCATTGGCTTTGAGTTTGTCCACCTCCTCTTTGAGAGCAGCGGACCTCTCCGGGTCCATGCCTCTCATTTTCTGTTTTACAGGAATGTACTTCGGGTCTATTCAACATATGACTCACAATAGCGAGAGAAATCCCGCACATATCAGAATGTGTCCAAGCGAAAACATCTAGGTTCGCTCGGAGAAAATCAGTGAGATCCTCGGCCATTGACGGATCAAGTTGCGATCCAATCTTAAGAACTCGTGGTGGGTCATCTCGGCTGACTGGAATGTCAATCGTCAGTTCAGCCGGTGCTGCTTTTGCATCCCTTGGTTCCCCATCATCATCTCTAGGATCTATGTCTCGATAGATCCGAGAGTGTCGCCCGAGCCAGGGCTCGGGAACTACTTGTAAATCGCTAGTATTCCGGATGCGGACGGAGCTATCCGCAACCTTTCCTTTCTCTCGCCGCTGGGTCTCTCTTAGCTCAGCCACATAACATGTGCGACTGGTCGCCTGATCGCCATGCACCACACCGACTCCCTTATCTGTCGGAAACTTTAATGTCAAACACCATGGGGCCAAAACTGCCTTAAACTCCGTCAGGGCTGGACGACCCAGAAACACATTGTATGGAGAATCAACATCCAACACTATGAACGGTAGGATTGGCACCCTCCTACGCTCATCTTCTCCCAGTTCAATTGGCAACTCAACATAACCCATCGCATCAGTCGCTGCACCATTAAAGCCATGGATATGGGCTTTAGATGGATTTGAATCTTTTGTCTCCATCTTCATTTGGTCATATGCCTTTTTGAAGATGATGTTAACGGAGCTTCCACAATCAATTAAAATTCTTTTGACGTATGCTGGCCCAATCGTCGCAGATATGACCATCGGGTCGATGGTAGGAGCCTCCACCTTGTCCGCATCTCGACTCCTAAAAACTATATCGTCTGTCACCATGCGTTTTTGCTTTGTGGGGGTCCCATCCTCCACATTCGAACAACAATCATAATTCGCATGCCTTAAGGAGGTAGCATATCGCTCCATCTCCTGCCTATTCTTGTCTGAGGGTGAGGTCCTTCGATTATCGTGTTTATGATCAATCTACCCATGGTTTGGGCAGGTTTCTCTGGATGGCGTGGAGTCGGCCCACGTTTGGGGTCTGATGTTCCTTGCCTACCCTCTTATAGGTTATTAACAAATTCCTGCAGCTTTTTCTGTTTGATCAACTTTTGCTATGGCATCGTGAGGTATCTACACTCCTCTGTATTGTGCCTCTAAGTCTCATGGAAGCAACAGCACTTCCTCGTCTGCTTCTGTTCCTTTGTGGACTCCTTTGGCATGACTTTCTGTATTGAAAAGTGTTACAGGTTGACAGATAACTGTTCTCAAGAGATGCATTCAGTGGTGTGTATTCGTTGTAGGTTGGAATCCTTGGCTTCCATTTCCCAGCTTCTCTTTTCTTTCCGGGATTTCCTCCTTCGGACCCTTTAGGTTGCCCAGGCTTTTTCTGGATGTTGACTTGAGCCTTTCCCAAGTCATCACCAGTTTGTTTTACGGTGATGTTTCTTTTAACAGTCTCCTGAACTGGCCCTGGTGCCCTATCTCGCCTCGTCCACCTGACTTCTTCTCTTCTTATGAATTGTTGAGCCTTTGCATAGAAACGCTCCAACGTTGTTGGAGGCCTTCCTGCCAACCAATCTCCAAATTCTGAATCCGGATCTACACCTCGCATTACCGCCATCAGAATTGCATGGTCATTAGGGTAGCTAACTTCAGTAGCCGCAACATGAAATCTTTGCAAATATTCTTTCAACGACTCCCCCGGAGCCTGGATTACATTAGACAAGGACATCACATCCTTGAGACGAGTGGCATGTATCCTGAACTGTTCCATAAATTTCGTTGCCAATTCATCGAAGCTGGATATAGACCGTGGAGGAAGTCGAGTGAACCATGTGGTGGCGATTCCAGATAAGGTAACAGGAAAGCATCTACACTTGGTCGCGTCATTTGCTCTGGCTGAATCCATCATATATTCATACCTCATCATATGCTGCCTGGGATCGGTCTTTCCTTCGTAGGCCGGGATGGTTGGCATGCTAAACTTTCTGGGATACTCGCTTTGTATAATGGTATCGGTGAATGGAGTATGACTCCTGGATATCCCCCAATCTTCGTTGGTTAGGCCTTGATTTTCCCTCATTAACTGCCTGACCATACCTGATAAGTTCGGAGTTTGTATGGAGGATGGAATGTTGGGTTTTGTTCTACGGGACTTCTCAGGTTGATGTCCCCTCTGCCGGCGATCTGCTAAACGTGTATCTTGAAGGCCAGGTTCATTAGGATCTTGGTGAGCCGGGCGTCCAGTCTCCACACATGCCCCAGCTCCTAAGTTTCCTATTCCGGCCTGGATGCGGTCTCCAAGATGTGAATGATCCCTTGCTGATCGATTAGTAGCACCTGCTTATGTAGTTTCAGTTTTACGGCGTCTACGCCTGGGAGGTTCATCATATGAAGTCGAGCTATCAGATGAAGAATAAGGAGCAGGGCTACCCCCAGCATTCTGATGTTGTTGTCGAATAAGCTGAGTCATCAGGTTAGCGTTAGCTTGAATCTTCTCAGCAAGTTGTCTACTACTTTCCATGAGTTCTCTCATCAATCGTTGAACTCTGTCCTTGTAATGACTTCCGTCTGGTTATGAGCTCCGGTAGTCCCTGCACCTAGATTTGCTTGTGGTTGCTAGGTCCTATCTGTTGTACACTAGCGGTCTCGTTGACATCCGCAGTATAAGAGGTTGATCGGGTACGTGGTCTTTCCATAGTAGAGTTGTTGATCGAAACTCCGAGTAAATTCAACGGACGTCCTGTGAATAAGTTGGATCTCCTTCTGGGGATTTACACAATCCAATAGCTACAAAGCAGATCCTAGCGGCTTGAGAATTCGATCTCTCAATGAAAGCACCAAAATATTAGCACCATAATTGATCACTAACACCCTTGAGAAAGATTGTGTAGAGAGATTAATGAAGAAAGTAAATTAAAACTGAGAACTGTATGCTAAATTAAATCCAAAGACAAGCACACCGGATTTATAGTGGTTTGGCATAACTGTCTACGTCTACTTTGAGGTTAATCTTTATTGCATTACTCGAAAATTGATTACAGATACAATCCATACATCAACAACTTGAATACAATTGCTAAGTAAAAAGTATGAGTCTTCAATGCGGCAGAGTCTCCCCAGTGTTCTTCAAAAAAGGTCCATTTTACCGTGCCCCTGCCCCTCTTTTTATAGACGAAGATGGGATGGACTTCCCTAATGGGCCTAGAAGCAAGATACCTCGGCCCGTGGTGAGTGACTTCTATGTGCCGAGCCACAAATGCCGAACGGCAAATACCGAGCCATATATCCAAGTCGAACGGAACCTCTATGCCGAACGAGGCAGTGTGTTGAGTGAAGTCTGTAGGCCGAACGTGACCCGATGCCGGTCGAAGGGAGATGCCGAACGACATACTTAGGCCGAGCGAGGCTTCATGCCGAACGAGGCTAGAATGCCAAACGAGGCCTGGATGCCGAATGGGGCCTAGATGCCAAACGATGCTAGATGCCGGTGAGGCTTCTCTGCCGAACGAGGTTCGTGCCGAACGATATGAAATGCCGAACGACCTTACTGTGCCGAGCAACCCTCAATGTCGAACGAGCCTTCTACACCAATCCTCTTGTTACTTGGTCAAGCCACCGGGTAATAATGAGTACTAGATGTTAATGCTTTGTTAGTGATGGCTCTCTAATTGGTTTATTATGATGCTCACGATGGCTATTCGAGAGAGATGGCAATGAGATGTTGGTGTGGATTTGATGTACAATCTTGTTGCGTTGATCTTACTAAGTTGATGAAGATGTTTTGGTCTGATATGGCTTGTTTGTCGTTCTTTTGTTGAGTTTTTCAATTTTGTGCGAGGAGTTGGTTGTTTAATCGAACAGAGAGATTTAGTTAGATATGAAATCTTTTCAATAATGTTTTTTCCTTTGTTGTTGTATCCGATATCCTTTCTTTTGAAGTAATACGAATCTATATTGGCTAAGGGGATGTATAAGTGGAAAGATATGTGTGAAGATATACAAAGGAAAATATATAGAAGATGATATTGATAAGGATCGGTGAGACTTTGTTTCATATATTGGAAATAAAATGGGGAAATATAATGAAAAATAAACTCCATTGCATCTTTCAAAATATAACGTCTGATTGTGTATACAAATCTTTGATTTTGATCACTATTTATTTCCTTTTCTCCATATATACTGCAGTCTTTTATTGTATTGAAGGGAAACTTCTCTACAAACAATATTTTATAACAAAAACTGTAAATATACAACTCTAGTCAAACACATTAGATATAACATATATTTATTATTATTATTATTTAATGAAAATTTGCTGCAATATCTGGGAACTTTTCCTTCTTGATAATAGTAATAATTGTATGTTATTTACAAATAAAAATAGATGTGTTTGAAATGTAAACTGTAACAACCCTAGTTCAGTTGTTATTTTATTTAATTTATTTAATTTGTTTTATTTTTAAATAATATATTTTATAAATTGGGTTTAACCATATAGTTAAATATTTAAATTTGAGATATATTTTGAAAATTTTTATATGACAATAAAATTTAATAATAACTGTAAAATTTTAAGCTAGGATTGAACAGTTAAATTTCGAGTTTGAAAGACGCGTGATTTATCGGGTTAAAGTGACGTTATAAAACGTGTGTTTTCAAAATGTTATTTTTGTGAAAATTTTCGATATTTTAGACTGCGTCTGTTTAACGCAGGGTAAAAATAATATTTTCAAATTTTTCTGAAGAAAATTTTTTGTCAGTAATTTTAAGACGGACGTTGGTTCGTTTTAAAGGACCGTTGTTTTTATATAATTTTTGACATACGTTAAATTTTAACTGACTACATAAAAACGTAACGTTGCATTTAAAAAAAAAATATCAATCTAAAATCAAGGAAAGATTTAACCAAAATAAATCACCACATTTATATATTTAAAACGTTCAAACTTTTATTTCTTCCTCTCGGCTGTTTTCTCTTTTATTTTCTTGTACACGTTCATTTTTTTAAACTGAAAACATGCACTTTCTTTTTGAAACTGACCAAGCTAACATTATGCAAACAAATGAATCAAGCAACCATTTAATGCTCTCCAAATCAAAGCAAACTGCAAATTATGCTCGAAAGAAAATGCACTGGAAAATTTATAGCTAAATATATCAGCTTTTCCTTTATCTCTGCATTCAATATCAATCTTTAATCTCGCAATTTCTTTGATCAGTTTAAAAAAAAAAAAAAAAAATCAAGCAACCATTATTTCTTTCAAAATTTAAGCATTCAATAGCCTTCAATATTCGAAAAC
Organism: Allium cepa; assembly: GCA_030765085.1. Lineage (NCBI taxonomy): Eukaryota > Viridiplantae > Streptophyta > Magnoliopsida > Asparagales > Amaryllidaceae > Allium > Allium cepa. Next base: position 40,635,666 of record CM060931.1, read on the forward strand.
TGCTAAGACTTAATATGCTCTGCCTTGTCATTTGCTCTCCATCTCACCTTCAATCACTGCCTTGATCACGCATCAGCTGTTCATATTGTAACTGATAGCTAGATTAGCTCGAGTTTCCAGAGTTATTACATAAGTAACTGCCTTTGATTCCTCTGCATATATCAAATATCTGCCTATATATTTGCATCTCTTCTCTACTCTTTCCTCTGAAAATTCCAGTCAAATTCTTTTGCTCAAAATAAAAAGTCAGGTAATCATCTTTCTTTTCTTTTTTCATATCCTATGTATTTCTATCTCTTGACTTGCTCGGCCATGCCCACTTTGGTACAGATCTGTATGTGTACTGAGTGACATATAGGATGTTGTGAAACCTGGGCAAATCTATAAGTTGTTAGCCAGATCTGTTGGTAGCATGCTATCTGATTTATGAAACATATAGCTTTGAAGAGGGGTTATAGGCAGACTGGTTTGGTTGTGCAGGTGGAAGAAGTAGGCTATGGATTGGTTATAGGAGCTGTCTGCATCTGGGTAGGCATATGTTTTGGTTTGCATCTATATACATATTTAAGTGGCAGACCCACCATACATATGAATTTTGCATAAGTGTGTCTGCATCATGGTAGGAGTCAGTGCATATGAATATGATTTTAGTTTGCAGCATGTAAGCATGATATGAGTAGCATAGGGACATGGTTTCAGTTGCATATAGATAGTGTACAGATCTGCATGAATATCAAGTCCGCACACTTACACTAGATGTAGCACTGTTAGATGCCTGAGTGATAGGAGCATGTATGACTGAAGTGTGGTGTTTACAGTGGATGTTGGTGGAGCTGCCATGTTGGTGAATATCTGAAAGAGGAAGCAAGTGGAGAAGCAAGTGGAGAGACAGGCAGATCTGGAAGGTAAAGCTGACATTGGTGAAAGGATGCATAGATGAGGTTATGATGGTGAAGATCTTTGGTTGCTTGGCAGTTGAGGTAAGCTGGCAGTAAAGTTTGGAGGGGAAGAGATATGAAACTGCAGTTGCATATTCAAGTGTGCACGTGCACAAGTTTTGTGCACAGCAGATGCACTCAAGTGCAGGGCTGAAGGTTGGTGAAGTCTGACATTTAACTTGGTGTATAGGAGGTGGCTGAGATGGGTGAAGTCAGTGGTAGGAGGAAGGGATGGCAGTGAAGGCCAGAGAAGGTGGAGTTCTGGAAATCAAAGTGATTCAACACTTCCAGATTTTGACTCGAAGTAGGTGCTTATGTAACCCGAAGCAGACTAAAGTGTGACTCGAAGAAAACCATGTTTTGACTCGAAGCAAATGAAGGGAAACTCGGGTCAGTGAAAAATTTTTGAGGCTGTGTAAAGTATGATCTGAAATGATTTTTGGAGAGATGGATATTGGAAACCACTGTGAAAAAAAAAAAAGAGAAAAAAAAAAGAGAGGAAAAAAAAAGAAGAGAAGAAAAAAAAAATAGGCAGTACATAGGTATGGGTTAGGCAAGTTAGGGGAAGCATTTGTTCTCGCATTCATACATTTTGCAATCGAGTTTAGAAAAATATTGGTCGAGCAAGTCAAACTTATTTTCCTATCTTTAATTTTTCGTTGACTACAAAAAATCTAAGTCGCGTTCCTATATTTTGAAATTTGTTCTAGATCTAAATCTAGGCGACGCCCGGAAAATTTGACTGTTATTCTCTGTCAGTCTATACCAGTGAATTTTCAATTCTGAATTCAAATTTGCTGCAACGTCCAGGTGAGTATTTCTCACCAGACATACGTATTTATATTTCGTAAATTATTACAAGTGTATGTGTAAATTTGTATTTCACCAATTGTCTGTCTGTAGTGTAATATAGAATGATAAACCCCATTAAATTTACACCCCATCAGTTATTTATATGTTATATGATATTTGCAGTTATATTATGTTATTATTTACTGCTTAAATCACACTGCAAGTTCCCTGTTATATATATATTGTTATGGCTGAAATGATAGGCCAGATTGATTGTTATTCACTCTTTATATAACTGCTGTAAATTATCTTGGGATTGCGGGTTCGAAATGATAGAACCCGGAAATTTTAAGTATCGGATTGAAATGATATAAATCCGTTCCACTTGACCTAGGCTAGAAAATCTTATACAGGCCCGTGGTTTATATATATTATTTTCTGGAAATATTTTAAATTATTTTAAGAAATTGAGGATATTCTAGTAAAAATTTTATAATGTTTTAAATGTTAAAAATAAATAAATATAGAATAAAATTTTAGTATAACTTGTTCCAAAATTTTTGGAGTTTTGAAAGAATAAGATTTAAATTTAGAAAATTATATATATATATAACAAGTTATATTTAGAAATAGATTTTTAATCTAAAAATCTACAACAGCATTTAAATGCTATCTTTTGAAATTAGACTAGGTTAAACTCTTAACTTTAGACAGCATTTTGATGCTGTAGAAGATGAATTTGATTTATTTGGAATTCTATAGAAATTTTGATAATAAGCTAAACTTTGGAATTTAATAAATAAAAGAATCTAAAATTTGAGTTTGGATAGATTTTTGAGGAAAATTTGATTTCTATGTTAAAGGAAATAAAATTCCAAATTGGTTTGAATAAGTTGAAATGATATCTTTTCAAGGAAAATGTTTGGATCAAGGATTTGAAAATTTAAGGTACTTGAAATATATATATATATTGATTTAAAAAAAAAATACCATTTTTTTTAAACTAAAACCACGGGTTATAATAACGTTTGGTTGGCAAAGAGACCGGGATCGGATATGGGCATACTCTCTGTCGATACCGAAAACCACTTTGACAACCGTGTACGCGGTGGAGATTCCAGAATGAAGTAGGATGGTGGTGACGATTTCTTGAAAGGTATATACGTGGACCCGACTCCCGTGAGTTGGCTTAAGGTGGCTAAAACAGGAGCGATCGACGGATTAATGAGGTAGCTCCTCTGATCGAACACACTTCTTCGGTTGCCATTCTATTACTCTTGTGATTGTTTGGTGCGCGCACCTTTGATTTGGGAGTGTTGTTCGAGGTGGGCGGTTGCTGCGGCTTCGCGTTACCACCGGTCCGGAAGCGTAATTGGTATATCTACCCTGGCATTGCCTAGTTGTGCCGTGTCACCTACCATATCGAGCCTTGTACGAGTTTGGTTTTCTCCCGTAGCCCGTGTGGTATCCTCTAGTTGCTTCCCGATCAGGAGGAGCTATGATATTGGATGGACTACTGGGACTATTATGTGTTAAGGGCTATATGGGTAACCCCTTAACGCTATATAAAAAGTAAGTTTATTTTAATATAGACACTATTATAATAGCGCAATATACTATATAGTAAATAGTTTAACGGATCCTTAGAGGATGGGCGATCCCAAGCATCCTTTAAGTTACTTGCTCTTTACATTACAGTACACTTGATTTAGCTTACATTATATAAGTATGTATGTCCTGACTCGAGTGTTTTGTTTTATTTTACGCTCGGGTCAGTCTGAGTTGCAGATTCAGCTTTTCTTTCTGGAGCTAGGACTAGATCACTCTTGCTAGTTGGAAGCTTCTTCGTCTTTATCTATTTTGTAATTCAAGACATTTTGGAAGACTATGTTTTATTATGGCTTAAAAATTTGTATTAAAGTTTTGAACAATGTATTTCTGTTTGTAAAAGTTTCCAGTGGCGTCATGAACCACTGTAGTATTTTATATTCCGCTGTGAGATTCTGATATATGTGTCTGTGATTCTGTGTATTTGGTTTCATTTGTTCCTTAGCTATATTTACAATCTATTATTTTGAACTATTCCAGCTCGACAATTATCATATTTGTCGAATTCGAATGGCACAAAATAGTGGGTCGTTACAGTTGGTATCAGAGCTTTGGTTAAACCATAGCCTAAGGAACAAAAACTCATTAGAGATAGAGTAGCAATACTCTAGAATGAGTGAAGTCAAATTCCAGAATCTTTCCTTCTGAGAGAACGTATTTTAAAAGTATAAAATGATTTTAAAAAAAAAAGATTTTAAAGAAGTATTTTATTAGAAAAAAAAACTTCCTATTTTAAAAATAAGCTTCCAAACACTTCTTCTTTCTCTCCATCGTTATAGTCGAACTTTTGTAGTTTCTTAATTTTATCTTATCCTAGAACATCTTAATATATTTTTCCTCTGTCCTTAGTATCCGATCCCGAATCTTTCAGGATGAATAGAAGGAATAATCGTGGTCGAGGGCAAGCTGTTCCTCCTCCGATTGCCCCAGTCCGATTCACAAAATTGTGTAAGGACTATGTTGAATTGGGTGGCACCAAATTTATGGGTACGGAAACCATCATAGAAGCTCAACAATGGCTTGGGGACTTAGAAAGGATTTTCTCCTGCCTCGAGATTACTAATGCCCAGCAGAGGCAACTCGCCGCCTGGCAAATGAAAGGCGCTGCTTTAAACTGGTGGCTATCTATTACAGCTCAAACAAATGAGGCTGACATCACTTGGGAGCAATTTAGGGAGGCCTTTTTGGCCAAGTGGATGCCCGAAGCAGGCAAGTCTCAACTCTATCGAGACTTCATGGATCTAAAGCAAGGCAGTATGACCTTCACGGAGTATGAGAGGAAATTCAACGAACTCTCTCAATATGGTCTAAATCTGATTGACACTCCGCTCAAGCTGAACGAGAAGTTTATAGCTGGCGCTCGACCCGAGTTCTACGATCGACTCATTACTCATGTGCATGGGTCGTTCACGGCATTGATGGATATGGCTCTCAGGTATGAGAACCCTACCTCTAAGGCCACTCCTGCTGCTTCTTCTGCATCAGCCCAGTCCTCTGGAAATTCAAGGAAGAGGAAGTCAAATTTCTACCGCAATAAGAAGAACAGGACTCAAGGGTTGGGATCATCATCATCTTCTGCTTCTTCGAGGCCACCTGTAGATCTGTCTACCATTACTTGCTACCGATGCGACAAAAAGGGACACTACGCTAGTAGTTGTCCTACTTTGGGTGCTGCCATTCCACCACCAGCTCAGTTTGCTAGGAGAGATCTTTGTCATATCTGCCTCCAGCCAGGACATTTCAAGAAGGATTGTCCCACTCAGAAGAGGGGCACAACATCCGGAGTCTTTGCAGTAACTTCTGCACTTCCTACAGCTCCGCAACCTGCACCAGCTCCAGCTCCAGATGACTCTCAAGGTACCCTTCAAAGTTCTTTTACCTTGCATTTTCATCCTGTAAGAGTTCTCTTCGATACCGGAGCTTCCCACAGCTTCATTTCGTCAGATCTCTGTGATAGATTTGAACATCTTCTTACTCCCGAGTATTCTTCTGTACCTTTATGTGTTTCAAACCCCATTGGCGGTCCTGCGAACCTTAACAAAGTTTGTAGGGATGTGAAACTCTTTCTTGGAAATTATCGTTTCACTGGAGACTTCTATGTTCTGGGTTTTGACGCTTTCGATCTTCTACTCGGAGGCGACTGGCTAGATAAACATGATGCCAAAATTTCCTGTAGTTCCCGAACTGTTTCGCTTGTTGGTGATAAGGGTGATTCTTTGGTGATCCAGTGTAAATTGCCTCAAGAGTTTGCTGGTAGTTTCATCTATTCTCTCGACACTTTCCCGGATGATATCCATTTGACCCTTGTAGTCAAACTATTTCCCGATGTGTTCGGTGAAGTCACTTCTTTACCTCCAAAACGGGAAATTGATTTCCGTATCGACCTTATTCCGGGAGCACGACCTGTAGTCCTTCCACCCAGAAGAATGGCACCACGGGAAAAGAGCGAATTAAGGAATCAGATTCAAGACCTATCCTCCAAAGGTCTGATCAGACCAAGCTTCTCTGAATGGGGAGCAGCTGTTGTCTTTGTCACAAAATCCGATGGTTCTCTCAGGATGTGTGTTGATTATAGAGAACTCAACAAGCTTACCATGAAGAACAGATATCCTATGCCCCGCATAAATGATATGTTCGATCAACTCTATGGAGCAGCTGTTTTCTCTCAGCTTGATTTAGCCACAGGTTTCCATCAGCTAAGAATTGCTGAGGAAAGCATTCCCAAAACTGCTTTCAGAACGGAGAATGGTTTCTTTGAATGGCTAGTTATGCCTTTTGGTTTGACAAATGCCCCTGCTTTCTTCGTCGACTTGATGAACCGAGTTTTTCGAGATGTGCTCAATAAATTTGTCCTTGTTTTTATTGATGACATCCTGGTTTTCTCCAAGTCTGAGGAAGAACATAAAGTCCATCTGAAGTATGTTTTAGAGACTCTCCGGAATCACCAATTGAAGGCTAAGTTCTCTAAATGCCATTTCTGGGAAGAAGAAGTCCGATTCCTTGGACATATTGTCTCTAGAGAAGGAGTTTCTGTTGATCCAGTCAAGATTGCTACAATCCAAGATTGGGAAGAACCTAAGACTCCCACCGATATCCGTAGTTTTCTAGGCCTTGCCGGCTACTACCGAAGATTCATTGAGAACTTTGCTCGGATTTCGGCACCTCTGACGGCTCTTACTCGGAAGAATGTCAAGTTTGTATGGAGCGATAAGTGTAAAGCTGCTTTCAAAGAGTTAAAAGATAAGCTCACCTCCGCACCAGTACTTACTGTACCAAATGGAAGTGAAAGATTAACGGTTTTCACCGATGCTTGTCGAGAAGGATTGGGAGCAGTGCTAATGCAAGATGGGAGAGTAATTGCTTATGCTAGTCGTCAGCTGAAGACACATGAAGCTAACTATGTTGCCCACGATTTAGAGTTGTTGGCTGTTGTTTTTGCCTTGAAGCTTTGGAGACACCATCTCTTGGGAGCTAAGTTTGATCTGTTCACCGATCATAAATCTCTGAAATATATCTTTACTCAGAAAGATTTAAATCAGAGACAAGTGCGATGGCTCGAGTTCCTTGCTGCATATGATCTCGACATCAACTATACTCCCGGGAAAGCCAATGTAGTGGCAGATGCGCTGAGTAGAAAGAAATCTTTGTTATGTCAGATTTTTGTATCTTCCCCTCTTTTGGATCGTATCGTGGCTAAACAAGATGAAGACGAGATGCTTAGGCGTATAAAGGGAAGTGTTCGTAGCAGAATTGGTGGTAATAGCTCTGATGGAAAGGGAGCTCAGATCGATGATAAAGGAGTTTTAAGGATAAATGGAAGGATTTGTGTCCCCAATGTTGACGGTTTAAGGCAGGAATTACTCCGGGAACATCATCAGTCCCGACTCTCCATTCATCCTGGCGTAGCTAAAATGTATCACGATTTGAAGAAGCTATACTGGTGGAAGGGTATGAAGCGAGATGTCTCCATCTTTGTCAGTAGATGTGCGACTTGCCAGCAAGTTAAGGCAGACCATCAGAAAACACCCGGTTTATTGCAGCCTTTGGAAATTCCAAACTGGAAGTGGGAACAAGTTTCTATGGACTTTATTGATGGATTGCCGAGATCCCGGAGAGGAAATGAAAGTATCTGGGTTATTGTGGATAGACTGACTAAGTCTGCTCATTTCATTCCAGTCAGATCTACCCGCACAGCTTCGAGTTTATCTGAGATTTATATGAGGGAGATCGTTCGCCTCCATGGCGTTCCTCTAAGCATTGTCTGCGATCGTGACCCCATTTTCACTAGTCAGTTTTGGAAAGCATTCCAAGAGTCCTTGGGTACTCGTTTGAACCTGAGCACTGCTTACCACCCACAAACTGACGGTCAGACAGAGAGGGTGAATCAAATTCTTGAAGATCTTCTTCGTGCTTGCATCTTAGACTATGGAGGATCTTGGGAAGATCATCTCCATCTTGTGGAATTCACCTATAACAACAGTTATCAGGCTAGTCTTAAGATGTCCCCTTTTGCTGCTCTATACGGGAAACCGTGTAGATCTCCTTCGTGTTGGATTGAGTCTGGTGACCGCCTAGTTCTTGGTCCCGAGATGATTCTAGAAGCTTCAGAGAAGGTAGAGGAGATTAAGAGGAGATTAAAGGTTGCTCAAGATAGACAAAAGAAGTACGCTGATCGGCGTAGAAGGAAGTTAGAATTTGATGTTGGTGATTTGGTGTTTCTAAAGATCTCTCCTTTAAAGAATGTAGTCCGGTTTGGTCGAAGAGGAAAGCTAGCCCCTAGATTCATCGGTCCATTCCGTATTCTGGAGAGGATTGGATCTCTGGCTTATCGACTAGATCTACCAGAGAAGTTTGCCGGAATCCACAATGTCTTCCATATATCTCACCTTCGCCGCTATCTTCACGACCCATCTTTAGTCATCCAGCCTACTGCTCTCGATGGTCTGGACATCGAGCCTGATCTGACTATGGAAAGGAAGCCGCTTCGTATCGTCGATCAAAGTACGAAACAGCTCAGAAGAAAATCAGTCCCGTTGGTCAAAGTGCAATGGAGCACTGATGGGCGAGAATGCACATGGGAAACGGAGGAGAGCATCCGTGCTTCAAATCCAGAGCTATTCGTTTGAGGTACTTATCTATCTAGCTTATTCTTCCTTTGTTCTTTTCTTTCATTCCTTTTCGGGGACGAAAAGTTCTTAAGTGGGGAAGAGTGTAACAACCCTAGTTCAGTTGTTATTTTATTTAATTTATTTAATTTGTTTTATTTTTAAATAATATATTTTATAAATTGGGTTTAACCATATAGTTAAATATTTAAATTTGAGATATATTTTGAAAATTTTTATATGACAATAAAATTTAATAATAACTGTAAAATTTTAAGCTAGGATTGAACAGTTAAATTTCGAGTTTGAAAGACGCGTGATTTATCGGGTTAAAGTGACGTTATAAAACGTGTGTTTTCAAAATGTTATTTTTGTGAAAATTTTCGATATTTTAGACTGCGTCTGTTTAACGCAGGGTAAAAATAATATTTTCAAATTTTTCTGAAGAAAATTTTTTGTCAGTAATTTTAAGACGGACGTTGGTTCGTTTTAAAGGACCGTTGTTTTTATATAATTTTTGACATACGTTAAATTTTAACTGACTACATAAAAACGTAACGTTGCATTTAAAAAAAAAATATCAATCTAAAATCAAGGAAAGATTTAACCAAAATAAATCACCACATTTATATATTTAAAACGTTCAAACTTTTATTTCTTCCTCTCGGCTGTTTTCTCTTTTATTTTCTTGTACACGTTCATTTTTTTAAACTGAAAACATGCACTTTCTTTTTGAAACTGACCAAGCTAACATTATGCAAACAAATGAATCAAGCAACCATTTAATGCTCTCCAAATCAAAGCAAACTGCAAATTATGCTCGAAAGAAAATGCACTGGAAAATTTATAGCTAAATATATCAGCTTTTCCTTTATCTCTGCATTCAATATCAATCTTTAATCTCGCAATTTCTTTGATCAGTTTAAAAAAAAAAAAAAAAAAATCAAGCAACCATTATTTCTTTCAAAATTTAAGCATTCAATAGCCTTCAATATTCGAAAACTGCTAAGACTTAATATGCTCTGCCTTGTCATTTGCTCTCCATCTCACCTTCAATCACTGCCTTGATCACGCATCAGCTGTTCATATTGTAACTGATAGCTAGATTAGCTCGAGTTTCCAGAGTTATTACATAAGTAACTGCCTTTGATTCCTCTGCATATATCAAATATCTGCCTATATATTTGCATCTCTTCTCTACTCTTTCCTCTGAAAATTCCAGTCAAATTCTTTTGCTCAAAATAAAAAGTCAGGTAATCATCTTTCTTTTCTTTTTTCATATCCTATGTATTTCTATCTCTTGACTTGCTCGGCCATGCCCACTTTGGTACAGATCTGTATGTGTACTGAGTGACATATAGGATGTTGTGAAACCTGGGCAAATCTATAAGTTGTTAGCCAGATCTGTTGGTAGCATGCTATCTGATTTATGAAACATATAGCTTTGAAGAGGGGTTATAGGCAGACTGGTTTGGTTGTGCAGGTGGAAGAAGTAGGCTATGGATTGGTTATAGGAGCTGTCTGCATCTGGGTAGGCATATGTTTTGGTTTGCATCTATATACATATTTAAGTGGCAGACCCACCATACATATGAATTTTGCATAAGTGTGTCTGCATCATGGTAGGAGTCAGTGCATATGAATATGATTTTAGTTTGCAGCATGTAAGCATGATATGAGTAGCATAGGGACATGGTTTCAGTTGCATATAGATAGTGTACAGATCTGCATGAATATCAAGTCCGCACACTTACACTAGATGTAGCACTGTTAGATGCCTGAGTGATAGGAGCATGTATGACTGAAGTGTGGTGTTTACAGTGGATGTTGGTGGAGCTGCCATGTTGGTGAATATCTGAAAGAGGAAGCAAGTGGAGAAGCAAGTGGAGAGACAGGCAGATCTGGAAGGTAAAGCTGACATTGGTGAAAGGATGCATAGATGAGGTTATGATGGTGAAGATCTTTGGTTGCTTGGCAGTTGAGGTAAGCTGGCAGTAAAGTTTGGAGGGGAAGAGATATGAAACTGCAGTTGCATATTCAAGTGTGCACGTGCACAAGTTTTGTGCACAGCAGATGCACTCAAGTGCAGGGCTGAAGGTTGGTGAAGTCTGACATTTAACTTGGTGTATAGGAGGTGGCTGAGATGGGTGAAGTCAGTGGTAGGAGGAAGGGATGGCAGTGAAGGCCAGAGAAGGTGGAGTTCTGGAAATCAAAGTGATTCAACACTTCCAGATTTTGACTCGAAGTAGGTGCTTATGTAACCCGAAGCAGACTAAAGTGTGACTCGAAGAAAACCATGTTTTGACTCGAAGCAAATGAAGGGAAACTCGGGTCAGTGAAAAATTTTTGAGGCTGTGTAAAGTATGATCTGAAATGATTTTTGGAGAGATGGATATTGGAAACCACTGTGAAAAAAAAAAAAGAGAAAAAAAAAAGAGAGGAAAAAAAAAAGAAGAGAAGAAAAAAAAAATAGGCAGTACATAGGTATGGGTTAGGCAAGTTAGGGGAAGCATTTGTTCTCGCATTCATACATTTTGCAATCGAGTTTAGAAAAATATTGGTCGAGCAAGTCAAACTTATTTTCCTATCTTTAATTTTTTGTTGACTACAAAAAATCTAAGTCGCGTTCCTATATTTTGAAATTTGTTCTAGATCTAAATCTAGGCGACGCCCGGAAAATTTGACTGTTATTCTCTGTCAGTCTATACCAGTGAATTTTCAATTCTGAATTCAAATTTGCTGCAACGTCCAGGTGAGTATTTCTCACCAGACATACGTATTTATATTTCGTAAATTATTACAAGTGTATGTGTAAATTTGTATTTCACCAATTGTCTGTCTGTAGTGTAATATAGAATGATAAACCCCATTAAATTTACACCCCATCAGTTATTTATATGTTATATGATATTTGCAGTTATATTATGTTATTATTTACTGCTTAAATCACACTGCAAGTTCCCTGTTATATATATATTGTTATGGCTGAAATGATAGGCCAGATTGATTGTTATTCACTCTTTATATAACTGCTGTAAATTATCTTGGGATTGCGGGTTCGAAATGATAGAACCCGGAAATTTTAAGTATCGGATTGAAATGATATAAATCCGTTCCACTTGACCTAGGCTAGAAAATCTTATACAGGCCCGTGGTTTATATATATTATTTTCTGGAAATATTTTAAATTATTTTAAGAAATTGAGGATATTCTAGTAAAAATTTTATAATGTTTTAAATGTTAAAAATAAATAAATATAGAATAAAATTTTAGTATAACTTGTTCCAAAATTTTTGGAGTTTTGAAAGAATAAGATTTAAATTTAGAAAATTATATATATATATAACAAGTTATATTTAGAAATAGATTTTTAATCTAAAAATCTACAACAGCATTTAAATGCTATCTTTTGAAATTAGACTAGGTTAAACTCTTAACTTTAGACAGCATTTTGATGCTGTAGAAGATGAATTTGATTTATTTGGAATTCTATAGAAATTTTGAGAATAAGCTAAACTTTGGAATTTAATAAATAAAAGAATCTAAAATTTGAGTTTGGATAGATTTTTGAGGAAAATTTGATTTCTATGTTAAAGGAAATAAAATTCCAAATTGGTTTGAATAAGTTGAAATGATATCTTTTCAAGGAAAATGTTTGGATCAAGGATTTGAAAATTTAAGGTACTTGAAATATATATATATATTGATTTAAAAAAAAAAAAATACCATTTTTTTTTAAACTAAAACCACGGGTTATAATAACGTTTGGTTGGCAAAGAGACCGGGATCGGATATGGGCATACTCTCTGTCGATACCGAAAACCACTTTGACAACCGTGTACGCGGTGGAGATTCCAGAATGAAGTAGGATGGTGGTGACGATTTCTTGAAAGGTATATACGTGGACCCGACTCCCGTGAGTTGGCTTAAGGTGGCTAAAACAGGAGCGATCGACGGATTAATGAGGTAGCTCCTCTGATCGAACACACTTCTTCGGTTGCCATTCTATTACTCTTGTGATTGTTTGGTGCGCGCACCTTTGATTTGGGAGTGTTGTTCGAGGTGGGCGGTTGCTGCGGCTTCGCGTTACCACCGGTCCGGAAGCGTAATTGGTATATCTACCCTGGCATTGCCTAGTTGTGCCGTGTCACCTACCATATCGAGCCTTGTACGAGTTTGGTTTTCTCCCGTAGCCCGTGTGGTATCCTCTAGTTGCTTCCCGATCAGGAGGAGCTATGATATTGGATGGACTACTGGGACTATTATGTGTTAAGGGCTATATGGGTAACCCCTTAACGCTATATAAAAAGTAAGTTTATTTTAATATAGACACTATTATAATAGCGCAATATACTATATAGTAAATAGTTTAACGGATCCTTAGAGGATGGGCGATCCCAAGCATCCTTTAAGTTACTTGCTCTTTACATTACAGTACACTTGATTTAGCTTACATTATATAAGTATGTATGTCCTGACTCGAGTGTTTTGTTTTATTTTACGCTCGGGTCAGTCTGAGTTGCAGATTCAGCTTTTCTTTCTGGAGCTAGGACTAGATCACTCTTGCTAGTTGGAAGCTTCTTCGTCTTTATCTATTTTGTAATTCAAGACATTTTGGAAGACTATGTTTTATTATGGCTTAAAAATTTGTATTAAAGTTTTGAACAATGTATTTCTGTTTGTAAAAGTTTCCAGTGGCGTCATGAACCACTGTAGTATTTTATATTCCGCTGTGAGATTCTGATATATGTGTCTGTGATTCTGTGTATTTGGTTTCATTTGTTCCTTAGCTATATTTACAATCTATTATTTTGAACTATTCCAGCTCGACAATTATCATATTTGTCGAATTCGAATGGCACAAAATAGTGGGTCGTTACATAAACCGTGTAAATCAGGCATATGAGATGTAGTGAATGACAATTTAATTAAAAATAATATTATGCATTGATGATTTTTCAACTGTAATACACTCTGAAAACAAAATCAAATATGAAAACATATTTGATATCATCAAACAAGACGTATACTTCATATTAAAAAGTTTTAATGGCTAGCAACACTGGTAGAACAACCATTGACACTTTTGTCCATGGACAATCTACTGCTAGACCACCACTTTTTAATTGCAGTAACCACACTTATTGATCATGTAGAATGAAAATTTACATACAGTCTAATGGTTTAGATATTTGTAATGTTACATAAAATGAGTACACTAAATCCGAGACTAATTTTTTACAATGAACTGCTGATCAAAAGGCACTTGCATAGAATAATCCTAAAGCTATAAATGTTTGGTTCAACTTTAATAGAGTGTTTATTTGTAAGTTTCCGTATGAAGTTTGGAGAACACTGCAAACACATGATGGTGATAGTAAAGTGAAATAGACTAAAATTTTCATGTTAACTGATCAGTTTCAATATTTAAAATGAATTCATATGAGTTTGTTTGTAACATATACTATAAATTTTAAGATATATTGCACTCATTGGTTACATTAGGTTAAAATATTTCTAAATATGATCAAGTTAGAAAAATCCTTAATTCACTCTCTTAAAAGTGGGATCAAAAGACACTTGCAATAGAAGAGGCTAATGATATCGATACTCTGAAAATTAAAGAGTTAATAGGGAATTTAATGTCCTATAAAGCACAATTGCAAGGTAAAAGTGAAAGCAAGGCAACAGAAAAGAAATCCATCGCTGTCAATACAATAAACGACGATCAGGATTATGATGATGACGGGGATGAAGAAACTGCATTCATGACAAGAAATTTTCTAAAGTACAAGAAAGTGAACAATTTTCGAAAACCTGAAAACTAGACCCCTAGAACTGGAACTGCGACAAGATGCTTCAATTATGACGAACTCGGTCATTTTCAGAGAGACTGACCGCATCCGAATAAATCAAAGATTTCACCAGTAAATGATTCATCCAGAAAAAGAAAAAGGGATTATAAAGCAACTTTGGATGATTCAAACACTTCCCTTAGCGACAATGAACCAGATATTGAAAAAGCGAATATGTGTTTCACGACAACAAAAGACTAGTCAGAACTAATCAACAAAAAACTATAGAAGTGTTACCTTTTATTTAATAATTTCTTTTTAAAATTTTTTGGTTGATTTTGGTTTTTTTTTTTGAAATGGTACTTTTATATACAACAAATCATTAGCACAACATATCTCATGTCAATAAACGTTCGAAAGCAAATTTCGAACTTGTGACCTCTTGCACCAAAGCCGAATCAATTAACCACTTGGATAATGGTTTTTGTCTTGGTTTTTAGGAATAACATATAGATAAATAATAACGCCGGATGAATATAAATATATATAGAGGACTATATTAGCTTAGTTTTATTTTTGAAAAATTATGAGATATATGTTGACATACCTACATGTCATATGTCGACATTGAAATTTGAAATTTCATCTCAAAATAAATTTCAAACTTCTCTCTCTTTTGCACTTACTTCCGTATTCTAAACAGGCATCTTTTTGACTAGAGAACATGATTCTTCAATCTCTATTGATTAAATCTGAACATACTTTTAGAATTATTTATCCTTACAAATCCACACTAAGAATAAATAATTAAAATTGGTTTAGAATTGATTATAGATCGTTCAGGTCTATTATTAACTACAAAAAAAGAATTGTCAATTATAATGGTTTCTCATAATTTAAAATTATTAACTGTTTCGACAATTAAACACGTATAATTAACTTTTAAATTTAGCATTTTGAAACTAAATTATGACTTCTAACCACATCTAACAATCACAATGTCTTAGTAGTAGCCATTAATGTGCTGTAAATGTACATTTATTGACTGGTTAGGTTATTGTGCAAAGCAGTAAGTTTATAAGGTGAAATATCGCTCAAATAACCGTACCACAAAACATGTGACTTTTTCATGTTAGTATTGTTCATGGATGAATATGTTACCACTTTAATAATCCTACATAAAAAAGCTGTACCTCAGAACTATGGAAGGACATAGACATAGTATGTAGAAAAGTGGCACAATGAAAGCGATGATTATTTCACAACTTCATGTGCAGATTGTACCCAGGTTTTAAAATAGAATTTTTTTTCACTCTCATCTAATCGTTTTGCTCAACTTAAAATAAAAATATTGTTTTGATGCTTCTTTCAGTTGAAAGGAAAAAAAATTACCTCAGTTACCGCGTTGAAAAAATTCTTAAGTTGAATTCGTAGTTTTAATTCCTAACAAACAAGAAATTTTCCTAAAAAAGGCAAAGAAAGGGTATGTTTGAAGTTACACAGGCATGATTACTTCTTCAACATGATTTTTCATTCAATTTTTCATAGCTTATTTCGATTATGCATTATAAGCCATGTTGGATGTCATGAAACAATAATTAACTTCATGTGAAGTGATATATTGGGATTATTACATTTTTCATTTCTTTTTCCCTGTTATTTTAGGATCATTTAGTCTGTTGGTTAACTCAAGCCCTATTTGCTTTATGTATTTCACTTAGATATGCATTACTTCAAATATTATGCAACTATTGACATGGGAATTCTCTTTTGTTACATATATAGAAGTGTCATTTTAATTAAAATCCTACCATGGGCTTCGAAATATGGGCTTTTACTGCAAACTTGAGAGTAGGTTTAACTTCTGATTAGATTCCAAATTGGATACGTTGAACTTAAAAGGTAGTGTTTTGAATTGTGATGTGCAATTAAAATAAAAGTTCCGTCTTAAATATTTTAAATGCTACTTCTTTATTGATTTTATGGTTGAATTTGCAATGTCCACGTGTTACAAGCTTAGACCAAACTTCGAGTAGCTATACTGAATGATGTTTGATTTTGCAAATTTGGTTGAAAGAATTTAGTTACCATGTTCTTTTGGTGTATATAGTGAGACTACTACAGTAATTTAGAATTTTAAACTCATAATTAAATCATTACTTTTTTGATCGCTTACTATATATCATACAAATCTAGCAACTTATTACACGAAACCGTGTGCGGAGCACGGATTCGCACTAGTACTAGATTCGCACTAGTACTGTTTAATAGAGCTAAACTGAAATAGCGTAGCGGCGGAATAACGCTACCCATTATAGCAAGGATTTTATGTGGCATTAGCAAGGTTTTGACTGCATAGGTTTGAATTTTATATTATGAATATTTTAAATAACTTTACAAACCAGTACTTAAAATAATTTTATAATTTAATTATATTTATACATATATACATAAAAATTTATGTATGTATGTATATTAATGTTATATGTAAAATAATTTACATCTAATATTTTATAATAATCGTATAATTATATTTTTCATACATCCATGCATACATACATGCATACACATACAAAGATATATATATATATATATATATATATATATATATATATATATATAATTTTTATGCACGTAGACACACACGTATTTAGATAATCCATTTGTACATGAGGAGCTAACATGCCCGTTGTGATGTAAATCCCAACATCTACACACGAGCGTGTCAAACCATGTGTACATTATCTTGTTCCACGTGCATGCGCACGCGTACGTATATATGATACACACATATAAAATGTAGACTTGATTAAATAAAATATATATTAATTTTATTTAACTGAAAAATTAGAAAAGCACAAGGTGAATTAGATTTTATACATCCATTAATGATCCAATAATCGATATATTTTTCAATTTACCCAATTCCTCCGATGCGAGCTTGTCCAGATTGGTAGTATGTGTATAGAGGTGGGGGCTCGGTCATTATTATGCTATATTCAGAATATATATTAAAAATTTAATTAATACGATTAATTATGAAATATTTTAAAATAAAAATAGATTTTATTTTAATAAAATAGAGTATATATAATTCTAGTTAATATATTACATAGGTCCATTAAGATCCAAATAGAGATTTTTTTGTTTGAAATTTACTTATTTCACATGCTACCAAAAAGAGTCGAACCTAATACTCTCTTAGTCCTATGTATTACCAAGTAGTCCAGCCATACCACTTTTAGGCTCCGTTTGAGAGTTTTGTGGTACCGGTTATGAGAGGTTTTAAGAAGATCGGTTTTAATCGTCAATGATCGTAGCTGTTTTGATTGGTTTACATGAAGCATTGTTATAATCGACAAATGCATGCCTGGGAGTTTAACGTACACCGGTTTTGAGAGTTTCCACTGAAGTAACATTATATATATATATATATATATATATATATATATATATATATATCCTAATATTTTGCGAAGCTTAATTCTACAATATAATTAGTGGGGGCATAGTTGAAAAAAATATTTATAGCTTCTCAAAATATAAAATACCCCACTTTGATGGGTTGAGAATTGTCAAGTAAATTATATTGCAACGATTTTCTAACCAACAACAATCGGTGTGAAAATAACTTACAAGCAAGGGGTTATGATAATACCTGAAAAACAGAACCGTCCAAAACTAGTCAAAACCGGTAGAAAATAAACTCCTAAGCGGGGTCTTAGTGTTGTTGTTTACCTTTTATTTGAACTGAATGAGCAGCCATAGCTAACTCAAACTAACCATAAATTTTATCCTCAAAACCACGACTTGCCTTAATTCTTTGCGTAGAGGGGTAAAAATCAAGAAAAAGATGAACTAGACATCCCAATTTTTTTTTCTCCAACTTCTCGCCAAGGGCATCTCCAATAGATTCAACTTTGAATATTCGGTCCCTACAATCAGACGCCTATTAAATCGATACTAGATGCCTAGCATTACGCGTTAGATAGGCGTTTTGATCTTAAAAATTATTTAATTAACGCATGTTACGCTTTACTAAATTATTTTAATAAATCTAAATGTCCATTAAATATGTGTTTAGTATTAGATGTCCATTAAATGGACGTTTAATTTGAATTTAGTTTTTTAAATTGTACCCTAAATATTTAGTCTGAATTGTTCTATTGGACAGTGAGCACTAGTTATTCATGCTGAATTACTTTTTTATTGAAGATGGTGATAGTTAACGTCAAAGAAACGGCGCAAAAGCCGGAGCACGATGGAGATGCATTTTAAGTTATAACAATACGTTTACAAAATGCTTCTACAACTTAACTAGATTATACATACATATGTCGGTAATTGTGGTGAGCAATTTATTTACTATATATAGACATAAATAGACATAAATAGACAATTCAATCATGTGACCTCTTTGGGCATGTTTTGCATAGGATCGTCTTCCTATTGTCCATATGTTTGTTATCAACCTTTTATACTTTTCATAAACATAATATAAAGCACAAACTAAAGACAGTATCACTTTCCATGCTAAAGATATTATGTATGTTCACGTCTTTGTATTCCTACTTATAGTAACTAGGCTTACAAGCAAGCTCTTGGGTCACTATCGTCATGAATCTTCACGGACCATGTAGGCCCAGTGTAGGCTTTATCAGCCAGATTTTTTGAAATGATTCCAGAAGGAGCAATGCTTGCACAAAATTACATATTATGAAATGCGCATAGTATTTTGTAGCAAATATACTCCAGACTAATTAATTATTTTGAGAAACTAATGTAATACCTTGCTTTTCCTTACTAATGATATCTTATAGCCAGACGAAGTATTGAACTTTGCACATCATCATGGTTAGGGTGGGTATAACTCATTCTTTGAATTGGGTATTCATTAATATGCAAGAACAAGTTACCAGATGTCTTCAGTTCAAATGCAATTATCTACATCCAATTGTTTTTGTAACTATATTTTTTCCTCCTGTGTAACTTTCATTTTAGTTCATGGAAATCTCGATGTTTTTGGGAAAAGAAACAAGTGCTAATGTACAGTTAAATGCCTGTCTAGATATGGGATCACCAGCTCTGAGAGTTTGTGCAGATCCAAATATGAAAATTCACTGTAGATGTGCTTTGATCTAATATGAGAATTTGTCGGCGACGTAGTTATTTATTCAATTTCTTTACTTGGGTTCTTGTATTTCATTATAACTAGTGATTAATGGAAGTCTGTAACACAATCAGTTCATGGAACTGACACTATAAACCTTGTGTACAAAGTATGAACTATAAAATGGATCGTTTGTCATTTCCTATGTACGTTTTTCTGTGACATTCACAGGTCAGTTATTTTTGTATGCTTCTTCTGTAATCTAATGATAAACTAGCATAATCGCATGTGTATATTATATGCTGTTAATTCATTTTACAGAAAAATAGAAAAAACATTGAACAAAAGCATCTCCTTTTTCTTATGAAATTGATCAACTTATATCTTCTATCTTTTAAAACTAGAAATGTTAAATAAAAATATCATTTTCATAGAGGACACAATTCATAGTATATTATTACTTGAAAACAACATTTCTACAGTTGCATGACATGAAAAATATACAGCGAAAAGTTCCCAACTTCTAAGGCCAAACCGCTCTAAAGGACCTAAACCTTCTTATCAGCTTCTTCACCAGCCCCAGCCACCGTCTCCTTCATCTTCTCCGCAGCATCCTTCACCGTATCCCAAGCTCCAGCAGCCGTCTCCTTCACCTTATCTGCTGCGCTGGTCGCTCCTTCCACCGCTTGATCTTTGCCGCTTTCAGCTCTTTTCTTTGCTTCTTCCGCCATCTCCCTCGCTTTGTCTCCTACTTGGCTTGTTCTCTCTTGCGCTGCTGCTCCAAAGGATTCCGCGTCTTTCTGTGCTTGTTCACTGCCTTCTTTCGCCTTCTCCGCTACGTAGCTTGTGTCCTCCTTTGCTTTCTCGTCGATCTGCTCCCATCCCTTTTGCATTGTTTCTTTCGCCTTTTGGGTTGTTTCCTTTGCTTTCTCAGCTAAATCCTCACTCGAATTACTGTAAGCCTGCGTACAAGGTTTGCCAAAATGTATAAATTGCATTAGACTGTTATTTCATCATGCATGTTTTCATTTCAATGTAAACATACCAAGTACATCATCATGTATATTACTGCAATTGCTTTATGCTATTAGATAAAAAAGAAAGTTCTGAACCCTGTATCACCATTGCGTTTGTCAACATAATATTCAATCTCAGTTTTGGAATTCTGACAGTATAAATCTCAAGAAACAAGGCACATACGTGTATATAATATATACCTGTGTGGACTTGGGTGCGATGGGGAAGCTGACCCTCTGTACATGCCGGCCCCTGGTCACTGCAAGTGCCGGGTAGTTCACCGTTCTGGCTATGTTGTTTATCAAAAGCCTTCCACCTCCCAACATCAATGCAACCATTTTTAACGACTGTCTTTAAGGTTTAAGATTTCTTCTCCTTTCAACCTTTCGGCAGATGCATATATAGTACGAGATATAAATGGGCATATGGACTAGTCCTAGAATGATGAAATCGAAGGAGATAAGAAGATGGTGATAAATGATTGGTTGGCCAAATGCATGTATTCTCGGCTTAACACGTGCTCCTATGCATGGTGCTGTGTATGCTTTTTGGGTTGCCACGTTGGTACGTGGCACCTCTTTGTTTCTGGGCCAGGCTTTCGATGTTTTGCCGACATATATGTTTTTATTATTTAAATAAAAAAAAATGAAATTAGGTTTGCCGACTTAAATGGAAAGATGACGTGGTTCATATTCCTATTTTGTCGATGATATTAAATCTTCTGCGCTCAAAATAGGTCGACGCAAATTGACTTTTTGTTCTGCATAATTTTCCTCGATTTAATACTCTAATTCCCTTCAAACCTATTTTACTTTAATACCTTCAATGAAGCTTTAGAAATTACATTAATACCCTTGTTATACATTAATTAAAAATAAGACAATAGAAAAATGGTTTCGTCCTTCCTAAAATAAAGCTAATGCATTTTTCTTTTACACGTCCAATTGGACATGCCGTACTCGTAATAATAAACAAAACCCTGAGAGATGAATGAAAAAAAAAACTTACGTTATTACCTTAACTTCTTTTTTCCTTCTTTATTTTTTTCTATTTGACTCTCTAATTCACCCTAATTATTCGTAATCTTCATAATAAATATGTTTACAACAAAATTAACTCCTTAAACTTAAATCAAAATAGAACAAGGAATTTATAGTTTACAAACATGATCATCCATGTCCTTTTTTTAATAAGTTCTCCAATTTAATTCTCCAATTTTGTGAATATCCTCTGCATCACGGCAGTTGGCAAGTTTACCGTGTCCACCAAATAATAGCGGTTTAATTTACATTTTCAACTCAAATATTTGCTTAAATTTTAATATCATTGTGAAATTAGGTATTTTATTATAGCGATAGATTCCAGGTATGGTTGTTGACTAAATTTTCAACCAATCGCGAAATTATACTTTGAAATAGATAGTAGAAGGGTAACTTGTTAATACCGTGGTTAACGAATGAAAAATTATGGACTATAATGCAAAGAAAGTAAAGAGTCACACAATTTTAGCATGATCTACGTCCACTATGCTTTCAATTTTATTGCTCCTACTTCCGTTACAAGAGCTTGAATTACAAGATATAATAATGTGCAGAAGAAATAAAAATTTAATCTTTGTATGAGTTCATTAAAAACTTTATTTATGGCCATTGAGATTTAGCTTGGATGATTCTGGTTGATGTGTCAAGCCTTGGAAGTCCTATGGCCATTGAAGGGGCTACGCGGTCTAGATGCATGATAGTTATGATGGTAGACAGAGTAAATGGCTCGGATGATGGCCAATTGGCAAACCATACTGAGGCATGTTTGTGTTAGAGAGGCAACATCAGAGAGAATGTTGTTGTTGAACAGTAATAAAGTTGTTATATGGCAGAGTAGGATATGGGGTGGTTCTGCACAGTGATGTTTTGTCAGATGAATAATTTTTATGTTATGTTGATCTTAACAATGAAGGTTTGTTGCTTCATTATTCAAGGGTGACCATGCACTTTTGCTTCATGTATGCCAAGTCAAGATAAACTAAAGCGATAGAGATTGACAGATATTCAAGTGGAATGCCGGTGATAAGGATCAAAGGGGCTCGGAAGTAGGGGTGGGCGCGCTCAGTTAACCGACCTGATTGGTTAATATTTTCGGTTAACCATGATAAAGAGAGTGGTTCGGTTAACCACTGGTCCGTTAATATTATTTGACAATACCGACAGATCCGACTAACATTACCGGCGATTAACCATTGTATTGACTCGGTTAACCGTTGGATGGTTAACCGAACAAATTTTATCGGTTAACCGTGGTAAACCACACCTCATCCATTAGCTCATCAGAATGATTAAATATAGTAATATACACTACATAGAAATATACATAGATCAACTATTAAGCATTGAATAAATTTAACATAACAGTTCATACTTTATAGCAGCACAGCTCCAGCATGATACAAACTAAAACTACAAAGTCCAAAGTTATTTTCCCAGTTCAAATACAACACATTATCAGATACAAATTAGTAATTACAACAAATTGCCAGTACCAAAGAAAGTGTTTCAAAGTTCAAAATAAATAACATAAACATACGATATGTGTTACTGCTGTAAGAAGCATACAATAACAGAAACATATTAGCACAGACCTGCTCGAAGTTGTCGAAACTGCATGATAAACCGATACTCCAGCAGACCACTACCAGTCCCTGATTCTCCACGTTACCAGTGAGAAGTGGAGCAATGAAATCAGTAAGTTAAATTGTTAAAAACTCAGAACATGACAAAATGAGGCAAATTAGTATGTCAATTTTGTTCGAATATTCTGGAACAATACATTTTAATTCCTCGTCCTTACCATTCCGGATATAATCATAAATTTTATAAATATCAGACAACCTTCATATACTAAGTCTAAGTAACCTCGGTATATCATACATATGAAAAACTGGAACAGTATTTTTCAACTGACATTAAAAATTGTTTATAAAGAGTGAAATGAACTATGAATTATGAATCATACTTTGAAAGTTTCAGACTAATGCATAGTTTTCTTTTTTGAAATGGTACTTTATATATAACATGTCACTCGGATAACATATCACATATGAATAAACGTTCGAATCACGCTACGCAAGTTTCGAACTTGTGACCTCTCGCAATAAATTTGAATCACTTAACCACTAGGACAATGGTGTTTGTCAACAATGACTAATGCATAGTTTATCAACAATGATTAAGCATACGCAAGTTGCAGGGTATGCATATTTTCCAAACAACATTTACATGCATATTTTCCAAAAAAATATTTGCAAACTGCACATATTGCTTGCTTAATCCTTTTCAATTATCATGCACTTGAGTGTTTTCCCTTTTTTCACATGGTTAGCCTAGCAACAGTAACAATTTATGTTTATCAGGCAATAAATAGATTGTATAAAACTGATCAATACTTTCATGTATGTATGTACAGATTTCATGTTTCACAATTCAGTTTCATATATTATATGATTCTTATAAACTGAACTAGTGAACTATATTTCTTATGTATGCACTGATAATACACATATACAAAAGAGTACAGTAACACACTAACATTGGCTAAAACAAAAATTATACCCATTTTTGTGACATGCTGCATGCATTTAAAAATTTGTAACATCTATTGTAGGATCTTCACTGGTAGTAGCATTAAAAATTTGTAACATACATTTAAAAATAGTACTGATAACATGAGACAAACCTTTGATTAATATTGTCTGGTACTAATTTATCTTTGATCATCCCCATATATAAAGATGAATGGAAAAAGAACCAGAACAGAAAACATATAAAAAAAAAAGATGAATGGAAAAAGAACCTGAGTGGCTGCTCATATGACCTCCTCAATGTAGGCCTATGGATGATGATCGATTCTCCGTTGACGTTTCCACAATTGAAGAAATTTTCGAACCACTCCCATGTACAAACTCTAAAGCCAAACAAGTTATCAATAGGTTGTATTTAGTATGTGATGATTAAATAATCATAATTTATAAACCAAAGAGAAATATTACATGAAAAAACAACATCGTAATAATTCACATCGTCTAAAGGGACCTCTATTCGGTGATCTACTAAAATAGGTTTAGACCTTAGCCAATTTTGGGTAGTAACCAATGCATCAACCATCCTTGGACTTAAAGTACTACGAAACGGATCTATAACCCGTCCTTCGGTGCTAAATGTAGATTCTGAAGCGACCGTAGATACCGGAATTGCAAGAAGATCTCATGCAACTAGAGATAAAAAACGATACTTTGGACTGTTTACTATCCACCATAATAAAATATCAAAGTTACTTTTTGGCAATTCAAATGGCTCATTTAAATACCTTTCCAATTTATTGCTTTCATTATCTTATTGTTGAACTTGATTTAGAAAGTTACTCATTCTTCTAGAATAAACACTACCACCACTATCGGTACTTCCACTAGCAATGGATGAACTAAGTTGTGGTTCATCACAACTTTGCGTCATAAAAGTAGAATAAGTAGCATTAAATCAAGAAATCTTACTAAAATACATTTCACGTCTGCTAATATACTTTCTGCCACTTCTTTCTCATATATGTCTTCAAGACTTAACCTCAAAAATTATAATTTATATCTAGGATCAAGCATGCAAGTAATAAATAAAACTTTGTTCATATTACCAATAGTCCCCAATATTTATCAAACTTCTCTTTCATACTTATTGCCATTCATGAAAGATTAGGATCCATTTTTTCAATCAACTCTTTGCAATTCTTCTTGAATTCCACTTATCTCCGTAAAACATACATTTGAGGTAATAGATAAAGAGCTTCTGAACTTTAAAGTAATGTCATAAATAAATTGAAAGATTGTACAAAAAAATTCATCATTTTTCCAATCTAGCGAATTTGGAGGTTGGGTTTCATTACTGAAATAGGCAATATAAATCTTATCGATTTCTTTCATTTCATTAAAAACTTTCTAATATTTCAAAACGGCTTCCAACATCAAATATGCAGAATTCCATCTAGTAGGGACATCTAAAGTAAGTATAGACTTAAATCAATTCTCAAAATAACACAAACCTCTTTAAATTTAGCCAATCTAGCCTGAGACGATCTTACAAATCTAACAGCAGTACGAATCCCAGCAATAGTGCTACCAATTTCTTTCAAACCATCATTAACAATTAAATTAATAATATGAGCACAACAACGTATATGAAGGAATTCACCGTTCAAAACACAACCATTGCATTCATCATGATCATTCAACGCATTTTTCACATAATTTATTGCTACTTCATTAGCACTAGCATTATCGACTGTGATAGACACTATTCGCTTAAGTTCCCACTGTTTAATGCAAGAAACTATAAGTTCTCCAATGTTCTCCCCTTTATGACTAGTGATCACACAAAAATTTAAAATCCTTTTATGCAATTTCCAATCATTATCAATGAAATGCGCGGTTAAAACCATATAATTCACATTCTGACACGAATTCCATGTATCGGTAGTAAGACATACTCCATGCAAACAATTAGAAAACATGATTTTAAGATAATCCTTTGTGTCTTCATATAAGTTAAGCACATCCCTACAAATTGTTCTACGTAAAGGCACTAAAAAACTAGGGAACATGTTTCGATAAAAATCAAGAAACCCCTCGCCCTCAACAAAACTAAAAGGAAGCTCATCAATAATTAACATTCGAGCTAGAGACCTTCTACACTCATCTTTGTTAAATATCCGTGTAATAAGGGTATTACTTCCCTCACTTTCATGGTTTTTTGTAAAGGCTAAACTTTTTTGTTTCTTATCACTTTCTCGAGGAATCGACCTACAAGCTTGCTTTATATGATAAATTAAATGTGAAGTACCATTCACTTTACCATCACAAGCAAATTGTGCATGACAATAATTGCAAACACACGTAGGATTTAAAGGATTGAAAGGATTCTGTTTAGTAAAATGTTCCCATAACATAGATGGTTTTATAGTAGAGGCTTTGCGCTGGAGATTTAACGGAGGCTTTCTTGCATTAACAACCACTACGACCGGTTCTTCTTCGTTATCACTAACCTCATGAACTGTCTCTTCTTCCACCCAATCTCCATCCAGTAAAGCATCAGCAGTGCCAAATTCTATCTGAAAAATAATAATATAGACATTGATCAGAACATTGTATTCATACAACATACAAGCTGAACTTTTTATTAACAACAACTAATTGTTGGTGCTCAGACAATTGTTGTACAGATCTTCGCTATCTACATGTTGTCATATTAGCATATCATGTTTTGTGCATATTAATATATTATGCAAAATTATTCAAAGCTTTTGTTTGAACCCAATAAAAAGTTCAATTTCCATGTAGCAAAATCAACTTTTATTATTACTTCTACAAACAGATTTTTCTTAATAAATCATGAAACAACTAATTGTAAATTTTAATTGAACAAGTTTATATGAGACACTTCACTTCAATTCACATACTACTTGATTATCTAAAACACATGCAAAATACTCTAATGGATAGGTTTCAGTTTCATACAACTGGAACTGGGTTTCTAAATTTATTTGAAAGTGGAAGTTAACAAATTCTTTCCACTAACTTTAAACTGTTAACAAACATAATTGAAAGATGAAAAGTAGTCAAAACAAAGCCGGTTATTATTCCACTAACTAAAGTACAAAAAAGGCATACAAACTAACTTCAAAAAAACATAAATAAAATCGTATACTCAGTGCTCACTCACATGGTTTCTCTTTCTCATCATCCTAGATTCATAATCGTTGGCGTTGGCGTTGCCTTTCTGTCGTCTGCAGTGCAACAGTAGTCGAGCTCGGCAGATGCGCTCGAAGTTGTCGATTGTCGAACGATTGGGATTTGGAAGGCCGAGACTTCGAGTCTTCGACGAAGTTTTACAAATCTAGGGTTTTCTCTTAATTCGAACTTTTTTGAAATACTGATGGGCGATTGCAAGAGGCACGACATTCAAATCATCAAATACATTAAAAGTCGAGCTAGGGAAGGGGAGTAGTGTGGGTTAGGGTTACTGCCTTTCTGGGTAGTGGGTAATGGGTATTCAATTGGAATAGGGTAGTGGGCTCACTGGGTTGTGGGGTGCGAGATAGACGATCAAATCATCAAATAGACAAATACATTAAAAAATAATTTTCTCGGTTAACGGTTAACCGACTGACCTATTTTTTGTTAACCATCAACCGAACCAAAAATATTCGGTTAAGGTCGGTCGGTTAACCAATGATGTCGGTTAATCGATTTTAACGGTTAAGTCGGTTCGGTTGTGGTTGGTTCAGTTAGTTTAGTCGGTTAAATGCCCACCCCTACTCAGAAGGAAGGTAGGAGAGAGACCTCCACACTGCAGGAAGGTACATTGGTTGCGAGTGGAGCTGGAGGATTTGTATATGGGATTGAGATAGTAGGCTGGGTGTAAACCTGATCGGGCCACTTTCCAATCTCATTGATTGTCGGGGTGGGAGTGGTTATTGAAAGTATGCTTTTTGTTTACAATGCACATTTTTATGTTTTATTTGATGCCAGATTATCATATTCCTTTATATCTAGTGACTTAATAGATTAACTAAAACTAAAATGCGACCCAGTAGATAGATTTTTTGTTGTGTCCGACCTTGTGGGAGGTTCCATAAGTTTGAGTATGGTTTTTCACTTTGTGGTCTTATCAAGTCATGGATTCATACTTGCTTGTGAATGTTTTGTACTTGGCTTTATTGGGTTCAGTATTTTATTGGAGTTTCACTAGCTTCAAAGGTATGAGGCATTAGTTGACTGCACGAGGTCGTTGGTGATGATAGAGACAATTGATGAGCATAGTATATATTTAGGATATCTACCAAATAATGAGGTGATGGTTAGCTTTTTATAATCGCTCGAGATCCCACACATGAGTTGTCATCAATGCAGGAACTGGGTCAGTCCATAGTGGAAGAAATAAGTGAATTTCAATTATTATTTTTATCATTTTGGATCTTTGTTGGGCCTATAGAGTCTAAATGTATATTAAATCCAATCTAATAAAATTTAAATAAAACCTTATTTTGTTTAAGTTGTTAAAATGAAGATTTAAACATAACTCAAACTTATAGGTATTATAATGAATATATTCGATACATCTATTTGTGTGAAGCGTAAGTACAGTATATAGGTGGTATATATATTTGTAAATTAAACATGTGTAAAGAAATTTAAAGGAGGACTTACCTTATGCAAATAATAAAGACAAGATATGGCAATACATGAAGAGAGAGAGAGAGAAACCTTTTATTTGTCTCCCTCCTTAACTATATTAATTAATTATTAAATGACATTTGTAACCTATCTACCAAATTTATGCACGCCTTTGTTATCCAAGTTTCTGATTAATGAAATATATGCATACATCCATAATAATCATATGCATATAGACATAATAATTATATGAAATATATGCATCCATCTATAATAATTATCGATACATACATCCATAATGATTATAGACATGCATGCATAATAATTATAGATATATACAGACATAATAATAATAATAATAGAAACACACACTAACACTACAAGAAATATAAGTTTTAGTGACGACAATTTTCCATCGACGGTCATTACTAGCTGTCGCTTCTTAAGTTGTTGATCGAAGAAAAGACGACGGCTCTAGCGATGGCTTCGTCATTAACTTTCGACGACTAGAGATGACCTAACTATCTCTAGCCGAAGACGATCGATGGACATATGGCATGAATTTGTGAAACACATATATGCCAATTGGTAGTCGCTAGCCATCGCTACCCTATGACCAGTAGGTTGTTGTTAGCCATCGCAAACCTGGAAAACTTGTTTTGCATATCAGCTGTTGTTTCGACCATCAAGCCATATAAACATATTCGTTGGTCTATCCACATCATATACAACTCAGTAAACCAAATTTCATAGGTACAACCCTGGCATTCATCGCATAATATCAAACATATAACAAGTAACCAAGGTTATATCATCACATGAATGGTTTGGATGAATTACTTGGTCTATGCCTTCGGGCAGTACCACGTTACCCTAGCTCAGTGTGCTCATCAAGCACCTCCCGAGCGGCATTCCCATTATCATCTCTCGGTTGTGGTTCAATCACATTCGCCTGGGTTCTTGCTCCTTAGTCGGTCGCGGCGCGTTCGGAGTTGGCTCCTTGACCAGAATGAAGGTTTCCCCTAAGTTGGAGGATTTGGTGTCGATCCAGGTAGTTTGGCGATAATCGATTGCATAGTTCCACTTGATGTTCTAGCATCATACGCATTTGTCTTACGTCGTCTGCTCTAGTGATAGTCATTAGATGAGAAAGAGTTCTCTGATCCTGAGTATGGAGTGGACTCCCTACTGTCTTCCCAGTTGGTCTTTCAACTAGTTCATTAGGTCGATATTGGCCTGAATTTTCCGATTGAGCTGCTAAAGTCTTCAACAATTCCTTTATTAGGACTTCAAAGTAGGCTTTGGTGATGTAATCAGCTGAATTTAGAGCATCAGTAGCCATCGATTGCACATTCTAGTCAACCTGTTGCATGCTGTTGTCCTTATTACATTTAGCAACACATGAAGTAGTGTACTTGTTTACTCAGGCCATGGCTAATAGCTTCCTTCTAGATCTTCTTCAAATCAGAGTAGAAACAGAAAATTATCGGTAGAAATATGGATCTATCTCGCGGTTATGAGAACCCACAAGTTAGTGATGATATCCATCAAGCCGAGGACACGTTCTCAGTGAAAGCACCAAAATATTAGCACCAAAAGTTAGGCAAAAACACCGAATGGATTCAAAGTAGAGAAAAAAAGTGAAGAATTAAACTTAATACAAAAAGAGTAAACAAGCAAAAACAAGAACAAACAAATTTATAGTGGTTTGACACTGATTGCCTACGTCCACTTGAAGGAATTTATTTATTAATTACTTGAATTTTGGTTACAGAGGGATTGGATCATAATAGATTGTTGATTACAGTAGAGTTGAAGTAAAACAGAAGCATAAAGATCATTCAGATGAAAAAAAACTCAATATTTATAGGTGTAGAAGACCGAATATCTTTCTGAAATTTTGTCGACGGACTCTTGCGATGGAGACGAGGTTACCAAAAAATTCATGGCCCAACTCCCAAGGATAGGCCATCGACATCGATTGGTCTAGATGGCCTTATGGGCCCATGCAATCCCTCATGTGGTTCCCACTCCATGCTATCTTCGAGCTTCCAAAGTTATTTTGCATAATCGTCTGCATGTTTTGTGGAGATATTGATTGATTTCCGTTGATTTAAATTGCCGGTTTAAGTTGTTCATAATCAAAGTGATCTAAACCGATCCCTACCTAGGGGAAGGGATTGATACTGATATCTTTTATAAGCTGTCTCACCATAGCCATTAGGTCTAGCATCTGAAGAGCCGTGTCTGGCGGTGGTCGTGTTCGACCTCGCATGAATGACCCGATCTATGCCTGCGGGCAGTACCAAATTACACTGGCTCAGCGTGCTCCTCATGCACCTCCTGAGCGACATTCTTATTATCATCTCCTGGTTTTGGTACAATCACATTTGCAAGGGTTCCTATGCCTTGGTCGGTCGCAGCGCATCCAGAATTGGCTCCTCCACTAGCATGAAGGTTCCCCCCTAAGTTGGAGGATTCGGTGTCGATCCCCTTGAGGTTTAGGTGTCGATCCGGATAGTTTGGCGATAGTCGATTGCATAGTTCCCCCTCGATGTTCCAGCATCATACGCATATTAGTGGAGTAGGCTCCCTCCTGGTCTTTCCGGGTAGTTTGATAAGGATGAGTTCCTGATCCCGAGTATGGAGTAGGCTCCCTCCTGGTCTTTCCACATTAGTCTTTCAACTGATTCATTAGGTCCATATTAGTGGATTTGCTGATTGAGCTACTAAAGGCTTCAATAATTCCTTTACTAGGACTTCATAGTCAGCTTTGGTGATGTAATTAGCTGGATTTGGAGCATCAGTAGCTGTCGGTTGCACATTGTGGTCAACCTGTTGCATGCTGGATCATCATTACCTTCAGCAGCACGTTAAGTAATGTACTTATTTCCTCAAGCCATGACTAATAGCTTCCTTCTAGATCTTCTTTAAATTTGAGTAGAAACAGAAAATTGTCTGTTGAAATCTGGGTCTATCTCAAAAATATGGGAATCCACAAGTTGATGATAATATCCAATCAAGCTGAGAACACGTTTGCAATAAAAGCACCAAAATGTTTGCACCAAAAGTTGGGTACAAAAAACCCAATTGATTTAAAGTAGAAAAACAAAGTGAAGAAATAAACTTAAAACAAAATGAGTAAACAAGCAGAAACAAGAACAAAAAAAATTGTAGTGGTTTGGCGTTGATTGCCTACGTCCACTTGACGGAATTTCTTTATTAATTACTTGATTTTCTAGTTATAGAGGGATCATATCATGATAGATTCTTGATTACAAAAGTTTTGAAGTAAAAGAGTAGCATAAAGATCCTTCAGATGAACAATGAACTATATGTTTATAGGTGTAGGCGACCAAATATCTTCCTGAAATTTTGCCGATAGACTCTTGCAATGTAGACAAGGTCACCCAAAAAGTTTTGTAGCCCAATTCCCAAGGATAGGCGATCGGTGCCGATCGGTCTAAATGGTTTCATGGGCCCATGCGATCCTTCATGTGGGTCCTCCTCTATGCTAGCTTCGTGCTTCCAAAGTTGTTTTGCATAGTCTCCTACATGTTTTGTGGAGATATCGATAGATTTCCATTGAGTTAAACTGTTGGTTTAAGTTTTTCATAGCCAAAAGAAATTCGATCCGACCCCTACCTAGGGTAAGGGAATGTACCGATCCCATACCTAAGAGTGGCTCTAATTTATACTTAGAATATTCAAGAAGGTCTCCCTTGATCTCGCTTGATCGTTGCTTCATACCATTATCTGTGCTTGATCTCTGAACTCTATGATCATCCGTCTGGGCTACTTGCCTTATGTATGATTGAGTCTAACTTGTCCAATCAGCCTAGATATATCCAAATCAAAAGGCCACATAACACTTGTCGTATGTAGAGAACATAACATAAACAATCAAAAGTTTTCAGGGTTGTAAAGGAAAACTACCAATTGACTAAAGTTTATACATCCAGAAAATGGATGTTCAATTCAGGAGGAAAATCATATACATAAATAAGAGGCCTCATCTTCTTAACATTAGCTTTTACTTTCATATCCATATTTAAGCTTGCCTTTTCAGGTATATTAACTATTAATGGTCGGAGCCATATAGGATATTCTTTCAAAGCTGCTAAAGTTGAGGAGACATTACAATCGATTCTATACCAATCATTGTCACACTTTAATGGAAGTCAATAAAAGAACCAATAAATCAATAACTAATAAAAGACAACGTAGATCAGATTTTATTGCAAGCTCAGACCACTGAACATCAGATTACAATAGTCAATGGTTATCGATTATTATTCAAATCTAATATACACGAAGTAATCAAACTTTAATGAAAGGCGTATCAATGTTACCTTAGGTTTATTGGAGTAGATTTACGAAGCCTAATTAGCTCAAAATTGACAAAGGAAATCCTTAAACTTGATAATATTTGGTGTAGGAGCTCGATATTAGGGAAAAAATAGCAAGAATTAGAAAAGTCTAATAAAGAAATAAGTGGCTAATAATTAGGATTGGTGTAACGACCTGAAATTTTCGACTCCAAAAATCCCAGATTATTAGAGAAAAGAAGGAGGTAGAAGAAGAACAGATAACAACAGCATCTCACATTTGCAGCAGATCAAAATATAATATCAAAATAATAGCATTTATACAAAGAAAAGCTGTAATTGTTACTGTACATTCAATACATCAGAGTTACAACCATATACACATAACTGGACAGTTATATCCACCTGTTCCAGGCTACAATCAGTACAACTCTCAAATACACAACGATAAACTCTATACGTTCCAGGCATCCAGCTCGCCTCCTGAGCCTCAAAACGCCCTAACCTGAAAAGTTGTAATACTCGGTCTAACTCGAGCATTACATCAAAGTAGCACCCGGGTCAGGCTGGAAACCAGCGTGTGTAAACCCATATAACATAAAACACTAAGATATAAAACTTATTTTAAGACCCGGGGTAACTCGTACCTTACAACGAGTTCTTAACTTGTTAAAGCCAACACTTATTTCACACATTAATATCTAAGTAGCAAACTTAGTTTAAATGGTCCAGTTACTTAAATTATTTCATTCCAGCCTATTTGATTTTAAACTCAAATCTATAAAGAGTTACTGAAAATTACTAATCGAAGTGGTTTTGGGTATTTACTGATACCCGCCCCCGGTCTCTTCGAATCCAATATCATCTTATAACGACTGTTTAAGTTTTAAAAAATTCCATTTATACGTAGAATTACATATTTACATTGTTGTTCATCACAGATAAACAAACCATATTATCGCAGTTCAATCCAAACATATCATATCACATAGCATCACATATCAGAGATATCAAATAATCCAAGGCATTCAATATCATTCAATCATCCATAAGCAAGATTAATTAATCATACCATTTCTAATTAATTTAAACAAATTAAATTAATTACTTCAATCACCTTTAATCCTGCTTACTTAACATTAGTTAATTACAAACCATTAATTAATCATCCTTTAATTTTCCATTAATTATCCATAATTACTTCCATAAAGTAATTATCCCATTGGTTAATTACCCTCAATTAATTAACCTTTAATTGTTAATTAATATCCACTAATTACTAATTAAATTAATTAATCCTTAAAAAATTAATCCTTTAAATTACTTACATTAAGTAATTATCATTTAAGTAATTAATCTCTAATTACCAATCATTTAATCTCTAATCACTAATTAATTAATTTCTAATTAATTAATTGATAACCCTCAATTATAAATTAATCATCCTTAATCATTAACTAATTAATCTTCTCTTAAATTTCTTCATTAATATAATTAATCTATAATTACCCAAAATCTTAATTAAATTCAAGATAACCCACTTATCTTTATTAATTATTTAATTAAATCATTTAACAAACCAAATTACTTGAGTGTCTATGATTAATTAGAATTCAATACATTTATCTTTAATTATTTATTAATTCACATCCTAAATTTGAAAACAATTTGAGATTTAGTAAGAAAATTGACCTAATATATAACTATTTCAAACCAAATCCATTTATTTTTTTAAAAAACATTTAATCTTTTAAAAATAATTTTTGAAACTTGTTTAGTAATACTTTGGAAAACTTATCACCATTTCTTTATATTTCTATTGGACCACCAAAATCTTCAAGCCCAAACCACTTCGGCCCGATCTTCTTCTCCCCTCCCTTTCTTTAACTCCAGTTCTTTTCCTCACAATTTCACTCACCCATCTGAGACTAACCATGCACGACGACGTGCACATGCACATGGCGTCGATCTTCCACCGATTATCTCCAATCTTTCCCCCGGACGTCCCCGACCCAGGCAAACACCTTGGCTACACCAGAACTTCCTCTAATCCCCAAAGTCGAAATTTGAGTTCATGTCCACAACCCAAATGTGCCGACCTTCTATCTCCATCTCATCTACCCTTCTCCAATCCCATGAGTTCCCCAAAAAACACCAATAGACTCGCCATGGCCTTGCCTCTCTTAATTTCCTATACTGTAGTCTCCTTTCACCACCGCGACACCACCGTTTGTCCTAAAATGAACCTATCCGCAGACTTTCCCAAACCCTACCATGGCTTCACCTCGCCGCCTCGATGGCTTACAACCCATGCCACGATTTTTCCCAAGTAACCCGACCTCGAAACTATCTCCTGGCCAAGCCCTAAGCCCAAACGTCGCTTGCCTCGTCGGAATTTGTTTTTAAACCCAATCATGTTCAACTCCTGATTCCCCTCTAAATACTAACTTAAAA
The DNA here is from genome assembly GCA_030765085.1 of Allium cepa. NCBI lineage: Eukaryota > Viridiplantae > Streptophyta > Magnoliopsida > Asparagales > Amaryllidaceae > Allium > Allium cepa. The sequence continues at coordinate 40,671,026 of CM060931.1, forward strand.
ATCCTGGAATAACCGTTAAAAATCATCATTTTCCAATTCGAATTAGATTATGATTAAAACTTGAGATTTAACCATTATAATATCTGACTTGAATTGATTTGCCACTATAAATTTCCATTTTCGACATAATTACTTCATAAATAAACTTGAAACATTTTTTAAAAATTGAATCTGATAAATGCAAACAATTTCCTTTTAAAGATCATAACATAAATCTATTTATGTAAGGAGATATAAAATTTTGAACTTGATTTAGTTGATTTGAAACAGACTGAGGCAGATTTATTCATACACAGGCATGCATGTATATATATACATAGGGATATAACTATACTTCAAAAAATTTCATCTACGCAAACATCATTCACAAATAAACCTCAAGTATTTTCGCAGGCATCAGAAATATAAGCAGATTAAGCTTCAAAATGAAATGATTTGTTCACTCACCTGTTTAAAGAAAACAGATCCTGGAAGTTTGATTTAAACTGAAACTTGATTTTCTTGAATCTGCACCTTGCTTGATCTTACAATTTTGGATCAGGTTGGACTTGAAACAGGTTTTGATTGGCAACTTGAATTTGCTTAGATTAAAAGCTTGAAATAGTTATTGTTTTGATTCATCTTTGATTCTTTTTTGTTTTAGTTTCCACTTTGAATTTTGAAGTTGTAAAACTTTTCTTTGATTTCATTCAGGCTATTTTCGTTTTGTTTTGAAATTGAAGATAAAAGAGAAAATGAGAAAAGAGTAGAAATGTATCTTTTTATTTGTTATGTTTCTAAAAAAAATCAAATAAATTATTGATACTTGTTAAATTGGCTTACACTTGTAATTATATGAAACAATTTGTTTACATTTGTTATAATGTATAGAAAATTAGCTTACATTTGTTATTTTGTATATATATAACTTACATTTGCAATTTCATGCATAATTATGTTTTAATTAATTTTATAATGGTTCATAAAACTTTTATATTAAATTTTCTAGTTAGTAAATACATTTCTCTTAATTTATATTAATAAAATCCTTTAAAGAAAATAATATAAAACAAATTATATTCCAATAAATATCATACATAAATATTTTTAAATCCAAAATATTTTAAGATATCAATCTTTTAAATTTCAAATATAAATCCAAATTCATATTCAAATTCAATTTCAAATCCAATTTCAAATCAACTCAAATATACATACATATATATATATATATATGTATATATATATAAACAAACACAAGTTCAATTTGTAAACAATAATTCTACTAAAAATCTATTTATATATATATATATAAACAATCATTATTATTTATTTTTAAAATAATAATTTGTAAATTTTAAGTAATTATATTAGGAGATTATCAAATAAATATTTATCCAGATATAAATATTTATTATCGGATTTATTTGTTCAATCTATAAATCGGTATTTTAAATAGTTAAATCAGATAATTATCCAATTACCTGATGCCCAAAAATCCGGGTTATCACATTCCTTCCCTTTTAAATCTTTTCAACCTCGAAAAGGAACGAAGCCAGAATTTATTCAATAACTTAAAATCAGATAAATTACCTATTGAACATTTTAAACTATAAACCCTTTATTTTAAGAACTTTAAAAACACTTCAAAATCTATATAATATTACCAAAATAGGTTTATAAAAATACTTTTTATAACTCGATGTCTCAACAAGTCCATCCTCGTTCTTATAGAAATTCGGTCATACGTTGATCAGGCGTAGGACTGAAAATCTATAAGTACTTAGCAAACCCGTTTTCAACACCTAGTGAAATACTTAGAAAATATTTTGGTGAAAATATAGAAAACACTTTTGAAAATGTTGGAAACATCTTTGATGAGAATGCTCTTGAAATCATCACCCTATCCATGGTCGTAGTTAACTCGATGGTTATTTGCCATCCCAGCAAAATCCATAGATAACTGTAGGCACTTCGCGCCCCTCGATTACGCCATGGAACCCGCCACAGATCGCAGTTACATCTCGGGTTATGTTGCCATCATGGCAAAAGTCCATGTAACTGTAGGCATCAGCGCCCTCGATTTTCGCTACCAAATGAAACTTCACCACTCCCACATAGGTCGTAGACTACATCAGTCAAGTGCCAATATAGCCTTAGGCTCTCACGGCCTCTCGACTTTCGATATGTCACCATAGGTCGCAGTCTACTGATGTTACGTTGCCATCACGGCAAAATTAAACGTAGACTGTTAGCTCTCACGGCACACACGACTTCCGCTATGGTCCCCCAGTAGATCGCAGTGACATCGAGTTACACTGTCGTCACAGCATAACCCAAATGTCACTGCAGGCATCAGCGCCCTCGACTTTCGCTACCCACTACACATAATCCTTAGGAACTTCATTTTGTCTGGACTTCCTCCCAGGATTCAATTTAGAGTCTCCCCCTTAGGGCTCAAGGCAGACCAACTTCGTGGATCTCCTAATGAAGTTCATTCCAATGGAAGCGCCTTTTTCCCCAAAGCCAATCTCAAAACACTTTATACTATACACTTATAGTATCATTCAAATCATGCCCTTTATGATTTACATCAAAATCTCCTTTACACAAAATCGATATCTCAAATCGATAGTTCCAAACTTGGCTTTCCAAATTCCTAAAATTGAATTTTCCAAAAATCAAAGGCCTTTTCCAAAATCCATAGGTTCCAAGTCTTTTTCCAAAATCATTCTCATAAAACCATATATATATATATATATATATATATATAATCTTGAAAAATCTTTGGATCACTTCATACTTGTATAAATTTCCTCTTTATACTTCAAATAGTTTCAAAAACCTTTCTTCTGGCTATAGATTCATCAAGGGGAGATTTATCTTATATAACATATATATATATATATATATATATAACTTTACTATACACCAAATCAAATATTCAAGTTTGATTTCTTTTATAAAATTATTTACCATATCACTTACTATTCAAAAAATGAATTTCAAAAGATATCAATCTTCCACCTTTATTCATATATATTTCTCAAAATACATTTCAAAATCATTTCCATTTCTCTCAAAATTTCAATATCATATCACTCAAGTGCGTACGATGTACATATACCATCCGTATGCAATATCAAATCTGATCGCTCACTCGATCACACAATTTCACTTCCGAACTAGTATCGTCCACCCGACTTCCTAGTGTGGACTCGGATCTAGTTTCTTAATCATAAATCGTCATTCTCCTTACATAGCCTAACTATGATAGAGATTATCCAGAATCAACCAAAAATCCATATCCAGGGTTCGCCGTCGAAAATCGAGTGAAAAATCCTTACTCGGATCGATATACTATCTCAAAATTCTATGCTCGAATCTGGATCAAATCATTATACGGATAGAATAATATACGTACATCCTACGTATTTATCTTCATTGATTATTAGCTAAATCAATATTCTTTTCATTCACCTTCACTTTGATTCTATTTACTTATCCACACTTGCTCCCAATTTCCATTTGGGTTAATACTTCAATTCTTATCTCAATTGGTATTTAATTATAGACAGTTTGCCCTCTGATCAACTTGCATTAAGAAAATAGCTTGAAAATTTTAAAATAGACAAGTAGTTGAAAAATAGTTATTTGTTGCAAAATAGTTGTATAATAGTTAAGTAGTTATGAAATAGTTGTAAAATAGTAATTGGTTTATAAAACAGTTGTAAAATTGTTGTAAAATAGTTAAATAGTTCCAAAAGTAGTAAAAGATAGTCTTGTGTTTTAAAAAGAAAAGTTGTATAGTAAATAGCTTAGGAAAAATAGATTTAAAAACAGTTATATTAAAATAATTTTATTTGAAAAAATATAGTTCAGAGCCAAACTGTTCTATTCCCAATCTCTATTTCCAATCAATTTCTAATTTCCACTTTCATTTAAATTGATTCAGTTCCAATTCAATTCAAATTAACTTCAATTCCTATCCCAAATTCAAATCAACTCCCATTTGAATTTTATACTTATCCATCTTCAATCACAATTCCAATTAATTCAAATCAAATTTAATTTGAACTAATTCTATTCAAATACCAACTTAAAACCATTTCGAATTTCATAAATTCGAGTTAAATTTTTAAATGTTGATTTAATCCTTTAAATCAAACCAACCTTTATTCTTAATTTAATAACCTAATTCCTTAAACCATTTAATTCTAAGTCCAAATTTCAAAATTCCATTTTAAATCACCTTTACCTAACTTATTTCAAAGTTCAAATAATAGTTTAAAACTTTTAAACAATTTAATATTCAGAATTTCGTTTTATCTCCAAATTTTTAACTTCTAACTTTGAAACTAATTCTTAACAATTTAGTTTGCAAATTATATTCTTAAGTTCAAAGTGATTCCATTTAATTTCTGCAATGGATATATATATACACATATATATATTACCTCAATCCATTTCTTAATTCAATTAAAATAATACCATTCACGGTTTCATAGATTATCAATAATAATAGGATGATATTAAGCTAAGTCAAAATATCCAAATTATTTAAAACATGCATCCATAGCATCCAATTCAAATTTTTAGATCTCAAACCCATTTTGAGATCACACATACTCCCAATTCAAATCAACCATTTAACTTCCCAAGTTAAATTTCAATTTCATCTTGAAATTTCTAATTCAGGTTGTTTGTTCTAAACTTATTTAAATTCCCCTACGTTAAATTCAATTCAATTTAATCCAGTCAACTTTACCCAATTTGAATTTCCATTTCAAATTTTAAACTTCATATTAATAATCTTCCACTTATAAGTTCAAAAACTTATCACTTTGTATTTCACATCACATTCCAAGTAAAAATTTAAAACTCAACACTTAGAGTATATTTCAAATCATCTTTGATATTATGTATATCCATCATATATACATAATTATTTCCTTTGTACACCAAGTTATACTTTAAATTTTAAACCACCTTTGGTTTTAATTCAAAACAAATTTCTCTAATAGGCCCTTTTTATTCAATTACATTGTAACAATATTATCATTATTTCTTTAAACAGTTGAAACAAATTCCTAATTTTTTGGACTTAGATTTAAAAATTCACAATTTAAATTATCTTATTCTGAAAAAACTTCTACAAATTCAGGATTTTAATTTTCAGTTTGGATTCATTTCAAACTTTATCTTTATTCAGTATCAATTTTGGTTGTATTTCTATTACCACTTAATTCTTATTATTTGATTTAATTCCAATGATTCAACAACCAATTACCTTAATATTTATAATAACTAAAAAGAAATATTGCTTTATACATCAAAATATAATCTTATATTAAATCATTTTTAAAACCATTTTTAAAATCATTTTATAAGAAAATAACAAATACGCCCTCATATATACTACACCCAACTCATTCTAGGGTACCATTGGCCCTATCCTTAATGAGTAAACCCACCAGAGCAAAGGTTATCACTTAACCTGGCTCGAATGCCAAAATGTAAACGACCCGAAATTTTCGACCCCGAAAATCCCATATTGTTAGAGAAAAGAAGAAGGAAGTAGAAGAGGAACAGATAACAACAGCATCTCACATTCGAAGCGGATCAAAATATAATATCAAAATAATAGAATTTATACAAAGAAAAGCTGTAATTGTTACTTTACATTCAATACATCAGAGTTACAATCATATACACATAACTGGACAGTTATATCCACCTGTTCCAGGCTATAATCAATACAACTCTCAAATACACAGCGGTAAACTCCATACTTTCCAGCCATCCAGCTCGCCTCCTGAGCCTCAGAACGCCCTAACCTGAAAAGTTGTAATACTCGGTCTGACCCGAGCATTACATCAAACTTAGTTTAAATACTAAGATATAAAACTTATTTTTAAGACCTAGGGTAACTCGTACCGTACAACGAGTTCTTAACTTGTTAAAGCAACACTTATTTCACACATTAATATCTAAGTACCAAACTTAGTTTAAATGGTCCAGTTAATTAAATTATTCCATTCCATCCTATTTGATTTAAACTTAAATCTATAAAGAGTTACTGAAAATTACTAATCGTAGTGGTTTCGGGTATTTACTGATACCCGACCCCGGTCTCTTCGAATCCAATACCATCTTATAACGACTGTTTAAGTTTTAAACAATTCCATTTATATCTAGAATTACATATTTACATGATGTTCATCACAGATAGACAAACCATATTATCACAGTTCAATCCAAACATATCATATCACATAGCATCACATATCAGAGATATCAAATAATCCAAGGCGTTCAATATCATTCAATCATCCATAAACAAGATTAATTAATCATACCATTTCTAATTAATTTAAACAAATTAAATTAATTACTTTAATAACCTTTAATCCTGCTTACTTAACATTAATTAATTACAAACCATTAATTAATCATCCATTAATTTTCCATTAATTACCATAATTACTTCCATAAAGTAATTATCCCATTGGTTAATTACCCTCAACTAATTAACCTTTAATTATTAATTAATATCCACTAATTACTAATTAAATTAATTAATCCTTAACAAATTAATCCTTTAAATTACTTACATTAAGTAATTATCATTTAAGTAATTAATCTCTAATTACCAATCAATTAATCTCTAATTACCAATTAATTAATTTCTAATTAGTTAATTGATAACCCTCAATTATAAATTAATTAATCCATAATCATTAATTAATTAATCTTATCTTAAATTTCTTCATTAATTTAACTAATCTATAATTACCCAAAATCTTAATTAAATTCAAGATAACCCATTTATCTTTATTAATTACTTAATTAAATCATTTAACAAACCAAATTACTTGAGCGTTTATGATTAATTAGAATTCAATATCTTTAATTACTTATTAATTCAAATCCTAAATTTGAAAACAATTTGAGATTTAATAAGATAATTGACCTAATATATAACTATTTCAAACCAAATCCATTTATTTTTAAAAAAATAAAACATTTAATCTTTTGAAAATAATCTTTGAAACTTGTTTAGTAATACTTTTAAAAACTTATCACCATTTCTTTATATTTCTATTGGACCACCAAAATCTTCAAGCCCAAACCACTTCGGCCCGATCTTCTTCTCCCCTCCCTTCCTTCAACTCCAATTCTTTTCCTCACAACTTCACTCACCCATCTGAGACTAACCATGCACGATGACGTGCATGTGCACACAGCATCTATCTTTCGCCGGTTATCTCCAATCTTTCTCCCAGACGTCCCTGACCCAGGCAAACACCTTGGCTACACCAGAACTTCCTCTGAGGCCCAAAGTCGAAATTCGAGTTCATGTCCATAACCCAAATGTGCCGACCTTCTATCTCCATCTCATCCACCCTTCTCTGATCCCGTGAGTTCCCCAAAAAACACCAGTAGACTCGCCATGGCCTTGCATCCCTAAATTTCCTATACCGCAGTCGCCTCTCACCACCGCAACACCACCGTTTGCCTTGAAAAGAACCTACCCGCAGACTTACCCAAACCCTACCATGGCTTCGCCTCGCCGCCTCGATGGCTTACAACCCATGCCATGATTTTTCCCAAGTAGTCCGACCTCCAAACTATTTCCTGGCTTAGTACCAAGCCCAAACGTTGCTTGCCTTGCTGGAATTTGTTTTTAAACCCAATCCCGTTCAACTCCTGATTCCCCTCTAAATACTAACTTAAAAATCCTGGAATAACCATTAAAAATTGTCATTTTCCAATTCGAATTAGATTGTATGATCAAAATTTGAGATTTAACCATTTTAATTTTTGACTTGAATTGATTTGCCACTGTAAATTTCCATTTTTGACATAATTACTTCATAAATAAACATGAAACATTTTTTAAAAATTGAATCTGATAAATACAAAAATTTCTTTTTAAAGATCATAACATAAATCTATTTATATAAGGAGATGTAAAATTTTGAACTTGATTTAGTTGATTTGAAACAAACAGAGGCAGATTTATTCATACACATGCATGCATGTATATATATACACAAGGATATAGCTACACTTCAAAAAAATTCATCTATGCACACATCATTCACAAATAAACCTCAATTATTTTCACAGGCATCAGAAATATAAGCAGATTAAGCTTCAAAATGAAATGATTTGTTTACTCACCTGTTTAAAGAAAATAGAGCCTGGAAGTGTGATTTAAACTGAAACTTGATTTTCTTGAATCTGCTTCTTGCTTGATCTTACAATTTTTAGATCAGGTTAAACTTGAAACAGGTTTTGATTTGGCCGGCAACTTAAATTTGCTTAGATTAAAAGCTTGAAACAGTTGTTGTTTTGATTCAGCTTTGATTCCCTATTTTTGTTTTAGTTTCCAGTTTGAATTTTGAAGTTGTAAAACTTTTCTTTGATTTCATTCAGGCTGGTTTCCTTTTGTTTTGAAATTGAAGATAAAAGAGAAAATGAGAAAAGAGTATAAATGTATATATTTTATTATCCTTTTATTTGTTATATTTAAAAAAAAAATTAAAAAAAATTGACACTTGTTAAATTGGCTTACACTTGTAATTATATGAAACAATTTGTTTACATTTTTGTAATGTATAGAAAATTAGCTTACATTTGTTATTTTGTACATATATAACTTACATTTGTAATTTCATGTATAATTATGTTTTAATTAACTTTAAAATGGTTTATAGAACTTTTATATTAAATTTTCTATTTAGTAAATACATTTCTCTTAATTTATATTAATAAAATCCTTTAAAGAAAATAATATTAAAAAAATTATATTTAAATAAAAATCATACATATATATTTAAATCCAAAATATTTTAAGATATCAATCTTTTAAATTTCAAATTTAAATCCAAATTCATATTCAAACTCAATTTCAAATCCAATTTAAAATCAACTCAAATATACATACACACACACACACACACACATATATATATATATATATATATATTTAAACAAACACATATTCAATTTGTAAATAATAATTCTACTTAAAAACTATTTATATCTATATATATATAAACAATCATTATTATATGTTTTTAAAGAATAATTTGTAAATTTTAAGTAATTATATTAGGAGATTATCAAATAAATATTTATCCAAATATAAATATTTATTAGCAGATTTATTTGTTCAATCTATAAATCAGTATTTTAAATAGTTATATCAGATAATCATCCAATTACCTGATGCCCAAAAATCCAGGTTATCACAATTGGTAACCATAATTTGTTTTGGTTAACTACGTATATACTATTGAGGATGTAGCAATTTATCTTTGTAGGAGAATAAGGTATTTAAAAAATTAGAAAAAAGGAAAAACACTTTAGATGGATATGGAAATGCTAAATACCTGTTTTGGAGCTAGAAACAACGAAAATTTGTGTCAAACTAACATATGTTTCTACTTGGGGCAGTGTTCCATGCATGGTTTATGCTGATGATTTTCCTTTTTTGGCTATTGCAAGATGAACATGGAGTAGATTTCTTACCTTTAATGAGTCTATATGCTCTAAATTTCCAAAATCCCACTTTAATTTGCTTGAAATTGAAGATGATTTAGAGTGAAATAGAATTGGGTTTTGGAGTGAATAAAGAAATGAGCTAGGTGGGCATAAATCGCATTGCTTTATGGAAACCACAACACCGAACCGCACCCGCACCGAATCTTCTAACTAAAGAAAATACCTCAAACTAGACTGACCCACATCAATATGATTCGGTTGACATTTGGACAATTAATTCGCACCGAACTGAATATTTAGACTAGTAATCTTATGATAAAAATATAACCAACTCCTATCTTATTTTATATTCTAATGATGTATATTCTACTTTAAGCTTATATTAATAATAATCGTTGTTATAAAGGAAGAAGTTTTAGGTTTTTTCATTCTCATTTTTTGAATAAATGCTGATTATAATCTTATTCTAGTCATTTTACTTAATGATAATGCATTGATTAACGTTGATGATTAGTTAATCTACTAAACAAATCCTAGTTATAGTTAAATGTCAAATTGAGATATCCATACAATTAAGAACTAATTATTTCAGTATAACATTGTGCGTTTTATCCTTTAAGTGTAAAAACTTCATATAGTTGTGTAAATTGATTTTTGATGGAAGTAATTCTATTATTTCATATTTAATATGGGTACAAATACAACCGGACCAAACCGGACAATATTACATTAAACCAAACCAAAATCGAATTGCTTAAAAAATTAGTACAATGGTTTGTTTTTTAATTAAGCATTTGTTGCAGTGCGAAAAACGGTTTCAGTTTCAGATCGTACTAAACTGACCCACTCCTATTCCTAGAAATGAGTTTAGAAGTAGAGTGAAATGAAGAGATAAAGTGAAATGAAGAGATGATGGGGTTATTAGTAGCATGTGAATGTAAAAGTAGGGAAATGCTGGAATAAAAAATCGGCATGAATAGTAGCATTCGTGGTGCAAATATAATTGGCCAAACAAATTTATGCTTTTTACCTTTGGCATCCTAATTTTCTTTTTATGCCTCCCTGTTGTTTTATTTCTACGTCCTTGCTACTTTCCACTTTACCCCTTCCATGGCTCTAACTCTTCTTGCCCCTTCTTTCTTCACACTCTTATGTCATTAATCTTGATCTCAATTTTTAGTTTGTTCCTTTTACTCCATCAAATAATTAATGAAAGAACAAGGAAGCCAAATTAAAATAATTTCTATTCTATTTCCTATTTAGTTGTCATGTTGATCAAAATTAAAATTTCTAAAATTTGAAGATTGTTCTTGTTTTGTTCGAAGTTGGCTCAAAAGAATTCATAGATTTGGACATAAATTTCCAATTTTTTTGGAATACAATGGTAAGGCTTGTTGTTTCATATAATAGTACTTTAGTCATGAGGATAAAGATTAATACTCTATCTAGAAAATTGGATGAACGTATTTGAAAACAACATCGAAAGATTAGGTAATTTAACAAAATAGATGGAAGTGAGTTTGTAACGATCCGCTATTTTGGACCACTCAAATCGACAATAAAACCATACATATCCGACTTGAATAATTCAAAATACCGAATTGTTAATTAAAATTTGGCAAAACTTAAAATATACAGTAAATAAATCAATCACAGATCACAGAGTAATATAATGTAGCGGAATAGATAATGAATAGTAGTTCATGAAGCTACTATATACATCAGAGTTAGAAAAATACAACCGAATAGTTCAAATGCAGTGAAGTCTCCAATGCAACAGATGACTTATCTGAACCAATCAACTGGAAAGCCTGGAATCTGAACCGATAGTTGGATTTCCAAATGAAGCTCCGAACTCCAAAGGTGAGTCTCAAATGCTGTATCACTCAGTCTGACCCGAGCGTAAAGCAAAACACAAAACACTCGAGTCAGGATTAACATTCTTATATCAATAAATCCAACTCAAGTGAAATATCAACTGAAATACAAATAACTTAAAGGATGTTTGGGATAACTATCCTCTAAGGGTCCATGGAACTTTCTACAAGGTAGAAATATACACTATAACACCGCGGTCATTTCAGCTTAATTTATACTTCAAAACCAAATCTAATTTTCACTTCAAATATCGCTATATTTCCCAAAATAGTATTTATATATATTAAATAATTTATACAGTAAAGTATTTTCAATTTCCTCAACTTAACAAAACGTTCCAACATCAACCCGACCTTCCCATTCAAATTAAATTCAATCTCAATTTATCAGTTTAAATTCAACTCAATTTCAAAAATAACCACTTAAATTTTATCGATCTCAAATTCGGATTTATAATCACAAATACCCCTTTATATTTCCATATATTTCAAAACTTTTAACTATTCAACGTTTCATCTAAATTTTCATTCAATTTAGTTTTCTAAATAATAAATTCAAATTTAGTTCAACCTAAATTTTCATTTTAATTCAATTTAGTTGCTAAATAACAAATTCAACTACGTCGATTTCAAATACAGATCCGAATCTCAACATAAACCATTTAAATTCCAATATAGTTAAAGGCTTTGATATTTAAATGTTCAATATAACAGTTCCATATAGATCTCGATTTAACCTCATTATTATTTAGTCTTGAAATACTCCCTTATTAGATTCAATATCATTTAAGTAACCTTAAATTACATTTTACTCCATATTTTCTTTAATTTATTTAAACGTGAAATATTCATTAAATCACTTAAATCAAAAATCCAGTTATAAAATCATGCCCATTAAATTTTCCATTCAAAAATTTCAAATCGATTTAATTAAATAAATCCTTATTTAAATACCATTTTTATAAACCCAAATTTATCTCCCAATCTTAATTATTCAATTTATTACAAGAGAATCTATTTGAAATATAGATTTACATAAATACTTAACCATATTATATGTATTAAATCAATCTAATTTAAATCAAATATTACTACTAAATCTATATATACAATTTTCATTTATATGATATCTTAAGAATCAAATTTATTAAACCATATATTTCTTTCCAAAATTTTAGAAATTATTTTCAAAATATTTATATAGACCAACGGTGTCTGTATATATTTCCTATCATATAGTCAAGCGCTACGGATATTTATCATTTCAATCCGTATACTAAATATATACGGGTGGATATCATTTCAACCCGTAATCCCAAATTCAATTAAATGAAAATCGCTTGGGTTTATCATTTCAACCATAACGATTTTCTCCTATTCTAAAGTCTGTTTGGGTACAACCTCTAGTGATTTCTAAACTACAGGGAACTTGCAGAGTGATAACAGAAAATACAATAAAATAAAAGGCATATATCATCAATAACAATATAATATAAACAACAGGATATGGTGTCATATCCCGCAGGTGAACAGTTACAGATAATAGCATATATAACAAATTTAAATAACTATAGCAGCATATTTCAATTGTCGTTTCAATTGAAATCAAATTTAATGAATAAAAATATGCTAATCGTGAGTGATTGCTTACCTTTCGAGGTTAGAGAGATAGACAATGAAGTTGAGTTACGAATTGCAAGCACGACTTCCAAAGCAAAGTTAGATGGTACGATTTCGATGGAAAAGCTGATAGATAGAAATTGATGAGAACGGATCAAATTAGCTTGATAAAATTGAAACGGAGATTATATGATTAATTTATTACTTTCTTTCAAAATGAACGTTAAATCAAAATACGCATTTAAAAAAAATGAAATATATATATGCACACCCATGAAAACCATATAACTTTAAAACGCTTCCATTTCATATTAATGTTAAATAACAAATATATAATTATTCAAAATGTCACATATATAGTATATTCATTTTATGGTTGTCGTTTCCATGTAATAAATATTCATTTTAAACCAATATTAAAGTAATATATATGTATAGTTAAAAATCAATGTTCTAACATAAAACACATATATAAAAGATCAACACACATATACATAATATCTTTTGAAATGAATACTTATGTATATATATAATTATTAGTTTATTACTTTCCTTTTCAAAATATCCAGCAGGAAATCAAACAAACTTATGCACATATATATGCAGAAAAACAATATTCTTTATAATACATTGTTAATTTACTCCTTTTTTTTCTCTTTTTTTTAAAGAGTATATATGCAGTACAGTTTATAAGAATTTTTTTTATATAAAACCATCATTATGTATAAAATAAAATATTTGTATATATAAAAATCAAAACCTTTCAAACATATATTCAAAAACTGGATCATATAAATAACAATGTATTTAGTTAACGCATAGTATAAAATTCATTTATATAACTCTCTTATATATTCATTATAAGTATAATCGAAACGGTTATATATACTTCTATATAAATTAACCAAATATACACGTTACTTAACCTATCTGTACCCGATCAATAGCTTTATTATTAAAGCACGCACATCATAACAGTATGACGATATACAATGCTTTAGGCTTATTAAACAATATATTGCAACTTATGTATATTAATATGTGAATATAAATAAGCTTACACACTTATTATATAAAAATCAAAATTAAAAAAAAACAATACAACAAAATATATATAAACTCAGAAAATGATATATAAGCTTATACTATTATATAGAGAAATCTTTTATTTATTAAGTACAGCCATACATATATATCTTTGGATACTACATATTATTTGCCTTTTATAAAGAAAATTGCGGTTGCACTGAGTTTGTACATATAGCTTACTTTATGTATATAAATAACGTAAGCTGTCATACATATATACACTAAAATATGTAAATTTAAGGCCGTATACTACTAGCAAATATATATAATATAATACAATGTATAGACATATCCTGTTGTAAACTCGAGTCGCTGATGGGTGGGCAAAAGGAATAAATAAGAAACTACAGACATTGGGGAAAATGTTGATGCCACCTATGTGCTGTCAGAAGTTATTACCTCTAGGCTATACACTCGGCTATGATGAGGCTGCCGATGTGGATAGGGAAGATGTTGGGTTCAGCTGGAAGGCAGGGTGTTTCTTAAGAGAAGAGGAGGGGAGAAGGAGGGGACATGCGCTTGGTGGAAAGAAAATTTGCAGAGAGAGGATGGAAAGAAAATTTGCAGAGAGATGATGAAAAGAATGCAGATGTACTAGGTAAAAGAAAGGAGGAGCAGGCTAGAATAAATAGAATGTACGAAGAGAACAACGAAGGTTATAAATCAGATTGGTATGAAAACGTAAAGAAAGAAAGAAATAAAAGAAATCAATGAATGCGCAATAATGTATAGTATTTTATACGTTTCAAACTTTGAAATGGCAATGGTCATGAGTTGATTTAGCTACATTTAAAGCAATAACCTTTTTGTTTGTTTGGATAGTACGTAATAAGTTTGGAAAGGCAATGATATCTAAAATGGAACAAGGAAGGTTAAAAATCAGATTGGAATGAAAACGTAAAGAAAGAAAGAAAGAAAGAAATAAAAGAAACTAATGAATGCAAAATAACGTATAGTATTTTATACGTTTCAAACTTTGAAATGGCAACGGTCATGAGTTGATTTAGCTACATTTAAAGCAATAACTTTTTTGTTTGTTTGGATAGTACGTAATAAGTTTGGAAAGGCAATGATATCTAAAATGGAACAAGGAAGGTTATAAATCAGATTGGAATGAAAACGTAAAGAAAGAAAGAAATAAATAAAAGAAATCAATGAATTCGAAATAATGTATAGTATTTTATACGTTTCAAACTTTGAAATGGCAATGGTCATGAGTTGATTCAGCTACATTTAAAGCAATAACTTTTTTGTTTGTTTGGATAGTACGTAATAAGTTTGGAAAGGCAATGATATCTAAAATGGAACAAGGAAGGTTATAAATCAGATTGGAATTAACACGTAAAGAAAGAAATAAATAAATAAAACAAATCAATGAATGTGAAATAACGTATAGTATTTTATACGTTTCAAACTTTGAAATGGCAACGGTCATGAGTTGATTTAGCTACATTTAAAGCAATAAATTTTTTGTTTGTTTGGACAGTACGTAATAAGTTTGGAAAGGCAATGATATTTAAAATGGAACAAGGAATGGACAGAGAAATTTAAGCAAAGATAAAACGTACAGAATAAATATAGAGTAAGGGGACAGTCACGATAATTCAGTGGATAATTAAAGCAACTTTTAATGCCACCAGTTGCACGTTCAAATCTGAAAAGGCAGAGTAACGGGCCATATAATAAATTGAAACGATGGATTGATAACAGCTGCAAGTATATATTTAATAGAAAAGAACGAACAGAGAAAATTTTGTGAAACGTACTGAAAATAAATATGAAGTACTTATTATATTATACGTTTCTTTTTGAATGCAGAGTCCAAAATTTGAAAGCCAAGTAACGGTCAACCGTTGATTTGGTGAAAATAATTGTAGCAATTAATAAAAGAAATAAATAGCAACGGTCACGTTGCTTTGATTTAGCTGACCCATCAAAGCAAATTATTTATAATTTAACCGGTAGGAAACGTAATGGAACATACCACCATAAAAATGAAATTGATAATATCAGTGCATTGATTCTGCAATATTTATTAAAGCAATTTATTAGCTATCTTGAATTAAATAGAATTTCACAATGGAATAGACTTTGATAAAATAAATTGAAAATTTAAAATCTGCTATGTTTAATTGGACGTAATCCAAATATTAAATTTTTATTTCAAAATATTATTATATAAAATTTCTCAAAAGTTTCAATAAATTACGTTAAATAAAACCATTTAAAACTATTAATATCTACGGCTCGTTACACTCTCCCACACTCAAAACTTTTCGTCCCCGAAAAGATAGGAGGTAGGAGAATAGAACAACTAGAAATAAAATAGATTGAAAGACAAGATAAACAATTAATTTAAAACTATATAAATTTTATTTGAAATATTTATTTGATAACTTCATTTGAAATTTAATTTTCTTTAATACTTTAATACTTTTCAAATCCCTTTGAAAACAATCACTTACATTATTACTTATATTTACAAAGAAGCTATTGAAATATTAAATCCAAAATTTATAAATTTTTATTTTGTTTCAAGATACCTTCCAAATATTATTATTAGATCACAAATCATTTTTTTTAAAATATGTTTTATTTTAGATAAGTAACTTCTAAAATATTTATAACACTAAAATTTCTATTAAACCATGTAGTATATAATTAAACAATATTTTAAAGGATATATCCAACAAGGAAGGAAGGTAGATTTGGAAAACAGAATCAAGGTGAATAACTAAACTGAGCAGATAAGGTAGATGCAAGGAATAGTAACGTGCACGAATAATTAATCTAGAACCATAAGAATTTAAATTTCAAATATTAATTCAAAATTTCTTTGTTAGGAAAAATACTTTTATAATAAATACCTTTATAATAATACTTTTATAATAAAATACTATTATATCGAACTAAATTTTCCTTTCGAAAATACTTTTATAACTCGATGTTTCAACAAGTTTATCCTCGTCCTTGAAGACTCTGGCCATGCATTGATCAGGCGCAAAGCTAGAATTCTTCAAGTACTTAGTAGACTTGTTTCAACACCCAGTGAAAATCCTTGAAAAACCTTTAGAACAGATATGGAAAGTACAATCCAAACAAGACAACCAAACCAAAACCTTTGTCCGACCATGGTTTGCAGATACACAATGGTTACGCCTGGATACCCCAGGAAACAATCCGTATCCGTAAGCTTTCTCAGCCCTGCGAGTTACGCCATGATGACTAATAGACTGCAGGATACACAATGGTTACGCCTGGGTCCCCCAGGAAACAATCCGTACCCCTAGGCTGTCTCAGGCAGGCAGTTTCGCTACTATTCGCGACCTACACAGATTGCAGGATACACAATGGTTACGCCTGGATCCCCCAGGAAACAATCCGTACCCCTAGGCCAGACTCATCCAGGAAATTGCGCTATGCAGTCGCGAGAGAAGGAAAAAAAACCAAGGGTTACGCCACGGTGGGAACACTCGAGTATTACATCCGGAAAACCAAAAATCAGAGAGAGTAATATCGATAGAATGAATCCACGATGTGGCCACAAAGCGGATATCAAGCAGAAGGCACTTTCCATATCTTTACTTCGAAAATATATATCATACAGTACCTTTTCAAATCACTTTCAAATATCGTACTTATATAAAGTCCATATATATAGGATTCCATTTTTCCCAAATCGAATACTTTCCAAAATCAATAGTAGATCAAATCATACTTATATAGACTTCGATTATATAAAATCTCTTTCCAAATTGAGTACCTTTCAATTCAATAGATTTCAAATCAACTTCATACTTATACAATCCATTTTATATAAGTTCGACCACTCCCAAATCAAGTGCTTAACAATATAAGGTTCTCAAATTTCAAATCATTTCAATATCAATTCAGTTTCAAAATCATATATGATTTCACCAAATTTTCTTCCGAATTAAATATCTAAATTTCAAAGTTCCCAAAATAATAGGTTTAGAAAATTATCCCATTTTCCAAATTAAAATAATTCAAGTCAAACAAATTCATTTTCAAAAATCACCATATAAGTACTGGTTTTTAATTCCAATTTAATTTCAAAACCAAATATTTTTCCAAAATCAATTATACTCAAAATGGTTTCCAAATTTATAATTATCCCTTTTTTTTAAACTTTTAAACTATCTATTTCTATGTGAAATATCCAATTACCTTTCTGAAAACCATTATTCAACTATTTTTTTTCAAAACATTTCAAAACTAAATTTATATTCTTTATCAAACATTTTATACTCTTGAAATTTCTTAGCTTTGAAAATTTAATCTCGATTTGGAAGTGTTCGAACATTCAAAATAGCTAGGGAAATCAAATTTTCAATTCAACAGTTGAAAATCAATAATAAATCAATAAATCAATTATTAAATCCGAAACTCGAGGATTGAACACCGGTCTCATTTTAAATTGTTTCAAATATATACTTATATCTTTCTAAAATATCAAATTATACTTCGGAATTTTGAAATCAAAAACGGTTTTACAAAATCACTTGCATAGCGAAGCTATTAAAGTGGCCTCTCCCCTACTGTGAAACTCGAAAATCAATGTCGATGATGCGTGCACTAATCACCGAAATTATTTTCCAGCGACATAGTGAGTTCTGGACTTCTGTTTTGTTGAAAATTTCTTTGAAATTTCTTCAAAATTATTGGAATTCATTTGAACTCATTTGAAACATTTCTTATTCGGAAAAATACTTTTAAATCGTATTATTTTTATACATTTTCCAAAATCTTAAAACCAATTTCAAAATACCGGAATTCAATTCTCAAATTTCAAATTTAACTCTACAGTTATAGATCATTTTTATATAAATCAATTTGTTATAATTTTTCAAAATTTCAAATCCTTTCAAAACCTTTTTATATAAAATAACATTTCTTATTTGCTTTATATACATAGGTATGTAATCCTTATCGAAAACATTTTCACTTTTATATATAAAAAAATCATAGTTATCAAAATAAAATTTCGGTATAAACAATTTCAAAAATACAGACAAAACCCGATTTTCAAAGGATGATTCAAGAATGGATTTCAAAACAAAGATAGCGATTTAATTTAGAGGAACTCCAATCAATAGAATCCTGATTCGAAGATAGACTCAACCGAAGATGCGATAATTAAATTACAAAATAGAAGATGGATATACTACTATAAATCATGGGCGACCTTTACCGGTCAACCATGATTCCAAAATTAGATCGGTGTAGAATTCTGAGGCAATTCGACATTCGATCGCCAGTGGTATAGAATTCGGCATAACAAGATATAGCAGCATCGTAAACCGAGGATAACCTTCGGTGAGTCAATGCCAATTGAAAAGGAGTTTTCACCCCCTTTACAAATAATTCAGTGGAGTTATGGGATGCTCCAGAATCAAACGAATATAAATAGGGAGAGACAGAATGAATTTCGGAACCAAGGGACATTCCAAAATTCGAAGGAAATCGAGTCAAAAAGAAGAGATTCAACTCGAGCGAAAGTGATTCTGTAAATAAATTTACCATATATGCTAAGTTTTGCCTAGAGCCAAAGGTCTGATACCAACTGTGATGACCCGCTATTTTGGACCATTCAAATCGACAATAAAACCATACATATCCGACTTGAATAATTCAAAATACCGAATTGCTAATTAAAATTTGGCAAAACATAAAATATACAGTAAATAAATCAATCACAGTTCATAGAGTAATATAATGCAGCGGAATAGATAAAGAATAGTAGTTCATGAAGCTACTATATACATCAGAGTTAGAAAAATACAATCGAATAGTTCAAATGCAGTGAAGTCTCCAAAGCAACAGATGATTTCTCTGAACCAATCAACTGGAAAGGCTGGAATCTGAACCGATAGTTGGATTTCCAAATGAAGCTCCAAACTCCAAAGGTGAGTCTCAAATGTTGTATCACTCAGTCTGACCCGAGCGTAAAGCAAAACACAAAACACTCGAGTCAGGATTAACATTCTTATATCAATAAATCCAACTCAATTGAAATATCAACTGAAATATAAATAACTTAGAGGATGTTTGGGATAACCATCCTCTAAGGGTCCATGGAACTTTGTACAAGGTAGAAATATACACTATAACACCGCGGTCATTTCAAATTAATTTATACTTCAAAACCAAATCTCATTTTCACTTCAAATATCTCTATATTTCCCAAAATAGTATTTATGTACGTTAAATAATTTATACAATAAAGTATTTTCAATTTCCTCAACTTAACAAAATGTTCCAACATCAACCCGACCTTCCCATTCAAATTAAATTCAATCTCAATTTATCAATTTAAATTCAACTCAATTTCAAAAATAACCACTTAAATTTATCGATCTCAAATTCAGATTTATAATCACAAATACCCCTTTATATTTCCGTATATTTCAAAACTTTAAGTATTCAACGTTTCATCTAAATTTTCATTCAATTTAGTTTTCTAAATAATAAATTCAAATTTAGTTCAACCTAAATTTTCATTTTAATTCAATTTAGTTGCTAAATAACAAATTTAACTACGTTGATTTCAAATACAGATCTGAATCTCAACATAAACCATTTAAATTCCAATATAGTTCAAGGCTTTGATATTTAAATGTTCAATATAACAGTTCCATATAGATCTCGATTTAACCTCATTATTATTTAGTCTTGAAATACTCCCTTATTAGATATAATATCATTTAAGTAACCTTAAATTACATTTTACTCCATATTTTCTTTAATTTATTTAAACGTGAAATATTCATTAAATCACTTAAATCAAAAATCCAGTTATAAAATCATACCCATTAAATTTCCCATTCAAAAATTTCAAATTGATTTAATTAAATAAACCCTTATTTAAATACCATTTTTATAAACCCAAATTTATCTCCCAATCTTAATTATTCAATTTATTACAAGAGAATCTATTTGAAATATAGATTTACATAAATACTTAACCATATTATATGTGTTAAATCAATCTAATTTAAATCAAATATTACTACTAAA
Source organism: Allium cepa (assembly GCA_030765085.1). Taxonomy (NCBI): domain Eukaryota; kingdom Viridiplantae; phylum Streptophyta; class Magnoliopsida; order Asparagales; family Amaryllidaceae; genus Allium; species Allium cepa. Next base: position 40,692,142 of record CM060931.1, read on the forward strand.
TCTATCAATACAATTTTCATTTATATAATATCTTAAGAATCAAATTTATTAAACCATATATTTCTTTCCAAAATTATAGAAATTATTTTCAAAATATTTATATGGACCAACGGTGTCTGTATATATTTCCTATCATATAGTCAAGTGCTACAGATATTTATCATTTCAATCCGTATACTAAATATATACGGATGGATATCATTTCAACCCGTAATCCCAAATTCAATTAAATGAAAATCGCATGGGTTTATCATTTCAACCCATAACGATTTTCTCCTATTCCAAAGTCTGTTCGGGTATGTATCATTTCAACCCACAGTGATTTCTAAACTACAGGGAACTTGCAGAGTGATAACAGAAAATACAATAAAATAACAGGCATATATCATCAATAACAATATAATATAAACAACAGGACATGGTTTCATATCCCGCAGGTGAACAATTACAGATAATAGCATATATAACAAATTTAAATAACTACAGCAGCATATTTCAATTGTCGTTTCAATTGAAATCAAATTTAATGAATAAAAATATGTTAATCGTGAGTGATTGCTCACCTTTCGAGGTTAGAGAGATAGACAATGAAATTGAGTTACGAATTGCAAGCACGACTTCCAAATCAAAGTAAGATGGTACGATTTCGATGGAAAAGATGATAGATAGAAATTGATGAGAACGGATCAAATTAGCTAGATAAAATTGAAACGAAGATTATATGATTAATTTATTACTTTCTTTCAAAATGAACGTTAGATCGAAATACGCATTTAAAAAAAATGAAATATATATATATATATATATATATATATATATATATATATATATATATATATATATGCACACCCATGAAAACCATATAACTTTAAAACGCTTCCATTTCATATTAATGTTAAATAACAAATATATAATTATTCAAAATGTCACATATATAGTATATTCATTTTATGGTTGTCGTTTCCATGTAATAAATATTCATTTTAAACCAATATTAAAATAATATATGTATGTATAGTTAAAAATCAATGTTCTAACATAAAACAAATATATTAAAGATCAACACACATATACATCATATCTTTTGAAATGAATACTTATGTATATATATAATTATTATAGTTAATTAGTTTCCTTTTCAAAATATCCAGCAGGAAATCAAACAAACTTATGCACATATATATGCAGATAAACAATATTCCCTATAACACATTGTTAACTTACTCCTTTTTTTCTCTTTTTTTTTCAAAGAGTATATATGCAGTACAGTTTATAACAATTTTTTAATATAAAACCTTCATATATAACAAAATATATGTATAAAATAAAATATTTGTATATATAAAAATCAAAACCTTTCAAACATATATTCAAAAACTGGATCATATAAATAACAATGTATTTAGTTAACGCATAATATAAAATTCATTTATATAACTCTCTTATATATTCATTATAACTATAATCGAAACGGTTATATATACTTTTATATAAATTAACCAAATATACACGTTACTTAACCTATCTGTACCCGATCAATAGCTTTATTATTAAAGCACGCACATCATAACAGTATGACAATATATAATGCTTTAGGCTTATTAAACAATATATTGCAACTTATGTATACTAATATGTGAATATAAATAAGCTTACATACTTATTATATAAAAATCAAAATTAAAAAAAAAACATAACAAAATATATATAAACTCGGAAATTGATATATAAGCTTATACTATTATATAGAGAATTTTTTTTATTAATTACAGCCATACATATATATCTTTGGGTACTACAATTTGTATTATTTGCCTTTTGTAAAGAAAATTGCAGTTGCACTGAGTTTGTACATATAGCTTACTTTATGTATATAAATAACGTAAGCTGTCATACATATATACACTAAAATATGTAAATTTAAGGCAGTATACTACTAGCAAATATACATAATATAATACAATGTATAGACATATCCTGTGTAAACTCGAGTCGCTGGTGGGTGGGCAAAAGGAATAAATAAGAAACTACATACAATAGGGAAAATGTTGATGCCACCTATGTGCTGTCAGAAGTTATTACGTATAGGCTATACACTCGTCTATGATGAGGCTGCCGATGTGGATAGGAAGATGTTGGGTTCGGCTGGAAGGCATGGTGTTTCTTAAGGGAAGAGGAGGGGAGAAGGAGGGGACAGGCGCTTGGTGGATAGAAAATTTGCAGAGAGAGGATGAAAAGAATGCAGATGTACTAGGTAAAAGAAAGGAGGAGCAGGTTAGAATAAATAGAATGTACGAAGAGAACAAGAAACGTTATAAATCAGATTGGCATGAAAACGTAAAGAAAGAAATAAATAAAAGAAATCAATGAATGCGAAATAACGTATAGTATTTTATACGTTTCAAACTTTGAAATGGCAACGGTCATGAGTTGATTTAGCTACATTTAAAGCAATAACTTTTTTGTTTGTTTGGATAGTACGTAATAAGTTTGGAAAGGCAATGATATCTAAAATGGAACAAGGAAGGTTATAAATCAGATTGGAATGAAAACGTAAAGAAAGAAAGAAATAAATAAAAGAAATCAATGAACGCGAAATAACGTATAGTATTTTATACGTTTCAAACTTTGAAATGGCAACGGTCATGAGTTGATTTAGCTACATTTAAAGCAATAACTTTTTTGTTTGTTTGGATAGTACGTAATAAGTTTGGAAAGGCAATGATATCTAAAATGGAACAAGGAAGGTTATAAATCAGATTGGAATGAAAACGTAAAGAAAGAAAGAAAGAAATAAAAGAAATCAATGAATGCGAAATAACGTATAGTATTTTATACGTTTCAAACTTTGAAATGGCAACGGTCATCAGTTGATTTAGCTACATTTAAAGCAATAACTATTTTGTTTGTTTGGATAGTACGTAATAAATTTGGAAAGGCAATGATATCTAAAATGGAACAAGGAAGGTTATAAATCAGATTGGAATGAAAACGTAAAGAAAGAAAGAAATAAATAAAAGAAATCGATGAATGCGAAATAACGTATAGTATTTTATACGTTTCAAACTTTGAAATGGCAACGGTCATGAGTTGATTTAGCTACATTTAAAGCAATAACTTTTTTGTTTGTTTGGATAGTACATAATAAGTTTGGAAAGGCAATGATATTTAAAATGGAACAAGGAATGGACAGAGAAATTTAAGCAAAGATAAAACGTACAGAATAAATATAGAGCAAGGGGACAGTCACGATAATTCAGTGGATAATTAAAGCAACTTTTAATGCCACCAGTTGCACGTTCAAGTCTGAAAAGGCAGAGTAACGGACCATATAATAAATTGAAACGATTGATTGATAACAGCTGCAAGTATATATTTAATAGAAAAGAACGGACAGAAAAAATTTTGTGAAACGTACTGAAAATAAATATAAAGTACTTATTATATTATACGTTTCTTTTGAATGCAGAGTCCAAAATTTGAAAGCCAAGTAACGGTCAACCCTTGATTTGGTGAAAATAATTATAGCAATTAATAAAAGAAATAAATAGCAACGGTCACGTTGCTTTGATTTAGCTGACCCATCAAAGCAAATTATTTATAATTTAACCGGTAGGAAACGTAAAGGAACATAACACCATAAAAATGAAATTGATAATATCAGTGCATTGATTATGCAATATTTATTAAAGAAATTGATTCTGCAATATTTATTAAAGCAATTTATTAGCTGGCTTGAATTAAATAGAATTTCACAATGGAATAGACTTTGATAAAATAAATTTAAAATTTAAAATCTGCTATGTTTAATTGGACGTAATCCAAATATTAAATTTTTATTTCAAAATATTATTATATAAAATTTCTCAAAAGTTTCGATTAATTACGTTAAATAAAACCATTTAAAACTATTAAAATCTACGGGTCGTCACAGAGTTTGTTTAATGTAAGTTCAGTTTCTATGCTAGCTAACTCTACCGAGACATCGTTTTTTTCCTTTCTCACCCGACATTTCAAAAAAATGGCACACACCTCGCTTTTTCCTTTTCAAACCATGGTACCTTAGCTTGTTTTAACTGCCTATTTTTTTGTTCTATCTTTTTTCATAATAAATACTTCAGCCATTTCTCAAAGTATTTTTCACTTCAATGGAGAGGGAATAATCTAAACACAAATAAAGAGATTACCACTTCAATTTTGTTTTAACTCTTTATTTCTCTCGACTATATTTTAGTTATTCTCGATGGTAGCACGTTTGTTTTGATTTGTATTTAGTCACTTAAGTCATTCATGTCTACAATAGTAGTAAAGAAAAAGAAAAACAGAGAATATGGAAAGATGAAAAATATATCAGCCAAAATAACTACAAGAGTAAATTAGTCGATTATTAAATTCTAGTGGGGTAAGAAAAAATGGGTACGTTAATAGAACTACGCTTTATGTTAGCTGAATAGAGCAATACCGTCATTGCAAATTAACCTTTATCATGTGTAGATGTAGGGCAAAAGTTGGGTACCAATAGAATCAGCCATAAAATCAACCTAAATCCGCCTCTGCCAAAGCCGACGATGTGGAACTGCCGTTGATACATTGCCACCCGCCAAAGTCCACACTGGATCCTTTGCCGCTCGCCGTCTGCATCCACCTCCGCCTGTCTTATCCGCTCTTGCAATGCTGTAATCGTGATTTAAATTTCTCAACAACGGGTTTGAGAATCTCACCAGGAGAGAATTCTTGTCCGTAAATTTGATGTACAATAATTTCTTATATATTTTGCTTAAATACTAAAAGGGGCAAAGAAGAATATATAGAGTTGAAATATATAAGAGTTGAAAAATAAAGGACCTAATTGTATGCCCTTCACATTTTGTGTTGTATCATTTTTTACAGGGACGAAGCCTAAAAATTTCAAATGACTGACTTACCATAATCTAGTTGCTGCAGGACAAACTTAAGAACTTTTATGGGTGAAGGATGACAAGTTTATTTTCTTGGGTGAAGGAGGATTCTAGTTATAACTAGCATTTTGCATAGTGTAAAATGGAATATAATACTAGTTACAACTAGCATTTTGTATAGTGTAAAATTTGAATATAATGCTAAATGTAACTAGCATTTGTCCTTCAGCCTAAAAATAAAACTTCATGCCTTTCGGCCTAAGTGTTTTTCAAATTTTGTCATTTTTCATAATTCACTCTTTGTGACGACCTGGATTTTTTGACGTTCGAAAATCGACATTAATATGTTCACTGTATTACAGGCCGAGCAATCAAATGTCGGAAATATAAGAAAAGAAGAAAGTGGTAGAATAAAAAAAAAAAAACAACACAAAATCTCACAATCGTAATGGAACAACATATTCCTTATGCAAAAAGAGACCATGACTGTTATTTATACATTACATCATCGGAGTACAACGCATTATTAATACAATACTGGACAGTTATAACAAATTGTCCTCACAAAAACTGAATGTACAGCCTAAAATACACAACAGAATATAAATCAGATACGTCTAATACGTCTTAGCCATTTAGACCGTCTCCTGGGCTCCATAGCATCCTATCATGTATCTGTAATGCTCGGTCTGGCACGAGCATTATAATAAAATAGCACCCAAGTAAGTTTGAAAAACCATCTTGAGAAAACACACTCAAATTTGAATTATTAAAGTTATCAAAATCCTTTGAAAGACAAAGGTATCCCGTAAGACCACGCCACAAATAAACATGACCGACTTTTATGTAACAACCCGGATATTTTAACGATTTTATTTAATTTAGTTAACCGTTTTTGTGTGAAAAAGAAAAATAATATAAACGAAATTTTTTGAAATATAAATCTGATATTTGGAATGCATCTATTTAAACATAGCAACTGGTAAATTTTCGTCCGAAAATACGAAAGTTTATTTCGCGCGTAAATTTACTTCAATTTAATCAGTTAAAAAGCGATGAAAATAAAACGTTTTCAAAACCAAAATATTTTTACATAGAAAATTTTTAAAACATCTTTTGAGCAAGTTGTCAGTTTGTCGTTTTTCCAAATTCGAACATCTTTGGCTCCGTCGATCTTATTTTTCTTTATTTTTCATGCATTTTCCGCTAATCTAAAAACTCGATTTTTTTTTTAATTTAATCGTACCACTGATATTTCTATACCGTTTCAATCGCGTCGTCATGCTGATATCTGCGGTATATTCGTTTCTGTGTTTTGAAGTTTCGGTACGCCGGGGAAACTGTGAAACGGTCATCCGTGTCGGTACCGTTTTATTTATTTTTTAATTCTTTAGCCTGTTTGGTTAGCCACCGTGTAAATTCCAGTGTCATTAACATTTAATTCCGTTGAATTCAACTTTTGAGACTTTTTTTTCCTATTCTCATTTATTATTTTGGCCCGTTCATATTTTTCATTAATTCGTTCGGTTGTCTTGGGGAATATACAACAAATAATATAGGCTGTAGCCTACTGCCATAACTCATATTCATTCACTTCTAAAAAAAAAACCCATGATAGCCGATCTCCTGCCTCCGCCATTTACCTTTCCACAGCCCCACCCTGTTCTCCGCTATGGCCACAACCGTGCCTCCTCCCTGCTCGAACTCATGCGTGCTTGCCCTGATCGGCCTCCCACTGTTCTTGCCAATCCACCCCTCTGCACCACCGCTGCATCCACTTCCCTTCTCGCCTTGCGCCTAGTGTCTCGCTCAAGCATGTCAGACTCCGACCGATCGTCTCATCACCCGCGCATGCACGACAGTCTTGCACCGTCCCTCACTCCGCCGCTAGCTTCGGCCCACTTTATGACGTCAAACATCTTAGCCGAAGGACCCAGCTCACGTCAACGCCCACCCTTTCAGTGAACACCGCTCAGCCACCCTACTTGAGCCATCAGTCAGAGCGCCTCTATTACGTGCCTTCATTTTTACCTGACCCCGTGAGTATGTTAGCTCAGTTTCATTGTGTACCAGTTCTAATAAGTATACATCAATCAGTATTATAAAGTATATATTAAAGGATACCCTATAAAAATATATATTGCTAGTTTATGTTCACAGTTTTATCGTTTATAAATATACAAGTTTAAGCTATTCTGATCTATATTTTGTAGTATATAATATTGGTGAATCTGATGCTAGTTTACATACTTTTATCTACTTTTGAGTTATATATATGATATATATAAGTATGTATATAAACCAGTTATTTACTTTTAAGTCATATAGGCAGTAGCCTATATATATTGGGTATATAATCTACTGTAATATGTTTTGGGCGTATACGTTAATATATGCATTTCAAAATTTTATAACACATCGTAGCATGTATGTTTTATTATCATATGTTGGTTTATGTAAAAAAAATTCTGTTGGTTTAAACAAGTTTATCACAGTCAGTTTATATATATAATTCGTGGTACATTCCTTATAAGCAAGTGCGTCCGTTAGTATATGATTTAAAACAATGTTGATATATTTTAATTTGGCTATAACTAAAATATATTATGTTTTATCTCGATGTGGGAAGTTCAAAAGAATATATATATATGAGTCATAAGGTTAATTTATTATGATAAGTATATACATACATTTGTTTTGCTATAAAATATGATCTATAAGTTTATATAGTTATATGTATTACAAAGCATAGAAAGTTTCGGTAGTTATATATGTTGTAGATATGTTGAGAGTGTAGTAAATATACTTACAGTATAGTGTATTTTAGATGCTATGGGTTATAAGTAGTACTATGTTAGTTGTTTTAATTTTATACAAGAAAACTATTGGTTATTTTGTGATATATACATAGCTGTATATATATATAGTTGTCATGCCATTTAATATGGCTGATATGTATGTTTCGGGTATGCATAAGTTATGTAATAGGCGGCCAAGTTATATGCAGTTAAATGATAAGCTATGATGTATTTTGAAACAGTCATATATATATATATATATATATAATGATTTTGATGTTAGCTGTTATGTAATTTATGTAATTATAAGTATATACATACAAGACTATTTATTTCAAACTATATGATGTATATATGCTGATTTTATTATATGTGTTTTAATTTAAAACAATCATTTTTATTTAAGTATACAGTTACTTAATTTTTGTCTTAAACTAATATATCGATTTCAAGGAAAAGGAAATATATTTTATTATTAGTTCAATTCATATCAAACTGATTCTAATTGATTCATTGATTCCTTGTTATCAGCTTTAATCGTCAAATTCGTGCCAATCTAGCATTGTTTGGTAATTCATCCTTGGATATTTCGGTGTCCGTATCAGTGTGCGTATCTGTGTCATCGACTGTTCTCTCTAGCCTCGAAAGGTGAGCAATCACTCACGATTAATATTCTTTTATTTATTAAATTGATTTCGGTTGAAACGGCAATTGAATATGCTGCTGCTAGTTATTTACACTGTTATATATGCTACTACCCGTATCAGTTCACCTGTGACATCTGACACCATTATCGGTTATGTATGCAATAATAATCCAGTTTGGTTGATAATTGATTGATTGTTGTTGTTTATATTGGATGTTAAATTGCAATGTATAAAGTGATAAATATTATGCAATTGAAATTGATGTAGGATGGTTAAAATTTTGAATCGACATATGTATTGAATTTGACTAGTTAAATTTGTAAAATATGACCCCTTTAAATGTTAACATAATCGACACGTAGAAATTGGTTAATTACACCTTGAACCATTTAAATGTATGTTGTTTAAATTGATGATGTATGAAACTGTAAATAGATGACAAGTGAAAAACCGTAATATAATAATCTTTAATCTACATGAAATGATAGTGTAGATTCTAGAAATAATTATATTAACTTACACAAATAACAATGTAAATTGATACGATTATTTCGGGATTATTTGAATTGATTATTGAATTGTTATTGATTGTTGTTATTGCTTGTTTATTTACTTTGACACCATCCCAGTTATCACACTGCAAGTTCCCTTTGCTATGCTTTGATTTGAATTGAATTGGAATCGGGTTGAAACGATAAATACCCAAATGAACTTGACATAGGATAGAAAATTAAATAAAATTCCGATTGGTCAATAATTTGATTTAAAAATAAAATAATGATTTTATTCGAGCAAAGAATAAGTGTAACGACCCAGAATTTTTAGAAATTAAAATATGAATATTTTATTAATTTTAAATATTGATAAGTGAATTTATAAGTCAAATAAATTTTTATTTGAATTATTGGATTTAATTGAATAATTAAATCGATAATTTAATACGTTAAATTATGAAAATAATTAGAAATTGAGTTAAATATGATTAAAAATGATTTGTAAAATTTTATTTTATCATATTGAAGTTAGAACGATATTTTAGAACTTTTAAAATCGAATTAAAAGTTTATTTGTGAAAATTGAATATTTTAATATTTAAATCGACTAGTAAAAATAGTCAATTTTTGAACAGTCTCAGAATTGAACGAAACCAGTTCCATTGGATCCGTAATAGTTAGTTATTACCGGATTTCAAATTTCGTGTCAATCGGAGTTACTGTTTGATCGTGGCAGCTCGAAACGCATCGATTTATTTTTAATTTAAATTTGGCGTGTGAAAATAGCCATTTTTCAAAAAGTCTCAGATTTCAACGAAACCAGTTTCATCGGATCCGTAATGTGATATTATTGTAAGGTTTCAAATTTCAAGTCAATTGGATTTACCGTTTGTCCGGTACAAATTAAAACGCCTAGAAATCGACTTAAATCGGTTTAATTTAAATTGAGCGTTTACAGCCATAACTCGCACAGATGTCCGAATTAGCTTCCGAAACCTGTTCCATTGTGTCCGGAACGCGGGATAAACCCTAGAAACGCTGGTTACGGCGCGTAAATCGAAGTTCGAAATTTCCGGGATGAATAGTGTCGTTCGTTCTTTTATAAATAGGCCCCTACCCCTTCATTAAATTAAAAAAAAAAAAAAAAAAAAGAAACCCTAACCCTAATTTATAACTGCAGCCGCCACTTTAGTATGTATGGCCAGAAATCATTCTCACTTTCCCCTCAATCTCTCTCAATCTACAAAGAATTAGCCTTAGGTTTCAACTAGAGAATGGAAGAGCACGACGAGATCTTTAAATCCATACGGTGATGATGGATTTTGGTGCAACGGAGGAGGAGATAGGAGGGGCCGTTCTCTACAGGTCATGCACGTGTTTCTAGGTGCTAGGGGAGGCCGAGCATGATGCTCTACAGGCCGAGCATGGTGGTGGAGTAGGGCTATGCACTGGAGCTTCCTGATCGAATTCTAGTTGATCGTGTTAGGAGTATAATTTAACCCTAATTCTTGTAATGGGTTTGATTGAGCACGGTTTGGTTACTGTAAGAAGAACGTGAGGGAGGGAAGAAGAAAGGAGCGGCCCAGATGAGTTTGGGTGAGATCCAGTGGCCTGTAGTTGTGGAAGGTTTAAATTAGTTTATTTATGTTGTAATTATAGTTTAAAATCGTGTACGATCTTTAAAAATTCATAACTTTTTCATACGAGGTCGAAAAATTACGAAACCAGTTGCGTTGGAATCGTATGGACGAGCACTACGCGATGAATTTGGTTTGGAGTCGTTTGGAGTTAGTGAGAATTTTGGGTAAAATTAAACGTCCATTTAATTTTATTCGAAATAAATCGCTAAAACGGAAATAAAATCAAGGTGAGAACTTCTCACTCAATCGAATCAGTTTCGATTTTATTTTAAATAGTTAGATTTAAAATATTTGAATGCATGTTTGAATGTTGATTGATATATATTGATTGTTAAAATAGACATTATACGCCGTTAGTAAGCGGATGTTATTTAATAAAAACATATACCGCGAATATTTCATAAACAGTGAAATTGGTATTATAAATAATATCAATATATATATATATTGGCATATGTATATATTGCAGTTGTTGATTTCCCGTATTGTTTAGCGGATGAGACCCTATTACGCCGTTATTAAGCGGATAATATTTAATAAGAACATATACCGCGATAATTTCGTACTGGAGCGAAATTGGTATTGTGCTAATGTTTGTGGATGCAGGAAAACAGGTTGGAGGGATCCAACTGGATTCCTCAACAGTATTTATTTGATTTCAGATATTTTGATATTTGATGGATTTTCATATTGATATATGATATCGTTGTAGTCGTGATTGACTATTTGGTGTGTAGCATCATTGGACCCAGATTTTGGGATTTTTAAAATGATTTTAAAGTGATTTTAGAAAGTATACGTTTTATAAAATAATTTTGGAATTGATCCATTTTAAATAAATAAACGTTATAATTTTTAATGTTATAAAAATTATGATTTTTGAGAAATATAGTTAAAAACTGATTTTTGAGAATATGATGCTAATGATTTTATAAAATAGTTTAATCGGGATTTTAGAATTTATTGTGAAAAGTTTAAATATAGGATTTATAAAATTTAATTATTTTATGAATCAAAATGGTGAAATAATAAAGGAGATTTAAGACGTTTTAAAAGGATAATATAAATTGATTTATATTAAGAGATTTATAAATGGATATTTATAAATTGAAATATAGACATTATAAAACGAGTTTTTATAAGTGTTTGAATGAAGTGAAAATGAATTTCATTAAAGAATGAAATTTATAGAATTTAAATGGTGAAGTTATAAGAATGAAATTTATAGAATTATAAATGGAGAAGTCATAAATGAGATTTATAAATAGTAAGATTTATAAATTTGTGAAGTATTAAAAGAATAGTTTTGAATAAATCAATAAATCTTATAAGTTATAAGATTTATAATTATGAAGTTTAAAAGAACGATTTTGTAAAATAATCGTTTTATAAGCATTTAACTTATAATATGAACCTTTAGTTTATAATTGAGTTATAAATCGAATAGATTAATAAAGGAATTTATAAAAGGAAGTTGTTATAAAATAAATAGAAATGGAGTTTATAAACGTTGTTTTATAAATTCACAAACGACTTATTTTGATAAGTAAATTATTAAAACCTATTAATGGAGTTATATTCACGTTTTTGAACTGTGAATAATCCTTTGAAATAAAATGAATAAAAGGATGAAATTGTTAATGAAGTATATTCACGTTTTTTTGAATAGTGAATAACACGTTAAAGAAAATGTTTAGAATGTGATATTTTAAATAGAATTAAAACGATCTAACGATGTTTTAAATGTGTTGAGATTCGAAACCATAGATTTCAACATTTGTTGTTGAAATAGACGTTTTCGAGAAATAGAAGGAGATGATGGACTATAACACTGTTGTTATAGTAAATGATTTCCGAAAGGAAATGTTTTGTATAGTATTGGGATTTATATATCTATTTTAATTTCGAATCCCTATACTAGTGATTTTGGGTTGTCGTAACGATGTTTTACGTAACATTCGTTTTGGCCCAAATAAATATGTTTAAGAGAATGATTTCCTTAAAGAATGAAATATATACTTAATTTCGATTTAAGTATATTGAATATTTTCTAAGTGTTGAAAATAAATAAAATTTGTGAATTACTTATGAATAAATAAGTATGGAAATGTTTTCCAATATAAAGTGAATATTTTGAGAATTTATCTTTATGAAGATAAATTGAAAAGAAATATTGAAATGAATAATTGAAACCGAATATTCATTGATATTTTGGAATTATAAATTCACAAAGGAATTTATAAAGGAAGTGGAATTTGTCTAAAAATAAATATTGATTTATTTTTGAAGTGTGAAATAATATATCTTGTAAAGATATTTTGAAAAATAAATAATTTGGAAAATTATTTGGAAACTGGTGATGTGTGCATATCCTGTGATAGTTCAATAACCGACTATCAATATTTCCCTTTGAATGGGTAATTGATGTGATTTGTTGAATGTGAATGCCACACTTATTTTTAAATAAGCGCTCACTATTCGGGTTAACCGGGAAAGGACCATGGGATCGTATAACCCATTCCGAATATGTGATACGTCGTTATAATTGCATTGAAGATCGGTGTTGAAGACCCGGTATTTGCGAGAGCGATAGGATGACCTATCGATTGTCTCTGCACTGAGTTGCAACGGTATAGAGACTCCCTAAGTGATGGGAAATCCGATCAGGATTGTGAATATCCGGATTGCAAGGACTTCTTTGTAAGTGCCTTCGGTTTTGTTCGAGCCCGGAACAGACTTGTATGGATTGTATGTCTGACATTACAAGTTGAGATATAAAGCCGATTTCTTTCAAATATATTTCTGTTGGTGGCGGAGAATTTATTCTTTTAGCTTAACACCCTTCTCTGAGACGTACGAGCTCAGAGGTTATATAGTTGATGTTATCAGCGATATATTCCCAATTTGGTAATGTGATATGCTGAGTGATGCTGAAATGATCATTGTGTTGATTATTGTGATAGGATCGTTTATTTGATCGTCTATCTTAGTGATCATTGTGTTGATCATTTGTTGACCCAAAGCATGGCTTTTGTATAAAGTATGTTTTTGTGGACGTGACTTCATCGAACCTCACACCCCGGAAATGGTCAAAACAGGAAAGATGCGGCAAGGTTATGAGGGGTAGCTCCCTTTAGGGTATGTACATTTCCTTCTGGATAGAGGTTGTATCATGGTATGGAGCCCAGATATTTAACCTATGTGGTTACTACGAATTTATTACTTTGTGGTTGTTGGTTTTCGGGATCCCGTGAGAAAGGTCGTTTACGATCGGGGAATGGCGTGCTCGTGTCAGTAGTTACCCAGTTAGGGGTAACCCGGCCTTGTGTTGGCAGAGTTCCGGTTTGGTTCTCGGGGATGTCTTTCCAGAGGCATTCTCATGTGGCAATGGGAAGTTCCTTGGCCTGACCATTTGTTGGAAATCCAATTCCCAATACGAAACTTGTACGGTATTAGTTGTAGAACCTATCATTCACTTATGGTGGTCACCACTGTTTGGATGGTAGCTATAGTAGGCATAGTTCGAAATGTCTATGTTGGCTAAGATTTATATTCTACTTTCGAAATGAATTTTTTCTACACTATGCACTAGTAATAATATCAAATGTTATTTTAAATGCGTATCAAGCATCTTTGACTGTCATAAGGAGAAATCTCCTCCGATTCTGCGTTTGCATTGTGTGTGTGTGCGGGAGGCCTTATGGTAGTCTCATTTTTAAAAGCATTGCGAATTGAATTTAAAAATATTCCTCTATTTTGATTTTAAAGATAAATAAACTGTTTTGAGTTCTCACACCAGTCTTGCTTATGCTAGGTTATATGTGATGGGGGGTTCTCGCTTCGCGGTTTGGTGGCGAACGGGAGACTCTTACCCCCACACGTCCTCTTTACGGGGTTGGTTAGGCGAAGCCGTGACATTCGAAAGGGTGGCCGTAAAAGCAAGTTTGGGATATCAGTGTAAGCCACGGTGGGGCTGGGATGGTTGAAAAGACTACCGGTTGTGACCGCTGACGGTACGTTCTTTACATCTGGTATCAGAGCTTATGGTTAAGCGACAACCATGGTTCTGTTGGGTATTATTCATTAGAGATAGAGTCAGTAGTACTCTAGAATGAATTTGAGTGTAATAATAGCTATGAGAGCGTATTTGTTAGTGAATATGAAATTGTTTTATATTGTGATGATTGGTTTGTTGAGTGGTATATAGATTCTGGTTAATACGAGTAATTAACGTTGTTGATAGGAATCTCTAAACACTTGAATAGAACAATTCGGCACAGTATTGTTTTAAATTGGGTAAACGAAATAATTTTACCTTGAGTATATTTTATATATAAAGAAATAATTTTTCAGAATTATTAAAGTGTATATAAGTTGATTGTTTAGAAGTTTGAATAATCTAAATTAAAGAATAATTGTATAAGCAAAAGAATTATAAGAATTGAATTATAATTAAAGTGATTTACAATTGTGAAATAAACTTATATATATAAGAAGTGAAACTATATGAATATATTTATGAATATGAGTTGTAAATAAAAATGAATTTAAAGTTAAATGGAATATAACTTAAGTGATATTGAATGAAGTTGATATTAGTATCGAAGTAAAGTAATAAAGTTAAGTGATGAATATGAACTTGAGTATATAAATAAAAAATTCAACTTTGTAATTGAATTGAATGAATGGATTGAATATTAATCAATTAAATGTGAATAATTGGTATGGAATAATGAATATAAGTGTTAATTCATTTAAAATCTAATGTTATTGGAATTTGAATAATTGAATAAAAATCAATTTATTAAACCAATTGAAAGTGATGGTGTTAAACCAAATAGAATGAATATAAGCAAAGTAATTTGGTTGTAATTAATATACATTGATTGTTATATGATTGTTAGTTGATTGATTGTATATGAATTCATTAAGTATTAATGAAATTTAAAGCTATGTAATTGAATTCAAATTAGAAGTAAATAAATTTGAATAGAATTGAATTTGATTTGGAAGTGGACCAACTTGAATATGAATTAGTGAATATAAACTAATTGAGAATGAATGTTAGTAAAGAACATCCACTGTATAGGAATCAAATGTGATTTAAATTGAAAACCAATTCATTGAATATTAATGAGAATATGAATGAATATATATTGGTTATGAATTTGTTGAATGTTAGTTGGTTGATGTTTGCATTTGTTGTTTTAGTTGCATTTGCTATGTTGACATATATAGTTATTATGTTGCTATATGTTGTATATTGAGATTTTTTTCATATATGCATGATTCTCATGTTGTTTGTTGAGTGATTAGTAGGCGTGGATCACGTTTGCTTCGCATTTGGAGCTCGCTTTTGCGCTATATTAGCCGTATATGCTTGCTAATAAAATATAAGGTACATATCTCGGATTAAATATCATACTTTTACACTTTTTTCCCTTCGGGATGCTTCATTACTTGATGAGATGTATATTTGTGATATATATACTGTCATTTTTTTTTCGGATCGAGCCGCGCAAAGGAGACTATGGCGAATTTTTCCGAAAATTTAAGGCGTTAGAAAAAATTTGAGAAAATTGGAAAATTTTGAAAACTTTAACTTTGATTTTGGAATTGAAAGTTAAACAATAGTAGTTGTTTTTGAAAAGATAACTAAGTATGATTTGAAAACTTAGTAAAGTATTGTAAGAAGTTTAACTATGAATTATGGAAAATTAATAAATTCTGTACTTTTATTACTTGTAATTTCGAGGACGAAATTCTTTTAAGTGGGGAAGATTGTAACGATCCAGAATTTTTAGAAATTAAAATATGAATATTTTATTAATTTAAATATTGATAAGTGAATTTATAAGTCAAATAAATTTTTATTTGAATTATTGGATTTAATTGAATAATTAAATCGATAATTTAATACGTTAAATTATGAAAATAATTGGAAATTGAGTTAAATATGATTAAAAATGATTTGTAAAATTTTATTTTATCATATTGAAGTTAGAACGATATTTTAGAACTTTTAAAATCGAATTAAAAGTTTATTTGTGAAAATTGAATATTTTAATATTTAAATCGACTAGTAAAAATAGTCAATTTTTGAACAGTCTCAGAATTAAACGAAACTAGTTCCATTGGATCCGTAATAGTTAGTTATTACCGGATTTCAAATTTCGTGTCAATCGGAGTTACCGTTTGATCGTGGCAGCTCGAAACGCATCGATTTATTTTTAATTTAAATTTGGCGAGTGAAAATAGCCATTTTTCAAAAAGTCTCGGATTTCGACGAAACCAGTTTCATCGGATCCGTAGTGTGATATTATTGTAAGGTTTCAAATTTCAAGTCAATTGGATTTACTGTTTGTCCGGTACAAATTAAAACGCCTAGAAATCGACTTAAATCGGTTTAATTTAAATTGAGCGTTTACAGCCATAACTCGCACAGATGTCCGAATTAGCTTCCGAAACCTGTTCCATTGTGTCCGGAACGCGGGATAAACCCTAGAAACGCTGGTTACGGCGCGTAAATCGGAGTTCGGAATTTCCGGGATGAATAGTGTCGTTCGTTCTCTTATAAATAGGCCCCTACCCCTTCATTAAATTAAAAAAAATAAAAAAAAAAGAAACCCTAACCCTAATTTATAACTGCAGCCGCCACTTTAGTATGTATGGCCAGAAATCATTCTCACTTTCCCCTCAATCTCTCTCAATCTACAAAGAATTAGCCTTAGGTTTCAACTAGAGAATGGAAGAGCACGACGAGATCTTTAAATCCATACGGTGATGATGGATTTTGGTGCAACGGAGGAGGAGATAGGAGGGGCCGTTCTCTACAGGTCATGCACGTGTTTCTAGGTGCTAGGGGAGGCCGAGCATGATGCTCTACAGGCCGAGCATGGTGGTGGAGTAGGGCTATGCACTGGAGCTTCCTGATCGAATTCTAGTTGATCGTGTTAGGAGTATAATTTAACCCTAATTCTTGTAATGGGTTTGATTGAGCACGGTTTGGTTACTGTAAGAAGAACGTGAGGGAGGGAAGAAGAAAGGAGCGGCCCAGATGAGTTTGGGTGAGATCCAGTGGCCTGTAGTTGTGGAAGGTTTAAATTAGTTTATTTATGTTGTAATTATAGTTTAAAATCGTGTACGATCTTTAAAAATTCATAACTTTTTCATACGAGGTCGAAAAATTACGAAACCAGTTGCGTTGGAATCGTATGGACGAGCACTACGCGATGGAGTTGGTTTGGAGTCGTTTGGAGTTAGTGAGAATTTTGGGTAAAATTAAACGTCCGTTTAATTTTATTCGAAATAAATCGCTAAAACGGAAATAAAATCAAGGTGAGAACTTCTCACTCAATCGAATCAGTTTCGATTTTATTTTAAATAGTTAGATTTAAAATATTTGAATGCATGTTTGAATGTTGATTGATATATATTGATTGTTAAAATAGACATTATACACCGTTAGTAAGCGGATGTTATTTAATAAAAACATATACCGCGAATATTTCATAAACAGTGAAATTGGTATTATAAATAATATCAATATATATATATTGGCATATGTATATATTGCAGTTGTTGATTTCCCGTATTGTTTAGCGGATGAGACCCTATTACGCCGTTATTAAGCGGATAATATTTAATAAGAACATATACCGCGATAATTTCGTACTGGAGCGAAATTGGTATTGTGCTAATGTTTGTGGATGCAGGAAAACAGGTTGGAGGGATCCAACTGGATTCCTCAACAGTATTTATTTGATTTCAGATATTTTGATATTTGATGGATTTTCATATTGATATATGATATCGTTGTAGTCGTGATTGACTATTTGGTGTGTAGCATCATTGGACCCAGATTTTGGGATTTTTAAAATGATTTTAAAGTGATTTTAGAAAGTATACGTTTTATAAAATAATTTTGGAATTGATCCATTTTAAATAAATAAACGTTATAATTTTTAATGTTATAAAAATTATGATTTTTGAGAAATATAGTTAAAAACTGATTTTTGAGAATATGATGCTAATGATTTTATAAAATAGTTTAATCGGGATTTTAGAATTTATTGTGAAAAGTTTAAATATAGGATTTATAAAATTTAATTATTTTATGAATCAAAATGGTGAAATAATAAAGGAGATTTAAGACGTTTTAAAAGGATAATATAAATTGATTTATATTAAGAGATTTATAAATGGATATTTATAAATTGAAATATAGACATTATAAAACGAGTTTTTATAAGTGTTTGAATGAAGTGAAAATGAATTTCATTAAAGAATGAAATTTATAGAATTTAAATGGTGAAGTTATAAGAATGAAATTTATAGAATTATAAATGGAGAAGTCATAAATGAGATTTATAAATAGTAAGATTTATAAATTTGTGAAGTATTAAAAGAATAGTTTTGAATAAATCAATAAATCTTATAAGTTATAAGATTTATAATTATGAAGTTTAAAAGAACGATTTTGTAAAATAATCGTTTTATAAGCATTTAACTTATAATATGAACCTTTAGTTTATAATTGAGTTATAAATCGAATAGATTAATAAAGGAATTTATAAAAGGAAGTTGTTATAAAATAAATAGAAATGGAGTTTATAAACGTTGTTTTATAAATTCACAAACGACTTATTTTGATAAGTAAATTATTAAAACCTATTAATGGAGTTATATTCACGTTTTTGAACTGTGAATAATCCTTTGAAATAAAATGAATAAAAGGATGAAATTGTTAATGAAGTATATTCACGTTTTTTTGAATAGTGAATAACACGTTAAAGAAAATGTTTAGAATGTGATATTTTAAATAGAATTAAAACGATCTAACGATGTTTTAAATGTGTTGAGATTCGAAACCATATATTTCAACATTTGTTGTTGAAATAGACGTTTTCGAGAAATAGAAGGAGATGATGGACTATAACACTGTTGTTATAGTAAATGATTTCCGAAAGGAAATGTTTTGTATAGTATTGGGATTTATATATCTATTTTAATTTCGAATCCCTATACTAGTGATTTTGGGTTGTCGTAACGATGTTTTACGTAACATTCGTTTTGGCCCAAATAAATATGTTTAAGAGAATGATTTCCTTAAAGAATGAAATATATACTTAATTTCGATTTAAGTATATTGAATATTTTCTAAGTGTTGAAAATAAATAAAATTTGTGAATTACTTATGAATAAATAAGTATGGAAATGTTTTCCAATATAAAGTGAATATTTTGAGAATTTATCTTTTTGAAGATAAATTGAAAAGAAATATTGAAATGAATAATTGAAACCGAATATTCATTGATATTTTGGAATTATAAATTCACAAAGGAATTTATAAAGGAAGTGGAATTTGTCTAAAAATAAATATTGATTTATTTTTGAAGTGTGAAATAATATATCTTGTAAAGATATTTTGGAAAATAAATAATTTGGAAAATTATTTGGAAACTGGTGATGTGTGCATATCCAGTGATAGTTCAATAACCGACTATCAATATTTCCCTTTGAATGGGTAATTGATGTGATTTGTTGAATGTGAATGCCACACTTATTTTTAAATAAGCGCTCACTATTCGGGTTAACCGGGAAAGGACCATGGGATCGTATAACCCATTCCGAATATGTGATACGTCGTTATAATTGCGTTGAAGATCGGTGTTGAAGACCCGGCATTTGCGAGAGCGATAGGATGACCTATCGATTGTCTCTGCACTGAGTTGCAACGGTATAGAGACTCCCTAAGTGATGGGAAATCCGATCAGGATTGTGAATATCCGGATTGCAAGGACTTCTTTGTAAGTGCCTTCGGTTTTGTTCGAGCCCGGAACAGACTTGTATGGATTGTATGTCTGACATTACAAGTTGAGATATAAAGCCGATTTCTTTCAAATATATTTCTGTTGGTGGCGGAGAATTTATTCTTTTAGCTTAACACCCTTCTCTGAGACGTACGAGCTCAGAGGTTATATAGTTGATGTTATCAGCGATATATTCCCAATTTGGTAATGTGATATGCTGAGTGATGCTGAAATGATCATTGTGTTGATTATTGTGATAGGATCATTTATTTGATCGTCTATCTTAGTGATCATTGTGTTGATCATTTGTTGACCCAAAGCATGGCTTTTGTATAAAGTATGTTTTTGTGGACGTGACTTTGTCGAACCTCACACCCCGGAAATGGTCAAAACAGGAAAGATGCGGCAAGGTTATGAGGGGTAGCTCCCTTTAGGGTATGTACATTTCCTTCTGGATAGAGGTTGTATCATGGTATGGAGCCCAGATATTTAACCTATGTGGTTACTACGAATTTATTACTTTGTGGTTGTTGGTTTTCGGGATCCCGTGAGAAAGGTCGTTTACGATCGGGGAATGGCGTGCTCGTGTCAGTAGTTACCCAGTTAGGGGTAACCCGGCCTTGTGTTGGCAGAGTTCCGGTTTGGTTCTCGGGGATGTCTTTCCAGAGGCATTCTCATGTGGCAATGGGAAGTTCCTTGGCCTGACCATTTGTTGGAAATCCAATTCCCAATACGAAACTTGTACGGTATTAGTTGTAGAACCTATCATTCACTTATGGTGGTCACCACTGTTTGGATGGTAGCTATAGTAGGCATAGTTCGAAATGTCTATGTTGGCTAAGATTTATATTCTACTTTCGAAATGAATTTTTTCTACACTATGCACTAGTAATAATATCAAATGTTATTTTAAATGCGTATCAAGCATCTTTGACTGTCATAAGGAGAAATCTCCTCCGATTCTGCGTTTGCATTGTGTGTGTGTGCGGGAGGCCTTATGGTAGTCTCATTTTTAAAAGCATTGCGAATTGAATTTAAAAATATTCCTCTATTTTGATTTTAAAGATAAATAAACTGTTTTGAGTTCTCACACCAGTCACATGACTGACTTGGAGTTTATTGTTTTCCTTCCTAAACTCTGGGTGCCCACCAATTTTCACACGGGCGGTCAAGAGTAAGGTTTATCAGGATATTCTGGATATTCTGGAGTTGCTGGAGGCAAGCTGGATGGCATGGCGTATTACTTATATAGTATTTCTTTTTCCGCTGCACTATTTGTTGTATATTGTTGTACACTCTGATGATATGATGTAATGAAATATGATGTAATGTAATAACTGATATAGTTCTTTGTTTAAAGATTATTCATTTATTATTATATGTTGTTCCGCTGCGAATTGTGAGATTCTGATGTTGTTCTGTTTTCTTTCTGTTCCGTTCTATTTTAAAATTATGTTCTGTTTTTCTATCTCTTCTCTATTTCTATCTTTTCTTTATTTTCCTGTTCTATGTTCTCTATTCTCTTTCTGTTCTATTTTAAAATTTTCTATTTTCTTTTCTCTATCTAAATTTTCTACCTTCTTATTTACTTTTTCTCTTCTTAAAATCTTTTTAAAACCCCTAAGGGTTCGTATTTTCGTTCATCTTGAATTAAACAAAGGAGATTAGTGTCTATTCAAGGAGTACGGACTTACGGGTCTTTACAATAAGTTTTGAAATGAAGTTGGGATTTGAAATTTATGAAAGGAAAATGTAAAGATTGAAATCTGAAACAAATATTAATGTAGTAATTGATGAAAGAACGTTGTTTGAAATTTAATTATTTAATAATTAAATTTGGAATTCTAAATAAATAATTTGGAATTAGTAATAATTGAGTTTTGAAATTATTAAGTTTGAAATCATTTAATAATTAAATTTGAAATTATAATTAAGTTGGAATTATAATTAAGTTTGAAATTATTAAGTTGAATTTAAAATTAAGTTGAAATGATTTGATAATTAAGTTGAATTCAAAATTAAGTGGAAATGATTTAATAATTAAGTTGAATTTATAATCAAGTTTGTAATTATTAAGTTTTGAAATTATTAATAATTAAGATTGAAATTAGCTAATAATTGAATAAGATTGAATTATTTGATAATTGAATAAAAATTGAATTCTTTGAAAAAGGAAATTTGAACTTTTGATTAGGGAATTTGATCTTCGTTAATAAATGAAATGAGGTTTCTTTTCATTTAGTTGAAAAATTATTTTAATAAGTAAATAAGGGAAATTGAACTTCTTGAATATGTGAAATTTAGTTTCTTTATTAATTGAGTTTAACGATAAGTTGTCATTTTTTCGTTTTTCCAAATTCGGACATCTTTGGCTCCGTCGATCTTATATTTCTTTATTTTTCATGCATTTTCCGCTAATCTAAAAACTCGATTTTTTTTAATTTAATCGTACCACTGATATTTCTATACCGTTTCGATCGCCTCGTCATGCTGATATCTACGGCATATTCGTTTCTGTGTTTTGAAGTTTCGGTACGCCGGGGAAACTGTGAAACGGTCATCCGTGTCGGTACCGTTTTAATTTTTTTTTAATTCTTTTTCCTGTTTGGTTAGCCACCGTGTAAATTCCAGTGTCATTAACATATAATTCCGTTGAATTCAACTTTCGAGACATTTTTTTTCCTATTCTCATTTATTATTTTGGCCCGTTCATATTTTTCATTGATTCGTCCGGTTGTCTTAGGGAATATACAACAAATAATATAGGCTGTAGCCTACTGCCATAACTCATATTCATTCACTTCTTAAAAAAAAAACCCATGATAGTCGATCTCCTGCCTCCGCCATTTACCTTTCCACAGCCCCAACCTGTTCTCCGCCGTGGCCACAACCGTGCCTCCTCCCTGCTCGAACTCATGCGTGCTTGCCCTGATCGACCTCCCACTGTTCTTGCCAATCCACCCCTCTGCACCTCCGCCACATCCATTTCCCTTCTCGCCTTGCGCCTAGTGTCTCGCTCAAGCATGTCAGACTCCGACCGATCGTCTCATCACCCGCACATGCAGTCACCTCCTTTCCATTGACTTTCTCGAATCTCCCCTCCAACACGACAGCCTTGCACTGTCCCTCACTCCGCCGCTAGCTTCGGCCCAATTTATGACGTCAAACATCTTAGCCGAAGGACCCAGCTCACGTCAACGCCCACCCTTCCAGTGAACACCGCTCAGCCACCCTACTTGAGCCATCAGTCAGAGCGCCTCTATTACGTGCCTTCATTTTTACCTGACCCCGTGAGTATGTTAGCTCAGTTTCATTTTATACCAGTTCTAATAAGTATACATCAATCAGTATTATAAAGTATATATTAAAGGATATCCTATAAAAATATATATTGCTAGTTTATGTTCACAGTTTTATCGTTTATAAATATACAAGTTTAAGCTATTCTGATCTATATTTTGTAGTATATAATATTGGTGAATCTGATGCTAGTTTACATACTTTTATCTACTTTTGAGCTATATATATGATATATATATATAAGTATGTATATAAACCAGTTATTTACTTTTAAGTCATATAGGCAGTAGCCTATATATGTTGGGTATATAATCTACTGTAATATGTTTTGGGCGTATACGTTAATATATGCATTTCAAAATTTTATAACACATCGTAGAATGTATGTTTTAGTATCATATGTTGGTTTATGTAATTTTTTTTCTGTTGGTTTAAACAAGTTTATCACAGTCAGTTTATATATATAATTCGTTGTACATTCCTTATAAGCAAGTGCGTCCGTTAGTATATGATTTAAAACTATGTTGATATATTTTAATTTGGCTATAGCTAAAATATATTATGTTTTATCTCGATGTGGGAAGTTCAAAAGAATATATATATATATGAGTCATAAGGTTAATTTATTCTGATAAGTATATACATACATTTGTTTTGCTATAAAATATGATCTATAAGTTTATATAGTTATATGCATTACAAAGCATAGAAAGTTTCGGTAGTTATATATGTTGTAGATATGTTGAGAGTGTAGTAAATATACTTACAGTATAGTGTATTTTAGATGCTATGGGTTATAAGTAGTACTATGTTAGTTGTTTTAATTTTATACAAGAAAACTATTGGTTATTTTGTGATATATACATAGCTGTATATATATAGTTGTCATGCCATTTAATATGGCTGATATGTATGTTTCGGGTATGCATAAGTTATGTAATAGGCGGCCTAGTTATATGCAGTTAAATGATAAGCTATGATGTATTTTGAAACAGTCATATATATATATATATATATAATGATTTTGATGTTAGCTGTTATGTAATTTATGTAATTATAAGTATATACATACAAGACTATTTATTTCAAACTATATGATGTATATATGCTGATTTTATTATATGTGTTTTAATTTAAAACAATCATTTTTATTTAAGTATACAGTTACTTAATTTTTGTCTTAAACTAATATATTGATTTCAAGGAAAAGGAAATATATTTTATTATTAGTTCAATTCATATCAAACTGATTCTAATTGATTCATTGATTCCTTGTTATCAGCTTTAATCGTCAAATTCGTGCCAATCTAGCATTGTTTGGTAATTCATCCTTGGATATTTCGGTGTCCGTATCAGTGTGCGTATCTGTGTCATCGACTGTTCTCTCTAGCCTCGAAAGGTGAGCAATCACTCACGATTAATATTCTTTTATTTATTAAATTGATTTCAGTTGAAACGGCAATTGATATGCTGCTGCTAGTTATTTACACTGTTATATATGCTACTACCTGTATCAGTTCACCTGTGACATCTGACACCATTATCGGTTATGTATGCAATAATAATCCAGTTTGGTTGATAATTGATTGATTGTTGTTGTTTATATTGGATGTTAAATTGCAATGTATAAAGTGATAAATATTATGCAATTGAAATTGATGTAGGATAGTTAAAATTTTGAATCGACATATGTATTGAATTTGACTAGTTAAATTTGTATAATATGACCCCTTTAAATGTTAACATAATCGACACGTAGAAATTGGTTAATTACACCTTGAACCATTTAAATGTATGTTGTTTAAATTGATGATGTATGAAACTGTAAATAGATGACAAGTGAAAAACCGTAATATAATAATCTTTAATATACATGAAATGATAGTGTAGATTCTAGAAATAATTATATTAATTTACACAAATAACAATGTAAATTGATACGATTATTTCGGGATTATTTGAATTGATTATTGAATTGTTATTGATTGTTGTTATTGCTTGTTTATTTACTTTAACACCATCCCAGTTATCACACTGCAAGTTCCCTTTGCTATGCTTTGATTTGAATTGAATTGGAATCGGGTTGAAATGATAAATACCCAAATGAACTTGACATAGGATAGAAAATTAAATAAAATTCCGATTGGTCAATAATTTGATTTAAAAATAAAATAATGATTTTATTCGAGCAAAGAATAAGTTTTGAAATGAAGTTGGGATTTGAAATTTATGAAAGGAAAATGTAAAGATTGAAATCTGAAACAAATATTAATGTAGTAATTGATGAAAGAACGTTGTTTGAAATTTAATTATTTAATAATTAAAGTTGGAATTCTAAATAAATAATTTGGAATTAGTAATAATTGAGTTTTGAAATTATTAAGTTTGAAATCATTTAATAATTAAATTTGAAATTATAATTAAGTTGGAATTATAACTAAGTTTGAAATTATTAAGTTGAATTTAAAATTAAGTTGAAATGATTTGATAATTAAGTTGAATTCAAAATTAAGTGGAAATGATTTAATAATTAAGTTGAATTGATAATCAAGTTTGTAATTATTAAGTTTTGAAATTATTAATAATTAAGATTGAAATTAGCTAATAATTGAATAAGATTGAATTATTTGATAATTGAATAAAAATTGAATTCTTTGAAAAAGGAAATTTGAACTTTTGATTAGGGAATTTGATCTTCGTTAATAAATGAAATGAGGTTTCTTTTCATTTAGTTGAAAAATTATTTTAATAAGTAAATAAGGGAAATTGAACTTCTTGAATATGTGAAATTTAGTTTCTTTATTAATTGAGTTTCGAAACTTGTAACTAAGTAACTAAATAAGTGAAACTGAATTTCTTTAACAAGAAATAAAATGTGATTTATTGAAATTAACATAAGACTTGTAATTTTAAAGAATTTGATTTGACGAATTTAATTTAATTCAAATTGTAAGTTTTGAGATAATGAGGGTTGAAATTAAATAATTGATTTAATGAATTGGAATTTAAATAGGAATTGTTTTGAATGATAATTAACTTAACAAATATTGAATGAAATCGATAAATGAATTTGTATTGATTTGACGGTTAAATTAAATTAATTTAAATGACTCCGGAATGAAATTTACATACGAACATGAATCGATATTTAAATTGTTTAAATAAAAGTTGAAATCGAATTATAAGATTTTGAAATGGTAATTTGGAAGTTTTGAATTGAAAATTTTGGAAATTGATTTAGAAAGACAAACGAAATGTCGATTTACGAATTCTAATTGAAATTGAAATTGATTTGTTTTTGAAATATTTATAAACGACCGATCGGTGTAATAATTACGAAAGTTATTAAAGAGACCGGAATTGGTTATGGATATACTCTCTATCTAAACCGAAAACCACTTTAATAACTATACGCAGAGTGATGATTCAGAATGAAGTGGTTGGAATGATGTACGTGATGACTGAAGAAAGAGAACGATAATGGATAGCCTTGACACTTGTGTCAAATTGAAAATGACTAAAATCAGGAGCCGTGCCGGGCCAAATGGGGTTAGCCACCTCGAGCGAACACACTTCTTCGTAACTACTACTCATTACTTGTTTATTGATTGGTGCACCCTCGAAATTTCAGGAGTGTTGTTTCGCGGTGTTGCGATCGCTGCGGCGATGCGTTTTCACCAGTCCGGATCAGGCAAACGGTAGTTTCACTACCTTGGGTATTGCCTCATATGTCTTGTCATACTTGTATCCCTATATATGATACCACTACGAATTTGTTTTGTGTTATACCTATAGAGTACTCCCTGATATCCCACTAGTTTACGGTGGAGTTTACAGTGCTGTATAGACTATGACATTTATATAAAATGTGTTAAGGGGGATAATGGTAACGCCTTAACACTATTTTTATACTTTATATTACTGATAGACATTATCTACTTAGCGTACACTGCTACATAGTAGATAGTTTAATGGATCCTTAGAGGATGGTTATTCCAACGTCCTTTGAGTTACTTGTATTTCGATTGCTATTTCACTTGAGTTGGATTTATTGATATAACAATATTAATCCTGACTCGAGTGTTTTGTGTTTTGCTTTACGCTCGGGTCAGACTGAGTGTACCAGTATTCGAGGCTCACCTTTGGAGTTGGAGCTTTGCTTGAAGAGCCAGCCATCTATTCTGCTTTCAGTATTCGATGATTCCAGTGATGTATTCTGATTTGTACTTGATGTATCGTATTTCTCTTCTGTTGTAAACTCTGATGTATCTTATATAATTATATAGTAGCTTCATGAACTACTATCTCTTTTACTTCCGCTGCATATTATTACTCTGTGTCTGTGATTCTGTGATTATCTATTTACTATATATCTCAGTTTTGCCAAATTTAAATTAACAATTCGGTATTTTGAATTATTCAAGTCCGACATGTGCGGATGCGAATAGTCTAAAATAGCGGGTCGTTACATTTTATCTTACGATAGCCAAAACGTTTTATATCAAAATCATCTAATATTATAATAGTGTCTGAGTACAAATACTTATTCAAATAGGTGAAAGCTTGCATCTCACGTTTCAATATAGTTGGGTACAATCAAAACCATAGAGCGCTTATTGGAGAATGGATTCCATACGAATGATTAGGCATTGGGGTACCATCTGTCACGGTACATGTCTAGAACAACATACCGAGGTCCACGCCAGGATCCCTCACAACACAAAACCGAACTATCCCTAACCTGGATAGACCGAATATGCTAACACCCCGAGTGTTCCCACCCTTTCTAAGCTCCTTCCATGAATCGTGGTAATATCCGAGGGTATCTAGAAAGTTGATAAACATACCCTAATTGGGAGCTACCCACTTAGCCTTGCTGCATCTTTCTTGCTTTCCAGTCATTCTCGGTTGATGAGGCTAGATGCTGCGATTACCTTTTCAAGGAATTTTCACTTAGAATGCTCATTGTCCTTCAATGACAACGTACTGATAGCATTCCTCCATACAAGCGCGTTTTGGATCCGAACGGAACCGAAGGCACTATTCCTACTACATCCATTTTGGAATAATCCTCAAGATTAGTAGCAATTAGCCCTTGCGCTTCACCGCTCCATTTCGACTCAATGCTCTTGTTTTCCCTTCGAAAATGTACTCATCGGATTGAATAGGTTTTCGGATAACTTATCTGATTCCGGTCTCTTCGAAACAATGTTTAATATTTTTTCTGTAAACTCAACCACAGTTCTTTAGGAAATAATCGAAAAATAAGTTCGGAGATCACCTCCTAACCGTTAGTGGACGGATTTCCTTATCAACGCCCTAGAAGAATGAAACGAGTTTGTATGTACAGTATAGCACCTCGATCGGTAACTGTACCATATAATTTTCGTGTTTCTTCTAGATATTTTCAAAGTTATATTTTTGGGTACAGATTTGAGAGTCGGTTCTTTAACTATCAAATAAACAATCATACCATCACATATTTCATTTTCCACCAAAAAACACTAAGCCTTATTCAATTTAAATTTCAATCACTTAAATCTCTTTAACTAAAATATGTACTTGCTTATCGAAATTAGTATATTTTCAACTATTCTTTTAAAAGAAATTTGGAAACCTTTAAAATAATCCGGAAAGTACCACTATGGTATCAAACCATGGATTCACAGTTCAATGGTTACGTCTCTATCCCAGAGAAATCCAAAACTTAGTTGCAGACACTCACTGCCTCCAATTTCGCCAAGCGAGTATACCATTACTTTCCGAAAACTTTATTTAAAAATTTCAAAATAGTACTTATGAAATTTCTATAATAATTTTTCCAAGTTAAAATTTTAGGAAAATAACCTTTAATAAAAGTTCTTATATTGTAACATTAATATTGAATAATTTATACATTTAAAATAATAATACTGATTAATTCTTAAGTAATAATTAACTTAATATCAACCGTTTATAATCTACTTAATTAATAATTAAATATATTTTAAACAAGTTAAAATAACTAAATAATTAATTTTCTGAAATATTCTTAGACACCTTCTAAATTACCAAGTCGATAATTAAAAATCCTTCTTTTTTAAAACAACTCAATTTCTCGATAAAAATATATTTTCCAATTCCAATATAACCAGTCTAATATTTATAAATTTCTCTCAATTTATTCCCAATTTGATTTACATCCCAATTCCGTAAATCTCTTCCACCTTTTCTAAAATTAAATCTGTCATTTATTTTTAAGTCGATATACCCATCTCCTAAAAGTTCATCACCATGAATTTATAACTTTCATTTATCCACCGATAATCACTTTACTTTATTTACAAACGTTGTTTATAAATTCCATAGTCCCATTTCCCGTTTATAACACAGGTTCTATTTTTAATTTACTAAATAACCCAACTATATCGCAAAAACCCAATTAAATTTCGATTCCACTTCCATTTCATAACTTAGAATCTTATTTTAAACCCTGTATAATAATTTCATAATTTTTTTTTCCAAATTTCCTTTGTTTTTCCCAAATAATCTTGATTTTTAAAACCTTTCCACTTAAACAAAAATCGCTTAAGTTTTATTATTTAAAATTCTTTTATTTAAATTATTCCAAAATCTCTATTTTTCCATATTCCGAAATTATTAAGTACAAATTTTAAAATCAAGCTATTTTTTCCACAAATTCATTTCCTTTAATAAATCCAAATTTCACTATAAATATTTTACTTTCAAATTCCATTTTTATTTTCTTTTAAAATTTCAATATTCATATTTATGGTATTTTAAAATGCCAAAATCTACCCAGTAATATCATAACATCCAATGAATTTAAAATCCACTATAATCTATCATAGATTATTCAAACAAATCATATATCACTATATATGAAAATAAATTTCAACATTTTGAGGAACCCAGTTGGATCCCTCTGACCTATTTCTCAGCATCCATAGATGTTAATACAATATAAAAAAAATACTAATCCCACTTCAAGGGGATATCGCGGTATATAGGATCATCCGCTATTATGTGGGACGCATATGGTCTCATCCACTATACATATACGGGAATATCAATCATTCTAATATATTAATATATATACTACTATATATAATACAATATCCAGACTGAAAATAATTATCAAATTCAATTAATCAACCAATAATTGATGTTCTCATTCTAGAGAACCCATAATGCACACGTGCACGTTCACCTAGCACACCACGCGTTGCTCTCAACGCACCTCCACGCTCGTCGACGAACCTCTTGCCTCGAGAGCTTAACCCCAGCCCATAGCCTCCTCCACCAAGCTTTCACAACAGAACGTGACCAAAGTCCTCGACCTGCTGCCTCCTAATGTCGTGACCATCCTTGCTACTCCGCACACCACCAGACAACGGCCACGCGTGTTCCTCGCCACTAGAAACCCATCCATCCATACCTCACGGCCTCTCATCGACCACGACACGAGAAATCCCTAACTCTATCTAAGAGCTTCCACTTGACTTCACATCGAGTTCATCCCATCATCACCGCGTACCACAAAACCACCACCAGATTGAAGCATAAGCTGAAACAAGATTTTTAAAGCAATTTTCGAATTTTTTAATCGAGTAGATTTTGAGAATTTGAATTTCAAAGATTTAATTTTTTTCTTGACTGTGCTCGGATGTAATTTAAAAGAAGAGGGAGATATGATTTAAAAGGAGGAAACGTGATTGAGTGGGTGCATAGTGTTTTGAGGTGATAAAAAAAAAGAGCTGATGTGAACGTTTGACTTGAAAATATATTATTTAATTACAAAACGTCTCGATTTTGTAGCTTAAAATCTCGGCCTCCTATCGGGACGTGCCACTAGGCGTTTATAATGTTATACCCCTATTTTGAACGCAATGGAAAAGGTTTCGAGTCCTAATTCGATCGTATATAGAAGATAGCTTTTTGGATCCAGTTATTAGATTGAATTTTCGATATAAATTTTAGCGCGTTTATATCCCGTACGATCAAAAGCTAACTCCAAATGTTATGGAATTCGAAATTTGATAATAATACATTATTATGGATCCAACTGCGTTGGTTTCGTCGAAATACGAGATTGTGACCTGGATAGCTATTTTTAAATGTCAATTTAAATGATACATTTTTAAAATTAAACAAATCACTTTTGAAATCAATTTTAAAACTTTTATTATCTCCATTATTATCAATAAAAAAATTTATAAGCCTTTAAATTATTTTTAACAAGTGATGTGCACGTAAATGTGCATATTTTTACCACCATATTTATTCTATTTAAATTAAATAAATGATCATATTGGGTATTTCAACTTGTTTTAACCAAAATCTATATTAATTCTAAATTGTCACATATCTATCTTCATATAGGGGCAAAACGGTCACTTGTGTGCATATATTTCTTTGAGAAAATTATTTGGAAATTTATATATATTTGTGCAGGAATTTGATCTCAAATAAAAGTGGTTTCATGAAGATACATGCATGCACAAAATGAATACAAAGGAATGAAGATGAAAATAATTCAAAGTGAAGAACATAGAGGACCCCACCTACCCACTTAACTTAATGTACAACTTAGAGGCTAATGCACATACTTATGGAATTAATGGCTTCATGTATACTTAAATGATGATTAGTAGAAGCTAATGATTACTTGGCCTCCACACTTTCTTAAGGGTAGTTTGGACATTCCCCAAATTATGGATTAGGGTTTCATGCTTGTATAAATAACTCATTATGTTCATGTAAACCTTCTCTTACTTAATTTCTCTTAGTTTTAGTTTAGGCTCAAAAATAAATCAAGCTCTCTTCTTTCTGTTCATGGCTAATTAGCCATTTATTTCTTCTTTTCATGTAACTTTTTTATGCAATTTAATACATATTCTTTTCCTTTTCTTATTTATTTCCTTTTATATTGTAGTGTAGATTTACATTCATGCAAAGTATAATAGCTCTAATTCTTGATAATTAGCTCTCTTTTTCATTAAGCTTTCATTTTCCTTTCATTTTGCTTTCATGTTGTTATGTATTGTTAATCAAATGACAAATACGAGAGGCTAAACCCCTTCAATTTAGGGGTAATAAAGCTCTCTAATTATGTAGCTTCAACAATTTTTTAATTCATGCTCTCTTTTTGTGCTTAATGATGATGATAGAAATGGTTTACTAGCTATTTTTGCTTTGAATTTGATAGCCTATATTATTGACACCAAATAGGCTATGCTTAAACAATCACTAACACTAATTGTCTCTTCATCAAATTATGGCAAAATAAAGTGATTTGAAATTAAAATTTGATGAACTATATTTCTAATCAATAGTTAATAGGCCATACTTAAAACAGATTTTATTTTCGTTGTCAAGCTTCATGAATGTTAGTAAGTGGTTTAAGGGGTGTGTTATAGTTTGATGGCTTATGTTGGCTAACCAATAGCACAAATATGCCATGCTTATGATAAGCACATCAATTAAATCACTTATGACCATAAAAGAGAGATCATGATTTCATGTGTATTGAACTACATGATCAAGAGAGTGGATTTATTATCTAAATTGTCACTTAACTCTTATGTTCACTTCTCTTTTCTTTTAGTTAGTTAGTTAATTCTCTAATCCTCTAGCTTAACTTTCCATCGACTTTAGTTTAATTTGATTGAATAGAAATTTAGAATCATCAATTCTCTATGGATCGACACGTACTCGCATACTTGCTAAATGTCTAACTACAAGCTTAAAACTTGTTCAGACGGCTAAATGTTTAACTACAAGCTTAAAACCCAAGATTCAATAATTTAACCAATTTAAATTATTAAATTCAATAATTAAATTATCAAATAAATAGTTATATTAGAAATTCAAGTTAAAAATCATTTTTAATTATTTAAAATCAATTAAATATTCCAATTTCAAATATCCAATATTTTGGGTCGTTACATTCTTGTCATTTTAGTAGCATCATATTATTTTCCTCTTTAGTGTATTTGTGTCTGTTTGTAAAATTTAGTAATTTATTATATAAGTAATTTCATTATAAAAGTTTTTCTGTTTAACCACTTAAACTAATATATTGTTTGTACTCTAAACTATAGTATCCATTTGCTCCTTTTTCACACACCCATGAGTAGCATTCTATGGCATTCCTGTTTGGGAGAACCCTAATTGCATCCCAATTTAAAACACATGTTTATACTTACCTAATTATGTGAGTAGAGAGAGAGAGAGAGTTAGTGGAAAACGTGAGAAATGAAAACATGAGGTGGATATCAGAGAGTTGCAGGGGTACTGCAATGTCCGAAGTGCATTTGGCGTTCAGATGTGTATGTAAAGAGAATTAAATGAATAGGATTTTCATGTATTTTTAAAATTTTGAAAATACCCTCATCCATCAACAGAATCTCACCACCGGCTTACAACATCAACCACCATCTTCTTTTTGAATACCTATGAATGGAATTTCACTATAAATTTTTCACTGACATTACCAACAAAACAATTTGAAAATGTAAGTGTCAGTAACAATCAAAACATTCACGCTTAGAACACACATTCATCCACTTTTTTTATTAAATAAAATATAAATATTTCAGGATGCACATAAGTGCGTTTTATACTACTATATATAGTATTGTTACGTTAAAGTTTTAAACGATGATTAGAAACATTCTGATTGATTCCGAATTGGTAGATTTCACAGTTAAACGCCTCATTAATTTGTCAATAAAGGTCGTCATATAGAATGTGGTGAGAGTATTTCCTACCAACGACGCAAATCTAAGAGCTTCCTTGGCATTACAGAAGACTAACGATTTTTACAAACTTTACTTACCTGGAAGCAAAATGCTAGAATCAAATATGATGGAAACTTACATTAGAAATAGATAATGCAGGCACTATGTGTTATACCACCTTTTTGCAAGGTCGTGACACTAAAGAATTGACTGAAAACAAAAGACAATCAGTCCCGAAGATCAGTTATACACTAATTCGCTATGGATACTGAAAATTTTTGCCTGAGTCCGAATCGTGCTACAATGGATTTAACACGACAAGCTAAGCTACGGAGGCCAACGTTCCAAATTTCAAGTCAATCGGAATTCATGTTCACGAGTTATGGATCGATCAAGTCTCAAGTGAAATACCTCTAGTTCGTATCCATCAAATGTAGGTTACTTCGTATCCATCAAGTGAGCACTGGTTCACCACTCAAAAGGCATCAATACAAGTTTGGTTTTCAATCGATATAAAGGAGGTTCAGGTCAACGACACGAATGGATTAATTTGGAAAGATACAGAATACATTGTCTCAAACCGATACGAAATAGAGTACAACACATGGATATGATTGAGTTTACACAGATGGATACGAACAAGGCCTATAAGAGAGGAAGACTTTTTCACTCGGTATAGAAAGTGGATCGATCCTAGAGTATAGGGCCACGTCATCTGATGACATGTGCCAGCATTGGTACGAAACAAGCGATACAAAATATATCGATTCGAGCTCGGCAGTACATTGAAAATGCAAACTTGCATCGATTATATCTCACAATTTACAAGTCCAAAAGCCACCAAATTTTCACAGGAGCTTGTGTACAACCTCAAGAATGTCCATGATCGATCCTAACCCAATAAGAGCAATTTTGGATCGACAAGAATTTGGTATGTATCGATCATGGATCGAGTCAAAGTGTCTGGGAATCGATCACGTGGGCCCATCCACGTAAGAGAAGGATTCTTCCGAGGTCTGGACGAGATATTTGCAGCCCACACCTATAAATAGCAGTCCAAGAGCTTTAGAAAAGGGATCTTTTGGCTCTTCTACGCCATTACTCTACCGAACTCCATTGTAGTTCGGATATTATCAATTGTACTCTTGTAAATCAGTAGAGAATCGTCAATAAAACAGCAACTCTTCAAAGTGGACATAGGCTACAACGCCGAACCACTATAAATCTTGTCATTCTACTACTTCCCTTTTAGTTTTTTGAGTGTTCTTCATATTTAATTCTACTACATATAATCTATCTATGATATGTGACTGTGATTTGGTGTTATCTTCTGCAATTGGGTGTTTATCACCAATTTTGATGCAAACATTTTGGTGCTTTCACTGAGGAGGTTAGTATTCAGGGATCCTATAACTTGGACCTTGGATCTGAAAGCTTAAAGACTTGGATATAGAAAGCTATGACAAGGCAATCAACAAGGAGACAAAGAGCGGATAGAAGTCAGCATGAAGGAAGTTAGGAAGATTCCTCAGGAGCGAATCAGGACTCAATCTTCATCACCCGAGACGAGAAGGAGATGATGATAGAAGTTATACAGGAGGTAATGCTGAAAAGGAAAGAAGAGATGATGCAGAACCTACTCTAACAAATTGGACAAGCTAGAGTGCAGAACCAAGAGAATGCCACTGCAAGGGCTGCTTGAGATAAGGATCAGGAGCATGGAATAATCAGGATTCAGAATAGAGCAAGACCATCAGGAGGAGCCCACGAGATGGCGGGGCACTCCTTGGAGCATGTTGATCCAACCTTAGGCATGATATCATGAGAAGCTGTTCAACACGGCATTGATAAAGGAATGGATGCCCGTCCGAGACATATGATTCCAAAATTCCCTCGTGAACTCAGGGGCCAGATCAAAGGCAACAGACAAGGACTACATCTTGACAATAGTGAAAGATTGGAAGAAATGGTCAGACGATCCATGAGAGGCAGATTAGTGAATAGAGATATAGAGGATGTGAATAGGAGCCCATTCGCTCTTGCAATTAGGCCGGCGGGGAACCCACCTGAATTCAAGCTACCAACACTGGAGAAATATGATGGGGGGACGGATCCTGCGGTTCATCTGACAAGGTATATGAGGCATATGGAAGTACTAGGGGCATCAGAGGAAGTCATGTCTCGGTGTTTCCCACTGTATTTGATGGATATAACAGCACTATTGTTTAGAAAATTGGAAAGCGGCTTCATTGGAACATGAACCGAGTTGATTGAGAAGTTTATGAGGCAGTTCAGAGTTCACATTTCCAGACCCAAGAACGTAATGAGTTTGGCAGCACTGAAGCAGAGAACCGGAGAGTCTTTAAGGAACTTTTTAACGAGGTTTAATGCGGTAGCAGCATCGGTTGATCGCCCAGATCCATGCATGGTCTTGATGGCAGTTTTATCTGGCATAGCTGATGGAACGGAATTCAAGAATTCATTAACAAGGGATCCACCAATGCTGACCGAACAAAGTGGAGATCCATCCGGAAAGGATTCGGGCAAGGATAAAGGGAAATGGAAAGCAGAAGAAAGTTGTGATGAGTCAAAGTGGCTGCAAAGGAGCCGAGATTCACCACTTATTCAGAGCTGAGCGAGACTTTGGAACGAATCTACCAAGACACTGGGGGACAGGTTCCCTACCGGAGGCCAATGAGGAGAGATCCAACCAACAATGAGATGAAATCAGACAAGTATTGTTTATTCCACGTGTTAAGAGGCCATAATACAAATGAGTGCGGACGCTTGAGGGATGAAACCGAAGGACATATCTAGAATGGAATGCTTTTGCATGACGTGAAGAGGCGAGCAACAATGGTGGAGCAAGAACGACCACCATCTGCATCAACTGGGGACAGATCAAGATCGAGGCATCAGCTTATCATCAACTGATTGAAATAATGACGAATAAGTCGCAAACTCCACACTAGTGCGGTTAAGTCACTTACACATGTATAGGATCACGAATGGTCCTCAAGTGTGCTCTGAGACGACTATCAACCGCATTAGTGTATGTGTCTGCACTTTGACATTTCTGTCTTGCTTTTATTTTCTATTTTATGCATCTAGACTTGATTTGGTTGGACATTTTGGTTGTAAGACTCATTTTGAATGTAAATCTGGTATTCGTAATTCCATAACAACTAAGTCACTTACACATGTACGGGATTGTGAAAAGTCCTCAAGCATGCTCTGAGACGGTGATAAACCGCCATAACAAACAATTCACAAATTCACTCGAACTTGAAATCTGACATTGATGATACTAAGTCCTCTCCCTCCCCTGGGAACACACAACTCGCCTCGAACTGCACCCGACCACGAACGGTGACAATTCGCCTCGAACGACACCCGACTGCGAACGGTCACAATTCGCCTCGAACGGCATCCGGCCTCGAACGGTCATCATTCATCTCGAACGGCACCTGACCTCGAACGGTCATAATTCGCCACGAATGGCATATGATCTTGAACGGTCACATACCTCCCCGAATGGCATACGATCTCGAATGATCGCTATATACAATCATGTAAGATTCAATCATTTTATAGGTCATTCACATGATAGAACATCCAGCTTATTGCACTACAAAACACACCTTCCTATCACAATGCATGTTTGGGAAGCAAGTGTTATCTCGCCTTTTTTCAAGACCATGACACCAAAGAATTGACTGAAAACCGAAGACAATCAGTCCCGAAGATCAATTATACACTGGTTCGCTATGGATACTGACAAATTTTGCCCGAGTCCGGATCGAGCTACAAATGATGTAAAACGACAAGCGAAGCTACGAAGGCCAACGTTCCAAATATCAAGTCAATCAGAGTTCATGTTCACGAGTTATGGATCGATCAAGTCTGAAGTGAAATACCTCTAGTTCGTATCCATCAAATGTAGGTTACTTTGTATCCATCAAGTGAGCACTGGTTCGTATCCATGGAAAGAGCACCGCTTGTATCCATCATATCTACCACATTTTGTATCCATCACCTGAGAACATACGTATCGCTTCAATCTATACCCAATTCGTATCGATCGCCATCTACACAATTCGTATCGATCGGTAAACTATCGATACGAAAAGTTCCACCACTGCCATGGTACACCATCCAAAAGGCATCAACACGAGTTCGGTTTTCAATCGATACGATTGAGGTTCAGGTGAACAACATAAATGGAATAATTCGGGAAGATACAAAACACATCGTTTCAGACCGATATGAAATAGAGTACAACACATGGATACGAATGAGTTTACATCGGTGGATACGAACAAGGCCTATAAAAGAGGAAGACTCGGTCACTCGGCATAGAAAGTGGATCGATCCCAGAGTATAGTGCCACGTCATCTGATCGGCATATGCCAGCATCGTTACGAAACAAGCGATACGAAATGTATCGATAAGAGCTCGACGGTACATTGAAAATACAAACTTGCATCAATCATATCTCACAATCTACAAGTCCAAATGCCACCAAATTTTCACAGGAGCTTGCGTACAACCCCAAGAATGTCCATGATCGATCTCAAACCAATAAGAGCAATTTGGATCGATACGAATTTGGTACGTATCGATCATGGATCGAGTCGAAGTGTTAGGGGATCGATCACGTGGGTCACCCATGTGAGAGAAGGAGTCTACGAAGATTTGGACGAGATATTTGCAGCCTACACCTATAAATAGCAGTCCAAGAGCTTCATAAAAGGGATCTTTTGGCTCTTCTACGTTGTTACTCTGCTAAACTCCATTGTAATTCGGATATTATCAATTGTACTCTTGTAAATCAGTAGAGAATCATCAATAAAACAACAACTCTTCAAAGTGGACGTAGACTACAGCGCCGAACCACTATAAATCTTGTCTTTTTACTGGTTCTCTTTTAATTTTTTTGAGTGTTCTTCA
Source organism: Allium cepa (assembly GCA_030765085.1). Classification (NCBI taxonomy): domain Eukaryota; kingdom Viridiplantae; phylum Streptophyta; class Magnoliopsida; order Asparagales; family Amaryllidaceae; genus Allium; species Allium cepa. The sequence continues at coordinate 40,731,423 of CM060931.1, forward strand.
TATTTAATTCTACTACATATAATCTATCGGTGACCGTGATTTGGTGTTTTCTTCTGAAATTTGGTGTTTGCGATCAATTTTGAGGCAAACACTATGCAATTCAATTGCCATGTTTCTTTAAAAAGTGATGTGCGAGATGGAAAATCTCTTGCATTCATATCACTCATAACACTTGAAAAATGGATAACTTATGTTGGTCTGATAACATGAAGGTTTATAATTTGTAGTAATGATTATAAAGTATCATATTTCATGTCAAGGAGTTTGATAACATGTTTCAGTGGTAAGGTTGAGTATAGCCTAATATGAGTAGAGGTCTTGAAGCTGTGCAATAGGGTAACACGCCTGCACTTTTTTAACATAGGTAGAATTATTCAGGTATCCGACAGTTCATCACATTTTTTGGTGTAGTTGCACTTTAAGGTGGTTATGGCACTAGGCAGGTATGATTCAACGATAACATTGTTTGGTTTACTTGCACTTTAAAGTGGCTACGGTACTGGACATGTATGATTCAACTATACCCATTTATATTCGCATTTGGAATCATACTTTTGAAGACCGAACGGTACGTCGAACTGTGTTGGTGTAAAGTCAAAAATTCTATAGTTCAATCAGTCAGACTGTTAGAACCGCGTTGATCATTAGCTCTTATATTTTCTAATTAAATATAAAATTGTATAAATTAATGTAAGATTTAATTAACTACAAGTCATATATTAATTTTTAAAGAAAACAATTTTTGAATCCTAACTCGCAGCTCTATTAGGGTTGACGAGTGTTCCCAGCTTCCTAGTACGGAAGAGAGTTCGAGCCTTGGCAACCCAATTTAACCGCTTGTTATTTGCGGAGGATTGTAATAATCCCTTAAATGAGTGAAAGTCTCGCTATCGAAAAATGAACCATAATTAAACAAAATGCTGTAACAATTTCTTTTATTGCTAAATTGTAAATTTCCCGATCCTTTCAGATAAAAAATATTTTCTTTAATAAAAGTTTATTGTACGTACCTAATAACATATCATATCACTCAATATTGACAAGTAATCTATTAATTTGGTGTTAAATTGTTTCTTAAATTGATTATGTTGATGAAGCGACAATTTTTTTCCCCAACTATGAAGACCCATATGACTCAAAAAGGATGGTGTGGAGATTTTTTTCAAGTTTTTGAGGTTAGACTATTGATTTACGTACCCACATGCAAGATTAACTCATTTTCAGAACCGTTAACGTGGTTAGGTCGGGTCATTAAAACACTGTTTGGAATACATAACCATTAAGTTCCATGCATCAAGAAGGTACAAACATGATAAAACTGTTATATTAGAAGAGGGTTTTCAACATTAGAGACAACATTCAATATTTTTAGAAAGCATACAATGGCTAGAAAGCAGATTTCAATAAAGCAACTGTAGTGCTTACTACAGTTATCTACTTTATTTGGAAAGAGAGAAACAACAGACTTCATAACAAAGTTGAAATAGACAGTATACAACTTTGGAAAACTATTGAAATTGAATTCAACATCATTCTTCATAAATTCAACAGAAACAGCAACAGAACTCACAACAATGACAATTATTAGAACTTCGTTGAAGAATACTTACAAAAGGAGAATTTTAATAAAAATTCTCAATATCCTGCTACTGATGGAAATTCGCGGTGAAGTCAACAGAATTCATGGATCACAGTTCCTCGGTTGAAGGTTGCTGCTCCACTGTGCATACCAGAAATATTTCCTACAAGGGAAGTAATCATAACTTCAATTTTAATTCTAATTTTAAAAGTTTTTTAAATAAAAATTTACACTCTTCTTTACCTAATATGCATAGGGAGAACTGTCCATCCAATTCTGAGCCTCTGCTTCCTCATGAATGTCAACTGCAAAACAACATCGTTATATCCAATGCTGCTGTATCCAGAGATAAGGCCATCAAAAATTTCAAGCACTTATCTTTTATGGCTCAATTCAATGACGCTAGCAAGGTTACTACAGATAACCTCTTAAGCAACCAGATCTAAACCTGTTAGGGAAGTTATAAGGCACTTAATACTGATAATATTAAGATTAATAAAGGATTTTGTACTAATGATAATGATTTTCTACTTGATTATAACAAGAGGAGCTGCAATAATACTGAGGTTGAAAACAACTTTCTTCTGCCCATTAAAGAGCAAAGATAGGGAACTCATACTACATCAGCAAGCTAAAAAAAGGGATTTATCACTTATCTGTTTGGTAAAAAGGCAAGAACAGCAACTCCTGTGCTGACACTTGCCTTAAATTTTCAAGGTCGGATCTAAAGGAAGCTCCAGCTTTGATTCTCACTCTTTCCTCAGATCTAAAATTTGAGGGCAATCATGTTAACAAGGAGGATAATTACAAGGATACAAAAACTAAAACAACTCGTCAAAGTCATTTAGCTTGGATCCAAAGATCTCCAGACTTCACGCTAAAGATATTAAGGAGTGGGGACCTCCTTAAGCCTCTAATTCTGGCTTAAGCGGGTATTTTTTGTGATTAAAGCAGAGTTTTTTTTCACACACGATGCTCCGTTATTTTTCTCGTGAAAGCTTTGTGGAGGCGCTGTTATGTTTTTAGCTTTCTAGGGTTTGTGGCGTTGTGTTTGTATAATTGGTTTCGGTTCATATGGGGTTTACCCCTTTTTGTTTATGTAACCTTCTGGGCTTGGCCCATTTGTTTATTTTCAAAAAAAGAAGAAGAGGGTTTTCATGATATCGTATGTATTGTATTTCCTTCTACCAAATATGACTTGATATATAGTTTGTGAATAATAGCACACCGTCGCCAAAATTTTCTTTAATCATCTTTAGGCTTACATATGTAAAATCTTTTTCTTTCTTCGAAAATTCCTACTTTTAAATGCACCCTTCTTAGTATAATACAATAATTTTGTACTAACAACTATTCTTGGAAGACCAATGGATGCAAAATTAGATGTATAATGCATTATATAAATTGAAACATAAAGTCGGTAACAGTATGTATAAATTGTACTGTATAAAGTTGACTTTATTAGATGTGAAATGGGTTGCATTTTGATTCCACCATGGGGATACTGGATTTATCTATTCCACACTAGCCATGATAATTCCATCATAAGAGTCACCACAAATTCAATGTATAAATTAGATGTTCTTGATGACAAATTCTATTTCAACCCGACTATTTACTTAGTAACTCCTCAAAATTTTAAAAAGTCTGTAAACCCAAAAAATAACTTAGTAGCCCCTTCCATTTTCAGAACTACCATTCTTATCACGCATAACGTGAAAATTCGAATTTTTATTTCACTTATTTAAAAACTAGGGTTAGAATTTTTTTCTTCACAGATTTAGAAACTTAGTAGTGAAAAATTGAATAGTTTCTTAGTAAAGTATGTAAAACCAAAAATTAACTTAATAGTGAAAATTTGAATTTTTTTCTTCACTGATTTAGAAACCCAATTCATATTTTCTTCAGGACTACAATTAAAAAAGCTTGTAAATTCAAAATATAACTTAGTAATGAAAAATTGAATTTATTTATCATTAATTTAGAAACTAGGGTTTTGAAGAAGTGATGGTTTAGACAGTAAGAAAGTGACGTAAGAAGATAATGGAATTGAGAAGAAAAAAACTATGCAGCTTTCTAAAAGTATTTTAGTCTATAAAATTTTATTTATTTTAGAAGGGCTAGTAAGTAATTATCTGTGTTGAATTAGAATTTGCCCTTCTTAATATTCCAATTAGTTATGGTAGTTTGACATCTATAACGGAAAATCATAGAAATCTGTAATAAAAATAGGAAAAAATTTCAAATTATGCCCCTATATATATTTATTTTATCTTTAGACTTTGTTCAAAACTATTACAAAATATGCCTCATTTGAAGCAAATATGCATTGCGCTATTTTTTTTTATGTATTTGTGCAAATTTTGAACTGCACAAGTGTTATTTAAGAAAAATAAAATTTGTGTGTTGCGCTTTTATAGAATTCGCAAGTATATTTTTGAAAAAAATAATTTATACTTGCACGAATGTGGATTGCGCAAGTATAATATGTTATATTAAGTAAAAGGAGATCTACTTTTATAGTAAGTCTTGAACTAGAGCTAAAGTTAAAATAAGGTTTTTTTTAAACATCTAATTTGAAAATTTGTGCTAAAAATAGACTACAGTCTAAATTTGATATCATGTTGTCACAAATATACATGTTTTTTCTTATTTTCTTTCTGATGCTCTACTATCAAGTATGATTTCAAAAATTTGTGATGGTATGTGGGGAATCCATGAATTTTTCTAAAGCGTTTTGCAATGCGACCTTATTTGTTGTGAGAAAGAAAATCTTAATCCTGTTCACAGTGCAAATTAAGTAAAACTGATGCAAAATAACACTATCATGTTGAGATTCCTTGTGTTGTATGTGGGTTCTTTTTGTTAAAAGGCGTTGATCACACCATACGTTGCTCCATGGAGGGATGTGCGGACGAATCATGGAACTTTAACACATCCATCCTACTTAAGTGTAATAATATATATTTTTCTGTTTACAGTCCTATCTAATATGATAATGGGATGATTGTAAATGTGTTTAGGTAAAGGGTTTTATGCTCCATGATGATGATACTCTCAACGGTACGTGAAATCACTTTAAACATTAAACCCCTGAGTGTACGAATAACATGTTGAGGGTTTAGAGAAAACTGAAATGTTGCCAAGCGAGAATATGATGAATCCAGTCCTTCAATTGTTCATCATAAATGCTTCTGTATTTGAGTCTTTCACCTCGTCTTTTGAGTTCGTCGTCAAGGTTGTTCTGATGGTTATTTTTATGTTTTTAGGTAAAATCGCTGTTTGCCCTAAAAATGGGTCACAAACACCCAATAGTCGTGAAAGCACCCGTTTATCAACACAGATCAGCAATAACAAACACAGAACTCAGATCTAAGAGATAGTAAATGCACCAAATCACAGATAACGGTAAACAACACAGGATTTATAGTGGTTCGGCGTTCGTGCCTACGTCCACTTTGAAGGTTTTATCTTTATTGATTCACTTGATGATTTTCAATCGATTACAGCAGATTACTGCAAGTTGTAGCTTTGAACTTGATTACAATGATGTTGGAAAGACTTTAGAATTGAATCCGACAGAGTCTGGGCTTGCTTTCTCTCTTCTGAATCTCCGACCCCTTTTCTGAATGACCAGGGGTTTTATTTATAAGCGTAGGAGGCTTATATTTCTCCTAAAATCCGGGAAGACCGCTTCAGGCACGTGAGGGGGCCCACTTGCCCGAAATCTGGAGGTCCGGGCCCACATCAGGATCGATTCGACCCTTGGTTCGAATCGATCAAGGAAATGTCCAATCGAGGTGAAATTTGGTGAGAACATTCTTCAACATGCATGTAAGCTTCTGTGAAAATTTCATAGTATTTGGATCAACGGTTTGGAAGATACGATCGATTCAAGATGGGGTTCTTCGGCACGCTGCTTACTTCGAATCAATCCTATGGGTTCGTTCGAATCCATATGGTTCGAACCCATAGGTTCGAATCGATCCTTTTACATGTGGAGGCGGTGACGAGGTACTTACTGTATGAATTGGATGGTTTCGAGTGTTGGATTCGAACGTATGCTTCGAATCGTTGCAGCTAGTGTTCATTCGAATCGATTAGAATAGGCTGGTGTGAATCGATTCGAAGCTGCCTCTGCTTGGGGATTCGAAGATGAGTTTTGGGATGGAGCCGGGGCTTCTTCGCTTGCATGGATTCGAGGAGACCCTTGGTTGATGGACTCGAGGGAAGGGTTTCGAGGCTAGGTGGCCTGAATGGATTCGAAGGTAGGCCATTGTGGTGGATTCGAGGGAGATGGAGTCGAAGCCGATGGAGTCGAAGTTGATGGAGTCGAAGCTGATGGAGTCGAAGCTGATGGATGCGAGGCAGGCATTAGCTGATGGATTCAGACTAGGGTGTACGTGGGTGGATTCGAACTATTGCTAGGATGATGGGTTCGAAGGTGATGGTTTCGAACTAGTGAAGGGGTGATGGATTCGAACTGAGCAGAATCCATCTCTCTCAACTTGAATCCACCATAACTTGAGCATATGACCTCGGATTGACCTGAAATTTGAGATGCTGGCTTCTATGGATTTTCTCATCATGCCTTGTCGATTCTGGCCCAATCCGGACTTGGACAAAATTCATCGACATCCATAGCAGAGCGAAGTACGACCAATTTCTGAGATGAACTATCTTTTGTTTTTGACCGATCTTTTGGTATCACGGCTTTGTCCAAAAAGCGGGATAACATTTGCCCCCCGAAACATGCCTTGCGGTAGGAAGGTGTGTTTTGCAATGCCTTGAGTTGGATGTTCATGTCCTGTCATCAACCTGTAAAGAACTTGGTAGTTTCATATGTCCTCTAATGACGATCATTCGGGATCGAGCTATTTGGGATGAAGCGCGGCCGTTCATGGTCAAGCACCTAACTTCAAATAACGATCGTTCGTGATCGAGTCATTTGAGGTGAAGTGCGACCGTGCGCAGTCAAGCGTGTAAATCCATGCGTCGATCGTTCGGGATCGAGTCATCTTCGGTGAAATGTGACCGCTTAAGGTCAAGCGCTCAACTTCAAATGACGACCGTTCGGGATCGAGTCATTCGAGGTAAAGTGCGACAGTGCGCAGTCGAGTGGTGGACCTCAAATGACGACCGTTCGCGATCGAGGCCATTTGAGGTAAGGTGTAACAGTCAGCGATCAGGTGGCGAACCTCAAATGACGACCGTTCGCGATCTAGCCATTTGAGGTAAGGTGAGATGAGTTGTGCCGTTCGGGGCGAATTGTGCCTGTTCGAGGCGAGTTGTGACCGTTTGAGGTCGTGTGCCGTTCGTGGCGAGTGGTGACTGTTCGAAGTCGGGGTGCCGTTCGTGGCGAGTTGTGACTATTCGAAGTCGAGTGCCGTTCGTGGCGAGTTGTGATCGTTCGTGATCGTGTGCCGTTCGAGGCGAGTTTGCGTGCCCGGGAGGGCTTGATGTTATGGATGCCAGGGTCACGTTCGGGTGAGTTCCTGGATTGTTTGTGTGCCTGTTGGAGGCGAATAAGTGTGCCCGGGGGGGCTTGGTACTGTTGATACCAGGTTCAGTTCGAGTGGTTCCCTGGATCATTTGTTAGGGTATATCACTATCTCAGAGCGTGCCTAAGGACCGTTCGCGACCCCGTACATGTGCAAGCAGCTTAGTCATTTCAGAGTTATCAAAATCAAATATCTATTCAATGGGTGAATTTAAAAAACAGGAATGTCCAAACAAACCAAGTTTAAATGCTCAAATCGAAACGAAACAACATCAAAGCAAGGATGTCAAAGTGTAAGTTCCCACTATGAAGCAATCAATGATCATTCAGAGCATGCCTAGAGAACGTTCGCGATCTCGTACATGTGTAAATGATTTAATTGTGTTAGTGGAAGCTTACGACTTATTCATCGTTATTTTAATTAATTGATAACCAAACGATGTCTTGGTTCAGGGTTGCCCCTGGATGATGTGGATGGTGGCCGTTCTGGCTCCACCGTTGAAGCTCGCCTCCTCACATATTGAAGGAGCATTCCGTTTCTGATATGTCCTTCCACCTCGTCCCTCAGGTGTCTACAATCATTAGTGTTATGACCATTTAATTCATGAAAAGCACAAAACTTATCTGATCTCCTTTCGTCAGAGGTTGGATCCCTTCGTATCGGTCTACGATAGGGAACCTGCTCTTTGGTATCCTGATAAATCCGCTCCAAACTCTCAGTCGGTTCGGTGTAAGTAGTGAAGCGCGGCTCCCTCCGTTGCCGTTTTGACCTGTCATTATAATCCTCAGCCCTTCGTTTTCCTTTATCCTTGTCCGCGTCCTTTTCGAGAGGCTTTTTGTCTTTAAGCACGTAAACTTCTATTCCCTCTCCTTCTTCTCTTTCGGCATTAGCATCCTCTAATCGTAAAAACTTCTCTGCCTCGTGGTAGAATTCCTCTAGATCCACGGGTGGATCTTTAGTCAATGAATTTTTGAACTCTGTGCCGTCAGCTACTCCGGACACAGCTGCCATCACCACCATAGATGGATCTGCCCGATCCACCGAAGCTGCTGCTGCATTGAATCGCGCTAGATAACTCCTCAAGGTCTCTCCGGCTTTCTGCTTTAGGGTTGCCAAAGTCATCACATTCTTGGGTCTCGTAATGTGAACCCTGAATTGCCTCATAAATCTCTCAATTAAACCCTTCCATGTTCCGATGGATCCATTTTCCAATTGTCTGAACCACAACGCTGCAATATGCGTCAAATATAATGGAAAGCATCGGGCCATAACCTCCTCTGATGCCCTCAGCACTTCCATATGCCTCATATACTTTGTTAGATGAACTGTGGGATCCGTTCTCCCGTCATACATGTCTAATGATGGCAGCTTGAAATCCGGCGGGTTCCTAGCTTGTCTGATTGCCGAAGTGAATGGACTCCTATTAACATCCTCCAAATCTTTGTTTACCAAACCGCCTCTCATAGCTCTTCTAACCATCTCTGCCAACTTGTCATCGTCTCCGAGATGCGATCTCCGTTCATTACTTTCATCCTGCCCCCCGAGTCCACGAGGGAATTCCGGGATCTGCCCCCTTGATTGAGCGTTCACTCCTCTGCTGCTCCTTGCTTGGGTTGATGCGTTTCTATCTCTCTCAGGGATTGGATCAACATTCTCCATGTGTGTGCCCCCTACTCCAAGTGCTATGTCGGATGGTCCTGCTCCGTTTTGGACTCCGGTTACTCCTTGATTCTGTGCTCCAAGTTGTCCTATTTGTTGAAATAAACTCTGGATCAACTCCTCTTGCTTCTTCATCATTGTCTCCATCTCGTCCCTAGTGATGAAGATCGACGCTTGATTCGCCCCTGAGGAAGCCTCTTGACTTCCTTGATGTTCACTTCTCTCTGGCCTTTGTTTCTTACTTGTTTGTCTCGTCATGGTTCTCAGATCTGAATTCCTAAGTCTCTAAATTCAAATTCTCCTGAGTTCAACTCTCAGTGAAAGCACCAAACTGTTTGCCCCAAAAATGGGTCACAAACACCCAATAGTCGTGAAAGCACCCGTTTATCAACACAGATCAGCAATAACAAACACAGAACTCAGATCTAAGAGATAGTAAATGCATCAAATCATAGATAACGGCAAACAACACAGGATTTATAGTGGTTCGGCGTTCGTGCCTACGTCCACTTGAAGGTTTTATCTTTATTGATTCACTTGATGATTTTCAATCGATTACAGCAGATTATTGCAAGTTGTAGCTTTGATACTTGATTACAATGATGTTGGAAAGACTTTAGAATTGAATCTGGCAGAGTCTGGGCTTGCTTTCTCTCTTCTGAATCTCCGACCCCTTTTCTGAATGACCAGGGGTTCTATTTATAAGCGTAGGAGGCTGATATTTCTCCTAAAATCCGGGAAGACCGCTTCAGGCACGTGAGGGGAACCACTTTCCCGAAATCTGGAGGTCCGGGCCCACATCAGGATCGATTCGACCCTTGGTTCGAATCGATCAAGGAAATGTCCAATCGAGGTGAAATTTGGTGAGAACATTCTTCAACATGCATGTAAGCTTCTGTGAAAATTTCATAGTATTTGGATCAACGGTTTGGAAGATACGATCGATTCAAGATGGGGTTCTTCGGCACGCTGCTTGCTTCGAATCGATCCTATGGGTTCGTTCGAATCCATATGGTTCGAATCCATATGGTTTGAACCCATAGGTTCGAATCGATCCTTTTGCATGTGGAGGCGGCGACGAGGTGCTTACTGTATGAATTGGATGGTTTCGAGTGTTGGATTCGAACATATGCTTCGAATCGTTGCAGCCAGTGTTCATTCGAATCGATTAGAATAGGCTGGTGTGAATCGATTCGAAGCTGCCTCTGCTTGGGGATTCGAAGATGAGTTTTGGGATGGAGCCGGGGCTTCTTCGCTTGCATGGATTCGAGGAGACCCTTGGTTGATGGACTCGAGGGAAGGGATTCGAGGCTAGGTGGCATGAATGGATTCGAAGGTAGGCCATTTAAGGAAATCGCTTTGAAATTTGTTTTCAAAGATTAAAAGGTGCAAAATGATTTGAATTTGTTTCAAATGGCTAAGTGTGAAAATTTTTATATCTTGTAAAGATATTATTTTGAGAAATATGAACAATTAGTTCAACTTGGAAAAATTTCAAAGTGATTGAATTTTGAGTTAAATTGAGTTTAACTTTGACACACAAAAACAATGTAAGTTGAACTTTGAATTTTAAATGGATGATTTGGATTGTATGTCTAACGTCGTGAATTGACGACATATCAGTTGATTTCTATTAAATATATATCTGTTGGTGGCGGGGAATTTATTCTCTTAGCTTAACACCCTTCTCTGAGACGTACGAGCTCAGAGGTTATATATCGATTGTGGTGGATTCGAGGGAGATGGAGTCGAAGCCGATGGAGTCGAAGTTGATGGAGTCGAAGCTGATGGAGTCGAAGCTGATGGATGCGAGGCAGACATTAGCTGATGGATTCGGACTAGGGTGTACGTGGGTGGATTCGAACTATTGCTAGGATGATGGGTTCGAAGGTGATGGTTTCGAACTAGTGAAGGGGTGATGGATTCGAACTGAGCAGAATCCATCTCTCTCAACTTGAATCCACCATAACTTGAGCATATGACCTCGAATTGACCTGAAATTTGAGATGCTGACTTCTGTGGCTTTTCTCATCATGCCTTGTCGATTCTGGCCCAATTCGGACTTAGACAAAATTCATCGACATCCATAGCGGAGCGAAGTACGACCAATTTCTGAGACGAACTGTCTTTTGTTTTTGACCGATCTTTTGGTATCACGGCTTTGTCCAAAAGGCGGGATAACATTCGCTATATATTTCTACTGTTCCTTATAATCTAATTATATAGGTGTTTATAAGTGTTATTCGGGTATATTCCGTTGTTGAAGTTGTAGGTATCATATGACTTCTTGATTTTATTTTCCTAATTATGCTCATGTTGTGTGTTGTTTAGATTTAATTTGTATTTGTTTATCCTAGATGATTGGTTATATATATTAGCTTTGCATATATATGTTTGTTAGTGAAGCATATGTTTGATTTTGTCATCTATTTGGCATAGCCGGTTTGGTTTTATATATTATCATGTTTGGTTTCTGGTTGAAGAAAGTGAATCTAGAAAAGGTGTCTAAAATCTGAATTTTCCATACAAAAAGACGTCCTTTTGATGTTCTAAATGTTTAGCGACCCCATAGCGGAACAAATTGTTTATTAGAAAATCGTTACTATCATGACGTCGTTAAAATTTTAGCGATGCAAATTGTTTATTAAAAAAATGACGTTGTTAAATTTCTAGCGACGCAAGTTGTTTGTTAAATTTTTCTATCGAATTTTGTGATGTTGTTAAAAAATTTGGTGATGCCAAAATACGTTACAAAACTGCAATTTTGTAACAGTGACAGATTATAGCGTGGCAGGAGTTCATAATCTATGTTCTTCAAAAGTTCAATAAAATGACCGATGCTTTAAGAAGAGGAAACTGTGATTAAGAGAATTACTTCCCATATAATAACGAGCGTTGCTTGAATCCAAATACACACATAACATATATATATTGTATTGATTTGCCCAATGGCCACACTCTTGACATGAATTAAAGTGCATGACTAGCATAAGTATTCATATCAGCCATTTGGTCTTAATGGTGTGTATCAAGAGAAAGCATCAATAATGTGATATAATTCTTCAAGTTGAGCATTTGAATTACGTTGGACAGATTATAGCCGAGAATTGTTTATGTTGAGTTCATACGCAAACCGAATGATTAATCAATTGAAATAAATAACTTAGGAGCATTATGTTATGCTTACTGTATGATACAAGGTTCCATATCCACGATTTTACATGAAGAAAGGCACATGCAAATTTCAACTTATGCGGTCGAAGGGCTTATATAATTGGTGTTACCATCAGAGCTGTTAATAGATACTTAAAAAATTTGAAATCCGTCTGCATTCAAAAATCGAATAAATATCCGATTTTATTAAATCATGTGTATTCTAGTGCAGTAAATGATATTCGTTTATTATTTTATTAAGTTAGTAGTTTATATTATATGCATTTAATGCTAATTAACTGCTCGAAACAATTTAACATCATCATATTTTAATTTTTAAAACTTTTATAATTAATGTGATTGAAAAATATTTATGTTAAGCTAAAATTTTTCTTTTATAATTCTTGATTTATCGGTCGTCAACAGATGAAATAATTATTCGATATTTGTCTGTATTCAGTATGCGGATATGTCACTATCCGCATCCGAAAGAATTTGTTGATAGACCTAGTTATGATCAACTCATGTTTTGAAATAATAATAATAATCAAATTGTTGATTACATGTTGAAAAGTGGTGGAAATCCAAACTAGAGAGAAGATGGTTCAATCTGAATTTCTTGTGCATAGTTATACAAACGGATTTTGCGTAGTAAAATGCCACCAAATAATTATAACTAGCCACTTTTTGGTCTGAACGAACAAAATATTATTGTACAACTTAAACAAACAGGATTATTAAAACGAAAAAGCAAAATAGAACGGCGCTCCAGTTCTCCACCTGTCTTATCGTAGGCGCTTTGTAATCTGCACACATGCCAACATAAAGATGCAGAAACATAGGCATATAAACGATTGAAAAAAACGTCAATAACTAATTTGACAAATTCACTGTATCGTTTGCCGTTCATTTAAATATACATACATAATAATAAATGAACTCATTTATTGACTATATAAAACTAGGAACTAAATTAAGTTGCACATAAGTACCAGTAGTTTAAATGATCATGTCAATACTTGGTTAGCAAAGCAAGGGAAGAAGGAGAAAAGGTGCCTAGTTAAAACCCTATCATTTTCAAATTCCCAGAATATTTCAAAGGACGATCGATCAAAATCATAGGCATATAGAAGGCGTTTAAACATGAAAAGCAGTGCGTTACGAATGGGGTGAAATCCAAGAATATGAGGCACGTCATCATTTAGCCAATAATGTTCAGACAGACCGAGAAAAGTAGTTGCACAATCATGCTCCAGCCTCCATTCATCTTCATGAGCATCCCTAAGACCCCAAACTTTGATTCCTTGAGCACTGATGCTCACAAAACGTAGCCTCTCCTTCCATGTGCCCATGTAACCACATAATTCACCCTTCCTGCTCCACCCAATTCCTCCTGGAAATCTGATGAATCCATAACTTATGTTTTCATGACCATCGGCTCCGGCCCCTTGTAAAACTCCACTAATCTTCACTACTTTCCAGCCAGGCTCATCACTACGATGATCATCAATAACACATTCGAAATACACATACCCATTCCACAGTGCAATTTTGCTTCTTTTCCACTCAATCTCCGTCACATTTTGCACATGAGCAAGCTTCTTTTGGAAACGTTGTTTATTTGAGTGGTAAACGTCAAATACCAGTGCTCTGTGTAAGGATGACCGTTTGACAACAACTACATTATAATGAGGAGATTTCAATGGGTTGAAGTCCACCAAATAATAAGCTGAACAGATATCAACTCCTGAAATTTCATTGCATGTCTTATCCACAGGATTGCACACAAAATGACGAATATTTTCACACGAAGTGCAGCAGAGGACAAGTCCATTACAGCTATCAAGGATGAAGAGGTTTTTGCTGTCAGGAAGGAAATCAAAGCTATTGAGGATGATGTGATCATCTGTCGGGTTCGCTATTGATATGAATGGTCGAGCACCATTTCCATTGTGGTATTTGTAGTAGATGCAAGGGTTTGGATACTTAACAAGTTGAGGAAGCAGCACTTCGTTGTTGATTAGAGAATGCCATGATTTGGAAACCCATTTTAATCTGTGTAAGCTTTTCAGACTTGCATTCTTTAGAATCTCAATGATTATTTCGTCATGCAGATATGAATTCATGGCAAACCCAACCTGCTTTTGATATCTGCAGGGTTACAAATAAAACGTCGTTCTTCCTATCATTTTTATAGCAGCAGCAATGGAGATCCTATCTTTTTGGTGGAATGGTTCAAAATACTACGTCCGCTTTTTTCTTTACTTTTTGGTGGAATGATTCAACAGACTACGTCCACATTAACTCCGTTTCGGTACTTACTAATTAATCGCAGGATAAGCTTGACACAAAGGATGCATTATGTATCGAAGCAGGACAACTTTTTTAACGCATATCAATGCATATTTTTCTACGTAGAATGTCATTTTATGCACCACGTTTCTTAAATGCACATAGGAAAATCACCCAAGTATTTAAAAGACATCTCACTTCCTTAAAAAGCTAAAACAACTGTCTTTTTGCCATAAAAACATATCATGCACCTTTTTTCTATATAACATTGAAAAATAAAAAGTAAAATATTACTTTAAAAGAAATTTCATTTTCAAAACAGGTAAATAGACAAAATAACAAACTTAGAAATTTTTTTAGGCTAAAAGACAACAAGTTTAATTTTTTAGGCTGAATGACAACAAGTTTATTTTTTTGGTTGAAAGACAATGTCAGTTATAACTAGTATAACCGCACAACGGTGGAGAAACCGACCATTCGATTATATAACTTTGATAACAAATATACATTTAAAATTTTTGTTAATATTACTTAAACATTAAGTGATAATATGTTGGAAAAGAATAAATTGATATTTGAATCTGAAAGTATGAATTTCAAATTTAAATATTAATCAAAGCATTCAAAATTGTCGATTTAAAATTGAAATTTTAGAATTTGAAAATCAAAATAGATTTGAATTTGGAATCTTTAATGTGCGAAATAAAAGGAGGAAGTTTAGGAAAACCGCGATGAGACAAGATCCACGATTTTAGGAAAACCGCGATAAGACAAGATCCACGTTTTTTTTTGCTTCAGAAAAATTGATTTTGACCAGTGACAGTAAGCAAATCTCCCTAACGGTCGGTTTTACTAGCATTTTGTATAGTATAAACTGAATATAATGATAGTTATAACTAATATTTTGTGTAGTGTAAAGTTGAATATAATATTAAATATAACCAACATTTGTCTCGTGAGGGTTTTCAGTGGAGACTACCCACAAAATCCAAATGCAATATGAAAATATTTACGAAATTCAAGATTTATTTACAAAGAGATAATGCAAGTTTTCGAAAAATTTTACAAATGAAGGATTTACTTTTAAATTAACACGAATAAGTTAAATATATGTTTTGGTCATTATCTTGAAAATTTAAGTCATCTACTCGTCGAAATTTCCAACAAAAATAAAGTTATCGTAGCAAAGAGACTACAGCTAACTCATTGTTTTAGTCGATTACATAGTGTAACTATGAAATGGATCCTTAGCTGATTATCAAAGTTTATCAAAATGGTATTTTCATTTCTTTTCAATAAAATGTCAAATAAAATAAGTAAAAATAGTACTTGGATTTTATTTGCTTATTCTCTCTCTATTATTATTTTTTGAAAATCTTATTTATATTTACAATATTTACATATGCCTAACTCAGAAAACTGAGGCAAGATATATTACATATACACTGCCTTTCGGGCTTATGTGAGGGGACTACAAAGCGTGGCGAGTGAACACACGAGGGTGAACATCTATCGACTGTGGGAATTGTTAATAAAAGAATTTTTATATACATACACATAGCTCGGATAAAATGAGGCCAGATATACCGATCATGCACTGTCTTTGGGGATTATGTGAGAAGGGTACGTAGCATAACGAGTGTACACATAAGTGTGTACACCTATCGACCATAGGTGTTAATAAATATATACAAGAAATATATTAATTTTTTCGTTTTTTTTTGAAGAGAGAGTTTTGCAAAATTATCTTAGCACCATTTAACTTAGAAGGCAAAAAAAAATGTTATATCCTTTTATTTGAATTCAACACTTTTTACAACAAAGATCTTCAATTAGGATATTTCATAATTGACACGTGTAAATCTTCCTATATACTAGTTAAACCATTATTATTTGTAATCAAACTTAATTTTATTTTTGTTGAGACAAATAAATTTTCAAAAATTCCAATTTAATAAACCAAAAGCATATACTTATCCTATAGTGTTTCTTTAAAACTAAATCAAAATGCTTTTAAAAAAAAATCCTTTTGGAATTTTTGTTTTTTTTTCAAAAATTTTTGATTTTGAGTTTTGAAAAAAAAATGCAAAAATAAACCATGAATTTTTTTTAAAAAAAAGAAGAGATGAGCTCCTCCCACACTTGATTTTAACTATGTCCCCAAAGTCAACCCAAGTGAAGGAGAAGAATAAAAATAAAAACAAGACCTATATTTACATGAAAAGATTATTATTTACAAGGCATCAGAAAGTATGCCGTTAAGGAGTAAATGAAACGGTTTTCCAAAGATCGATTCATTTGTCTCATCAAGCATACGAGACATAGCTGGAGCGCAGAAAACCAAATCATATAGGATTTCAGAGTTGAATGTTTATTCTAAATCTCGTTTTATTAAAAATCGCACGGGTTGTGTTGTTTTTGATAATTTTCGGGGTTGATAAAAAAAATTATTGAAATTCAGAGTTTATTTTTACCAAATTGAAATTCAAGCTCATTATTGGCAAATTCTTAAAAATTATTGATCTCAAAATCAAGAGGATGATTTAAATTTTCCCCTTCAAAATTTATCAACTCATTTTCGAAAAGTCCAAAGAAATCTTGTTCATTGATATCATCTTCCTTTATCAAATTATTAACAACTTCATTGCGCGTGTCAAGTTCAAAATCCAAAGTTGTTGTGTTCAAATTTTCAAAATCGGGAAAAGGAAGATCGAATCTCAAATTGAGTTTCTCACCCTCACAAGAATTAAAATCCAACTCAATTACCGCATTTTCAAACAAATTCATTAAGATTATCATTTTTAATTTCAAAAGTTGTTTTTGAAAATTATCAATTTTGGTAAAAAAAAGTTTATTACTTGACTCGTCATACGTTGGAATTTTATTTTGTTTTTCACGTTGTTTCATATATGTTTCAAACAAAAAATTCTTGTGATCATCGTATATTCGTTCATTTGTTCAACAAAATCCAATTTATGGTTATTAACTTGACAATTTTCGATTTGGATTTGTTGAGAACAAAAAATTTCACTCGTATCGTAATCGAGATTATTTTCATTGCCAAAATTATTTGAAAGTGGATCACATTTTCGTTTTGATTTTGAAATTCGTTTTGGAGTTCAAAATTGAATTGGCATGAGCTATACTCGAAATCATTTGAATTTTGAAGTGAATTCAAATATTTATTATTTTGAAAATTTTGACTTGAGTTATCACACAAATAAGAATTACACAAATCATTTATCATTTGATTTTGTTGTGTAGAGATTTCAAGTAGAGATGAAATGCTATTTTCCAGATTAGAAGGTTGGTCATCATTCTGAAAATTTTGTGGTTCAAAATTTGAATCGTTTAAACAATAGTTGTTGAAATATCGATAAGAATTTGGTGTGAAATTATATGGATTTTCACAACTATCGTAGAATTCATGTGAATATGGAAATTCAGACATTTTCAAGAATGTTTTTCGGTTTTTTTATAAAGAAAAAATATTTACAAATAGAATTTATTATTCAAAATGGAAAATTGATTTTTGTTTTGTTTTTGGATTTTCAAATATATTTTTTTGTCTTTTTTAAAAAAGTTTTATATTTTTTTTTGATTTTTTCTATAAAAAACTAACTCAATTTTTTTTTGATTTTTGATTTATTTCATTGAAAAATAAATTTCAAAAGAAATGATTTTAAAAAAACTAAGTTAAGAAATATTTACAATTTTTTCAGTTTTGGATTTTGATTTTTTGTTTTTTTGCTTTTATATGCATGAACTAATGCAACTAAATGAATGCAAGTGTTAATTACAAACTTTCTATCCTAAGTTAACCCAAAATTGTATAATCACACTTTGTTTTAAATCAACATGATAGTTCTCAGCCAGGTAACGGATAAGATTTATCGGTGCACTACGAATCACCGTAGCAATGCAACCGAATGTCTAAGTAGCTTCAGAGAAACAACCACTATAATATTTATGAATCATCGTAATATTTATAAATGTTTATTACTCTACGTAGCCTAGACACCAAGAATTTAAATTGTTCAAAGAAAGCAATTTGTCAATATACAATTAAGTGTTATCGATGTCTAACCGTTATTATTAACAAATTCTAGAATGAAATGCAAAACAGAAATTAAACGTGTATTAACAATGCAACTACGAATGAAAATTTTGTTTTTGTATTTGATTTTTTTTTAAATGCAAATACAAGCAAAGAACAATACAAAACAAATAATACAATAGATCAGAGTACAATTTTTTTATAAGTAAGCAATTTGTTTGGCAAGCAGAGCGGCGGTTTTTAGCAAGCTATTCTTCTCCTTGCGATATCCTGCTTTTGCAACCTGAAAATAAAATAAGATTTATACAATTTTTTTTAGATGAAGAAAGAAATGAAGGTAAACCAAACAAAAGAAAACACTTGAAAATAGAAAAAAACACTTGAAACTTATTATAATTTCTTCTCTTTTTTCTAATTTTTTTTAAAGTTTCGCCAAGAAAACAACACGAAGCAAATTTGTTCTCTCTTTTTTTATGAAGAAGATGGAAGACAAAAAGGAAAATGGGTTAAAAGAGGGATATATATATATATATATATATATATATAAACAAACTAAATGATTAAAAAAAAGGAAAGCACACCTGACCCTAATCAAAACCCAAACCACTAAAATTTGTAAATCAGCAAAATCGAGGAAAATCTCTCTCTTTCTTTTTTCTTTGTTAAAAAAACAAATTCCCCCTTCTTTCTTCTTCACTTAAAAACAAGCAAAATTGACGCAGCGGATAAATCGAAACAAACTTCAATTGATGGAATGTAGCAATCGGTGAGTTGAGAATACTGCAAGGCCCAAATCCGTTGATCCAAAGATACCGGATTCTAGCTATCTTCGTCTCGTTGATCGCGCACGATGCCGAGAAAAAAAGATCTACGATTCTTCACACGTTGATCTAGCGCACTAGATACCGTGAATCGGCTTCTACGATCGTTGAATCGAGCGCACTCAATTAACCGAAAGAGGAAATAGGGGATCACACTCAACTACCAATTTGTATGAAAGCACAAAGCTAACAAAAGAGAATTTTATTCAAAATATCAACCACTTTACAAATGACTCAACCCTGCTATTTATAGAGTTTACAACACACACACAACTCAACATTGGACAACACTTAGGTCGTGCACGACTTATTACAACACACACTTACAAACAACCCAACACACGACCTATATTAGGTCGTTGCCGACTTAACAGACACACAGCACCCTTCCAGCGACCTAAAACAATGGTAACTCAACCCTCCTACAACCTACGACTTTACTAGGTCGTTGCCGACCTAACAGATTACAAAACAGTAGGCGCTTCACACATAACGACCTAAAGACCAACGGCTCACACTTGTCTGCGACCTAGTACATCAACGGCTTATGATTTAGGTCGTTCGCGACCTAAAGGAGCGGCTTCAGAAATCATTCCGTGACCTAAAGGAGTTAGGTCGTACGCGAC
The DNA here is from genome assembly GCA_030765085.1 of Allium cepa. Classification (NCBI taxonomy): domain Eukaryota; kingdom Viridiplantae; phylum Streptophyta; class Magnoliopsida; order Asparagales; family Amaryllidaceae; genus Allium; species Allium cepa. Next base: position 40,751,111 of record CM060931.1, read on the forward strand.
CTAAAAACGCGGCTTCCTCCATACGACCTAAGGGTCTGTTAGCTCGTAGCTTCTTTCCACATGTTTCTTTAGGTCGTAGACCACCTAACATTCCTTCCATAGGTCGTGAGCGTTCTTCAACATTATCATTAGGTCGTGACCGACCTAAGTCTTCTTCCTTAGGTCGCTGCCGACCTAAAACATCAGAACGACCAAAAACCGAAACTTCGTTAACTCGTGTTGCCTCTTTGTTAGGTCGGAAACGACTTAACTCCTCTACATTAACTCGCATCTTTTCCCCACATGGTTCCTTAGATCGGAGCCAACCTAGGCCTTCACATCCTGGATTCCAGTTAGGTCGGAAACGACTCAATCTTCCTTTACTAACTCGTGTGTCTTCCTCCTGTAACCCCTTAGGTTGGAGCTCATTAGATCGAGGCTCGTTAGGTCGGAACTCTTCACCTTGTGATTTCTTAGGTCGTGCTCGTCTTAAAAACAAGTTAGGTCGGAGCCGACCTATGACTTCGTCTCTCGGGTTTGCATCATCCTTCCCGGGTTGAGAAAAATTCGTCCTCGAATTTGTAAATTTTCCTACATCTGATTGTTCATCTTCATAATATGGCACAAGATGTTTAACATTGAACACGTCAGAAGTGTACACATCCTCCGGCAGCTTCAACTTATAAGCGTTTTCATTAATCCGTTTCACAACTTCCACAGGACCAATTTTTCTAGCTTTCAACTTGTTATAAGCACCCACCGGAAAACGATCCTTCGTCAATACAGCATAAACCAAATCACCTTCCTTAAATTCAACACTCCGTCGTTTCAAATCAGCAGCCCACTTATACTTCTCATTTGAATTTTCCAATCGTTCTTGAACGATTCTATGACATTCCGTCAATCCTTCAACAAAATCAGCAGCTCGTTTAATCGTCCCCTTCGGTTGTGGTACCACCGCTAAGTCCAACGGTCCCCTGGGTAAATTTCAATATACAATCTGAAATGGACTGAATCCCGTGCTACGATTCACTGCATGATTATGTGCAAACTCAGCTTGGCATAACTTCATGTCCCAACTCTTCAGATTGTCCTTCACAAGACATCGCAACAAATTTTCCAACGATCTGTTAACAACTTCGGTCTGTCCGTCTGTTTGTGGATGATAAGCACTGCTAAAATTCAACTTCGTTCCCACCATCTTCCACAAACTTAACCAAAAGTGACTCAGAAAACGAGTATCTCTATCCGACACAATAGATTCTGGCAATCCATGAAGTCGATAGATCTCCTTGAAAAATAACTGAGCAACACAAACAGCATCCGTCGTCTTCTTGCAAGCAATAAAATGTGCCATTTTAGAAAATCTGTCAACCACTACATATATAGAATCATTACCACGCTGCGTTCTCGACAATCCCAATACAAAGTCCATACTCACATCAACCCATGGTTTAGCCGGTACAGGCAACGGCATATACAACCCAGCATTGGTCGCAGTTCCTTTCGAAACTTGGCAAATATGACATCGCTCCACAAACCTTCCCACTTCTTTCCTCATCGACGGCCAAAAGTAAGACTGTGAAATCAATTGAAAAGTACGATCACGGCCCACATGCCCTTCCTCGTGTAACTCCTTGATAATTTTCAATCTCAAACTACAATCTGGAATACATAATTGATTCCCCTTGAACAAGAATCCATCAACCATCACAAATTCATTGGTATTTCCTTCCTTGACTTTCTCTACATATTTCACAAAGTAAGGATCTTCTTCAATCAGTTCTGGCAACATTTCAAACCCCATCACCTCAACCTTCAATGTCATTAATAAATGACTCCTCCTGCTTAATGCATCTGCTACACGATTCGTCACCCCTGACTTATGTTTCACGACAAAAGTAAACTGTTGTAAATAAGCAATCCATGATGCATGTCTCGCTGAAATCTTGTCTTGCCCCTGTAAATGCTTCAATGCCTCATGATCAGTGTACAGAACAAATTCTTTCTGAAATAGATAGTGCCTCCAGTGCTTAACAGCTTGTACCACAGCATAGAATTCAACGTCATATGTACTGTATCTCATCTTTGCTCCTGATAACTTTTCACTGAAATAAGCAACTGGCTTCCCATTCTGACTCAGAACTCCTCCAATACCGACCTTCGATGCATCAGTATGCAATTCAAACAATAACTGAAAATTCGGTAAAACAAGAATTGGTGCAGACGTCAACAATTCCTTGATCTTCTCAAAAGCAACCCCCGCTTCCTCTGCCATACAAACTGTTTTCCCTTCATGCAATCAGTAACTGGAGCCATCACGCTACTGAAGTGCGGAATGAATCTTCGGTAGAATGATGCTAACCCATGAAAACTTCTCACCTCTGTAATCGTCTTTGGCTGTGGCCAATTCCTGACTGCTTCCACTTTATTCTGGTCAACTTGAATTCCTGCTTCCGAAACAATATACCGCAGAAGTAAAACACTTCTTGCCATGAACACACATTTCTTCGTAGCAGCATAAAATTGTTCCTCGCGAAGAATAATCAACACTTCCCTCAAATGTAGAACATGCTCCTCCATACTCCTGCTATATATCAGAATATCATCGAAATAAACTACCACGAACTTCCCAATGAATGGTCTAAAGATTTGATTCATCACCCGCATGAATGTACTAGGTGCATTTGATAAACCAAATGGCATAACCAACCATTCGTATAACCCCTCTCTCGTCTTGAACGCTGTCTTCCATTCGTCTCCAGGTCTAATCCGAATCTGGTGGTAACCACTCTTCAAATCAATCTTCGAAAAGATAGTTGCCCCACTCAACTGATCCAACAAGTCATCCAACCTCGGCATGCGAAATCTATATCTCACGGTAATCTTGTTCAATGCTCGACTGTCAGTGCACATCCTCCACATTCCATCCTTCTTGGGTACCAATAAAGCTGGTACAGCACATGGACTCAAACTCTCCTGTACTCGCCCTTGTTCAAGCAACTCTTCCACCTGCCTCCTCAACTCTTCATGTTCCTTCGGACTCAGTCGATAATGTGGTCTATGTGGTAATACTGCTCTCGGAACAAGATCGATTTGATGTTGAATATCTCTCAGTGGCGGTAACTCCCTAGGCAATTCCTCTGGAAATACATCTTCGAATTCTTTCAAAACTGGCTTTGCTTCTTCTGGAATCTCAACCTCTTCATGACTCTCTCGTCCAATCAACAAATAGACTTCAGGCTCATCTTCAACTTCTTTAACAAACTCCTTCAAAGATAGCAAGGTTTTCAGTTCTTCGATCTCCTCCAACTTGCTCTCCTTCTGTTGTTGCTTCTTGGGAACCAAAGTGATTTTAGTACCCTCGAACATGAAACTGTAACTATTGGCACGACCATCATGTTGGACTGATCTATCAAACTGCCACGGTCTGCCCAACAACAGATGACACACATCCATGTCTACAACGTCACACCAGATTTCATCTTTGTACTTCTTCCCAATAGAAAAATTAACACAAGCCCTTCGACACACCTTCACTTCACCTCCCTTTCTTAACCATGCTAGTTTGTACGGTTTAGGATGTTTCTCAGTTTTCAAGTTCAACTTCCTTACTGCTTCTGTAGAGATAATATTGTCACAGCTTCCAGCATCAATAACGAACTTGCAAACTTTCCCTAGAATAGTGCATGTCGACTGAAAAATATTGCTTCTCAACCAACTACAATCCTCCTCTTGCTTTGGTGTAAGACATGACCTCCTCATCATAAGATTGCAACCTTCATCTCCAGACAATTCTTCTTCCTCCTCAACATAAGGTGCATTTGAACATTCTGCCTCCTCACCATCATCCTCAATCTCAGCAACCATTGCTCTCTTCTTCGGCTTCGGACATTCATTGCTTTTGTGACCCAACTCCTGACAATTATAACATTTGAATCCACTGCCAACCTTCGCCTTCTCACCCTCCTTCACAACTGGTTTGGCAACAGCTTTAGTAACATTAGAACTTCCACCGACACCCTTTGCTTGATTGTTAGAATTAGTAAACACACCACCTCCACGCCTTCCTTGCTTTTCCCAAGCTAACGCCTTTTGATGTGCCTCCGCTACAGATCTGGGATCGAACATATTAACCATATCCTGGATCTGCATTCTCAACCCTCCAACAAACCTAGCAGTCATCTGTTCTTCTGTCTCCATTATATCGTTACTGGCAATAAGTTGGTAAAATTCATCTGCATAGTCATTAACTGATTTCGTCCCCTGCCTTAAATTCTGCAATCTCTGGTACATAAGTGATTGATAGTTGTATGGTAAGAAAGTAGATCTCATCAATTTCTTCATCTTCTCCCAAGATTCTATCTTTGACTTCCCCATTCGTTCACGAGTAAGTTTAGTTTGCTGCCACCACGCCAAAGCTCTCCCCCTCAGCCTTGTAGCAACTAACTTCACCCTTCGATTCTCCGGAACCTCCTTGAAATCAAAGATTTCCTCTACATTAGATAACCAGTCTAAAAATTCTTCAGGAACCATCCCACCTTTAAATTCCGGAATCTCCATCTTCATTCCCGCTTCCCAACGTCGATCATCATCCATAACCCGATACTGACGTTGTCTCTGATCTCGGTCTCTGAAATGAACACTTCCCCTATCACCGTCAAACTCCTCATCAAAGTCTGATGCATATCGTTGTCTTTCACGCTCTCCAACATCTCTACCACCACTCCTACTACCAACATCCCGTCTATCATGATCATCAACATTCCTCCTACTTCGATTATCAACACTCCGATGATCCTGAGTCTCTCTCCTCTCCCGATCTGAATGATGTGAAACTCTACTTCCTCCATGAATGGATTCAGGTGAATTTCTTCTTCTACTTTGATTCATGTCAATCATAAGCTTCTCCAACCTACCAATGCCTTCATCAATCTTCTCATGCATACGTTGTTCCATTTGATCGGCTTCTTCTCTCCGATACAAAGCTTCAACATTTTGATGGCGGTTAGCTCTCCTTGGTGGCATGATTGAATCAACACAACACTTCACAAACAACAATAAGTCACGGCTCAACCTTCAAGACCCTTCACTAGGCTCGGCTACTTCACAAGTATACACGGCCTTACTTCAAATTCAAACACTTCCCCAAATCTAGATCCAAAATGAGATGGATCAAAATCTTCGAACTCGTTGCAACTTCAAGATGAACACAACGAACACAACTTCAAACTTCAACTTCAAATACTTGGCTCCAAGAATCAACTTAGCTATGATTGGCTAAGTATGGCTCTGATACCAAACTGACGCAGCGGATAAATCGAAACAAACTTCAATTGATGGAATGTAGCAATCGGTGAGTTGAGAATACTGCAAGGCCCAAATCCGTTGATCCAAAGATACCGGATTCTAGCTATCTTCGTCTCGTTGATCGCGCACGATGCCGAGAAAAAAAGATCTACGATTCTTCGCACGTTGATCTAGCGCACTAGATACCGTGAATCGGCTTCTACGATCGTTGAATCGAGTGCACTCGATTAACCGAAAGAGGAGATAGGAGATCACACTCAACTACCAATTTGTATGAAAGCACAAAGCTAACAAAAGAGAATTTTATTCAAAATATCAACCACTTTACAAATGAATCAACCCTGCTATTTATAGAGTTTACAACACACACACAACTCAACATTGGACAACACTTAGGTCGTGCATGGCTTATTACAACACACACTTACAAACAACCCAACACACGACCCATATTAGGTCGTTGCCGACTTAACAGACACACAGCACCCTTCCAGCGACCTAAAACAACGGTAACTCAACCCTCCTACAACCTACGACTTTACTAGGTCGTTGCCGACCTAACAGATTACAAAACAGTAGGCGCTTCACACATAACGACCTAAAGACCAATGGCTCACACTTGTCTGCGATCTAGTACATTAACGGCTTATGATTTAGGTCGTTCGCGACCTAAAGAAGCGGCTTCAGAAATCATTCCGTGACCTAAAGGAGTTAGGTCGTACGCGACCTAAAAACGCGGCTTCCTCCATACGACCTAAGGGTCTGTTAGCTCGTAGCTTCTTTCCACATGTTTCTTTAGGTCGTAGACCACCTAACATTCCTTCCATAGGTCGTGAGCGTTCTTCAACATTATCATTAGGTCGTGACCGACCTAAGTCTTCTTCCTTAGGTCGTTACCGACCTAAAACATCAGAACGACCAAAAACCGAAACTTCGTTAACTCGTGTTGCCTCTTTGTTAGGTCGGAAACGACTTAACTCCTCTACATTAACTCGCATCTTTTCCCCACATGGTTCCTTAGATCGGAGCCGACCTAGGCCTTCACATCCTGGATTCCAGTTAGGTCGGAAACGACTCAATCTTCCTTTACTAACTCGTGTGTCTTCCTCCTGTAACCCCTTAGGTTGGAGCTCATTAGATCGAGGCTCGTTAGGTCGGAACTCTTCACCTTGTGATTTCTTAGGTCGTGCTCGTCTTAAAAACAAGTTAGGTCGGAGCCGACCTATGACTTCGTCTCTCGGGTTTGCATCCAAAATCAAGTAAACGGAGAGGTTCGCGAGTGTTGAACTTGGGTCGCGCTCTGTTTGCGTGAAGCGATTCGAGGTTGCGAGTTGAAGGTTTCAATTCTATGATTTGATTTGAGGTCGCGTGATGCAAAAATTATTCGTCTTGGCAGTTCGATGAAGGTCGTAGTGGTAATTCTATGAAGGTCGCGACTGAGATGGGGTGGTTCGGCAGTTCGATTGAAGGTTGAGGAGGATGCTGGCACTAGTGCGATGGTTCAAGAAGGGTTGGTGATTGTAGATGGTCATTTGCTGTGATTTGTGAAGATATGGTTGCAGGGCCGTTTTGATATCTGAAGTGATCGACTTGCTTGGTTGTGGCTATGGAAGGGGATGTGGCCGGGGCCGTTGATGGCTGGTTGGATGGTGTGTTGTTTTGTGGAGTGGAATTGATGGCGTGATGGGTATTTTCTGGTCAGAGTAATGATGCAAGAGGATGAGGAAGATGTCATAATTACAGGTGGTTAAAGGCAGTGTTTGGAGTTTGGATAGTTGAAGATGCGAAGGTCAGGAGACAGTGTGTGATCGAAATGCAGCAGGGAGAGGCTGGTGGATGGTTGCTATAGCGGGCAGATGGTGGAACGTTGGTTAGGGGGGAATCGGTGAGTTGCTTGTTGATTGAAGGCACTGTTTTTATGGCAGTTTGGGCGGTGTGGTTGTCTAAGGTGGTATGAAGGCAGCTGCCGTGGGGAGGCAGTGGGAAGTTGTAGTTGTAGTTCAGGTGATGGTGGTTTGATTGAATGGAATGTTGTCAGGTGATGTGGTATCAGTTATCAGGCAGTGAAGTTGTGAAAAAGTGAAGTGGTAATGTATATGTAGATGAGGAAGTGGTGATGTTATGATGTTTACTTGTGCACTGGTGATAGTGTACTCTGTGTCATTGTGCAAGTGAGTGAATAGTTTAGGTGGTATGGCAAGTGCAAGGCACTGGGTTGTGGTTCAGTGAGAATTGGCAGTGAACTGATGATGGAGGAAGGGGTGTTTGTGATGTATATGAGTGGTAGAAATGGAGATGTACTGTTGTTAGTTGAAGCAATATGACTGTGTTTGCTGTGGTGGATGGAAGAAGTATGGTATGTGTGATGATGTGGATGTTGGCAGTGATGTTTGGCAAGGAGCAGTGAGAGTTGTAGCTTGATGGGGAATTCGTGGTGACTTGTGTTGAAGTAGTTGCAGGCGGTTGTATATGGTGGATGGCAGGTCGTGAATTGGATTGGAGGCGATTCGTGGTGTTTGAATTGGGTGCAGGCAGAGTGAAGACTGTGTGGTGTAGCAGAGGGTTATGGAAGATTGATTGGCAGAGAGAGGAAGTCGCGAGTGATTGGGGAGGTGGCGGTTGTTGCAGGGAAGTTCGACTGAAGGGTTGTGATTGGTGGCTGTTGAAGTAATGAGTTGTGTTGGTGATGTTGTATGGAGATGAGTGGCGGTGACAGTGAGGAGGTTCTTGTGAGTTCGAGTGGTGTGGTAATGATGCAAGCAAGCAATTGTACTAGAGGGAAGTTTGTTTGAGGCAAATGAGTGGTTTGGTAGGCTGGTGTGCAATAGGCGCTGATACGGGGATGCGGTTCTGGTGATATGGTATGTGGTGATGGTCGTATGAAGGGGAAGACGGCAGATGGTCAGATTGTGAATGCAGAGTTGTAATGCAAGCTTGTAAAATGACAATGGTTGATGTTGCTTGTCAGCAGTTTGAATGCATTTTGAAGTGTGGACTCGGCAGTGTGGTATTGATGTTGATGTGGATGGACTGTATTTGAAGATGGTGTGATATTGGTGGGTGTGTGTTTGATGACAGTATGACAAGCAGTTTGGTAGATTGCTGTGTTTGATAGATGTACTTTGCAGAAGTGTTTGTGGATGTAATTTGCAGAAGCAGTTTGGTAAAAGCAGTTTGATAGCAGAAGTCTTGTGATATGGGCTGTGAAGATGCACGGTTTTGGGTTTGAAGATAGAAGTGGGATAAGAAGCTGCAGTTTGATCGGTTTCTTGAAGTGATGAAATTGATATTTGCTTCTTGTTTGCTGTTGCAGTGAATTGAAGATGCAAGTAGATAATGAAGTGTTTCTGAGTGGTCTGAGTGGTTTGGATATGATGTGGTGTGAGGCAGTGGCCAGGAGAGTTGTAGAGCAGCAGTTGTAAAAGAAATTTCAGTGTAATTTTTTTTTTCAAAAGTTGTAAAATAAAAACTTGTAAATGAAATGGAAAATCGAAATTTTTTTTTTCTTTTTGAAATTGTGTATGCTTTTTTTTTAAATAATGAAAATGAAAATGGAAAAGGAAACTAGAGAAACAAGCACACAAACAAATGCACACAAAAATCAAACAAACACACAATTTTTTTTTTTTTTAAATGCAAACACACACAAAATAAAAACACATGAAAATCAAGCAACAAATAATTGAAAGAATAGAAAATTAAAATCAAATAATTCTCCGGCAACGGCGCCAAGAACTTGTTCGTCGACGGAAATTCTATCAATTTAGAAAACCGTTGAACGAGTTTATAAGAAAATTTACCGCAAGCGCATGGTGTACAATGATAGTATGTGGAAGTACGGGTCGATCTGCGGAGAATTGTCAGACTTTAAAGTTCTATTCAATCAAATTAACCAAAGATTTAGAGAATATTAAGCTAGAAAATGAGAATACTAGCAAACTAACAACTACAAAAGCGAATGAAAACTATGAGAATAAAATGATAATTTATAGATAATTACACTCTCTAGATCACAAGTTCAACAAAATATGAAATTATGATCTTTTTTTTTGTCATTAGTGATCTTAAATGATGTGTTTATCATAAATTTGGCCAATTTGTGCTATTAATTAGCTCAACATAAGCCATCAATCTATAACACACCCCTTAAACCACTTACTAATTCTCCTGAAAAATAACAACAAGTTGAAAGTAAAATCTATTCTAAGCATGGTCTATTAACTATTATTTAGAAATACAGGCCATCAAATTTTGATTTCAATATTCACTTCATTACCATAATCATATGTTGATGAAGATGTAATTTGTGTGTAGTGATTGTTTAAGCATAGTCTGTTTGGTGTCAACAATATAGGCTACCAAATTCAAAGTAAAAACAAGTTAAACCACTTCAACTATTTGCGTTAAGCATAAAAAGAGAACATAAACATCAAATTATATTGAAGCTACACGATTAGAGAGCTTCATTACCCCTAAATTGAAGGACTTTAGCTTCTCATTTTTGTTATCATATCAACAATTGTAGCATGCAACATAAAAGAAAAAGAAGAGGAAAAGGAGAGCAGAATGAAAAGAAAAGCTAAGTAAAAAGAAATAAAACTATTATACTTGCATATAATAAATGAAATTACACTGCTAACAAAACAAGAAAGAGAGCATGTAAATGGAAAAGAACATAACTTAACACTGCATAAAAGAAAGAAAGTTACATGAAATAAAAATGGCTAAGTAGCCATGAAAAGGAAAAGAGAACTTTGATTTATTTGAGCCTAAACTATACTAAAGAGACTAAGAGGAAGAGAGCTAATTATATGAAGATAATGGGTATTTATACATGTTTGAAAACCCTAATTCAATTTTGGGAACTATCCAAAATACCCTCTTAGGAAGTGTGGAGGCCAAGTAATCATTAGCATTAAATAATCATCATTTAAGTGTGTAAGAAGCTTTAAACTCTATTAGAATGTACATTAGCCTCTAATTTGTACATTAAAATAGGTGGTGGGTGGAGTCCTCCATGATCCATGGCTTTGAATGATTTTCATCTTCATTCCTTTGTATCTTCTTTGTGCATGTCTATATCTTCATGAAATCACTTGTATTTGAGTTCAAATTCCTACAAAATAATATAGAAATTTCCAACTAAATTTTCTCGAATTATTATATACACAAAAATGACCATTTTGCCCTTAGATGAAGATGAATATGTGATGATTTGAAAATAATTTGAATTTTGGTTTAACATGTTAAAACACCCAATATGATCATTTATTTAATTTAACTCGATAAAATATGATAGTAAAAATACACACATTTACGTGCACATCATCTACAAACTACACATACATTCTTTTACTCCAAGCAGCTCTCGGACAAGGCATCACAGATAGTTTTCCAATGAGCTTCGGCATAGTCATCACTCATTCCACTTTGTCAACGAACTCCGGCAAGGCCACCGCCCACCAACAAAGTGTTGAAAGTACCCCCTTCATGTAGGACCCATCAATCTCCAAAGCAAACGTCTCCGTATACTGACTCACTCTCCCCGTGTGCTACCAAGTAGCATTAACACTTTAGCAACAAGCAAGGACTTGGTGAACATGTCTGCTGCATTCTCTTCGGTGTGAATATTCTGAAGATGCACCTACTTTTCTTCATTCATAGAGACAAGGAAAGATACTCTTACCTCTATATGATTTATTCTCTAACTAGACGCCATTTTTTTAGCCAGATGTATTGCGCTTTGACTATCACAATTTACTACTATACTTCTATGAACAAAGCCAAATCACAAATCAAGCACTTCAAGTATAGTGCCTCTTTAGCTGCTTCAACACCGGCTATCAACTCTGCCTCTGTAGACAAGGCAACTATAGTCTGTAACCCGCCCTCCAACTGATAATTGTCTTTCCAAGTGTAAAGACGTAACCTAAGTTTGACTTTCTTCGATCTTTGTCTCCGGCATAATAAGAATCAAAATATCCGACCAAGCTAAAATCTTTCTCCTTGTCGTAAAAAACAAGCCCATAATTTGTTGCTCTAAGATACATCAAAATATACTTTACTGCTTCCTATTGCATTTTTCCTGGATTAGCCATGTAGCGACAAACCAAACCAACTGTTGTGCAATATCTGGTCTCGTGCAGACCATAACATACATCAAGCTTCCAACTACACTAGCATAAGGTACCTTCTCCATATAAGCCTTGTCTTTGTCTGAGATTGGAGAGTTCTTTTCTGAAAGTTGAACGTGTAAAGGCATGAGAGTACTAATTGCCTTTGCCTTCTTCATACTGAACCGAGCAAGCACTTTCTTGATATAATCTCTCTGTGTCAATCTCAACTCCTTCAGCTTTTTTTCTTTTTGGATTTCCATTACTTAAATCTTCTTTGCTTCTGCAAGGTCTTTCATCTCAAATTCCGCTTTTAGCTTTAATTTTAACCTATCAATTTCAACTTTGTCCTTATAAGCAATTAGCATATCGTTTACATATAAGAGTAAATATATCCAATTACCATTATCTACATGCTTAAAATAAACACAAGTGTCTTTAACGCTTCTACCAAAACCAACAGTAAGCATAAAGGAATTAAACCTCTTATACCGTTTCCTAGGCGACTGCTACAAACCATATAAAGACTTTTTCAGCTTGTAAACCCATTCCTTTTTCCCGTCCACTACAATTCCTTCTAGCTGCTTCATATAGATTGTCTCCCCTAAGTTTCCTAGCAAAAAGGAAGTCTTTATGTCTAATTGTTCCAACTCCATGTCATGAGTTGCAACTATAGCTAGCAATACTTGGATAGAAGTATGTCTAACAACCGGAGCAAACACCTCATCATACTCCATCCCCTTCCTTTGTGAGATCCCTTTTGCAAAAATTCTAGCCTTATATCTTCCATCGTCCTTCACCTTATATATCCAGTTGCATCCTATGGATCGGTTTTCTTGAGGGGGTGATACCAATTCCCAAGGCTGATTCTTCTTCAACGAATCCATCTTCTCTTCCATAGTATGCATTCATTGAGTACTGGCACTCGAATTCATAGCTTCTTCAAGGACGAAAGGCTCATCTTAGACTATATGCAGTGCATAATCAAAATTGTAACGACCCGCAAATCCGTACCCTTGAGTCAACACTATTTTACATCAATCAACTCAAGACGAACAGAAATGCGAACCATTTAATTAATGAAGAAGAGGTAGAAGAAGAGAAAATAGAAAACATCATCAGAATCTATCCATCGCAGCGGAATAAAATATAATATATAATAACAGATCTTTACACAAATCAAAACTATATCTGTTTATATATACATTACCAGAGTACATCAATCACAGCCAACATCAATATCATACAATGGATACACAACAACTCAACACAGCGGAATATATATATAAACAAGTACGGAAATACGTATCGTCATCCACCTCGTCTCCTGAGCTCCACAGCATCAAAACCTGTATCCTATAATACTCGGTCTTACCCGAGCATTATAGTTAAATAATACCCGAGTCAGTCTGGATTACCAGCGTGAGAAAATCACACCCAACTGATTATTAAAGTTTCAAAAATTCTTTGAAAACAAAAGCATCTCGTAAGACCACGCCACAAATAAACATGTCGGGTTTTTACCTTACGATAGCTAAACACTTTTTATAGAAATCCTCTGATATTATAATAGGGTCTATTTACAAATACTTATAAAATAGCCGAAATTGTTACATTCATTAAATTCCAGCTACTAGCCACCGAAGTGGGTAATACAAACAAAACTCGTAAAAGGCTCGTAGGAAAAATGGATTTCCAACAATGACTAGGCACTGGGGTACCACCTGTCACAGTACGTGGTCTAGATCACAGTACCGAGGACTACTCCCTTCATCCCCTGCAACACAAGGCCGGACCCATCCCTTACTGGACAGTTCCGAATAAGATTACCCCACGGTTGGGATCAGCAACCGCACCACTAAGCCGAAATAAAAGGGACATCTAGACAGGGATGACCTTACTCTCAAGTGGGGGCTACCCACGAAGCCTTGCTGCATATCCCCTGATTTTCAGTCATTCCCGGTTGATGAGGCTTGAGGCTTAGCGTTACCTTTAGAACGTTTCACTTAGAATGCCCATCGTCCACCTGACGATGTTTCGCAAGCATTCATCCATACAAGTCCGTCCCGGGTTCGAACGGAACCGAAGGCACTATTCCTACTACATCCATTTTGGAAATATCCTCAGGATTAGTAGCGACTAGCCCTTGCACTTCACTGCTCCATCTTCGACTCCGAACACGTTTTTCGCACGAAACGTACAAACCGGATCGAAGTGGTTTTCGAGAAATAAATCTCGATCCCGGTCTCTTCGAAACGATCAACGCAGTTGGCCAATATTGATAGTCGGTTATTTAACTATCAATTAATATTCACAAACAACCATCCAACAATAAATAATTTCCCAAATTATTTATTAACGTCAAAATATCTTCACAAGATATATCTTCTATTTTCAATCCTTTGAAAACAGTTTCAAAACCATCTTTCTTTCCCAGAATAAACTTTCCCAAATATTTTCTATCTCCTGTGGAATTTCCAAGTACAAAACTAGATTTTTAAAATAATTTAAAACACTTAATTTTGAAATATACTTTAAAACATTTAAGATGAAACTAAATCAATAATTTATTTAAAATACCATACTATATTGAATATTTAAAAATAAGGTTACTTATTAAATATAACTAGATTAATACTTTTAAAAACATCATGTTAAGCCATTCTTTAAATAATTAATACTATAATAGATTAAGAGAAAATATTTACTTTAGGATTTAAATATATTAAAATAAGAAATTTTCCCAAAACTTACCTTTTTAAACAACTTTGAACCTTTAACTTATATTTAAAAATTTACTTTAAAAACATACTTGGTTATTCAGAGAAAATTTCCATCTTCAATCACTTAAATAAATTTCTCAAATTGATTTCCAATTTACTTCATTTGAAATAAGTTTTCTTTAATTACTCAATTCCTTTCAATATTCATTAATTATACACTTAATTATTATTGTTATTATTTTCCATTTGATTTTTAAATCTTTTAACTGAAATATACAAATTTCAGATTTTTTCTAATTTCTTCTTAAATTTTTTCAATTGTTCTTAAATATTAAACAAATATTTTGTTCTTTTAAAATAATAATGCTGAAGTTTAAGATTCATTAATCTTCTGTTAACTCAAATTTCCTTTCCATATACGGAATTTATTTATTTGAATTTAAAACTACTGTTATTCTTAACCAATTTATTCTTACTTTATTTGAGTTTTCTAAAATTATTTCACTTGCAAATACTCTTCATTTTTATTACCAAAATCCAATTCTATATATATTGGTAACTTAGTGTACCAGAATATATTCAGGGAAACCATAACATCCAATATTCCAATTATCCATAATATTCATCACAGAATATAAAATGATCACAACAGAGGATATTAGATAATTTAAATAATTGTTGAGGGACCCAGTTGGATCCCTCCAACCTGTTTTCCCTGCATCCACAGATGTTAGCACAATATAATATGCCAATTCCAAAATATTTCATACTATAACACATCAATCAATTCCAACCATTCAAACAATTATTTAAATTTAATCATTTAAATTTAAATTTAAATTAACCGAGTGAGATTAACTCACCTTTGCTTTTATTTCGCAATCCGATCCAAACCCTCGAATTGTTTCCTTCGCGATCTTTTAACCTTGTATAAACATTAGATTATTTTACTAATACTTGAATTGATCGAACAAATTTATTATTATTTATGCATTTAATTTAAACCAACAAACGTTCTTTAACTAATAGTTTTTATTTTTAACTTAATTTCTTTTTCAGAATTCTTAGCATCTAAAATAAATTAACTAAGTTATTTGCACAGATTTACTACCAAATTCATTTGTTTTTCCAAATAAACTTAGCAAATCAAAATATGCATGCAGATTTACTATATATATATATTGTTATCAATTTAAAAATTACCAAAAGAGCAGAAATCGAACTTCACTGCCCTCACGAGACCTTGCTGTCCACAGCCTCCACTCGAGTTCCCTCCCCAGATCGAGCTCGCGATCTAAACGTCCCCTTCCGTGAATGCACAAGCCAAGCTCGATGGTTTGAACGAATTCGAACTCGCGATAATTCGCGACTTCCCAGAGACGCCGTCCCTTTCAAAGCCATCGCGCTCGACATTAGCCACAACTCCTTCCTTCAGCCTCGCAACCCACGTCCTATCACCACATCCTCCTTGCTTGCCAACAGTCGCGATTTCCCTTTCGAGCATCGATTCAAGACGATGCCGTTTGAACGAGGAGGTATCGCAATTGATTGCAACCATTATTATCTTCTGAACATTGATTTTAGTTTGATTTTCGAAAGGGTTTTTCGAATTGAAGGGCAACGGAAAAAAAAAGCACGCGATCATTTGTCTGCCCCCCTTTCCTTTTTTTTTTCGATTTCTAAAGAACGAGGCTTCGGCCGATTTATTCAAGTGAAAACGAATCTGAAGAGAGGGGAAAAGAGCTTGCGTTAGAAGCCAGAAAAGTGTGGCTTCTATGGGAAGGTTTGACTTATGTAAATTAAATTTAATTAGATTCATCTGTGCATTTACGGGTTGTACGACCAAACTGTAACTCCGAATACTGCGAAAATTGAAATCCGGTAAAAATAAAATATTACGAATCCAAAGGAACTGGTTTCGTCGAATTCCGAGACCGTGCCTCGGAGGGCTATTTTTTTTATTCAATTTTAAACGATACAAATTTCAAAACTCAACAAAACACATCCAAATTTAATTTCAACATTTTTACTATCTTTAGTGTTATCAATATAAATTTTACGATCCTTCAAATTATTTCTATCTGGCTTAGAACTCCAGATTTAGCCTTTTACCCAATTTCAACTTATTTAATTCAATAAATTAATTATCAAATAATTGGTGATATTTGAATTCGAGTTAAAAATTAACATTTAAATATTCAAAATCAATTTAATATTCCAATTTCAGATGCTCAAAAATTCCGGGTCGTCACATTCCTCCCCCTTTAAAAGAATTTCGTCCCCGAAATTACTAGTTATGAAGAATGGTCCAATACCCGTTTACTTAACCCCAAAACCAAATAGTTCAACATCCTACCCAACTATCTTTTATAAAGACCCATTAACATTTTTATCAACCTTCCAAACTTTCCCTCGGTTTTCGAACTATACTATTTCTCAATCTTTCAAGTTTCAATTCAAAACCAAATTTTGAATTATCAAAATTTTCTCAAAATTTTTCTAACTCCCTAAATTTTCGAAAAATTTCGCCAACGTCTCCTTTGCGCGGCTAGCTCGGTACAACTACAAAATGGCTCTACGGCCTTCCAAATCCAAAAAGAAAACAAAAAGCCAAGTGGCTAGATCCAAAAACCCAATCAATTTCATATAAAAATTTAAATACATACCTTTTGTCGAGCAATTTAAATTTATCATTTGCAACCCAAAACCAATTCTCCTTTCCCTTTATAATACCTGCATATCCTGCTTAGCACTAATATCCAATCACAATATTTCCAAAACATATTATCGACTTTCTCACAATTGTCAATATTTATTCATTCAAATATTGACTTAGAATATATTTACAATATTCAATTTCCAATTTTGAATTTTTCCATTTCTTACTTAAGTTTTAGTATAAGCATTTTATATGTTTCTTGTATTATTTTCACTTTACCGCTTCGGTTTATCTATTTCTATTCAAATTGATTCTTCCATTTCCATATGAATTCAATTGTCTTCAATTTGACATATTAAATTTTTATCATTTATAGTTGATTCATTCCATTACTTTAAATTAGTTGCATTTACTAACTTATTTCAATTTCCAGTTTGTAATTGTTTCATCATTAACAAAATTTTCCAAAATTTTCTAACTTCCAAAATTTCCGAATTTTTTTCGCAGAGTCTCCTTTGTACGGAGGGACTTCTGCGATATCGCAGGATACACAGATATATATATATATACATCGGCCTCAGGCCAGAAATCACAATATATACCAATATATGCAGTTCATATTTCCTATTTTGAATTCATTTGCGTAAGCGTACCTTTATTTAGCATTTTTAAGCAAGCGGTTTATTTAATTTGCACTTTGCGCGTCCAAATCCAGCCAAACGGCTTCCAGGTACCTGTACTTACTCAATTTAAACATGTAAGTATGAAATATATGCAATTCACTAGAATTTTAATTGTTTTCATATAGCTAACACATGGATTTCATAAATCATACATACCCAACAACACTTACAAATGATTAATAAGGCTTCAATCACCAATTCAATTTGTTTCACTCGCTTTCCTTACCATTGCATTCAATTTAAGTGATGTACAATTCACTTACTAACTTCAATCCATTTATAATTCCAAACAAACTCATATTCTTAGCAATTGATCCCAAAACCAATTTATTAACTTCCATCAACTCATAGAATTTTAATTACTTTCATTTACGTCAACCGACAATTTATTCTATGCAGATTGATGATATCTATGTGAATGAATAATTACTTAAGGTTTATAACCAATTTAAATTGATTCCAACTCAATTTATATAAATCTCATTCCATTTTAAATTTATTCACAATCCAAGCCTTCTCATTTTCATTGCATTTTAAACTCAAATCCATTCACTTGCATTTCTTTGTTAACCATACCAGTTTCATTCAAAACCATTTATAAATTCCAATAACAACTATTTAACCATTTACTTAAGTTAACACGTAAGTTCATTTCCATTTCCAATTAAATTCCCTTTTTATTCTAATTCATTCACAATTATTTATTTAGCTTGACACATTCCATTTAAATTTCGTTTACAATTCATTTATTTACCTTTCATTCCATATTTGTTCATTCCAAACTATTTTATTTAACTCGAAGACAAACTAAGCTATTTCATTCAATAATCATTTCAATTTTATTCATCATCTATTCACTTGCTTTTCATTTAAAACCATTCTGTTTTCTTATTGACTTCAAGTTATTTCAATCCATTAACAATTTAAATGGTTTACAATTATTTATTTAAGCATTCATTCCATTAAATATTATCGGTAACTCACCGAAATTTATCTTGATTAAATTTTTTAATTCCACTTTGATTTACAACCAATCCGATATTATTAAACTTAGTTTTAAGTTGAATACAATTCAACTCTCCCATCTATTTAGTTTAAGTTCACTTACTTCAACTTATTTAAATCTCTTTTTTTTTATAAGCTCATTTCATTTTGCCAATAAATTTCTCTTTTCAATTTAACTTGATTCTATTTTAATCCAATCCCATTTCAATACATTTAAATTTTTAGATTTAGCTCATTCAATTTATTACAAGGCCATTTCCAAAAAATTTCCACTTATTTGGATTTATTTGCAATTCAAACAACTACTATTTCAATCCCATTTCATATTTATTCGATACCTGTCCAATTATATTTAATTTGTTAACACTTCAAGTCAACTTTCAATTAATAACTCAAATTCTGAATTGACTATCCATTTCAATTTATCATTCACCTTTATGAACTCACAATTCAATTTCATTCTCAATTCCTTTAATTAATTGCAAGGCCCCTTTCAATTATATTGTCTTCACTAATGATTCAAGTCGAATTTGATTTATAACTTGAGTTCTATTTCCAAACTTCAATATTAGCTTACAATTCAGCTTCTATTCAACTACATTGAATCCATTTACACATTTCATTAACTAATTTACTATCAATTAGTTCTTCCCTTATTTATAATCCAACACTTGAATTTTAATTCCAAATATCACTACATTTAAATTTCCTTAAGTTCAAATTTATTTTAGAATTCAAGTTTGGAATTTCATTTTTATGTTTCAAGTCATCAACAATTCTTATTTTGGGTTTTCATTTCCACTTTTAAAATTTTATAAGTCATAACTTATTATTTACACAATTCCACTCATTACAGGCTTGAATATATTCTTCTATTAATTTTAACTCAAGCCTAATGTTTATTTATAACTCAAAGCATATTTTATTCCATTCATTTTAATCCTTTTACAAGTTATTCTAATTTATTTATTTCAATCCAATCCTTATCCAATTTATTTTCCCTTTATTCAGGTAAGAATCTAATTCCATTCAATAACTCAAATGAATTTTTATTCCAATTAGATTTTATTTTAGCTCAGATTTATTTAACCAAATTTTGATTTTCAACTCAATTCGAATACAACTGGATATTATTCTCAACCTATTCAATTAATTTCAATCCAGTCAAATTTTTATTTCCTAATCCAAGATAATTCCATTTTTAACGTTTCCCTTTAAAATTTAAATTCCAACATTCAATGCTTATATTTCCTTCCTGATTTAAAAATCATCTCAATTTATAAGCTTACAACCTATCTCATCAGGATTTTTAAACACCCGGCTTTTGGTTTCAAATCATTTTGAAATTTCCAATATCCCAAATCACACTTCTCAAATTTCAAACCAATCCTGGTTTTATTCTCAACAAATTTCCTTTGAGATTTTCAAAAACAACTAGTTTTTCTGAATAAATCAATTTGTCAGCAATCCGTCACTTAAAAATTCGAAAATGAATACTGATGATGCGGCCGTCATCATCAGAATTATTTTCCAATATTCCAAGTGATTGCAATGCTATTCACTTTCAAAATCCCTTTAAAACAAATTTTCTTTCAGAAATATCTCCAAAACAATTGTGCTATTATTTATCTTCAAAACACTTCCAAAATCTCCGGGATTTAAAGTTTCAAATTCGGTTTTAGTTCAAATTTTAACTATAATTCATTTGTATAGTTTATGCTCATACACATTCTCACTTGATTATATTTCAATTTACATTTATAATTCATATTTATAAATTTCATTTTATAAAAATTTATTCCCTTAAACTTTGGTTATATGTTCAATTTCCAGTTAAATGTTTTTACACAACAATGATAATAATTTAATATTATCTTCCTAACATCCAAACAACCATATATTAGATAAATAGTTTAAGAAAAACTTTTCCATATATCAAAATATATTTTTGGGTAAAATTATTTCATTCACCCATATTTAAAAACAATACTGTGTCAATTGTTCTATTCAAGTGTTTAGAAACCCCTTCGATACAGTTGTCCAGACTGTGTCGACGAAGGTTCATATGCCACTCAATAAACCAATCAACACAATATAAAACCATTTTTATATCCACTAACAAATACGCGCTCATATTTATTAATTCGCTCAAACTCATTTTAGAGTACTATTGACTCTATTAATAATGAGAAATTCCCACCAGAGCCAAGGTTATCACCAACCTAAGCTCTGATACCAAGTGTAACGACCCGCAAATCCGTACCCTTGAGTCAACGCTATTTTACATCAATCAACTCAAGACGAACAGAAATGCGAACCATTTAATTAATGAAGAAGAGGTAGAAGAAGAGAAAACAGAAAACAACATCAGAATCTAACCATCGCAGCGGAATAAAATATAATATATAATAACAGATCTTTACACAAATCAAAACTATATCTGTTTATATATACATTACCAGAGTACATCAATCACAGCCAACATCAATATCATACAATGGATACACAACAACTCAACACAGCGGAATATATATATAAACAAGTACGGAAATACGTATCGTCATCCACCTCGTCTCCTGAGCTCCACAGCATCAAAACCTGTATCCTATAATACTCGGTCTTACCCGAGCATTATAGTTAAATAATACCCGAGTCAGTCTGGAATACCAGCGTGAGAAAATCACACCCAACTGATTATTAAAGTTTCAAAAATTCTTTGAAAACAAAAGCATCTCGTAAGACCACGCCACAAATAAACATGTCGGGTTTTTACCTTACGATAGCTAAACACTTTTTATAGAAATCCTCTGATATTATAATAGGGTCTATTTACAAATACTTATAAAATAGCCGAAATTGTTACATTCATTAAATTCCAGCTACTAGCCACCGAAGTGGGTAATACAAACAAAACTCGTAAAAGGCTCGTAGGAAAAATGGATTTCCAACAATGACTAGGCACTGGGGTACCACCTGTCACAGTACGTGGTCTAGATCACAGTACCGAGGACTACTCCCTTCATCCCCTGCAACACAAGGCCGGACCCATCCCTTACTGGACAGTTCCGAATAAGATTACCCCACGGTTGGGATCAGCAACCGCACCACTAAGCCGAATAAAAGGGACATCTAGACAGGGATGACCTTACTCTCAAGTGGGGGCTACCCACGAAGCCTTGCTGCATATCCCCTGATTTTCAGTCATTCCCGGTTGATGAGGCTTGAGGCTTAGCGTTACCTTTAGAACGTTTCACTTAGAATGCCCATCGTCCACCTGACGATGTTTCGCAAGCATTCATCCATACAAGTCCGTCCCGGGTTCGAACGGAACCGAAGGCACTATTCCTACTACATCCATTTTGGAAATATCCTCAGGATTAGTAGCGACTAGCCCTTGCACTTCACTGCTCCATCTTTGACTCCGAACACGTTTTTCGCACGAAACGTACAAACCGGATCGAAGTGGTTTTCGAGAAATAAATCTCGATCCCGGTCTCTTCGAAACGATCAACGCAGTTGGCCAATATTGATAGTCGGTTATTTAACTATCAATTAATATTCACAAACAACCATCCAACAATAAATAATTTCCCAAATTATTTATTAACGTCAAAATATCTTCACAAGATATATCTTCTATTTTCAATCCTTTGAAAACAGTTTCAAAACCATCTTTCTTTCCCAGAATAAACTTTCCCAAATATTTTCTATCTCCTGTGGAATTTCCAAGTACAAAACTAGATTTTTAAAATAATTTAAAACACTTAATTTTGAAATATACTTTAAAACATTTAAGATGAAACTAAATCAATAATTTATTTAAAATACCATACTATATTGAATATTTAAAAATAAGGTTACTTATTAAATATAACTAGATTAATACTTTTAAAAACATCATGTTAAGTCATTCTTTAAATAATTAATACTATAATAGATTAAGAGAAAATATTTACTTTAGGATTTAAATATATTAAAATAAGAAATTTTCCCAAAACTTACCTTTTTAAACAACTTTGAACCTTTAACTTATATTTAAAAATTTACTTTAAAAACATACTTGGTTATTCAGAGAAAATTTCCATCTTCAATCACTTAAATCAATTTCTCAAATTGATTTCCAATTTACTTCATTTGAAATAAGTTTTCTTTAATTACTCGATTCCTTTCAATATTCATTAATTATACACTTAATTATTATTGTTATTATTTTACATTTAATTTTTAAATCTTTTAACTGAAATATACAAATTTCAGATTTTTTCTAATTTCTTCTTAAATCTTTTCAATTGTTCTTAAATATGAAACAAATGTTTTGTTCTTTTAAAATAATAATGCTGAAGTTTAAGATTCATTAATCTTCTGTTAATTCAAATTTCCTTTCCATATACGGAATTTATTTATTTGAATTTAAAACTACTGTTATTCTTAACCAATTTATTCTTACTTTATTTGAGTTTTCTAAAATTATTTCACTTGCAAATACTCTTCATTTTTATTACCAAAATCCAATTCTATATATATTGGTAACTTAGTGTACCAGAATATATTCAGGGAAACCATAACATCCAATATTCCAATTATCCATAATATTCATCACAGAATAGAAAATGATCACAACAGAGGATATTAGATAATTTAAATAATTGTTGAGGGACCCAGTTGGATCCCTCCAACCTGTTTTCCCTGCATCCACAGATGTTGGCACAATATAATATGCCAATTCCAAAATATTTCATACTATAACACATCAATCAATTCCAACCATTCAAACAATTATTTAAATTTAATCATTTAAATTTAAATTTAAATTAACCGAGTGAGATTAACTCACCTTTGCTTTTATTTCGCAATCCGATCCAAACCCTCCAGTTATTTCCTTCGCGATCTTTTAACCTTGTATAAACATTAGATTATTTTACTAATACTTGAATTGATCGAACAAAGTTATTATTATTTATGCATTTAATTTAAACCAACAAACGTTCTTTAACTAATAGTTTTTATTTTTAACTTAATTTCTTTTTCAGAATTCTTAGCATCTAAAATAAATTAACTAAGTTATTTGCACAGATTTACTACCAAATTCATTTTTTTTTTCAAATAAACTTAGCAAATCAAAATATGCATGCAGATTTACTATATATATATTGTTATCAATTTAAAAATTACCAAAAGAGCAGAAATCGAACTTCACTGCCCTCACGAGACCACGCTGTCCACAGCCTCCACTCGAGTTCCCTCCCCAGATCGAGCTCGCGATCTAAACGTCCCCTTCCGTGAACGCACAAGCCAAGCTCGATGGTTTGAATGAATTCGAACTCGCGATAATTCGCGACTTCCCAGAGACGCCGTCCCCTTCAAAGCCATCGCGCTCGACATTAGCCACGACTCCTTCCTTCAGCCTCCCAACCCACGTCCTATCACCACATCCTCCTTGCTTACCAGCAGTCGCGATTTCCCTTTCGAGCATCGATTCAAGATGATGTCGTTTGAACGAGGAGGTATCGCAATTGATTGCGACCATTATTATCTTCTGAACATTGATTTTAGTTTGATTTTCGAAAGGGTTTTTCGAATTGAAGGGCAACGGAAAGAAAAAGCACGCGATCATTTGTCTGCCCCCCTTTCCTTTTTTTTCGATTTCTAAAGAATGAGGCTTCGGCCGATTTATTCAAGTGAAAACGAATCTGAAGAGAGGGGAAAAGAGCTTGCGTTAGAAGCCAGAAAAGTGTGGCTTCTATGGGAAGGTTTGACTTATGTAAAATAAATTTAATTAGATTCATCTGTGCATTTACGGGTTGTACGACCAAACTGTAACTCCGAATACTGCGAAAATTGAAATCCGGTAAAAATAAAATATTACGAATCCAAAGGAACTGGTTTCGTCGAATTCCGAGACCGTGCCTCGGAGGGCTATTTTTTTTATTCAATTTTAAACGATACAAATTTCAAAACTCAACAAAACACATCCAAATTTAATTTCAACATTTTTACTATCTTCAGTGTTATCAATATAAATTTTACAACCCTTCAAATTATTTCTATCTGGCTTAGAACTCCAAATCTAGCCTTTTACCCAATTTCAACTTATTTAATTCAATAAATTAATTATCAAATAATTGGTGATATTTGAATTCGAGTTAAAAATTAACATTTAAATATTCAAAATCAATTTAATATTCTAATTTCAGATGCTCAAAAATTCCGGGTCGTCACAAAAATGATCCTTAAGACTAAGATTTGCTTAACTACAGTCTCCATACCTATTTGGTGGCTGTCTAATTCTAGAACTAGCAAGAATAGGTGTAACTTCGTCTAAACTCCTATCTACTCCACCATGAGATGAATCATCTCTAGCTTCACGACCATCACTATCATTGCTAGAGGAATTGTACGGACCTTCATGTGATGTATCAACAACTCCAATTACTCTATCTTCTCTTACATCTCTGAATCTACTACTAGGTTGATATATGTGAATTGTTTCCATCTCCATAGGCTTTTCAGCTTTTGAATCTACCAAACAATATGGATTCTCCTTGGCTTGAACCTAGCGGACTCATCAAATATGACATGTCTTGAGTGCATTACCTTCCTATCAACAAGGTTCCAAATGCAAAACCCTTTGATACCTTCTGTATAGCCCAAAAATATGCCTTGATAGGCTCTAGCCTCCAACTTTTCATTTCCTGTATGTTGAACATACACAGGGCTATCGAATATACGAAAATATCTTATATGTATAGATGTACCTTTCCACCTTGACTCAAGAATCCTCCCATCAATTACTGAGCATGAAAACCGCTTGATAATATATGCTGCAGTTGATAAAGCTTCAGCCAAAAGCCTCTAGACAAGCCCGCTATTAATCTCAAGCAACGGGCTTTCTCCAGTAGAGTTCTATTCATCCTTTCAGCAACTCCGTTTGATTGCCGATCATCGACTGTAGTAAAATGTCTCCTAATTCCATGCTACCTATAGAAATTTGTGAACTTCTTAGGAACAAACTCATTGCCATTGTTGGATCTTAGCACCTTCAACTTCCTTTCTACTTCATTCTGTACTAGTTCTTTCTAAGTTTTAAACTTTTCAAATGACTCCGACCGAGCTTTGGTAAAAGTGATAAAATACTTAGCACCTCCAGTAGAAGTTGTAGCACTGGTCCCCAAACATCCGTATAGACATACTCTAGTATTCCTTTGGACAGATGTTTACCAACAACGAAAGAAACTTTTGTTTGCTTGCCTAACACACACTCCTGGTAGAATTCCAAACGATTGAAACTTTCACCCATGTTCATCTTCCTTCTTCAAAACAGCTCCAAACTCTTCTCACTTAATCTGAGATGATAGAGTCTTGTGGCATCTAAAGCTCGTGAACTATCAACTTCAACATACTTCTCTCCAAGAACTGCAGATCCTTTCAGTAGATAAAGATTCCAGACCATCATTCCTTTCATCAATACAAGAGCACCAAATGTCACCTTCAAGCCATCTGACTGTATCGTAATCTTGCAACCTAAAGATGCTAGCTAACCCAAAGACATAAGAGATTTTCTGAAACCTGAAACATAGAGCTTATTGGATTGGAATCTTCGAAGCTTTTGAATTGAGCTATTTGGTTTTGGAGCATTAGAGATGGAGTTGCAATATGGACGTTGGATTTCTTTAAAGCCTTTGTTGTTGGTGCTTATCTTTCCACTGTTATGTATCTCTGATTATATGATATTCATTTTGTCATTGTTGTATCAAATGTTTTTTATCAATAATATACTCATTTTCTTCCGCTGTGTTGTTGTACTTAATGTGTTATAAGCTCCGGCGAACCGGATTTGACGTTTGGATCTACGACATTCGAATATGGGTGATGTATTCGGTGCCGATTTTCGAAGGTCGAGTCAGGATCGTTACAGTTACCATTGTAACGATCCTAACTCGACCTTAGAAAATATAATATTAATCTTAGCCAGCATATACATTGCCTACTATAGCTACCATCTAAACAGTGGTGACCACCATAAATAAATGGCAGGTTATACAACTAAAACCATACACGGTGCGTATTGGTGATTGGATTTCCAACAAATGGTCAGGCTAAGGAACTTCCTATTACCTCATGGGTACGCCTCTGGAGGGACGCCCCGAGAACTTAACCAGCTCACTACCAACACAAGGCCGGGTTACCCCTGATCGGAAGTAACATCTGCAAGTATGTCATCCTCGGTCGTAACCAATCTTTATCCGAGCGCTCTCAAAACCAACAACCACAAAGCAATAAGTTTGCAGCAACCACATAGGTTAAATATCTGGGCTCCATACCATGATACCATCTCTTATCCGAAAGAAAATGGACATACCCTAGGGGCGCGACCCCTAAAAACCTTACTGCAACATTCCATACGCAAGGTCAATTAATTATCTGATTAATTTAAATCAGATTAATTACTTATGAATAAACACTAATACTGGTTAATTTATATTACTTAATTACAAACCACCTTAATTAATTATAAATCACAAATTAATTACATTGGGTAATTATTCTGTAACGACCCTAACTCGACCTTCGAAATCGGCACCGAATACTTCACCTGTATTCAAATGCCGATTTTCGAAGGTTGAGTTAGGGTTGTTACAGATTGCATTAATTAATTACTCCTCAATTAATTATCATTCCTTAATCACCTTCATTAATTAATTAACCTTTAATTAATTAATTATCCTTAATTAATCATAATAATTAATGATCAAGGGCTAATTAACTAATGTGATTAATTAAGGATAATTAATTAATTAAAGGTTAATTAATTAATGAAGGAATGATAATTAATTGAGGAGTACTTAATTAATGCAATCTGTAACGACCCTAACTCGACCTTTAAAAATCGGCATTTGAATACGAGTGAAGTATTCATTTTCAAAGGTCAAGTTAGGGTCGTTACAGGTTAACGCCACATTTCATGGTAGGTTATACAAATAAAACAGTACATGGCGCATATTGTTTCTTTGGATTTCCAACAAATGGTCAGGCTCAGAAACTTCCTATTGCCACATGGGTATGCCTCTAGAGGGACGCCCCGAGAACTTAACCAGCTCTCTGCCAACACAAGGCCGGGTTACCCCTGCTCGGAAGTAACACCTACAAGTATGCCATCCTCAGTCGTTACTGACCTTTATCCGAGGATCCTTAACCACAAATAAACAACCACAAAGTAATAAATTTGCAGCAACCACGTAGGTTAAATATCTGGGCTCCATACCATAATACCACCTTTTTCCAAAAGAATTTGTAACAACCCGATTTTTCAACTTCCGAAAGTCGACATCAATACGTCCACTATATCAAATGCCGCACAATCAAATGCCGGAAAACCGAACCATTAGGGTTAAAGATGAAGAAGACAGAAGAAGAAATGGAAAATAATAGCAGAATCTCACATTTCGATATAATTTTCAACGCGTTTGCTTATCGTACGGCCAAAATCATTCCAAACACTATGAAAATTAAAATCCGATAATAAACAATATTACGAATCCAATGGAACTGATTTCATCGAATTCTGAGTTCTCTACTGATAGTGTGCAACACACCATTGTGCATGCAAATATGCACTGATCCTTCTCCCAATGACTTGCAAGTAGTGTCATTCCCCATTAATATGGCACTTCCCTCCTTGTCTTCATAAGATTAGAAATCATCCTTCCTAGGCGTCATATGGAAAGATGCCCCTGAGTCTAGCACTAATGGTCTGATACATCGGAGATAGATGCAGTCAATAACATCAGAAACAACCTTCTCCTAGATGAAGAACCATCTGCTTTATTTATCTTCCTCAGATCTGGACAACCTTTATTCCAGTGGCCGAATTTCTTACAACAATGACACATGTTGTCTCTAGACTTACCTCTCCAACAAATTCCAGGCACCCTTGACTTGGAACGCCCTCTATAATTATTTTCCTTCTCCTTTCTTCCTCTCTGCACAAACTGCCCCTAACTACTACTAGCTTCTCCACTTTCGCTCATATTCTTCATCTAATCCCTCATTTCTTCACTTAGAAGTCACATCTTCACATTTTCTAATGACAGCGTGCTTCCGCCATAAATTAAGCTGTTAGCGAAAACCGTGTATCGCTCAGGAAGAGAACACAATACCACCATAGCCTTTTGTTCCTCATCCACATTCAAATCAGTAGCTTTCATATTCATCATCAAATCAGCGAAGAAGTTCAAATGTGCTTTAAATGACGTACCTTCTCGCATCTTATATGTGAAAAAAGTCTTTAATAAAACCTAATAAGCGACTTCTTCATGTAGAGATCCACCAATTTCTTCCATAACCTCTAGCAATAGTTTCACCACTAATCTCTGAAATTACATTTTTACCCATGAACAAATGGAGGGTAGTTAAGGTTCATTTTTCCATCTCCTTTCTTTTGTATTCTGGGATATACGCTGGTAACGATTGTATGCCAAATACAACCTAAAGAACATGATTTCTTCTCAACACAGCCTTCAACTTCCACTGCCACTTCTCAAAATCATTATCTCTGTTCCACTTTTCTATAGCCAACTGCGAACCTGATGCTTCATACGAATCTCGAATGTAGGGTGCGTATTCCGGGGTAGGTCTAACCTCCTCATTTCTAGGTCCTACCATTTTATCCAACACCTTCTAGCCCTAGGCTTCAACAACAACCTTCAAAGCTATGATACCAAACTATAGGGCCAAATTAACACAAAAGATTGCAAGTCAACCCTAATACATGTGAAAGCAATAAGACCATGTTGCAGTGCGACAAAACAAACAGAACTTGAAAATAAAATGGAAAATCAGCAAATCATACAAGAAAGTAAATAGAGGGTTCACAGACGGATTTATAGTGGTTCCACTATCGTAAGATAGTGTACATCTACTTGGGGAGAGGACAATTTATTACTTTCAAAGAGAAAAACTACAAGATTGATAATGGAGACTATAAGAATATATAGAAATACAAAAGAGAAGATAATTCACTTCTGATGCATCTATTCATCATAATCCCTTTCTTTATATAGGGATTATTACTTGAGGTTGAAATAATTTATTTATGGTCATAAATAAATAACTAATCAATTCTTCAAATCATATGGGAAACATTTACCAATTTATTATTCAAGTTTCTCACAATTTGTATGCGTTTGATAAGATTCCTTATTTAATCATCTAATTAGAAAATTAATTAATTGCGTCACTTTTTTTCAAATGTTTCTTCCTCTTACGTAGCTAATCCATTTCCCTCTCTAATGCATATAAAAGAGGCAATATATTTGAGCAATTATCTCAAATATCTTCCAAATCTTCTTAAGTTTGGAAATATTGTATCAAATCTAATAGTTTCTTTTGTGGTTTGTTCAAACATGAAAAAAAACACAAATGCTTGATGAAATACTCAGGAGAAAAGAGGGATCTTTCTGTCACGGATCATGGCTTTCACTTTGTAGTATGAAATTGAAAAGAATTTTACTTGATCATCTTTGATAGCAAAGGAATGAAGGTATTTTTTTGTTGGAAGATTGGTTCAGTCACTTTGATGTGATAAACGAGGTGAAAAAAGGCCTAAATTTTAAAGAGTAGTTTGGGGATCAAGATTTGATTTCTGAGGATTGATCTTGATGTGGTTAGCTCTCCAGTCTCTGACTCGAATGTTGTTACCTTGAATAAGTTCCTGGCTGTATGAGATGATTCGGCTGCTGTTCTTGATGACTCCAGGCTATTGTGTGATGTTTTTCGTGATTCTGATCCACTTTTAATGGACCTAGATATTAAGAAACAAAATGGTTATTTTCTTTCTAAAGATCTTGTTGTTCTAGTCTGTGACGAACAAACTGAATTTTGTTTTGTGGGGATAAAAAATAGAAAATATAGAGCAAAATCTAGCAATGTGGAGAATTTCGAGTTACTACTAAAAATTAATTTGACAACTTAAGAATCTTGAATAATATAGATGTAGATTCTGATCTGAATCAGGAGACGATGGAGGTTGTTTTCAATAAAGACAGCTACTCGAAGGAGTGTATGATGTCTTATTTTGATTGTAGAAATGGATTATGGGCATATGGGAATGTTAGTGTAGGTGATACTGTAAATGTGCACAAGCTAAACATGCACAGAGACGCAAAAGTAGATATTGAGATTATGTAATACTAAGTTTAGTTGTTTGATGGAGGGGTTAGTGGATGATGTTGATTGTTGTTCCGCTATGTCTCGTGATAGTTTGGCTATGGGTTTGATAAGGTTGTGTGGTATTAATAGTTGTTTTACTAGCATCTGTGTTGATCCTTCTATTGTTGATTCTGGCTTTAGTTGTCTCAATTTTTTTGGCTTTAGCGCCGATAAGATATAGGATTTTTGAGTTTATATATGACTGTTGTATCACCTAGGGTCACTGCAACAATTCGTATTTTTGGATCTTCAAGTTTGAATATTTAATTTATTTAAATATTTTGGTTTAGAATTAAATTATAATAAATTATATTTCAAATTAAGGCCTGATTTATGATGATGTGTTTTTAGTTTAATTTGTAGATTTTTTTCATAAATTTTAGTTTTGAATATAATTAAATTTTCGTTTGACACTTTTTACGTTAATTAAACGTGTGCATATTTGAAATTTAACAGAATAAGTTAAGTAATATATTTTATTTTTGTTTTGAGACCATACCGCATTGTTTTGCACAATCATATTTTTATTTTAACGTTCGCGGCTCGTACGCAAATGCGTTATTGCACCGATATGTACTATAAAACTAATATTTTTCAAACAAAAAGCATATGTCCAGGCTCCTTTCTAGTGCAAGCAAACAACTTTTTGATTCCTTGTACTTGCATGGATGATTGAGTTTGCATTTATGAATGGTCCTTGCTTTGCTTAGCCGTTAAATATTGGGTTATATGTATGTATGTATGTATATGCATGTATATTTACACGCAAGCACAAATTTATTTTTTCCACTAGTACACATTTATATTTCCTTTACACTTTGACACACGCACATTTCAAAAAAAAAACCAAGGCATAACAGGGAAGACGTTTACATTTCAGTTATTTTTCTTTCTGCTTGAAAATGAACACACAACGGAAGACATTTTTTATTTTAATCTTCACAATAAAATGATTCACACACAGGTGTTTTGGCACCCTAGAGGGAGGTGTTGGTGGTGGTGTTATACACGCATGGAGGAGGGAAGCAAGCGTCTAGGCAGAGAGAGGAGATGGTGCGGTTTGTAGTTGGCAGTGCATGTTTTAGTTTTACCGGGCATCATTTGAAAAAATGTGAGTGCTTATTAAATTATTTTATTTACCTGTTAATTAGTTTTATTTATAAGTAAATTAGTTTCATTTAAATCATTTTAAACTTTAAAAATCTGTACTTGCGGTTGAGTTTAGTTTGGGTAAGTTTGATGATTGTGCTTTGCAGTAAAAGATAG
Source organism: Allium cepa (assembly GCA_030765085.1). NCBI lineage: Eukaryota > Viridiplantae > Streptophyta > Magnoliopsida > Asparagales > Amaryllidaceae > Allium > Allium cepa. The sequence continues at coordinate 40,783,056 of CM060931.1, forward strand.
TGGGTGGGGTTTCTATTGGTTAGGTTAAATAGTTTAAAAGTTAATTATTTAATTTTTAAATTAGTTAAGTTTAAATAATCTAAACTGTAAAAATCTATAACTTCTTCGTATGAAATCTGTTTGACCTTCGGTTTTCAATGATGGATTCGTATTGACGAACATAACCCACTTGTATAATTGGAAGTTGTATCCTATACATTTAGTAAGGTTGAATATTTATCAAATAATATTATGTATTAAGTTGATAGTTTTCATTTGTAGTTTTAGAAGTGTAACAACCAGAATTCCAATGGGTCTGGATTTTTTGCAAAAATGTTAAAATCCAAGCCCATTAAATCCTCAGTTGGGTATTTGGTATCCTGCAAATAGGCAAAGATTAATATATCAGAGCTCAAATAAATTTCTCACAGCAGAACGGACTAAAATTTAATAGTAAGTAAATACTCAACAAGGTAATAACACTTTCTAAACATGTAACGACCCAGAATTTCTATCATTTGAAATTCGTATATTTAATTGATTTTAAATATTCAAAAGTAAATTTAATAAGCTGAATAAATAATATTTCGAATATCTGGATTTAATTGGATAATTAAATTGTTAATTTAATATTTGAAATTGTGTAAATAATTGGAATTTGAATTAAATGCGAATAAAAATGATTTATAAAGTTATATTAAATCATATTTGAATTAGAATGATGTTAAAGAACTTTTAAAATTGAATTAAAAGTTAAATTGCAGAAATTGAATATTTTAATATTTAATTGACGAGTAAAAATAGTCATTTTTCAAACAGTCTCGGATTTCAACGAAACTAGTTTCATTGGATCTGTAATGTTAAATTGTAGTAAGATTTCAAATTTCATGTCAATCGGATTTACAGTTTGTCCGGGACAAGCTAAAACGCGTAGAAATCGGTTTAACTGAATTTTGAATTTAAATAGTCGATTTGAAAACCTATCTCTCAAATACGATCGAATTGGCTCCCGATATATACTCCATTGCGTTCGGAATAGGGATAAAACATTATAAACGCCAGGCGGCAAGCTTCGTTTCGAGTTTGAAAATTTTTCAGATGAATAGTGCTGTCAAATTTTCTATAAAAGGAAGAAACATTTTCTATTTGCGTTAAAGCACTGGCTAGGGTTTCCAGCCGCCTTTTCTTCTTTAATGGCTGAAAACTCGTCTCACTCTTCCTTATTTTCCTTCCAATCTGTCATCTTATACCAAAAATTGTCAACTACAGTATTGTAGGGCTCATCGAGATCTTCGATCTCAACGGTGGAGATCGTTTATAATGTAGCGGATCAACGACAAATCGCCTGCATTCATCACGTGTTCACGCACGAATTAGGAGGCATTGGCATGACCGAGTCGAGCATGGCTCCAGGCGACGATAGCATTCGAGTTCCTCTTCGATGCGGCGGCCACTGACGGTCGTGAAGATGTTAGATGAAGGCTCGAAAATTCAAGGCAAAAGTGGCTGCATGGGTTCGGTTTTGAGCGATGTAAACTGGAAGAAGAAGGGATGGAGCATCACGCGGCCTGGATTGCTTGACTCGAAATCAACGGCCTTGATTTGGTTAGGGTTTTAAAAATAAAATAAAAGTGTGAAATTAATTATATTAAAAATTGTATGATCTTTAAAACTTCAACTTCTTCATACGAAGTCCGTTTCGCACGAAACGAATTGCGTTGGATTTGTATTGTCGAACACTACATGATGGAGCAGGTTTGGAGCTGATTGGAGCTAGTGTGAATTTTGGGTAAAATCAAACGTTCGTTTAATTTTATTTGGAATAAAACACCACAACTGCTTTCGGAATCAAAGTGAGTACAACTCACTCTTTCTGACTCATTGATATTTTTATATAAGTGAGAATAAATATTATTTATGATGATTGATGATTTTTTGGATGATATATGATATATTGATTGGTATTTGGATATATACCTGCCTAGTGGAGCAGATGACCCTATACGTTCCCGTGTATGAGCGGATGACCTTTTGTATGCGCGTCTGCCTTGAAGCGGACATTGTACATATATTTCTAATATGTATATTTGTTGCAGGTGACAGGTTGGAGGGATCCAACTGGATTCTTCAACAGTATTGATTTATTTACAGATATTGTGATATATGCTGTTATCATATTATATATGATGTTTTGGATGCCGTGATTGATGTATTTAGTGCTGTTGCAGCATTGGGCCATATTTTGGAAATTTAAAAATGTTTAAGTGATGATTTCCAAGTTTAAAAGAATTTTAAAGTGATTTTTGAAATAAATGTTTTATTGAATCGTTAAGAATTGATTTATTTTGAATAAATAAATGTGATAATTTTTATGTTATAAAAATTATGATGTTTTGGGAAATGTAATTGAAGTGTGATTTTTGAAAATATGAAGTTAACTGTTATGTGAAATAGTATAAATGAAGATTTTTGAATTTCTTATAAACGGTTTATAAATAAGATTTATAAAATTGAATTTTTATAAATCAGAATAATTGAATTGTAAATGGGTTTTTATAATTGTAAATGATGTGAAGTTATAAAATAAACGATTTTTCAAATAAATGATTTATAAGAAATTTGCTTATAAATTTGATTTTTGGTATATAATTTATATAAATGGAATTTGTTAATAAAGGGATTTTATATAAAGTCGTTTTTATAAAATGAAAATGGAATTTATAAACATTGTTTTATAAATTCGAAATCAAATAAATTTGATAAGTAAGTATAGAAATTATTAAAGGAGATATATCCACGATTTTGGACAGTGGATAATCCTTTAATTAACTATGTAGAAGTGTTGAATTCGGTTAGAGATTTATATCCATGATTTTGGATAGTGGATAATTCTGAATTAAATGTGTAGAAGCTTTAATTTGGTAAACGAATTATATTCATGATTTTGGATAGTGAATAATGTATCAAATAAATGTTTTGGGAAGTGATATTTAAATGGAGTTAAATTGTTTAAAGTTGTTTTAAAGTGTTAAATATCGAATACATAGATTTCAACATTCATTATTGAAATAGACGTTTTTGAAAAGTATAAGGAAATGTTTTTGTATAGTATTGGGATTTATATATCTATCTTATTTTTGAATCCCTATACTATTGATTTTGGGTTGTCGTAACGATGTTTTACGCAGCATTCGTTTTGATCCAAATAAGTGTGTTTAAAGAGAATGTTTTCCTTGAAGAATAAAATATATACTCAATTGTGATTTAAGTATATGTAGTATTTTCTAAGTGTTGAAATAAATTGATTTGTGGATTACTTATTATTAAATAAGTATTTGGAAATGTTTTCCAATATAGAAAGTTGAAATTGTTTTGGAAATATATCTTTTTAAAAGATAAATGGAAGTGAATATTTGGAAAGTAATTTAATTAATAAAAGATTAAATTAGAAGGGCCTAGTGATTGTTATGGTGCTGAATATTTGTTTGTTTGCTTTGATAGTTAAATAACCGACTATCAGACTTGGACAAAATTTTAGTTCCTCGACTTGATGTGGGAACTATTTAGTCGCACACTTAGTACGTAGCCTTCTGTGTAGGCTTGATTATCGTTTGTGTTGAGGATGTTGATTTGTATAGTGCAGAGTATTACTCCAATCTATCGAGCTTCCTTCTTGGCCCGAAGGATAACAAGTTGAAAGTTAGAGACATGATAAGTCTATGAGACTTAGTTGTTGTGTAAGGTTGAGAAACGTTTTTGCATTGTTGGTGCGAAGAGACCGGGATCGATTTATCTGAAAACCACTTCGGACCAACGTATATGCGACGATTGTGCAGGTTGCTTGTGATGATATTGATATTTTGGAGTTTCATTGTGGAGGACCGCTTGTTGATCGTTTGGGGTTAAAATCCCAATATACATCCAGTAGCAATGGTCTCTTCATTTATGAAATATCCAATACGAGGACTATTCGCTACTAATCCTAGGGATTTCTCGATAGGATGTGGTAGGAAAGTACCTACGGTTTGTCCAGTTCCTGGACAACTTGTATGAATGTTTGTCTGACATTGCATTTCTATCGATTACGTACATTGGTTTTTACAAACGTACAACAGTGGTGGCGGAGAAGGCAACTTCTCTTAGCTTAACACCCTCCTTGAGACGCATGAGCTTAAGGGTTGTATTTTTGTGGAAGGCAATTAGTAGTCAACGAAAATGGTCGTGTGGCATTCTAAGTGATGTGATTGTGCTTTGTGAAAGGTAATCGTTACTTCTAGCCTCATCAACAGGAAATGACCAAAACAGGGTTAGATGCAGCAGGGCTAAGTGGGTCATTCCCATTAGGATATGATCATCCTCTTCTAGATATATTTTTACATGCTATGACGTCGTGTATCTGATTATTGTGGTTTGTATGCAATGAGGGCCCTCGGTAAAGGTCGGTAACGACCGGAGGATGATATATTCGGTACCATCTAGTTATAGAGGTGGGCCGGTCTTGTGTTGGCGGAGGATCCTTAGTGATGGTCCTCGGTACATTTTTCTAGAGATGTACTGCCGGAAGGTAGTTCCTTCACCTGGTCATTTGTATTGAAATCCAAACTCCACTACGTGTTTGCCATTTTGATTGTATATTACCCAATTGGGCTGTATGCTGGAATTTAATCAACGTAACAATTTCGGCTATGATTAATATTATTTATATATAGTAGACACTACTATAATATAACATGAGATTTGATATGATATGTTTTAGTTATCGTAAGGTAAAAACGTGTCCGTGTTTATGTGTGGACTTGTCTTACGAGATACTTTTGTTTTGAAAACTAAGGAAAAATTTGGTAATTTAATAAATTCAGTTGATTGTGTTTCTCGCGCTGGTTTACCAGACTAATCCGAGCTTTCTTCCCTTTCAATGCTTGGGTCAGACCGAATATATTTATAGGTTATGATTGGTGCTTTTGGAGCTTCAGTAGAAGAGCTGGAGATCTTCATTTTCGTACATCCATATTTGCTTGATTATCCGCTGATAACTGTTCAAGCTGATAACTATTGATTGGTTGTTGAACTCTGATTGATGTGCATATATATACAGTTTCTGTTTTGTAAAGATCATTGATATGATATTATATATTTTCCGCTGCGATGTGAGATTCTGTATTGTTTTGTTTGGTTCTATCTTCTCACTTTCTTCTCTTCTCTTCTTCTCTCTTCTTTTCTTTCTCCTGACTTTCCGTCAGTCTTTTCTTTTTGGATCATACATGCGTGGATTATTGTCGATTCAAAGGGTACGGATTTTCGGGTCGTCACAAAACAAGTGTCACAAAGCTAGAAAATCTCTGCCATCTATCTAACCTATGGGATGATATGAGGAGACGGTCAGAATTAAAGTATTGGTGAATGGAAAAATTCTACACTTTTAAGCATAACTCTACATATACCGTTCTATATCAATTTTTTGTTATATTTGGTTTATTAGGTTTATAATACTCTCGCCTCTGTGTATGATGTACCCATCAACTCCCTAGTAGATTTAGACCTAATAACCAATACATACATACATACATACATACATACATACATACATACATACATACATACATACATACATACATACATATACATATACATATATATAGCAACATGCCCAAAGACCGCATCGTTCCTAGGTACTACCCATAGTACCTTTCGTATCCTCCTCGAAAAGGACTCCATCGTTTCGCTACGAAAGAGTTCTGTAACTACATCTGTAAAGGACAGCTTTGTGGGGCCTATAGTACAAATGTTCCGTCGTCTGCTAGGTAAACGTAAAACTGCGTACGTAATAGTTTGCATCAATGCTCGGACATCCACAATATACCACCTAGTGCATACATTGAGGACTACATGTAACCGTTCTGTCTACTCCCTGAGCTCCGCCAACAAGGTCTACCTTGTAGAAACTCGGTCGGGGATTTTCTATATCTGTAAAGGTTTGCTTCGTTAGCCCTACAATACAGATATTCTACTTGGTCTGTCTCTTTTCTCATTTTGTCTATGGCCCCACGCAGCCCCTCTCAACTAATCGAAAGTCCTTTCAAGAGCTAAGTGATTGTGTCCTATTGCAAACAATATAAACATCCAATTAGCTGTGCCGCTCATCCAATGTCTTGATAGCGAAAGAATTATTGGCGTGTTGGTTAACAGCAGTCTTTCTCGAACTTGCTTTGACTCATGATTAATATCTGCATGCGACTATCCTTACGGGACCTGCCCACTATAAATAACTCGCAAACTAGAGTACAATGTCATACGAATATCCTACTCCATCATCAACCTTTTGACTGCCTACATGGTCTGCGTCGTTAGGCCTATAATGCAAAAGCAGTCAAGGCATACTCTCTTGACGGAACACCTACAGACCTGCCTCCGAGGGTGCAGCTCCGTTAGGCCTACCCTAGAGGGCCATCCTAGAGTATCCTCATGTCCCGTTGAAGTCTCATACTTCCTTCTTGCCCAAAATAACTAAGTTGAATGTGCTCTTTCTGTACTAAAAGTCTGCGATGAACTGCTTCGTTAGGCTCTTTGTCCAGACTCTCTTTGGGCTGCTCCAAATGCACCTTACCATTCTATTAAACCCAACGTCTAATCTTTTGTTATGCGTTTAGTTTACTTTTATTATTCTATTGGCCTCTTATTTACCCTAATCACCATATCCAGCCCCACCCACGTGTGAGACCATCAGTCTTAGACCTGAAAGGGAATGCTGCCGGTACAGGCCACTGTTATTATTTTTGCTTATAAACTTGATCCAAGATTTAAGTTTGATAAAATAAGCCTCTTCTATTTCTTTCTTTTTAATTATAAACTACGTGTTACAATTATACTTGCAATTGTCACTTTTATATTCTTTTCTTTCTTTTATAACCTATATGTTATAAATGTAATTGCAAGCATCTGTTTTCTATTCTAGTTTGTCTTATTTTATTATGATACTAAATTTTCTTTAGTTCTCTTATACTATATAACAGTCTTAACTCGGTACTACATCCAACTATCATAATTACTTATCATAATAACTCCTTTACTTTTTACACTACTATCTACGCAATTAATGCAGATCTACTCACATTTTCTGCTTGTTGTTTCTAGTCTTGTCAAATAATTAACTCGATTATTTCTTTTTCTTTAATTTCTTTAAGCGCTTCACGTTATTCTCTTTTATTCTGGAAAGTAGTTCTATTCTATTTAGTTGGTTACAAAAACTGTGCTAAAAATCCATTTTCATATTTTAATGCTATAAACAATAACTCGTAACTGCAAGCTATTTCTTTTATTGTTTCTTTAATTGTTGGGTAATGCAAAATACAGTAATGTCTCTATTTTGCACTGATTTAATCTTTCTTGTTTTTATTCTTGCAATTGTGTTTATCGTTATTCTTAAAATATTAAACTATGAAAATGTATTTCCTCTTCTAAACCAACCGAATAATCTTTCACTAGCTTCCAAATCAATTATTAGATTTTCCCCCTTTTAATTCATTTCTCCCGTTAACAAATTTACTGTACGTTTCTCACATTTAGGCTTATGCCTTTCTCTACCACTTTTGAGCCTAATATTAATTATATTTAATTGGTTTTCTTCTTTTTCCATATAAATAACATTTATATATATGTACACTTTTTATTAGAAATTTACGGTTTTAACATAACTAGCTAGTAGAACCAGTTACTGAAATTAGTTCAAATGCTGAATTAAATATTTAACGGGAATCTAACGATATTATATATCATAAACATAAGAGATATATAATTTAAATCCACTCACCTGTCTTTCTTAGCTTTAATCCATGGCCTTCTTGGATCCACTTCTATGGCGTCTAATATTTTTATTAAAAATATCCTCTCCTTGGAAATATTTTCTATTTAGGGTTCAGCCTCAAGCAATGAACCCAATTGGGAGAAAATCCGATTGTTAGAAAATATCTAGGCCTAGGGTATTTATAGTGAATCTTATGGACTCAGGCCATCGGATTTTAGGATTGAATCTGGTACAACCAGGTTGTAGGCTTGCTACGAATTGTTGGATCCAAAAAATAACGCTCAAGATTGTGCGAAAATCAATTTATAAAACTTTGGCACGTCCCTGGATGATTTCTCGTCAAGGGAAAAACGCGGGTCGGCCCGTGTGTTTTGCGGGTCGACCAACGTGTTGACCCATAGGGTCCTATTCATTTTTTGTTTAATTATTTATATATATTTATATAATTCTGATTTCTTATTCTTGTTGTAACTTCTTCATATTAACTCGGATTTCGACAAGTTATATATGAAAATTGATCAGAAAATCACCACGAAACACAATGGTATAAGTTTCATGGCCATATTCTAACAATTCCGAAAATGCTTATTTTCACTCTTCATCATTATTTAATTATTTAATTATCTAAAAATACGGGGTGTTACATTCTCCCACCCTTTAGGAAATTTCTTCCCCGAAATTCGACAATGGTAAACCTAAATAATTCCTCGCATTAATCACATCAATTTGTGTACATCCAATTTTGCGACCATCCGTGTCCTTGTGCAAAGTGTCATTCAACATAAAATATATGCATGTACATGAATTTCTAAGCGGTACCTCCAATATGAATGCTTTTCTTCTTTAAAAACTCCTTTTTAAAACATGATGCACACATCCTAATTATACTTGCAATATTTATTTAAACGCAATCTTTTGAAAGCTCAAAACATTTTTTATCCAATTTTTCCCACACTCCTATTGAATAAGGGCGTAGTTCAACAATTTTTTTCGTCCAAACCCTACCACACAACTTTTAATATCCGAATCTCTGAAAAATCTAATTTTTCGAACTCGATTTCTTAAGTCAAAATGAAGGTAGAAAACGGAAAACCTCACATTTCCCGTTTTACAATTGCATACCTCTTTCTCCATACTTGGGACATGTGCCACTATTCTATAAAAATCTCTATTTGCTTTCCCAAGCATAGTTCACATAAGAATTTTTTTTCAAATTTTTCTGTTGACGTTTCTATTGCTTTCTTTAAATTTTGTGTTTTCCTTTTATTTACTGTTTTTTGCTTTTACTTTTCTTTTATTACTTACATTATATGTTTTTATTCTCTTTTTGTGAACACCACAGAAAAATAGCATCATACTGATCGGTACTGACTTGCAATAATAAAGACAAAATGCTTACTAAGAGTATGATCTCTTAATTAAAAGAGAAAACAAGTCCTACTACAAAGCGATACTAGATAAATAAATATAGTAGCTAAACACAGCTATCATCTAGGGCTAGGAGGCATAGGACCATGTCCACCCTAACACAAAAAGGTCCTACCCCAGGAATCCAAGTAACTCATATACTCCTCCTGCCGCTTATTACTGGTTACTAACTTACCTGTATTACTCACGATGAATAAGATCTATTCATTTCTTTCATTCCATACTCAAAATGAAATAACCAAATCTCATTTACTGCAATGAATAAGGATTTCAATTTATGCAGTCTCTATCCAATAAGGCAACTATACATGGAGAAATTTTCTCTTTACCTTTACCTTTTATTTTTCCCCAACTAAGGTCTACCTATCCTAACCATGTGTGTCTTACTATCTTACTAAAATCACTTAACTATTCTTCTATAGTCTACACACATAAAACAACATTCCTAGATTCTCACTAGTGTCCTATACACTTTATGGGAACTTTTATTATTACTACTAAAAGTAACCACTGCTGTTGCCTTACACTTCTCCCGTTACACGTATGAAATTATTCCTATCTACCCCATATTTAAAGTTTGGTTTGGTATTTATCATTTCATTTCAAAAATTAAAGCTTCTAAATTTTTGAAACATCATATCACAAAATTCTTGCCTTTAAAAGTTTTACTTTGAAATTTCTATTAAATTCAAAGGTACTTGGTTACTTAACATTTATCTTTCTAGATTTGCATCTTTACAGCTCTTTGAATTTAAATTATTCCCTAAACGTAGAAAGGAAAACATACAAATTCTACGTTCAAAACTTATTCGTCTTTTCCTTTTAAAGACCTTTACAGCTTTCCACAAAAAAATATTTTGGACTTTTAAATTTAACTGTTTAATAAGTTTTTCTCTTGCAAAAATTCATTTACTTTTTCACCAAGCCATTTTTCTTTAAAACATGCCTTGCTTGTTCTTAAAACATTTTTTTTCTTGACTTTCAAAAATGTCCTTACATGTTTTCAAAACATCTTCTTTACGTAGATTTTCAAATTTGCAAAAACGGGAGTTGATAAGAATAATTATTTTATCAAAAATCCCTTAACTTTCCTACTCTTCCAATTGCTTAACCTTAGGGGAGTTTCTAACTTACTACAAATGGGGACTTTCTACAAAGGTAAGCAACCAATGCACATAATCAATGGAAAATATGAAATTTCCATTGCTTGCTTTCCTACTAATGCTCTCTATAATATCCCTCCTAACTAACACAGTCTCTAATTATTACACTTCTTATTACACTTAATGGTTTTATACCTTAATGTATTGGAATTGCTTTCTCTTATGAAAACCCGTCAACGCTAAAAACTTCTATGAATCCTTTAAAAGAGGATTTTGTGTTTATGTGAAATTACAAGGAACTTATTTTATATTTTGTCGAAATAGGCTATACAAGGTGCTTTCCATACCTTGTACATCTCTTTCATGTATTCCTTATAATTTGCACAAAATATCTTTATTTTTGGTTTCATAGAAAATTATATCATTATTCATTTCATTCCAATAGATTAAGTATGTTTAATCTATATTCACTTACAATAGACATTTCCTACGAAATTTATTAATTTCCTAATATTTAACTTACATCTTCTGTATTTTTTAAGAAGAACTCACTTTCAAAACTTTTTTAATATTTTCATAACTAGAAAACATTTCCATATACTTATTTAAGTTATAAGTGTACTTACAAACCACTTTATTTCTATACTTAGAAATTATCTTCAAAACACATTTTTATTTGGGTCAAAACAGATGTTGCGTAAAACACGTTACTACCGCCTAAAAATACTATTATATGGATTCAATTAAAATAAATATTAATAAATCCCGTATGCAATGTAAAAATATCTCCCAATAAGTGACCTACTATAACAATAGTGTCATAGTGTATGCTTCCTTTATTTTTTCACGAAAACATCTATTACAATATAATGTGTAACCTACGTTTTTGATACTTAACACACTTTAGGTTTTCATATTTAAAATCTTTGTTCACCTACAAAGAAATTAGCGAGCTATACAATTCTTCAAAAAGAATTTCACTTTTAACAAAATTACATCATATAAAAACTAATTTAAATTTCATACCACTTTTTTTTTTCAAAAACCCAATATTTACTTCCTCAAACATATTAATAATTATGTTTTTCAACTTTTCAATTTCAAAAGTTTAATTTTATTGGGCTAGACATAAAGTGGATTTTCTTCTTATTACCCTAGGAATACCCTTCCTAAACCTTGAAAATCTCATTTCCTTTCTAAAATCTCTTATTCCTTCCAAAATAAAAATACTCTCTGTACTATCCCTAGGGAACTTTCTCACTTTCTATAACATATGAATACCAATCTTCTCTCAAAATATAGCTTATTGTACACTATAAATCGGCAATAACATAGGGATCAACATCCTTGGGTTATCCCAAACCCAACCAGCAAACCATGCATAAAAATACTTTTAAAAAATTTCCATACGTTAAAATCTATAATTTGGGACTATTTGGATTTTAGTACATAATATATTTATATTTTATTCAAAAATAAAAATACGTTCGTTCATATTTCTTAATTTACTTAGGATTTACTAACCTAAGCTCTGATACCAAATGCAACAACCCAAATTCCAAAGGGTCTGGTTTTTCGCAAAAATGCTAAAATCCAAGCCCATTGAAGCCCGAGTTGGGTATCCTGTATCCCGCAAATAGGCAAAGATAAATATATCAGAGCTAAAATAAATATCTCATAGCAGAACTGACTAAAATATAATAGTAAGTAAATATTCACCAAGTAATAACATTTTCTAAATAAGTGTCACAAAGCTGGAAAATCTTTGCCATTTATATAACCCGTGGGATGATATGATGAGGGGGTCAGAACTAAAGTTCTAGTGACTAGACAAATTGTACACTTCTAAGCATAACTCTACATATATCGTTCTATTCCCATTTTCTGTTATATTTGGTTTATTAGATTTATAATACTCTCGCCTATGTGCGTGAATCATACCCATCTACGCCCTAGTAGATTCTGACCTAACAACCAATATATATATATATATGTATGTATGTATGTATGTATGTATGTATGTATGTATGTATGTATGTATGTATGTATGTATGTATGTATGTATGTATATGTAGCTACATGCCCCGTATCGGTCTTAGGTACTACCCATAGTACCTTCCATATCCTCCTCGAAAAGGACTCCATCGTCTTGTTATGAAAGCGCTCTATAACTACATCTATAAAGGACAGCTTCGTGGGGGCCTACAGTATAGATGTTCCGTCGTCTGGTAGGAAAACGTAAAACTGCATCTGCAATAGTTCGCGCAATGCTCGGACATCCACAATGTACCACCCAGTGCGTACATTAAGGACTACATGTAATCGTTTTGTCTACACCCTAGGCTCCACCAACAAGGTCTACCTTGTTGGGAACTCAGTCGGGGATTTTCTATATCTATAAAGATCCGCTTCGTTAGGCCTACAATACAGAAATTATACTTGGTCCATCTCTTTTCTCATCGTGGCTATGGCCCCACGCAGTCCTCCCTCAACTAATCGAAAGACCTTTCAAGAGCTTAGTGGTTGTGCCTTACTGCAAACCATCTAAACATCCAATTGGCTATGACCCTCATCCAATGTTGCAATAGTGAAAGAATCAATGACCTGTTGGTTTAACTTTAGTCTTTCCTGAACTCGCGCTGACAGATGATGACTAATATCCGCATGCATCTATCCTTATGGGACCTGCCCACTATAACCTACTCGCAATTTAGAGTACGGTGTCATAGGAATATCCTACTCCATCATCAACCTTTTGACTGCCTACAAAGGTCTGCTTCTTTAGGCCTGCAATGCAAAAACCATCAAGGCATACTCTTTTGATGGAACACCTAAAGACCTGCCTACTTTAGATTTTCTTTTAGTTTCCTTAATGAAGCACCCCATTGTAATTTGCACTATCAAGTAAAAAGGAAAAAGAGAACAAAAAAGATGAAAGATACAATGAAAGACTGAATATTATGTCGTATAATAAAACATTTCAATTTTCCATGTTTATCATATTCATTCATGAACTTGTAACTCATTTATAAACTTAGATTTTTGAAAGCAAGAAAGTATGATATCGAGAAATTTGAGCGCATATGGGCTGACATGCTTCAATGGAGATCGGAGTTTGGTGCAGACACCATCATAGAGGTAATTAATTTTTAGCGGCTTTAATCTGAATACAAACTAAACGTTTTCAGTAAACTACCTCAATTTATTGGTCAGTCGGTTTTATCACATCAAGCTCTCGCTCAATAGGATTTTGAGTACAAGGAGTTGAATGAAGTTCTCCAATATTATCCTCATGGATACCATGGTGTTGATTAAGACGGAAGACCAGTTTACATTGAAAGACTCGTTAAAGTTTATCCTAGCAAGCTCATGCAAGTAACTACTATGGATCGTTTTATAAAGTATCATGTAAATGATTTTTAAAAGAGCTTTGCAATTAAGTCTCCGGCCTGCTCAGTCGCTGCTAAAAGGCACATTTACTCGAGTACACCTATTTGGGATGTTCAAGGTGTGGTATGTCACTGCAATGTTACATCTCATTGTCACTGCAATGTCACTGCAATGTTATAAGGCATGGCATGTCCGACTAGCTAAAGCAGCATAAGTATAGCATGCTGTGATAAGATTGTATTCTAGTTAGTTATGATCCAATTCCAAAACTTGTAATCATCTTTAATAATAAAGAATGGATGATAGTGTATGATTTATAGTTTGTATTTTGAATATAAATTTGTGATGCCTTCTCTGTGAATGGACTATGATGTCTTTTAATTTATATCATTTTTTTGTTGCTTATTTATTTCTTGCTGCACTTGCAAAATTAGTTTAGAAATTACTTTTTTTTCATTTTGCATTCTTTTTACCACAACTATCAATTTCATTTGTAAACGAGTCTTTTACAACTGTTTAGCGCTGTTGTAAAAAATATTTTACAACAGCTAAAAGAAGCTGTAAAATACTACTTTATAACTGCGATAGCCAGTTGTAAAAAATTATTTTACAACTGCCAAAGATCCTTGTAAAATATATGGACCTATTACAACTATGGATAAAACGACGGATGACTGCCCGTCGTAATAGATCTATTACAACTGTTTTTGGCAGTTGTAAAATGGTGTTTTTGTTGTAGTGTTTGTTAGGCCTACCCAGAGTGCCATCCTAATGTATCCTCACGTCTCGTTGAAGTCTTGTACTTCCTTCTAGCCTAAAATAACTAAGTTGGACGTGCTCTTTCTATACTAAAAATCTACGATGAACTGCTTCGTTAGGCTCTTTATCCAGATTCTCTTTGGGCTACCCCAAACACACCTTACCATTTTATTAGACCCTATGTCTAATCTTTTATTATGCGTTTAGTTTACTTTTCTTATTTTTTTGGCTACTTATTTACCCTAATCAACATGCCTAGCCTCACCCAAGTGTGAGACCATCAGTCCTAGAGCTGAAAGGGAATGTTGCCAGTATGGGCCACTGCTATTATTTTTGCTTATTAACTTAATCCAAGATCTAAGTTTTATAAAATAAGCCTCTTCTATTTCTCTCTTTTTAATTATAACCTACGTGTTATAATTATACTTGCAATTGTCAATTTTATATTCTTTTCTTTCTTTTATAACCTATATTTATAAATGTAATTGCAAGAGTCTCTTTTCTACTATAGTCTATCTTCTTTTATTATAATACTAAATTTTCTTTAGTTCTCTTATATTATATAACAGTCTTAACTTGAGACTATGTCCAACTATCATAAGTTACTTATCATAATAACTTCTTTACTTTTTACTCTACTATTTGTGCAATAAATGCAGATCTACTCACATTTTATGTTTATTGTTTCTAGTCTTATCAAATAACTAACTTGATTACTTCTTCTTCTCTAATTTCTTTAAAGCTTCCCGTTATTCTCTTTTATTCTAGGAAGTATTTCTATTCTATTTGGTTGGTTAGAAAAACTATGCTAAAAATCCATTTCCATATTTTAATACAAAATAATCCTATAAACAATAACCCACAACTGCAGGATATTTCATTTATTGTTTATTTAGATGTTGGGTAATGCAAAATACAACAATGTCTCTATTTTGCACTAATTCTATTTTTCTTACTTTTATTCTTGCAATTACGTTTATCATTATTCTTACAACATTAAATTATGGAAATGTATTCCCTTTTCTAAACCTATCAAATAATCTATCACTAACTTCCAAATTAAGTTATTAGATTTTCCTCTTGTTAATTCATTTCTCCCGTTTTAACTAATTTACTATAAATTTGTCACTTTTAGGCTTATGCCTTTCTCTACCACTTTTAAGCCTAATATTAATTATATTTAATTCGGTTTTTTTCCATATAAATGACATTTAAATACAGGTACACCTTTTTTTTTAATTTACAGTTTTAACATAACTAGCTAGTAGAGCCAATTACCGAAATTAGTCCAAGTGCTGAATTATATATTTGACAGAAATCTAACGATATTATATATCATAAACATAAAAGATATATAATTTAAATTCACTCATCTATCGTACTTATGTTTAATCCATGGCCTTCCTGGATCCACTTCTATGGCATCTAATATTTTTATTAAAAAGATCTTCTCTCTAGAAATATTTTCTATTTAGGGTTCAGCCTTAGGCAATGAACCAAATTGGGAAAAAAAACTAAGTGTGAGAAAATAGCTAGGCCTAAGGTTCTATTTATAGCGAATCTTAGGGATGTCATGCCATAAGATTTTAGGATTGAATCGGGTGCAACCACGTCACCTGCATGATGCAAATCGTTGGATCTAGGAAATAACGCTTGAGATTGCACGAAAATCAATTTATAAAACTTCGGCACGTCCCCGGACGATTTCTCGTCCATGGAAAAACGCTGGTCGACCAAGTGTTTTGTGGGACGACCTATCGGTCGACCCGTGGGGTCCTACTCTTTTTTTCATTCATTTGTTTGTATATATTTATATAATTTTGATTTCTTATTCTTCTCGCAACTTCTTTATATTTACTCGGATTTCGACAAGTTATATATGAAAATTTATTAGAAAATCGTCACGAACACAAGTGTACAAGTTTCGAGGCCATATTCTGACAATTCCAAAAATGCTTATTTTTATTGTTCATCTTAATATGATTATTTAATTATCTAAAATTGCGGGGTGATACAAGAACAGACGGTTTTTCAAAGATTTTGACTGGTCCAAAAATTGGTGACGTTATATTCAGATTAAGTTCACCTTCTGTTCTGAGTAATTTAGGGTAGAGGCAGGTTATTTTCAGGCTTTGAGTTGTTTCATGGGGTTAGGAATGTGATTTCTCCCGACAGATTGTTATTTTCTAATGATCTTTCAAGTCAACGACGATGATGTTCTTTGGTTAATGATATCTTAGGTGCCGACGACGATGCTAGTTCGATCCTTAGTATTCAGACTATTGTTTGGTATGGCTGGGTGGAGAAAATCTATCAATATTTAAGGGATTCTAATGGTTCTTCGAATGGCCGCAAGTGGGCTTAAAGCAAACAATATAGAGACTGAAAAGCTTGTGAGCGTTGAGTTGATTTTAGGCAGGGATATGACATGGATAAGTTACGGGTTGATAGTTATGAGTGGATGATATATGAGCAAATTGATTTGAATTATCTTGGCATGGGTAGTGGGGTTTGTGATATTATGGCTATTTATTTTTATATTGAGCATTTCAAATTCATTTTGTGCTGCTGCCTTGTAGTTTTAAAAAGATCTACACATCTTCTATCCATGCTTGTGAATCTACTCATACTTCCAAATCGATAAAATAATAAGTAGGAGTAATTCAATAGTTAATATTAAAAGAAGTCCTAGATTAAAATTTAAAGCTTCCAGGTCCTATGTATGAGGATTGATGGTAATTAGGGAAGATAATATGGAGACTATATGCGACTTGAAGAGACATAATGTGAGTTTTGAGGCTTTATCGGATTTGATGATAAGGTTATGGAAGGTGATATAGACTGCACATTTCATGGAGACGTTTCTTATATAGGGTACTTGTTCGAGTTGATGATATGGGAGAGTCCTTAGTTACATAAGTTTTTATGAGGGCTTTTTATTTTTTTCTCTTGTTTGTTCGGGGGATTTTGCTATCTGCAAGGCTTATTGATGCTTCTTTTTAAGTGTAGAACAAAAATATATAAGTGCGCCCCTCCTTGTGAGGATCACTCATTTTTCTCAAAAAAATAAAAATAGAAGTATTAATTTTTAGTCTTATGGATCAATAATATATGTTTGAATTATGATCGATAGCACTATCCTGGTTATTAACCGTTTTGTCTTTGGTGCAAGAGGTCACAGGTTCGAACTTGCATAACATGATTTGAACATGTATTGATATGTAGTATACATTATGGTGTATCATATTTAAGACTTATAATGCTAGTATGTACTATCATCTAAATACTCAATTTCAAAACAAGAAACAGCTGGAATTAAATCCATATAACCTTTTTAGTTTTCTATTAAAAAGAATAAAAAATTCTTATAGAAAGAAAAGAACATTCCGAGTCTTTTTGAGAACTATTAATGTAATTTTTTTTACCCCAACTTAAAAATAAGATCAAGCAACAAAAGAGTTTTGACTCTGCATATGGACTTTACTTAATCAGTATATCTATGTAGTTTGTTTATACATATAACAAGATGCGTGTATGATTTCAAAAACGACTTGAAATATTTAAGAACAAAGTGTTTAAAAACTATTGAATTTTCATATTTATGTTTACTGAGGGTATGAGAAGATAAGTTGATAAATTATGAATTTTGGGGATTTGTAAGTGAAACAAAGCTTTAAAATTTGTTGCATGTGAATTTTAAAGAAAGTAATTTTTTTTTTGGAATTGAATCATGGAATGAAATTTAACTTAAATTAAGGTAAATAAAATGAATTTTGAAAATTTATCTTGGGTTAGGCTAAGTGCAGTGATTTTGGGAAATAAAATTGATTGTGATTGAAATAAATCAGTGAATGAAATAATTAAATTAATTAGTTAATTTAATGTGGTTTGGAATGTGGATGGATAAAATTGAATGTTGAATTTGGAAAATAAAATTAGATTTGATATAAAATGGATATAGACTTAAGTTGTATGGAATGTTTCAAAATGAACTTTAGTAAAAAAAAATTATGGAATGATGTTTAAGTGATAGCAGTATTAAGGAATATACTATGTAAAGTAGTGAATGTGAGTAAGCAAGGGAATGTGAATTAAGCATTGTGAATAGTGATTGTAAATAAGTGTAAATGAAATGAAGGTGAATAAAAGGAATTTATTGTAGCTAAGAAGCAATCGAAATAAACACATAAGTTGTATATATATATATATATATATATATATATATATATATATATATATAATTTTATTTGCATAACAATTTGATCAAAATTTGAGCATAAAATTTCGAGATAATTTATATCACTCGAGTTAGGATTTTTCACTCAATTCTCCACGGCGAACACTGGGTATGGATTTTTGATTGATTCTAAAATTCTCTATGATAGTATATGGATATGCAAAGAGAATGACGGTTTCTGATCAAGGAACTGGATCTGAGTCTGCACAAGAGTGGTTATGTGAAAAATATTAGTTCGAAAGTGAAATTGTATGATCGAGCGAGCGATCAGATTGAGATGTGCGTACTGATGATATATGTACATCGTACAGTTTTACTAAAGCAGACACTGAAAATTGAAAATGAAAAATAATATGATTTTGAATTATATGATTATACATCGGTGAGATATAAGATGTAGGTACATCAAAGCAAGAGCTAATTTGATGCCTTTGATTTCGTAAGAAATTTGGGTTGCCCAACAAAAGGTGCTTGTTTAAACTGTTGTTTAAATTTGATGGTTTTATGGTTGAGTCACTTGGCTTTTGTAGTCTTTTATTGGATTGGGCGTGTTGTGGTAATTTGTTGTTGTTCTAATCTAGCAGCGCAAAGGAGACGCTGGCGAAATTTTTCGAAAATATAAAGAGTTAGAAATTTTGAAGAAAATTATTAATAAATAAAAATTGATTTTTGAATTATAACCTGAAATGATTAATATTAGGTCGAACCTATGTTTGAATTTGGAAACTTGATAAAGGTAATATCAAGGTTTCAACAAATTGATTTTGGAAAGTTAAAGGCTTAAAAGGATTTTATAAGTTATTTAAACTAATTAGTTTTGAAAAGAAATGGGTTTGGGGCATTTTTCCTATCTTGGCAATTTCGAGGACGAAATTCTTTTAAGGGGGAAGAATGTAACGATCCAGAAATTTGGTTATTTAAAATTGGAATATTTAATTGATTTTAAATATTTAAAAGTTAATTTTATAAATTTAATAACTTGAATTTCAAATATAACGATTTACTGGATAATTTAATTGTTAATTGAAATCGTTTAAATAATTGATATCTTGGATTTTTGTTTGGATAATAATAATATAAAGGCTTATTTAATATCTATTGATAAGAATAAAGATAATAAAACTTTTAAATTTGATAAGTGATTTACTCAATTTTAAAAATAACACGTTTTAATTAACATGTGAAAATAGCCTTCGGGGCACTATCTCGAATTTCAATGAAACTAGTGTCATTGATTCCGTACTAATGAATCATATTACATCGTCAAATTTCATAGAGATCAAATGCACCTTTTGGTCGTACGGGATAGAAAGCATTGAATTTAATATTGAAAACTAAATATAGTAATTAGGTTCAAAATGCTATCTTCTCCCCACGATCAAATTAGGCCTCAAAACTTATTCCATTGCATTCGGAATTGGGTATAACATTAGAAACGCCAGGCAGCAAGCCTCCATCGGGGTTCAGAATTAAATATCTAAATATTTTGTATTTTAAATAATAATTTTTTTTATCTGATTTAACTGCACAGCCTCCTTCTTTCTTATCGGCCGCACCATCATCAGCCACCCTACCTATTCATTACCATACTATCTTCCTTTTAAATTGTTCATCCCTGTCTCATTAAAATTATGGAAACAAGGAAATAAATTAATGTCCTATTTCCAAAAATAAAATTTTAAAAAAGCTTGCATCTTTAGGCTAGTGAATGCGGGTCTAATTGATGGGTATACGCATGGTGTGGTGCGGCAGCAAGAAGGGAGGGATCGACATTCTACAGTGATGCGTTTGGGTTTAGTAAACTAGGGTTGGGGTTTTCGTTTGATATGGGCCTAGGTCCGAGAATTAGAGTATGTATTTGGTTTTAGAGTGACAAGTCGCACTTTTGGCCGTATTTTAGTGAACTATGATAGCTTAATGGTGGTCTATCATGGATACATCAGTGTAAAGTTGGAGGCGACGTTGCGTTTTCTAGGAGGGATCGGTCAATAGACGGTTGTGACATGGAGGTGCAGTTCGAGAAGGGGAAGTCGCTGCTGGTGATGGCTGGGTGGTTCGTCAACTATAGAGGGAAAGAGAGGGATGTAGAGGTACGAAACTGGTGAATGTGGGAGACTGGATGGAAGCAGAGCATTAGAATTGGGGATGAAGAGTATATTTGTTGTAACGACCCACTATTTTGGGCCATTCAAATCAACAATAAAACCACACATGTCGGACTTGAATAATTTAAAACAACAGATTGTTAATATAATTTGGAGCAAATAAAACCAATCACAGATACATAATATCAGAATAACTAGCAGCGAAAGTAAAATAACCAAACTTGTTCATGATGCTACTACATACATAGTCTCAAAACCAAATACAAAATACTAGAGTCCGAAAGCAAATACAATAGAAGTCTACTAATACATAATCTGAATAGAAATAACTGAGATAGAAATAGATAGAAAACTGGATAAATAGATAATTTCCAGTGAATTCTCTAGCCCCAGAAGATGAAATCCCAAACTGTGATACTCCGGCTGACCCGAGCGTAAAGCAAAACACAAAACACTCGAGTCAGGACATACATATTTATAAAATGTGAATCAACTCGAGTGAACTGTAATAGAAATGTATAGGTAACTTAAAGGATGCTTGGTACCACCTATCCTTTAAGGATCCGTTAAACTATCTACTATGTAGTAATATACGCTATTATAATAATGTCTAAAGTAAAGTAAACTATTTAAAAATAGCATTAAGGCGTTACCCATATCCCCCTTAACACATTTTATAGTGCCAATAGTCTATACAGTACCATCGTACCTCCAGATCGAGAGGCTACCATAGAATACTCCATAGGTATGACACAAATCAAACTCGTAGAAAGCACGATAGAGTATGTGACATGACACAACTAGGCAATGCCAGGGTAGATATACCAAGTACGCATCCGGGCTGGTGGTAATGCATAACAGCCACTACCGCCCACCTCGAGCCATACTCCCAAAAAAAATCAAAGGGTGCACCCAATCAATCACAAAGTAATAGAATGGTATCAAAGACGTGTGTCCGATCGGAGGAGCTACCTCATTGGCCAGAGAATCGCTCCTGTTTTAGCCACCTTATGCCAGATCACGGGAGTCAGGTCCATGTATATACCTCATATAGGACCATCGCCACCATCCTACTTTATTCTAGAATCTCCACCACGTGCACAGTTGTTAAAGTGGTTTTCGGAATTGGCAGAGGGTATGACAACTTTCGATCCTGGTCTCTTTAACAACCAATCCTTATTATAACCCATAGTTATTTATTTCAAATGGTTTATCCTTTCAAAATCAAGCATATTCATTTCAAAAACCATTTAAATTCAATACCATTATACCTTAAAATAATTATGCATTTCCAAAGTTGTAACACTTTCAAAAAAACTATACACTTAGTTATTACTTTTAGAAATGTAATAAGTTAGAAACCATAACACTTTGAAAATGTGACTCTTATATAATAGCACTTTGAAAATGTTACATTTAAGAAATAGTAAAACTTTTTAAATATAACTTAAAGTAGCATAGCATTTTTAAAAGCATAACTTAAAATAACACAGCATTTTGAAAATGCTACAAATTTTACTAAAACATGTTTAAAACGTAATATCTTCAATTTATCATAGTTTTATAAAATCTATTTTATTATACAAAACATATCCCTTTCATAAATCAAATCTATCACTATCATTAGGTTAGATTTAAAATTCCATATTAAATCAAATTAAATTATTAAGTTATATTAAATTTTATATCCTAGATAAAAAATTTAAATTTAGTTTAAACAAACCATTTATTTACTTATAAAATTTAACTTATTAGAAAATCAATATATATTATTTAGCTCATTTAAATAAAAATTTAAGTTAAAATTTCATATATTTAAAATTCAAAATACTTAATAACTTTTAGAAAGCTATTATTTAAAAATTAACCATGGGTCTGTATAATATTTTCTAACCTAGGTCAAGTGATACAGATATGTATCATTTCAATCCGTAATATATAAAATCTTGGATTTTATCATTTCAAACCCGCAATCTCAAATCAAATAAAATAAAAATCGCTTGAGCCTATAATTTCATCTCATAATGATTTTTCCCTATTCTAAAGTTCGTTCGGGTATGTATCATTTCAACCCATAGTGAATTTTATGCTAACAGGGAACTTGCAGAGTGAGAAAAAGAATATAAAATAAACAGAATAACGTATCATATCATGTCATGTGATAAAACATGTATAACATAAGGTATAACATCATATAATATCATATCACATGCATATATGAAACTACTATCAACATAGCATATCGCTACTACAATTCCACAAGTCATCAAGTTACTATGATATAAGTATGTAGTCGAGAGTGATAAAATCACCTTCTTTGGCTAGAGATGACAATTCAAAACACAAGAACAACATCTGAAAAGCACGACAAAGCACGAATTAGACTTGAGTGGATATAGAGCTAAGATCCAAATCTTGTACACAACAAAATACAACATACATAAATATAGGTACAACACATGAAAATATGAATTAAAACAAAGCAAAATTGGATAATATGACCTAGTGGGCTCGGCCACTTTGCAAGAAAGTTAGCCAACATGATAACATGCCTCGGCCATGTTGTTTTGAAGCATGCTAGGCTCAATTATGGTGTGCATAGGGTACGGCTGTGGGGTAGATGAAGTGGTGGCAAGCCAAAGGTCATTAGGAAGGCAAAAGGTCAAGAGGTATATGAACTTTGGTTCGGTCCAATGTGCTAAGGTTTGGTCAAGTGGTGCAATGGGTCATGGCACATCAATACACGACTAGGGATGGAAGTGGTCACGGTTAGGCATGGAAAAGGTGAGGAATTGATGGTGGCTGAAGCTAAAGAAGAGGAGTGGATAATGTAGAGGCTTGGCTAGGGTTTGCAAGCATGGGATGGTGGGTTTTTGGGTCTAGGAAGTCACGGCTATGGTGGGAAGATGGTGGAGATGGGTGATGGAGATGATTTCAGCTTAGGGAGAATTGGTGAGGCCGAACTATGTTTTAGGAGAAAACAAAGTAAAAGAATAAAAAGAAGAAGAAGATAGGAAACTTACCGTAAATTTTTGTTCTAGAAAAGTGAAAATGAGAAAGAGATGAGGAGAAGAAGTTTTGTACGTGAATGGAAAATGGAAAGACATCTTTTCAAATGAATGGACAAAGATGTACCTCTTAGGAAATTCCTAAGCCCATTAGCCAAGCCCAATATCAAAACAAGCCAAAAACACTAACAAAATCAAGCCCAAAGCCAAAATTGAAAATAGAAAATAAAATACTGAAAAATATTCTCGTAAAATGCTAAAACTTTATAGATTTATAAAGTATAAATCAGAATTTGATGAAATGAAAAGCATAGAGAATGTTAAAATCATTTCTAGCTTCAAAGAAAACGAATAGAAATTTAAAATTCAAATTAAAAAATTTCAATTGTAAGTCAAACTTTGACCAAAGTTGTCCAAAAATTCAAAATTTAGAAAATCTTTGTTTTATTATATTTGGAAAAATAATTCTCAACAAATCCCAAGATTTCATTGTAAAATTCCAAATTTTCAAATTTAAATGATTAAAAATCAAAGTTTCAAATAAATGATATCTAAAAATATTTACAAAATTTATGGGTTGTTACATTTGCAATTTGGGATGAGTTTATAGTAAATCTAATTATATTATTAATTTAAAAATCAATAACTTATAAAATTCATTTCTCCTTCATACGAGGTCTGATCGAGATAAAACTTTTTGCGTTTGCGCTCGTAATGATGAGAGCTTCACAATGAAACTGGATTAGATGGATTTGGAGACAGTTGAGATTCATGCTGAAATCGGACGTCGTCCGGTTTTAGTTCCAAATCGAAACGCTTCGACGACAATAAAGGATAAATGTGAGTAAATCTCACTCACTTTCAATAATTGGTTTTATTTTAAATAGTTAAACTTATTTATTAGTTGATTGGACGGATTGATAAATTATGATCAATTGGATGTTATATTATATATAGCAGCATATATATTAGTAGTTTGGTATATTTCCCGCCGATTGGAGTGGATGAGACACTATGCTCCCTGCATAATAGTGGATGACCCTTTTTATTGCGATGTCCTGCCTCAAGCACTGATTATATGTTTATAATCTTATAACATCTATGATGGCAGGGAAACAGGTTGGAGGGATCCAACTGGATTCCAAATGTTGATTTTAGTTTCATATATAGTGATATATGATGTGTTCGAATATTCTATGATAGATTAATGTATGATTTGATCTAATGCACGCTATAGTAGAACAGATCTAAATTTTGATATTTTAAAATACCATAAATATCACTTTTGAATTTGAAAAGAAATTAAAAACGAATTTGGAAGTGAATATTTATATTGAATTTTGGATAAAATAAATGATTGGATTTTAAATTTGTATTTAACTATTTTGTGAAATAATTTAACTAGAGATTTTAAAATAATGAATATAAAGGATTTTTAAACAATAAATTTTATGCGATATTTGTTAAATGTAGAAGGGTTTAAAAATCGATATTTTAATAGATGGAGAATAAGAGAAATTTATAAAGGACTATATTTATAAATGGAATTGTTAATATGAATTTGTCATTAACAGAGAAAAAATGGGAACGATTTTATAAAATTATAAACGATGTTAAAAAATAAAGTGGAATGATTATCATTTGATAAATTGGAAATAGAAATTCACAGTGTGAATTTAAAATGAGATATGGAAATCGGTTTAGAAAGAAATAGTAAATTCTATTTTGGAATTTGGGAAATAATTATGGAATTGGAAATGTGTTTCAATTTATGATAAATCGAGAGAGATTTATAGGCCTAAAATGGATATGTTAAATTTTAAAATGGTTTTTCACAAGAAGTTAAAGTTTGTTTTAAAAAAGGATTTTTATTATTAAACTATGTAGTTTGAAAACTATTAATTGGATTAATAATATTTCAGAAGGCAAGTTAATTAAATATTTAAAATTGTTGAAATGAATTCTAATTTTTGTAAATACATTAGAAATTTTATAAATGAATTTGAATTAGTTATTTATGTTTATTTTAAAAGTGCTTTGATATTTTAAATAATTATTCAACCATGTGTTTTTGAAATTTATTATATATACATATAGTTTTAAAAGTAAGTGACTGTAATTTAGTTATAAATGCTCGAGGTTTGTGAACCGAGTTTTACTTAATGGATGTGATTTTATAAGGGAAAATTTTATAATGGAATTTGAGAACTAAAGAAAATTTAAGAAAAGGAAACTTCCAAATTGTTTAGATACGGGAACTTCGAAAATGAATCTAAAGTCATTAAAGGAGTTATAAATTGTTAGTTGGATTATAAATAAGTATAATCGATAATTTTTGGAAATGGTAAAATGAATTAATAAAATTCCCTAGATATGTGAGATAAGTTGGAATATTTTCTAAGTATGGATACTTGAAATGATGTTGGAAAAATAAGACTTACAATATTTTCTTAATTATTAGAATTAAAGGCTTTGGAGACATTTTTTAGATGAAATGATTTTTATAGAGATATTTTTTCTAAGTAACGAATTAAGTTGGATTTGGAAATATTTCTACGCATTGATATGATTTGAAAATATCCTGTTATGGATATAAGTGTTCGAAAGTGTTTTCAAATATTGAAATACTGGAAGAGATTTGAATATATATCTCTGTAAAGGTATTTTGAAATAAATATTTTGAAATATTTATAATATGGGCCTTGTGACTGCTTATGTGTGTAATTTGATAGTTAAATAACCGATTATCAAATCTGGCCAATTTCGTTGATCATTTCGAAGAGACTGAGATCAGATTCGATTATCTGAAAACCACTTCGACGTGATTTGAACATTGCGAATTGTGATATCATGAAGATAATGAAGATGTTGATTTTGGAGATTTGGTTTGTTCAGACCCATAATAGCTTGTATGGATGAATGCTATCAGCACATTGTTATTGAGGGGAAATGAGCATTCTAACAGTAAATTTCTTGAAAGGTAATCGTAGCCTTATTCCATATCAACTAGGAATGATTGAAAATCAAGGGAGATGCAGAAAGGCTAATTAGGTTGCACACATTAGGCTATGTTGCCTCCCATCTAGATACATCCATTTATCGATGGGTTGGTTGAGCATGAGATCCGATAGAAAGGGTTGCAAAGCAACAGGTGTGATGACATATTCGGTACCATCCAGGCCAGGGGTAGGCCGATCTTGTGTCGGCAGGGGATGCAGGTGAATTCCTCAGTACTTTTTCTAGACGTGTACTGTGATAGGTGGTACCCTAGTGCCTAGTCATTATATGGAATCCATTCTCCAATACGTGCCTTTAGGATTTTGATTGTAGAGCCTAGTATGGTGGAATTAAACTAATGTTACAGTTTTGGCTATTTTAATAAGTATTTGTACTTAGACACTATTATAATATCACTAGATCTTTTATAAAAGATTTTGGTTATCGTAAGCTAAAAATCCGTCATGTTTATATATGGCGTGGTCTTATGAGATACCTTTTAATTTCAAAGTTTTTCTTATAACTTTAAATCTAGTCGTGTGTGTTTTCTCACACTGGTTTTCCAGATTGACTTGGGTGTTATTTTATTATAATGCTCGCGTCAAACTGAGTATTACAAATTAGTTTGGATGCTTGCAGTTTCAAGAGACAAATTGGAGGCCCAGAAACATATTCACATAAATGGTTATTTTTCCATTATATTCATTGGTATGTTATCAACAATTTTGAGGACAGATTGTTATAACTGTTTAGGCTGAAATATTTTAGTATACTCTGATTGATGTTTGTATATATACATATTATAGTTTCTCTTTTGTGTAAAGACTTTTGATATATTATAGATGTAATGACCCGTAATTTTCGATTTCGAAAATTCCAAATAGTTGGAGAAAAGAAGAAAAGAGATAGAAGAAGAAGAAATAGAAAACCAAACTCATAATCTCACATTCACAGCGGATAAAGTATAATATCAAATAATATTCTTTAAACAAAGAAAGCTGTATCAGTCAATTACATTTTAATACATGAGAGTTACTACATTTACACAAACATAAGACAATTAAACTAACTTGTCCTAGATATACTACAATATATCACAGTGGAATACACTCCATACATTCCTGCCATCCAGCTCGCCTCCTGAGCTCCAGAACGTCCTTACCTGAAAGTATGTAATACACGGTCTGACCCGAGCATTACATCAAAGTAACACCCGGGTCAGGCTGGAAACCAGCGTGAGTAAACCCATCTACCAAGAAATACTAATGCACAAAATATACTTAAAACCCAGGGTAAATCGTAGCTTATAACAATATCTTAAATTGCCATAGTCAAATACACAACTTATAATCATAGCTAAGTATTATTACTTAGATTAAATGTCCAAGTTTACATCATTATTCCATTCTAGCCTATTTGTTCCAAAATCAAATTTATAAAGAATTACTATATTCCAAATCGAAGTGGTTTCGGGGGCATTAGTATTTCTTTGTAGATGGGTTTACTCACGCCAGTTTCCAGCGTGACCCGAGTGTTACTTTTTTATGTAATGCTCGGGTCTGACTGAGTATTACATATTTTCAGGTAAGGACGTTCTAGAGCTCAGGAGGCGAGCTGGATGGCAGGAACGCATGGAGTGTATTCCTCTGTGATATATTGTAGTATATCTGGGACAAGTTATTTTAATTGTCTTATGTTTGTGTAAATGTTGTAACTCTCATGTATTAAAATGTAATTTACTGATAGAGCTTTCTTTGTGTAAAGAATATTATTTGATATTATACTTTATCCACTGCGAATGTGAGATTCTAAATTTGGTTTTCTGTTTCTTCTTCTTCTATCTCTTTTCTTCTTTTCTGTAACAATCTGGAATTTTCGGAATCGAAAATTCTAGGTCGTTACATTTGATATCAGAGCGAGGTTAAGCGAGAAACTTGGCTCTTGTGGGATTACTCATTAAGGATAGGGTCAATGGTAACCTAGGATGAGTTGAGTGTGTGTGTGTGTGTGTGTGTATATATATATATATGAGAGCGCACTTGTTATTTTCTTATATAAAGATTTTAAATGATTTTATATAAAAATATATTTTGATATATAAAGCAATATTTCTTTCTAATAAATATTAAGGTAATTGGTTGTTAAATTTTTGAAATTAAATTAAGTGGTAATAGAAATACAACCAAATTGAAATTAAATTATAGATAAGTTTGAAATGGATGCAAACTGAAATTAAAATCTTGAAGTTGGGGAAGAGTTTAAAAATAAGATGAATTAGAATTGGCTTCAAACCAGAAAATAGAATGGTTATTGGGTTTAATAATGGGATGATTGTTTTCCAATAAACAATAAAATGTTTTAAGGAAGTAACCATTTGATGAGAATAACTTGTAAATTAGAAAGGATGTAAATATAACCGAGCTTCAAATTGTGAAGTTCCGAATTCTAAATTTAAAATTTGAAATTGTTTTCAAAATGTTAAAGGAAATAATATTATTCAAACTATTTTGAATGTAATCTTATTTTAGGATAAGAGGTTGTTTGGAAACTTTAAAAGAATTTGTTTTGTATTAAAACCATGAGTGGTTTAAATTTTAAAATTTGGCTTGTTGGGCCAAGAAGTAAATATGTATATATATGTGTGGATATACATAATATAAAAGCTAATTTGGGATAAACTCTAAATGTTGAGTTTTAAATTTTTATTTGGAATGAGATGTGAAAACCCAAAGGAATATAAGTTTTGAACTTATAAGTAGGAAAGAATTTTGAAATTTGAAGCGGGAATTCAAAATTGGGTAAGGTTGGCTGGATTAAGTAAATTGAAATTAACTTTGGGAAAGTCAAATAAATTAACAAGCAACCTGAATAGCAAATTTCAAGATGAAATTGGGATGTAACTTGGGAAGTTAAATGGTTGATTTAAAATAGGAGTTATGAGTGATCTCAAAATGGGTTTGAGACCTGGAAATTGAAAATGGATACTGTTAATCGATGTTTGGATAAATTTGAATGTTTATTTATCCTGGTATCATTCCCTTGTTGTAAATAATTTATGAAACTATGAATTGATTTATTTAAATAAATGAAGAAATGGATTGTAGTAATATAACCATTATAGAGATAAATAAAATTTAGCTTAAATTTGAAATTAAAGATATGGAATTCCTTTGAACTTAAGATTTGAATGTTAAGAATTGAATTTGTAAATTAAAATTGTTTTGAACTCTTACTTGAACCTTGTAATGAGTTAAGAAAAGATAATTTAAAATGGAATTTTGAAATTTGGACTCAGTATTAAATTGTTTAAAGACTTTAAATAAAGGTTAATTTGGTTTAAGAGGTTAAACCAACATTTAAAATTTAACTCGAATTTATATAATACGAGATGATTTAAGGTGATATTGAATTTGAAATTATTTCAAATTGAATTTTGATTTAAAATAATTTGGATTTGTGATTAAAGTTGAATAGTTTTAAATTCAAATGGAATTTAATTTGATCAAGGATAAATCAACTTGAATTGGGATTAAATTCAAACTGGAGTTTAAATGAATTGAAAATTGAAATTGGCTCAATTTGAAATTTATTTGAATTAATTGGAATTACAATGGAAGATGGATAAGTTTAAAAATTCAAATGGAAATTTGAATCGGATAATTTGAAATGAAATTGAAGTTGAATGAGTTCAAATTCAAATGGGAAGTTGATTGGAATTGGGATAAATTCAAATTGGAATTGAATCAATTTAAATGGAAATGGAAATTTAAATTGAATTGAAATTGAGTCAATTCAAGAGGAAGTGGAAATTTAAATGAAATTGATGGGAAATGGAGATTGGAAAGTTGAACACTTTGACTCTGGACTATTTTCAAAATAAATTGTTTTAATACGAATCTATTTTTCCAAGCTATTTACTATATACAATCTTTCTTTTAAAAGCCCAAACTATTTTATACTTACTTTACAATTATTTTGGAACTATTTAACTATTTTATAAGTGTTTTATAAACTAATTACTATCTTTCAACTATTTTATAACTAGTTACTATTTTACAACTATTTTGAAATTATTTAAAAATTTCTATAACTATTTGACTATTTTCCCACTATTTTACAATTACTTAACCGTTTTACAGCTATTTTACAAAATAATAATTATTTTTCAACCACTTATCTATTTTAAAAAATTTCAAGCTATTTTCTAAATTTAAACTGGATAGAGTTCGAACTGTTTATGATTAAATATCCATTTGAGATAAGAATTGAAGTGATAATCCAAATGAGGATTTAAGAATTGTGAGTAAGTAATGAAAATTTTAGTGAATGTGAATAGAAAAGGAAGTTGATTTGGCTAATAATCAATGGAGATAAATACGTAGGACGTACGTATATTATTCTATTCACATAATAATTTGATCCAGATTCGAGCACTGAATTTCAAGATAGTATATCGATCCGAGTTAGGAGTTTTTTTTCACTCGATTTTCGACGGCGAACATGGATGTGGATTGTTGATAAGTTCTGGATATTCTCTATCATAGTTATGGCTATTCAAGGAGAATGACGATTTTTGATCAAGAAAACAGATCTGAGTCCGCACTAGAAAATCGGGTGGACGATACTAGTTCGGAAGTGAAATTGTGTGATCGAGTAAGCGATCAGATTGATATAGCATACAAATGATATGTGTACATCGTACGGATTGGAATGAAATTGATATTTTGTGGATTAGAACCGTAAAATGGTTTCTGAAGTGAAAAATATATTCTATGAAATATATGATGAAATAAAATATAAATGGGATATTTCTATGGTAGAATTTACTTATGGAAGTAAGTAACTGGTAAGTGACTTTATAGAATAATCAAATTTGAATATTTGACTTGGAATAAACAAAATTATATATCTTTGTTATATAAGATAAACTTCCCTTGTTGAATCTTTTGCCAGAAGAAAAGGGTTTTGAAAATATTTGAAGTATAAAAGGGTTTTTATACAAGTTTGAAATGATCCAAGATTTTTCAAGTTTATATATATATATATATATATATATATATATATATAAAGGATCTTATGAGAATGATTTTGGAGGAAAGGTTTTTGGAACCTAAGGATTTTGGAAAGGCTTTTGATTTTGGGTAAAATCAATATCGGAATTTGGAAAGCCTAGCTGAGAATTACAGATTTTGGGATAATCGATTTTGAGAAAAGAGATTTATATAGGATTCATACTAGGTGTATGATTTGGAAGATATTATATGTGTATAGTATAAAGTGTTTTGAAAATGGCTCTGGAGAAAAAGGCGCTCACTTGAAATGAACTTCTCAAGAGTGCCACAGGGTGGTACTGCCTTGAACCCTAAGGGGGGTTCTAAAGTTGATCCTGTGAGGAGTCCGGACAAAACTAGTTTCTGAGGATTATATGTAGTGTGTAGCGAAAGTCGAGGGCGCTGATGCCTACAGAGGCATTTGAGTTATGCTGTGATGACAGTTTAACTCGATGTCACTGCGATCTACTGCAGACCATAGCGAAAGTCATGTGTGTCGCTGAGAGCCAACAGTCTACATTTGACTTTATATCGGTAGACTGCGACCAATGATGACATAGTGAAAGTCGTGTGTGCCGATAAGAGCCAACAGTCTACGGTTGATTTTACATCGGTAGACTTGGACCTATGTGGGAGTGGAGAAGTTTCATTTTTAGCAGCGAAAATCGAGGGCGTCGATGCCTACAGTTACATGGACTTTTGTTGTGATGGCAACGTAACCTTGGAATGTAACTGTAATCTGCCGCGGGTTCCATGGCATAATCGAGGGGCGTGGAGTGCCTACAGTTACTTGGATTTTTGTTGCGATGGCAATGTAGCCCAGGATGTAACTGCGACCATGGATGGGGGTGATGATTTCCAGAGCATTCTGACCAAAAATATTTCCTCTATTTTCAAAATGTTTGCTATAAAATTATTGTCCTAGTATTTTCACTGGATGTTGAAAACGGGTTTACCGAGTACTTATAGATTTTCAGTCGTATGTCTGATCAACGTATGACCGAATTTCTGTGAGAACAAGGATGGACTGGCTGAAACATCAAGTCATAAAAAGTATTTTTTTTATAAAACTATTTTGGTAATATTATATAGATTTTAAAGTGTTTTAAAAGGTTCAAAGAGAAATTTATCTGATAATAAGTATTGAACAAATTCTGCTTCATTCCTTTTCGAGGATGAAAAGATTTTAAGGGAGGAGGAATGTGATGATCCGGAATTTTGGGCAGTATCAACTTAATAATCTTCTTTTATAAATATTTAATTGGTAAGATCTTATCTTTCAAAGCTAATAAAATTTGTTTTCTATTTGTATTTTATTTATATTGATATATATATATATATATATATATTGTAAATAGAAAGTCTTTGATTTGAATTTAATAAAAAGATATGATTTCTAATTGTAATATATATGTATATTGAAGTGATGTTTTAAATTAATACTAAAAATGTTTTCTATTTATAATGTATATATATTTGTATATATTAGAAATAGAAAAGCTTTGATTTAAATTTAACCAATAAAAAAAAACATGTTTTCAAATTCTCATATATATTTTTTGATTTGGAAATTATGTTAAATTCAATATAACACATTTTAAAAAGGGGCATTTCACTAAAAGGACAAACTTTGCAGTCCAATTAGTTTCTAGGACACACATCCATAGAAATTAATTTCAAGGCCAAAGTTAGTAGAATAATTATTTTTAAGGACAATGTCAGTAGTCCAATTACTTTCAAGGACATAATTTCATAGGTTTTAGACCTTAGAAACTAATTATTTTTCATTTTGTCCTTAAAAGTAATTATTTCAGTTGTGTGTCCTAGAAACTAATTACACCTGTTAAAGAGGCCCTTGTGGCTAATTTCCACTTTTAAAAACTATTTAAAAAGATTATCATTTATTTTCAAAACATTTAAAAGTAAATGTTTATTAATCCAAAAAAATATAATAGTTTTAGTTTGAATAAGATTTAACAAAATTTTATTTTGCTTAAACTGAAAAGTTTTAAATATATTAATAGAGGTTTAAAATCATTCTTTCTTTCTAATTACCTTATGAACTAAGTACAATTTGCATATATATATATATATATATATATATAAACACTTAAAAACTCACATTCATAAGTATAATTTGCATATATATTTAGTTTAAACCACAATTCATAATATATATGAATAATAAAGCATTAGTTAATCAGGCAAAATTTTATATTTAAATGAAGATTTAGACTCTTGTATTAAAATAAATAAATAATATATATTTAAGAAAGATTTAAACACTTGTTAGCATAAGAAGTGATTCTTTTAACAATTATAAGCCTAGTATCCTGAAAACTAACAGGTGGCAAAATAATCCTTAATTAAAAATTTAATTATATTAGATAAAATATCTAGAGAAATAATCACAGGATTCTTTCAGCTAAAATAAAAAATTCTCATCTCTTAAATTTAAACTGAAATCAAAATTCAAAGGAAATTAATAATAAAAGCTTCAGCCTGTTTGAAATCTATAACAAAATCTGTTCAAGGCTTCAACCTGAGATCAACAGCAACATCAGTTTGAGCTCCAATTTCGAATTTGCATTTCAACTCAAAACATCAACTCCGGATCAACTTAGATATTAGTTTTATCATCAAAGTATTTGATCGAATTTGAACTCAAGAATTTAGACCAAAGATTCAGACTACAGATCAAACTACTGTCCTCTGTTCTTATTTTAGGTGAGTAAATTCTTTAACTTGTTATATCTTGTGTTAGCATGGGGTAAATTTGTGAAGAATAAATTAAAATATGCCTGTGTGATGATTTAAGTAAAATTTATATATGTGTGTGAAGAATTTAGTTTGAGCATGTCTGTATAGCTCTCTGTTCTTAGTTCCAAGATACAAAACCGGTTTAAAAATCAAGTTTCCACTTCTAGAATCCATGTTAGGCTTAAGGATCTAAATGAATTACGTTTGTGAAATTAAGTTTTAACTACTAAAAATGTTTTAAGATAAAGACGAGGACAAATATGGACAGGAAAGAAGATATGCAGCCAAACTATGTCTTAAATTCGAATATTGTAATCGCTCGAGTTACCTATATCATTGGGTTCAGTTTGGAAATTCATGATTTTTAAAGTAAAATTCAAGATTTTTAAGCTTGTGATTGCCGAGATATAGAGGGTTGAACGGAAATTGGTTTTTCACCAAATTCCGATGATCCAATCGTAGATAAGGAGCGATTTTTGACCCAAAGATTGCTGGAAGGGTTGCAAATCCAAGAAAACAGGATTCGATTTTTTTGTGAATGAATTTACTGATCAAGGTGGATATAGGGTTTAAGCATTGCGTTTTGTCGTGGTTATTTCCAAGGCCATTGCGGCTTCGATGATGCGTCGGAATCGATCGGGGTTAGGGAAAATGGTAGTGTAGTGTTCTGGCGAAGTTTTGGGTGGATGGCATGGTGTCCGGTGGACTAAGATGGTGGTGCGAAGCTGATTTAGGCAATGGCATGTTCTGGGTTGGGTTCCTTTAGCATCGATTTTGTTTGATCTTTGATTTCAGTTATTTATGGAGGAGCTGGCTGGTCGAAGAGGTTAAGTGGGTTGTCGGCGACCATAAGGCACCGACGCAGTTGATCGAACGCCGTCAGAGGTATGTGCATGTGCATGGAGGTTTTGTATATGTCAGAAGCGTG
Source organism: Allium cepa (assembly GCA_030765085.1). Taxonomy (NCBI): domain Eukaryota; kingdom Viridiplantae; phylum Streptophyta; class Magnoliopsida; order Asparagales; family Amaryllidaceae; genus Allium; species Allium cepa. Next base: position 40,818,602 of record CM060931.1, read on the forward strand.
GTTAGGGAAGAGGGTTTTCATCTCGAAGTCAATATTAGGGGTAGTAACGTGGTGGCTCGAGTTGGCTTTGGTTTTGCTTATGCGATTGTTCACAGTTTTGACTTAAACTATAACAAGAAGATGGAGAGAAGTTTTCTGGGGGAGAGCAACTCAGGATGATTACAGGTTGAACCCGAAGTAGGGTTTAACAGTTTTATTGAATAAATAAGGGTTGTTTTAAACTTTAAGTAATCAAGCTTAACTGATTTTTTTTTAAAATTTATTTTCTTTGTATAATAATGTTATTAATATTGTTTTGAGAAGTTGTATAATAAGTTTTACTTAAATTAAATTGATTCTTAAGCTTATTTAAACTTACTTAAAGGATGTAATTAGGAAGTTAATTTAAATAATTAAATTATGTGTTAACCAAGATTAAGTGATAAATAAGAATAAATGGGTTACCTTTAAGTCAGTCAAAGACTTTGGTGATTAAAGATTAATAAAATCAAGGAATTAAAGGGAAATTAATTTATTTTCGATTAAGGATTTATAAATTAATAGTTAAGGATTAATAGTCAGCTAATGTAAGTAATTAGAGATTGATTACTTAATTATTTAATTACTTAATGTAAGTAATTAAAGAATAAATTATTAGGGGTTAATTAATTTAATTATTAATTAATTAATTAAGGATAATTAACCAATAGGATAATTACTTGATGAAAGTAATCAAGGGAAATTACTAAATGGAAGTAATTAAGGATTAATTACTTAGTGTAATTAATTAAAGTATTGATTAATTTGGGAAATTAATTAAGGATTAGTAAATTAATGAGTGTGATTAATAAAAGGATAATTAATCAATGTAAATGTTTATAGGATAATTAATTTGGGTAATTATTTAAAGATAAATGTAATTAATGTAAACGGGTGGAGGTTAATTAATTTGTTTAATTAATCAAAGGCTAATTACTTAATGTAATTAAAGAGGATAATCAAGGAATTATTAATTAATGGTTTGTAATTAATTAATGTTAAATAAGCAGGATTGAAGGGATTAAAGTAATTACTTTAATTTATTTATTTAAATTAATTAGAAATAGTGTGACTAATTAATCTTGCTTATGAATGATTGGATAATATTGAATGCCTCAGATTATTTGGTATCTTTGGTATTATTCTTTATCACCTGCGAATAAGAGATTTTGAGTTTGGTTTTCTGTTTCTTCTTCTTCTATCTCTTTTCTTCTTTTCTCTAACTATCTGGAATTTTCGGAATTGAAAATTTTGGGTCGTTACAGTAGATTATTCGTTCCACTATGAGATTCTTTGTTGTTTTGTTTTCTTCTTATCTTCTTTCTTCTTTTTTTCTCCTAACAACCAAGTTTACGGCATTCGATTTCTCAGCTTGTAATACAGTTGACGTATTAATGTTGATTTTCGAGGGTTGAAAATCTGGTTCATTACATTATTTGTGATAAATATAACCAATAATGGGAAAATCATAATCATCCAAACATAAATTGTTAGTTGATTAACCATAGTCAATTCTTTGATAAATAAATCAATATATTAATATGTGTATGTAGTTTATTAGTCCTTTTTATGGTTTTGAATATAAAATGGTCGAAAAAATTAATATCACAATAATATTATAATATGGAATAATGTAGAAAATGTGTATTTAATGTAATAAAATAGTTTGAAATGATTTAAAATGGTTTATTATCTTATTTTAAACATTTTAACAAGTTTTAGCAAAGTTTAATGAAGTTTGAAAAATAGAGCCAAATCAAGCTCGTCGAGTAGCGACGGTTCTTTATTATTCCACTTGAATAGTTAAATCAATGTACATGATTCAATAAGTCGGAATTCTTTGAAATAACAAAATTTTTGGATCCTTGGGGTTATAATTTCAAATGAAAAAGAAAATTTGAGATTTCACTTAGTAGACTTTTAGATATGCCCAAATCAAGTTTTCAAAAACGCCGCGTTTTAGCATATCGAAAACCAAAGTGGTAAATTCTTTAAAAACAGATATTTTTAACCTTTAAAAATATGAAATAAATTACATAAATATATTAAATTGCTTTAAGAAGGGATTTAAGTTGTAAAAATATACTTATATGAAATGGAAAAAGTGGTTTGATCAAAGAAGCTTTAAACCACTATTCAGAGCGGTTTCTACAATGATTTCCGATAACTTTTGCAAATCGTGGTTTTAACTTAATTACTCTTCCCCAATCTTCTTAGTAATCTTTTGAAATGAATAATTAAGTATTTTAAAGATAATTTAGGAGTTTATGAGTATTTTAAAGAAGTCTAAAATAAATTGTTAATGGAAAATTGTTTTAACAATATAAAGGATTTAGAGTTGATCAAATAATTGGAACACCTTATGGGTGAACGAGACATAGTTTCTAAACGCGAGCTTGAACAACCAGTATTTGGATTTTCCCATGTCTATCCAGACTGGTTTGACAGCTGGGTTAGTTAATTTTATCTACTCGGACCGCATTTTCTTAAGTTAAAAGGAAAGAGATTGGGAGTTTTTCAAATGTTAAACTAGAGTTTAAAGGAATGATTGCATCGTTATTCGATGAATAGTACAGGTTGAGACGGAAATTGGTATTGAGTATAATTAGTCTTATTCTATGGATCATTTTCTACTCAATACTAATTGTTTTGGGTTTATAGTGAATGATTTCTTAAATGGATTGTAAAAGTTTTGATATGAAAATAAGAAATCTTTGTTAAGATTTAAATAAATGATTTCGAAATGTTTTTCTAATTAAAAGGTGAAACTATTTTGAATTATTCCAAGATTGAAGAGGTTTCAGCAACCAGAGAATTTGATAAATGAGGCTTATTGATTCCATATACTCTTAAAAGATAAAGGAATGGTTTAGAAGGATATATCTCCAAAAGAATTTGATTTGATAAAAAGATAAATTGATTGGATGTTATTTGATAATCACCTATATGCTTGACATCTTTTTAACGATGATTGGTTCGGAGAAACCAGGGTCGGATTTAATTATTTCTTATTCAAAAATCACTTTGAACAAATATATGTGTTTGGAAGTGAAGATATGTCGAAGACAATGATTTCAATATGGAGATCTTCATGATATTGGGCTGCTTTCTATTAACCTTTGGGTTAATCCCCATATCATAAATATAGTGGCAGTAGTTCCTTCATTCTGAAAATCTTGTTTTTGCCAGGACTACTCACTACTAATCCTAGCGGTGATTCCCAATCTGGAAGTAGAAGGAGGAATGCCATCGGTTTGTCCTTTACTTAGGCAACTTGTATGGATGAGTGTCTGACGTTGCATTTATAAAACTACATACTTTGATCTTTACAAACATACATTTATTATGTGGTGTAGAAGGTAACCCCTCTTATACTTAACACTCTTCTCTAAGATGTTCGAACCCAAATGTTGTGCTCTTGTGGAAATTAATAGTGTGTTCTTAGAAAGGGCAATGTGAAATTTTAATCGAAGTTTTCTTTGGGAAAGGGAAAGCGTGGCTTTGTGAAAAGAAAAGGGTGTCTTCAAGCCTCGCATCCCAGGAACAATGAAGGATATAATGTAGTCTACGGGACATATATTTCAGGCTACTGGTTTTATTGATTATGGAGGAGTCCAGTAGTGTCTGGACCCTCAATTGATTAAAAAAGAAGATATTGGTTGCTCGACTGAGAAAGAGCAAAGACACCGAAATACGTTGTTCCAATTAGTGTAACAATGTAGTATGGAGGCTTAATTGAGAAAAATGAATAGTCACCAAAGACTAGGATGTTATTCATGGATTTCACATCAGAGGAAATGGCCACTAGTTCCCTATCATGTTGGAAGTACAATTCTAATACGAGGTTTATGGTTTTGGCTATGTTCCCAAAATAGCTGTAATGATTTGCAAACATTTCAACCACCCCTTATCATATACACCGATTGATATTGTCTGAGTATTGGTACCTTCTTTATACATTTATTTGAAAAGTATTTTCAAACCATCGCCATTGATGATAATATCAAAAAAAATTGGCATAAAATATTTTGCTTATCGTAAGGTAAAAACCCATCCGTATTTATTTACGGCATAGTCTAATGAGATACTCTTCTTCCAAAGGTTTTGAATGGCATCGATCAAACATATGACACTGTTGTATATATTTATGGTTCTAGTTTTCTCATAGTAATTTATCAAGCATGATTCGAGTATTTTTTATACTCGGGTAAGATATGAGTAGTTTCAGGTTTAGCTAAAGACACTTGGAGTTTCTGGAGGAGAGTTGGTGATCTCCATCGACGTATAGACATATTGTATTTTTCTGCTACATTCATTTTGTTGTTTTTCAGCATTTGTAAGGACAATGGATTTAAGACCGTCAAGGCTGAGTCTAAGTTAGACTCTGATATTATATTCAAAAAATTTCGTTGTAATAGATTTTGTGGTTAATAATATATGATTATTCCATTCATGTGAGATGCTATTTTCTTCTCTGTTCCATGTTATTTTCTTTTTACCCTTGTTTAATCTACCTTTCTAGCACTTGAATTTTTAGCATGTGAATACCGGGAATATGTTAGTGTCGATTTTCAAGTGTCAAAAATGCGGTTCGTCATATTTGGTATCGATCTTAGGTTGAGCAAACACCTAGGCTTTGGCGGGGTAAAACACATTATAGATGGCGTTAGTAATTCCCTAGAATGAGTGACTCATTAGAGAGGGTTAGTAACCTTGGAACTATTTTGAGAGTATTATATGTATGAGCATGTATTTGTTATTGGATATAAAAAATATTTTGTGTTGATTAATCTGTTGGGTGGTTTATGAGTTCTGGTAGATGCATAAAGGCTCCATGTTATTGATAGGGATTCCTAAATACTTGAACTAGGAAAATCAACACGCTATTTTCAAAATTTTATATTTTATATACAAAATAATATAGATATTTGTGCGATTTAGGAATTTTATAAGATGTATTAGTATTGAAAGTTCAAAGAATAAGGTTTTGGTGATGATTGGAATGATCTTCTAATTATCGATCGGATTTTTTCTCGGGTGAACGGTATCGTACGCTTAGTAAATTATTTTCCTTATCATTAAAGGATCAAAGAAAGTTCAAATTCGAACAAGTCTGAATCAAGTTATTTAGATCAAATGGTTTTTAAGTCAAGAAATAAATGGTATAAAACATCTAATGATATTTTTATATATCACTTAAATGGATTTTTGTATGCCTAGTGATGAATTATGGCTGAATCCAAAACGGGCACGAAAAGTACATGCATAAAGAGAGGGAGAAGAAAAATGAAGACTTGGATCTTATGCTGGCATCTACTATTACAGATGTAGTAAAGAAGGGCATTATGCAAATAAGTGTAAAAAGAGGAAAATAAAGAAAAATAAGAATATTTTAAGCATAATATATTCTATTTCAAGTGTAAAAGGTAAGGACATTTTCTAGTGAATGCCCAAAGACAAAGAAGAAACCCAAAATTCGATCAGGAAGGGCATAGAGTTGATACATTGCAAATGACTAAGACATATAGCCTAAGAGTGTCCCAAATGGGCATGCAGTTGGTGCTATGAAGGAAGACATTTAATGAAGGACTGTCCAAAGATAAGCTTGGTTGACTTAGGTACCAAGGATAAAGCACTGTCTAACTCAAAAGGGGTCCAAGAATAGTGTGTATAGTATCTCAAGTATCTATATATATGATGGTGGTGTATGATAGACTGTATTTCCTAGGTGTTATCCCCAAAAAATTGTAAAACTCGCTCGTGAAGGAATGAGTGTAAAAATATAATGTTTATTAATACATCTCCTTTCGGATTATTCTCGCCGTACATATCTTCTATCTTATGTTAAATCAATTTAGTAAGATACTTGGAAATAAAAAGATTAATGGAATGTTATAAAGAAATGGCTTTATAAAAGTATTTAAACTGAAGTAAAATATTTATGAAATATTTTCATAAAGATTTCTTGAAAGTTAATAGTACGGGTTTAAGTTTAAAAGATAACGTAAATCATAATTTAGTGATTGTTTAGGTTTTCAAAATTGGTTAAAGGGAGTATATTATAATATAAGGAGTTTATCGCAATTTTAGAAAGAAAAGATAATTTATCTTTTAAATTAAAATGGTTTCTTTGGAAAAAAGATAAGAATTATACTATATTTGGGTAATTCCTATCTTAAAACCACTTCAAACCAACATGTGTTCAAAAGTGAAGACATGTTGTAGACGATGATATGAAGATGGAGATCTTCATGATGTTGGCTGCTTGCGACAATCCTCTCGGTAAATCCCCATATCATGTATATGTGATGGCAGTAGTGCCATCATGCTAAAAGTCTTTAATTTGCAAGGACTACTCACTGCTACTCACAGGGATGATTCCCAAACGGGAAGCAATAAGACAAGTGCCTTTGGTTTGTCCTTCACCTAGAAAATTTCTATGGACAAGTATTTTGCACTGCATTTGTAAAACCATGTACATTGAACTCTATAAACATACATCTGTTTGGTGGTGTAGGAGGCGACCCCTCATATACTTAACACTCTTCTCTGAGACGTACAAACTCAGAGGTTGTCATTTTGTGGAAATCAATAATTTGTTGTTAGAAATGAAAATGGCATTCTAAGTGGAATTTACTTTGTGAAAAGCAAAGCTTAGCTTTTTGAAAGCAAAACATGGCTGTGTGGAAAGAAGTGCGTAGCTTCACGAGCCTTACATACTAGAAATGATATGGGATAATATGTGATTTGCAGGACATATTTTTCAGGTTATCAGTTTTATTAATGATGGAGGAGTTAAGTAGTGTCTGGACCCTAAATGATTTAAATGGGCAGTTATGGAAGCTTGACTGAGAAATAGAAAAGCCACCAAAATACGTTGTTTCGTAGTTGTGTAACAATGTAGTACGGAGGCTTGCTGGAGAAAAGTGAATAGTCACCAGAGACTAGGATGTTGTGCATGGGTTTTGCATCACAGGAAATGGCCACTAATTCCCCATCATGTTGGAGATCCAATTTCAGTATGAGCTTTACGGTTTGCTTGTATTCCCAAAATAGCTGTAATGGTGTGCAAACATTTCAGTTATACACAATTTGATATTGTACGTGTATTAGTACCTTCTTTATATATTTGTTTGAAATATATTTTCAAACCATTGTTGTAAATTATAATATCAAATTTGTTTTGATATAAAGTGTTTTTGTTATTGTAAGGTAAATGCCCATCTGTATTTATCTGTGGCATGGTCTTACGAGATAACCTTCTTTTCAAAGGTTTTGATAGGCATCGACCTTACGTATGACACTGTTGTATACATTTATGATTCCAATTTCTCATGTTGGTTTATCAAGCCTGATCCAAATATTTCTAGTACTTGGATCAGATCCTAGTAGTTTCAGGTTTTGCTAAAGATGTTTGGAGTTTCCAAAGGGGAGCTGGAGATCTTCGTCAACATAAGGACGCATTCTATTTTTCCACTAAATATATTTTGTTGTTTTTAAGCATTTGTAAGGACAAGGATTTATAGCTATCTAGGATGAATCTAGTTTAGACTTTGACATAGTATTCAATTTTTTTCCACTGTAAATTTTTTTGTGGTTAATAGTATATGATTATTCCATTCGCATGAAATTATGTTTTCTTTTTTGTTCTGTGCTATTTTCTTTTTCCCTTGATCAATCGCCATTCCGACACTTGAATTTGCAGCACATGAATACAGAGAATGTATTAATGTCGATTTTCAAGATTTAATATAGCGGCTCATTAAGTAGGGATTAAAGGATTATGGATCCTTAGGTTAGGAATTTTCAGATGGTACCAAAGGCTTATTCTGACCTCCCTATAAAAGGTGCTTTAACCAGGCTATCATGGCAGGGAACCTTAGTGGGCTTGAATTTTTTCCTAAATGAAAATCCAAAAACATCAGTGTACGGATCGTTGGTTTGGTATCCTGCAAATAATTAAAATATGGATATTAGAGCTCTAAAGAAATAAATTACAGCGAAATAATTTAAAATATAATAGATCCAATAAGTACTGATAAAGATTTGACACTTTTAGATCAAGTATCCTTGTCAGCACCGAACATGCCCAAGTACCAGTACCTGCCCTTCAATCTATCCCATGGGTTATAACGAGGAGGGGGCCAGAACAATGTTTCGATGGTTGTTAAAGTATACATCTTATACATAACACTATCTTATGCCGATTTTTCACCATTTCATGTTATGTTAGATTTTATTATTAGCCATTTCGACTCAATTTCTATATACGAACCGTTCCCAACTACTTCCCGTAGATTTATTTCTACGTATGTAACTATAATGTATATACCCCATGGTCCGTTATGGACCTAAATATTTCCCCCATTAGTATCTTTTGATTTTCACCTCATCAAGATCCACTTCCTCGCTGGATCACGATCTCGCCATGGTATATCTCAAGAAAATCCTGTGGTGCGCTCCAACGACCTTTCCTCCATAAGACTATGTTCTCTTTTGTAGATTTCCTACTTTGTCTGCTCCATATTATGTGGATCAGGCTCCACAAATCCCCCATCCATGATTTGAAGGAATCTATTTATGGGTTAACTAGCCTTGCCTATCGAAAAATCTAACAAAACACTACGGTGTCGTATGACCTTACTGAACATCCCGATAGGTGAATAATCCAATCTAAGTGTAACCCTTTCCTTCTCGTTGATCACAAGGGACTCGAAGGTGGGCCTCAAACCTATGCAACCCTACCCTAAGTGTTGGCACTCGCATGCCATGTTGCATAGCATTCAACCTCACTCATTGTCCATTTTGATTTCATAGTGCAATTAAGGAAATACCCCCTATCAAAAATTTAAAGCTGACCGATTTTGACTGTGTGACGCTCCCCCTACGGACTGTCGAAATGGCCTATATTTAAGGAGACGGACAACTTAGTGGCTCACGTCGAGACGGACTGCCCAATTAGCTATGTCTACAGACGCATAGTGCACTGGGCTATCCCTTCTCTATATGCAAGTGTATACTCTCCACGGGTCCTATAGTTGAATTTACTTTTGCACTCCAACCTACTCTAATGACTCTCAATGTCATTTTCTTTCTATAGTTTATATGTATTAAACTACAACTACAATGACCCAGAATTTTTTATCATTTGAAATATTTAATTGATTTTTAGAATTAGAAAGTTAATTTATAGGACAAATAACTTGAATTTAAAATATAGTGATTTATTGGATTATTTAATTGTTAATTTTAATAATTAAAATCGTTTAAATAATGGAATCTTAGATTTTTATTTGGATACAAATGATTTAAAAGCTTATTTAATTTCTATTTAATAAGAATAAAGATAAAAAAACTTTTAAATTGGATTTAAAAGTACTTTAATCGATTTTGAAAATAACTCGTTTTAATCAACATACAAAAATAGCCATTTGAGGCCCAATCTCGGATTTGACGAAATCAGTCTCATTGGATCCGTAATAGTGAATTATATTATGCCATCAAATTTCATTGCGACCAGATGATTGGTCGTGCGAAATTGAAATGCATTGAAATAATATTGAAAATTTAATATAGTAATTGGGTTCAAAAATCTAACTTTTGCATACGATCGAATTAGGTCTCAAATTCGTTACACTGCATTTGGAATAGGGATATAACATAGAGGACGCTAGGTGACACATCTCAATTGGGGTTCGAAGTTATACAGGTAGATATTTTGATTCTAAATAATATATTTACTTGGATTTGACCATACATTGCCTTGATCTATCATCATCAGCCCACACCTACCCTGTACAGGCCCATCCCTCCCATGCGCTCTTTCTTCCTATTTAAATGTATATCTGCAACAAACTTGAGTGATTATGATTCATTTCATTATTTAAAATCAAAATACAATATTTCATTGATAATCAAAAAACAGGCTTTAAAATTCTTCTTTAGATGAGAAATTCACACTGACATGCTTATCAAGAGGTGTGGCTGCGATCATAGGAGCTCAACGGTTCTGGGGTTAGGTTTATGGCTAATGGAGGAAGAGTTAGGGGAATCGGTGGTCATTTTTGGATTCGGGGTTGCAAATGGCAGCTAGTTGTCGATTTTGGTGGGTCCCGATGTATGAATGGGGATCATGACTGCGCTATCTCAAACAGCGCTGGTGATGGAACACGATGCGAAAGGGGATACCGGACCGTATTCAAGGGTATGATGGCTAGCTCATCGGACTTTGATGAAAAATGATAGTGTTCGTTTGTCGAACGGTGGAACGAGGAGGGAGAACGAGTTGATGATGTGCACAACTATGGTGCGCGAAGTGTGCATAGGAAAATAAAGAGAATTAGGGAAGAAAGGGTAGGGGTAATTTTGTAAATTAATTTGTGATAAAGTATATTGAATTATTTAATGTTGTGCTCGTAACGACTATGAGGCGGATTTATTGTTGTGCTCGTAACGATGAAAGCTTTGCAATGGAACTGGTTTGGATGAATTTGGAGGCTATTGAAATTTGGGCTAAAATCGGATGACTTTCGATTTTAGTTCCAAATCAACCGCCTCAATGATGACAGAAAATTTTGTTAAGTTAAACTCACATTTTTTGGTTAACTATATGATGTATAGTTGATAAATTTTTTTGGATGATTGTTTGGATGATTTACCATATTTATATTAGTTTTTAAATATTCTCGCCTATTTTAGCGGATGAGACCCTATTACGTTCGCGTAGAAGAGCAGATGGCCCTTTGCATATGAATCCTGCCTCAAAGCAGTTGATTTATATTTATGGTTGTATAACATTTGTGATGCAGGGGGAAATAGGTTGGAGGGATCCAATGGGATTCCTCACAAATTTTAAATTGTTTCAATAATATTTCTTTTATATGGATTATTGAATAACGAACATAATTGTGGATACCGTGATTATAACATCACTATATGTTTGAAAATAAAACCTAGTGGTGATAGAAAATCAATATCGGCATCGGTTAAGTGGTTGGTAGCTATTGGATTCAAATTACCATTTTAAGAATATTGTAAATTGCTGTTTAAATTGGAATTGGTTTTAGAGACAAGAAACGATTTTAAATCTGAAATTGTGTTTTAGAAATATTTTGTTTTAAGGATTATCTATTTAATTATATTAACATTGTTTCAGATTTATTAAATTTTAGTAACATTATTTTAAAGTTATTTAATTATAATATTATTTAATTTTAGTAATATTACTTTAATGTTATTTAATTATATTGATATTATTTTAAAAGTGAATTAATTATAATAATATTACTTTAAAGTTATTTAAATTGTATTGGTATTGTTAAAAGTTTTTTGTTTGCAGTAATATGGTCTTAAAGAATTTATCTAAACATTAAGGGGTTAATTATTTCAAGAAAATTATGGTTTGATGTTTGAAATAAGGAACTATTAATAAGGTTTTGAAATGAATTGTTACTATTTATAAAATGGTAAAGATAATTATGTTTATTTCATAAAAAATATTTTGGAATTATTATTTTAAGATGTTTTAAAGTTATTATTATTAACGTTCATTGTCAATTATTATAATATAATGATGTTTTGAAGTGAATGATTTTAATTATTTATAAACATTTCCAAGACCCGTGAATGGAGTTAAAAGACTTGGATTTTATAAAGAAGCTTATAGAATGGTTTGAAAAACTAAAGGAAGGTGTATTTGTAAGGTGAGAGTTTATAAATGGTTAGATATTTATAAATGAAATTTAGAAACGAGTTTATAGATGCATTAAAGAAGTTTTATAAATGGTTTTATGGATTTATAAACACTTTTCAAATTATTTTAGAAATGTATAAAAAGAATTTATGAACGATTGGAATGTATAAAAGAATTTTATAAATGGTCCATAAGATTTAGAGAATGAGTTTGAAATGTTCTAAAAACGATAATAAGGAGTTTTATCAATTATTTGAGAATCGAATAAAAAGAAAATCTTTCTAAATTTTATGGATATACTTATACCATTGAGATAAGTATATGGATATTTCTAAGCATTCAAATATATGGATTCGCGAGTATATCTTTGTAATGGTGTTTATATATAAGTAATTAACAATGTTGTTTTATTTACGAAGATTTATTATAGGAGGCTAGAAACTTCTTATAAGTTGAACCAATGTTGGTATTCCCTATAGAACAGATCCCTGAGTTTAATGTATGTTTGTTGATAGTTAAATAACCGACTATTGGAAATGGACCTAACATAACTTTGGAAATATCCAGGAAAAACACGTGAGTTATATGGCACAGTCATTTCCAATGTTGCTGTAATGTGCATATAAATTTTATTTCGTTCTTCTAAGACAATGATAAGGAAATCCATCCACTAACGGTTAGGAGGTGATCTCTGATCTTATCTTTGACTATTTATTTCGTAAAGAACCGAGATTGAGTTTACCGAAATTATCGAACATTGTTTCAAAGAGACTGGGATCGGGAATGTTATCCAAAAACCACTTAACTTAAGTGTTTCAAAGTAAAGACATCTTCAAGACGATGGAATTGGAGACGAAGCTTTCGAGTGTTTCGTTCAGTCCCAGAATGGACTTGTATGGATGAATGTTGACATTGTATTGTTTCTTGTAAGGCGGTGTTACCAATCTAACTAGGAAGTGCTATATAAAAAGATAAAACGTAGCCTCGGACCTCACCCGTCGGGAAATGACAAAAATCGGGCATGCAGCAAGGCTAATTGGGTAGCTCTCGAGTAAGGTGTCGTCATTCCAAATCTAGATTAGTTATTATCTCTCATTTGTATGCTTCATGGTCCATTAAAATAGGATGATTATTTTTGGTACTGCTAGTGAAGTGGTAGGTCAGTCCTGTGATGCAAGGGTACACGATGTTCTTGTCAGACCTTGTCACATTTATCTGGAGATGTACCTTCGAAAGGTAGTTCCTTGCCTTGTCATAGTATGGAATCCATTCTCCAGTATGAGCCTTATGATTTTAGTTGTATAACAAATATCTTGGAATATGAGATGCAAGCATTTCAGCTTTATCCTTATTTTACTTTGACTCCTAACATTATAATAATTGAAATGCGTTTTCTATAAGAAAAAGGTTTTGGTTACCGTAAGGTAAATACACATCCTTGTTCATCTATGGCATCATCTTACAAGATACCTTTGATTTAAAAGTTTTGTTTATATAACTTAAAAATTCAGTAGGTGTGTTTACTCACGCTGGTTTTTTAGACTGACTCAGGTGTTTTTTAATTATAATGCTTGTGTCAGATAGATCATATTATAGATTGGTTTGACTGCTTCGGAGCTTCAAAAGATGAGCTGGAGGTCCAGAGACGTACTTACCTAGATGGTTATTTTCTATTGTATTCATTGTTGTGTTTATCAGCAATTGTGAGGACAGACTGTTATAACTATTTAGGCTTAAATATGTTAGTATACTCTGATTGATGTTTGTATATATACATATTGAAATGTTTCTTTTGTGTAAAGATTTGTGGTGTATTATAGAATATTCGTTTTGCGGTGAGATTCCAAGTTGTTTAGTTTTCTTCCAATCTTCTTCCTTCTTTCTTTTTCCCTATCAATCGGGTTTCCTGGCATTTGTTTTCTCTGCACGTAATACACCGGATGTAATAGTGTCGATTTTTGAGGGCCAAAAATTCAGTTTTTAACATTTGGTATCAGATGTGAAGGTTAAGCAAGAACCTTGGCTTTGGTGGGGTAAATCATTAGAGATAGGGACTGTAGCACCCTAGAATGATTTTGAGTGTATATATATGAGTGCGTACTTATTAAGTGATATAAAAATGTTTTATACCATGTTGGTTAATCTATTGTATAGCTTATGGATCATGCTCAATACGAGTAATTAACGTTATTGTTAGGGATATCTAAACTCTTGAAAGGGTAATTCAACATCGTATTGTTTTGAAATTGGGTAAATGAAATAATTTTATCTTTATTATATTTTATATATAAAGGGATAATTTTTAGAAAATGATTATAGTATATATGGTGCACTTGGTTGTTAGAGAATGATAATATTTGATTATTATCATTTGTTGTCGTTGTTGTTGTGCTCGAATAAAAGTTGTTACTATTATAATGCAAACAAAGATTAACAATTAAGAATTGATTTTGTATAACCAAATGGAATTGTACAAAATTGATTTATAAATGTGATTCATAAATGAAAAGGAAATGAGATTTTCATCAATATATTATAAATATGATGTATAAAAGTGGTTTATAATTTAAAAGGGTTTTGAAAGCTAGGAATTTGGGATTTTAAATCTCGTTAGTTTGGAAACGATTTTTCGAAATTTTGGAAAATAATGGTAATATTTTTTGGAAAATAATTTGAGTGGAAATATTTAAAAAGGATTTAAAGAGATAGAAAACACCGTACTCACTTCAGTCACTAGAAAATAATTTTGATGATGGGTGCATCATCATGAACGTTCATTTCCAGGTCTCCAAGAGAGGAATTGCTATTGGAGTTTTGTTTTGGTAAAACTTCTTTTGATTTTTAAATCTCGGAGACTAGACTTGTTGAAGTAATGAGCTTCTTGATGTGAGAGCCCATTACTTCAGTTTCTATAATAAAAAATTATTTCATTATTTTTTAGTCGAAACCTTAGGTGGTTCTTGTAAAAAGATAGCGAAAAAAATTATCCCTAAAGTCGAGACTAAAAGGAATGTATAAACCAATGTTGGAGGCAGATTTACTGTGTTTCCTTAGGCCGCTCACAATAAAACTTTAACCAATTTGATGGCCTTAAAGACTCAAATAGAATATATATTAGCTAATAGAGAACTATAATATGATGGAATTAAATTTATTGGTCATAAATCAATTTCCTTTTTCCATTCAAGGAAATAAAATTTTATCTCCGATAAAAATTAAAATTGAGGAACCATTCACTAATTTCAATTTAAAGACTAATTTAAATTGTTAATGGTTCCAATTTGCTCTCAATTTTGCATTTGAATTTAGAATTCAATGAAATATCTTTATTTCTACCCATAACTCAATCGCATTTGTGGAAAACTAAAAGTAAAAGGGCATCCTGCATTTTATTATCCAATATCCAATGCCGAATCGAGACCAATGTATAAAAAAGATAAATTTTCGGATTTAAATAAAAATTTCATTGAAATTTAAATAAAGAACAACTCTACAGAAACATTTCACAATCCATTTACCTAATAATAAGTTTTCGGTTTAAAGAAATATTTTCATATTCTTTTTTTATTAAAGATAAAAAAACTTAATTTGTCATCTTTGACATACAATTCGTATTTTCGCTCGAATAATGGTGTAAGACAAATGATCTCTTGGGAAAAAGGGGTAAAATCACTTTGAGCTCTTCTTTCGGAGAAATAAATTCCTCAGGAGAATTTAAATTAGTCTTTAAATTGAAATTAGTGAATGATTCCTCAATTTTAATTTTTATCGAAGATAAAATTCTATTTCCTTAAACGGAAAAAGAAAATTGATTTATGACCGATTTATACCTAATCTCATTTTTTTCACACATACCATTTCTTATGAAAAACCGGATTCGGTAAGTTGGGCGATGGAGGAATCGAACAGGAAAGATTTCCTGGTTTCAACAGCAATAGAACAGTTGCGCTACCTCTCACTCACTTCGCTCGCCTTTCTTTTTCATGACATGACAGCCAATAAAAAACCGAAGTAACTAGTTATAGTAGGCATGAAAGAGCTAAATTAGATATCTTCTTTTGCTACATACGTTGATAAAACACTTACCAAAGTTTCTATTTTTTCAGCCATTTTCGTTATAACTTTTCGAGTCCGAGGTACTATTGCTATCGAATCTATAAATTGTATTCAAGGTTAAAGAGAACTAAGGGAGAGTTTCAAAATACGAAGTTCCTAGTGCCTTTTTTTGACTTGGTCGCCGCCAATTAATATACTGGCACATCCTGTCCTACACAACTGAACTTCTCGTTTCCTTACAAAGAAGATAGATAAAAATAAGAACCCAATGAGAGTATAGTAGTTTATATCACAATGGCTATAAACAGTTTCTTTCTCCCATTAACAAAACATCTCCTTTTTCTTCGTTCCTCCAGAACTGGTACAGAAATTGGTGCTTTTTCTACTTTGTTTACCTTATCAACTCAAAACTCACTCGAAATCAGGTATAACTACAGCCAATTACTAAAGCTGGCAAGAGGAGACCGATCCATTCTATTGCTGTTCTATTCCACTCTATTGACGACAACGATTTTATATAGAGAGATAACAAGGAGCTTAGTATATCAAGTCCAAACTATCAATTTGAATTTCTCAAATATTCCACGTTTTCGTTATGAGTGCATGCGACATGGCTCTTAATTATATTATCGAGTTAAGTCTAAACCCTAATATTTGGAAAAACTCCACGAAAGGAAGATCAATGACTCGTATAAATTACTAAATGGAAAATGTCTCAAAGAAATCCAACGAATAACTAATAATCCTGTTAGAGAAAAAAAAGTATCTAACATTCCTTTTTCCAACGAATGGCGTAATCCGATGATTTCTTGAACTGGTAGAATCATCAAATGAATCGCACCAACTCTTTCTAAAAAAAAGGCACTCATCGGCCGCTCCCTTTCCTATTCAGCTTTGCTTGCCGCCTATTAGATTCTGAAAATAGGTCCCGGTTCAATCAAGCGGCCCGCTTTCCATCGTCTATACCAGCTGCCACGCACAACCCGAACGATTTCTGTGCCCTAAGAAGTAAAACACGCCATCACTTATAGCCCTTTCCTCTGCCCTATAATCTTCCAAAGCCTCCTACCTAAAAGATATAGTTTGAAGCAAAAAAAAGACAAGAGACTTGTTTTCTTCCAAGGAATAGATTAAAAACTAATCGCAAGGAAAATGGAATTTCCACAATAATTGCAAAAATTTGTTCGGATAAAATATTTAGCTAATTCCATGCGTCTAACCAAAAAATCCTTTCTTCTTCTATTTTTTTATCTTCCCATTCATTTCCAGCGGATTTTTCGTCTCCTAATTCCTTTCGTTCCACCAACAGAGTTATTCAGGACATTAGAATGGCGAATCCTCACAATCGCTCCCTGTGATGCTGCGGAATACCATTTCTCAGTTATCTGACTCGTGGTTACTTAATTTTTTTGTTGATTGGACACTCCTAGCGGTTTAGATAGATCAGCTTATAGCATTTCAAGCTTCGATCATATGGAGTCTAAGAATAAATTCGTAGACCGGGTTGACTTATACGTTTTAAAATCATTTTATATATTTCTTTCCTAGTTCTTTTATGGTGCAAAGTTGAAACCAAGAAATTTTTATTACTTTCCTGATGTTTCTGAACACTTTCAATAAAACCCTCTCGTAGGAGTATTTTAACAATGTTTTTGTTTGGAAATTTTTTTCTTTAATCTTGGATATATTGTCACCTTTTGTTCTGATTTTTCTATAAAAATAAAACTTTTTTCATTTAGTTTTTCCAAAAGAATGATTTGATAGACAAAGGGAATTATGTATATATATTATTTCAAAATGATTTGAGTTGAACAGTAATACGGTGTTTAAATTATGAAAATTTTCAGTTAGGTATTTATGAAAATATGAGAAAATAAGTATGATATCTTATAAATTTTGAGAATTAGTAAGTTAAAATAATATTTAAATTGTTGAACATGAATGTTAAGAAAATAAAATTGAAGTGGAACTTAACTTAAGTGAAATAAAATGAATTTTTAAAATAAATTCAATTCAAGTTAAGTTAAATGAAATAATTTTTGGAAATAAAATTGATTAGATTTGAAATGAGTTGATGAAGGAAACAGTTAAATTAATAAATGAATAGGAAAATGAAATTGAATTTGGTTAAAAATGGTTAAGGACTTAAGTTATCAAATAGCAATAAAATGAATAGAGTTGTATAAAATGTTTATAAACTAGAGTAATTTTTTATGAAATAATTCAGAAATAAATTAATATAGAGTGAAATGTTGTAAACATAATTTGATGGAAGGGTTCTTAAGCGGTATTAGTATTAAATGAATAATACCAAGTAATAAAGGATTGTGAATAATTGAATGAGTATAAAATGTGTGAAAATGAAATGAATGTGAATAAAAGGAATTTGGAATAGATAAGAAATCAATTGAAATAAATACATAAGTTGTACGTATATTTTCTTATTCGCATAGTAGTTTGATCCAGATTCGAGCACTTTTTTTTGAGATGATTTACATTGGTCCGAACAGGGATTATTCACTCGATTCTCGACGGCGAACACTAGATATGGATTTTTGGTTGATTTTGGAATTCATTATCATAGTATATGGCTATGAAAGAAGAATAACTATTTCTTATCAAGGGATCGAATCTGAGTCCGCATGTGATCATGTGAACGATACTCTTTCGAAAGTGAAAATTTGTGACCGGGTGAGCGATCAGATTTGATATTGCGTAAGGATAATATATGTACATCGTACGGTTATAATAAAGTAACTGTTGGAAATTGAAATTGTAGAATAATATGATTACGAAATTATGATTAGATATCAGATGTAAATAAGATGTTGGTATTTGGGCCCGCAGTTGCAATTTGCTGTTGTTCTTGCAACAACCTACATGTTTTACGATTATATATTTAAATGTTTTATTTAAATATAGTATCGTTATTTGAATTTAAAGTCCAAAACGTGAATTTTTGTAAACAATCGAATCCGGACTCGAGATCGCTTCCATTGAGTTTAAAACGGCGTTTACAACTTGTTTGAATATAAACATCGATATGTTTGGAGTTGATTGGGATTTTGGCATTTTTAATTGGGCTTTGGGTTTGGTTATAGCAAACATACCCAATAAGATAACACTAAATCCTCTACCAAATACCCAAACTCCACTCTTCTTCATTCATTCCTTTCATAATTTCCTAACACTCAAGCCCTAGGAAGAATGGTGGGAAGAGGAAATTAAAATTCCTAAGCTCAAGTTTCTGTTAGGAATTCAAGTTCTGGTTCTAAAATCAAAGAGAAGCTTAGGTAAGCATCCTCTTCATCTTCTCCATCAAAATCTCTCTTCAACTCCTGATTTTTCTTTGCATTTGATAATAGATTGAAGATTCTAGAGGTGTAGTAAAGAGGAATTTGTCTTTCTTTGTTTAAGAGCTTATTTTTTCTATTTAAGGGTTAAAGGTGAGTTCTTAAACCCACATCTGTGTCTATAGCTTTCATTGTTGTTAGGAATGAATTCATAATATTTATTTCATGTTCATTCATTTTTGATTTGAATTGGTTTGGTGAATTTACCAATTTTTTGTTTTGAAGTCTTAATTTATGAAAATCCTACTATGGATGTTTGGACATGTTATTTGGGATGTATCGAAGAGCCTAAAGGGCTGGGTTGTTGCTTGGCATAAATCCCTAGCCTCCATCGCTCGTCCGATCGCTTTCGAATTAGTTTTGCTATCAATGGCCTAGGCAAATTTTTGCCTTGTACAGGCAACCCGACGTCTGGTTGGAAAATTCAGACGTCTGGTTAGGGCACCAGAAGAAAAAAAAGGTAGAATAAAAATTCCAGAGCCCAGAACCAGACGTATGGTTAAACCCAACTAGACGTCTCGTAGGCTTTAGGAAGTAAAAAGAAAAAGGAAAAAAATTATAAATTTTCAGAACGCCAAGTCAAACATCTGGCCAAACCTACCAGACGCCTGGTTTTATGGAATTTTGTCTGTTTTTGAGTGAATTCCCAATTTCTATCAATTTTTGTTGATCTAGTTAGTTGTTGTCGTTTATTATCGACTTTGATGACTTCTTTTCTGTATTTTTGGGAATATCCATTTGATGGACTTAATATCGATATTCATGATTTTAATTCAAGTCGTCGAATGTGGATTTTTGGTGATAGGCGGTTTTTGCAATCATTTCTATGTTATTTAAAGGTTTTTATACTAGTAGTAAATACTCAAACTCTTTCACAAAAATGATTTCAACATTACTTTTAATACAAAGCTCATTTTTAAATCCATTTTCTAATCTATTAGTATATACAAACCTTTACCTCATTCGTATGAGAATTCCACTTAAAGACATAGCAAAACAAGTAGTATGAAATGCTTATGTTTACTTTGTCGGTTAATTCTTAGACTTGTTCGATTGAATCCTTGTGATAATTTTCGAGTGGAAATCTGCAATCAGTTAGTAAATATTTAAGTTAAGCTAGTGGTTATGGGACATAAAGTTAAACTCGTTTATTTACTAGTTTAGTGTGATTTACACTTATCGATCAATGATGATCATTTTGTGATTTAGACTAGTGATGTGCGATGTCTCTTTGTCTTCATGGGGGACTAAACCCCGTTTGTGGAGTTTCAGCTCAAATTGGTAGGGTAGCGACCCATGGTCTTCGGGCCGTTTGTGAAGCTTCATCTCAAAATTGATGGGTTAGCGACCACGGAATAGCGTTCCCTTTGTGATACACGTGTTGGTGAGTTTTCATGCTCTCTTTTGTGATAGGCCTTCCCCTTTGTATTTTCTGGATTTCTAATTATTGATTTCTGGAATTTTGTTTCACCAATTTTGGTGATTTGCATTGATATATTTTGTCAATATTTGAGGTTTGGCGAATAAGCTAAAGAATATGATATTCTTTTTGTATATTTGAGGAGATTTGAGATATTGTATGATTTTTGTTGTTGTCAAATGTATACTTGTAATAGTATGGCATTATTGTTATCATATATTTTTATAGTATCTCTTATCTCATCTTATATGATATTTATAGCTAGATTGATCCGTTTATTATTTTTCTTCTTAGATATGTCTCAGGTGCTTCCACTTGACTTCTTTGCAAGGACTAGCTTCTGACTTTTGGCTAACTACTTTAGCTTAGTTGTGTTATCCCGCCTTTTGGCATGGTCGTGACACCAAAAAGTTGACTGAAAAACTAAAGACAGTTCGTCGTAAAATTTCGTTATACGCTGTTTCACCATGGATACGATGAATTTTGTCCAAGCCCGGATTAGGCTACAATTGATAGAACATGGCAAGCAAAGTCAAGGGAACTAGCATTCCAAATTTCAGGTCAATCGAAGTTCGTACGAATGAGATATGATCGATACGATTTAGGGAAGATGTGATGTTCGAATCCATCAGAAAACCACTGTTCGAACCCATCGGCTTCATAACGATCCATCCGTTCGTATCCATCCCTAAGCACTGTTTCGTATCCATCAGTAGGCTGCACTTTGTATCGATGGACTTCGTATCCATCGGTGGAGTTTCCTTCGTGTCGATAGGCTCATATCCATCACCACACCTCGGTTCGTATCCATCAGCTTCGTATCAATCGGGATGGCCAGGTCCTCATATCAATGAACTTCATATTGGTCGACCAATGATTAGTTCGAATTGATGAACGAGGCATTCGTTCAAACCCGTCAGGCAGCTTCAGTTCATATCCATCACAATCGTATCCATTGAATGGAGACAGTACCATCGATACGAACTAAGCCGCCTATTTCGATTCGAATTAGACGTTGAAAGTTGATACGAAATGCACGAAATTGATTGATTCAAACTGGACAGCGGTCATCGATAAAAACGAGGAGAAGTTTGTGGATACGAATCGGTCAAGGCACCACTAAAATCGGATCGATCCAGGCAACTCGCTCCATGTCACAACGCGCACGCGCTTCCGATCGATGCGAAGGCCATCGATATGAAACCATGGACTCGAACAGGACAACACACACAAAACTTTAACCTCGTATCGATCATATCTCATAAATCCCTGATCCAAACGCTACGAAATTTTCACAGCAGCTTCCATACAAGGTAAAGAATGTTCCTGCCAAGTTTCAGCTCGATTGGACTAATTCTTGATCGATACGAAATGAATTCGTATCGATCGTGGATCGAGTCGAAACTCGGTGGAACTGGTCGCGTGGGCCCCCTCACGTGCCTGAAGAAGTCTCCCGAAGTTTGAGCGCGATCTCAGCCTCCTACGCCTATAAATAGCCCCCTAATGCCTGTAGAAAGGGGGTCGGTGAACTTTGGAACGTCCAGACTCTGCCGAATTCAACCCTACACTTCACTATCGCTGTTGTAATCAAACTTCAGAGTTATTATCAACTATAATTCACTGTAATTGATTGGAATGATCAAGTGTAATCGTTTGGAATCATCAAGTGAATCAATAAATTCATCAACTTCAAAGTGGACGTAGGCAAGATCGTCGAACCACTATAAATCCTGTGTTATTTATTGCTTTATTGTGAATTTGCTGAGTGTTTTTAGTACTTATTGTTCATCTGAGATCTGTGACTGTGAAATAATCA
Organism: Allium cepa; assembly: GCA_030765085.1. Lineage (NCBI taxonomy): Eukaryota > Viridiplantae > Streptophyta > Magnoliopsida > Asparagales > Amaryllidaceae > Allium > Allium cepa. The sequence continues at coordinate 40,840,957 of CM060931.1, forward strand.
ACTATTGGGTATTTGTGACCAATTTTGGCGCAAACATTTTGGTGCTTTCATTGAGAGGGCTAACTCGGGAGTTCTATTAATTAAGAATTGAATTAGAAGGTTTAGAGATTCAAATCCGAAGAATCATGACAAAGCAATCTAGTAGAAGGCAGAGGCCAGAGGGAAGTCAACACGAAGGATGTGACGACCGCCCATGACACCCGCACCAAAACAAGGGAAAAGTGAGCTGAAAAGTGTACCAGGCAGCCATGGACGATGGTCAAGGTAAGGTAAAACAGCAAACTCCATCGTAAAACTCACAGCGCATGGATAAAATACAATAGAGAAATATATATATAGTGAAGCTCCATAACAGAATATCATCATATAAACTTCATAGTGGTTTATTACATCAATCCAAATAGTCAATACAATCAAGCCTCACTACATATCACTCAGAGTATCAACAAACAGCGGAACATCCAGTACATATAGTAAGAAAACAATATGCAAAAGCCTCCGACTCGTCTTTGTCATCAACAGCGTCAATCTCTAAGAACAGCACCTGTCACCTGCTACCTAGTCTGCCCATCCCAACATGGATGAACAGCCCAAGGTAATAAGAGGAGACATAAAACCTTGAGTCAGACAACAGTCCTAGTGAGCAGTAAATCAACTATCAAACAGACCAAAAGAGCATAAAGGATAAGAAGGAATAGGAACCCAAATCATCCCACTCCACCTCTTTCTACAGTGATAGCCCCCAGACACACACTAAGGAGAAACAAGCATAGTAAAGCAGGCAATTAAGGTAAAGCAATAATCACTCGAGTCAAGGTCGATGTTTTCCAAATACAAACCCCCAAGGCCTAAACCAAGATCAGATAAGCACCCAGGAAACACCGCTCTTGAGACCGAATGATGGTACAGCCAAACATCCATGACTCTGGCTATCACTGTTATCACTGCCTCGATACCATCGTTAATTGAATGACCAGCACATTCTTTCAGCCGTCAGTCAAGGGCTAATGGCAACCCCGATTCTAGACATAACTCCGCACGTCGTCGCAGCCCGTGCCTAGGAATTTTCGCAACTACCTAGAGTACTAGCACGTCGTCGCAGCCCGTGCTTGGGACTATCGAATCTGCCCAACGTACTCTTGCTTTGAGCATGCTAGAACCTTCAACAAAGATGAAATCTCAGCCTCCTAGTCATCCTCCTCGATGACTATTCTCATACTAGCCCAAGCGCCTCTCGAGCCAACCATTATCAACCAACTCGAACCCCATCATCAAGTTATCAACATGCTTGGAATGATCCCGCTTGGATTAAACCAAGACTATCTCATATCATACTTTGCTTCATCGCATCTTAGCAAAATCCATCTCATCATCATGTTTCGCCTCATCACATCATGGCAAAGTCCATCTCAACGTCATGCTTTGCTACCTCTAATCATAGCAAAGTCCATCATCATCGAATCTATCCATATGAGCTTCAACATCTGCTTCATATGCCTCAAGCAGCTTTCACCACTCAAGAGCCTTTCCACTTAGCTTTTGAATCGTCTTTCGACCAACTTGTCCAAATCAACAACTAGCTAATTTGAAACAATCAAATCAATCATAAGTCCAAGCAATCAATCATTCAAACAAGATCTAACAAGTAATCATACGAGAATGGAAAATTTTGTAATTAAAATGTCCAAATCTAACAAGTATGAATTATAAACAAATATCTCTACAACTTGATGAATGATCGTGCATAGATTAACATGTAGTAAAATTGGTATCAAATCTTCATAGACAATGGATCTACATGCCGACTTAAGAGAAATGCGAGAAATCACTATCTTTTACACATAACCAAGCCACCGATCCAATATACTCCTTTGGGTCCGCGTGAGAGATAATCACCACTCACCGAATCTCCAAAACAACCCAAAAGCAATACGCTTCAGATCTGGACAGCAAAGATTCAAGCTTGATTTGTCAAAATCCCGCTTGAAACGATGAAATCTCACTTCGTTGGATGAAGATCTTCAATTTTGGCTCTTGGATCTTCAATCTGATCTTCGGTTTGGATGGATGAAGTCACTAGATTAGAGTAGAGAAAAGAAGTGAAGAAGTGTTGTAGTCGAGCTCTCAAAATGGCAGCACTTCGTCGCTTCAAAATCCGGTGCCAAAAAGTGAACAAAAACTCCACTATTTATAGGCTAAATGCCCCCTTAGGTCGTAACTCGTAGCTCGGTTTTAGGTCGTTGCCGACCTAACATGCTACGACCTAACTCTATTACGACCTAAGGCCCACAGTATGCACGCGGCTTAAAAACACTGCCTTATAACGATTCACGATTCAACACACTAAGACACAAGGTCATACGACTTAACATCATACCGACTTACGACCTAACGGCTTAGCCTAGTGCCGACCCAACTTCTGCGACCTAACATCCTAACTCGTTCACTTGGTCATACGACTTATAACACATGCCGACCTAACACTAAGCCGACCCAACGACTTACGACTTAACTGGGTATCGTCCTAAAACACACCTAAGCCATAATTCGTTCACGACCTAACTTTCTTAGGTCGTTAGCTTCTTAGGTCGGTCGAAACTATAAGTCGTAACTCGTTAACCAACTCCAACTACTGACTTGTATAACCTCTGTGGGTCGAAACTTCGTTAACTCGTAACTATTTAAGTCGTTCATCCACGACCTAAGCTAATCCATTAACCCGCTAACTCGGTAGCTACCCTAAGTCGCTCACCATCATATTGCTAACTCGTTCAAATCTATATGTTGGTCCATCCCTTAGGTCGCTCAATAGCTATAGGTCGCTCACTTACTTAGGTCGTACTAAAACCTTAAGTCGTTAATCCCTATAGGTCGCTCCATCCGACCTATCACTCAAACGACCTAAGCAACAACACGGGCCAACATAACACGAGCTAACCTCTTCACGGCTTAAGCACTAATAGGGTTAATCTCTAAACAATACTAACGACCTAGTTATTCTACGATTTATCGACTCGCAAAATACGGGTCGTTACATTCTCTCTCCTTTAGAAATTTCGCCCCCGAAATTCCAAACAAACAAGAGCAACCAAAACTATTCTGCATGCCTACCATCCAAAGCAACCAACAAAACATGCATCCAATTCCTAACCTAGCACGCAGAATCCTAAGATTAGATCAAGATGCAAATTCATGAGATGTCACGACACCTTAGGGCCATACCTCGAAGAGATCAGGATGAGCTGCCTTCATCCTCTCTTCCTCCTCCCATGTACAGTCGTTAACATCATCACTCCATTGTATCTTGAGCAACGTAATCGTCTTCCTCCTAAGTTGTTTCGTGTCGGTTTCGACAACACGAAGCGGCTTACGAGTTCTTGTAACGACTGGATCAACCTCCAAATCTTCATGGCTATTAGCAGAAACAACTGCATTCGAGTCGTGCACATACTTCCGTAGATAAGATACATGAAAAACATTGTGCACATCCACCATCTTTTCCGGTAACTCCAATCTATAAGCGAGCTTTCCAATTCGCTCGATGATCGGGAATGGTCCAACAAATCTCGGAGTCAACTTTCCTTCCTTCCCGAATCGAATAACATTCTTTAGAGGAGAAATCTTCACAAAAACCATATCACCTACGTCGAATTCCAAATCTTTTCGGCGTTTATCAGCATAACTTTTCTGACGGTCTTGGGCTGGCTTCATTCGTTGCCGAATGATCTCTATACAATCCGAAGTCTGACGAATCATCTCTGGCCCAAGTATCAGCTTTTCTCCTGTTTCCAACCAACACGTCGGAGAGTTACACGGTCTTCCATACAAGGCTTCATATGGTGCCATACCAATAATTGACTGGTAACTGTTATTATACGCAAATTCCACCAAATGGAGATGATCTTCCCATGATCCTCCGAAATCCAAAACACATGCTCTCAAGAGATCTTCCAAAACTCGGTTGACTCTCTCAGTCTGACCATCTGTTTGGGGATGATAAGCTGTACTCAAACACAACTCGGTTCCCAAAACTTCCTGGAAGCTCTTCCAAAATCCACTAGTGAACAATGGGTCTCGATCGCTCACTATACTCTTCGGAATACCATGGAATCGAACTATCCACTTAACATACAATTCAGCCAACTTCGATGCTGTCCTAGTTGATCGAACAGGAATGAACCTTGCACTCTTGGTCAAACGATCTACAATGACCCAAATCCCTTCATTTCCCGCTCTTGTTCTAGGCAGACCATCGATAAAATCCATCGATATTTGCTCCCGCTTCCACGTAGGAACTTTCAATGGCTGAAGCAATCCACTTGGCTTCTTCTGTTCAGCTTTTACCAACTGACAGTTCATACATTTCGAAATAAAATTTCCAACATCCTTCTTCATACCTTCCCAGTAATAGGTTCTCTTCATATCCCGATACATCTTATTTCCTCCTGGATGAATTGTCAACTTCGAGTGATGACTTTCCCTTAGAACTTCATCTCTCAATTCATCTATATCGGGAACAACTAATCGTCCTTGCTTCCGAAGCCAACCCTCTCGATCGACTTCGAATCCTTTATCCTTTCCTGGGTTCAATCCAGATTCCAAATCACGAATAGTCTTGACAATCTTATCGTCTCGCTTTTGTCCCTCGCCAATTCTTTCCACAAGAGTAGGTCTTATCGATAAGTTTGCCAACATCTCAGGTTCCAATTCACATCTGGGCCTGAAATCAAATCCAGCTAAATACTCGAGACTCTTCCATTCCGAAAACATGGCTCCTAATCCTGCATGTCTTCGACTTAACGCATCAGCTACCGCGTTACCTTTTCCCGGAGTATAAGCTATACCAAAATCATATGATGCTAAAAACTCTAACCATCATTGCTGCCGAAGATTCAAATCCTTTTGGGAGAAAAGATACTTCAACGACTTATGATCCGTAAACAATTCGAATCGAACTCCCAATAGATAATGTCTCCACATCTTAAGAGCAAAAACAATCGCCGCTAACTCCAAATCATGAGTTGGGTAATTCCTTTCATGCGGCTTCAGTTGTCGACTTGCATACGCAACAACTTTATCCTTCTGCATTAGCACTGCTCCTAATCCAGTACCACATGCATCGGTGTAAACCACCATCTCTTCATTCCCACTTGGAATAGTCAAAACAGGAGCACTTGTCAGTCGCTCTTTCAGGATCCCGAAAGCTTGCTCACACTTAGTATCCCAACTGAATACCTGATTCTTTTTCGTCAATCCTGTTAACGGTGCAGCTATCTTGGAAAAGTCCTTAATAAACCGACGATAATATCCTGCTAATCCAAGAAAACTTCTCACATCAGATGCATTCTTAGGTCTAATCTAATCCTGGATTGCTGCCACCTTAGCGGGATCAACCGCTATTCCATTTCCAGAAATAACATGGCCTAAGAACCTCACTTCACTCTTCCAGAAGTGACACTTCGAAAACTTAGCCTTCAACTGATGTTTCCGCAAGATTTCCAAAACAATACGCAAGTGAGTCTTGTGCTCTTCTTCAGTTCTGGAGTAAATCAGAATATCATCCACGAACACAAGAACGAACTTGTTCAACTGATCTCTGAACACTCTATTAATAAGATCCACAAAATATGCTGGTGCAATGGTCAATCCAAACGGCATCACCAGCCACTCATAAAAACCAGACGGTGTCCGAAAAGCAGTCTTCGGCACACTATCCTTAGCCACTCTCAACTGGTGAAATCCCGTTGCCAAATCCATCTGAGAAAACACCTTCGCCTCGTGAAGCTGATCAAACAAGTCATCTATTCTCGGCAATGGATACTTGTTCTTCTTAGTCACTTTATTCAGCTCACGATAATCGACACACAACCTCAACGATCCATCCGCTTTGGTTGCGAACACAACTGGTGCACCCCATTCGGACACACTACGCCGAATGAATCCTTTCCATAAAAGGTCATCAACTTGCACCTTCAACTCTCGCTGCTCCCTAGGCGCCATCCGCCTAAGAGGCATCACAACTGGTCTGGCTCCCTCAACTAGATCGATACGAAACTCGATCTCCCTATGCGGCGGTAACCCTTTGACTTCATCAAAGACGTCCTCAAATCCATTCACAACCGGCATCGATGACAGTTTATCCCGTGGAACAACCAGCGAATACATAAAGCTCATGAAGACGCCTTCTTCATGCTTACATCGTATCACAATCTTTCGCCCTTCCACATTCCCGACTGTCACCTCCAGCCTCTCACAGTCAACCTTTGCCGCATACTTCCTAAGCTAGTCCATGCCCAAAATGACTCCGAACCCCGCAAAGTTCAGAACAAAACAATCACAAGAAAAAGAGCAATCATGACTCGACACAACTAGACCACGGCATATCATACACAAACATGACGAACCCCCAACCGGATTAGTCACAACCAATGGCCTATCAACAATATCCGGTTCTAAACCCAACCGGCCTACAAGTTCATTACAAACAAACGAATGCGACGCCCCAGTATCAAACAATACTCTAACTGGAACACCACATATGGAAAGAGTACCTTGAACCACCACACTCTTCCCCTTTTCTTCCGCAGTAGGAGCTTTCAAAGATGATGGAACAGCTCCTAAAGCATAAGCTTGCACAATCTGCTTGTCCTTCTATGGTTCTGGACAATTCCTCCTGAAATGTCCCGGCTTATCACAGTTGTGGCACTTCGCCGGTGCCTTCGGATTCTTACAGTCCTTGGAGAGATGGCCCTTCTGCTGACAGTTATAGCAGGTCACTTCGCCCTTTGGTTTCTTCTGGCCATTCTTACCCTTCTGCTGTTGCTGCTTCCTCTTCTTATTTCCACCCTGCTGTGGTTTGAACTCTTCCTTGGTCACAGCAACAGACCTTTCCTTAGGAAACAAACTCTCATGCCTGAGAGCTTTCTCCACAAGCTTCTCAAACGGATCGTCCAAATGATCCACCAACTGTCTCCCAAGATAAGTGTCCAAGCCTGTCACAAACTTCTCATTCTTTTGATAGGGAGATTCAATATACGATCTGGCATACTTGGACAAAGCTTCAAACTTAGAAACATACTCCAGAACTGGTCTTCCACCTTGCTTGAGTTCCACAAACTTCTTAAACAAAAAAGATCTCTGAGCCGTAGAAATGAACTTAGCTTCAAATCTAACTTGGAATTGCTCCCAAGTAATCTCTTCCTCTGGAGTATCAATGGTGATAGAGTTCCACCAATCAGCAGCTCTTCCCTGAAGCTGCCTTGATGCAAGCTTCCTCTTAGTTGCATCCTCAATTCCTAAATCGCCAAAGATCCTTCCACAAGTATCAATCCATCTCTGAACGTCAACGGTTGATTCTGTTCCCAAGAAAGCCTTTCCTCCAAGAGCAGTATAGTCCTAACACAACTTAGCAAAATCCACTGGTCTTGGAGCTTGAAATTGAACTCCAACATCTACGGATGGCCCTGGAGCTGGTATTCTTCTCATGATAGAAGTCATCATAGCTTCAAACATCGCAGCATAATCAGTAGCTCCCCTAGCAGCACGACTTTCCCTTGCAGCTTGTCTCTCACTTCGACTCATCCTTAATATCTACAAAAAGGAATGATTTAGATCACCTTGAGAAACAACTACATAAGGAGTTCAAATCCTTCTAAGCTACTATATCATATATAGTAATCATCCATCAAAATACAATTACGTCTCTCATACGTAGTTACATTAGCGAGTGTTGGCTAAAATCGGTTAATCAAAGCTTTGATACCAAATGTGACGACCGCCCATGACTCCCGCACCAAAACAAGGGAATAGTGAGCTGAAAAGTGTACCAGGCAGCCATGGACGATGGTCAAGGTAAGGTAAAACAGCAAACTCCATCGTAAAACTCACAGCGCATGGATAAAATACAATAGAGAAATATATATATAGTGAAGCTCCATAACAGAATATCATCATATAAACTTCATAGTGGTTTATTACATCAATCCAAATAGTCAATACAATCAAGCCTCACTACATATCACTCAGAGTATCAACAAACAGCAGAACATCCAGTACATATAGTAAGAAAACAATATGCAAAAGCCTCCGACTCGTCTTTGTCATCAACAGCGTCAATCTCTAAGAACAGGACCCGTCACCTGCTACCTAGTCTGCCCATCCCAACATGGATGAACAGCCCAAGGTAATAAGAGGAGACATAAAACCTTGAGTCAGACAACAGTCCTAGTGAGCAGTAAATCAACTATCAAATAGACCAAAAGAGCATAAATGATAAGAAGGAATAGGAACCCAAATCATCCCACTCCACCTCTTTCTACAGTGATAGCCCCCAGACACACACTAAGGAGAAACAAGCATAGTAAAGCAGGCAATTAAGGTAAAGCAATAATCACTCGAGTCAAGGTCGATGTTTTCCAAATACAAACCCCCAAGGCCTAAACCAAGATCAGATAAGCACCCAGAAAACACCGCTCTTGAGACCGAATGATGGTACAGCCAAACATCTATGACTCTGGCTATCACTGTTATCACTGCCTCGATACCATCGTTAATTGAATGACGGCACATTCTTTCAGCCGTCAGTCAAGGGCTAATGGCAACCCCGATTCTAGACATAACTCCGCACGTCGTCGCAGCCCGTGCCTAGGAATTTTCGCAACTACCCAGAGTACTAGCACGTCGTCGCAGCCCGTTCTTGGGACTATCGAATCTGCCCAACGTACTCTTGCTTTGAGCATGCTAGAACCTTCAACAAAGATGAAATCTCAGCCTCCTGGTCATCCTCCTCGATGACTATTCTCATACTAGCCCAAGCGCCTCTCGAGCCAACCATTATCAACCAACTCGAACCCCATCATCGAGTTATCAACATGCTTGGAATGATCCCGCCTGGATTTAACCAAGACTATCTCATATCATACTTTGCTTCATCGCATCTTAGAAAAATCCATCTCATCATCATGCTTCGCCTCATCACATCATGGCAAAGTCCATCTCAACGTCATGCTTTGCTACCTCTAATCATAGCAAAGTCCATCATCATCGAATCTATCCATATGAGCTTCAACATCTGCTTCATATGCCTCAAGCAACTTTCACCATTCAAGAGCCTTTCCACTTAGCTTTTGAATCGTCTTTCGACCAACTTGTCCAAATCAACAACTAGCTAATTTGAAACAATCAAATCAATCATAAGTCCAAGCAATCAATCATTCAAACAAGATCTAACAAGTAATCATACGAGAATGGCAAATTTCGTAATTAAAATGTCCAAATCTAACAAGTATGAATTATAAACAAATATCTCTACAACTTGATGAATGATCGTGCATAGATTAACATGTAGTAAAATTGGTATCAAATCTTCATAGACAATGGATCTACATGCCGACTTAAGAGAAATGCGAGAAATCACTATCTTTTACACATAACCAAGCCACCGATCCAATATACTCCTTTGGGTCCGCGTGAGAGATAATCACCACTCACCGAATCTCCAAAACAACCCAAAAGCAATACGCTTCAGATCTGGACAGCAAAGATTCAAGCTTGATTTGTCAAAATCCCGCTGGAAACGATGAAATCTCACTTCGTTGGATGAAGATCTTCAACTTTGGCTCTTGGATCTTCAATCTGATCTTCGATTTGGATGGATGAAGTCATTAGATTAGAGTAGAGAAAAGAAGTGAAGAAGTGTTGTAGTCGAGCTCTCAAAATGGCAGCACTTCATCGCTTCAAAATCCGGTGCCAAAAAGTGAACAAAAACTCCACTATTTATAGGCTAGATGCCCCCTTAGGTCGTAACTCGTAGCTCGGCTTTAGGTCGTTGCCGACCTAACATGCTACGACCTAACTCTATTACGACCTAAGGCCCACAGTATGCACGCGGCTTAAAAACACTGCCTTATAACGACTCACGACTCAACACACTAAGACACAAGGTCATACGACTTAACATCATACCGACTTACGACCTAACGGCTTAGCCTAGTGCCGACCCAACCTCTGCGACCTAACATCCTAACTCGTTCACTTGGTCATACGACTTATAACACATGCCGACCTAACACTAAGCCGACCCAACGACTTACGACTTAACTAGGCATCGTCCTAAAACACACCTAAGCCATAACTCATTCACGACCTAACTTTCTAAGGTCGTTAGCTTCTTAGGTCGGTCGAAACTATAAGTCGTAACTCGTTAACCAACTCCAACTACTGACTCGTATAACTTCTGTGGGTCGAAACTTCGTTAACTCGTAACTATTTAAGTCGTTCATCCACGACCTAAGCTAATCCATTAACCCGCTAACTCGGTAGCTACCCTAAGTCGCTCACCATCATATTGCTAACTCGTTCAAATCTATATGTTGGTCCATCCCTTAGGTCGCTCAATAGCTATAGGTCGCTCACTTACTTAGGTCGTACTAAAACCTTAAGTCGTTAATCCTTATAGGTCGCTTCATCCGACCTATCACTCAAACGACCTAAGCAACAACACGGGCCAACATAACACGAGCTAACCTCTTCATGGCTTAAGCACTAATAGGGTTAATCTCTAAACAATACTAACGACCTAGTTATTCTACGATTTATCGACTCGCAAAATACGGGTCGTTACAAAGGAAGTCAAGAAGCATCCTCAGAAGCGAACCAAGCTTCAGTCTTCATCACCAGGGATGAGATGGAGGCAATGATGAGGAGGCAGGAAGAAATGATCCAGAACTTGTTTCAGCAAATTGCGCAACTTGGAACGCAGAATCGAGGAACAAATGGAGTTCAGAATGGAGCAGGGCTAGCCGGCGTGGCACCGGGACTTGAAGGCACACACTTGGAGCATGTTGACCCCATCCTAGGGAGAGAGAGGGAGGGATCCGAGCAACCTGGTGGCGATAGAGGGATGAACGCTCAGCTGGGGGGCAGACTCCCGAAAGTTCACACAGACTTGGGGGTAGATCGAAGGCAGTGAACGAGGACTACAACTTGGAGACAATGATAGATTGGCAGAAATGGTTAGGAGAGCTATGAGAGGCGGTTTAGTAAACAGAGATTTGGAAGACGTGAACAGGAGTCCCTTTTCTCCTGCGATTAGGATGGCTAGGAACCCACCAGAATTCAGGTTACCATCAGTGGAGATGTACGCTGGGAGGACGGACCCTGCAGTCCATCTTACAAGTTATATGAGGCACATGGAAGTGACGGGGGCCTCACAGGAAGTCATGGCCCGGTGCTTTCCATTGTATCTAACAGATATCGCAGCATTATGGTTTAGGCAACTGGAGAGCGGCTCCATAGGAACGTGGGCTGATTTAACTGAGAGATTCATGAGGCAATTCAGGGTTCACATCGCAAGACCCAGGAATGTGATGAGTTTGGCAAGTTTGAAGCAGAAAGATGGAGAGTCTTTGAGGAGTTTTCTGACGCGATTCAATGTAGCAGCAGCATCGGTGGATCGGCCAGATCCATCCATGGTGATGATGGCATCTGTGTTCGGAATAGCTGATGGCACAGAATTCAAAAATTCATTAACTAAAGATCCGTCTATGGACCTAGGAGAATTCTATTACGAGGCAGAAATGTTTTTGCGATTGGAAGACGCTAGTGCAGAAAGAGAAGAAGGAGTTGACGTTTAAGCAATCAAGGGCGGAAATCCACCTGGAAAGGCTACGGAGACTGGTAAAGGGAAATGAAAGGCTGAGAACAATGATGACGGGTCAAAGCGGCCACGGAGGGAGCCGTAATTCACCACTTATTCAGAGCTGAATGAGAGTTTGGAGCGAATCTACCATGATACCAGTGAGCAAGTTCCCTATCGTAGACCATTGTGAAGGGATCCAACTGTTGACGAGAGGAAATCAGAAAAATATTGCTTGTTCCATGAACTGAATAGTCATAACACCAACGACTATAGACATCTGAAGGATGAGGTGGAAGGGCATATCCGGAACGGTAGGCTACTTCAGTATGTGAGGAGGCGAGCTCCAGCGGTGGAACCAGAGCGACCACCGTCTACATCGGCTAGGGGTGACCCTGAACCGGGACACCGTATGGTTATTGATTGATTGAAATAATGATGTACAAGCTGTAAACTTCTCATTAACGCGGTTAAATCATTTACACATGTATGAGATCGTGAACGATCCAAAAGCATGCTCTGAATGACTAATAACCGCATAGTAAGGGTTTACACTTTGACATCCTCATCTTGCTTTTGTTTTGATTTGATTTGAACATTTGGATTTAGTTAGTTTGGATATTTCTGTTATGAAGTTTGTGCGAGCATTGCTTTAATATTTGTAATTCTGTGAAAGAATTTACTTGTATATCCGTTGGATCGCGAACGGTCCACAAGCACACCTTGTAGGGCGATGAACCGCCAAAGTGACTACTTCAGAAATTCACCCAAACGTGATATCTGACTCCAGTAATACCAAGCCCCACTCAATATCTGATCGCAAACGATCACATTCTGCCTCGAGCGGCATTCGATCGCGAATGATCATAATCTGCCTCATACGGCACCCGACCATGAACGGTCACAATTCACCCAATATGATTTTCGATCGTGAACGATCACATTCTGCCTCGTGCGGCATCCGATCGCGAACGATCACATTTCTATCTTGTACGGCACTCGATCGCGAATAATCACGTTCTTCTTTCCATGCCACTCAATCGAGAACGATCACAGCTCGTCTAGAACGACATCCGGTCGCGAACGGTCCCGTTTATTTATTTGTCACGAACGGCATCCGACCGCTAACGGTCCCATTCCACCATTTGCCACGAATGGCATTCGACCGCGAACGGTCACGTATCTCCTCAAATGGCATACGATCCTGAACGATCGTCATCCGAGGTCATGTGAAACTATCAAGTTCTTTACAGGTTGTTGAAAGGATATGAACATCCATCTTATGGCATTACAAAACACACCTTCCTATCGCAAGGCATGTTTTGGGGGGCAAATGTTATCCCGCCTTTTGGCAAGGCCGTGACACCAAAAAGTTGACTGGAAACTAAAGACAGTTCGTCGTAAAATTTTGTTATATGCTGTTTCACCATGGATATCGATGAATTTTGTCCAAGCCTGGATTAGGCTACAATTGATAGAACACGGAAAGCAAAGTCATGGGAACCAACGTTCCAAATTTCAGGTCAATCGGAGTTCGTATGAATGAGATATGATTGATACGAGTTAGGGAAGATGTGATGTTCGAATCCATCGGAAAACCACTGTTCGAACCCATCGGCTTCGTAACGATCCATCCCCAAGCACTGTTTCGTATCCATTAGTAGGCTGTACTTCGTATCGATGGACTTCGTATCCATCGGTGGAGTTTCCTTCGTGTCGATAGGCTCGTATCCATCACCACACCTCGGTTCGTATCCATCAGCTTCGTATCAATCGGGATGGCCAGGTCCTCGTATCCATGAACTTCGTATTGGTCGACCAATGATTAGTTTGAATCGAAGAACGAGGCGTTCATTCGAACCCATCAGGCAGCTTCAGTTCATATCCAACACAATCATATCCATTGAATGGAGACATTACCATCGATACGAACTAAGCCGCCTATTTCGATTCGAACTAGACGTTGAAAGTTGATACGAAATGCACAAAATTGATTGATTCAAACTGGACAGCGGTCATCGATACAAACGAGGAGAAGTTTGTGAATACGAATCGGTCAAGGCGCCACTAAAATCGGATCGATCCAGGCGACTCGCTCCACATTACCACGCGCACGCGCTTCTGATCGATGCGAAGGCCATCGATATGAAACCATGGACTCGAACAGGACAGCGCACACAGAACTTTAACCTCGTATCGATCATGTCTCACAAATCACTGATCCAAACGCTACGAAATTTTGACAGCAGCTTCCATACAAGGTAAAGAATGTTCCTGCCAAGTTTCAGCTCGATTGGACTAATTCTTGATCAATACGAAATGAATTCGTATCAATCGCGGATCGAGTCGAAACTCGATGGAACTGGTCGCATGTGCCCCCTCACGTGCCTGAAGAAGTCTCCCGAAGTTTGAGCACGATCTCAGCCTCCTACACCTATAAATAGCCCCCTAAAGCCTGTAGAAAGGGGGTCGGTGAACTTTGGAACACCAGACTCTGCCGAATTCAACCCTACACTTCATTATCGTTGTTATAATCAAACTTCAGAGTTATTATCAACTGTAATTCGCTGTATTTGATTGGAATGATCAAGTGTAATTGATTGGAATCATCAAGTGAATCAATAAATTCATCAACTTCAAAGTGGACGTAGGCAAGATCGCCGAACCACTATAAATCCTGTGTTATTTATTGCTTTATTGTGAATTTGCTGGGTGTTTTTAGTACTTATTGTTCATCTGAGATCTTTGACAGTGAAATAATCAACTATTGGGTGTTTGTGATCGATTTTGGTGCAAACAAGTAGTTTTTGCGTTTATACATTCAAGATAGAGACTTCTTGATGTATACTTATTCTTTTGTCTACCACTTATACCTATTCTTTTTTGATGTAGTGGATCTTTTATGACCACTACTTTGATGCCCACTTCTAAATGATATGTTCATATCTGTTTCCACCTTAGTGATATGAGTATCTGTGACTGATTTTGTGTTATGCTTATTTTATATTCATTTTCGAAGGCCACATAACTACTGTGTCGTAGCTTTGAGTTTGTATTGTATACGTCAAATTTTCTCTTGAAATGAAAAGCATGACATACTATCTGACATATTGGTACTCGTACAAAGCAATTATACGGTTGGTCGCTCCTCAACAGCCTTATTCTTCGTGCTTGTCGACGGTATTACCCTGTAGTGTCCTTGGCTAGTGTGAGTATAAAGGTGGGGCGTCACAACATGGTATCAAAGCCAAACTTCGGAACAATGTAGAATAATCTAGCAAGGATCATTTTACTAAATCTCTCTTTGGAATCGTGCCTTAGGAATTAATTCGAGTCTTAGGACTCGTTCTATCCTATTATCATTTATGATGCCTTGTTTTATCAATCAAGTTTGTTTGATATTCATTTTAAGAATAACCCTTTTCCTTTTCTTTCTTTCTTTATTAAAGAAGAGAAATGGTTAGACTTGTCCGTCCCAGCGCCAGTCAATCCAGTGCTACTCCTCAGGATGGCGTATTCATGTCTGCCTAATAGCTTTTGGATCTTATAAAGTATGCCCAAGCTGCCGAACCCATTTCAGAGTCTACTCATCCTAAATCTGGGTTTGCACGCTTATGTAGTGATTATACCAATTTGGATGGTAGGCCATTGAAGGGTTTCAAAAGAATTATAGAAGTCCAAGCTTGGCTTACAACATGCGACCGCATCTTTTCTCGCATGAAACTTGTGGATCTACATCGAGTCTAAGTGGCTTCTAGCATGCTCCAGGAGATAACATTAGATTGGTATGAGATTTTGATTTTGGAAATTATTGAAGTGGATCTTACATGGGAGAAATTTCGAAAAAGGTTCGAGTTGAAGTTTGTGGCGGAAGCTAAAAAGGTAACTTTAGCTCGACGCTTTATTGACCTTGTTTAAGGTGAATCTTCTGTGGCAGGTTATGTCGCATCTTTTGAATATCTCTCTAAATATAGCGTCAAGTATATTAATAACCTATTGAAGAAAAATTAGAGGTTTATCTATGGGTCGAATAAGAACCTCAAAAAGCCTTTACTTTTGAAACTAGAAGTTCCTTTCGATCAGCTTGTAGACATCGCTCTTCGACTTGAAGAGGTTGATAAAGAAAGTGATGGTGATGTTGTGGGTGCCAAACAGAACTTCAACAAGAAGAGGCAACTCGTCGGTAAGTTCAAAGGCCTAACCCCGACAAGAAAGGGAAGCAAGAGACTCCTATAGCAAAGACTCCTACCTCTAGTCATGGAGAGTGCTACAATTGTGGTTCTAAGGACCACTATGCAAATAAGTGTCTGAAGCCACTTACTTGTCGCTATTGCAAAAGTTCGGGTCATCCTCAATCTTCATTTCCCAAACTTAAAAGCAAGAAAGAGGGAAAGCTGAATGTTGTGCAAGCCCCTAGTAACACTTCTCTTAGTCAAGTTATTTCTCATTCTGTCCTTGATGGCATTATTATATTTCGTGATCATCTTATTCGAATTCTATTTGATACGGGTGCATCTCACTCTTTTATGTCAAAAGAACTTGTTGATACTTTTTCTTTGAATATTATGGGCTTGATGACATCTTTAAGAATTGTGAACCCGGTTGGTGGATCCGCAACACTTAGTTTATTTTGTAAGGATGTTGAAATTATTTTATGTGATTATGCTTTCCATGTCGATTTGCATGTTATGCATTACTTAGGTTTCGGAATGATTTTGGGAATGGATTGGCTTAATCGTTATAAAGCCTACATCTTATGTCCCGAGAGCACTATTCATCTTCGACATCCCCATTCTGTTAAGCAGATCTCTGTTATTCTTAATGATTTCGGTTCCAATTTGGTGGGATCATTTTATTCTTTAAACCCACAGAATGAGGAAGATGTTATTTCCCTCATTCATGTAATTCATGAATTTTCCGATATCTTTGCACCTGTCTTAGGATTACCACCTAAGGCAATCAATTGAGTGGTGCTAAGGTCTTTACAGCTTGACCTTACCGCCAGTTTTCACTTACCGCATTCCGCACTCGTTATGATTCTTACGAATGGCTTGTTATGCCATTTGGTTTAAAGAACCCTCCACCTTATTTCATCCATCTTATGAATCGAGTATTCTATGAATATCTCGATGAGTCCATCCTTGTATTCATTGATGATGGGTAAAAACAAAATTTTAAAATTGCAAATGTTTGTAATAAGGTTTATCATATAAAAGATGATTTTGTGTTGGACTGCCCATTGAGTGCTTTAAGAATTCTGGTCCATACGCCTGATCAATGTTATCGATAGGACTCCTAAATGCTATGATGAGATTGTCACACACGATAAATTGACTTGTAATAAGTAAATTTGCTTTTTTAAAAAATATGGATACATAAAGTTAATCATAATTTTGATTGTTTTAGCTTTTCAGGAAAAAAGATCATGAAATAAATGATTTAGCGTAAAAGTTGCTTTTCAAAAATTAAAAGAACTCATATCCGATGCTTCTATTCTTGTGATTCCCAAAGGGAACCAAGACTTTATTGTTTGTACCGATGCTAGTCATATTGGTTTGGGTGTCGTTCTCACACAAAGGGAACGTGTTATCTCTTATGCTTCCAGGCAATTAAAGCCTGCCAAGACTAGATATGCCACTCATGATTTAGAGCTTGCGACCATTGTTTTCGCCCTTAGAATTTGACTTCATTTTCTTTTTAGAGATAATTTTCCTCTACATCGATCTTGAATCTTTGAAGTATTTATTTTCTCAAAAGGAACTCAATTTGCATCAACAACGTTAGCTCGAATTACTTGCATCTTATGATCTTGATATTCTCAATATTCCCCGAAAGGGAAATTGTGTTGCAGATGCCCTTAGTTATAAACAATAAGCAGTTTTTTCCATGATGATATCCGAATGGAATGGCCTCAAGACTTTGTCCACTTGTGAGATTCGAGATCGTAAATCTAATTCATGTTCATCTCTTGTTTTATGTAGCCTTGAGGCTCATCCTTCTCTTTTAGACCGCATCCCTGAAGCTCAAAAGCAAGATCCCAAATTGCCTCTTCTTAGCCAAAGTTGTAGGGATAAGAATAATGTTGATGGTTTGAAAGACTTTGAAATCGATGCTCGCGTTGGCATTCAAAAATTCAGTGGACTTATTATGCTAAATATTAGTGATCTTCGAAAAGACATTTTAGAAGGTTCTCACCATTCTAAATTTACCATTCATCCCATAGTAGTAAAATGTACGTGGACATGAAGCGACTTTATTATTTGGATGGAATTAAATATGATATTGCTAACTTTATTAAGCGTTGCATGATTTGCCAACTCGTAAAGGCCGAGCATCAAAGGCCCAGTGGGTTATTGCAACCTTTGGACATTCCAGTTTGGAAGTGGGATCAAATTTCCATAGAATTTATTGACGGTCTTCCCCATTCTCATTTGGCTCATGATTGTCTATGGGTGAAAGTAGATAGACATACAAAATCTGTCTATTTTCTTCCCATTCGGTCCAATCGAACCACAACTCCCTTGGCCAAACTCCATGTTAAAGAAATTGTTAAATTGCATGGAGGTCCTACTTTTATTGTTAGTGGTCGTGATCCATTATTTACTAGTGGGTTTTGGAAAGGTCTTCAAAAAGCTTTGGGAATGAAGCTTAATTTTAGCACCGCTTATCATCCTCGGTTCGATGGACAAACATCGCGTGTGAATCAAACTCTTGAATATCTCCTTCGTGCTGGAGTTCTTGATTTTGGTGGAAGTTGGGAAGATCATATTTCTCTTGTTAAGTTTTCTTACAATAATAGCTTCCAATCTAGTATTGGTATGGCACCTTTCGAGGCACTCTACGGAAGGCCATGCTGATCTCCTTTGTGTTGGCTTGAAGCCAGTGAGAAGCTGGTTTTAGGTCCAAATTTTATTCGTGATTCCACAAAAAAGATTGACCTTATTCGTCATAGGACGAGAGAAACTCAAAGTAGACAAAAATCATATGCTGATAAGTGAAGAAGGAACTTAGAATTTTCTGTAGAAGATTTGGTATTTATTCATGTTTCACCTATGAAGTGTGTTGTGCGTTTCAATTAATCGGAAAAATTAGCACCTCGATATATTGGCCCATTTTCCATTAACGATTGCATTGTTTCCGTGGCTTATCACCTTTTATTACTGGCTCAATTTTCTACCATTCATGATGTATTCCACATTTCTCAACTATGGAAATTTCCTAGAGATTCCAATTCTATTCTTGAGCCAAGTGTTATTGAAGAAATTGAAATTTCACCTAATTTAACTTACGAGCAACATCCTACTTGCATCATTGCTATGGAGGTTGAATGCCTTTGTAATAAAGATGTTCCGCTTGTGAGAGTTCAACGGTCCTCAAATCCTAAGGATTGCTCTTGGGAATCCAGAGAATTCATCGAGCGAACAAATCCGGACTTACTCTTTCGTGCTCCTTAAGGTGAACTTCTCACTTCAAAATTTTCTTTTGTGTTGTTATGCCTTAGAGTTGTTGTTACTCTTTATTTTCTTCTTATGTATTGCGAGGATGCAATTTTTTAAAGGAGGGGAGTCTGTAACAACCCGTATATTTTACGATTATATATTTAAACATTTTATTTAAATATAGCATCGTTAGTTGAATTTAAAGCCCGAAATGTGACTTTTTGTAAACAGTCGAATCTGGACACATGACGACGTCCATTGAGTTTAAAACAATATTTACAAATTATTTAAGTACAAATGTCGATATGTTTTAAGTTGATTAGTGTTTTGGTATTTTCAATTGGGCTTTGGGTTTGGTTCTAGCCTACCAACCCAACAGGATAACCCAAACTCCTCTACCAAATACCCTAACTTTGCTCCTCTTTATTCATTCCTTGCTTAATTTCCTAACACTCAAGCCCTAGGAAGAATCGTGGGAAGAGGAAATTAAAATTCCTAAGCCCTGGTTTCTCTTAGGAATTCAAGTTCTAGTTCTAAAATAAAATAGAAGCTTAGGTAAGCATCCTCTTCATCTTCTCTATCTCAACCCCTCTTCAATTCCTGATTTTTCCTATATCCTAACTTAGGAAAAACTTTGCATTTGATAATAGATTGAAGACTCTAGAGGTGTAGTGAAGAGGATTTGGTCTTGTTTTTTTTAGAGCTTATCTTTTCTATTTTTGGGTTAAAGGTGAGTTCTTCAACTCACATCTATGTGTATAACTTTCATTGTTGTTAGGTCATGTTCATTCGCTTTTGATTTGAATTGGTTTGGTGAATTTTTCAATATTTGGTTTTGAAGTCAAAATTTATGAAAATCATACTATGGATGTTTGGACATGTTATTTGTGGTGTATCGAAGAGCCTATAGTGTTGGGTTGTCACTTGGCATAAATCCCTAGCTTCCATCACTCGTCTGATCGCTTCTGAATTGATTTGACCATCAATGGCCTAAGCAAATTGTTTTCCAGTACAGGCAACTAGACGTCTGGTGGAAAAATCCAAACGAATGGTTAGGACACCAGAAGAAAAAAAGAAATGGCAGGAAAACAAAATTCCAGACCCTAGAACTAGACGTCTGGTTAAACCCAACCCGACGTCTGGTAGGCTTCAAGAAGTAAAAAGAAAAAGGAGGAAAAATTATAAATTTCCAGAAAGTCGAGTCAGACGTCTGGCAAAACCAAGTAGACGTCTGGTTTTATGGATTTTTTTTGTTTTTGAGTGGATTTCCAATTTTTATTAATTTTTGTTGATCTGGTTAGTTGTTGTCATTTATTATCGACTTTGATGACTTCTTTTCTGGATTTTGGGAAATATCATTTGATGGATTTGATATCGATTTTCATGATTTTAATTCACGTCGTCGAATGTGGATTTTTGGTGATAGATTGTTTTTACAATCATTTCTGTGTTTTGTCACTTTAAAATACAAAGGTTTTTATACTAGTAGTAAATACTCAAACTCTTTCACAAAAATGATTTCAACATTACTTTTAATAAAAATCTTGTTTTTAAATCTGTTTTTCGATCTATTAGTATATACAAACCTTTACCTCATTCGTATAAGAAATCTAACTAAACGGCTTAGCAAAACAGGTGATATAAAATGCTTGCGTTTACTTCATCGGTTAATTCTTGGACTTGTTCGATTGAACCTTCATGACAGTTTTCGAGTGGAAATCTACAATCTGTTCGTAAATATTTAAGTTAAGCTAGTGGTTATGGGACATAAAGTTAAACTCATTTATTTACTAGCTTAGTGTATTTTACACTTATCGACCAATGATGATCATTTTGTGATTTAGACTAGCGATGTGCGATGTCTCTTTGTCTGCGTGGGGGACTAAACCCCATTTGTGGAGTTTCGGCTCAAATCTTTAGGGTTGCGACCCATTGTCTTCGGGTCGTTTGTGGAGCTTCGACTCAAAATTGATGGGTTAGCGACCATGGAATAACATTCCCTTTGTGATACACGTGTTGGTGAGTTTTCATTCTCTCGTTTGTGATAGGCCTCCCCCCTTTGTATTATTTGGATTTCTGGTTATTGATTTCTGGAATTTTTGTTTCACCAATTTTGGTGATTTGCATTGATATATTATGTCGTTATTTGAGGTTTGGTGAATAAGCTAAAGAATATGATATTCTTTTTGGATATTTGAGAAGATTTGAGATATTGTATAATTTTTGTTGTTATCAAATGTATACTTGTCACAGTATGGCACAATTGTTATCATATACTTTTGTCGCATCTCTTATCTCATCTTATATGATATTTATAGCTAGACTGATCCGTTTATTATTTTTCTTCTTAGATAATACTCGGGTCAGACCTAGGTGTTCCAGGTGCTTCCACTTGACTTCTTAGCAAGGACTAGCTTCTGACTTTTGGCTAACTACTTTATCTTAGTAGTTTTTGCGTTTATACGTTCACGATAGAGACTCCTTGATGCATACTTATTCTTTTGTCTGGCACTTGTACCTATTCTTTTGTGATGTGGTGGATCTTATATGACCACTACTTTGATGTTCACTTCTTTGTGATATGTTCATATCTATTTCCACCTTAGTGATATGAATATCTATGACTGATTTTGTGTTATACTTATTTTATATTCATTTTCGAAGGCCACACAGCCACTATGTAGTAGCTTTGAGTTTGTATTGGATATGCCAGACTTCCTCTTGAAATGAAATGCATGATATACTATCTGACATATCGATACTCGCACAAAGCAATTATACACTTGGTCCCTCCTCAACAGCCTTTTCTTTGTGCTAGTCGACGACATTGACCTATAGTGTCCTTGGCTAGTGTGAGTATAAAGGTGGGGCGTCATAGTTCTGATCTAGCCGCGCAAAGTAGAAGCTGGCGATATTTTTTGAAAATTTAATGAGCAAGAAATTTTGAAGAAATTTTAGATAACTGAAATTTGATTTTGAGTTGTAATTTGAAATCATTGAGTGGGATAATATTAGTTGATATCTATGAATGAATTTAGAAATTTAGTAAAAGTAATAACAAGTTTCAAGGAGTTGATTTTGGAAAAGGTTAAAGGATTAAAATAATTTGGTGAAAATTTTCAACTAATTTTTTTAAAAAAGAAATGGGTTTGGGCATTTTTTCTACCTTGGAAATTTTGAGGATGAAATTATTTTAAGGGGGAAGAATTAAAGATCTAGAATTTTCAATCAGTTGAAATTGGAATGTTTAATCAATTTTTAATATTTGAAAGTTAATTTATAGGATAATTTAATTTAATAAGTGAAATCATTTAAATAATTGAATCATGGATTTTTATTCAAATAAAAATGAGTTAAACCCTATTTAATTTCTATTTAATAAGAATAAAGATAATAAAACTTTTAAATTGGATTTAAAAGTGATTTAATTGATTTTGAAAATAACTCGATTTAATAAACATAAAAAATAGCCTTTCGGGGCACAGTCTTTGATTTCGACGAAACAAATCTCGTTGAATCCGTAATAGTGAATTATATTACGCCGTTAAATTTCATAGCAATCAGACATATCGTTTGGTCGTGCGAGATCGAAATGCTTTGAAATTAATATTGAAATTTAATATAATAATTTGGTTTAAAAGAGTATCTTCTACATACGACCGAAGTAGGTCTCAATATTAGTTTCATTCCATTCGGAATAGGGGTATAACATGTAGAACGCCAGGTGGCAAGTCTCAGTTGGGGTTCGAAATTATCGTTAATCCAAAATTTGGACCAACATCTTGGATTGAATTTGAAAGCACCAGCCCTGTCTTCACAGAGCAATATAATAGAACACGAAAATAAAAAAGAAGCTACAAAGGAAAACATATAGAAGATTTTTATAGTGGTTCGACTATTAATGAATCCTACGTCCACTTTATAGTTTTATTATAAGCGGACTGCTATTACAAAGGCTATTTAATTACAAGGCTTCAGCTTATTCCTAACTGAATTGGATCTCAAGAGTAAGAACCCACTGGAGAATCACGATGTGTTCCCTTTGAGATCGTTGTGAGGGAGATTAAAAGTGAAGGATAATTCTAGCAGTGCTCAAGCCGTCAATTTCTCGAAGCCCCTTGTATGTTGCAGGAGATTTGCTATTTTCAGAGGTCCGAGGGTTTTTGGGCCAAGCCCGTCATTTTTAGGTCTTAGGTCTAGCACATGCGACCTAGGGGTGTTCGACGGTCAAAAATTGCTAAATTCCATGGGCCGCATGTGACCCATCGGCCATGGGTCGCTGGCGACCCATAGGACATGGGCTGTTAGCAACCCATAGACTTTGTTTATTTTTCCCCGTTGAATCCTCTCTCCCTTAGTCGTATATCATAGCTTGTTTGTTCATGGTTTTTAAGAAGTACATGGGTTGTTGTCATTCTGGCCATAGAGGTCTATCGATATTGGAGATGTCTTCTCAAGCATTCTTCGTTATAGTCACATGCTGATGGTAGTCGCTAGCCATTGATACTTAAACCCTTGTTGACCCGTAGGGATGCTGGTCTCTTTGCTTCATTGAATCCTGTCGTCATCTTGACCATGTATGTAACGCCCCATCTCGAGTCCCACATTAACAAAGAGTATTACAAGGTAATATTATCTACTACTGCAGAGAATAAGGCTGTTTAGGAGCGACCATCATAGTCTGGTTTTAAATAAGTACTAAGTAAGTCAATAATGTGCTCATTTTTTCTATCTTAATTGGTTTGACATACTTAATTCTTATATAATACAATACTATGGTGACTACAGGATCGATTCAGAACAAAACGCATTATAAATAATGAACACATATCACATTACAACAAACACAGTCATATATATATATATATATATATATATATATATATTCACATAAATCAAATACAGTACATAGGGCCATACATGGTGGTACAACCATAATACATATATACATTAAGTCCCCAAAAAATAATATACATGACCAAGTCAAGATACTACAAGATAACTACTCAAAAACTATATGTATAATCCAAAAAGTTTGATAGGATGATCCATGGAGAACAGCTAAGCAAAAGCCAAATATCTAACGTGAAACTTGGTCTGACCCGAGTAATGAATATAGAGTCAGTCCAACTTGAATAAGACGATTATCAATGATAAATAGGATATAAGTCTCGTAAAGGAAACATTCCTTTAATAAAAAAGGAATGATACAAACTTGGATTTTTCAAATTTAAAGTGATGGAAATAAAGAAATATCTCAAGGGTTAACTTATGAATAACATCAAATAAATACGAAGGTTTCCTTCTTAAAAACTACTCGAAATATAAATTCCGATAAAATCATATAAAATCTCCGATGGAAACCACATGAATCTTCAAAAACCGAATAACACGTGGACTCAATTGAGAGTTCAAAACACAAAAAATCTCATAACTCATGGAACTCAATTAAGAGTTCAAAACCTCATAAATGAAATCACCGTATATAAATAAAACCTCATATCGCTCTCGGCTTTAAAATATATAAAACAGTCATCATGAAATTGTGAAATCATAAAACATCAAAACTTAGAAAAATCCCGGATTGGATCCAAATCCCCAATTGCGTGCCAAAGCAATGTTGCACATGCTATCCTCATGTCTAGTACTATATATTAAGTATCTATCTCTTCGTGACCGAAGTCACATACACATCGTGACGACCGAAGTCATAATACATCGTGATGACCGAAGTCGTAATAAATCATGATAACCGAAGTCATAATACATCATGATGACCCAAAGGTCTATAGTACTTGCAGAAACATCGTGAATTCGTCACAAAATCTCGAATAGGAATCCAAAAAGTGTTAACAAGGCTTCCCGTACCACACATTCTCACTTAATGGTTTGCTAACTGCTAGTCAGTGCCATGCCGGAAAACACCATCATCAAAACAATAAATCTCAAAAAGCCCATAACTTGCCTCATATCATCGGCAAGTACAAAAGACATCTTGATGGTTTTCACAAACCATGACTCCTAAAATAGGAGATCTCAAACTCATAACTTGCCTCATATCATCGGCAAGAACAAAAGACATCGTGATAGTTTAAACCATAACTCCTAAAGTAGGTGATCTCAAATCTCAAAGCTCGCCAAAGAATGGCAATCTCAAATAATTCCTAAAAGTTAGAATTCGCAAATCTCATAACGCGCCATGGAATGGCAATCACAAATAACAACCCGAAGGTTCATAGCTTCAAACAAACAAGTCCGTAATTAACCAAAATAGTAAATGCATACGTGTCGCATACCACATATTTTACTAAATCGTTTAATTCTCTTTCTCATATATTTGAAGAGAGCAAAAACATATATTTTCTATATAAAATAATTTGCTTGAGAAAACCAGCTTTTAAAACAAATTTTGAAATCATTTGAAAAACAATTCTTTGGAAATTTCTCTTTATTATAGAGAGTATAATTTTTAATAGCTTTAAAAATAATTTTAAATATCGTAAAATATTTATTTCAAAAGCTATTTTAATATAAAAATCATTTCAAAAATTGTTTAAAAAATTCGTGCTAAAAAATAGTAGAAAACAACGAAAAACACTGAAAACTCAACATATGAAAATATCTCGAAAACTCATCAATCCGAAGTACGGATCAACCAAAATATTGGCTTACCTATTGATAGGTTATAGCCCTTCAAAATCATCTCAAAACATCACAAAAATAAGTTGCAGAAGTCTCCCAAACATGAAGCAAAAATCAACAGAACAAAAGAACACTTGAAGGAAAAACACCCTCCTAGGTCGACCTATCGGTCGACCTATAGGTCGACCTTGCATGTACTTAGGTCGACCCTAGTGTCGACCTTGTTTGTACATAGGTCGACCCTAGGGTCGACCTATGTGAGTCCTGGTCGACCCCAAGGTCGACCCATATGGTCTTTTGGTCGACCATGGCCATGCAAATTCGTACAGGCTATTTTGCCTTCTTCGACTCAGTTTTCAAGCTACACGCTAGTTCAGAGATGAATTTTTCAACGAAAATTTGCATACAAAAAATTACAACATTCAAACAACAATCCGTAGAAGATCCGGCATGATTTCATAACAAGGATTAGCATATACAAGCACAAGAAGGACTGTAACTCAACTTTTACTGTAAATTATTAAACAAAGACATTTTTGTTTATAGCAAACGATTTTCATTAGATTTCAGCCAACAAACCTTGTTAAAGTTAGAATCTGTGAGTACAACTCACCTTAGCAAGGATTTAGAGCAATAAGAGAAGCAAGATGCAAGATTTTAACTGCAAATGAGCCTTCAATGACCTATAACAGTGATGAAAAGTGCATGCAAACAATACAAACAATGTTACATACAATCTCTCATTCAAAATCAAGATTTGATGAAATAGTTTTCGATATTGGTGGTGATTACCTATTTAAATCTCTTATTTACTAATATTCTCTCCAATTTTAGCTAGTTAGAAGCAAGATTTTAATTTTATAAGAGGGAGGCTATTGTTTTTCTTCTACTGTCTGTTTTTAGAAGAAGAAAATGAAATGAGAAGGAAACATATATTCAATTTCTTTCTCCTAATGATTCTAATAGGATATTGGACCACAACCTCAACCCACTAGCCTATTAACTATACTTAGAGAAAATTTTACAAAGTATTCATGTTTTCACTCTTTATTCTCAATATATTCACATATTTTTAAAAATGTTTACACAACATAATAAAAGATATTTTTACCATAAAATTAATTTCTACCATTAAAACTAAATTTTTAAATAAATAAACCAGTTTACACTTTTTATTAGATAAAATATCATTTTAAACATAAAAATTTGTACAAAATTATTTTCTTGTCAAAACAAATTAAACAAACCATGTAAACTTTTTTTTACATCAAAATATTATTTGAAACGAAATTCCATCTTTTTATCTATAAAATATATCATTATAAATTCAAACACTTCATTTAAAAATTAAATAAACACCATTTGGCAATAATATTTCATTTCTCAATTTAAAACCATAAAACATTCATTTTTATCCTAAACCAACTTAATAAAGTTTTTAAAACTTTATTTTCAACAATTTACATCTATTTCAACAAATTAATGTTGAATTGATCTACTTAATTAATTTATTAACCTTAAACTAACGTATTCCCATTATTCACAATTTATTCAATATAAATTCTCAACCAAACAATCTTAAATCCAACTTATTCTCCAAAACACATCGTTCATTTAAAATAAACAATTTTTAACAAAATTTTCCGTCTCTAAATTATTTTATTTTCCAATATTAAATTATAACCACCATTATAATTTAATATTATATGAAATCACCAAAACCAAGGTTGTTATAGACTCCTTTCTTATAAAAATTGCGCCCTCGCAATTTCTAGAGAAGAGCTGTATTCAACAAGATTATTTCTTCTGGCCAAGGAAGTTTGATAAGGTGGAGTTTAAAATTCTCACCCTCTACTCAATAAGATAGAAAATCAGAATAAGATTGCTTGATAAATTCTATTGTTTTCCAAGTGCAGTCATTAGGATTAACGGCCATTGAATTTTTATGAGCTGAACATCATGATTTCGAAGGTGTCTCACCTTCGAAACAAGAATACATACAAGATGTTATACAAAAGATCATCGGGTGAGATCGATTTCTCAGAAGCTTTTCGAATAAAGTGGGGATATAGCACAATCTTATCCCAGACTCCAACTCACAAGATAGAAATCGACATGATCTTCTGTATAAAGCTATGAAAGTAGTCATATGGATATATGATTGAAAATCACTACGGAAAGAATACTCAATAAGAGGTAGGTGGTTCATTCAAATACCACTAAGCTCAGACGACTGCGTACATGCAAGTCGCTAGATAATTTCCCAAAGGTAAGACAAACTTAAGGAATAAATTTTATACTTCTTTTTACTAATCAAATATTCTTAGAGTTTTCAAAACCCATTTTCTTCATAATCCAATCCTCAATTTTCAACTCTTGAATATTTTCAAAGCTTCTCATTTAAATTCTAAATTAAACTCATTACTTATTTATTTAGAGCAAATAAAATTTGGGTTATCCATTCCCTCTAATTCTTCCATACACATACTTAGATTTAATACACACACACACATACACACATATTCCTCACTAATAATCATTTACGTTATATTCCCACAATAGGAATCATATCATTTGACTCCTAGAAAAAGCAAATCATCATCATTTTCTTTAATTTCAAACATACTGTAAAGAGCTTAAATTTTGACTCAGCAAACTTCAAAATCTGAGAATATTTATAAAAATGTAAGTTGTTCTCCTAAGTCAATGTTTTCCAGCAATATAAAGATCACCAAAATTGGATTGTTTAAAAGTTATGCTAAATTTACTTTCAGCTTAATCTTAGAAATTTTTATAATAGGTCAGCAATATACATCAACTTTGAAACCCTTTTTAAGCTGAAATAAAAGAAAAACTTCCAAAGTGTTTAAATGAAAATTTATTGCTTATTGAAATTTCTTTCATTTACAAAAAGATTGAGTTCATTTGGAATTATAAATCTCAAGTTATTGCCATTTTAATATATCACTTTTCCAAATAAAATTTCAACTTTCAAATTAATTTGAAATTTGAAATTCCCCAAACCATTCTAATTTCAAACTTTATTTTCAAAACAAGCTTTTTATACTAAATTATTTATCCTAAAATCCATTTTTCCGGAAAGCTAAGACATTCCAAAATTATGATTTACTTTATGTAATTATCTTTTAAAAGAAACGATTCACAAATTAGAAATACTTTCATTTCTTTACACAAACAAGTTCTCCAACAATTGATTTTTAAAGACTCAATTTGAAAGAGATAATTAATCTCTTCCATTTATAAGAGACATATATTCATCCAGAATAAATTTTTAGATTTACATTTTAAATTTAAAATTGCTCTCATAATTTAAAATGATTAAATCCCATGATTGATTCATTTATTATATCTTACATTTCATAATTTAGCATTTTAAAATAAAGGAACTATTGAAACTCATAATTGTTTTGTTACAAAATTAAGTATTCCACATAAAAACCATTTAAGGTTGATAATTAACTTAAACTAGTTCTCAAAATAATTTTTAAATTTCATTCCAACAAATTTTTATTACCATCAAAATTTCAAACAAAAACTTGCTCACTAATTCATGCTAAAAAACTGAAATTATCATTTCTTTATTTTATTTAAGATAGAATTTCAAATTTTACTATCAATTATTATTATTAAAATAACCAATTATCAAAACAAATTTTAACAATCGTCTTTATACCCTTGAGCTTAAACATTCAATTGATATTTTAAATTTTATACTCAATACATTTTCTGATCTTGTGTACATCATTTTGTTAATCAAACCATCACATAATGTTTTACTCCAATAAAGATATCTCTTTGATTAGAATTATTTATTTTATTGCTCAAATTATCATGTGATATCATTATTTTGAATCTTATAGGTTATACTTGCATAACCAATTACAAGCTTAATCATATTCAATTTCACAAGTTTAAAATAATTTAATGGCATTGCCTCACCATTAATTCATAGTTAATAACCTCATCGATTGGCTGCAAAGTTGACCAAATGATCAAAATTGCCTCGCCACTCATTCCACAATCTCTATGGTTTAATGGCTGCATTAGACATCTTAAATTTATACTCAAACCCATTTTAATTTATTTTCAAACCTTCATTTATTTCAACTCAATTCTTGTCATGGCTGACTCTCTCATTATAGCGTTTATGTTCTAACGGCTAAATGACTATTGAGTTAGAAAATAGCTGAATGGATTTTAAAATAAAATTAACCACAAACTCACGGCGTACAATTCTAGTACTGGCGAGCACAGGGTTGATCTGCAGGGAATTGTTAGATTTTAGATTTCTATTCAATAAAATTAAACCAAGAATTTAAAGAGTGTGCACTAAAAATGTAAAGAAATTAACTAACTAACAAAGGAAATTTGATGAAAATATGAGTGTTAAATAACAATTTAGAGATAATTTCACTCTTTAGATCATATAGTTCAACTAAACATGAAATTATGATCGCTCTTTTTTGGTCATTAGTTAGTCTAATTGATGTGTTTATCATATGTATGGCCTATTTATGCTATTAATTAGCTCAACATAAGCCATCAAACTATAACACACCCCTTAAACAACTTTTAACTCTCATGAAAAATGATAACAAGTTGAAAATAAAATCTATTTTAAGCATGACCTATTAACTATTGTTTAGAAATATAGGCCAACAAATTTTAGTTTCAACATCCACTTCATTACCATAATCATATGTAGATGAAGAGGTAATTATTGTTTGTGATTGTTTAAGTATAGCCTATTTGTTATGAACAAAATAGACTATCAATTTCAACATGAAACAATAAATCACATCAGTATTCATTTAAGCACAAAAGAGATCAAAATTAACAAGTTATGTTGAAGCTACGTAATTAGAGAGCTTCATTACCCCTAAATTAAAGGGGTTTAGCCTCTCATTTTTGTTATCAAATTAACAATTGTAGCATGCAACATTAAACAAATACGAGGAAGAAGAAAGCAAAATGAAAAGCAAAACTAATCTACTTGCATAAAATAAAATCTACTTTACTTGCATGAAAAATAATCTAACTACTAATAAGAAAGGAATAGAAACATGTAAAAGAAAAGAGAGCACTAATTAACATTTCATAAAAAAAGGAAAGAAAAATTACAAAAAAAGAAATGTCTAAGTTGTCATGAAAGGAAAAAAAAAGGAGCTTTTATTTTAATCTAAACTAAACTAACTAAGAGAGCCTAAGAGAGACCAAGGGAAGAGAGGGTTACATGAAACATAAGGGGTATTTATACAAGTTTAAAACCCTAATTCACTATTTTCGAAAACTACCCAAAATACCCTCTTAGGAAGTCTGGTGGCCAAGTTATCATTGACTTCAAATAATCATCCATTAAGTGTGCATGAAAATTTAATGGCCTTTTAGCATGTGC
This sequence comes from Allium cepa, assembly GCA_030765085.1. NCBI lineage: Eukaryota > Viridiplantae > Streptophyta > Magnoliopsida > Asparagales > Amaryllidaceae > Allium > Allium cepa. The sequence goes on from CM060931.1 coordinate 40,872,089, forward strand.
ATTAGCTCCTAAGTGTACATTAAGGTAGGTAGGTAAGTGGGGTCCTCTATGATCACCACTTTGAATTATTTCCGTCTCCATCCTTTGTATTCACTCTTGTGCGTGCATATCTTCATGAATCCACTTGTATATGAAGCCAAGTTTCTACGAAATAATATAGAAATTTCCAATTAAATTTTCTCAAACTAATATATGCACAAAATGACCATTTTGCCCTTATATGAAGATGAATATATGATGATTTGAAAGTAATTTGAATTTTAGTTTAAACAAGTTAAAATACCAAATATGATCATTTATTTAATTTAATTAGATTAAGTATGATGGTAAAAATATGCACATTTACATGCACATCAGTTTAGGAAATTACTATCGACAACGTTGATCAGGCACATCGACCAGAATTTTCTAAAGCACTCGGTGGACAATCTAACACAAAAATCATTTTCTATATGATAAATATGCCTCTTATATAATTTGACAAAACATTCTTTGCTTGTCTCAATAAAATAATCAATTATTCTTATTAGTATATCTTCAATAAGAAAGAATTACAATTTAAATTTATTGCTTTCATCATTATCAAACATGAATACAAGGACGAATTCATCGAGATATTCCTAGAATAATCGACTCATAAGATTAATGAAATAAGTTGGAGCATTCATTAAACCGAACAGTATACCGAGCCACTTGCAAGAATCATAACGAGTGCGTAATGCGGTAAGAGGAACGCTATCATCCGCAACTTGTAGCTGGTGCAAGATCAAACTGAGATAGGATAATAGCACCACTCGATTAATTGAACACATTACATCGATCTTAGGCAATAGATATTTATTCTAATGTTTAAATTGTTAATCTTGAGAAAATGGATGCAAAGCCTAAGAATACCAACAAATTTCTCAACAAAATGACCGTGGCATCCCACGGTGAAGACTAGACTGAATGAATTGCTTGGCTTCAAGCCTTAAAATTTTCTTTTAGATTTCCTCATTTCCTAAGTGGACATCCTCGTGGAAGGATGGCAATTAGTCGAAGAACTAGGAATTAGTTTAATACAAAACTCAATTGCCCGCTTGGGTAGTAAACCCGAAACCAATTCAATACATCAGTAGGATCACAACAACAGGAGTTCGAGATACGTCATCATCATCTCGAGAAAAAATTAAAGATACTTCGGAATATCCATCACATTCCAAGGAATAAGAGACAATAGATCAACCAAATCAGGATACCAAGAAATAGGAACCTTTCTGATCACAGAATTTGGGCTTGATAATATGTAAGATAATCTACCCCTAAACTCACATCAAATCCAAGATAATGAATAACATGCAAAATGGCACGAAAAGGAAAACTGGAAGGAACAACCTCAATATTCACACTCAACAAGCCAAATATTGTGGATCCCCTTAATGGGATTCGCAATCCTAAAAGAAGTAATAAGACAAGAACATCCAATAGCATCACCAAATTCCTCCGATACGGATGAGTATCAAGCACCCTTATCGAAGAGGACTCGAATAGAAGATCACCATTAGGATTACTCATAGGGTAAGATATCATCAATTAAATAATGGAATACTACGGAATTAAATATATTCCTAGACTTCTCCCCAACTTATATCTACCCTAAAGGACTCGAAAAGGTTAAGGGTAAGATTAGAAACAACTTTGATTTGGGACGATGTTTTTACTCGTATCATACTTGATGTACAGTAATGTGTGTATTGTTTTGTATCTATTACATTTTGCTCTGAATTCCGCTCTGATACCAAGCTGTGACGCCCCACCTCGAGACCCACATTAACAAAGAGTATTACGAGGTAATATTGTCTGCTAATGAAGAGAGTAGGTTGTTTAGGAGCAACCGTCATAGTCTTGTATTAAATAAGTATTAAATATGTCGATAATGTGCTCTCTTTTTTCTATTTAAAGTGGTTTGACATACTTAATCCTTATGTAATACAATACTATGGTGGCTACATGATCGATTCAGAACAAAACACATTATAAATAATGAACACATATCACAGAGTAGCAAACACAGTCATATATATTCACATACATCAAGTACAATACATAGTGCCATACGTGGCGGTACAACCATAATACATATATACATCAAGTCCCCACAAAAGAATATACATGACCAAGTTAAGCTACTGCAAGATAACTCCTCAAAAATTATGCATATAATCCAAAAAGTTTGATGGGATGATCCATGGAGAGCAGCTAATCAAAAATCAAACGTCTAACCTGCAACTATGTCTGACCCAAGTAATGAATACACGGTTCAGTCTAACTTGAATAAGATGATTAGTAATGAAAAATAAGATATAAGTCTCATAAAGGAAACATTCCTTTAATAAAAAATAGGAATGGTATAAACTCGATTTATTCAAATTCATAGTGATGGAAACAAAGAAATATCTCAAGGGGTAACTCGTGAATAACATCAAATAAATATGAATGTTTCCTTCTTAAAAACTAATCATAATATAAATTCCAATAAAATCATATAAAGTCTTAGAAGGAAACCACATAAATCTTTAAAAACCTCATAACTCGTGTAACTCAATTAAAAGTTCAAAACTCGGAAAATTTAATAACCCATGTAACTCAATTAAGAGTTCAAAACCTCATAAATGAAATCAACATATATAAATAAAATCTCATATAGCTCTAGGATATAAATTATATAAAACGGTCATCTTGAAATGGTGAAATCATAAAACATCAAAACTCAGAAAACCCCGGATTGGATCCAAATCCCCGATTGCATGAGCAACGCTGCACATGCTATCCTCATGTCCAGTACTATGTATTAGGTACCTTCTCTTAGTGACCGAAGTCACATAAACATCATGATGACCGAAGTCATAACACATCGCGATGACCGAAGTCGTAATACATCATAATGATCAAAGTCAAAATACATCATGATGACCGAAGTCATAATACATCGTGATGACCCGAAGGTCTATAGTACCGGTAGTAACATTGTGAATGTGTCACAAACTCTCTGATAGGAATTCAAGAAGTTTTAACAATGCATCCCATACCACACATTCTTACTTAACAGTTTACTAACTGCTAGTCAATGCCACATTAGAAAACAACATCATCAAAATCATAAATTTTAGAAAGCTCATAACTTGCCTCATATCATCAGCAAGTACAAAAGACATCATGATGGTTTCCACAAACCATAACTCTAAAAATAGGAGATCTCAAGCTCATAACTTGCCTTATGTCATTGGCAAGTACAAAACACATCGTGATGTTTTAAACCATGACTCCTAAAGTAGGAGATCTCGAATCACAAAAATCGCCAAAGAGTGGCAATCTGAAATAATTCCTAAAAATAGGAATTCACAAATCTCAAAACACGCCATGGAATGGCAATCACAAATAACAACCTGAAGGTTCATAGCTTCAAACAAACAAGTCCAGAATTAATCAAAATAGTAAACGCACGTGTCTCATACCATTTGTTTTACTAAACCATTTGGTTCTTCTTCTCATACGTTCGAAGTGTGCAAAAACGTGTTTTTTCTATGTAAAATAATTTGCTTGAGAAAACCAGTTTTTAAAATAATATTTGAAATCATTTGAAAAACAATTGTTTGAAAATTTCTCTTTATTAGAGTGAATATAAATTTTATTAGCTTTAAAAATAATTTTAAATATCATAAAATATTTATTTCAAAAGCTAATTTAATATAAAAATCATTTCAAGAATCGTTTAGAAAATCCATGCTAAAAAACAATAGAAAACATCGAAAAACTCTGAAAATTCAACATATGTAAACACCTCGAAAACTCATCAATCCAGATTTCAGTTCAACCAAAACATTGGCTTACCTATTGATAGGTTAGAGCCCTTCAAAATCATCTCAAAACATCATAAAAATAATTGCAGAAGTCTCAGAAACAAGGAGCAAAAATCAACAGAAAAAAAGAAGAACGCTGGAGGGAAAACACCCCCTAGGTCGACCTACCCTAAGGTCGACCCATATGGTCATTTGGTCGATCATGGCCGTGCAAATTTGTACAGGCTTTATTTCCTTCTTCGACTTAGTTTTCAAGCTACAATCTGAAGCAGTTCAAAGATGAATTTCTCAACGAAAATTTGCATACACAAACTACAACATTCAAACATCAATCCGGAGAAGATCAGGCATGATTTCATAACAATGATTGGTAGATATAAGCACAAGAAGGACTATAACTCAACTTTTACTATAAACTATTAAACAGAGACATTTTTGTTTAAAGCAAACGATTTTCATCAGATTTAGCCAACAAACCTTCTTGAATTTGGAATTTGTTAGTACAACTCAACTTAGTAAGGATTTAGATAAATAAAAGAAGCAAGACACAAGCTTTCAAGTGCAAATGAGCCTTCAATCACCTGTAATAGTGAAGAAAAGAGCATGTAGATAATAGAAACAATGTTACAGACAATCTCTCATTCAAAATCAAGATTTAATGAAATAGTTTGAGATATTGGTGGTGATTACTTATTTTAATATCTTATTTACTAATATTCTCTCTAATTTCCAATAGTTAGAAGCAAAACTTTAATTTGATAAATGGGAGGCCATTATTTTTCTTTTACCGTCTGTTTTTTGAAGAAGAAAATGAAATGAGAAAGAAACATATGTTCAGTCTCTTTCTCCTGATGATTCTGGAATAGGATATTGGACCTCAACCTCTACCCACTAGCCTATTAACTATACTTAGATTTTTTTTTACTAAGTATTCATGTTTTCACTCTTTATTCTCAATATATTCAAATATTTTCACAAATGAAACCAAATAAATTTTCCAATGATTGTTTATGTTAACTAAAAATATTTACACGACACAATAAAAGATATTTTTACTATAAAAATTAGTTTCTATCATTAAAACCATATTTTTAAATAAATACACCAATTTACACTTTCTATTACATAAAACGTCATTTTTAACATAAAAATTTATACAAAAATTATTTTCTTGTCAAAACAAATACAACAAACCATGTAAACTTTATTTTTACATCAAAATATTATTTTTAAACAAAATTCCATTCTTTTATTAATAAAATTCATCATAATAAATTTAAACACTTCATTTATAAATTTAATAAAATAACATTTGGCAATATTTTGCAAAATTATTGCATTTCTCAATTTAAAACAATAAAATGTTCATTTTTCTCCCAAACCAACATAATAAAGTTTTTAAAATTTCACTTTCAACAATTCATGTCTATTTCAACAAATTAGTGTTGAATTAAATTACTTAATTAATTTATTAACCTTAAATTAACGTATTCCCATTATTCACAGTTTATTCAATATAAATTCTCAACCAAACAATCTTAAATCTAATTTATTCTCCAAAAATCCTTGTTTATTTAAAATAAATAATGTCTAAAAAAAATTACATCTCCAAATCATTTTATTTTCCAATATTAAATTATAACCACGGTTATATTTAATATTACAGGAAATAACCAAAACCAGGGTTTTTACAGTGTAGCTTGGTCCTTATCGAACTCTAGTCGTAACATCTCCAGTAAGCTCTTGAATCGTCCCACCGCTTAAGGTTGCCTTGCTTACTATAGGTATCTGCTGGGTTAAATCCCGGATAACATTTTCCCCTCAGAGTATGTCTTCGTTGTAAACAAGACATGCGTTGGAAGTTAACATTTTCCATATCCATTTGTTAACTTTCAAGTGGTTGTATCGCAGCACTACGCATAGAATAGCCCAACGTCATCGGTTATTTTTCTTTGGCTTTAACTATTGTTGCTTGCCTCAACTTGTCTTGTTTTTTCTTGCGGTCCATATGCAGGTCTTGGAGTGACGAGCAGTCGCGATTGACTAATTCTGAAGTGGCTGAACAGAGCTTTCTTTTTCGAGTACACAAATATGTTCAGTATGCAATTTTTTTTTATATATTATATACATTTTTATTTTTTGTACATGATGGGTCGCTAGCGACCCATGTGGGATGGGTCGTTGGCGACCTATCTCTTAGAAAAAAAATCTTGGGTCGATGCCAGGTCGGCTTGCGTGCGACCGTTAGGGGTCAGGTCGCATGCACCAGAATACTTAGCAGATTTTCATCTCTTTTCCACTACATATATCCAAGCCTATCCCTTTTCCTTCATTTGACCCAATCATCTGCAATTTCTCCGAGTGATCAATCACTTTCGACGATTCATATTAAACGAGTACATATTAATTCGACCCTCTGCCTGGATCTTCTTCCCATCATTTTGCCCGAGCGCCACCTCGTGCTATAGACGACACACGAATCCAAACCCTAGTTGTCCTGCTTCTTACGATTTCAAGGTGTAGGCAGACTATTGCCTGGTTGCCCATGAGTCAACTATCCATTAGCTAGCCCATGACCTAGTTCATAACATAACAAGTTCAATCTATGACTTCTCTTGTTCCATTAAGCAGATTTTTAGGTGGGTTTGCTTGGTTGAGTTGTTGATTGCAATATTGGTATGATGGTACAACACCTGGCTTTAGCTCGTGACGTTTAATTGCGAGAAGTTCGAGTTAATTGTGGTTATATGGAGGAAGATAGTAAATCGAGTTTTGTGTTGTCCCCCGAAACGACGTTTGGGCTTTGGCCCAATGCTTAACATGTCTTATTATCTTTGTCCATTATAATAGAATTGACTTGTGCCAAGTTTCACAAACACCACCCTATGATATTTCATCGCTCAATTCAAAGAATCTGGGCTTATCCTGCTTGATTTTTCCGTACTTGCTATTCCTGCAATGAGAAGAGCTTTCTACGTCGGTTCGGACAATGGATCCGTTATCGATCATTGATCGATAATGGGTAAGTGTATAAGAAGCAAACAAGAAAAATGGAAAATGAACTGGCACGGGATGTTCTTCTTCCTTTTTCACTGCGAGCGAACTACCTACAAGGGATAAAGTGTTTACAGTGCATTGAGCACCAAGTTCATCCCACATAAATAGCGCATTACACTTGCCCTAGTTCGTACTTCATGTCTGGGGTGTTGATTACAAGTTAAAGTTCCCTCAGAATTCAAGTGTGATAGGGGAACTTATGAAATTAGGATAGATTTACCTTACCGTTTTCGAACACGAGTTCTATTATATAGAATGAAGCAGCCATCTGCACACCACAAGTCGAGTGGATGAAGTCCAGCGCTTTTGGAAGCTAAGTCGTCATCTACCTCTTAAGTTGAGTTCAGTCAACTAGTTCCGGTTGGACCGATCGCACGCCACCCAGCTTTCGAGTTTTACTTAATCCGCCTAAAAAAAGCCCATCGGTGATCTTCGCCTAGGTACTCCATAACATCTATTTACAGCGTGGAATCCCCGAAGGGGACGTGCGCCTTTCAGAGAAGGATGAGTTCCCTCAATGCCTTCCCCTGGGTTTATAACTTGCCATTGTTTCATGTGTTTGGATAGAGTTATGCCCCCATCAATGAATTTATTCTTAAAATGCTGTCGAGCTTGGGGATTGCCTCATTCCATCTTCACCCGAATGGTTATGCCATCCATGGTTGCCCGCGTATCCTCTTTATGGGGACATTCCATCATGCTTCAAGTTTCGATGAGTTGCGATACTTCTTAGCTTTCAAGAGGAGAGACGATTGCCCCTCCCTAATCATAATCGAGGCCCAACGAAATCGAAAGATCATTTTCCATCTGTAATGCAACTTATCTCAATTTAAGATACAGTACTTCTTTGTTAGGTGCCCTGAAGGATTTAATCCTTGATGGACAATAGAAGATAATTTTCCTTATTCTTCATTTGTTGAGCTTTGAAGTGGCATGATAGAGTTTCTAACTGAATGCTTTCTTTTTACAATTATCCCGAGGCCAATAGAGACACGGCTCTTAGCGAAATTTATCAAACTCTAAAAGCCATTCATCCCGAGGATCGGAGTGCCAGAGTCTTGCTCATCGATAAGAACTTGCGCCAATTTGGGTTGTTAGCTCCAAGCAAATCCATTGCTCAAATTGAAGCTCCCTATCCAAGCCGAGCCAGAGTTTGCGCAAGGCCTTCTTCTTCTTCACATGATTTCGATGAGGGTCATGATACAGGCAGCCCCTCCTAAAGTCCACTCGATGAGACTCATGAGGAAGGTATCATAGCTGGTCTAAGCGGTTCTACTAGAATGTCTCCTATCCAGGAGGAATCAGGAATTGAGCCCATGCAAGGAGAAGGGAAAGCCATGATAGATTTGGAGAAGGAAGAAGGGAAATTTGAAAGTAGCAGTTATGAATCCATAGCCAGCAACTATTATCTGTCAAAGTCCGAAGGCGAGAATGCAGAGCCATGTGATGTTGTACATGGCATGAGTCCTATTCTTTTGGATCAAGTTCTTCTGATACTGATGATAAAGGCAAGGCCTCGGAGGTCGGGAAACATCATGATTCCCCTAGTAAGGCTGCCAGGGTAGATTTTGGAGATATCGGCGATGTATTCGTTGACCTTGATGCCCTCATAAAAGATGACTTCGACTTTGATGTAATGCCATCCTGTTCTGGCGGCATCACGCCATCCATCTGTCTGACTCTACCTATGGAAGTTGAAGTCAGCCCGATTCCCCCACTTACAATTGTTCGCTCTAGTTTGTGATCATGTCGTAGGCCCATTTTAGGAATGCACGACACAACACATTAGGATTACACTTATATTTATCTTTTGTTCTCTCGTATGTTTTCTCGATACTTTTCGGGTCTTTGAAGTTTTTGATGTATGTTTCATTTCAAGTATGACGGGATGGCGTGGACTTTATGTTGAATATGCGGACTACACTGATTCACAAAGATACTTGAAGCGCTACTTTAGTTTCCCCCAAGTCCGGGAGTCAGAAGAGGAATATAGACGAATTAAAGAACATGAAGCAAAAGTCTGCCGTCGGGAGGAAAGAGACAAATTTCGCTCGCATAAAGGCTGTCATGAGAAAAGACGATCTCATGATGATAAATAAGAGTCATCGAAGAAGTCCAAGCTCGATCACTGCTCTCATTATTCCAAACTAGTTTTGAAACATACTTCGACGGGTTTAGAGGTTGCCACTTCTTCTGCCCTCATTACGCCTTCAACGCATGTTTCATCTTCCTCTGTTGTTGATATTGCCCCTGTCCCTTCTCATCCCCGTTGGAGGTCGGCATACATTCTTCCCGCAGGCCCACCTAACCTAGAGGCAGCTCTTCCGAGTTGGCTTCTAAAAGGCGTTAAGTTCGACATGGATATTCACCCTATTCAGAGAAACATTTATATGTCACGCCTTCAAGGCATTCGGACTGACTTGGAGCGAGGCGAGAAGTGGGAGAGGTTCTGTAAACAACTAGCTGATACTAATAGGAATAAGTATCTTCTTTGAAGCCAATAATGATGACTTTGTAAAGGTGCTAACCGAGCGGGATGCTAAAATTAAACAATTAGAGGAGGAAAAAGAGGCAGCGTTTTGGGACAATAATTGGACTGTCGGCTTAATGCAGGAGATGAAAGTTGTGAATTAGAGAGCCAAAATCATTTCGAGAGGCAAAGTTAAGAAGACTCATGCGGAGGAAGCCTTGGTGAAGGAAGACGTGGTTGCCCACGATGCTATCATTGAAGCCCAAAAGAAACTAATTGCCGACCACAATCTAGTTGTAGAGGGGAAAGCCGAAACAATCTCCGATCAAGCCAGGACAGTTGAGGAGCTACAGGGGATAATTATGGGACTACAAATTTAGGTCGCATAACTTAATGCCGACAAAATTGCAATTGAGATGGAGAAGGGTGCGGTGACAGCAAAGTATCTAGAGCTCTAGCATACTTTCGATCGAATGATGGAGAAATGAGATTCGACGAACCTGAATTTCTATGTCGATTCTATATTGCATCAGGGAAGCCTTTCTTATCTTGGCCCGAAGTTCCCACACGCCCTTGTTTGGGAGGAAATCCTGTTTTTTTTTGCCGAGAACAGTGAAATATGTGCACATCAGTAGTTGTGGGATTCCTATCTTATTAGCAATCTAAGAAGGCATTGCTGGAAGGCCAAGAAACTCTCCGAGCTGAACGGGAGATGGAAACCACCAAAGTGGCTTTAATGGTTGCCATAGATGCATCTACTAAGTTTTTAATTCCTGATGTAGGCGAACCTTTCGGAAGATTCATGATCCTAACTTCGGTGCAAGTAATGATTACCCCTCCCTCGAATTCAGGGGACTCCATCTTATGCCATAGGAGCAAGAGGGGTTTAATGCTTTCCTTTTTGATCTTATAGGTCCCTCTACTCTTCCTGTCGATGTGTAGGTTACCTCTGCATTTTTGCATACTGCTATCTTCACATCTTCAGAAATTATGTCCGTTCATGTTTCTGTCCCTACATCAACACCTAGCTCGCAACTGGGACCAGAGGCTGAAAAGATTGATGCTCTCCACAGTCTAGACGATCCTTTCGCGTCTCTTGAAGACGATATGACTGCCATTGAGGCCAAAGAGCAAGAGATACCGACAGAGCAGCCACTGAAGACTTCGCACGACTTGGTTGCCGTTAAGAAAGAGAGAGTGGAGGCGATCAAGGCCTCGAAGAGTTCCAGCAGCGAAGAAAGCGCAAGGGGTCGGGCAGCTATACTGGAAAGCGCTTAGAGGAGGAGGTTACCGCTCAAGAAATGCAAATTGGCATTACTAGCAAGGACACTTCTACAGAAAAGATGCATAATTTTCCAACCAAAGGTGAGAAAGGAAGTGGTGGAAAAAAGCATTGATTGGCCCATTCAAGGAGGAACTGTGTTTTGCTACGCAGCTTGTGGGAAGCCTGAACTGCTGTGTGTCTTTTTGAGTCATTGTGCCTAAGTGTCGAGTCTGTACTTTAGGTCTTGGTCGCAAAGTCTGTAACTTTTGTTTGTTGGCCACTGTTGTGTAGGTGCCGCCCCTACATTTTGACTATGTGTTCATAAGATTACAAAAAATTCAATGATATTTTGACTTATAACTTTGTCTATCTTTTCGTATATACTCCGTGTGCACTCGTACATTTCATTCAATACTTTGCTAACAACAATTAGAGAATTTTTTTCACAAGTCTATTCAAATTTAGGGGCTGCTTAATTTTTGTCATTCATTGCATAGGATTCTTGTCAACTTTTGAGACATAACTCGTGATTTTATTGCCATTTGGAGTGACAGAGCTTCTGGACTTTTTGCATTCAAGCAACTTTGCCATTATATAAGCATACGCCCCCTAGTTCACTGGGTTGTTCATTCCAAACAAATTACAAGTATCCGAGGTCTTGGAATGACGCGAGAATTTTCAAATCGAGTGCCCACCTTTGGGAAACACGAGAAACTCGGGACCGGAGTTCCTCGATGTCGCCTATCTCAGGGCCATGCGAAAAACTTGAATTTGGGGCTCCTCGGCATTGCCTATTTTTGGGCAACGTGAGAAGCTTGCATCGTGAGTTCCTTGATGTTTCCTATCTTCGGGTGATGCAAGCAACTTGAATTTAGGGCTCTTCGGCATTACCTATCTCCGGGCAAGGCGAGAAGCTTGCGTCGTGAGTTCCTTGACATTGCCTATCTCTAGGTGATGCGAGCAACTTGAATCCCTCAGCATTGCCTATCTCCGAGCAACGTGAGAAGCTTGTGCCTTGATTTCCTCGACGTTTCCTATCTCCATACGATGCAAGAAACTTAAAACTGGGGCTCCTTAGTTTTTCCTACCTTCGGGCAACGTGAGAAGCTTGCGTCTTTAATTCCTCGGCATCTCTTATCTCCGGGCGATGCGAAAAACTTGAATCTAGGGCTCCTCGGTGTTTCCTATATTCGGGCACCGCATGAGTTCCTCAACGTCGCCTATCTCCGGGCTGCATGGGAAACTTGATTTCGAAGTTTTTAGCGTTGTTTATTTCTGGGAGATGCGAAAAATTTGATTTCGTGGCCCTCCTGATGCACTGGGGCGACATCATTTTTAAGAGGGCCAAGATCGAGTTTCGCTGATCCGACGGTTTGAGTTAGTTTACCTCCGCTGGCTTATTGGGTAATTATTGTGCACACAATTTGAATGATTCAAAAAGCAACCTTTATCAAGAAAAGCATGGCATATTCTTTGCTTATTTACAATGCCACTAGCATTCCCATAATGGCTTATTTGCCGAAAACTAGAAAATACATAAAGTTGCTTTTAAATGAAATATCAGCGGAGTGATTCGCTGTTTCAATCTCTGGGTATTGAGATCCCATCGATGGTCGTTATCTTGAATGTCCCATCTCCAAGTTTTTGATAGATGACGAATGCCCTTCCCAATTAGGTCCGAAGGCTCCCGGGACCGAGTAAACTCGCTTGAGCACGAGGTCGCCAACTTCGAAGTTTTGACTATGAACTTAGGAATTGATGTATCATGTGACCCTTTTTTGGTGGGTGGCAATTATTAATTCTACTTCCTCTCTCTTTTCATCGACCATGTCAAGTGATTCGAGTAGGAGTTTCTCATTTTGTTTTTGGTTGAAATTCAGCCTTCAGTGAGAAGGGGCTTTTAGTTCGACAGGAATCATCGCCTATGAACCATACGCCAATGAGAACGCAGTGTGGCCGGTAGCATCTTTGTGAATTGTTCTTTAAGCCCATGGTGCGAGTGGAAGCTCATCAACCCAATTTCCCTTTGTTTTTAGTAATCGCTTCTTGATGGTGAACTTGGCGATATTGTTTATCGCCTCCACTTGCCCGTTTGCATACGATGAGCCACTATGGAAAAGCTCTTCTCAATTCAAAAGCGCTTGCGGAAGTCTTTGAACTCGACGCTTTCGAACTGTGTTCCATTATCAGTGATGATTTTCTGTGGCACGCCAAACCTGCAAATGATATTTTTAGTAACGAAGTTAATAAATTTTTTGTGGTTATGGTGGTCAATGGTTCCACTTCGACCCATTTTGTGAAATAATATATGGTTATTATTGCATATTTGGCTCCTTCTTTTGCCATTGGAAGGATGCCAATCAAATCGATCACCCACATTGCAAATGGCCATAGGTTGTCCATTTTTATTAGCTCCGATGATGGAGTTCTCTTAATTTTGCTGATTCCCCGACAGCGATAACATCTCTTGGCATGATCTACGGGGTCGTGGTTTACTATTGACCAGAAGTACCTGTACCAAAGAACTTTCTTTGCTAGCGTCTGCCATCCAGTGCAGTCTCCGCACTTGCCTTTATGTATTTCTTCTAGATTTCAGTGCGCTTCATCTTCGGTCACACACCTAAGAGGAGAGGTCGAGAATCCCCTTCGATAGAGTATTCCATCCTGTATCATGAACTACGGTGCCTTCCTAAGTAATTTCTTTGGTTTCGGTCTGCCGGAAGAGTTCCTGCCAGAAAATAATCTTTAATTGGTGCCATCCACATTTCCAGTTCCACAGTAGTCTCGAGAATCCATTCTACATCCATTTCATTAATACTTGGATTGGTTAGAGTTTTGAGAGAACCCTCAGCGACTGGGCTTCTCCGAAACTTGCCAACTTGGCCAAAAAGTCTGCTTTTGTGTTTTATTCCCATAGTATCTGGGTTATGGTGTAGTTCGTTGCCATTCAGCAGCCCTTGCACTTTGGAGAGATACAGGGCCAGATTCTCGCCACATGCCTAGTATTCTCCTTTCACTTGACACACAACCAGCTGGGAGTCGCTATATATATGAACGGACTTTATTTTGAGTTCCTTCACCACTTTCAGCCCTGCGATTAGTGCCTCGTATTCTGTCTCATTATTCGTAGCTAGGAATTCCAGACATAAAGCATATCTAATGGCACGCCCCTCGGGGTATTAAGCACTACCCCTGCGCCCGAACAAGAGTTGTTCGATGCTCCATCAACGAAAAACTTTCAATGTGTGTCCACTTACGACTGAACTTCCTCTTCATCATCCCTTACTGTGAACTCAACAATGAAATCGGCCCGCGCTTACCCATTGATTGCCTTCCTTAGGTGGTAAGTGATATCATATTGACTTAATTCTGTGTTCCACTTAGTAACCATCCGGATGTCTCCAGTCGGTATAAGTTTAATGGCTGATCGGTCAATAATTTAATCGGATGAGCTTGGAAGTATGGCTGCAATTTTCGAGATGCGATCAAAAGGCAATACGCTAGCTTCTCTAGTTTCGGGTATATCTTTTCGACATCGGTGAATCGCTTGCTTACGTAGTACATAGGTCGTTGGATCCTTGCTTCTTCCCAAGTGAGAGCTACGCTTAATGCATGCACAGAAATTGCTATGTAAATGAATAAGTCTTCTCCGTCGATCGGTTTCGATAAGACCGAAGGAGTTTCCATGTGTCGCAGTAGTTCCTCGAAGGCTATTTGACAAGCTTCATTCCATTCAAAGATTTCTTTCCCTTCTTTAGCACGTCAAAGAATGCTATACACTTATACGTATCTTTTTAGATAAAATGGCTTAGTGGTGTGACTTTTCCATTTAAACTTTGAAGTTCTCTCTTATTTCTAGGCTCTTGGACTTCACGCAATGCATTTATTTTCCCCGGATTTGCTTCGATGCCCCGGGCACTTGCTATGAATCCCAAGAACATCCCAGAAGCCACCCTGAAATGACACTTAAGTGGGTTGAGCTTGATTCCGTACTTAGGGAGTATCTCAAAAATCTCAGCAAGATTATCTAGGTGGTTAGCGGCTACTCAGGATTTGACTAACACATCATCCACATAAACTTCCATAGTCTTCCCAATTTGGTGCTTGAACATAGTATTCAATAGTCTATGATACGTGGTCCCCGCGTTCTTCAAACTAAATGACATTACTCTATAGCAGTATAATCCTAAATCAGTGTTGAAGCCGGTATTTCATTGATCAAGTTCATACATTAGGATCTGGTTATAGCCTGAGTACACATCCATAAATGACAGCAATTCATGTCCCGCAGTCCCATCCACCAAATGATCGATTCTGGGTAGTGGGAAACTATCCTTTGGATAGGCTTTGTTGAGGTTTGGAAAATCAATACAGGTTCACCATTTTCATTAGACTTCTTGACTAATACAAGGTTTGATACCCATTTGGGGTAGGTTTCTTCTCGGATAAAATCATTGGCCATTAGCTTATCCACTTCTTCTCTTAATGCCTTGGACCATTCATGCCCCTAGCTGCGTCTCTTTTGCTTTACTGGAGTGAATTTGGGATCAATGTTAAGGGTGTGATAGGCAATTCCGGGCGATACTCCACGCATACTGACATGCATCCAGGCAAATACGTCTAGGTTGATGCGGAGGGATTTGGTCAACTTTGATTACATCTGATTTCCAAGCCATGATCCAATTCTCAAGACCTGCGTGGGGTCATCCATGCTTACTAGGACAGACACCATTAGTTCAGCTGGTGCCGCCCTATCCTACCCTGAGCTCTTCATCCTAGGGTCCAAGGCCTTGTCGAATCGGTTATGGTCCCTAAGCCAGGGCAGTTCTGTAGTTGCTATTCGGAGGATTCATGGATGTGGAGAGCTTTCCCTACATCCGTTCTCCTTTCTTCTAGATTCACACAATTTCGTAATGTAACATTCTTGAGCAATGCTTTGATCTCCTTTTACTATTCTAATCTAGTGCTCAATAGGGAATTTTATCGTGAGGCACCATTGAGCTAAAGCTATCTTGAAATCAGCTAATGTGGGCTTCCTTAGAAACGCATTATATGTTGACATCTCGTCCACAATCATAAACGTCTGAATGAGGGTAACTCGTCGTTCAGCCTCTCCGACTTCTATAGGTAGGTATATGGTTCCCACCAGCTGCTTGGGCTCTCTGGTAAACCCTGAATTTTTATTTGGCATGCAGACACGTTTTTCATGCCTATCTTCATCTGATCGGAAGTTCGTTTGAAAAGTATGTTTACCGAACTTCCACTATCATCCAATACCATCAGACTATTATGGGCCTGATTCCTACTGTTACCACCATTGGATCAAGAGTTGGAGCTTCAATCCCTTCGGTGTCACGGTCATGAAATATTATAGCATTGCTTAGCACCTTCTATTGTTTGATTGGAGTTTCACCATCTATTTTCAAACATGATCCTTTTGGAGCATGATTTAGTGAGCTTGCGTATTTCTCCATCTTCCCCCTGCTTCTTTGAAAAAGATGCGGTTCCCCAGATATTGTTCTGACAATGAGCCTTTAGTCAATCTGTTTCGACCCTTGGTTGCTAGTTCAAGCTTGATTTCCTTACTCCCTAGGTGGTTGAGGGACTATAGCCTAGCTGGGTTTTGGTGGTCCTTTTACATATTGTTGGATTTTGTTGTCAGAGATTAATCCTTTAGTGAGGTCCTTAAGGTGGCAGCACTCGTTCGTGATGTGCCAATGTGTTTCATGGAAACGGGGAATTTCCCTGAGCGCTTCTGCTATTCCGTTGCCTCCTTTTTGAAGGGTTTTCTATACTCTTTAGTTCTTGTGTAGCAAGCTAAATATTTTCTAGAGTATCATTAAGGGGGGTATAATCTCCCGGTCAAACTCTCTAAATCTTTTATTGTGGCCATCACCATTTTTCTTGTCAGAATTCTGATTTCCTCTCTTTTGGTTTCCATTCTTCACTGTGGCCCCTTGACTATTCCCAGGGTTGCGTGTATTTTGATTAGAAGTCATGCCATTTTGTTCGGTGTTCATTTGTTGTATTCCAGCAGCCTTTCTTTCCAGCTCCTGCACACCTTCCAACATCAAATATTGCTTGCTTTGCGGTTAAAACCTTTCTTTTTGGTGGGTTGCTTCATCTTCCATTTTTCGAACTCCGTCTCCGGATGAATAGCACAGACTAGGGCCATATGAGCCATGTCTTCATTAGGATTTCTCACCTTTGATACTACCATGTTGAATTCGTTCATATGACTTGTTGCGGCCTTGAACTAGTCCTGATAGAGACATGACGTCCTTAGGTTAGGCGGTATAGAGTCTGAACTATTCAAGGAACTTTGTCGCAAGTTGATCAAAAGTAGTGATAGATCTTGGGGGAAGTCTGGTAAACCACATGGAAACAATGCCTTCTAGGAAGATGGGAAAACATCGACAGCGTACAGCTTCCGAAGCGTTGGCTCCATCCATGTACCAACTATATTTGTACGAATGGGGTTTCAGATCCTTAGTCCCGTCATAGGAGGGGATGGTTTGCATGGTAAACGTGTCTTGGTATCTTTCATTTAGGATCTCATCGATAAAAGGGGTCCGACTTGGGGTAGATTCCCACTCATCGTCCTTTTGATTTCTACTCTCATCCATTAGTCGCTTGACCATGTCTGCTATATACGCCTCTTATATCTGGTGGTCCTAGGCGTAGTAGTCAGTCACTGCATGAAGTGTGTGATTCGATAAATGAACTTGGCGCGTGGGCTGATGCCTAGGCTATCCTAACTTCGAGAGAGCCATTCCCATGGGGCTCCATTGGCTTGCATTTGGCCTAACTGGAGCGGTTTGGATGTTTCTAGCATCATTGAACGCATCGACATTCTCCTCTACTGATTATTCTGTTTTCCGCCTTAAGAATCGGAGAGGTTCATAGCTACATCCTCCAGTGAAGTTTGAGCTCCTTGGTTCAAATTCATATTTGGTTATCTTGGGTCAAGTGGGGTGTTCTCATTCTCTTTCGAGTTATTTCCTGTTGTCACCCTTCTTAATGGTTGTTTTCCATTTCTCCTGTGTAAGCCGGAAACTGAGAAGTTTCCTATTCCATGGCAGTAGCTGGTTCATGGATGGTTCTTTAAATGGGATTTAATTGAAGAGTTATTAAGACATTGAGCTTCTCCATTAGAGCCTTTTGACTCTCTTCCATTCTTTGGTTGATTTCCTCGGCAATCTTATTTGACTCATCTCTGGTAACCACTTCATGCTGACTAAAGGTGCCTGATGCCTGATTCCCTAAGCCAGTAGCATTTACTTCCACCTGTTGGATACTAACTCCTTCCATAGCTATTTTTGCCCCTATAGACCTTCCTGAGGCAGTCCTTTGCCTTCCCAGAGCCATTTGACTTTGAAAAACAATATGAACTTAAAGATTGGAGACCTAACTTCTGGATCTATGTAATCCAAAGTAGAGAGCTAGATCTGGTTCTAGGTTGGAAATGGAGATATAACTTCTGGATCTATAATCAAAAGTAGATAGCTAGATCGGGATCCTAAGTTCATTTCTCAGTGAAAGCATCAAAATGTTAATCTAAAAAATGGACCAACACCCTAGTATGAATTTGAAAGCACCAGTCGTATCTTCACAGAGCAATATAATAGATTACAATAAAAGAAGCAACAAAGGAAAATAGAGAGTAGATTTTTATAGTGATTTGGCTGTTAATAAAGCCTATATCCACTTTATAGATTTATTATAAGCTGATTGCTATTACAAAGGCTGTTTGATTACGAGGCTTTAGCTTATTCCTAACAGAATTGGATCTCAAAAGTTAGAACCCAACGGAGAATCACGGAGTGTTCCATCTAAGATTGTTGTGAGGGAGGTTTTAAGTGAAGGATAATTCCAGTAGAGCTCCAGCTGTCAGTTTCCCGAAGCCCCTTGTATGTTGCAGGAGATTTGCTATTTATGGAGGTCCGAGGGTTTCTGGGCCTAGCCCATCATTTTTAGGTCTCAGGTCTTGTATAGGTGACCTAGGGCGGTTTGGTGATCAAAAATTGCTAAATTCCATGAGTCACTAGTGACCCATGGTCTGTAGGTCTCTAGCGACCCATAGACTAAGTCTATTTTCGCCCACTGAATTCTTCCTCCCTTAGTCGTATTTCATAGCCTGTTTGTTCGTGGTTTTTAAGAAGTACATGGATTGCTATCGTTCTGTCCACAATGGTATATCTTGGATTCCGATATTAGAGATGTCTTTCTAGGCATTCATCGTTGTAGTCACATGCTGATGGTACGTCGCTAGCTGCTGATACTTAAACCTATGTTGACCCGCATGGATGCTGGTCTCTTGGCTTCGTTGACTCCTGTTGTCATCTTGACCATGTAGCTTGGTTCTTGTCGAACTCTAGTCGTAACATCTCCAGTTAGCTCTCAAATCATCCCGCCGCTTAAGGTTGTCTTGTTACTGTCGGTATCTGCTGGGTTAAAAACCCAGATAACAAATATATAGCTAGATATTTTGGATTTAAATAATATATTTACTTGGATTTGACCAGACACTGCCTTGACCTATCATCATCAACCCACAACTACCATGTACAAACGCATCCCTCCCACGTGCTCTCTCTTCCCATTTAAATGTATATCTACAGTGAACCTGATTGATTATATTTCATTTCAAAATTTAAAATCAAATACAATGCTACATGGAAAATCATAAAAAAAGCTTTAAATTACTTCTTTCGATGAGAGCTTTACACTGACAGATTATCGAGGGATGCGACTTAGATTGTAATATCTAGACAGTTCTATGGCTTAGGTTTCTGACCAATGGAGGAAGAGTTAGGGGAATCGAAGGTCTTTTTTGGATTCAGGGTTGCAAATGGCAGCCAGTCATCAATTTTGGTGGTGTTTGATGCATGAATAGGGATTGCGACTGTGCTACCTAAAAGAGCGCTGGTGACGGAATGCGATAGGACAGGAGAGATCCAACCATGTATCGAGGGTATGGTCGAGTGGCTCGTCGGATGAGATGAAAACCGACGACATTCGTTTTTCGAACGACGGAACAAGGTGGGAGAACGAGTTGATGATGTGCACGACTATGGTGCGTGCAACGTGCATATGAAAATAGAGAGAATTGGGGAAGAAAGGGGTAGGGTTGATTTTGTAAATTAATTTGTAATTAAGTATTTAAATTATTTAATTAAATGTTTTACTTAAAAATTGCATAACTCTCTCATACGAGGTCCAATCAAGGCGTGGGTTTTTGTGTTGCGCTCGTAACGACGAAAGCTTCGCAATGGAGTAGATTTGGACGTATTTGGAGGCTGTTGAAATTTGGAATAAAATCGAACATCGTTCGATTTGAGTTCCAAGTTAGAACGCTCGGCGAAGAAAGAAAATTTCAGTGAGTTAAACTCACACTTTTTGTTAACATTATGATATATGGCTGATCATAAGGTTAACATTATGAATAAAGGAGAAATGAACTTTGTAAGTAATGACGAATAAAATTAATGAAAATAAACATTAATGTAATGGGAAAAGAAAGTAAATGATGAAAAAAGGAAATCAAACTAAATTGTAAATATGAAGTCAACTGAAATAAAATGTATACAATATTTCAATAATGAATTCATTTATGATCCAAATAATTGAAATGGATATAACTTATGTAAATAAAGAATATAAAGTAATGAAAAGAAAATGGTATTGCATAGATGAATGAAAAATGAATTTTGTAAGTGATAAATGTAAAGAAATTTAACAAGCTTTGTATGAAAAAATGAAAATGAACAGTGAATAATGGGAAAAAGAAAGAGTAATAAGAATAAAACTTGAATATTCTTTGAAATTATTGTTTGTTTGACTTATGGATTGGTTGGGAAAGGATACTTGTATTGTGTAGGATGTATAAATGATCTATAAAGTTTTATCTACGACTGTTGAGTGTATGGTTTACTTCATAGTTTATTTATCATTTTTTATGATTAAAAGTCTCTGAACCCGAACATACCACTTGTTTTGATTACCATGGATAGATGGTTGTTTTCTTTGTTGAAATGATGTTTGTGTTGTTTGTTTGCAAAATGATTGTTGTTATGTTGTATTGATTTGCTTGTTATTGATTGAAACAACTTATTATTCCTCTTTTATATAATTATTAACCTCTTTGGACTATATGAGTGAAATACAGGTTATGGAAGCAATTGCTACTGCTTTTGGTTTCATAAAATAAGCGTTGTTTGCCCGACAAATAGGTACATTTTCGGATTACGGTTTTGTAGCGATATTATATTATTTTCCTATGGTTTGGGATATATTATTTTGTAAATATATGATATATTGTTATTATTGATATTATTATTTCTCCCGAGCCACTCCGTACAAAGGAGACTCTGCCGAAATTTTCCATGAATTTTGGACTTAGAAATTTTGTGAATTGTTTTCAGACTTTTACTGATTTGAATATAAAGGACTTAATTGTTTATAAATTGATATATTTTATTTTTATTATTTAATTATGTAAACTAATTGTTTAAAAGTTTAATATTTTGAATGAGATATATTGATCTATAAAATTCCTTCTTTTCCCTTCTTTTTACTTTTCAAGGACGAAAATTTTTGAGCGGGGGACAATGTAATGACCTATAATTTTTGATAATTAAAAATTGTTAGTTCAATAAAATTTTGTAATTTAATATTGGGGGAAATAAAATTTCGTGACTTATTAATGAAATAATAACTATAATGCAATGTAACAATGTTAATTTATGTTAATTATTCACAATATTAATGAAATTCCAACTAATTGTAATAATTTAAGTGTTATACCTGATTATGAATTTAATGTAAGAAAACAAATGTAAATATTGAGTTAGTTAAGGTAACAGTGTATAATAAATGGTAATTGAGTAATAATCAGTACTATGTAAGCAATTATAGTATTTGTGTGAAAATAATTAACTTATAAATGTGATTAACAATCATTGGTGACATTTATTATATGTTACCTATTTATTTAGTCAGCTAAATTAAATTTGGAATCAATTACAATCAATCCACTTAATTATTGCAGTTAATGTGAATTAAAATGATAACGGTAGAAGATTGGTGCAATAAAATATATAAAAAAATGTTAGGTATAGCCATGAAGTAATGGTTGATGGAATAATAAGGTATAAATCAAGATAAATGAATTTGATTGAATCTAAATTATAATTAATGAATTTATTGCAATTAAATGTAACTAAATATCATGTTAATATGAATAAAATGATAAATGAAAATATGAGTGTAATAAGATGTAAATTAAGGTTAATTAAACCCATGAGATGACAATTGGTTGAATAATAGGATGAAACATCAAGTAAATGGATTTATTGGAAATCTAATGTATAATAACTTAATTTAATGAAATTAAAATTAAACACTGTAAATTATGCAATATTCAATATTCAATTGACATAGAAATTTGTTTTAAAGGATTTTAAATTACTAAGTAATCTAAAGTGCTAGTAATTGTAAATTATTAAATTTGAATTGAAAAGGTGATTTAATTGATTTAATAATAATTTATTCAATAAATGAAAAAATAGCCATTTTGTCCACTCTCTTGGATTTTACGAAACCATTTTCATCGGATCCGCAACAGTGAATGATTATACGGTTTCAAGTTTCGTTGCGATTGGACTTGTCGTTTGATCGTACGGGCTCGAAACTCGTAGAAATCAATTTAATTAAATTCAACTGAAATCAATTTGAAACAAGCTGATTTTTATGCTAACTTCTTCATACGATGGAATTAGGACTTGAAACATTTTCCATTGAGTTTAAAATTATCAAAAACATCTATTTTGATATATGGGATTACCCATTTTTGTTTCGGGAACGAAACGGGCTTTCTGGGTCGCTTATCGTTCAACTTTAAACTCGATCTATTCCTTTTGTTTCTATTTCTGACCTGCCTATATATAGCCTGTTATAAACCCTAACCATCTCTTCTTTCGTTTATCTGTACGTACAATTCTATCTGCTTCTCTCTTTACAATGGCAGAAAAACCAAAACCAATTCCAAATTCAGTTGCAAACCAAAATCAGATCAAAAATCAAACTCCTCAAAAACCTATCAAATTATATATTAATTCGAAGCTCTCCATGGGCGCAATTCACTAGTATGATTCATTTTTTAGCTTGATGCAATGTTTGACCAGAATTCGTCGATGAACCTCGGCTGTTCATATGTGATTGTAGGATTGAACGGTAGATATTCGTCCTAGGAGTGATCGGGGAGTTGCGTTGTGCAGAGGAGGGATCGGGGAGTTGAGTTGAGTTGCATTGTGTCAGGGCGCCGTCTTTTGGCCGCGAACTCGAACCCTTGGTAGCGGCGGCCATTCGTGCTCGATCAGGCAAAGGGGAGTCGCGCGTAGTGGCTGGGGTCGACCGGAGGTGTGGGTGTTGATGGCGATGCCTGATCTGGTCGTAGGGGTTGGTTAAGCGGTGGTAGGTCGAAGTTGGTGGTGCATGACGCTCATTCGAGGGTTTGAGTGCATGATAGGGTACGCGTGAAATGAGTAGGCTTGGCCGCTTCGTATTGGTAATTCTTTTTTTTTTAAATTTCAAATTCAAAACTTCTAACCTGAATAACTTTCACATACGAGGTCCAATTCATGTGTGGTTTATTTCGTTGGGATCGTATCGAAATTCCAGACATTTTATCGCTTGTTTGGATGAATTCTGAGACTGTTGAATTTTGTGCCTATTTTTGGATTTTAATTCGATAAAATCGAAGGTGAGTGTTTTGACCCACTCACAACTATTAGATTGTCTTATCTTAGTTAAATAAAATTTATGATGTGATTAGAAATTTATTGATTGCTGCTTGTTATGTTAAATTGTCATTTTGATTAAATTTGACTTTTATTGCATTTAATTATCGTTTAAGTTAATATTGAATTTAAATTGTCAATTTAATACTTGTATTGATGACCAGTTATCTATTGATGTTTATTGATTGATTTGGATGATGATTGTAATGGATGTTTGACTGCCGATACTGGATAACTGGATGTTGTATTTAATATTATTATAAACTGCAAGTTCACTATGGGTTGAAATGATACATACCCGAGCGAGCTATAGATTAGGGAAAACTCGTTATGGATTGAAATGATTGACCCGAGCGATTTTATGGATTTTATTAATTCGAGATTGCGGTTTGAAATGATATATAACCGTAAAATTTTAAATTGCGGATTGAAATAATAAATATCCATATCACTTGACCCTAGGGTAAAAAAATTATATACGGACATCGAATTGGTTAAATTAAGTGAATTTGAATCTTTAAATTTTGAATTTGATTAACCGGTATTTTGAAATAGAAATTTGATTTATATAAACAAAATAATTTTAAAATATCCAAGCATAAATGAATATTAATTGGAATTGATTTAATGAATTGTTAAAAAGATTTAAATTTGAATTTTTAAAGTTGAGATGTCAAATATATGTGAATTTATCAGAATCGAGTTATTGGAAATTTTGGATATAACTTTGAAATCTATTTTAAACTAATTTAAACAATTTAAGTGAATCAACTATTTTAATCAATTTAAACTATTTTATTTTATATTAATCTAATATAACCTATTTAATCCAAATTAAATCTATTTTACCAAGTTTAAACTAATTAAATTTATTTAATCTAGTTTATCTATTTGATGTAATTTAAATCTATTTAATCTATTTTTAAATTTATTTAATCTATTTAAAACCTATTTATGATAATTTAAATCCATTAAATCTATTTTAAATCTATATAAATCATTTTTAAATCAAATTAAATCAAATGAATCTATTCAAAACTATTTTCTATCTAAACTATTTTTAATCTATTTTTAACCATTTTTAAAACTATTAAAATATTTATGACTACCTAAACTATTTTCTAATTTCAGACTGTGTAAAGTTAAATTATTTATATCCAAATCCTTGATGACGATACAACTTAAGTTAGAATTTGGAATTGATACCTTTTGCGAAATGACATATTTGAGTGAATAAGATGATTTGAAATGAAAAATTAATTAACATAACTTATCGATAATTTCAAAGTGAATATGAATTTCAAAAGTGAATATGATTTTGAAAGTGAATATAGCTTGAAGGTGAATATGATTTCGAAAGAGATATGATTTGAATTGAGTATGATAATTTGATATAAATTGTGAATTAATCTTTTTGAAATGTAAAAGAACCATCCAGTGTGAAATAAGCATTTGGTTGCTAAAGAGACCGAGATTGAATATTGTCATACTCTCTGCCATTATCGAAAACCACTTTAGCAACTGTGTATGTGGTGGAGATTCAGAAAATTAAGTAGGATGGTTTAGCTGATGATTTCTATATGAGGTATTGACGTGACCTAGACTCCCGTGAGTCAGCTTAGATGTGACTAAAACAGGAGCGATACCTCGGCCAAGTGAGTTCATTCCTCCGATCGGACATGCTTCTTCAATACCATATTATGACTTTGTGATGATTTGGTGGCCACCCATTGACTTTGATTTGGGAGTGTGTTCCGAGGTGGGCGGTAGTAGCTGTTATGCGTTGCGACCAGCACGGTTCTGCAATTGGTAAAACCCTGGCATTGCCTCAAGTGCCGTGTTCACGTGCCCTAGAGCGCTTTATACGAGTTTGTTTTGTACCATACCTATGGAGTACCCTCTGAGTAAACCTCGCGGAGGAGCGTACGGCACTACATAGACTACGAGAAGATATAAAATGTGTTAAGAGGGATATGGGTAACGCCTTAACGCTATTTTGATACTTTTACTTTACTGTAGACATGTTATAATAGCGTATTGTACTACATAGTAGATAGTTTAACGGATCCTTAGGAGATGTAAATCCCGCACATCTCTTAAATTATTGCACTCATGTTAGGCACTGGATAGGAGACGTCAAACCCCGTAAACATCTCCAACGCCGTTACACTCATATTTATTTATTGTTGATTTAAATTACATAAGATCTATTAGTTCTGACTTAAATGTTCTGCCTTTGCAATTTGCTTGGGCCGGGCTGAGCATTTCAGGGTTGAAGACCTTATTTCTGGAGGACGAAGAAAAAGATTTGTACTATTATTACTTATTAAATTTATTCCACTGCATCATGTTGTTCCGCTGCATTTATTTATTTGTTCCTATTTTCTGTAACTTTGATTTTGTGTTGTAAAAGAATAATCAAATGTATTTATGAAACAGCTTCGTGAACTATTTATTTAATTATTATATTTTGTCATTCCGCTGCGAGATTCTGTTTTGTTTTATTTCTTTCTCACAATTACCCCATAGCCATCTACCATTTTGAATGGATTGAGTTTGACATGTGCGTCTGTTTAAAGCGTCCAAAAAGGCAGGTCATTGCAAGATAGGAACAATCAGAAAGAATTGTACACATAGGAATAAGAAATAAAAAGATAGCTAGGGTTAGAAAAATCTATTTATACGGACAAGGCACGATAAGAAAGAAGGAACATATCGAATTAGTTCAAAACGACAATAACGACCCGAAAAGTCTGTTTCACTTCCGAAATGAAAATTGGTCATCCTTTATCAAAATAGATGTTTTCGATATTTTTAAATTCAACGGAACAGGTTTAATGAACCTAATTCCATCATATGAAGAAGTTAGATTTTAAAATCAGCTTATTTCAAATTGATTTCAATGCGTTTCAAGCCCGCGTGATCAAGCGACGAGTCCGATCACTACGAAACTTGAAATCCTACAATAATTCACTGTTACGGATCCAAGGAAACTGGTTTCGTTAAAATCCAAGATAGTGACCAAAATGGCTATTTTCATGTTAATTAAATAAGTTATTATTAAATTAATTTATCGCCATTTGAAATTAAATTTTATGACTAAATTTTTTATATTTTCTGATTACCTAATAATTTATGATCTTTTAAAATATATTGAATCCAATGTTAAATATTTCACTAATTACAGCGTTCAATTGCAATTGTAATAAAATCCAATTAATTATATTTTAATTTCAAATATATTCTTTTATTTTTATTTTTATCTTATTGTGCAATCAATTATCATCTTACAGATATACTTAACGTTAATTTACCATTTATTACATCAATATTCTACGGTTATTATCTTAATTCATATTAACTACTATAATTAGTTAGATTAATTGCAATTGATTTTCAATTTAATTTCAATGGATTAAATAGGCGATAAATGACAAATGTTACCTTTTACTTAATTTAATCACATTTATAAGTTTATTATTAACAACAAATGTTACGAATACTTACAAGCTTCTTCATAAAATCCAAGTCTTTCGACTCCATTCATGGGCCTCGGAAACATTTATAAATAATTAAAATCATTTACTTCAAGACATTGTTATATAATAATAATTATTAGCAATGAACATTAATAATAAATGGTAATTATTAAATTTAAAACTTCATAAAATAACAATTAATAGTTCTGAAATATTACTTAAGAAATAATAATAATTCATATTTACCATTTTATAAATAATAATAATTCATTTCAAAACCTTATTAATAAATCCTCGTTTTGAAATACAAACCATAATTTTCTTGAAATAATTAATCTCTTAAGGTTTAGATATATTCTTAAAGCCATATTAATATGAATAAATAACTTTAGACAATACCAACATAATTTAAATAACTCTAAAATAATATTATTATAATTAATTTACATTTAAACAATATTAATATAATTAAATAACCTTAAAATAACAATACTATAATTAAATAATATTATAATTAAATAACTTTAAAATAATGTTACTAAAATTAATAACTTTAAAACAATTTAATATAATTAAATAGATAATCCTTGAAATAAAATATTTTTGAAACCCAATTTTGGATTAAAAAATCATTTCTTGTCTCAAAATCCAATTCCAACTTAAATGACAATTTACAGTATTATTAAAATACTAATTTTAGGCCAGTAGCCATGAAACACTTAACCAATGTCGATATTGATTTTCTATCACTATTGGGTTTTATTTCCAAACATATAATGACCTAATAATCACAGTGTCCACAATCATGTTCTTTATTCGATAATCCACATAAAAGAAATATAATTGAAACAATCCAACATAGGAATCCCACTGGATCCCTCCAACCTGTTTTCCCCTGCATCACAAATGTTATATAACCATAAATATAAATCAACCACTTTAAGGTAGGATTCGTTTAAAAACCGTCAAACGCTCTTTTACGGGAACGTAATAGGGTCTCATCCGCTCCAATAATTGGGAATATTCAATCCAACTAATATGAATATAATAAATCATCCAGACAAAACATTTCAATTTCATTGCTTAAGTAAGTTTTTTTACTTCAATTATTGGATTTTACATTATTAGGTAAGTTTATTTACAATCCAATTCACCATTTATAGATTATTTCTTTTTCACACTCATCCTTCCATAAATAGTATTATTGAATATTAACTCCATTTCTAAATCATTTCCAATATTCTCTGAAGTTATAATCATTTAATCCATATAGTATTCAATTTAATTATAAATGACATTAATATTAATTCAAGTTTATAATTATTAACTTACATCATTCACCATTAACTATTCAATCTGATTATAAATAGCTTAAGATGTTAATTTAGGTTTATAATCGTTTTTCTTACATTATTCACTTTAATTACATTTAATTAGTAACATTTCAAACTATTAACCATAGTTTATAACAAAATTTTTTACATTAGAATTCTAATTTGTAGAAGAGATTCCAATGAACTCTTTCATCATAATTAACTTTGCTTGTACAATATTCTATTACATATCCTTATTAACATCTTAACTTTCAAAAATTTAGTGTGTATATATATATATGTGTGTGTCTTTTAGAATGCAATTGAATGTTATACAAGTTTATCTTATTTATTTTTAATTAGCAAAATATTTAATAATCATATCCTTTGTTTTACAAGTTATATATTTCAAATTTCTGTGTATTTCATTTATAACTTTAGCATTTAATTTCTTATTTTCATTTTAGAGGTTCCAATTATTAAGTGGTTAAAATTTCATTTCATTAAAACAATTGAAATCTTTAATTTATAGAAATTTAAGAACTAAACAACTAGGTTTTATTTCAAATTATTTAAATATATATATATATATATATATATATATATACACACACACTTATGCTTTTTTTGTATATCAAATCATATTTAAAGTTTGAATTTATACTAGTTTATGAAAATAAATGTGCTGTAAAACTACTATGATGGCCTTCCCACCTTGTAACTCAAAAATGAATGTCGATGATGAGTGCATTGATCATCGAAATTATTTTCCAACGATAGAGAGGAGAGTATAGAACTTATTTCCTATTGAAATCTTTTTAAAACATTTCTTTCAAATCATATTGAAATATTTATGTCAGAATATACTTTCAATTAATACTAATATTATATTCAAAATCTTTCAAAAGAAATTTCAAAAATCCTGGAACTTAAGTTCTAAAATTTTCAATTTATATTTATTTTATTTACAATCTCACTTTTCAACCAATAATTATAAATTTCACAACCTAACAACCAATATATTACAACCAAATATATCATTTATAAAATTATTATTTTATATACAAAAATATGTAATAGGCAAAATTATTTCATTTACCTATATTTCAAAACAAATATTGTGTCGGTCTGCCCTATTAAATGTTTAGAAATCCCTATCGATGTCATAGCGTCCTATGCACCGACCAAAATTTATAAATACAAAACGGAGCAAATAAACACAATACAAAACCTTTTATAAAACTAATAAATATGCACTCTCACACACACACACACACACACACGCACACACACACACACACTCAACGACTCATTCTAGGGTATAACTACCCTATTTCTATAGAGTCAGACCCCACAAAGCTAAGGTTATTGCTAAACCAAAGCTCTGATACCAACTTTAACGACCTGCCTTTTTGGACGTTTCAAGCAGAGACACATGTCAAACTCAAACTTTCAAAAGGGCAGCTAGTTATGGGGAAAATAAGAAAAAGTGAAAGAAATAGAACAAAACAAAATCTCACAATGGAATGACAAAATGTAATAATCGAATAAACAGTTAATGAAGCTGTTTTTAAATACATTTGATTATTCTTTTACAACACAAAATCAGAGTTACAGAAAATAGGAACAAATAAATAAATGCAGCGGAACAAAATGATGCAGTGGAATAAATATAATAAATAATAGTAGTACAAATCTTCATCTTCGTCCTCCAGAAAAAGGTCTTCAACCCTAAAGTGCTCAGGCTGACCCGAACGAATTGAAAAGACAAAAAACTTGAGTCAGAACTAAAATATCTTACGTAATTTGAATCCACAGTTGACATCTCATTTCCAATGTCTAATGTGGGTGTAGTAACTTAATAGATTTTCAAGATTTACATCTCCTAAGGATCCGTTAAACTATCTACTATGTGTACAATACGCTATTATAATATGTCTACAGTAAAGTAAAAGTATCAAAATAGCGTTATGGCATTACCCATATCCCCCTTAACGCATTTTATATATTCCCATAGTCTATACAGTGCCATATGCTCCTTCATGAGGTTTACCTAGTGGGTACAAAACCAACTCGTATGAGGCGCTCTAGGGCATGTCAACACGGCACTTGAGGCAATGCCAGGGTAGATTTACCAATTGTAGAACCGGGCTGGTGGTAACGCATAGCAGCTACTATCGCCCATCTTGTAACCCACTCCCAAATCAAAATCAAGGGGTGGCCAACAACTCATCGCAAAGTCATAATATGGTATAGAAGAAGCATGTTCGATCAGAGGAATGACCTCACTTGGCCTAGGTATAGATCATGTTTTAGTCACATCTAAGCTGACTTAGGGGAGTCAGGATCACGTCAATGCCTCATATAGAAATTGTTAGCCAAACCATCCTACTTCTTTTCTGGAATCTCCACCACGTACATAGTTGCTAAAGTGGTTTTCGGTATTGGCAGAGAGTATGGCAATATCTGATCCTGGTCTCTTTAACAACCAAACGCTTATTTCACACCAGATGGTTCTTTTACATTTCAAAAGGATCAATCCACAATTTATATCAAAATATCATATTCAATTTCAAATCATATCCCTTTTGAATCATATTCACTTTCAAGCTATATTCACTTTCAAAATCATATTCACTTTTGAAATTCATATCCACTTTGAAATTATCGATAAGTTATGTTAATTAATTTTTCATTTCAAATCATCTTATTCACTCAAATATGTCATTTCGCTAAAAGGTATCAATTCCAAATTCCAAATTCCAACTTAGGTTGTATCGTCATCAAGGATTTAAATATAAATAACTTAACTTTACACAGTCTGAAATTAGAAAATAGTTTAGTTAGTCATAAATAATTTTAATAGATTTAAAAATGGTTAAAAATAGTTTTAATTTTTTTTAAATAGAAAATAGTTTTAAATAGATTTAAATTTGATTTAATTAAATTTAAAAATGATTTATATAGATTTAAAATAGATTTAATGGATTTAAATTATCTTAAATAGGTTTTAAATAGATTAAATTAATTTAACATAGATTAAATAGATTTAAATTACATCAAATAGATTTAAAATAGATTAAATAAATTTAATTAGTTTAAAATTGGTAAAATAGATTTAATTTGGGTTTAATAGGTTATATTAGATTAATATAAAATAAAATAGTTTAAATTAATTAAAACAGTTAATTCACTTAAATAGTTTGAATTAGTTTAAAATAGATTTCAATGTTATATCCAACATTTCCAATAACTCAATTATGATAAATTCACTTATATTTGACACCTCAACTTTAAAAATTCGAATTTAAATATTTTGAATAGTTCATTAAATCAATTCTAATTTATATTCATTTACGCTTGGACTTTCGAAAATAATTCAGTTTATACAAATCAAAATTCTATTTCAAAATACCAATAAACCGAATTCAAAATTTAAAGATTCAAAATCACTTAATTTATCCAATCCAGTGTCCGTATATAATTTTCTACCCTAGGGTCAAGTGATACAGATATTTATCATTTCAATCCACAATTTAAAATTTTACGGTTATATATCATTTCAAACCATAATCCTGAATTAATAAAATACATAAAATCCCTCGAGTCTATCATTTCAACCCATAACGATTTTTCCCTAATCTATAGATCATTCGGGTATGTATCATTTCAACCCATAGTTAACCTGTAGTTTATAACAATATAAAATACAACATCCAGTCATCCAATACCAATAGTCAAACATCCATCACAGTCATCATCCAAATCAATCAATAAACATCAATAGATAATGATCATCAATACAGGTATTAAATTGACAATTTAAATTCTATATTAAATTAAACGTTAATTAAATGCAAAAAAAAGTCAAATTTAATCAGAATGACAATTTAACATAACAAACAACAATTAATAAATTTCGAATCTCATCAAAAAATTTATTTAACCAACATAAGATGATCTAGTAATTGTGAGTGCGTCAAAACACTCGCCTTCGAATTTATCGAATTAAAATTCAAAATTAGGCACAAAATTAAACAGTCTTAGAATTCGACCAAACTAGCGTCAAAATGTTCAAAATTTCGATACGATCTCTATGAAACGAAACCATGTGTGAATTGGACCTTGTATGTGAAAGATATTCAGATTAGAATGTTTGAAATTTGAAATTTCAAAAAGAATGAAAAAAAAGAATTACCAATACGAAGCGGCCACATCGACTCGCTTCTACCGTACCCTATCACGCACTCAAACCCTCGAACGAGCATCAGCCACCACCAACTTCGACCTGCCGCCGCCTAACCATGCGCTTACGACCAGATCAAGCATCGCCATCTATACCCACACCTCCAGCAGACCCAATCACTACACGCAACCCCCCTTTGCCTGATCGAGCACGAACGGCCGCCGCAACCTAGAGTTTGAGTTTGCAGCCAAAACATGATGCCCTGACACAAACAATCACCACCGATCAACAACTCTGGTCCTTCTCTACGCAACGCAACTCCCTGATCGCGCCTAGAATGAAGATCCACCGTCCAATCCTATAATCACATATTAACGGCCGAGGTTCATCGGCGAATTCTGGTCAAACGGTGCATCAAATTGAAAAACATATCACAACAGTGGATTTTGATTGTCGAGAGCTTCGAATTGATATATAATTTGATAGGGTTTGGAGGAGTTTGTTTTTTGATCTGATTTTTGTTTGCAATTGAATTTGGAATTGGTTTTGGTTTGTCTACCATTGGAAAGAGAGAAGCATATAGAATTGTACGTACAGGAGAATGGAATAAGGGATGGCTAGGGTTTATTACGGACTATATTTAGGCAGGTCGGAAATAGAAACAAAACGACTAGATCGATTTTAAAGTTGAATGATAAAAGACCCAAAAAGCTGGTTTCGTTCCCTAAACAAAAATAAGTAATCCTATATATCAAAATAGATGTTATTGATAATTTTAAACACAATGGAATAGGTTTCAAGTCCTAATTCCATTGTACGAAGAAGTTAGCTTAAAAACCAGCTTATTTCAAATTGATTTCAATTGAATTTAATTAAATTGATTTCTACGTGTTTCGAGCCCGTGCTATCAAACAAGAAGTCCAATCGCTACGAAACTTGAAACCTTACCATCATTCACTGTTACGAATCCAATGAATCCGGTTTCGTCAAAATCCAAGACAATGGCCAAAATGGCTATTTTCACATTTTTTTGATAAATTATTATTAAATCAATTAAATCACCATTTCAATTCAAATTTAATAATTTACAATTTCTATCACTTTAGATTACTTAGTAATTTATTATCCTTTAAAACAAATTTCTATGTCAATTGAACGTTGGATATTACACAATTTACAGTGTTTAATTTCAATTTCAATAAATTCAGTAATTATAGATTAGGTTTCCAATAAATCCATTTACTTGGCGTTTCATCCTATTATTCAACCAATTTTTATCTCATGGGTTTAATTAACCTTAATTTACATCTTATTACACTCATATTTTCATTTTTCGATTAATTCATATTAACGTGATATTTAGTTACATTTAATTACAATAAATTCATTAATTATAATTTAGATTCAATCAAATTCATTTATCTTGATTTATACCTTATTATTCCATCAATCATTACTTCATGGCTATACTTAACATTTGTTTATATTTTATTACATCAATCTTCTACGGTTATCATTTTACATCACATTATCTACAATAATTAAGTGGATTAATTGTAACTGATTCCAAATTTAATTTAGCTAACTAAATAAATAGGTAACATATAATAACTTTTACCATTGACTATTAATCACATTTATAAGTTTATTATTTTCACACAAATATTATAATTGCTTACATAATACTGATTTTACTCAATTACCATTTATTTTACACTCTTACCTTAATTAATTCTATATTTATATTTGTTTTCTTATATTAAATTCATAACTAGGTATAACATTTGAATTATTACAATTAATTGGAATTTCATTAAAATTGTTAATAATTAATTTAAATTAACATTGTTACATTGCATTCTAGTTATTATTTCATTAATAAATCACAAAATTTTATTTCTTCCAATATTAAATTACAAAATTTCATTAAATTAACAAATTTTAATTGTCGAAAATTACGGGTCATTACATATCTCCTCTCTTCAATGGCAGAAACCTATTTTCAATTTCAAAAACCCTATTTCAAATTCAAATCGAAAATCAAACTCCTCAAAGCTATATCGAATTATATATCGTTAGACATCTCTCGACGAGCGCAATCCAGTGTAGTCATTAGTTTTTCTATTTGGTACATTGTTTGGCCAAAAATTGGCAATTTATTCCCAACCGTTCATATTAGGGTTGAGATTGGACGGTGGATCTTCGTCCTAGGAGCGATCGAAAGGCAATGGATCGGAAAGGACGTCAAGGGGAGTCAATCTGTGCGACTGCTTTAGGTCATCGATGATAGAAATGGCATGAAAATGGCTTTGAATGGTCATGATAGCGGGGTGTTCTCGAGTGCCGAAGATGGCCTTGTGAACGTGGAAGGGGCGGCCTGAGGTGTAAGTCGCGACGTTGTTGTCAGATCATGGTCGAATAGCTTGGAACAACAACGTTTGGCTGTTTTAGGGCGGCAACTGCATTAGGAATTTGAACGATGCTAGGAGGTTCTCATGCATGTTGAAGGCGCGTGATGACGTGGCCGTGAATGTGTAGAATTTGACTTCGTACAAGTGACGTGTAATCTGTTTTATTAATTTATTTATTTTCTAATTTAAATCATATATCTTCTAATGTTAATATCTTTTCCATATAAACTCAGATTTGGGCGCGTTTTGCTCCGCTGCGATCGGATTAAAATTCCAGATATTATAAAGCTGGTTTGGACGAATTCTGAGACTGTTGAATTTTGGGCTATTTTTGGATTTTAAAATTGTCGACAAATAAAAAGTGAGTGTTTTAAATCACTCATGAATACTAAATTATCTTATGTTAGTTAAATTAAATTTATAATGTGATTAGAAATCGATCGGTTGCAGTTTGGTATATTTTAATTTGCCATTCCAGTTAAATCTAATCTTTATTGAATTTAACTGCCATTTATTTAATATCGAAATTTATATTGCCAATTAAATACCTATTAATGATGACCAGTAAATTGTTGTTAGTTATTGGTTAATTTGAATGATGATTTTGATGTATCTTCAATGTTGATAGGTGGATGACTGAATGGATGTTATTGGTTGACATTTTGGGATGATTGGATGTTTATTTACGTCTATATCTCTATTATCCCTATGGGTTGAAATGATACATATCAGAATGATCTTATAGATTGGAGAAAATTATAACGGGTTGAAATGATAAACCCGAGCGGTTTTCATTGGTTTGGAAATGTTGATTTTTGATACTGGTTGAAACAACATCTACCCATATAATTTCTTGAATTTGGATTTTTATTTGGAATTAAATTATTTGAGGGTTTAGTTTTAATTTAAAATTTGGATTTATTTTAATTAAAATAACAAAGAGTGGAATTTCGAATTATTTGAAAATATTTTAAATAATTATATCTACTTGTACACTTGATAAGAGATGGAAAATCCCGTAACATCTCTGAAACCATTGCACTAATATTTCTATTTTACTTATTTTGACTTGACTTACATAAGATCTTTTATTTCTGACTCGAGTGTTTTTTTTTTCAATATGCTCGGGGCAGTCTGAGCTATTCAGTGTATTTGAAGTCTATTTTCAAGAGGGCGAAGACGAAGATTCAAAATATTATTATTATTTATTATAATTATTACACTGCATCCCGTGTTCCGTTGCATTTTTTGTTTATTCATGCTATATGTATAACTCTGATTTGAATTGTATAGCATAATCAATTGTTATTTGTAAAACAGCTTCATGAACTCTTTATTTGATTATTATATTTTGTCATTCCACTGCGAGATGCTGTGTTTTGTTTTTTTTTCCATATTTTCTTATTTACCCCAATAACAATCCTCCCTTTTGAATGGTTTGAACTAGACATGTGTGGTTTATTATCGATTTAAACCGTCCAAAAAGTTGGGTCATTGCAGTTGGTATCAGAGCATTGGTTTAGAAATACCTTAGCCTGTTGTGGTTAACTCATTAAAGAAAGGGTAGTAATATCCTAAAATGAATTTGTTTGAGTGTATGCATATATATGAGTGCTTGTATTTGTTAGTGTTATAAAAAGTTTTATATAACTTTTGAATTGAAATAATTTTCCTAATATTATATGTTATAATAAAGGAATAATTTTTTTATAACTATTACAGTTATTTATAATGAAGTGTATTTATGAAATGATAATATTTAATTATCATCATTTATTGTTGATTTGTTGTATTTAGTCAGTTTATAAGCGTTAGATATTATTGTTTATTGAATTGATAAACTAAACATTAGTTTAACACTGGTGTATTAAAGAAAATAAAGTGAACGATTATATGAACATGGTTCCAAGTTCAGTTTTAGTAATGAAAAATTAACTAAAATTTGAGAACCAAACTCCGATGTTTTAGAAATTGGTTTCCTAATATTTTATGAATAATAGTAGTATTATTCAAAAGTGAATAATTATTATCAGGGCCGGCCCTGAAGTATTGGAGGCCCAAGGCAAAAAATAAGATAAAAAATTTGCAATCTTTGTAAAGTTAAAATGGCCAAGGATTAAAAAAAAAATTGCACTTTCCCACTCTCAAACCAGGATTTCAAAACAAGGAGGCAAGTAAATTTACCAACAAGATGATCACGCGTTTTATTATATTTGTCAAATGGCCTCTAACATTGTGAAGGCTGGATAAGAAAATTTACAGTTAAATTATATTGTGGGCTGTTTACTGCAAAAGGTTCAAGTACATATTGTGGGCTACAAAATGCCCAAGTACCATTGTAAAAGAAAATTTACTACAAAATGCTCTAATCTTATTTAAAGCCATATTGTGGGCTGGATAAATCAGAGGCCCCTGACATTTTGAGGCCCTAGGCGGTGGCCTCAGTAGCCTTATGCCAGGGCCGGCACTGATTATTATATTCGTTCTGAAATTGAAATTTTTTGTTGTCTGAATTTTTTGTTTGTTGATTTTGGAGTTTCAACTACTGAAATAAAATGGAATATCTGGATATTTTGGATAGTTGTAAAACTTCTGAATTAATATATGAGTTGAAACTTAATAATTGTGTTGAATTATGCAGTTGAATTGATAACCTTAATTCATAGCAAGTGAAACAAGATAAATTTTTTATATCCATGTTTAGTAAATGAATGGAATTGTTGTATATGTTCTTGGCATGTAATGTAATAATATATAGATGTGAACTTTAAGCCTCGGAATGTTTAAATTGAAATTGTGATTAAAAAAATGTTGTAAATGAGTTTAATTGGAAAAAAGTTTATAAACTTAATTAACATTTACGAAAAGTATCATAAATAAATGTAGGAAGCCATCTTGAATACTAATTGGATAAACAAATATGAGTTAAAATGAAATAATTATAAATAAAGTCATGACTAGTAAATTGTTTATGAAATAAGTGGATGTTGTAAGAAATAGTTATAGTTATAGTTATGGTAACTTTAAACTCGAATAATGTTTATAAATGAGGTTAAGCTTTTATAAATTGGTTATAAACTTAAGAAATTTCTTATGAAATGATTTGCAAATAAATGTAGTATTAAATGAGAAATATTACATGTGAAATTGAATGTAATTTACAATTAATGGTAAATATAAGCAATGTTATGAGAATCAATATATTAATGTTTGATATTAAATGGAGAATTTCTATGAAACAAATATTAAAGTATGAAGTGATATTTGTGTTAATCAACGAGATTAATGATGAATTAATTGAAATGTAATTGTGATGAAACAAATTGGAATAAATATGTAAGTTGAACGTATATTGTTTTAATCACATATTTAATTTGATCCATATTTAAGTACACAAGTTCGAGGTGAATTACACCATTTCGTGTTAGGATTTTTCATTCGATTCTTAATGGTGAATATTTGATATGGATTTTTGGTTTTATTCTAAAATTCTCTATCATAGTGTATGGCTATGTAAGGAGAATGATGGTATCTAGCCAAGAAACCTTATCGAAGTCTGCATTAGGGAAGATGAACAATACTAGTTCGAAAGTGAACTTGTGTGATCGAGCGAGCGATCAAATGTGATATTTCATGGTGATGACATATGTACATATTATGTTCTAATTTTATTGATATGCTTTGATGCTAATATTGAAAGTTGTTGGGTTGTGGGTTGGATATCCTTTTAATTTAAATTGGAATTTTTAAGCAAAACTGCAATTAGTTTAAAACCATTTTTCACAAAACTATTTCTCTTTTATTTTATATACAAAACTATTTTATTCTATTTTATATACAAAACTATTTTATTCTATTTTATATACAAAACTATTTTTACAAACTATTTTATATACAAACTATTTTATGCACAAACTATTTTATATACAAACTATTTTACAAACTATTTTATATACAAACTATTTTATATACAAAACTATTCTAAATTCAGAACCTTATATAAAGCAAAGATGTTCAATCTCATATGGCTCTTCATGTAGCATAATTGATTTTGAAAAAAAAATGATTCTTATATAAGACAAACTTTATTTAAGTATATGATGATTTGGAAGACTACTGATTTTTGAAGGTATTCGATCTGAAGAGATAAGTCTTATATACAACGAAATGTATATAAGAATGATTTGATATATTCGAGACTATTGATTTTGGAAAGTACTCTATTTAAAAATGAAATCTTATATATAATGGAATTTATATAAGTGCAATATTTGAAGTTTTGATTTTGAAAGGGTACTATATATAGTATGATATATTCAAACTAAATGATATAGGAAGTACCTTCCATCGGAAAACGCGATCCTACTCGGTAGGGTTGCGTTGGGACTCTGCATATGGTGTCCATCGGAAATTGAGGTCCTACTTGGTAGGAACACGTATCGGATCCCTTTGGTGGGTCAGTTATCGGTACCCCTTTGGTGGGTCACTTGTTATACTCATTTGATATTTTTTGAATAGCGTAAATCGAGGGGCGTGATGCCTACATCTACAAGTGATTCCGCTAGGATAGCAACGTAACCATTGCATGGCTGCGATCTATTAAGGCATAGCGTAAATCGAGGGGCGGGATGCCTATAGCTACAAGTGATTCCGCTAGGATAGCGGCGTAACCATTATGTAGCAGGGATCTATGAACCATGGGCGTAATTCGAGGGGCGGGATGCCTACAGTTACAAGTGATTCCGCGAGATAGCG
The DNA here is from genome assembly GCA_030765085.1 of Allium cepa. Lineage (NCBI taxonomy): Eukaryota > Viridiplantae > Streptophyta > Magnoliopsida > Asparagales > Amaryllidaceae > Allium > Allium cepa. Next base: position 40,911,663 of record CM060931.1, read on the forward strand.
GCGTAAGCATTGCGTAACTGCGATCCATGGGGGAATGTACTTTTCATATCTATTTTTAACGTTTTTAAGTATTTTCACTGGGTGTTGAAACAGGTCTACTAAGTACTTGAAGAATTATAGCCTTACATTCGATCATCGCATGGTAGAGTCTGCAAGAACGAGGATAAACTTGTCAAGACATCGAGTCATAAAATTATTTGATAAAGTATTGTATAAAGGATATTTTGGTCATTTTTCCTTCTTTTTCTTTTCTAAATACTTTAAAATGTTTAAAAGGTTGTTTATTTATGTATGGCATGGTTTAAAATTTAATTATCAATATTGTAATTATTGTGAGGAATTATTCATTAAATAAACTTATTTAAAGTTAATGATTATTGATTTATAAATGATGTTTGAAAAGTATTTTAGATTTAAACGGATAAAATTTATAACTAATGGATTTAAGGTTTTCAATGACCCCTTTTAAATATAAGAAATGATGTAAATAATTATTTTCTCATAGTTTGCATATATTTATAAAGATGTTATTTAAGATTTTTAAAGGGTGTTTATAAATGAAGCAAGAAAATTTGCAGATAATTTTTTTGTAAAGTATTAAAGATGATTGATTTGCAAATGTTGTTTTCAAATAAATATTTCAAGTAAAACAAATTTATGTAAGTTTCTTTGAATGTATAATTTTAGATATATTAAATGATTTGGTAAATTTATTTTAGTAATATGCTTGAAAAATAAATTGGAACTGCTATTTTGAAGTATGTTTTGAAAATTTTACTTGATTTCGAAGCAGTAATAGTTGTATGTGATATATTTGTTCGATAGGAAGTGAAATTTTATAAATAGTGATTTCAAAATAGGATTTATAAATAAAATAAAATAAATTGGAAATTTAAGAACTTATGTTTCGGGATTTTGAAATTGTTTTCGAGGGATCTTAGAATATAAACTAGTATTATTTGAAAGTATTTTGGATAAATATTCTCAAATGTGATTAGAAATAAATGTTTTAAAAGAATTTTAAAAAGGAAATAAGTTTTGTACTTACCTCTCTGTCGCTGGAAAATAACTCTAGTGATGAGTGCACGCACCATCGACGTTCATTTTCGAGTTTCAAAGTGGAAAAGCCGATGTAGTAGTTTTACACATATTAGCTTTGATATGCAAATCCTAATTTTGTATTTCTAAATATGATTTGATATATAAAATTATGAATGTATATATATTATTTCATATGATTTGAAATGAACCTGGCTTTTAGTTCTTAAGTTTCTATAAATTAGAGATTTCAATTATTGTATTGAAATGAAATCTCAACTACTTTAACATTGGAAGCTTCTAGAATGAAAAATAAGCGATTAATGAAATATATATCAAAAATTGAAAATTTATTACTTGTAAATCAAAAGGATATGAAAATTTAGAAGATGTAACCATTGAACATTTTATTAACAAAATGAATAAAATAAAACTGTGTAACATTCAATTACATTCTATAAAAGATATATATATATACACACACATAACTTACCAAAATGTTTAAAAAGTTGTAATGTTAAATAGGAATATGTAATAGGAATATTACACAAGTAAACTTAAGTAATGGAAGTGTTCAATGGAATTATTTCTATAAATAAGAATTTTGAGGTACCGGAAATGTTATAAATGTAAGTTATTACTGTGAAACGCTTGTAATTAAATTTAATAGTAAAAAGTAAATATTGTTACGCAAATGATTGCAAACTCAAGAAAATGACTGAAATGATTTACCGATGGATATTAAACATTATAAGTAAATAATAAATGTGAAATAATTTATGTAAGTACATAAAGAAAAGAAATGACATTGTATGAATGAATGAAAATAAATAAAAAGTAAATAATGATGTAAAAAGAAACCAACTGAATAAACTTAAATAATATGTTGAAATTCTTGGTTGTTTTGGCTTACGGGATGTTTGGAAAAGGATACTTCTAATTGTTTAAGGTTGTATGGATAATCTATTGAGTAATTACCGAAGGCTGTTGAGCGTAGGGTATACTTGATAGTTTATTTATCACCTTGCACAATTAAAAGTTTCTGAACTTAACAAACCATTGGTTTTGGTTGTTATGGATGTATGATTGATTACTTTGGTTGCATAGGATGAATGTATTATTTTGGTTTGAATATGACTATTGCTATGTTGTGTTGATTTGTTTGTTACTAGCTGAAAACAACTAAATATTTCCCTTGAATAAAATTCTCACTATTTTGGATTATATAAGTGAAATACAGGTTTATGGAAGCAATAGCCACTGCTTTTGGTTTCATAAATAAAGCGCTGTTTGTCCGAGAAATAGGTACGTTTTTGGATTACGGATTTCGAGCGATATTATATTGTTTTCTCATGGTTTGGGATATTTATTTTTGAAATATGATATGTATATTGTTATTATTGATATAATTACTTCTCCTGGACCTTTCTGCACAAAGGAGACTCTGTTGAAATTTTTCATGAATTTTTGACTTAGAAAGATTTTGTGAAGGCGAAAATATTTCTCAAACTTTAATAAACTTGAATATGATGATTTAATTGTTATTAATTAGTATATTTTATTTAAATACTTTATTATGTAAATTAATTGTTAATAAATTTAATACTTTGAATAAAACATATTAATTCCTTACTTCCGCCTTTTTCCTTTTCGAGGACGAAAAGTTTTGAGTGGGAGAGACTGTAGCGATCCGTATTTTTCGATAATTAAGAACTATTAAATTTAATAAGATTTTGAAATATTAATATAGTAAGAAATTAAAATTTATGATTATTATTGAGAAAATAATTAGAATATGATTTAATGGTGTTGTTTGAATGCTAGTAATGATAATTTTAATGAAATTGCAATCAACTGAAATAAATTATAGGTTAATTGATTATAATTTTATATCATGAAATAAATTAAATGATGCGTCTAATGGTGAGATGGTAAGTAATTGATTGAAATAGGTTAATATAGAATACAAGTTCATTTTGGTAAGCAATTTATAACACTAGGTTGTAAATAATAAGATAATGGATATGAAATTTTTATTATAAACGATTAATTAATTATTTCCTCATTAATTTATCCATTTGAATATTGAATGGGTAATTGATGGAGTTAAGACAATTGAATGTTGGATTTAATGTTGGAATTATATGTCAGTAATTGAAATAATTGTAAAGTTAATTTGGTGATAAATTGAAATAAAGGAATGAATTAAATGTTATATTAAAAGGGGAAATTATATGTAATTAATGGAGATTGAATATAATCAGGGCTATGTAATTAGTCATAACATTTGTTGTTGATAATAAACTTATAAATGCGACTAAATTAAGTAAAAGGAAACATTTGCCATTTATCGCCAATTTATTTAATACATTGAATTTAAATTGAAAATCAATTGCAATTAATCTAATTAATTATTGCAGTTAATATGAATTAAAATGGTAGCTATAGAATATTGATGTAATAAATGGTAAACTAAAGTTAAACTAATGTTACGTGTATCCGTATGATGATAATTGATTGAATAATAAGATATAAATCAAAATAAAAGAATTTATTTGAAATTAAAGTATAATTAATTGGATTTTTATTACAATTGCAATTGAACGCTGTAATTAGTGAAATATTCAACATTGGATTCGACATGGAAATTTATTTTAAAAGATTATAAATTGTTAGGTAATCAGAAATAATAAAATTTGTTAGCTATAAAAATTAATTTTAAAGGTGATAAATTAATTTAATAATAACTTATTTAATTAACGTGAAAAAAACCATTTTGGCCACTGTCTTTGATTTTGACAAAACCAGTTTCCTTGGATCCCTAACAATAAATTATTATAGGATTTCAAGTTTTGTTGCGATCAGATTTGTCGTTTGATCGTGTGGCTCGAAATGCGTAGAAATCAATTTGAAATAAGCTGATTTTAAAAGCTAACTTCTTCATATAAAGGAATTTGGACTTGAAATCTATTATGTTGAAATTAAAAATATCAAAAACATCTATTTTGATATATGGGATAACCCATTTTCGTTTCAGGAGCGAAAAGGACTTTCCGGGTTGTTATTTTCGTTTCGAACCAATTCGATATGTTCATTCTCCCTCATCGGGCCTTGTCCATATAAATAGATTTTTCTAACCCTTGCCATCTTTTTATTTCTTATTCCTAAACGTAAAATTCTATCTGCCTATTCCTATATCCACTGTCCAATGGCAGAAACCTATTTTCAATTCCAAAAACCCTATTTCAAATTCAAATTCAAATTCAATTCGAAAATCAAACTCCTCAAAACTATATCGAATTATATATCGTTAGAAAGCTCTCGACAAGCGCAATCCATTACAGTGATTCATTTTTCTATTTGGTTCATCATTTGACCAGAAATTTGCTATTTATTACTGGTCGTTCATATTAGGATATGACATAGTATGATGGATCTTCGTCCTGGAAGCAATCGGAAGGCACTGCATCGGAGAGGATGTCGAGGGGAGTCAATCTGTACTGCTACTTCGGGTCATCGACGATAGAAATCGCAGAAAATGGCTTTGAATGGTTATGGTGGCGGAGGTGTTCTCAAGTGCCAAAGATGGCCGAGTTAACTTGGAAGGGGCGGCAAAAGGTTTTGGTCGCGGCACTGTTGCCAGATCGTGGTCGAGTCGCTTGAATTGGCGGCGTTTGGCTGTTATAGGCCGGCGACTACATTAGAGTTTCAAACAATGCTAGGAGGTTCTCGTGTGTGTTAAAGGTGCATGATGATGTGGCCGTGAACATGTAGGTTTTGATTTCGTATAGGTGACGTGTAATCTGTTTTATTATTTTATTTATTTTTGAATTTAAATCGTATATCTTCTAATGTTAATATCTTGTACATATGAACTCGGATTTGGGCATAGTTTGCTTTGTTGCGATCGTATTAAAATCCGAACATTATGAAACTGGTTTGGACGAATTTTGAGACAGGTGAATTTTGGGCTAGTTTTGGATTTTAAAATCATCGACAAATCAAAGGCGAGTGTTTTAACCCACTCACGAATACTAATTATCTTATATTTTTATTAAATTAAATTTATTATGTGATTAGAAATTGAATGGTTGTTGTTTGGTATATTTTAATTTGTCATTCCAGTTAAATCTGACCTTTATCGAATTTAATTGCCATTTAATTTGATATTGAAATTTAAATCTCCGATTAAATACTTGTTAATTATAACCAGTAAATTGTTATTAGTTACTAGTTGATTTGAGTGATGATTGTGATGTATGTTCAGTGATTGATATTTTGATGATTGAATGGATGTTATTAATTGACATTTTGGGATTGTTGGATGTTTATTTACGTCTATATCTCTGTTATCCAAATGGGTTGAAATGATACATACCCAAATGATCTTATAGATTAGGGAAAATCATTATAGGTTGAAATGATAAAACCAAGCGGTTTTCATTGATTTGAAAATGTTGATTTTTGATACTGGTGGAAACGACATCTACCCATATAATTTCTTGAATTTTGATTTTTATTTGGAATTGAATTATTTGAGGATTTAAGTTTTAATTTAAACTTCGGATTTATTTTAATTCAAATGATTAAGAGTGGTATTTCGAATTATTTGAAATCCTTTAAATAATTATATCCACGTTGTATGTTAGATAAGAAATGGAAAATCCCGTAACATCTCTGAAACCATTGCACTAATATTCCTATTTTACTTATTTTGACTTGACTTACATAAGATCTTTAAGTTCTGACTCGAGTATTCTGTTTTACGTTACGCTCGGGTCAGTCTGAGCTTTTCAGTGTATTTGAAGACTATTTTCTAAAGGACAAAGATGAAGATTCGGTATATTATTACTATTTATTATAATTATTCCACTACATCATGTGTTCCACTGCATTATTTGTTTATTCCTGCTGTACGTATAACTCTGATTTGAATTGTAAAGTGTAATCAAATATTATTTGTAAAACAGCTTCATGAACTGTTTATTTGATTATTATATTTTGTCATTCCACTGTGAGAATCTGTATTTTGTTTTTCTTATTTTTCTATATTTTCTTATTTACCCCATTAACAATCCTTACTTTTGAATAGTTTGAATTAAACATGTGTGGTTTATTGCCGATTTAAACCGTCCAAAAAGGTGGGTCGTTACATTAACCTTTTTAATTCATTCTTAACTTAATATATCACTCTTGGAATTTACTAAATTTTAATAAATTGGAATATAACTTTATCCACTAATTGTTACACAGTATATTTCCACATCTTATCCAAAAGAGATGTTCTTGTAAGATCTTTGTAATTACAAGGAATTCTCTTTTTATTTATTGAAATAGAGCGTACAAACATGATAATCATCCCTATTTTCTATTTCTTTTATAGGTACTTATTCCGTGTGATTTCATACATCGCACTTTTATGAAATTAGACTTGATATTATATGGAAATCTACTTGTCATAGCACACATTCCAATAAATAAAATACCACTAAAGTCCTAAAAGTTGAAAATAAATTATTGATTAACTTCAATTAAAAAGAAATAAATTTTAATTTTTTTAATTTAAGGTCACTAAAATCCAACGTAAAACATGTAGTTATCGGTCGTAAAAGCATCTAAATAATAGGCAACATTGAAATACATCATTCCATATAATGGAGATTAAGTTGCAATTCAATTCAACTTCTCAATAAAAATGAAATAACTTCCAGCGATATAATTTAGTATTATATAAAAATATATAACATTCCCACTCACCTTGCATTAGTATTCCCAAACCTCAAGATTTAATTCAAATCTAACCATATTGTCCATATTCTCCACATTTTGACTTCCTATGCGGATCCACAAACAATATCTATACAGATCTATTAGGGAATGGATTAGAAAGAATAGATTTGGATTTAAATTTAAATATTAAAACCAGATCTAAAAGTTTTCCTTTGATGTAGCAATCTGATTTGAACCCATTTTCTATACTTTATCCTTTTTTATCTTTCTCCAAAATGTATACGTGTAATCTATTCTGTTCTTGTGTATTTAGAAAATATGAAGGAGAAGAGAAAGTGACAGAGCTTCCACGCTCATTATAAAAATAATGAGTTAGAAGTGAAGCCCTAGGTCTTAATTTATAGAGATTCAAATCAGCGTTAACCATCAGATTAAACACTTTTCAATCTGGGTCAATAAGGCCTGGGTTTACTGTCACCCGAAAACAAGGTGGATCGACCGGCTAGCATGCATAGTCGACCGACCACGGTCGACCTAGGCCATGTATTTTGATGTGTTTGCTGATTTTGATTCATTTATTTCTCTTCTTATAATATTACATCATTTCTTTGCCCATTTATTCAATTAATGTTATTTCCTACTCTAACTAATTTTCTTAAACGCTAAGTAACTATTAACTTTAACATCATCAATCCATTATTAATTTATTTCAAAGTATTTCCCTAATTATGTATATAATTATTTCCAACTACGAAAATTTAAAACATAATAAGTTCCTCGTATGAACTTTGATTGAAAAAAAATTTATATATATAATTGATCAGAAAATTACCATGAATTCAATGGTACAAATTTCGTTACCCAATTCCAACATTTGAAAATTTTACATTTTTCATTGTTTTCTATTTATTAATTACGTCCTTTTTAGTTAATTAGTGTAAAAATACAGGTTGTTACAACTTACTACCTTCTTAGGCAGTGGATTAAGCTTTCCATTATTTTAGGAGAGTTTTACTCCTCAACCATGTAGATACTTATTTGGCTCAGATTGTCTTATTTCATTAATAACTGATTCAACATCATCGAACTAATCCATTCAGCTTTCCTTGCCCTAGGAAATTGTTTATCAAGCCCTTCAAGCTTTGACATTGGTTTGTGCTATGACCATTGGTCCGACGATGATAGCAATATGATCCTCCAAGGTCTATTCACTTTTGGAATGTTTCTTTTGTGAAGGCTGGTTGTTGAGTTCGTCCTAAATTAAGAGTAAATGTTCATATAGGAAGTACTAAGGGTGTAGTTCTTGGACAACCATGATCTTTTGGAAATTGATATTTCAAACTTCCTTTTGACTCTTTTATGGATGATATGCTCCTTAACTTCTAGAACAAGTTTTCTATCCATTGAGTCTCGAGTTTCTTTTGGTCTTTGAGAGTGGTTAAGGATATTTTCCCATCTTCAAGTGCATTGGTCGGAATCCATCATTATTTCTCTTTCAAAAATGGTCCCTTTTTCTTTGAGTTGGATCTCTTTACTTATTGTCAAGAATGTTATCCTTCTTGCGCTTTCTTCCCAGTGCAAAAATCAGTAATGGCCCTATATGGAACGGATTCAAGCTCCATTTCCCTAGCTTATAAGATGCTATTTGCCTTTCTTCTTTTTTCATGATTTTTAGTGCCCTAACTCTTAATACTTATTCTTCGTGAAGGCAAGGATCATTAATGATTTGGTAAGTTCGCCTAGTCATTTAGGCTTGGAGGATCCTCGCTTGGAATTTTAAACGGTTAATTGGCATGGCTAAGAAAAACTTAGTTAATGCAGTTAGTTGATGTTGTTAATGAAAGGTAGGTTAGCTTGGAATATGATATGCTTGGTTGGGCAAGTCCTTTAAGCCCTAAATATGCAAGCCAGGATAGTCCCCTTTAGGGTTTTAATGGATTTGGAGGTTCAAATTATCCTTCTAGTGCCAAAATATTAACGAATCTCTTTATGTACCCCAAAAGTGTAAGGAGATGTTTATTCAAATCAGAAATGGCTAAGGCAAACTTAGCTAAATCACATGGGTAGAATTTTCTTAAGGTTAAATCCACGTGATTTCAATGTACATTCATTATTCAACCAAATATTAAGTTGAACATCATAGACAAACTGAGTTAATATGGAAGTCAATATGCAAGTCACAATTCAAGAGTCAATTTGTCAAATATGCTATGTAATTATTTGATACACAATTCCTTATGTGTAAAAAGTTTTAGTGCTACAATCGACAAACTTCCCCAAATTGATTTAGGGTTACAAAGTGAAAAATGTAAGAAGAGAGATACGAATAACTCACCCCTTCATAGTGCCTCTAGGATCATATTTATAAGGGCAGGAACGCGACCCGATGCTTGGCTTCAGCATGCTTGGTTTCGGTGACATCAATGTTGCATGGCGTTGGACATCTGTAAATGTAGGAAAAGCTTTGACTTTGTCCTACTAGTGGAGATATACAACAACAATAGCATACGGCATCGACCATCCTATGCATTGAGATGCTCTTGACTAATTATTGGAGGCATCAATTGAAGCAGCGTTAAGCATCTTTAAGGAGCGATGTAGACACCAAGTAGCTGTTGAGAAAGAGCTTCTTTATTAAATATAACATCGTCATCGATAACCCTTGACATCATCATGAAGCAGCATCCTTTAAGTGTTATTTAATTGCGGCAGTGCTTTGGTGTAGTGATAATAGCTTTCATGGTTATGGATGACGTTCATCATCAACATCGCGTATATAGATGTTTGGCATCCTCCAAGTGCCTATGAAAGTCGACATTATATTGTAGCGACGTTGATCTTTGGCGACATTAATGATTTATGGTTCATCCTAAAAGGCTATTCTAATGATCGACGATAATGGAATGGAAGTATCATCAATGATATATGGTGACATTGATGGCTAACAGTGTCAACGATGAGTGACCTCGATGAAGAGCATGCTGATGATTATCCCCATAGGACGTGACGCCCATGAAGCATGGTATCGATCTTGCTCGATATAACGATTTTCTTTGATAACTTAGGAAGTTGATTCTATTTGGCATTGCTTTGTGATGCGAGAGAAATGGTACAAATATCTATCCCTATAGATGATAGAGCCATTGATGTCGGCCACGATTCTTGGCTTTGCTAATTACATGCGGTGACCTTGTTGATGAGGGTCAGCATAATTGGTGTTAGCATTAAATCATCTCCAGTCTTTCAAGGATAGCTATAGCTGAAACAGATCAAACATGACATCAATGAACTATGATGTCGATTGCTTATAGTATTGACTAGGTTTGATATCGTTGCCTCTTTAGTTACAAGCGATGATGTTCATGTCCTTTCATCAATGAAGAGCGGTGTTGTATTCCTCTGATACTAATCCATCTTCACATTCTCGACGTTGATTACTAGTTCCACGAGCATATCGCTTGTCACTTGTCCTCTAGAGTAATATGGTAGTAACAGAATAAAATTAGCAAAAAGGTCAAGAGGAAAGGTTTTTATTAGCCTTAAACGAGTAATGACTGTAGTCAATGTGTAAAGTGGTGTAAGAAGTGTCAAAAGTTTTCTACAATTCCACATATGCTCCTAGGTGAATTGACCTGAATTTTTGGTCCATGGCGCTTTGATATATGAAGAATCAATTTAATTAGACGACTACTATATACAGAGGTGGGGTTATGTTTGTAGTAGTAACCACCGATAATTTTACCAAACGGGTAGAAGCAGAAACATTACCAAATATAACATCTGGGAAAGTGTTGATGTTTTTGATTAAAACATAGTTACATGATTTGGAATACTACAGAAGATAATATCGAACAACGGAACTCAATTTTGAAAGTGTACATGGATCTAGGACAATATGGATAATGTTAGTGATCAAGCATATATATGTTTACTTAAGTAAAGATAATAGAAAAAGTACTAAAAAGTAGAATGATAAAAATGGTAGCATCAGGAATTTTATGCTAGTTCATACCTATCATTCTATATTCAATCCTGAAGCTCCCCTTCATAATTTCCACTAATCAAAATACCACGTTTAGTCAAGAGGAGCGGGCAATAGAATAGAGTATCTTTAGTTGACAACCTCGTGCCCCTTACAACATTGATATTAACTACTGATACAAATCTTCCTATAATCTCTCCTTGGGTATAATGAGGAATGACACGTGGAACTGTAGGAAATATGATCACCAAAAATGCTATTTTATAGATTTGTGATATAGATTGAGTATGAAATTGACATTTGCACTAGAGTTAGATAACAAGATAGAAAGTAGAAAGTTATAAAGTTAAATTCCAATCTCAATTCTTGAGTATATTTATAGATGATCAAAGGTTTTGTTTAATTGTTGTTATTATTCGAATTAAACACTTTGATAAGTAGATGCAACCATTACAAAATGAGACACAACTGATAGAGAAGAGTAGAAGTGTCAATTCCTTTTGACTATTGCAGCATTCCACATATTTGAAAAATACGTCCAGATGGCAGGTCATTTGAAGTTGAAAGTATCAAAAATTTAATGTTTTTAGACATCTTAGAAGTGCAATCCATACATTTTTTTATGAAATCCAAACGTCTCAAGCAAGGAATAATAGAAAATCCGAGAGTTTGCTTAAACGTCTGGTAGTTCTATCCAGGCATCTTTGATAAGGAATATTTAAAACCTGAGAGTTTGGTCAGACATCTGGTTGCCATTTCGAAATGTTTGGTTAAAGTACATTGAATGTCTTTAAATAATGGTTTAAACTATATGTTACTAGATGTCTGGTTAGTATTTCCAAACGTTCGGTCGCCTAAGTTTGTGAAAACTGTAAATTCCATTCTATTTTTGAAAATGAATAAATTATAAATAATTTTTATAAGCTCATCCAACTTAAGGGAGATTGTACAAAGGAATATGATTTACTGAATTCAAGTATACGACCTTACATTGATAACATCTTCATGTAGCTCTTCGTGGTTATCTTCCATATTAATTTCCATTGATCTTCCAAAGTCTAGAGCTCTTTAATCCATCATATACCTACAAAGGGATAGAAATATTATACAATATGATTGTATAGTTGTTGTCATTAAAACCCAATAATAGAGATTCTAACATTCTCTTCCATTTTAAAGATGACAACTATACATTCCTTTCAAATAAATGTTTAACAATAATATAAACAATACTATGACTTAATACAATATCTCCCCATGTCAATATGCGTATATTTGTCACTATCAAATAGAATTACAAAGATGAAATATATAGCATAAATAGAACCATAGATGAATGCAAAAAAACACAAAATAAAGTCACTTACACAATTATAACAAAGGCAAGCAACATTGCACTAAATTGTTCAACAACATAATAAAACAGATAGGATATCATTGCTATTGGCTATAAAAGAGACCACCATAGTTCTCGTAATACACATAGTCTGTAGAAGGGTCAGTTCGATAATCTCACGGGCATTAGTTGTAACATCCCAAAAATTTTAATTAAAATAAATAATATATTTAAACTCTTGGGGTTTAATTTGAGAATAAATTGAAAGGAAAATCTAAAACAAATAAAATTAGTGGAAATAATATATGGAATAAATTCTAATTTTATTTTGAGTTGAAATTATTGAAATATTTAATGTTTTAAAAGTCATTTGGATTTAAAATCTTATATATATGAACATGACATATATTAGTAACATTGAATACACCTTAAAAAATTTAATGTAAATTTGTTCAAAATAAGGGTGGATATACAAATGGACATTAGTGTTTATATTTCAAGTTTAAAAAAAAATTAAAGATTGAATTTAAACTTATAATAAATGTTTTAAAAAGTAAGTAGCATTTAAAATTATGAAGATGTAATATATATATATATATATATATATATATATATATATTAGTTTAATTCTTTCAACATTGTACATGTTAGACATATATATATATATATACAAAAGAGTAAAAACATACATTTATTTTTAAAAAAGTATAAGATATAGATATAAAATTTATAAAGTTTTCTTTTGCTTTGTAAACATCAATGGCTGAAACATACATGGAAAATAGAGTTGAATAATTAACAAAGTCTAGGGTTTAAGATCTCTTCTTACAAATGGCACAAGGCATCAATTCCTTAATAAAATATTCAAATAAAAAATTCAGGAAAACTCTTCACCTTCTAAAATTCAAATTTTTAAATCCCCTAACACCTGATGTTCAGTAATCAAAAGATCTTTGTAATCTTTACTTCAACATTCAAGAAAGAAAAGAAAAAAAATAGGAAGAAAAGAAAATAAAAACTATCTTCTTCAATTCAACTAAAATCTGAAGTATTGTGTTACATACACTCAGGTAAGTTTGTTTCAACTGTATAGTTTATGAAGATTGTGATTTTTAAATCAAGTTTCAACAAACAATTCAAAACTTAAACTGCAGATTTGTAAAGGGGAAGCTTCTAGATTTCAAAGGCGGTGCGGTTTTTCTTTCTGGAAATAAATTGAAAAGGCAAGTAATTTTCCTGTTTAAAGTTTGAACTTGAAGTTGTAATTTCTAATGAAGAAAGAGTTTAATTCAATGATATTCAATCAATTACTTGCAGAAAAAAATCAAGTTCAGGGCCTAAGCTATTTCTAGTTTCAAGTTGTAGAAAATAAAATGTTCTCTGTTAAAAATCCAAACTGTAAGTAATCTAGAGGTTTTTTTAATAATAATTAAGTAAATGAATACAATATGGGATTTAATACAATAATGTTCAACTATTTGCAGAAAAAAATCAAGAATTAGAAGCTGTTACTGGCTTTCAAGTTTCAGGGAAAAAGGAGCACTCTGTTTTATTTAAAATCTTACTATAAGTCAATAAAAAAAATTTGTTGTTATTGATTAACAAAATGCATAAGTTCAACTAAAAATAATCATAGATCCGTACCCATTAGTTTCAGATCTAAAACCCCAAGAGAATTAAAGTAGAAAAGAAGGGAAGTTGCAGGCCTCATCTCTGTTTGATAAAACTGTCAGTAAGTTCTGGAAACATGTGAGTAGACTCCTGTTTCTTTTTTTTTTGTTGCTGTGTGTATGCTTGGACCATGTAGTGAAGTTAATGTTTTTTTTGCTTGCAAAAAAAATCTTGAATATGGGATTGGATTGTGGCCTGTGCATGTTGATCTTACACAAAAACTAGTCACTGTTTTTAGCTTCAAGAAACCAAACCTGTCAAACCCCATTCCTTTCTCTCTGTTTCTATTTTCTGTCGCATTGGAAAAAAAATATAAACAAGTTGGAGTTGTATATTAAACTTGCACTCGGTTTCAGCAACAAATTAAAAACAAGTTCTGAAAATTTCTTTTACTGGAAAAAAACGAAACAGTGACATCTAAATGTTGGATTACAGGTTAACCCATGCCAAAGACAAATTTAAATCCCTCTCTCTCTCTCTCTCTCATTTCTTCTGGAATGAATTGCAATACAAGTTGAAGTTTGTTTTACAAAAAAAACCATAATATGTGCCGGTAATAAATTTAAACAAATGATATAAAGTTCCCTCTGGAAATTTATTAATTACAGTTACCACTTGATTTTTGCTAAATTTCGAATTTTACAGATTTCAACTTCAAGGATGTCATTTGAATCTACTTCAAAAGTGATGGTTTTAGAATCAAAATTTTGAATTTTACATTGACATTTCTCTAGAAAATAGAATGTGATCAGAAAATGAATTTTTAACAAATTCTGGTGAACCTTGTAGTTATGGGTCTCGAATTCATTATCGCAGATGGTTTGGACGATTGTGATCACCAGAAAAATACTGGATTAATTTATAAATTGTTGCATTTTTGATTAGAGATCGAATTTGGGTTTTGAGAACCCGTTTTGTTCGCGACCAAAATGATGGTGCTGCTCCATCCATACGCAACCGGACTGCATGGTGACGATGAAGATCGATGCTTCGCGTGATGACGAAGCTAGGGTCCAAATTTGGTTGGCCGATAGTGGACTGGAGAGGCGGCGCGAGGCGAATTCTCCGATGTCGTTTTCTGATGGGTTTGGGTCGAATGTCTCGATGCTCGTTTTCGAAATTTTTTCAAAGTCTGGGTGTTCGTGGAGTCTTGGGGGATGGACGGCGACTCGTTGGTGGCCGCAGCACCGACCAACGGCGGCGAGTTTGATCGTGCACGTGCATGTACTTGGTTGGTGTATCAGTGGACTGGTTTGGGAAAGACAGGGGAAGAGCTCGAAGCACGGCACAGGGGAATTGAGGGAAAACTCGAAGTCATACTCGAGTTACTCTAGTGTTGAATCATGTCGATGTTTGACCTTAAACAAATTTCAAAAAAAAATGAAGCACGGGTCACTCTAGGGGAAACCCGAAGTAAAGGGACGATTGTCCTGGGGTAAACCCGAAGCAAGTCTCGGGTGAGTGAATTTAAAACAGCAACCCAGTTTGTTTTTACCAAATTTTTGAAAACACCAGTAAATTTATTTTTTGAATAAATTAATGATGATGGTAAATAGCATATGAAACAAATGGTATTTCAAATTTATAATTTTATAAAAGTTGTTTTAAAGTTTAACTTAACAAAAAATTTAAAAGTAAAATAAATGTTTAAATGTTAATTTAAAAACCCAATTGATTTTTAAAAATGAAAGAATAATTAACCCTTAAGGCTTACAATGATTTTACAATCTAAAATTAATTAATTAATTAAATAATAGGAAATTTATAAAAATAATTAAACTTAATTAATTAACAATTAAGGATTAATAAATTAAAATAATAAATCAAGGGATAATTAACTAATTAAGCCAATTAAAATAATTCATAATTAAGTAGAATTAAACATTAATTTAAAATGATTAATAAAGACAATTATTTGGTAAATTCACTTTAATCACAATCACTTGAATCAACGATGATTGACCATCATCAAACACCCTGTACTGGATTGACATTTCTCTTGTGATGCTGTGATTGCTTTGTGATGAATTGCGATTTGTGATTTGTTCATATATGTATGTGAAACCCCTTTTGCCCGTAAAACGACATTTAAACTTCGATGCAACAGGGAGTCGGATCTCAGTTTGTTATCTGAAACCCACATCTAACCTTGAATGTGAATCCTTGTGATTGATACACCCACATGTTTTAAAATTAAGCGCTTACTATTCAAATTAGCCGGGAGAGGACCTTTGTATCATATAACCCATTCTGAATAGTGATTCGACGATATAACCTATCGATTGTCTCTGCATCGAGTTGCTCCGGTATAGGGATTCCCTAAGTGATGGGAAGTTCGATCGGGATTGTGGACGCCCGGATTTGCAAGGGCTTCTTCCTTATTGGACGGAGTGCCTTCGGTTCTGTTCGAACCCGAAACAGACTTGTATGGTCGTGTGTTTGACACTACACTTTGAGATATAAAGCCGATTTCTTTCAAATACATATCTATTGGTGGCGGAGAATTTATTCTCTTAGCTTAACACCCTTCTCTGAGACGTATGAGCTCAGAGGTTATGTAGTTGAAGGTTATCAGCGATATACTCCCAATTTGGTAGTGTGGCATGCTAAGTGCTGTTGTGTGATGATGATCATTTGTTGATCATTTATGATCAAAGCATGGCATTTGTGCAAAGCGTGGCTTTGTGGACGAGACCTCATCGGACCTCACACCCCGAAAATGGTCGAAACAGGAAAGATGCGACAAGGTTATGAGGGTTGCGCCCTTTAGGGTATGTCACTTCCTTCTGGAAAAAGGTAGTGTCATGATATGGAGCCCAAATACTTACCTATGTGGTTGCTTCAATCCCATTATTTTGTGTGGTTGTTGCTTTGTGATGGAGGGCCCTCGGTTAAAGGTCCCAAAGGACCGGGGAGCGGCATACTCGAGTAGTAGTTACCTAGTTACAGAGGTAACCCGGCCTTGTGTTGGCAGAGAGCCGGGTAGGTTCTCGGGACGTCCCGCCAGAGGCGTACCCATGTGGCATAGGAAGTTCCTTAGCCTGACCATTTGTTGGAAAACCAATCCCCAGTACGGTTTTAGTTGTAGAACCTGCCATTTAACATGGAAGCTATAGTAGGCATAGTATCATGGTACCTATGCCGGCTACGATTAATATTCTACTTCCGAAATGACTTTCTACACTATGCAATAGTAGTAATATCAAAGAATTTTCCTCGTATTAAGCATATTTGACTATCATAAGGGGAAATCTCCCCCAAGTGTGCGATTGCATTGTGTGTGTGCCGGGAGGCCTTATGATAGTTTCATTTTCCAAAAGCATACCCGATTTTCTTGAAAAAAAATCTGTTTTATTTGTTAGCAACTATCTTTGTTTACTCATACCAATCCCATGACTGACCCGGAGTTTATTGTTTCCTTTTTAAACTCTGGGTGCCCACCATTTCTACACGGGCAGCCTAGTAGCAGGTTTTCTGCATTTTGGCTCTAGCTACATTTTGGAATATTTTGGTTTGGAGATTTTTGGTTTTTGGAGGCTCATACCTTAGAGACATTTTGGGAGCTTTTGGATCTCGAGGTGCTTAGTTTGGTGTTCACTATCATTCTCTATCTTTTTGAAGACTTTTGGCATATGATATCTAGTTATTCTATTATGTCATTCTATTTGGAGATGTGATTCATGTATTATGTACTCTGATGTTGTAACAGATATTATTATGATGTTGTATCTGTGATACGATGCATAATATTCATTTTATTTCCGCTGTTATATATTCATCTAATGTTGTTATAAGCTCCATCCGATTGGAGTTCGATGTTTGAATCATTGACAGTCTAGTACAAGTGAGGTATTTGATGTCAATTTTCGAACGTTGAATTTCGGGTCGTGACATTAGTGCTCTTCGGTGCTTAGTTCTTTGTCTTCATCAATTGATATACCTTGGAAAGGAGCATAGTACAATTGTTTGGTGTATGGATTAGGTGGTGCACCAGACCAAGATAACTCCTCGTCCTTGTCTTCCTCTCTATGTGATTCATGCATAATATTTTTACCTTTTTCATGATGAGAAGATTCTTTAATAAGCTCAGATGGTTGAAAAGGTGAGGCATGAGCATAAGAAGGAGGTGAACTATGAGGAGGAGATGATGAAGAAATAAAGCTTGATCGATGTAACGACCCAGAATTTAACCACTTTAAATATACTATTCAAAGTGATTTTAAATATAAAATTTATAAAAATTTATGATTTAAATAATATAAGATAGGATTTGCAAAGAGAAATATACACGAAAATCGAAACATTTTCTTATATTGACAAAAGTGACAAAATGCTGATTTTAGAAAAGTAAGTTTTAATGGTTATTTATTTTTAAATTTGGTTTACATAAATAAATATTTTAACTAAAACATCAAAAAGTGACCGTAAGACATTTCATCGAAAATAAAAGCTTTGTCGAATAAAAGTTGCTGCAACGCTGTTGCACCTTATGTACATATACATGTACACATTATTAAATATGTTAAGTATTAACGATTAACTAATAAAGTTTACTTTTATTAGTTGTGATTAGGAAACTTCTAGAATATAATTAATAAAAGTTAGTAAGGAAAAAGTTAAAAAAGTAAACATCAAATCAAATCACAACAAAAATCTAAACAAATCTTCTCTTTAATCCACTTTTCCACCCAAATACATTTACTTAAGCCTTAAGTGACTAATATATAAAATAATATGTGAAAGGTGATGGCAAGTGTTGAAAAGGTAAGTTTAATTTAAATTAAAGTATGGGTATTTTTGTCATTTCACATAGTAATATTTTTTTCCAAACTTTTCCTATAAATATGTACCACTTCTTTCACAAATTACACCCACTTTCCATTCTTCTTCTTTCTTTTATAAGCTTCTCCTTCTTCTTACTTAGAGCTTTAATGGTTTCCATGCCTCTCTCAAAAAAATTTCAAAAGCGTAACAAAGATATGGCAAAAAAAATCGACAAAAAAAGTATACCACTTAAGTTCAAGCTAATAAGTTCCATCCATCCCCCTCAAGGTCGTGCCCACCTAGAAGCCATCTCCATCTCTTTTTATCTCAACTTCTAGGATAGCGGTGCTATAGCCGGATTTCATGAAGTTTCAAAAAATAGCAATGAAGCTATAGTGAAATCCGTAGGGACAACGTTAGAAAAATTGGTAGGAAGTATAGTTTAGATCTGGAGTTCCTTGCCTTAATGTTTGACGAAGTGGAATCAAAGGTGAGTTATTTATTTCTTTCGGTTCATTAAAACCATTTCTAAGTTGAAGGAACTTTAAGTGTTAAGTGTTGTTTGAAAGTCTTTGTTGAATACCTGTTTACTTTGTCTGCTAAAACAATGATTTTATTTATTTATTTGACTATTTGTATGGTTAATTAAATATTTTAAAATTTAGAAGTTAAATATTTAACAGAGTATGCGTAAAAGACTATGTTGATCCAAAAAAGGGACCAACACCCTGGTTTGAATTTGAAAGCACCATCTCTGTTTTGATAGAGCAATACTACAGAAAACAGGTAAAGAAAAAGAATAGTAAAAGGAAGAAGACATAGAATTTTTATAGTGATTCGGCTGTTGATGAAGCCTACGTCTACTTTATAGCTTTACTATAGACTGATTGCTGTTACAAAAGTTATTTGATTATTTCCTAGCTAGGTTGAATCTCCAGAGTAGGAATCCATTGGAGAATCATAGTGTATTCCTTTGGAGATTGATGTGAGGGAGTAAGGGTGTGGTGAATGATTTCAGCAAAGCTTTAGCAACTAGTCTGAAGAAGATCCGCTTTATGTTGCAGGTGGCATGGTATTTATAGAGGTCGAAGAGTCCCTGGGCCATGCCTGTCATCATTAGCTCGTAGTAAGTTATTAGCGACCTAGGGGGCTTTGGCTCGCAATACGAGCCAAAACCATGGGTCATTGGCGACCCATGTCCTATGGGTCACTGGCGACACATGGACTTGGTTTTTTTTGCGGATCGAGTTTTGCCTCTTTTGGATAGTGATCCATGTCTAATTCGTCTGATGGTTTAAGCAGAGGCATGAGTTGCTAATGAGCCAAATATTCTGGGTTTGGAGTTAGAGATGTTTCATCATTGTTGTCACGTTCCAATGAAAAATCACTAGCCATTATTCAGCTACTGATTGGGCTACAGGAATGTCGGTCCCTCGATCTTCATTGATCCTAGTCATTTCCTTAAACATGTAGCTTGGCACTAGTCGATCCCTAGTCTTAGCTTTTTTGTTTAACTTCTGAACCATCCTGTCTATGTAAGGTTATCTTGTTTTCTGTTAAAATATGCTAGGTTAAAAACATTAATATCATTTGCCCTCCAAAGTACATCTTCATTGTAGACAAGGCGTGCTTTAGAAGTCATCGTCTTCAATATTGATTTAATGGTTTCAAGTGAATACATTGGAGTTCAACACTTATGTTAGCCCAACATCATTGGTCGTTTTTCATTGATTCATGCTGCTGTTACTTATCACAATCTATCATGCTTCCGCTTGTAGCTTTCCGGCATGCCTTCAAATGAAAAATAGCTGCAATCGATCAAGTGTGAGATGAATAGATGAAGCTTTCTTCCTTCCTTTAAATTACCATCATCATTTTCATTTTCATTTTTTTTGGTTTGCTAGCGATCCATGTGGGATGGGTGGCTAGCGAACTAACTTCATAAGAGATTTTTCTCTCGGGGCAAGTTGAGCCACTAGCGACCCTATAATGGGTCGGACCGCTAGCGACCCTAGTACTTAGAAAACATTTTGTCCTCCAGCTACCTACTTATATTCATCTCGGCTATTCCACCTTCGCATTCACTCGAGCCAATTTTTCACCTCCATATGATCTAATCTCCAGCAATCCACTTCGCCAGCAATTCCATCCATTTACTCGACCTGATCCAACGCGTCGTTTAAATCCATTTGCCATTGATTTCTAAGGCTCGAACGTGAAACCCTAACTAAACCCTTACTCGCTACAATTTAGCCCTAACTCCCTATTGAATTGTGGCCGACCTATTCTTAGCTCGTCAGCGATTCAGAGTTTGATTTGTGACCTACGATCTAGAGTTTGATTTGTGATTATTGTTTGTTGTGCCTTTCTTTTCATTCTCAATTGGCTTTTCATAGTGGGTTGGTTAATTACTATGTTTATGCGATGATTTGATGACTAGTGTCCATCTTGGATGTTGACTGCGGAAAGTTTTGATTTAATTGCGGTTTCGTGGAGGGAGATAGTAAGCTTTCTAGATGGATGTACGGGCTTTGTTGCTTGACGTGTTTTGCTATCTTCGCCCACTAAACCAAAATTAGCTTGTGTTGAGTTTCATTGACACCATTGCACAACATATCAGCTATCGATCCCAATTTTTCCATAGAATTTGGTCTTATCCTACTTATTTACTACATGCTCGATGCCTCTGTAACGAGAAGAACTTCCCGTGTCACTTTGGACAACAGATTCTTTATCGACTTTATCGATAATGGATAAGTGTAGGAGGAGTAGACATAAAGGTAGAAAACAAAACGATGCAGGGAGTTCTTTTCCTTTTCCACTGCGAGCGCACTATCTACAAGGGAAAGAGCATTTGTAGCGATCCGAGCATCGAATTTATCCCATGTAGATAGCACACTACACATGCCCCCGTTCGCACTTGAAATCCGGCGTGCCAATCACAAGTTAATATTCCTTCGGATTTCAAGTTTGGTAGGGGAATTTATGAAAATAGGATATATTTACCTGATCGTTTTCAAAACGAGTTCTATTATATAAAGTGAAGCAGCCGTCTTCATGTCGTAAGTTGAGCGGACGTAGCCCGGCACGCTCCAAAGTTGAATCTTCTAGCTCGCAAGCCCAGTTCTGCCAATTTATTTCGGTCGGGCCCATCATGGACCGTATGCCTCCCTACTTTCGGGTTCTGCTCAATCCACCTGAATGAGCCTCGTCAGTGGTCTCCGCTAAGGTTCTTCACAATATATGTCTACAGCATGGGATTCCCGAGGAAGATGTGCGTCTGGCTGTAAAGGATGAGTTTGCTCATATGCCTCCCCTAGGGTACACTAGCTTGCAATAGATATATGTGTTTGAATGGAGCCATGCCTTCCTTCAATGATTTCCTGCGCGAAACGCTTTCGAACTTGGGAATTGCTCCATTCCACCCCCATCAGAATGGTTACGCCATCCTTACATGCTTGCATGTCCTTTTTATTTGAATGTTTGGCCGTGCTCTAAATTTTGATGAGTTGCGGTATTTTTTGGCATTCAAGAGGAGAAATGACTATCCCTCTTTGATCATCATCGAAACCCGGTGGAAGTAGAAATTCATCTTGCGGTTGCAAAGCAATTTATCACGGTTCAAGACACAATGCTTTTTTTTAGATAACCAAAGGGGTTCAATCGCCGTTGGACAACAACGGACAAGCTTTTCTTTTCCGTTTATTGGACCTTGAAGTGCTGTAGTAGGGTTTCTAACTGATCGTGTGTCCTTTGCAGTTATTCCGAGACTGAACAGAGACACGGCTCTTAATGGAATTTGCCAAACTTTAAAGGCTATTGATGCCGTGGAGTGGTATGTTAAAGTCTTGCTTACCGATGAGAACTTTTGCTAATACGGGTGGTTGGCTCCAGGTAGGTACGTTGCTCAGAGTGAAGATCCTTCTCCTAGTCAAGCCAGAGTTCATGCAAGGCCCTCTTCTTCTTCACATGAATTTGATAAACGTCGGGAAAGAGGTGGCCCGTCTGAAAGACCACATGATAAGGCCCATGAGGAGGAAGAAACCACAGCGGCTGGCCTAAGTGGTTCAGCCAAAATGTCTCCAATCCAGAAGGAAACAGAAGAGAAGCCCACGCATTGAGAAGGCAAAGCCATGGTGGATTTTGAGAAAGAGGAGGGAGAGTTTGAAAGTAGCAGCGGTGAAACTACTACAAGTGATTACTTTTCTTCGAAATATAAAGGCGATTATTCGGAGTCTTGCGATGAGATTTCGAGGATGAGTCCCATCCTTCCAAATTTGCCCCTTCTAGCATGAGTGGCAAGAGCAATGCTCGGAAGCTAGTAGACACCAAGATTCTTCAAGCATGAATGTTGGTGCGGACCTTGGAGATTTTAGTGATGTAATCGTCGACTTTAATGCGCTTGTGAAAGGAAATTTCAGATTTGATATAGCGCCATCTTGTTCAGGCGATATTGCTCCATCAGTCAGCCTAGCTTTGCTTATAACAACCGAAGCCAGCCTATTCCCTCCTTCGATAGTTGTTCACTTCGGTTTGTGACGATGCCGTAGGCCCATATTCGAAATGCATGACACATCACATTATTACACTTATTTCAAATCTTTCACTCCTTCGTATATTTTTCTAATTCATGTTGTGTTTCTGAAATATTTCATGTACTCTTTATTATAGGTATGACAAGAGGGCGGGGCTTCTACGATGACTTCGAGGATTATACTGATTTGCAGTGATGCCCAAAGCGCTCCTTTAGCTGCCACTAAGTCTAGGAAATGCAAGAGAAGTATAAGTGATGGAAAGAACTTAAGACCGACACTCGCCGCCAAGAGGAGAGAGATAAGGCTCGCTTACACAAAGGCGGATATGAGAAAAGGCGGTCTCATGAGGAAAGAGATGAATCATTGAAGAAATCAAAGTTTGATTACCACTCCCATCCTTCGGAGATCACTTCAAAACATATTTCCATGGGTCAAGATGTTCCTCCTATTTCTTCTGCCAGATTTCGCCCCCAACAAACGTTTCATCTTCCTCTATTGCTGCTGCTGCCCTCGACGCCTCTCATCCCCACCGAACACCAGCCTACACTCTTCCTACAGGCCCGCCTAAGCTTGAGGCGGCTCTTCTGGGTTGGATGCTAAGGCATTAAGTTTGACATGGACATTCACCCTATTTGTAGGGGTTCCTATGTGCCGCTCCTCCAATCTATCCAAAATGACCTTGAGCAGGCTGAGAAATGGGAGAAAATTTTCAAGCAGCTAGCAGACACAAATAGGAATAATTATCAAGACATCATCTCTACTGAAAAGGAGAAAGATGATTTTGAAAGGGCATTGGCTGATCGGGACACTAAAATTAACTAGTTAGAGGAAGAGAAGGAAATGACACTCCAAGAGAGTAAGAGAATCACTAGCTTGATGAAAGAGTTGAAGGAAGCGTATGAGAAGGTCAAGATTGTCTTGAGAGACATCAGAAAGACTCATGTGGAGGAGGCAAAGTTGAAGAGGAAGTGATTGCTTGCAACACCGTTATCGAAGCTCAACGGAAGATGATCGCTGACCATGACCTAATTGTCAAGAGGCACAATAAAACGATCGCCGACCAAGCCGAGACCGTTGCAAAATTACAAGTTCAAGTCACACAGCTCAATGCCGACAAGACTACCGTAGAAACTGAGAACACTTGGTGATAGCTAATTACTTGGACCTCCAACACACTTATGATCGAAAAATGGAGAAGATGGGTGCAACAATCCTGAACTTTTATGTTAATTCCTTACTACACCAGGGAAGTCTTAGCTACCTCAGCTTAAAATATCCATGCACTCTTGCCCTTGATTGGGAGGAGATGTTATCACGCTTTGCTAAGAGCGGTTATGTTTACACAGAGCAAGAGTTATGGGATGCTTATCTCAATGAGGTATCCGTGAAGGCACTACTGTCGGGATAGGAGATTCTTCGGCTTGAACGGGAGAGGGAGGCCGCCAACACTGCCTTGATATCCGCTACTGACGTGCTCACCAGCCCTTCTTCCTCCGATGGTAATGAGCCATCAAAGTAACTTCACAACCGACCTAGGAGTTTAGGACTTGACATTGTTCCTCATGTGGTGGACTCCTCTAAAGAAGGTGAAGGGGACGAGTTCAAGGCCGTTGTTCATGATCCTTCTCCCAGTGCAGGTAATGCCCATGCTTCTCTTGAATTCGGAGGCCTCCATCTAACGCCACAAGAGCAAGAGAAGTTTAACGCTTTCCTTTTTGATTTTATAGGTCCATCCACTTTTCCCGTTGACGCGCCAATTACTTCAGCGCTTGTGCATGCTGCTATTTTCACCTCTTCGGAGATTGTATCCGCTCCTGCACTAGTTCTCACATATACGTCTAGCTCACAGCCAGGGCCAGAGGCTGAGAAGATTGAGGCTAAGGAGCAAGAGACATCGACGGAATGGTCACAGAATACTCATCATGATTTATTTGCTGCCAAGAAGGAAAAGGTGGAGGCCATTAAAGCTTCGAAAAGTTCCCAGAAGTCACGAAAACGCAAGGGAAATGGAGGCTCTTTTGAAAAACCTTTGGATGTTGATGAGGAGATTGCTACCGAAGTGCACAGTGACGTTACTAGCAGCGACACTTCCCTTGAGAAAAGGCAGAAACTACCGACCAAGGATGGAAAGGGTAGTGGTGGCAATAAGTGTCAAGTGGTCGATGTGAAAATGAGTTGGACTCTGTCTTATCGCTTGTAGGAAGTCGTGCTTGTATTTCTTTTTGAATTGTTTTATTCGAGTGCAAAGTCTACAGTTTGAGTCCTGATTGTGGAGTTTGTATTTTTTTAGTTGGCACCTATTATGTAGGTATGACCCCAAATTTTAATCCCATGTAAAGAAAATCACAAGCAATACAAAGATATTTTGATTATATTTTTATTCGTCTATTTGTACATGCTTCACGTACTTGTGCTCGTTTCATTTTATACTTTGCTAGTTCTGTGATTATAGCCAAGTCCATCATTTAAATTAATAGAATTTTAATAGAACTTAGAGATTAACAGCACTTAGAGGACTTCCTTTTAGAAATCCGCAATATTGTAGAAAAATTTCTAAGATTTAACAATTTTCATTTGGAATTGATTTTTTCTTAGAAACTTCTAAGTTTTAGAAGTTCATGGAACTTATAAAAATTTCCAAGTTTTAAAAACTTCTTTAGAAATTCACGGAATTTATAAAAATTTCCAAGTTTTATATACTTTTTTAGAAATTCATAAAAATTATAAAATTTCCAAATTTTAGAAACTTTTAGAATTCACGGAGCTTATATAAAATTTTCTGAGTTTTAGAAATTTTTGTTTGGAAGTTGAGCAAACTTTGGGATAGAACTTTTGGAAGTTGGTGAAGCTTTGGTATAGAGCTTGTGGACTTGTTATATTATTTGGAGTGACATATACTGTGAACTTGTTGTATTTGCTTGATTCTGTCTTAATATAGGTATATGCCCTCCAGTTCATAGGGTTATTCACTTTAAACAACTTTTAAGTAGCTGGTAAGTAGGGGTTTAAAAATCATCACTGAAGATTCGGCTAAGTTACGACTTAATCTTCCATTTTTATTTCTTATCTCCTAGAATTTTGCAACTTAAGCGCGCAACTCAAGCTTCGTACTAATTTCTAACCCTTAAGTGTCTGCGGTCGAGGCTTTTCATTTGGTTTGTAGCATCCTATTTCTGTTGGAATTGCGTTCGTTACTCTCGGTCACGGGAGCGGTTGGCGCTGATGGAGACATGCATGATTTCTTGTACTCCCCTGTGTTGCCTATCTTCGAGGAGTGTAAGGAATTTTGGTGCTCTTCGGTGTTGCCTATCTTTGGACAATACAAGGAATTTTGGTGCTCCTTGGTGTTGCCTATCTTCGGGTAGCACAAGGAGTTTTTGTTTTTCCTTAGTGTTGCCTACCTTCGGGCAACACAAGGAATTTTGGTGTTCCTCGATGTTGTTTATCTTCGGGCAAAACGGAGTTTTGGTTTTCCTTGGTGTTTCATATCTTTGGGCAACACAAGGAATTTCGGTGCTCCTTGATGTTGCCTATCCTCAATAACACGAGGAGTTGTGGTGTGCCTCGGTGTTGCCTATCTTCGGGCAACGCGAGGAGTTTTTGGTTTTCCTTGGTGTTGCCTATTCGAGAAACAAAAGGAATTTTGGCATTCCTCGATGTTACCTATCTTTGAGCAAACAGAGGAGTTTTTGTGCTTTTCGGTGTTGCCTATCTTTGGAAAACATGAGGATTTTTTGGTTTTCCTTGGTGTTGCCTATCTTTGGACAACATAAGGAATTTTTGTGTTCCTCGATGTTTCTATCTTCGGGCAATGCGAGGAGTTTTTGATTTTACTTGGCGTTGCCTATCTTCGGGCAACATAAGGAATTTTGGTGTTCCTCGATGTTACCTATCTTCGGGCAACACAAGATTTTTTTTTGAAAGTAGCACTTGAGGATGAAAGCAACTATGCTCTGATACCAAATGAAAGCAACTATGCTCTGATACCAAATGAAAGTGACTATGCTTTTATACCGAATGAAAGTGATTGTTCTATAGGATTGTGTAATATGGACAAACTATTTGTGTGGAATATAAACAAAGTAAGTAAATAATAAAATAAACAGTAAAATAAATGACACTAGAGATTTTCATGCTAGGCCGAACTCCCATTCTACGTCCAGTCCCAGACTCCTTTTGAAATTAAACTAGCAACCCTCATTTAACCCGGAGGAATAGGTTTATATGCCTGAGTAACCAAACATGACTTCTACCGCCTAAGCAACCGAATAGGACTTCTACTGCTTGAGCAACCGAACAGGAGTTCTTTACAACTAGGCAAAAGTATCTGACTGGAGTATCCTCATTTAGATAGCACTGATAAGTCAATTAAGTACAATTTTTCTATAATCTTCCTGTTTATGATATATAATGTAATGTGCTTAAGAAATGTGGAAGATAGAGTGATCAACGATCGGAGATTATATGCGGTTTGAGTGCAAATTGAAAATAAAATAAAAGATAAGAATTCAAGAATATTAAAATTAGTTAGATTTTTTGTTTGTTGAATTCTCAAATCTACTTATAGAGATTAAACAGTTGCAATTATTCATAAAAGATTTATTTAAAAGGAATAAGTGCAACTCTTGATTTGAACAAGTTTCTCTTCGATGAAGAGAAGCGTCTATTCATAAAAATAGCTGTTGAAAGTATTCAGCCGGCTGAAATAATAATTCAACCATCTGAATTTGGTAAAATCTAAAACAGCAAAGAAATAGGCAAATTTTGGTCTAAAACAACAGACTGAATCAACTCATTTAGCCGGCTGAATATTGTAAACAATAAAATTGTTTCAGTAAACAGATGGCTGAATGAGTTCATTTAGCCGGCTACTTTCAGTCTTCAGTGCATGTTTGAGCATGTGTGTGTTTGTTTTTTTATTTATATATACCATTCAAGAGAGATTTTAACATATTTCTAAATAGTATACAGACTCTAAACAAAAGACTATCAACTTCAAATTATTCTGAATACGAATCTACAACGAATTTCCTGCATAATGACTAGTATAGACAAATATTGATTTATGTAGTTATCACAATCAAAACGATGAAAAATCGAGATTCCAACATAGGAAAGAAAATTCTAAAAAAATTTATAGTTTTTTTCAAAAGAAAAACTTTAATGAGGAAAGCATGGCAGATTCTTTGCCTATTTACAATGCCTTCGAGTTTTCGGGATGGTTTATTTTCTTGAAAAATAGAAAATACATAAAGAAGTTTTAAATGAAATAATGGCAGAGTGATTCACTGTTCTAGGCTCTGGGGACTACGATCCCGTCGACAGTTGTCAGCTTGAAGGTGCCGTCCCTAAGTTTTTGATTAACGACAAATAGCCTTTCCCAGTTTGGTCTAAAGGCTCCCGGGACGGGGTAGACTTGCTTGAGCACATGATCGTCGACTTCAAAAGTTTGACTTTGAACTTTTGAATTAAAGTATCGTGCGATCCTTTTTGGTGGGCGGCAATTCTCAATTCCGCTTCATATTTTTTTCATCTACCATGTCTAGTGGTTCGAGTATGAGTTGCTCATTTTGCTTTTGATCAAAATTGCATCACCACTGAGGGGGAACTTCAAATTCAATAGGAATTGTTACCTCTGAACAATATGCCAATGCGAACGGAGTGTGGCCGGTTGTCGCTTTGTGCATAATTTTGTAAGCTCA
This sequence comes from Allium cepa, assembly GCA_030765085.1. Lineage (NCBI taxonomy): Eukaryota > Viridiplantae > Streptophyta > Magnoliopsida > Asparagales > Amaryllidaceae > Allium > Allium cepa. Next base: position 40,940,421 of record CM060931.1, read on the forward strand.
TAGGGCGAGTAGAAGCTCATCAACCCAGTCTCCTTTTGCTTTTGCTAATTGCTTTTTAATGGTGGACTTGATGATTTTGTTTATTATTTCCACTTGCCCGTTTGCTTACGGATGAGCTACTGCTGAAAAGCTTTTTCTAATTTGGAAGCACTTGCAGATGTTTTCGAAATCAGCGCTTTCAAATTGTGTTTTGTTGTCAGAGATGAATTTGTGCGGCACACCAAACCTGCAAAAAATATTTTTAGTAACAAAGTTAACGACTTTCTTGTAGTTATGTCGGCTAGTGATTCTGCTTCATCCCATTTTATGAAATAATCTATGGCAACTATAGCATATTTGGCTTTCCTTTTGCCATTGGAACGACACCAATTAAATCACTCCTCCATACTGCAAATGGCACGGGCTGACCATCTGCGTCAGTTCTACTAAGTAAGTTCTCTTGATTTTGCTGAATCTTTGACAGCTATTTCATCTTCTGGCATGATCTATGGCATCACAATTTATTGTTGGCTAAAAGTACCCGTATCGAAGAACTTTCTTTGCCGGTATCTGCCTTCTAGTGTGGTCTCAGCCCTCTCCTTTATGCACTTCCTTCAGAATTCGATATGCTTCATCATCAGTCACGCATCTACGAAGAGAAGCCGAGAGAGTATTCCGTCCTGTATTACGAACCATGGTGCCTTTTGGAAGAGCTTCTTCCGATGATTTCAGTCAGTTGAAAGGGTTCTCGTAAGTAGATAGTCTTCTACTAGTGTAATACATGGGTTTGATACTGCGGTGGTCCCAAAAATCCATTTTTTCTTCATTTCATCAATGCTTAGGTTGGTAAGCGTTTCCACCTGAACCAATCTCGGTGATTGGGCTTTCCTGGAACTCGCCAGCTTGAACCATGTAACCAGCCTTGGTATTTTGCTCTCGTAGGATGTGAGTTATGGTGTAGTTCTCACTACCGCTTAGCAGTTCTTGTACTTTGGAAAGATATGGGGCTATATTTTCTCCAAGCCCCTGGTACCCTCCTTTCACTTGACATATGACCAGCTGGGAATCACTATACATGAGGATAGACTTTATTTTGAGCTCTTTCATAACCTTCAGTCCTACGATCAATGCTTCATACTCCGCTTCATTGTTAGTAGCTGGGAACTCCAGGCGCAAAGCATAGCTAATAGTTTTTCCCTCGGGGTTTCAAGCACTACCCCTACGCTCAAAAAGAAGTTGTTTGATGCGCCATCAACAAAAATCTTCCATTGTGCGTCCGTTTGTGATTGAACTTCCTCCTCATCGTCTCCTATGGGAAATTCGGTAATGAAGTCGGCTAATGTTTGCCATTGATTGCTTTCCTTGGATGATATGTGATATCGTATTGACTTAACCTTATGTTCCACTTGAGTAATTGTCCAGAAGTTTTTTGCCGATATAATACTTGTCCTAACAGTCGATCGGTCAATACTCTAATTGGGTGAGCCTCGACATACGGTCGTAATTTCTAGGATGCGATCAAAAGGCGATACGCCAGCTTCTCTAGCTGTGGGTAATTCTTCTCGGCCCCAGTGAACCACTTGCTAATGTAGTACACTAGTCATTGGATTCTCACTTCTTCCCGCATGAGAGTTGCGCTCAAGATGTGCGGGGAAACCGCTAAGTAGATGAATAGGTCTTCTCCGTCCAATGGCTTCGATAAGATAGAAGGAGTTTCCATGTGTCGTAGCAATTCCTCAATGGCCGTTTGACAAGCTTTACTCCATTCAAAGTTTTTTCTTCCCTTTTTTAGCGCATCGAAGAAAGGTACACACTTGTTTGTAGCTTTAGAGACAAGCCAACTAAGTGTTGCGACTTTTCCATTTAGGCTTTGAAGTTCTCTCATATTTTTGGTGCCTGGACATCCTCAGCGCTGTTATTTACTCTGGATTTGCCTCGATGCCCTAGGCACTTACTATGAATCCCAAGAACTGTCCAAAGGCTACTCCAAAGTGACATTTGAGTGGGTTGAGCTTCATTCCATATTTGTGGAGTATTTCGAACATTTCTGCTAGATTATCCAGATAGTTGGCGGCTACTCAGGATTTGACTAACATATCATCCATGTAAATTTCCATAGTTTTCCCAATCTAGCGCTTGAACATAGTATTCACTAGCCTTTGATACGTTGCTCCGGCATTTTTCAGACCGAATGGCATTACTCTATAGCAGTACAGTCCAAATCAGTGATGAAGCTGGTGTTTTCTTGGTCTGGTTTGTGCATCAGGATTTGGTTATAGCCCGAGTATACATCCATAAAAGACCGCAGTTCATGTCCCGCTATTCCGTCCACAAGCTGATCAATTCTAGGGAGTGAAAAACTATCCTTTAGATAGGCCTTGTTGAGATCCAAGAAATCAATATAGGTTTGCCATTTTCCATTTGATTTCTTGACTAGGACTAGATTTGATACCCGTTCAGGGTAAGTTGCATCTTGGATGAAGCCATTAGCCATAAGTTCATCTACCTCCTCTCTAATGCCTTAGACCGCTCAAGACCCAAGCTGCATCTTTTTTTGCTTTACTGGAGTAAATTTAGGGTCAATATTGAGTGCATGGCAGGCAATTTCAGGTGATACTCCACACATATCAGAGTGTGTCCAAGTGAGTACGTCCAAGTTGACGGCGAGGAATTTGGTTAGTTCTAACTGCATTTTTTCCAAGATTTGATCCAATTTTCAGGACCCTTTTTGGGTCATCCATACAAACTAGGACAGACACCGTCACTTCTGCCGGCGTCGCCCACTCCTTCCTTGAGCTCTTTTTTATAGAGTCCATAGCCTTGTCGAATCGGCTATGGTCCCCAAGCCAAGGGCGGCTCTGTTGTTTCTATTCAAGGGGATCATAGATGTGGAGTTTTTTCCCCACGTCCTTTCCTTTATCCTTTCTCCTCTTCACACAATTCTGTGATATAACATTCCTGGGCGACGCTATGGTATCTTTTTACAATTTTGACTTCGTTCTCGATAGGGAACTTCATTACGAGGCACAATTGGGTGGATGCTATTCTGAAGTCTGCTAGCACGGGTCTTCCTAAGAATGCATTGTATGTTGACATTTTATCCACGATTACAAAGGTTTGAATGAGGGTGACCTTTCGCTCACCCTCTCTAAGCTCCACCGGTAGGTCTATCGTTCCCATCGGTTTTTTGGGTTGTCCATTAAACCCCTGAATCTTTGTTTGGCACGTTGGCACGCGCTTCATACAATTCATTTGATAAAAAGTTCGCTTGAAAGGTATATCAATTGAACTAGCGACGTCAACCTGTACTCGTCTGACTACAGCAGGCCCGATTCCTACTGTCACTGCCATTGGATCCGGAAGTGTCACAATTGTGAAACACTATATCATCACTCATTTTGCTGGTTGACTGGAATTCCATCAACTATTGCCAAATATGATTCCTTCGGGGCATGCTTTAATAAATTTGCATATTGCTCCATCTCTCCCCAACTTATTTGCACAGGATCTGGTCCTCCATATATTATCCTGATAATAAGCCTCTGGTCAGTTTGTTTTGATCCTTCTTCGCTAGTTCCATGTAGATTCCTTTGCTCTCTAGGAGGTTGAGGGACTATAGCCTGGCCAGTTTTTTGTGGTCTTTTCACATATTGTTGAAGCTTGTTGTCGTGGATCGGCTCCTCAATGAGATTCTTCAGGTGATGACATTTGTCGGTATTATGACCGTGCGTCTCGTGGAAACGGCAGAATTTCCCTAAGCACTTTTGATGCTCGGTTGCTTCTTTCCTGGGGGCTTCTTTTATTGTTCAGTCTTCTGTGTCGCGAGGTAAATATTCTCTGAAGTGTCATTTAGTGGGGTGTATTCTCCATCTCTAAACTCCCTAAATCTTTTGTCGTTATCGATATTATTTCTCTTATAAAAGTTCTGGTCTCTTCTTTTTCGGTTCTCGTTCCTTCATGTGACTCTTCGTACAGCTCCAATATTGTGCGTTTTTTTGACATTTTGCCACCTCATTTTGTTTGTTGCTCATCTGTTCTACACTAGCAGCTTTCTTCCCAACTCATGTGCCTCCTCCAATCTCATGTACTGGCTTGCATTGCGGTTGAAGTCGATCTTGTTGGTGGGTTGCTTTATCTTAAAATCCATTTTTCGAACTCCGTTTTCAAATGGATAACGCGGACTAATGCCATAAAACCCATGTCCTCACTAGGGTTGCTCACATCTGTTAATACTGTGTAACTGTGTTAAATCAGCTCATGAATTATCTCAATGACACGTTGAACGCTTGAACTAGTTCGGATAGGGACGTGACATCCTTTGGTTGCACGGTGTAGAGTTTGAACTAGTCAAGGAACTTTGTTTCATGTTGGTCAAAGGTAGAGATAAATCATGAGGGAAGTTTGGTGAACCATATAGACGCGACTCCTTCTAGAAAAATGGGGAAGCACCGGCAGCAGATGGCTTCTAGAGCATTGGCTTTGTCCATGTACCAACTGTACTTGTGCAAATGGGGTTTTTCGTGGTCCTTTGTTCCATCATAGGAAGGGATAGTTGGCATAGTAAATTTTTCTGGGTATTTTTCATTCAAGATCTCGTCGGTGGAAGGGGTTCGACTTAGGGCAGATCACCACTCATCATCCTATCTACTTTTGTTTTTTTCCATTAGCTGCTTGACCATGTCTGTTATGCATGCCTCTAATGTTTGATAGTCCTGGGGATGGCAGTCACTCACTGCACCAAGTATTCGGTTCGACAAACGATTTTGGCGCGTGGTTGACGCCTAGGCTCTTCTGTCTTCGGGAGTGCCATTCCCGCAGGACCTCGTTGACTTGCATTTGACCTAACTGGGGCAATTTGAATGTTCTTAGCATTATTGAGTGCGTCGGCATCCTCTTCTACTTGGTTATCCTGCTCTCCATTTTTGGAATCGGAAAGATTCATAGCTACGTCCCCCTATGTGGTTTTGGCCCCTTGATTCAAATTCAAATTTGGTTGCCTTGCATTAGGGGGGGTATTCTCATTCTCCTCTAAGTTACATCTCGTTGTTACTTTTCTTAATGGTTGCTTTTCGTTTCTCGTATGCAAGCCGGGAATAAAGGAAATTTCTTGTTCTACAGAAGCGGTCGTTTCGGGGATAACCTTTGGAGCAGGGTTTGTGTAGAGTTATCAGGGCATTAAGTTTATCCATTTGAGCCTTTTGACTATCTTCCATTCTTTTATTGATCTCTTCAGCCATCTTGTTCAACTCATCTCTGGTGATAACTTTATGCTAACTAGAGAATCCTGGTGCTTGATTTCCCAAGTTTACACCATTTACTTCGGCCTGCTAGAGGCAAATTCCTTCTACGGCTATTGCTGCCCCTATGGACCTTCCATAGGCATCTCTTCTTCTACCTTGAGCCTTTAATTTTAAAACAGCGAGTCCTTTAAGCAAAGACTAAGGATCTAACTTCTGTAACTATGAAATCCAAAGTAGATATCTAGATTTGGATCTTGAGTTGGAGTTTTTTAGTTAAAGTACCAAAATGTTGACCCAAAAAATGAATCAACACCCTTGTCTTAATTTTAAAGCACTAGCCTATTTTGATAAAGAAATACTACACATAACAGGTAAAGAAAAAGAACAGTTAAAGGAAGAAGACAGAGAATTTTTATAGTGGTTTGGCTGTTAATGAAGATTACGTCCACTTTCTAACTTTACTATAGACCGATTGTTGTTAGAAGAATTGTTGGATTACAAGGTTTTGATTATTTCCTAGCTAGATTGAATCTCTAGAGTAGGAATCCACAGGAGAATCACTATGTATTCCTTTGGAGATTGCTATAAAGGAAGCAGAGAGTGAAGAATGATTTCAGTAGAGTTTTAGCAACTAGTCTAGAGAAGATCCCTTTACGTTGCAGATGGCATCGTATTTATAGAGGTCGGAGAGTTTCTGGGTAGGCAAGTCATAATTAGCTCGCAGGTAAGTTACAAGCGACCTACGGGGCTTTGGCTCACAAAACGGGCCAAAACCATGGGTCGTTGACGACCCATGGCCAATGGGTCACCCATGATCTATAGACTTGGTTCGTTTTCTGGACCGAGTTTTGCCTCTTTTGGATAGTGATCCATGTCTAATTCGTTGGATAGATTGAGTAGAGACATGGGTTGCTGATGAGCCAAATGCTAAGGACTTTTCTAGGGTTTGGAGTTAGAGATGTTTCCATAGAGCTTCATCGTTGTTGTTACATTTCGATGGAAGATCACTATTCAGCTACTGATTGGGCTACAGGAGTGTCAGTCTCTCGGTCTTCGTTGATCCCAGTCGTTGCCTTAACCTTGTAGCTTAGCCCTAGTCGATCCCTAGTCCTCGCTTTTTTGGTTAAGTTCTGAACCATCCTGTCTATGCAAGGTTATCTTGTTTTCTATTAGTATCTGTTGGGTTAGAAACCCGGATAATAGACTAGTATGTGTGTTTTTTCTGTAAGATCCAAAGAGACTTGGGCGAGGGATGAATCATGTCGAAAGGGAAAGCCTGGATGCTTCAAAATAAATGTCAAACTATTTTAATCCAAGATAAAATAAAGTGTTACAAATATTTGATAGAATGAACCATTGATTATCATTTGTTGTTGTGTTTATTTCATTGATTGATTGTTTGGATAAGGCTCAGCCGGTTTATGAGCACTGATTATTAATTATTGATTATTGACTTTGCTCGACCACTACAACAAAATTCACTTTTCATAGAAATTTTTTCCAGCGTTTCAACCACAAATGCAGTTAGCAGTAATTTTGAAGAATAATATTTATTAACAAATGCGGACACTTTTAGCGCTGGAGCTAAAAATTTTAAGCGGGTAATAAAAATTCTGATGCCGCCTTTCCTTCGTTTACTCTCATACTTCTTCCCTAAAAAAATTCAATTATCTTCTTCACCAAAATCTACTACATTTCTTTCTTCGTCTTGATATCTTCAAATTTAATATCAGTTCCCTCATTCATAATTTATTTGTCCCTTTATTCATGTTCGTTCATTCATACCTAGTATCCCAAAAACAAAACCTAACCCTAACTCGCCACCATCAGCATCTATCCAACCACTACTTCAATACTACTACCACAACATGCGAACGGCTGCTTGAATCACCTTTAGGAGCACCGCTGCATCAAAAGACATCAACGTATGGATAATGATTCGGTAGTTTATGCATCTAATATAATACTTATCACAATCAGGAATTTGATAGTTTGTACAATTTCTGGAATTTGATTGTTTAAGCAAGTGTAGTTTAAATTGAGTTATAAATTTACAAAGGCTTTTTAGCTTATAGATCCAGTATAATACAAAATGATGCAACATGTGCTTAATAACTAAGTAGTCTTAGACAGAAAGTATTACAATAAAGAAATGAAGCAAATCTATTTAAAAAGCACAAAAAGAAGTTGTTCCATCCAAAGAGCAGTACGGGCAGTAAAAATACTACAAAGGAATGCTAGTTTGTATCGCTTTTCTATGCTTTTATAGTTCATGAATAAATATTTGTGACAAACAAGTGAATGTGTCCTATTAGGCTTGCTGATAATTTGCTGCATGAGTATATTAGTAGAATCCTAGGAATGCAATCATTTGCAAAGTCCAAATAGAGGGTACTTGGAGTTTGCAACAAGTGTACACTAGGTGGCAGAGATAGAACCACATAGATACAAGGTAGCAAGGGCTAAAAAAAAGTGGCAATTTTGTACAAAATAGAACTTCATAGAAGCTAGTATAGTGTAGTTGAACAACATAGGCAGATCATGAAGTATAAGAGCATGTAAGGGAGCTGCTGGAGCTGTTAGGTGCTTAAAACATATGGATCGAATGGTAGATGTTCGCTAAAAAATGTTGGTTCACAAGGAATACTTATATAAATACTTTTACTTAACATTCATTTGAAATTTTACACTCTATTAGTTGAAAAAACTGAAGAATGGTTTTTGTTTTATGGCAAAATATTTTTTTTGATAACCTAATGATACAGTTGGCCTTGTTGTTGTATTTATAATCAGAAAATAAAGATAATGGGCTGTGGGTTGGCCCAAATAATACAACCCGCATTTAACTAATATAACATAACATTTGGTATTACTCGTGTCTCCTATTTCACTTATTCGTCCTCTCAAACAAAAATTAGGTTTAGGGTTTGCGTACAATTTTCAGATCTTGTTGCCAAGTTCGAAAAATTGAGAGAACAGTGATCAAATTCTAGTTCTGATTGGTTCCAGTAAACACCTTAGACCCAAACAGCAACAGGACTTGTGAGCAATCATGACTTCGAGCTCAAATTGTAGAAATGTCTGTCGAATGCTTTAGTTGTTGCTTGTAGAGCTTCAGAAACATAGATCTGAATATCGGGTCTCAGATTAGTGTCAGCTTCATCAATATTGAGGTCATGTCTAAAGCAACTGAAGTTCAGCCTTGGGAGAGCTGTAAGATGCTTTAGTCGTTGCTTGTAGAGCTTCGGGAACATAGAGCTGGGTATTGGATCTCAGATTAGTGTCAGCTTCATCAACATTAAGCTCATGTCTGAAGCAAACAAAGTTTGGCCTTGAGAGAGGTTTGGTTAATATGTCGGCTTTCTGGTAAATAGAAGGTACGTAATTAACTCTAAGTTCTCCTTTGATAACTTGCTCTTGTACGAAATATAAATCTAATTCCATGTGCTTCGTACGAGAGTGTAGAACTTGGTTAGTAGTAAGTGCAATAGCGCTTTGATTGTCACACCATATAGTAGCTTTGTTGTTAAACTTAACATGTAATTCACTTAGAAGAGATTTTATCCATATAATCTCAGCAGTAGTGCTAGCTATACTCCTGTATTTGGCTTCAGTGCTAGATCTAGACACTGTTGGCTGTTTTTTACACACCACGATATAGGATTATTGCCTTAAAACACGCAGAAGCCAGTAGTTGATCTTCTATCACCAGGATCCGTTGCCCAATCTAAATCAGAATAACCGTTGATATGTAGAGATGAACATGATTGCAAGATTACTCCTTGATTGATAGATCCTTTAAGATACCTTAGAATTCTTTTTACTGCCTTCCAATGATTGTCTTGTGATCTTTGAATGAACTGGCTCACTTTATTAACACTATAGGAGATATCTGGCCTAGTTATGGTGACATACTACAGTGCTCCCACTATACTTCTATATTGTTTATCATTTAATATTGGTTCACCTTTGTTCTTTGATAGATGCAAATTGCTAGTCATTAGAGTGGGAAGTGGATTTGCTTTATCCATCCTGGCTCTTATTAGAATTTCACTGATATTACTGTATCTCTGAGTTTGACACTCTTTTGACTTCAATGCCGAGAAAGTAATTTAGCTTTCCTAAATCTTTAATTTAGAATTCCTTCTTTAGACATTGTGTTATATGACAGATCTCAAACTTGTTGTTTCCTGTAATAATAAAATCATCCACATAAATTTGCACAAAAGTCATTGTATGATTAAGAAATTTAGTAAATAAGGAATTGTCATATTTTGTTTGATTGTAGCCATGACTGGATAGTATAGTTTTAAGCTTGTCAAACCAAACTCTTGGTGCTTGCTTAAGACCATAGAGTGCTTTATTAAGTCTGCACACAAGTTGTTCACTTCCTTTCTTTGTGAACCTATATGGTTGCTCCATGTATACTTCTACTTGCAAATCACCATTAAGAAAAGCATTATTAACATCTAATTGCTGAATAGCCCAATTCTTATGCAAAGCAATTGTTAATATTATCCTGATTGATGTGGCTTTCACAACTGGGGAAAAAGTTTCACTAAAGTCAAACCCATTTTTTTTTAATACCCTTTTGCCACCAATCTTGCTTTGTACTTAAGAATTGAGCCATCTGGATTTTTCTTCAACTTGTATGTCCATTTACATCCTATGACATTTTTATTCTTGGGTAGTGGTACCAGATCCCAAGTTTTGTTTTTGATTAATGCATCATATTCCTCTTGCATGGCAAATTTCCAATTGTCATCTACATTTGCCTGTTGATAAGTGCTTGGCTCACTTATATCAATTTCAGCACTATAAATTTTTGGTTCAAATATACCACTTTTTCCCTAGTTATCATATAATGACCGGTACTTGCAGGAACAGTGGGTTGATCTCTATCATCATTAGTGATCTCTTGTTGAGTATTGATTGACTGCTGGTCATTCAGTACTGGACATGGATCACCTGAGCAGTTACTGCCTGATTCAGTATTACCAGCCTTTGATGATGCTTCAATTCGCTCATGACCTAGTTTACTTATGGGCATTGTGTATTGTGAGAAGAGATCTCTTCCATCATCATCACCTTCACTTTGAATTGGCATGATTATCTCTGGTGAGAATGATATTGGAGGTATGGAGTATTTTGTGTTACATATCTTCTGAGATGTTTTGATATCTACATTGCTAAAAGGAAATTCATTTTCATTAAATATCACATGTCTGGATATACACACTCTACCATTGCTATCAAGGCATTTATAACCCTTTTGGTTTGTAGGATAACCTATGAATGTACATGGTGTGGATCTATAATCAAGTTTGTGTGAGTTGTATGGTCTTAAACAGGGAAATCACTAACATCCAAATAATTTTTAGTTTTGATAATCTGGTTTAACTTTGGTTAGCACTTCCATAGGACTCTTATATTCAAGAGTCTTTGAAGGCAGTCTATTAATTAAATAGACTGTTGTAGAAAATGCATCTGGCCAGAACTTAAGGCATAGATGCTTGTGCTAGTAAAGTTAAACTAGTTTCAACAATGTGTCTGTGTTTTCTCTCCATGAGACCATTTTGTTCAGAAGTATAGGGGCATGTGATCCTAAGTGTGATTCCCTTGCTTTGAAAAAAAAATTAGGGGCAAAAATTCCTTACCTCCATCTGTCTGCATAATTTTTACCTAATTGTTTGTCGGTCTTTCAACATTTGCAATGAATTGTATCACTACATTGTTAGTCTCAGATTTTGATTTTAAGAAATAGATCCATACAAATCTGGAGTAAGCATCAATAAAGGAAATATAATATTTATAACCATAATCAGTACTAATTGGAGCAGGTCCCCAAAGGTCTGCTGCAATTAGTTTGAGAGTATTATTATACACAGTCTCAGAATCTGGAAATGCAAGCTTATGGCTTTTACCTAACTGACAATATGTGCATGTGTAAGAAGTGGGAATTTTATCAACAAGAATATCATCACATTTACTCAGCACATGTTTCACAATATTTATACTAGGATGTCCTAGTTTACACTGCCAAGCATCAAATTTTTCAATGTACTTTTCAGCATTTCTTGTTTCAGATACATGACACCATTTACTTTCATATTCAGATTTTCTTGAGCTTGTGACGTCAAATTTGTATAACCCCTTATGTTCTCTACCCTGCAAAAGAACTTCATTGGTTAGATTATCTTTCACTAAGTAGTATGTTGAGTGAAATTCAAAATAGACATTATAATCTTTGGCAAATTGTGGTACACTCATCAAGTTTTTTCTAATTAATGGTACCCTCAGTAAATTTTTAAGATAGAGTTGTCTAGTACCATTAATGCTTGCATTTCCAGTATGAGATGTATGTATATGTTTTCCATTACCCAATAATTGTTTGCCTTTATATTCCCTGTTGCCAAGATTTAACTGACTAAAGTTGTTTATCACATGATTGGTTGCACCAGAATCTGGATACCAACTGTCATCATGAATGTCCTCAATCCTTGCTATGCTAGTGTCTGCATTCTCTGATTTTGATTCTTGATGCATATTTACCACATTAACACTAGAAATTTGTGATCTTGTGTTGTTATTACTCTGTTGTGCTGGAGTGAAATTTGCATCAAACCTGAAGTACCACTTATTTGTGGTATGGCCACATCTTTCACATATTTGACATCTTGGTTTGCTATTATTATTGTAATTCCATCTACCACCCCTAGCTCTGCCTCTGCTGGATTGACCGCTTCTATAGATGCTTGACTGACTTTTGTTATTTTGATTTTTTTCTTGATTCCTATTTTAGTTAGCAGAGACATGATTAACATTATATTTTCAGTTTGTTGGTTTCTTTTGCTCTAGTCTGCCCTCATGAGCAATAAGCATTGACTAAACATTCTAAAGTGATGCCAGTTTTTCATTAGATGATATTATGGCTACAACTACTTCATATTCATCATCTAGACCACTTATTATGCATAGTATTTGTTCTGTGTTTGTTACCTTGTGACTAGCATAAGCCAATTGATCACATATACTTTTGGCCTTGGACAGATAATCTCTCTTACTTGCATTATCTTTCCTCAAGTTTTGTAACTGTCTTTTGTATTTCATTATTCTTGTTGCAGATTGAGAACTGAATATTTGTTCAATTGTACGCCAAATTTCATGAGCAGTCTTGCATCCGACTAACTATGGCAATAGATTTGTGCCTATAGAAGACAGTAGCCAAGAACTAATCAGGCTATCTTGTCTTTCATGAGTGGTGTAATCTTTATTACGGATTAACTTTCCTTCATTGTCTGTAGTGAATCTTGGTGGAGTAATTAACGTACCATAAGTGTATTCTTGCCATACCCCCTTATGGTTGTTTTGACCTGAAACTTCCATAGCAGATAGTTAGATTCATCTAACTAAATAGTGATGACCTGGCTCTAAGGTTTGATGATGGACTTGATAAGATCTTGAGTGATGTTTGACTGATCTTGAGCAGTTCTTGAAACAGATCTTGGTGATGTAGCAGTATTACTGCTTTCTTCATCCATTTTGATGATCAGAATCTATGAGAAATTTGTAAGTGATAGAAAGAAGGGTCGGAGAGAATCAAGAAGTGTGGCCAGAATCAGGTGAGTGATGAAGGTTTTCTGACACCTCCTTCTTAGCATGACACAGCGGGTGTTTGATGACCAGAAACTTGATAATTCTGATGGATCAGTGTAGCCGAGGAGGTGTTTGATGATGAGAATTCTTTGAAACACCTTCTTCTTGGCACGACACTGATTCCAAATGCTGTTAAGAAATTTTCTTTGGCTCCGATATCAAGTTGAAGAAACTGAAGAATAGTTTTTGTTTTATTGCAAAATCTATTTTTGATAACATAATGATACAGTTTGCCTTGCTGTTGTATTTATAATCGAAAAATAAAGATAATGGGCTATGGGTTGGCCCAAATAATACAACCCGCATTTAACTAATATAACATAACATCCGGTATTGCTCGTATCTCCTATTTCACTTATTCTATTTATTAATAATACTATTTTTCTTCATTATATCGTAGTCTTTTGCTATATATACTTATCTGAATACTCTCTTTCATGTTACAGAGAGCCATCGAAGATGAATTACTATCAAGATTCACTTATGAGGGTGAGTACATTAAGCATAATAGATTCTTTAGCTTTCATGTATAACCACATATTTGCTTGATTTGATCATAAGTTGTTCCTGCACTAGAGAGGATGGATAAAACCATAACCAAGAAAGAAATAAATGTATTATGCTAGGTTAGTGGTAAAGTCAAAAATTGTATTGTTTACATTTTATTCATGAAAATCAGGGCAAACAACTAGAATTTCTCATGTTTTACTTTTATATGATGGCAATTTGGCATTGAACTGTGGAGCTACATATATATAATTTTGTACAGAAATATGAGTTAATTTGGAGTAATGTTAGAAAATATTGCTTTTTCTTTTTTTTGGTTGCTCCCTAGCAAAGGGAAGCTTATGAAAATATGTCTCAATTTATTGTCTAAATCGATCCTTGCCATGATGAAAATTAATAAAACTTGGAGTATCTTTCTTCGTATGTAAATGAAACATATTGTTTTATAGGTTTTATTGTGCTATGGTCCATATTGTAATATTCATCCAAATCAAGAGCAAAGAACTTTTGAACTGCAAATGACTTAAGTTTAATTTCCTTGTAATCCATAAACAATATTTTCATGTGTAATTATGTCTCGATCGTGATAGTTGAAACTAATTTGACGTTGCAAGTTTAAACGATCTCTCATTGATTGTTTGGAAAATTTTCGCCCCTTCCATGAAAATTTGTAAGCGTTTCATTTTACAATATAATGAAGTAAATAACATTTGTGATCTTGACACAATTGTCAAAGTGGAAGAGATAATTTATCGATAGTATTTTGATTATTTGGAAACTAAATACTTTAAACTTTAAAACTGCCCTCTTAAATAGTAATACTTTTTTGCTTTTCTTCAGAATACAGTTGTGATACTTAGACCTAGTTTTTTTCATGGTGTTCGGCAAGCAGGGAGCATGAAGTTTCCTCTAGGAGTAATCGGGTCCCTTCTCAAGATGGTACCTATTGTTTACCTTTAAACCTGCACATAAACTATGCAACATATGTACAAACTGCAATTATTGATTTATTTTTATTTTATTAATTTATTGTTTATTCATTTGGACGGTGCAAGGATACTACAACAAGAAAAGCCACTTAGACAAATGCCATTGTTGGGGCTGCTCTTGACACCTCTGGTGAGTGCTTCTACAGTTGCTAAACTGGTTGTTAAAGCAGCAACGGATCCTATCTTCCCTCTTGGTTTAGTTAATGTGTATAACATCTTCTGCTTCAGCCAGCAGCTTAATTGAGCTTCTCTAACTTCTATATATTTTTCTTTTATTATCTGCTTGTTGGAATTTTAGCTAATAATAATTTCTTTTGAGTTTGAAAATGACATGATGATCTACGATTTTCCAGCCCGATAAATTCCTCTTAGTATTGCTTTTATGGTTTAGCTTGCTTCTCATTTACATAACTGTTTGGATATCTCCATTATTAGGGTAAGATGATAGTGTATGCCCAAAATATTGGGCATGTATAAGGTAATCACGAGTAGTGAACATTAACGTGGGAAATTTTTCAAAGGACACGTGAACAGCAGTTTGATTTGGCAAAAGTCCATTTAGCTCAATTCCAACTATAATTTTTGCAAATTTAAACGATGTTAACCTATCCGTAAAGATCCCAAGTCAAATAATAATTTGATACACACATAAATTAGAGCTTGAAATTATGTGGTAGAACAACTGTTTGACATTATTCTAAAATAACTTTCATCTTATAAGATTAAAAATGTGCATTTGTTACTACAATACTATTGCATATTCTTCTACATAGAAGCTGAAAAGTCATTTCTTGGACAAGTTTGATACTGATATTGTTAGGGGTGGGTTTGGAAAATTTCTGTACCAACCGGGGATTTTTTTCGTTTTTTCTGAGCATTGATGGAAAGATGATATTTGTTCTAGTTTCCGTTTCGTGAACTCTGGAATTCCTATATTCGGTAATCACGAGAATCAAAAAAAGCAGGATGGAAGATGGAAATTCCACTTTTTTCGGTAATGAAAACAAACAAATACCATGCAGTTGTGGGATGATGGTTGTGGGAGGACAACTTTGTTTTTCAGTAATATTTAATACCTTTTTGTAACAATGTTGAGGTCGTAGTAATCTTTAACCGTAGTTACTAGTTACCTTTTTTTCAAATCAACATATGCGGATATTATTTTACAGTTGGTAGCAATGCCAAAGGATCATGCGTGGGGGAGTAATTAAAATTTAAAAAGTCACCAATGAAGCATTTGCAAGCTTGTATATTTTTAAGCACATCAGGTTGTTTAACTCAAGTGCTCAACATATTCATCTGCAAGTTGTATGTTCAATCCAAATATATTGTAGATATAAATAGGTGCCCAATAGAAAAGATTTAATTTATAACCGAATTCTTTTGAGTAGACAAACGTAGTAAATGAATTGTCGGTATTGGTAAATGCAGGAAGGATAGTAAGATTGGTAGTGTTAACCTAAAGAACTTTGAATTAGTTATCTACCAGATAGAGTAGGCCGACAGCAAAATTAGATGACAAATAAGGGTTAATTTTCTCTTGCTAAGGGAAGAAGGTTGGTGGAATTAGGTTAGAGTTATTCATTCGAGGTTTAGAGATATCAGTCTGAAGGTGTGGATGTGAGTGCATTTACGGACAAAAAAGATTTTGGGTGTGTGGGTGTGACCCAATTAAAGTTATTTTGGAAGAAAAGAAATACTGTGGGAATTATGAAAAATTTCCAGCTTTTTCTGTTATTTATCGAAAGGAATTCCTTCTGAAATTATTATTTTCTAATAAAGTGGAAAATGGAATTCGAAAATAGTAGGAAGGAAATTGAAGGAAAAGCTGAAAAATGAAAAAATACGCAGACCCACTTATATGTGACAGGATGTGGGTCAAATATCCATAGTCTTGATTGCTTTAGAGTTCGAAACTCATAATATGCAACACATGGTCTTAGCCACATAAATATGTATGCGACCATTGTTGTAAAATTAGGCACTTGTATGAATATTGAAACAATAACATGCAAAAAGTATTTATTAGTAAGTATACATTATATTTCTATTTGTCAATCTTCAGTTTAGTTCATTTGTATAATTTAATCGATAAACTTTCATCAATCATATTTAAAGCACAAATTTATCGATGTAGAATATTATAACATTATATAACATCTTTTAACATCAGAAAGATTACATGTTATCATTTTATTTTTCTAATAAGGCTCCCACCAGTCTTTTAAGTTTTGCCAAAGTCATCTAAGGTGAAACATAGAAGTCTTTCAACTTTACTAGTGGTCTTAGGACTCATACATCTTAGGATCCAATCTTGAGAAAAGCTAAATAAACGTACCCTCATAAACAATGGACAACTCCTTATTGATTGTATCGTGCATAACTCCTAATCGTGGTACCTAGTCCTAATCTCACTTTTACTTTGAGGAAAGGTTAACGATTCAAAAAAATTATTTGCTCGTACCTACCATTTTGTGACAACAAAAGTATATAATACATATCTTGAGGAAAGCTCAATAAATATGTATAAGTATCTTACCTCGTCTAGTCTATACATTAATAATACTACATATAACATCTATGCCCTAGGGAAAGCTTAACAACTAGAGAGTACGTAGGTGATTTATTAACGTACAAATGGTAGAGGACAACTTTCTATTAAAAGTTCTTAATCTTCAATATATTTATAGAGCGAATAATGCATTTTCAATGAAATACCCTCGTGATTCAAGTGTCGGACAGATTGTAAATCATGGTATACATACATTTACGTACGTATTTATCTCTTAAGTCTATGTAAGGTTTCCATAATGTTCTCATTTAGTTCATACATTCATATTATATAAATTTCATTATAATATTGTTTTTATACTTTAATTAGCTTGTAAAACAATCTTGCGTATTAACATTAAATTAACCGAATCATTTTTAATTAATTTTAATTAATTAAATCTTTGATTAATTTTAGATTATTATTCGAATGTAACTTTAATATTTACATGTATATTATAACCTTTATAGTAATACATATATATTATGAGTGTGTGTGTGTGTGTATGTATCTTTAATTTAATTAATTAATTTTTACTTAATTTATTTAATTAAACACCATTAATTAAGTGTAGTTTAATTTCGATAGTCATTTTATAAATATATATATATATATATATATATACACACACTATCTTGAACATTTAAGGATAATATAACGTATATCAATATATATAATACATTCACATATACATATACGTATACATATACCTATACATATACATATGTATATATATGTGTGTGTGTGTGTGTGATTAATTAATTAACTTATTTAATTTATTTATTTTATTAATCTTATTAATAACCAAGTTTTCGAAATTAATGTTTAAATTTTAATTTTCAAACACTTTGAAAATTTTATTATCCTTTCAAACATTTTGAAAACTTATGTTATATTATAACTTCTATAATAAACATATTTCATTTTAAATTTAATATATTTACTTTAATTTTCAAAATGATTTTGAAAATTGGCCCAGGGCTTGATTCAAATTAGACCTTTTCTATTATGGGGAACTTTTAAGCTCACTTTACCTTTTAGGCCAAGCTATTAACCGGGTAGGACAAGGTACTTGATTGCCTAATTCTAAGCCTAGACATTATCTCTCTAGACACTGTACTAAGTGTGCAAGTTTAATTAGTTAGTTCAAACATGACTAATTTAGACTGCATATGCTTTTGGACAATGACATCATTATTGGAATTAAGTCAGCCAGCAGCGGAGTTAAAGAGTAAATTACAAAAAAATATTTTTTGGATCTATTGGGCCTATGAAGTCTAAAGATTATTAGAACCAATCCAATGAGGTTAAAAATAAAATAAAATTTTATTTAAATTTTTTAAATGGAGTTTTAAATTTAATTTGAATTTAAATATATAATAATGAACATACCAAATACATTCTTGTTTGTATAGTGTAAGTGCGACATATAAGCAGCGTACAAAGTTAATGTGTAATATAGATGTTGGGATTTATACCGCAACAGATACATTCGTCCTTTATGTAAGCCTTTTATGTCTATAGTTTATTTTAAAATTATTTAAAATAACGGTAAAGGTACATATATAGTATATAATATGTTATAAAATTGCTTAAACTAATCAAAAGTTTACATATATTAAAAATGAAAATCAACTATGTTAAAGTAGGCAATAAATTAGGAGAGAAAAAGCTAAAGGAGTTATCTTCTTTCATTTACTTATCTTTACAATATAATTTGAACACTCAAACACATTTATGTATGCATGTATGAATAACTACAAACTATGTTTTAAATTAAAATAGCACACACACATTTTGTAATATATTATATGTTCTAAAATTAAAGTAACAAACTAAAATCTATTTAACTTAAGAAGGATTCAAAGGGTTTACGGTGTTTTGCAGGATAGTCCACTTATGTTATTTTCTTTCTAATTGGAACAACTTTCAAACAATTGTCAACAACAACTAAAATTATATTCAAAACAACAATATGTGAAACACGTATTCAATCTTCAAAGTAATTTTAAATAATTTACATATATAGTTCGTTTATATTTTTGAATATAAGATGGTATAAAATACATCAACTAATTAAGATTAGTTTACAATCCAAAATTGTTTGTTTGCTTGCTTGATTTTTCTAATATTAAATAATAATTTTAAAAAAAAATGAGAAAAAGTAGATTGAACAACTTATGTATATATAAATTCATTATAAAATGAATTAGATCTAAACTATACATGAACATATGATGAAAAAGTTGTAGCAAATGTAGAATCTAATTATATTATCCCAATGAACATCAACTCAATTAACATATGTCAAATCTAAATTTGGGTTAACAAAATGAACAAATAATCAGATTAAATGTAGCATGTATAGGATTTAAACTTAATTAACATGGCCTATATATAATAAAATTAGAATTACCTCGAGATGAAACATATGATTTGCACCATGAATAAAGAAAAAAACCCTGATTCGATTGAATCAATATTTGGACTTTGCAAGGATCAAGAGGCAAACCCCACCTTGAATGTTACTATTTTTATTTAGATTTATGTTGAGGAATTTGTTTATCATGGAGGACATTAAGGAGACGAAGACAACAAGAGAAATAAATAAGATTTTTTTAGCATGTTGCTAAAAGCAACCACGAACCCTCTTCGTAATACCGATTAAATTTTTAATAAAATTTTGTAAAATATCCTACTTCCTAATACCACATTGAGTTTTTCACTGATCTACACTTTATCAAAATCTATTTAACTCCGTTCCTAACCATCTCCATAAAATATCATTAACTAGTTTTTTCATATCTAAACTAAACCAAGTTCATAGAAACAAAATTAATTCGAATTCTAAACAAAACCAAACATGAATTAATAATCCAGTACTAACTAAAAATTTATCTCAACACTCATATTTACTAATTAACATAGAATTCAAGACAAAATTTGAAAATGATAATAAATTTATTGAGAAATACTACATGAATGAGAGTTACGGGCGATGTAAGTGATTGCAATGTGTTTAGATACAAAACAATGTCGGTGCTTTTCTAGTTGAGTTCGAATGAATTTCTCATCTCTTGATTTATGATTAAGAGTTCTTTGAGGAATTGGATTTTCAAACTGAAGTTAAACAATAAACTGAATAAGATATCATAATGGTAGCCTATAGAGGGGAGCATGGTATTAAAGTGAAAGTGGTGTGAAGTTGTGTTATATATTAGTGCTGGTATTAGGATGAAGATTTATGTGTGCTTTTAGCAACACACTTTTTTTATCAAAAAAAGAATGGATTGAATAAGAAATAATAAGAGTTCGTTTGGTTCATTTTGAATTTTATGTTTTACATTTTTAATATTAGTTACAAAATATGTGAAGATTGGAGAGATGAGAAGGAGATGGTAGGAAGATAGAGTGGACAACAGAGGGGATGAAGGGATGATGGAAGGATGGATTATTTTCCATGTTTGTGTTATTTCCAAAAACACAAAAAATGAAATAAAATGTGCAATCTATTTTATATGTTAATTTGGGTTTCTAAATTGGCCACCTTCCACAATATACATGCATCGTATGCATTGTTGTATGAACGAAAATCCAAAGCTAAAAAGAACCAACCGCAACCTAAGTTTTTAAAAAAACATAAAAATCTTTCAATTTTTTCCTTTAAAACCTCCCTTTTTAGTTCCTAATTAAATCTAATCAAATCATCTCACTCCTCTTTATATTTTCGATAGAAGAAACATAATTAAAGGAAAAGGACAAAAATCATTTCATGAATGATATTTAAGTGGGCATAAAGAGTAATAAATGATGGAGATTTAATCCTTCTTTTAATTGCTTCTTTGGATTTTCAAATCACATTTGGAATCTTTCACTTTTCCATCATGCATGTGAGGCTTAAAAAATTCACAAACCACTTAGTTGCTAATGAGATTTTTCATCTCAGGTACACTCAAGTATTTTTTATGAAGTAATCACGATGTTGAACGTTTTCATGATTATAAATCAACAAAATTAATTAATATCAATATTTCCTATAAGTGGAATAATTATGTTGCTTTAATGCTTATAAAGTTATGAGGGAGAATGTTCAAAGCAGTCAGAATCAATTCGTTAATTTTAATTTATCTCAACTCAAGAACGAAATGTTAACCAAAATTGTAAAGTACTAAAAGCATTAAAAAAGGACATGGTGAATTTACATGGTTTGGATGTTAAAGAATCCTATATCCATGGGTAAAATGTCTATGTCTTCTCTCTTAATCTTAGTACAAACAAAAATGGCAGAGAGTACAATTTTTTATTTGTATCGTTTAAACCCAGTTTAAATATTTTATCGATACCCTATATCAATGAGCGCATTTATAGCTTTTATATACTCACTTTATTAAATGCTAATGGTATTCTAACAAATCAAATGAAAATTAATAATTAATATTTCATTAATATTAAATAATTTAATTAATTCACAATAATTTATAAATTAGCTAAATCGTCTGGTTTATTCAGAATATTCATCATTATGGTTAGACTCAAATGTGTAAATTCAATCAATGAATAATAACGAACAATTCGAAAATTAACGTTTACACATCATCTTAGCTAGTGGTACAACATTTTCGTTGAATTTATCACTTGCACATTTTTTGCAAAATACTGATTTTTTATTATAAGCAATACCTGATAGTGACGATTATTTACACAAATTCTCTTCGGCAAAACTGTATTACTTCAGACTCATGGAATTTAGTAATGGTCGAAATTCCAATATTGTCCATATTCAACTTTATAGTTGAGACACAAAGTTCTTGGTTCAAAAATAATAATTATTATTAATTGAACTACTTTGACCAAAATTTTTGACTTTGGGTTAACTTTAGTTGAATGTGATGCTAACCACATATAACCGATGAGATAAATCCTCTCTTGAATAGTGTTTCACTCCCAATACTTCCACTCGACTTGACTATAGTCGTTCGATGGATGTCGTGCCATAATTTAACTATAATCAAAGCAGAGCTTTCATATTGAAGATCAACAATATTCTCAAGTCAAGAGAACCATGCAAATTAGTCATTTTGATATTTTCTGTTTGACTTTAGTTATATGTATATAACCGACATAAAACTATCGAGTGGATCATTTCATATTTATCCAATAACTATCAGTACGTAACTCCTTGGTTACCCCAACAGCCATGAGGCATACCTTGATATACACCATAGTCCTAAAGGATGCATCAATGTCCAATCTCGATACATTTTGACTAGGAATATTTAAAATGATATGCTTATCATATCATATGATATAATACTTATGGTAACAACTATTTATAACTGCGATCACAAACACATCATTTATGGACTTTCTGACATATCTACTTAAATTAACTAACCAAATATTTGTAAATTTTTATAACAAGTATGTGACAAAAAGGAATCAGTCTTTTATTTCGAACATAATTGGTTATTAAGTTAGGTATATGTAGCAAATTACATGATTGTCCATGGGGCATACCTCTAACTCTATCGGTGGACATTATTTAAATTGTTCTTAAAACATAGGAAATCATATAGCATCTCCTTGTAACAAGATAAATTGAGGGTGCTTTTATAACGTTCTTTATGATCAAATCACAGTCGAATCTTACACACACATACACACACGTATTGTGTATTTGAATTTCAATAAAAATTGTGTATTTATCATTTGATAAGATAAAAAATCTACTTTTGATTATTAGATAGTATATTCAATCACACTAGTCAAAGCTTATGAGAAAAAGCAATAGGGAAGAAGAAGATTATGATCCAAATTTTTATCCTAATCATATATATGATCTAAACCAAAAAAGGAAAAAGAAAAGACCGAGACCTGAATTTTAAGTCTAAATACATGGGCTGACTTGCCAAACAAGAGGCAATAACATGAATGTATAAAATATAGATAGGTTTGTAGGAAATATATTAATCCTTACCATAGTCCAATTTAAAATTTAAATATAGCAAAACATAGTTTTAATAGAATGATTAAAACCGAAGTTTGTATAAAAGTTTTTTCATATAAAAATTTGCGTATAAAAAAAATTGTTTCCTAAGTAAAACAAATATAATGCAGGCATCTTAAGTGATACACAGATATATAGGATTTGGCAGCCAATTTTAACATTATCTTGTTAACAAAAATAAACAAAATATTCATATCATTAAAATGGATATCATAATGGTACATTACTTAATCATCGGTAACTTAACAGTAATAAAATATCAAAATCGTTGATAACATAAATTTAATGTCACCTTAACCATTTATATGTTACAGCTAACACATATTTCCGGATAATAGTTAGATTTTACGATCCTTTTTATTTTTCGTTTTTTCAGGCTTAATTTTTTTAATGAACTTTTGCTTTGTTTGTAAACTATAAATGATGGCACTTGGCACATATATTAATATCGTAAGTTATGTATTCGCGGATCTAGTATTGTTGAAGTGTAAATATGCAATCAATTTTTTAATTCTTTTTTATTAAATAGTAAATTTACCATTATGGTACACCAGTGGGTTAGTAAGTTAGTGGTTTTTCTCCGTCGACGTACATTCATCAATGCTATTCTAACCGAACCATCTTCGGTCAAATCTTGTGAATAACTTATTTTTTGGAATTCCAGGGCAGAATTGTAAATTATGCAGTCTCCTTCTAGAAGTTTCTGCGCCGCTCAATTATTTAATGCCACTTGGTTCATTTAATCATTTCATTCTTCTATTTCTCTCATTTCATTTTGCCTTCTTTGAAGTCAAATAGAGGATGTGACCCCTCATCCTGTTTTCTTCTCCTCATACTCTCTCTATCTCCAGACTAAATCAAATCTTCTGTAATTAGGGTCTCGATTGAAAGAACCCTAATCTCGCCTTGTCGATTGATCTGCTGGATTCAATTGGAAGAAACCTAATCTCACTTTGTTCGATCTTCTGGAAATAGAGTTTTAATTGGTCTGGTTCTTTCAATATGAGAATTGGTATGTTTTTTCCGATTTGGATTTTGATTTCTGCCTTTTTGAACTTGACAAGTTATTATTGTTATTAATATTATTTTGCAGACATAGGACCGTGTTTTGCTTGTAAACTCTAAGGAAGTATACACCGAATCCACAACACATATTTCAGGTAATTCATAAATTATTGTTATAATGATGATAATGGATATTTATAGGAATTTTCTTGACAACCGGTTGATTTAGCAATTTGGACACAACCATGAATATAACATGTAAAGAATCGTTTATGATCGGAACATAAACTGAAGCTAAAATTGATATCAAAGTTGGTAAAAAGATTAAGACTATCATCATAGTCCTGACAAAAAAGAGACTAGCGCTTAAAACAATGTCCATGTTACACGTTTCCTACTGACGATCACCACAACAACGCGACTCGCTTGTCACTATCGACCCACAACAAAATACAATAAATCAGTGGCACCTTTTGTAAATAACGCAATTACCAACTCTAATTATTATCGAAAAGTACTTCGGTGATTACCCCTCTAAACAGCATTCACCAAATTCGCAATTGAAAACGAATATATCTTTTAAAAGTTACACGCGTCTTCATTTCCGCGGTATGCGCTCGCTGTTTCGGCATGCGAACACACGCTGATTGCATTGTATAAGTTAACGAACCTATATACGATAAAGAATGAAATTCAATTCCTTAAGAAATGATAAGCTGATCTGCAGATCAGCCTTTTTCCAAGCGTTTTTCTCTGCGTCTCTCGCATTTATAAGTCTGCTATCAATGCATCTGAAACTTAAAATCTATTACTATTAATAGTAATGTTTTATTGTTACCATTAAAAAAGAAAGCAGTTTCGTATTCCCTTTCCATACGTTGATTGTTGGTTATCTTCCACCTGTTAGCGTCAAGTACTGCAAATTTTCTCTGATTCTATGAGCAAGTACTTAATTTAGTTTTAATGCAGCAAGTTGAGGAGATAGTTTTTGACCACAGCTGCTATGTTGATGCACAGATGATTAAACTATATGCAAGTTCATTCCTATCATGACCTTTTTTCCCCTTAAATGTTGACTAGTGATTGTTTTAGTAAACATGCCCTGTCTTTTTGTTAGGATATTTCACTAGCAATCTTATCGTATTTGCATGCAAGCAATTATGTAAATACATCTCTTTGATTGAAGAATCCAACTTCCCATTCTAAAATCCGTTTAAAGCAACATGGGGAGTGAATAAATTTCATGGCAATTCGAACATTACAGCTTAAATTGGCAACACCAGCTCTGCAAAAATCCAAAGCCTAATCCAGATATATATAAAAACCCTTTTTGTCGACCATAGTTGTGGACAACAGTCAAATGGTGCATGTGTGAATTCCCCATGCCAGCAGCTCTACTTTGGTTGTAATCTCTTCACAAAATTGAGCAGATACATCTGTGCATATTGTACATCTTCCAGCTATATGACTCACACATGTTGTTCTAAACAGTTGCTTTTTTGAAGCATCCAAGGACTCCCTCAGCTAATTATACATTAGATTTTCCCTCTACTGACTCAGAACACCAGTCAAAAAGAGCTAGGCCTATGGGAATGCCTGAGGAGGTGCATGAAGTCTATATTCTTGATTTTTTTTTTAAATTCCTAATGAGTGAAAACTATCGTCAAACTTGTTTAGTAATATTGAAACTTGTAAACAGATGAATCCACCTATAAATTTATTGTTCGTCAACCATCCGCAAAGCCACAGTCGAGCTACACACTCTCATGGTGACTTGCCTAAAACCGTGGCTCGGACTTTGAATCAAGGATCCAAGCCAATGAGCATGAACTTCCATCCTATTCAGCAAACGTTACTTCTTGGTACCATAACCTTAGATTTTTCTTCTTTTTGGCATTATTTGACATAACTCCGCATGTTATATATATGCAGTATAAGATTAAACCACTCGATGTTAATTTTACTATACCTATCCCCCTTATCCCACAAATCCATGCCATTATTTATCAAAATAAATCCAACTTTATGCCACGATAAACTCCACTAAAATGGGCAGTTTGGTGTTTGGGGGGGGGGGGGGGTGTTGCGTGGGTTAGTCTAATTTCTCAGTTACCATGGAGGGTTAAGTCAAAAAGTCCCTTTTTGCAAATGTTTTGATGTTTCATATGTGTATTTTTGTTTATTTATTTATTTATCTTTTAAATATATATTTATCTATTAAATAATAGCAAAGCAGCAGATTTTCTTTCTCTCTCATTGATTCTATCTTTCTTCTCTTTAATTCTCTCTTTAGATATTTTATTTTCAAATTCTTTAATTCATCACTTTACACTTATTTTACTAATTCTCATCTATTATTTTATATTTTGGTACATGTATTCTAAAGTTTATATAATTATTTACATATAATTTATCAGCTGCCTTCTAATATTTTATATTTAAGTCCGCACATTTAATTTAATTAAATAATCCAAAATTTAAGCTATTTAAATAAATTCATTTAATTTTCTTATAAATACCAAAGAACGACAATTTAAACATGTATAACACTTAAACAACTAAACCATAATATTAATCTTTCATTCAATAATAAAGATATATAAATCACATTAACTAATAATAAAAAATTGTAGTTAATTTATTACAATAAATTTATCATACATTTCATTGTAAATTCTACTTTAACTTCAAATACATACATTTAAAATTACCATAATTATTCACAAAATTTTCCTCACTTTTCTTCTAATATTTTACTTTTCACCCTATATATATCAATTAATTATGTGATCTAAATTTAAACTAATTAGATAAATCCAACTAACTAATATTCATTAATTCGTTCACTAATTTATGAAAATATCAATATGTACACCATACTCATATTAACAAAATTAAAAAGCAATGATTAATGTAAAGATACCTAAGTTATATAACTTAAAGAACTTAAAGTGAATACATAAATAATAATAATAACAATAATCCTTTTGTCACATTTCTCTCGATAAATTTATCATGAAATGCATTACAAGATTATACTTTTTGTACTCCGAATACCTACATTATAAATTTTCTATAATCATTTACAGCCTCCCGTCAATTCCTTTACAATATTTTACATTTAAGGTCATATATTGTAATCAATTACATAACTTCAAAACTATTTAAATAATTTCACTGTACAACTTTTCACTGATTTATCAAATAAGTATGATTAATATGAACCATATTCATATTAACAAAAATTATTAAAAAATTCATTCAAATATATAATACATCAATCACATAACATAAATTATATTCATAAATAATAATTACAAGTTTAAAGTTTATTTATTTATATCAATATGTGTATCATGCATTACATTGTAAAATCCTTTTTTAATGTCAAAAACCTACATTTTGAATTTATCCAATTAGTTACAAAACACTTCACAATATCACCTACCATTAAATACTAAAGTCGATATTTTCAATTATGTGATCTTGAATTTAAATTATTTAAATAAATTCAATTAATAAATTTTTGTTAGTTCATCTAATAAATGCTAAGATATAACGGTTTCAATATGTATACCATATTCATATCAGGCACAAAGGTGATAAAATTAGTATTTCATTTAAATACAAAGATATATAAGTCACCTAACATAAATAGTATGCATAAGAATATTTCCAAATTTAATATATTATTCTTATATCTAAATTTTTTATATTGTATTACATTGAAAAATTCTGTTTTTAGCTTCAAATACGTACATTTTAACGTTTTTAAATTTATTTCCTAAACCGCCCTCAATTATTTTCTATTATTTTTTATTTAAATCCATGTATTCAAACTACTTACGAAATCTCAAATTTAAATTTTTTAAATAATGTCAAGAATAGTTAGTCTATTCTTCTAATAAATCATAAAAATATATGTCAATTTTAACATACACACACTCACATTATGGAAAATTATAAGACTAATTTTTTATTCAACTATAAAGATATATAGATCACATAACATAAATTATGTATACATAACATAAATTATGTTTATAAACATCATAACAAATTAATTTGTAAATAAGTTATAATTCCTTTATATTAATAATTTATCATACATTATATTACAAAATTATGTTTTAGCTTCAACATATCCACATCGAAATTATACAATTTTTTACAAAATTCCTCTCGATTCTTCCTATCGTTTATTTTCAAGTCCATGTATGTAAACTAATTACATAATTTTATATTTAATTTATTTAAACAAATTTCATTAAAAAATATTTTTCAGTTCATCTAATAAATTACTAACATACATCGGTTCAACATGTATGTTATATCCATATTAACAAAAGTGAATAAATAACTTTATTATTATATATGTGTGTGTGCGCACGCACGCTATACAATATGAATTATACACAAATATAATACCAGATTTAAATTATAGTTCATTTATTTCACTAAATTTATCATACATTATATAACAAAGTTCTCATTTTAACATTAAAGATGTAATATTATATTTTACAATATTAACGCGTGCAACGCACAGGTTACACACTAGTTTGTACGGAATAGTTGGAACAAGTATTGGTGATATTTGACTATGGAATGTTGGGACAAAGGAGAGATTACTTCTGACAAATTTTAAGGTTGTGGAGTCTGTGAAATGCTCTCTTCCACTTCAGGTTATGTTCTTTCTTTACATGTTAACTATATTTTGCTAAGCACAACATCCTTAAACATAATATTGACGTATATATGCTTGAATTTTACATCAGCATTAACCTAACGTTGTTTTTTCCTTCCTTTTTTGGGGATGCAGAATGCTTTGGTTAAAGATCCAGGTGTGTCTGTTAATAGCCTAAAATGGAGCTCAAATGGAAATTTGCTTGGTACGTTGACCTATCAAGACCTTATCTTTCTAATATTTCATTCATAAATTGTCCTTGCAACCACTTTAAACCCTAAATAATATTAAGATGATACCATATGCAAGGGTTGCTTACTCAAAGCATCTTGTTCATATCTATTCTTATAATGGGAGAAATAAAGATACGAAGAGGAATGAATATACTCTCGGCTTACGACTCATTCTTCCTTCATTCGGATCTAAGCTATTATTGGGCCTTGCAAAGCCCAAAAGCATTTTTTCTGCTACTACCGTTGCTTTATTTTGTGCATGAGAATGATATAAATACCCCATGTATCATTGTATCAGAATTATCAGAAAATTATCAAAGTTATTTTTCTACAATCAATAAAATCTTCTTAGTCAAGAAATAATTCTGTTTTACGAATTCTATCATGGTATGGAGCCACCAAAGGCCTAACAACCATATTCTAGATTAATCGGACTCATCAGAGAGGAATCATCATTTGAGTGATCCCCTCTCATCCGAAAGCAGTGTTTCATCATCTGAGAGGATAGATTTAGTGAAGAAAATCAACTGCCGTGCCTCAGTTCAAAGAACACTACAACAAAACAGCCATTTTACAACGGGCAATGCCCGTTGTAATATGGATTTCACAACGGGCATGCGCCCGTTGTATTAGGCCTCGTTGTAATAGGTCGACCGTATTTTACAACGGGCAATGAACGTTGCAATACACCTTTTTTACAACGATCATCGACCATTGTAATAGGCTCTATAACAACAATTAAAGCCCGTTGTAAAAGACTATAATACAACTGGCATAGCCCGTTGTAATACATGATATTGCAACGGTTTCTAACCGTTGCAAAATAAATGCAAATTTAAAAAAAAATTACAGCAACATCTATGCAGTACATCCATACCAATAATGAATAATTTAACGAATAATTAATATTATCATAAAACAACCAAAATCATTTCATTTCACATGTGTTTGCATTTCATTTACATTTTCACGGTGCATTGTACATTTCTTTATAAAAAATAAAAAAGAACAGTTACAATCACATAAACACTGCGCACACCACTGCATTACTTCAAAACTGTGCATTACTTCAACACTGCAAATATACTGTGCACACAGAAACTTCCATATGAACATCCCACTTCTCCATTCATACATACATACTACACATCCTTCCTCCATCATCCTTGCTGCCTACCCCCATCGAAACTGTCACTGTTGTGTTACAGTTTCACCTTGTTCAAACACTTTAAACTCCTCTTCACGCTGCACATTCAACAAACAAACAACAACTGATTGCCATAACTTCCCAACTCCTCCTTACAACAATGCAGTTAACATCAAATCCCTGTGCACACATACTTCATCCTAATGCACACATACAAACTGCTACATCATTCATCCTAGGTGCATACCACTGCTTGCCTAACCAGAAAACATACTATGAAAATGGAAGATTTTTAGTGGTGGCAACTAAGCAACAATGGTGAGATATGTCTTATGTCTGCCTGGAATAGCATTCGAACAAAGAGTGTGACTCAAAACTGGTGTCATATGTATGAAATGACATATGCCTACTCAAAATTGTGTGACACAAAAATGAATACAAAGACTATCTATTTTTCACTTGTCGCTTTGCAAATTTCATGTGGATGCAGATCAAACAAAAGCCTGGACTACACATAATTCACATTAATTACATCAATGATATCATAAATGACATAACATCTAATTAGTGAAGGAAGGGATGCTTTATGGTGCAAAATACAAGAGCATATCAAAACAAAACATATAAAAGAGGTCAGATTCGAGCTAATTAAGCAAGACATAAGGATAATCATCAATAAATCTAATCTAGATATAACTTGGATTCCTATAGTAGTAGAAACGAGCATGTAAACTTTGGACTTAGCTGGTTGTGTAATACAAGACTACTTCAGCTCAAAGAAACTTTCTTGAATGTCACATCCAAGCCTAATCTGAGAACCAAGCCTCAAAAAATGTGAATTTACATAATGTTTTTGATGAATCTGCCACCTACCTTTAGGTCAATTGCTTTTTTAGCTCACTTCTAAATGTATGTTATGTTTCTAAACTTAAGACCATTACTTCTTATAGTCATTGTTTCGTACATCATGGCATCAATAACTCCAACATTAGTCCCTTAGCTAACCAAATCAAAGACAATATTCATTTAAACCATAAAATATATTACAAAAACTAATAAATAAAAATAACTAACTTAATTTTGAGAAAAGATGCAAAGCTTGCCCTGGTTAATTTATTTTCTTGATAATTCAAGAGCAGCACATCCTGCATCATGGTAAAATGGATCTGCCACCTACCTTGCTTTCCCATATATACACCTTACTGACAACTCAATATCCCTCTAACCATCAGTCATATGCAAAAAACAAGGCCAGATTACAAACACATATATAAGGTCAGCAAAGTAAGCTATGAAATTTGAATATATAATGTAACATACTGAGGGTTAGTACAGACTTTTGTACACAATCAATGGCAACCATACCAAATAAATCTTATCCCTGAGGTTAAAACACCTACATATATTACATAATTCCATCCTACTTTGTTTTATAACTTTATATATAAGGTTATTACAAAAGTGCTGAGTAATAGATTAAGGCCAATTTTTGATCCTTTGATTTTGGAAAATCAACGAGTCTTTATTCAGGGGAGAAGCATTAACAAGGACATTTTGGTGGCCCATGAGTATACTAGAGGTTTTGATATGAGAAATAACTACAACATTTTGAGCAATGTTGACATCAGGAAAGTGTATGATGTGATTAATCAAAATTTTATGTTACATATGTTGGACACAATGGGATTTACATATAGCTATAAGAGAATTATCTAAGAAATGATCTCTATGGCGTGCTTTTTTTTTTTTGAATTACCTAGAGAACCAAGCTTTGCTTGTAAACTCTAGGGAAGTATGTGCCTGCCAAACACATACTTCGGATACTTGTTACAGGGTTGTCAGTTTCGGGGCTCGAACTCGTGACCTTCGATCACGCAGTCCGGACCATCAACCAACTGCGCCAACCCTGTTGGCTCTATGGCGTGCTTTGCAGTCAAATATCAAGGCAACAGTTATGGATTTTTTCAGTAGTTTCAATGGATTAAGACAAGGTGATCTAATTTCACCTATATTATCCATTATTGTTATGTAATACTTCACGTTACTGATGGAAAGAATGCTGAAAGAAGGAATAATCAAATTGACTTTAAAATACGATCTAGAGATAACACAATTGATTTGTGCAGACGATATTTTTATGAAATTATTTTCATAGCAGAGTATGTAGAAGGTGTGAGGGCTATAAAAAAGATTTTTCGCAATTACATAAGATAACTGGTTTTCAAATGAATGAAATGAAGGATAAATATCTCTATCAATTTTCTAGCTACAACCTGCCTAGACATCAACTGTACTAATTAGAAATAACTTATGTCACACACAATAAAATATATCAAGTTGCACATTGCAAAAATTATTATAAAAGCATATTTTTAGCTTGTTTTTTGATAAATTTTACTTGTACTTATCGTTAGGTCTTTTTATATTTACTTCTATGATCTAAAAGTTAAAACATCTGATATCATTATAAAAAAAAGCAAAACAAAGAAATATATATAAATTACTACACTTTTAAAAAGTGTTTGGATACGCTTTTTTGTGGTTTTTAAGAAAGGAAAAAAATGAACTTAATCCATAGATTAAGAACTGCTTGAATCAATGAAGTGGCGATATTTGCATTGGAGATAACTAATGATTCAATAGGCATCAACAAAGCATATATTGATTAAAGAAACCTCTAAAATTAAGATTAAAGAAAAAGGAGGCTCTGGATATTGATATAAATATGCACATTAAACTAAAATCAACCTGAAAGTTGTTCTATCGTTTTATTATAGCACATGAGAGGAGATTTAATATTCCAAAAAATAGCAAGTTGCACCAAACAAAAATATACACATCTGAGGTTTATCAGCATATAATGTTCTTAGAATCTAAAATGCGAATTTTGGCTTATAAAAACTATATTTTAGTTATGTGCTGATTATGATTAACCCATAATAAATAAAATATATATGCCCACTATATTTTGTAGCTTTATACTATTGATAGTTGAATTCTTTATTTACAGATACTTGTATCTGCAGATTTTAAGTTGGCTGTCTTTGAACTTTTTCCTTACGTTTTGAATTCCGTATTCATAACATGTGCAAAACAAAATTATGTAAGTTGGAAATGCGATAGATTTAGTTATCTGGTCATTGTAAGAACAAAATAGAATCTATCAAGATAAGTGAAGAATAGGAACAAGATTTTTGGATATACATAGGTATAAAGAAAGGTAATTTTAGTTTAAATAAGGTTATAGAAGCGACAAGACAAAAATTTGACTTGGTAACATGGTAGAAGTGGATTTGGGTTAAGATTAACTACATCGAATCAACCTTTTGTTGTTATAAAGCTATAAATAACCTTCTACCCACAAAGGGCCAACTAATACAAAAACATGTTCCAGTGGATCTATTGTGTTTCCATGTGGCGAGGAAAGTGAAAATTTGGAACATTTTTTTAAGTGTAAGTCTAGCACATACATATGGAAATGGGTTAGAATTAAACTTCTATGGTCAGCTAACCACACAGATTCACTACCAATCAGTTCTGAACTAAGTGACGTCCAACAATAGTTCAAAGTGAAGTGTAAAAGTAGGGATACAACCCAAATTGCATTCTCAATATGCATTTGGTGTATTTGAAAGGAAAGAAATTTGAGAATATTTAAATCAAAAAACACAAAACAGAACGTGAAGTGTGTTAAATGATTGTGTACATGGTTAAAGTAAGAATATCCAGATCCTAACATAGAACGTTCATCAATGACAGAGAGGAAAATATATGCTAGCAGTGGATATAGTATCACTTACGCCTTAACCTTCTTAAGACCGGGTTATGACTACTATTCCGAGATTAGGCAAAATGGGACAATGTAAATGCTACTTCCAGCTTCCATAGTCAGGTTCGAAAGGGCATTTGCATTGCTATTTATTTATTGCCCTGCTTTTTCTGCTAACTTTTCACGTCTAGATCTGCACATAAAAGATGATAGTCAGGCATCATGCTGGCTGAATAAAATAAAAACCAACTATAAATTGAAAACACTTATCTTGCAAAGAGATGACATGAGAAATATAAAGACTGATTCGCCATCTAAAAGAGCATGTGAAGAGGCTGGTGCTTTTACATCAGTATTAGGGAATTTGGCAACACTCAAATTACATAAGATTTTAATAATACAACATTGGAAACAATATACTACAAATCATTTTTTATACTACCAAAGTCCACAAACAGAAGTTATATACTTAAGTCTACTCAAGAGGAGGTGTTGGAGGAATTTAGCAACTGCACAGAAAGTTAAAATCAAAAAGGAGATAGAGAAAAATAATTTTTTTTGTAAAATGAGACAAGGTAAAGGTTGAAAGTGGGTCAACAGTTGTTGTTGTAAGCGGTACGGAAACATTTGAAGGCGGTGGAAGAAGGAGACGATGAATAAACGCTAGTGCTGACAGATTCACCTTGGTTCTGGTAAGGAAAAAAGAAGACGAACTTGATCCAAATTGGAGAAGCCGTGTGCTAAAAGAAGAGAGCATCGATCGTGAAGCACGTAAATCATCATTCGAGCAATTGAAGACGGCAGCTTCAATTTTTCCAAACCGTAATTTCGAGCAAAGAAGAACGAGCGGCAAACATTTTTACAGAGCAAAGGAGAGAAAGGGAATAAAAGGCCGGCCTTGCTTTTTTAATTGAAAATTAGGGTTTTGATTGCCACCT
This sequence comes from Allium cepa, assembly GCA_030765085.1. Taxonomy (NCBI): domain Eukaryota; kingdom Viridiplantae; phylum Streptophyta; class Magnoliopsida; order Asparagales; family Amaryllidaceae; genus Allium; species Allium cepa. Next base: position 40,975,129 of record CM060931.1, read on the forward strand.
ATTACAACGGACGTTCTTAGCCCGTTGTAAAATTGGCATCTATTACAACAGGTCTGAATGGACCGTTGTAACAGCCTTCTATTACAACGGGCAACCGATGCCCGTTGTAAAAGGAGCATTCTATATGGCATCTTTTACAACGGACCTGAATGGACCGTTGTAATAGCTTCTATTACAACGGGCAACCAATGCCCGTTGTAAAAAGGGCGTTGTAATAGGTTATTTTTGTTGTAGTGGAACTCGGCCGCATCAAAACATTCTCACCAAATGTTGGAGAAAATCAATCAAGAAAACTTCAGAAAACAGTCAATAAATCATGAATCACCACAAAACTAAAGAAAGTGCCTTCCAGCAAGACTTATCAGATTTAAAAACAAAAAGAAAAGAAAGAAGATCATCATTTGGGTCTTGCGATTGCATCAAACCTGGTTGTGAGCAATTCTTGCCTTTATTGTTTGAATTTTGTCTCTAATTGACTCTCTCTTTCTTTCTATTATTGTTACTTTGTCTGTTCCTAATCTGAATCATCATGACTGATGAAACAACCTCTGCCACATCTGCTAATATGAGCAATAATCATCGACCTAGTGTTACAGCAGAAAAGCTTGTGAACACGGTAATTAGCCCTCAAATCAATCTGGTCACTGTACACTTGAGTGAAGATAACTATCTTCTCTGGAAACTGCAAGTTGAGACTGTAGTTCAAGGATATGGACTTGAAGGTCATATTCTTGGAACTATGCCAATTTCTCCTAAATGTATCACTGATCAAGAAAACAAAATAGTCAACAATGAGGATTACATAAAGTATCACGGAAAAGATAGACTTATTTGTTATTGGCTACTATCATCAATAAATACAAATTGTTATCTCATGTTATTGGATGTAAGACGGCAAATGATATGTGGACAACTATTGAAAAAGTGTTCAATACACAGTCTACTGCCAAAGTGATGTATCACAAGAAGCAACTACACAGTATGAGGAAAGATAACAACACTATGAGAGAATATCTATTCAAAGTTAAAACAACTTGTGACCTATTAGAAGAAGCAAATCACAAAGTATCAGATTCTGAGAAAATCCTAACTATTTTAAATGGATCAAGTGATGATTATGAATCTGTAGTTGTTGTCATAGCATCTCAAAAGGATTTGCCGTCTATTGATGATGTTTACGCTATCTTACTTGCTCATGAGGCCAGAATCGACAACAAGAAAACACAAGATTCTGATTTTACCATCAATTATACTATTCAGTTCAAGAACAAAAGTCAAAACAATGACAAACTAGATTAATATACATAAAGAGGAGGATACTCTAATAGGTCTAGAGGAAGAGGCAGGTGGAACAATGCCAACAGACCTGGAGGCCAAATTTGTGAAAAAATTGGTCATACAGCAGTCAAGTGCTATTTCAGATACTCAAATCAGAATAGTGGTCAAAGGAACAACAATCCCATTGCAAATATGGATCAAATTAATTCAGAAACACAAACAATTAGTGATAAAAATCATTATAATAATGAAACAGCAAAGTCAGAAAGCATTCAGGATGATTGCTGGTACCCAGACTTTGGAGCAATAAATCACATTACAAATAATCTTGATAACTTCAACCTTGGCAACAAAGAGTATAAAGGTAAACAATCAATTTGCATGGGAAATGGTAAGTGTATCAAGATTACTCATATTGGTAATGCTCATATTAAAGGCAAGGAATTGTTTCTACATAATCTGTTAAGGGTACCCAAAGTAAAGAAAAATCTTATTAGTGTATCTCAGTTTGCCAACGATAACAAGGTTTACTTTGAATATTATCCTAAATATTGTTTAGTTAGAGATACACTAACTAAAGATATTCTTTTACAGGGTGATGTTGAAAAGTGACTGTATAAATTTAAAACAGTCAACAACAATTTGTGTTCAAATAATCAAAAATCATGTAACTTGCATGAGGAGCAAGACTCTAAAGTGTATTTGATGTATGGCATTACAAACTTGGTCACCCAATTGTGGAAGTTGTAAAGAAGGATCTTAATGAAAATAGAATATCTTTTGATAATATGTCACTGCCTTATGTCCGTACATATTGTCAAATGGGTAAGAGTCATAAGTTAGCATTTAATGACTCTTCAACTATTTATTCAAAACCATTAGAATTAATTGTCACAGATTTATGGGGGCCAGCACCTATATGTTCTGACTTTGGATATAAGTACTATATTTCCCTTGTTGATGCACACACAAGATACACATGGATTTACTTTCTAAATGCTAAATCTGCAACCTACAATGCTGTTATAAATTTTATAGTCATGGTTGAAAAAAAACTGGTGCTTAAATTAAAGTTATTCAATTAGATGGGGGAACTGGATATAAAGCTCTCAGTAATTATTTTAAAGGGAAAGGTATAGTGCACAGAACTACATATCCACACACATCTAAACAAAATGGGTTAGTAGAAAGAAAGCACAGACACATAGTTGAAACTGGACTCACTTTATTCGCTCATGCATTTCTACCCTTAAAGTTTTGGCCTGAAGCCTTTAATACTGCAATATATCTTATTAACAGATTTCCAACAAAGGTAATCAAGGGAAATGGTCCAATTGAAAAACTATATGGGGTAAAACCTGATTACCAGAGCTTAAAAACCATTGGGTGTCTATGTTTTCCTTATTTGAGACTATACAATATTAATAAAATTATCTTTAAATCTAAACCATGCACCTTTCTTGAATATGCCATTATCAGAAAGGGTACAAGTGTATAGATGCAAATGGAAGAATTTTTATCAGTAGACATGTTGTGTTTAATGAGAATATTTTTCCCTATAATAATTCAGAGGTAAAAACCACAAGTAAAGTCTATAATCCAAGACTTTCAATAACTGAATTACCAATCTATTCTGAAAATGAGATTCAGAATGAGGAAATGAGGTCTACTAGAGATCAGTGTACTCAATTTATTGTATCTGCTCAACAAAATCATGAGTGGATAGGTGACCTTAGTCATACCAGTCACTCTCTTGTTCAAACAAAAAGTAAAATAAATCAGGAAGAGGAAACAATTCACCAAAGCAACACTAGAAGTATGTCAAGTCAAGTGAATGCAGAAAACTCACCTCATACCGAAGCTCAAACAAAGCCCAGCCCTCCCATGATTACCAGAGCTAAGAGTGGTATCTTCAAGCAAAAAATATATAGTGCAAGGATAATTCCTTATAAGCCAGAGACATATAGGCAAGCTGCAAAAGACAGAAACTGGACAACAGCTATAGATGAAGAATACAAGGCTCTTATAAAAAATTATACATGGAATCCTGTATGTCCTCCAGATGACAAAAATATAGTTGGATGTAAATGGACATACAAGATAAAGAGGAACCCTGATGGCACAATAAATAGATATAAGGCAAGACTCGTTGCCAAAGGGTATACACAACAATATGCATTTGATTTTAATGAGACTTTTTCTCCAGTAATCAAACCAGCAACTATAATACTTATCCATACTATTGCTCTATATAAAGGGTGGTGTAAAAGACAATTAGATGTCAATAATGTATTTCTCAATGGTATTTTACCAGAAGATGTCTATATGGAGCAACCACCAGGATATATCAAGTATGTGTGCAAACTGAATAAGGCCATATATGGGCTTAAGCAAGCTCCAAAGGTCTAGTTTGATAGACTGAAAGCAGCACTGGAAAACATGAAATATCAATCTACCAAATCAGATAGCTCTTTGTTTGTTAAAATCAATGATTCATTAACTATTTACATACTTATATATGTTTATGACTTAATTATTATAGGAAACTGCAAGGGTGAAATCAATAGTGTTATCAACTACTTGAACAAGGAGTTTTCAATAAAAGATCTTGGTGATCTTAATTATTTCTTGGGAATAGAAGTGGCAAGAAAGGGAGACTCAGAAATAATGTTATGTCAGAGAAAATATATTCCAGAGCTGCTAGTTAAAACCAAAATGGATGGTGTAAATCCACAGCCAACTCCCATGATTAGTAATCATCAATTATCTAAAAAAGGGAAAAAGCCATAACTAATATTAAAAAATATAGAAGTGTTATAGGGCATTACAATATGCTACTATAACACGACCTAATATTACTTATAGTGTTAACAAAGTATCTCAATTTATGCAGAATCCGTTGTATGAACACTGGAAAGCTGTGAAAAGAGTACTCAGATAACTCAAAGGAACAGTGGACTATGGCTTATCATTCAAGACATGCAACAACTTAAACATAACTAAATTTTCAGCTGCAGATTGGTCCACAGACCTAAATGATAGGAAATCATTCAGTGGCTACTGCATATACATTGGAGATAACATAATATCTTGGTGTTCAAAAAAACAAACTACAATATCTAGATCTAGCACGGAGGCATAATATAGAAGCATAGCTAATGCCATGGCAGAGATAATGTGGTTACAATCTATACCGAGAGAACTAAAGCTAAAGAGTGAAGCAAAAGCAGTGCTTTGGTGTGGTAATCAGAGTGCAATATTCATGACAGCCAATCCAATACTTCATTCTAGAACCAAACACATTGAAATAGACATATTTTTCGTTCGTGTGCAAGTTCAAAAAGGATATATACAGATTAATCACATACCTGCCACTTATCACAGGGCAGACACGCTTACTAAAGCGTTAACTGCAAAGAATTTTGTCAAATTAAGATCTGACCTTCAAGTTAAGCACGTCGAAGACAAATCTATCGGGATGAAGTCAGATCTGAACAGACCTACAAAAGATATATGAGATCTAAACCAAGATAGCCACTTTCTCCTAAACTCACGCTGGCGCTTGAGTACTTGGCTAGAATCTCACTAATTGCTCACTCTGCAACTCAAATTGAGAGAATTGTAGTGATTAACATGGTTGCACTCAAGTTATTCTGATGTTTCTCAGCTTTTAAATTGAAAATCGACATGGATTTACTCAATATCCATCAAACTCTAACCCTAGCAGTTTGGGTTTTAAGGGGGCAAATAAAGATACGAAAGGAATGAATATACTCTCGGCTTATGACTCATTCTTCCTTCATGTGGATCCATGCTATTATTGAGCCTTGCAAAGCCCAAAAGCATTTTTTCTGCTATTATCGTTGCTTTATTTTGTACATGAGAATAATATAAATACCCTATGTATCATTGTATCAGAACTATCAGAAAATTATCAAAGTCATTTTTCCGTAATCAATAAAATCTTCTTAGTCAAGAAATAATTCCTTTTTACAAATTCTATCAGGGAGGGATGACATTAACAACATTTAGAGGTACACTGAAAAAAATAAAAAAGAAATTCCTTCTTTTTTCCTGTATCGATTGTTCTGTGATTATTTTGGATTGGACATTTGTTTAATGTTTAGATTGAAGCTCATCTTGGTGGTGTCAATGACATTGCATTCTCCGCTCCCTTTAAACAACTATGTTTCGTAACTTGCGGAGATGACAGGACAGTTAAGGTAGAAAACTAAACATTAGCCATAGATTATTAGATGCACACATTTATAGCACGTCTCAGTAATATTCTACTATGCAATCTTAGGTTTGGGAAAATGCCATAGGTACTGAACTACATACTTTGGAAGGTCATGGAGCATCTGTATATTCTGTTTGTCCTCATTCTAAGGAGAACATCCAGGTTCATAGTCTTCTCATTGATTTTGTTAAGAGGATGAAATTACATACACGAGCACACAAACATATATACATTCTATTCTTTATACCTCTATCAATACCTGACATCACTTAAATATCAGTCCATCCTTTCAACAACCATAGATGGTTAAATTAAGGCATGGCTGTATGATAACATAGGTTCTAGAGTCGATTACGAGGCACCAGGTTGATGCTGTACGACGATGGCATATAGTGCCGATGGTTCTAGGTATATTATGGGAATTGGTATATCAAAAAAAATTCTTATATAAATTAACCTGTATTTGATGTACATACCAATTTGATATGCATGTTAGGCTTTTCTTATGTGGTACTAGCAAAGAAGAAGAATCACATGTTGTTGAGTGGAATGAGGCGGAAGGAGCTGTAAAAAGAACATATCAAGGATTTCGTAAACGTTCACTAGGGGTTGTGCAATTTGACATTAGTAAAAGTCAATATGTAGCCGCTGGAGATGAATTTGTCATTAAAATTTGGCATACGGACAATCCTAATATTTTGGCAAATATTAATGCTGAGGGTGGACTCCCGGTCAGTTCAGTTGATGTATTGCATCATGTTATTATTACTACTGCTAGTACTGCAATGTACAAAATATTTTCATTAACACAACAAAGTGACATGGACATCAACTAACTTTCATCCTTTTCATTTATGCGCATATATGTCTAGGCAAGCCCTAAACTATGATTCAATAAGGAGGGCACATTATTGGCAGTTTCAACAGCAGATAATGGAATCAAAATCTTGGCTAATGCAGATGGATTACGTCTACTTTGAACATTTGAAAGTCGTACCATTGATCCTTATTTGTTGTTAGAATCTTCGACAAAGTTACTTCTTTCAGAAAATAAACAATAGATTAACATGTTTATGTCTCTTTGTGTTAAATATCCCATGGTATTAATTTACAACCGTCAATATGATACAGCCCATATTCAATTCATGGACAACTGCTACTGCTGCATCTAGTTCTAGTATAGCAGATAGAGATGCTTCCACAATTAAATATCTGATGGTTTATTTACTTTTTTTTTAAACTTTGACTAATATGTCATGTTCAACTAGTTTTTTCCTTCATCTAATCTTCCTATATTTCTAAAAATTCATAATAGAATGGAGACAATAGGAATTTGATGGACGTGAAACCTAGGACACCAGATATGTCATTAGATGAATCAATGACTTGGAAGTTCATTGAAATAAATGAACCAGTACAATGTCGGTCATTAAGGCTTGTGCACAATATGAGGTCAAGCAAGGTTAGTATGTTTTTCATCTTGGTTTGTATTAAAAACAATCACACACACTCACACACAGATATATGCCAATTTTCTATCATGCATTATCAGTGTGAAAATTAGTATTTATTGCTCTAGTTATGTTCAAGTTCCCTTACCTGAAAAGATGGACGATGTATCAAGGTATGCCTTTTATATTAGTTACAAAAATGATACATCGTCAATCTTTTCAGTCAAGGGAACTTGAACATAACTAGAGAAATAAATACTAATTTTCACACTGGTAATGCATGATAGAAAATTGACATATATCTGTGAATGTGTGATTGTTTTAAATACAAACGAGGATGAAAAATATACTAACCTTGCTTGACCTCATATTGTGTACAAGCCTTAATGACCGACATTGCACTAGTTCATTCATTTCAGTGAACTTCCAAGTCATTAATTCATCTAACGACATATCTGATGTCCTAGGTTTCACGTCTATCAAATTCCTATTCTCTCCATTCTGTTATGAACTTTTAGAAATATAAGAAGATTGGATGAAGGAAAAAACTAGTTGAACATGACATATTTTTCAAAATTAAAAAAAAGGTAAACAAGACCATCAGAGATATAATTATGGAAGCATCTCTATCTGCTATACCAGAACTAGATGCAGCAGCAGTTGTTGATGACTTGAATATGGGATGTATCATATTGAGGGTTGTAAGTTAATACCATGGGATATTTAACAAAAAGAGATATAAACATGTTAATCAATTGTTTATTTTCTGAAATAAGTACCTTTGTTGAAGATTCTGACAACAAAAGAGGATCAATGGTACGACTTTCAAATGTTCGAAGCAGGCGCAATCTATCTGCATTAGCCAAGATTTTGATTCCATTATCTGCTGTTGAAACTGCCAATAATGTGCCCTCCTTGTTGAATTGTAGTTTAAGGCTTGCCTATACATATATGTACATAAATGAAAAGGATAAAAGTTAGTTGATGTCCTTGTCCACTTTGTTGTGTTAGTGAAAATATTTTGTACATTGTAGTACTAGCAGTAGTAATAATAACATGATGCAATACAACAACCGAACTGATCGGTAGTCCACCCTCAGCATCAATAGTAGCCAAAATATTAGGATTGTCCACATGACAAATTTTTATGACAAATTCATCTCCAGCAGCTACATATTGACTTCTACTAATGTCAAATTGCACAACCCTTAGTGAACGTTTACGAAATCCTTGATATGTTCTCTTTACAGCTCCTTTCGCTTCATTCCACTCAAAAACATGCAATTCCCCTTCTTTGCTAGTACCACACGAGGAAAGCCTAACATGCATAGAAAATTGGTATGTACATCAAATACAAGTTAATTTATATAAGAATTTTTTTTGATATACCAATGCCCATAATATACCTAGAACCATCAGCACTATATGCCATCGTAGTACAACATCGACCTGATGCCTTATAATCGACTCTAGAACCCATGTTATCGTACATCCATGCCTTAATTTTACCATCTATGGTGGTTGAACAGATGTATTGGATATTTAAGTGATGTCAGGTATTTATAGAGGTATGAAGAACAGAATGTGTATATGTTTGTGTGCTCGTGTATGTAATTTCATCTTATTAACAAAATAAATGAGAAGACTATGAACCTGGATGTTCTCCTTAGAATGAGGGCAAACAGAATTTACAGGCACTCCATGACCTTCAAAAATATGCAGTTCAGTAACTGTGGCAGCTTCCCAAACCTAAGATTGCATAGCAGAATATTACTGAGACGCGCTATAAATGTGTGCATCTAATAATCTACGAATAATGTTTATTTTTCTACCTTAACTGTCCTGTCATCTTCGCAAGTTAAGAAACATAGTTGTATAAAGGGAGTAGAGAATGCAATGTCATTGACACCACCAAGATGAGCTGCAATCTAAACATTAAATAAACGTCCAATACAAAATAATCACACAACAGTTGATATAGGAAAAGAGAAGGACTTTATTTTTTATTTTTTTCAATGTACCTCTAAATGTTGTTTAATGTCATTCCTCCCATTATAAGAATAGATATGAACATGATGCTTTGAGTAAGCAACTCCTGCATATGGTATCATCTTAATATTATTTAGGGTTTAAAGTTGCTGCAAGGACAATTTATGAATGAAACATTAGAAAGATAATGTCTTGATAGGTCAACGTACCGAACAAATTTCCATCTGAACTCCATTTTAGACTATTAACAGACACACCTGGATCTTTAACCAAAGCATTCTGCATCCCCAAAAAAAGAAGGAAAAAACAACGTTAGGTTAATGCTGATGTAAAATTCAAGCATATACGTCAATATTATGTTTAAGGATGTTGTGCTTAGATAAATATAGTTAACATGTAAAGAAAGAACATAACCTGAAGTGGTAGAGAGCATTTCTCAGGCTCCACAACCTTAAAATTTGTCAAAAGTAATCTCTCCTTTGTTCCAACATCCCATAGACAAATATCACCAATACTTGTTCCAACTATTACGTACAAATAAATATATATTTAAAAAGATAAATAAATAAATCAATGAAAATACATATACGAAACATCAAAACATTTGCAAAAAGGGAATTTTTGACTTAACCCTCCATGATAACTGAGAAACTAGACCTGACCCACCCCTCCCCCTCAAACTGCCCATTTTAGTGGAGTTTCCCGGTTATCATGACGTAAAGTTGGATTTATTTTGATAAATAATGGCATAGATTTGTGGGATAAGGGGGATAGCTATAGTAAAATTAAAACCAAGGGGTTTAATCTTATATTGCATATAAAATGCATAGATATGTCAAATAATGCCAAAAAGAAGAAAAATCTAAGGTTATGGTACCAAGAAGTAACGTTTGCTGAATAGGATGGAAGTTCATGCTCATTGGCTTAGATCCTTGGTTCAAAGTCCGAGCCACGGTTTTAGGCAAGTCACCATGAGAGTGTGTAGCTTGACTGTGGCTTTGCGGATGGTTGATAGACAATAAATTTATAGGTGGATTCATCTGTTTACAAGTTTCAATATTACTAAACAAGTTTGACGATTGTTTTCACTCATTAGGAATTAAAAAAATCAAGAATAATGACTTCATGCACCTCATCAGGCATTCCCATAGGCCCAGCTCTTTTTGACTGATGTTCCAAGTCAGCAGAGGGAAAATCTAATGTATAATTAGCTGAGGGAGTCCTTGGATGCTTCAAAAAAGCAGCTGTTTAGAATAACATGTATGAGTCATAGAGCTGGAAGATGTACAATATGCAGAGATGTATCTGCTCAATTTTGTGAAGAGATTACAACCAAAGTAGAGCTGGTGGCATGGGGAATTCACACATGCACCATTTAACTGTTGTCCACAACTATGGTCGACAAAAAGGGTTTTTATATCTAGATTAGGCTTTGGATTTTTGCAGAGCTGGTGTTGCCAATTTAAGCTGTAATGTTCGAATTACCATGAAATTTATTCACTCCCTGTTTGTACCAAAATTGGGCACAACACTCGTCAGAAGTTTTTGAAGAGATAATAAATAAAGAAAGTAAATTTAAACTGAGGATTATCTAACAAAAACTCCAAATAACATATAAATAAACACGCAGACAAGCAGTTTATAGTGGTTCGGCGTGTTGCCTACGTCCACTGTGAAAGTTTTGCACTTTTATTGACTTTCTCTGGATGATTACAAGTTGGTACAACAATCAATAGCAAAGTACAGCAATGAATTCGAAATTTAAAGCAGTATTGTGATGCTAAGTAATGGGGATCTTGATCCGGCAGAGTCTATGCGCTTCAAAATCCAAAAGTCCCTTTTCTGTTGGCCCTGAGGCTCTATTTATAGGCGTAGGCTGCAGATATTTCGCTAAAAACTCGGAGGACCACTTCTGGCACGTGAGGGGGGCCCACACGCCCGGCTCCTCGAAGTTTGGGCCCACTCTAGCATCGGTTCGAACTCCATTCGAACCGATCAAGGATTCATCCAATCGAGGTGAAATTTGGCGTGGACATTCCTCAACATGAATGCAAGCTGCTGTGAAAATTTCGTGGCATTTGGATCAGTAAATCAAGAGATATCATGGGTTCGAAATGGAGTTTATTGGATGGCTGATCGGTTCGAAACCATGCCTTCGAACCGTTGGTTTCGAACCCATGGTGGCACGTGCCTTCGTGGTGTCGTGGGGCGCAAGTTTCGAACCGGCCCGGTCTTCACTCCGAGTTGACCGCTTCGGTTCCAGGTACTTCGGCACGCTTGACTCGATGAGGGACATGTCATCTTGACTGGTTAGTTCGATGGGTTCGAATGATGCTCTCTGGATGGATTCGAACGTGGCCTCCGTGATGGATTCGAACGAGGCCTATGTGAGGGTTCGAACTACTGGAGTTTCATGGGTTCGAACCGGTTGCATTCCGATGGACTCGAGGTTCATTGCTACGGACTCAGTTGGCACAGTTTGATGGTTTCGAACCCGAGGTGTCCGGATGGGTTCGAAGACGATGGATTCGAACCTGATGGGTTCGAAAGTGATGGGTCGAACCTGATGGGTTCGAACCTTGGACCTTTCCCTTCAAATTGAATCGATCGTAACTCGAGCGTATGAACTCCGATTGACTTGAAATTTGAGGTGTTGACTTCCATGGCCTCTCTGGTCATGTCTCATAAATTTTAGCCTAATCCGGATCCGAACAAAATTCAGCGATATCCATAGCGAAACTAAGTATAGCCAACCTCCGAGATGAAATGTCCTTCGTTTTCGATCAATTCTCTGGTATCACGGCCTTGCCGAAAGGCGGGATAACATTTTGCCCCCCAAAGTACATCTTGTGGGAACATGACGTGCTTTGAATAGCTGCAATTTCTCTCTGATCAATTATTATTCTCTTTTCTATCGAGACTTATATCCTGTATTGCTGTAACCTTGCGTTGACATGATTGAAAGCTGTATGATAGTGCTTAGCCGTTGGCTGTTGCATTTGTAACAGGACGAGTATTCGATCCCTGTAAACGTTTAAAATCGAACGTTAGTCCAACATATATGCACATATATTAGTGTGACCCTTGCTAGTGTTGTGCGTCTACGGGTCGTTGTCAGTTTGGTTCGTTATTGAACGCCGTATCGATTATCTCCTGAATCGATTTGGAAATTTGAGTTGAAACAACGCTTGATGGTTGTTTTGATAAGTCCCTTCGTATTGACCCTCTCCTGGATCAACGTAGAAGGTTGGAGAAAACGACTCAGTGTTGTGTGAACATAGTGTTTCGAACCGATGGGTCGAAGTTCTGATGGGTTCGAAACCTTCCTTCGAACCGATGGGATGGGTTCGAAGCCTTCCTTCGAACCGATGGCTTGAATGGAGATGAAATCACCGTTTGTGACTGTAAATTATGGATGGAGATGTAGATGGAAGCTCCGAACCATGGTGCACGTTGGCCGTTTCGAACCGATGCGGTCCAATGCCTGGTTGCGTACTTCGTATCGGTGAAGAGTGAGGGTGGTTTCGAACCGATTCGGTTCACTGTCTTGCTGCTTGTTTCAAATCGATGAGGCTTCAAGCGTATGGGTTCGAAAGTAGGTTTCGAACCGATTCGGCGTATTGACCCATAGCAACCGGTTGAGCCCACCGGGATGTGAATCAGCCCGGTCACCTTCTACCTCCCATATAAATAGCAGCGGCCTCCACTTTTTCATTTTTCATTTTTTACTTTTACTGTTTATCTTCCTCCACCTCGTTCCAAGGCCTTTGAGAGAAAATCATGGTGCTGTGCATTCGAACCAATTGACATCCAAACTCATAATTCCTTGATCCTATCACTCTGATTAGGTAACTAACTTTGAATTCGAACTGCAAAACTACTCGGAACCCATCGCTTCTTCATCAATTCGGTGTTTCTGGGGACTTTGTAAATCCAGATCTGACTTTTTAGAGGGGCTTTGAACCGATATGTGGGCTAGAGTTCGAACCGATGATGACGGCGCCTTGTCCTCTGGGTTGCTTTTATGGGGGCGGCGTAGTTCGAATCGATGGATTCGAATCCACCTGAGGTCGTTTCGAAGTTCTCAATTCTACATCGATACGGAGGTTATTGTTTCGATTGTGATCGATTCCGAATTGTAGGCTTCCTTATCGGTTCCATACCGCTTGACCAAGGATCGATTCAAAACCGTCCTTCACCAATCGATTCGAACGCGACATTTGCCCATCGGTTCGAAGCACGTCTTGCCGTATCAATTCGAAGTGGACTCTTTAGCATCGATTCGAAGTAAGGATGGGATGGGTTCGAATGAGCCCACTTGTGATCGGTTCGAAGCCTTTTGGACAGATACCAAAGTTTGGTATTTTTTAAGCATAATTCCAACGAGCTTCACTCTTGCATACTAGGACTTTGACAACTGAATTGCATACTTGACTGCCTTTCGAAGCTCGTTGATGGGACCATAACTGAATTTACTTGAACTAATTTCCATCATACAAGCGGTGATGACGGTCAGCGATGACTGTCATTGCAACTGGAATTCGTAGCTTTGTCGTTTGCATGTCTCCTAGAACTTTGTGATATTTATCTAAGTAATGCATAACACTGTACAACACACATTCATACACTTTACACTCGGGGATTCATGGGTCTCTTGTCGTCTAACGATGGTTTCTAATGAGTTAGCTAGTTATGGAGCCTTCGAGTTCTCAGCAACAAGAAAACCCACAAGATATTCAGGGCATAGCTCCTCCGAGATTAGAAGTTCCGGACATCGATCCCGAGATTGTTGGCCCAGCGCCCGATGAACTTCCCAATGCGTCATTCATTGCTAACCCATCAGATTCTATCCCGTCTCACATTACTGAAGATATGTTGGGCAGAATATGCCTAAGGCACTGCTTGTCGCTAGAAGATGTGCTATTACCGGGGCCGAGTGATAGGCCACATTGTCCGCCGGAGGGATACACCACATTCAATCGCCATGCATGCGCGGCTGGGACGCTCCCCCCGTTCAACGAGTATATCAGAGAAGTTTTGTATTATTTGGGAATTGCACCATCTCAACTCCACCCGATCGGGTATGCTTCAGTAAATAGTCTGTTCATTGCTTTTATGGAATATCTTCATCGACCGCCGGCTCCGATCGAAATCAGATACTTGTTTAACTTCAAAACCCGCAGCGATTATCCGTCTTTTACATTTTTGGAGGCAGTACGAAACTGTCAAGTGGTCACCGGGGCCTGGACCAGACTCAGTTATTATAGGATGGAATGGTTTTATGTCCGATGTCCTCCAGGCTTTGCCAGGCGGTGGTTATTCAGACGTAAATATGGCTGAGTTTTCAAACAATTACTAAGGCAGTTTTGGTCGAAGTGTGAATTATATAATTTCCTTCTTTGCAGCGATGATTCCACGCCCTAACGGTGATCGCTTCAAGGAGATAGTACGAATATTCCAGGAGATCCCGAGTGAAGATAGGGACTTTGACGCGTTGTTGACGGATAGAAATCTTCGGGCTTGTGGATTGATTGAACGGCGGCAGAGCATAATATTTGACGGGGCACAAAGGATGGTTTCGAAGAAATGAATCAAGCACAAAAAGCCCAAAGGTGTTATCACCGAGGAAGGCGACTTCGAAAGGACCCACACAGACGAGGAGCCACCGGCCGGACCCACAGATGTCGGTCAAGATGTTACACAGCAGAGACAAGGCAAGGCTGCCATTTTTAAATCGCCAAAAAAGGGAAGGTGGAAATCAGTTGTCACGTCTCGGGTCACTCCCGGAATTAGAATTTCGGAGGGGTCTCCCACGAGAGAAGAGAGTCTTTTTGAAGGGCTTGCTGACATCCCAATCCTGGACGATATGTCCTTTCAACACGATGCCGGGTTGGAGGAATTCCATCGTACTCTATACTTGAGCGAGCCCTACATTACTAGCGTGGTCGACAATCCGGGTCGGTCGGGGGGGAAATGCATACTCACGCACGTTTCACAACACTGCACAAGTTTTAGCTGTAGGCTGTTGATTTCGAGAAACCACTAACTCTTGTTTTCTTCTTTGCCTTGCAGATACTATGTCTGGACGCCATTCGATGCTGGGGAGTTTGCGACATTCTCGGAAACCTTCATAGCGCGAATCGCGCAGACGGGAAGGAGACAGGGACTATGATCATGGATACTCTGGGTATTCGAGTCAGGAAAGATATGACACTGATAGGGGCTACAGACGCCGATCCCGATCGCGTTCTCCTCCTCCTCCCAGAGATCCTGTACAGCCTCCGACCCATGTTTCTCGTCCTTCTGAGTCTTCACATCATAAATCCGCCTCTCAATCCTCTAGGCATGAACCACATCGTTCCAGAAGCGATACATCGGCCGCCGTTGTTTCGGAACAACCCCCTGTTGAAATCGCTGGGGAAGGGGCTCTCAGGCTTGCGCAACTCAAGAAAGATTTCCCAACCATATGTTTCGACAACCACATATTCCCCCCGAACCTGAAGAGAATTCCGCCGACGGCGGAGCAGATGGTGCATGACTACGTGCACGATTTCTACGCTCAATATAAAGTATGGTTCAAAGCTGCAGAGAAAGCGTCAGAGTTGGCTTTTGAGCGCGGGGCCGCCAACGAGAAATTACAAGCAGAGTTGGCCCAGAAGAGCCGTATCATTGAGGTGCTTAATACCGAGGCTGAATCTTCTAGGAAGTCCGAAATGGAGGCCATAAAAAAGGCTGATGAAGCTCAAGCTACGATGGACAGAATGAAGCTTGAGCACTATGCCACGATGGAAGATATGGGCCATTGGAATACTCTAGTCACCGCCAAAAGGGACGCGGCGTTGAAGGAACTTAATGAGCTCAAGTCCAAATTTGCAGAAATTGTCAAAGACAGGGACGATGCGCATAATGCAGCCCAGGAGGCGTGCGAGCAAGCAGTGCTCCTGCGGACTGAGCGTGATGCAGCAGTGGCTAGAGTTCAAACGATCGAGGCGGAGACTGAAGAGAGAGTCCAACAAGCCGAAGCCAGGCTAGATGCTGATATTGATGATTTGCTTATCACCTACAACGCCAATGTTTTGAAGTACAGAAACTTGGCCTGGCTTCACGATTACCCAACTCATCTCCGCTGTTCTTGGGATCGATTGGTCGAGGGAGAAGAAGAAGCGCATCCCGGCGAATCGGTTGACCGATTCGAGCTCGAGAACCTGGTGCTAACGGAGGATGAGAAGAAAGTTCTTCACGATGCTATAATTACGCACGAGGAGGAGATGGTTGGTGGTCGGTCTCTGGAGGCCGGAGAAGGGTCAGGCGTCGAGCATCTCGCTACTACTCTCGAAATTATTGCTCCGCCTCCATCCGAACCTGTATCTGTGGTTAGCTCACAAGCTGTTCCCGCCTATGATCCTGAGCAGCCACGGTTATCTCCTATTAGCGAGCATGCCTCTGAAGCTGTCCACACATCATCAAGCCAAACCGAGGATGGTATTCCGAGTATATTCAAGTATATTTTCGCTAGAAACCTCGTTTTGAAATGATTGCTTACAACTTCTCTTCTTTATTCAGTAATCAGGACTACTCCGGCTTCTTCAGCTCAGGAGACGACTCAAGTGCAGAAGGCTATCACTACGGAAACGACTGTCGTGACAACGGCAGCGTCTACTGAGGTAGTGCAAGAGGGCTCTATGTCTCTTGACGAGTAGATGGTGAGTGAACTACTTGGTCAACAAGGAGATTTCTCTTCGGACTTGCCATTCATCATCAGCCAACTCCCGCCGGCCTCTAGTATTTTTGTGCAGACCGGAGTTGCCCCCAGTCAGGCCCCATCATCTCGAGATGAGGAAATACTGGCCGAAATCCAAGCTGAAATTGAAGCCGCGGGGCGCGAAGGTAGCGCCAGAGTTAGTTCCACGACGAGTGCTCCTATAACTTTAAATGTAATATTGCCAAGTGGCACGGAAGCTGGAACTCGAGCGTCCGCCTCGTCTTCGGTTGCAGATCCGGCTCCTTCTATTCCTCCGGAGGGACTCTCGTCCAAGTTCAAGCTCCGAAGAAGATGTGGACGTCATGCCTTCACCCGAAGAACAATCGTCGGAGAAAAAGCCCTCTAAACGAAGGATATCAATTCCAAGCGATTCTGATGACGACGACGAACCGTTGATAAAGCGGGTGAAGAAGAAAAAGTAGACCAGCCGCTTGAGCAGACTTTTGTTAGATAGGAACTTGCTTTTTGTTTCCCTTTAGCAGGTCGTGTATAGATGCGGGTTCGGCCCCCGCTAGTAGGAATTTTTGGAAAGACTTATTACATGTAAGCCTTCGTTTTCAGTTAGTTGAAATGAAATTTTTCTTTCTTCACTTCAATTCTCATTTATTTTGTGTCTAAGTGTTTGCAGTGTTGTGTTGTCAGTCCAGAGTACTCGTGATGTTTGTCACCATCAGGTAGAATTCGTTTTTATTTGCCAAGTATAAAAGTCTTGATCACAAGTTGTGATCGATGAATAATTGAATCTCCGGACCTTATAACACTTCGGTTAGCGATTAACACTTAGCTTATTTTTGCCCCCTAGTCTCGAGGAATAACATTTGTGTTCCGGTAGTTGACTGTGTTTGTTGCAAGCCATGAACACACGTCCACATTCTGGGGACTTAGGATAATTTGTAATCGATAGGCCGGTTCGAACTATGAGAATTCGAGAATTACCGACGCTTGTAGTTCGGTTCGCGCTCCGGGAATCTGGAGTTGATGTTTTACTCTCCACTTCGCACTCCGGGAACTTGGAGATAATGTCGATATCTCAGTTCGCACTTCAGGAACTTCGACTTGGCATTTACGCTCCCATGCACACTCTAGGAACTTGGATTTTATACTTATACTCCAATTCGCGCTCCGAGAAGTTGGAGTCCGTTCACACTCTGGGAACGAACCGTTGAATGCTTATACTCCAATTCATGCTTCGGGAAGCTGGAGTCCGTTCGCACTCTGGGAACGAGTTGTTGAATGTTTATACTCCAATTCACGCCCTGGGAAGTTGGAGTCCGTTCACGCTCCGGGAACGAATTGTGGAATGTTTATACTCCAATTCACGCTCTGGGAAGTTGGAGTCCGTTCACGCTCCGGGAATGAATTGTGGAATGTTTATACTCCAATTCACGCTCTGGGAAGTTGGAGTCCGTTCACGCTCCGGGAACGAATTGTGGAATGTTTATACTCCAATTCACGCTCTGGGAAGTTGGAGTCCGTTCACGCTCCGGGAACGAATTGTGGAATGCTTATACTCCAATTCACGCTCTGGGAAGTTGGAGTCCGTTCACGCTCCGGGAACGAATTGTGGAATGCTTATACTCCAATTCACGCTCTGGGAAGTTGGAGTCCGTTCACACTCTGGGAACGAATTGTGGAATGTTTATACTCCAATTCACACTCTGGGAAGTTGGAGTCCGTTCGCACTCTGGGAACGAATTGTGGAATGTTTATACTCCAATTCGCACTCTGGGAATTTGGAGTTAAAAGAGGGATTGTCGTGTATCAATCCCCTTAAGTGTTGATGTAGTGTCCTGCCCCCAAGCTCGGGTTTCACTTAGCGAGTGACCGGTCATATCACAGCCACTCCCTATTTGAATAAATCCCACCGTAGGATGGAACTTAGCTCTCCGTGCGTCGTGATATTGTGCGTCATACTCAATAAATCATAGCTCTGGCTCGAAGAGATGGCATTTTATTGCTGAGACGAGAAAATATGGCAAAGTCAGTTTCCTTATTACAAATTTAAATCTCGAAATGCTAGAATAAAATGCAAAGGAATAAATTGACGAAAACAAATAAGTAAAGTCTTTCATATGTAGTAGCGACGAAGACTCTCGCTATTCCAAGCTCTTGGCAAGGTAAGACCGTCAACGGTCGCTAATTTGAATGTGCCATCTCCGAGCTTTTGCGAAACCACATACGACCCTTCCCAATTTGGCTTCATGTGCGAAGGAACCGGAAAAATTCTTTTGAGTACGAGATCGCCGAGTTCAAAGGTTCGCGGACGGACCTTGGCATTGAATATTCGGGCGACCCGGTTTCGATACGCGGCTGCTCTTAAATCAGCCTCTTCACGTCTCTCATCCAGTAAATCTAGAGATTCAGCAAGCAATATGGCATTCGTCTTCGGATCATAGTATGTCGCGTGATGAGAGTGTACTTCCAATTCGACTGGAATAACGGCCTCAGAGCCGTAAGATAGAGAAAATGGAGTGTGACCGGTTGCAGTTTTGTGAGTTGTTCGGTAGGCCCATAATGCCATAGGAAGCTCGTCGACCCACTTGCCCCCGGCCTTTTCCAGTCGTTTCTTCAGAATTGACTTTATAACTTTGTTAACAGCTTCGACTTGGCCGTTTGCTTGAGGGTGTGCTACCGCAGAAAACTTCTTATGTATGTGAAACCGTTGGCAGAAATTTTTGAACTCAGTGCTGTCGAATTGGTCTCCGTTATCGGTGATGATAGTATGCGGGAGACCAAATCGACAGATAATGTTGCGCACTACGAAGTTAATCACTTTTTTCGTTGTAATCGTTGCAAGAGGCTCAGCTTCGGCCCATTTAGTAAAGTAATCAACCGCGACGATGGCGTACCTCGCGCCACCTTTGGCTAAAGGCAGTGCTCCAATTATATCGATTCCCCATATTGCAAACGGCCATGGGCTAACCATCTGGGTTATCTCGGTAGGCGGGGCTCTAGGAATTCGAGCATGTTTTTGGCATTTGTCGCACTTTTTGGCGTATTCCGACGCATCGCGGTTAACAGTAGGCCAGTAATATCCGTATCGGAGTACTTTCTTGGCAAGTGCTTGCCCCCCAGTGTGATCGCCACATTCTCCCTCGTGTACATCGTGTAAAACTCGTTTAATTTCGTCGTGCGCGATACACCGGAGTAGGGGGACGGAGTACCCCCTTCTATACATAACTCCGTTTTGAATGACATAACGCGAGGCTTTTCGAAGGACCTGCCTCTTCTCACTCCTGCGCTCACGCAACGTCCCGTGTTCAATATAATTTCGATAGGGGGTCATCCACGACTCCCTACCTGTGGTAGCCTCAAGTGCATAATTAATCTCATTCTGTTCAATGCTCGGAGAGGACAGGGTTTCAACGGGAACAAGCCCCAATTGCTGAGCTTCGCCCGTACTTGCCAACTTTGCCAATGAATCGGCCTTCTGATTGTGCTCCCGGGGGATATAGAAAATGGCATAGTAATCAAAATGATCGAGAATCTCCTTGACTCGAGTTAAGTAAGCAGCTAGTCTCCGGTCCTTAGCTTGGTATTCACCTCGGACTTGACATACGATCAACTGGGAGTCACAATAAATTTGTACAGCGATAATTCTCAAGTCACGGGCTAGCTTTAACCCAGTAAGCAAAGCTTCGTACTCAGCCTCATTGTTAGTCGCACGGAACTCGAACTTTAAAGCATAGCATATGGATTGGCCTTCGGGTGTTTCAAGCACTACTCCTGCTCCCGAACACCGATCATTAGAGGCACCGTCAGTATATAACTTCCAAATGTATTCAGGAGATTTGCTAGTTTCAGGTAAGTCCTCAGGTACAGTGAATTCAACAACGAAATCGGCTAGGACTTGACCGTGTATGGCCCTCCTCGGAGTATATGTGATGTCAAATTGACTCAGTTCGATGTTCCATTTTAGTAACCTACCAGACGTCTCAGGCCGCGTGAGGACCTGTCGTAACGGCTGATCGGTGTACACAGTAATAGGATGAGCCTGAAAATATGGGTGGAGCTTCCTCGAGGCAATGACTAGGCAGTAAGCCAACTTTTCCAGCTTTGGGTAGTTTCTCTCGGCTCTGGTTAACCGCTTACTTACATAATACACCGGTTTCTGCACTCGGTCTTCTTCCCGGACTAATGCTGCACTGATCGCGTTTTCAGATACCGCTAAGTAGAGATACAATTGCTCGTGATCAACAGGCTTTGAAAGAATCGGCGGTGTCGAAAGATGTTGAATCAGTGACTGGAAGGCACCTTCACATTCGGCAGTCCATTCGAAGTTTCGTTTCCCATTCCGGATCAGATCGAAGAAAGGGATGCATTTGTCGGTCGACTTCGAGATGAACCTACTCAATGCTGCAACTTTCCCGTTGAGACTCTGAACTTGCTTTATGGTTCTTGGAGTCTGAAGATTTCTAATGGCCCAAGTCTTTTCAGGGTTAGCTTCTATCCCTGGGCGTTGACGATAAACCCAAGGAATTTTCCGGATGCAACTCCAAAATGACATTTTAGCGGATTGAGCTTCATACCATATCTCCGAAGGATATCGAACATCGATCCTAAATCTTTCACGTGATCAACAGAATATCGTGACTTCACCAACATGTCATCCACATAAACTTCCATGGTTTTCCCGATCTGGTTGGCAAACATCCGATTGACCAATCGTTGATAAGTAGCGCCAGCATTCTTTAATCCAAACGGCATGACTTTATAACATTATAGTCCCAGATCAGTCACGAAGCTCGTGTGCTCTTGGTCGGGTACATGCATGGGTATTTGATTGTAGCCCGAATAAGCATCCATGAAAGATAACAATTCGTGTCCAGCAGTCGAATCGACAAGCTGATCGATACGTGGAAGTGGAAAACTATCCTTCGGGCAAGCTTTGTTCAAGTCAGAATAATCAATACACGTTCTCCATTTCCCATTCGGTTTCCGGACAAGTATGGGGTTGGATACCCACTCCGGGTATAAAGCATCTCTAATGAACCCATTTGTCTTTAACTTATCGACCTCCTCTTTAAGGGCGGCAGATCTCTCTGGATCCATACCACGCCTTTTCTGTTTGACCGGGATATACCGCGGGTCAATGTTTAAAGTGTGGCTCGCGATGTCCGGCGAGATCCCACACATATCAGAGTGCGTCCAGGCGAACACGTCGAGATTCGCCCGGAGAAATTCAACCAACTCCTGCTGCGCCTCTTGGCCCAATTGTGACCCAATTTTCAGCATTCTTGAGTCATCGTCATCTTCATCAATCGGGACATTGATAGTCAGTTCAGCTGGAGAAGCCTGACTCTCTGTAGATTCTTCGTTGTTGTCGTTGTCCCTTGGGTCGAGGTCTCTTTGGAATTGGTTGTGGTGCCCGGGCCGAGGCCCAGACACCAATTGTCAATTATCAGCAAAACGGACGCAGAGGGATTCCTCTACGCCCTTCCCTTTCTCTCTTCGCTGCGCCTCCCACAGCTCCGCAATATAACAGGCTCTTCCAGCAGCCTGATCTCCATGAATTACACCGATACCACAATCGGTAGGAAACTTTAGGGTCAAACACCACGGGGCGATCGCCGCCCGAAACTCAACAAGGGCCGGTCGGCCCAGAAATGCGTTGTATGGTGAGTGAATATCCAAAACAACAAACTGCAACATGCGTACTCTTCTGCACTCACCAATCCCCAACTCCACGGGTAGCTCCACAACCCCCGTGGGTATATTAGCACTTCCATCGAAGCCGTGAATCCTGGATTGACAGGGTTTCAGATCTTTGGCTTCCATCTTCATCTGATCATAAGCTCTCTTGAACAAAATATTAACTGAACTCCCGCTATCCACCAGTATCCTCTTCATCCAAGCAGGACCAACCTGGGCGGATATAACAAGCGGGTCGATAGTCGAGGCTTCGACCTTGTCTGCATCACGGTTCCGAAACACGATGTCATCAACCATCGTTTTTTGTTGTTTGGCCGGAGCCCCTTCATCATAACTGCTGCAACACTCAAATTCCATATGCCTAACCGAGCTAGCATATGACTCCATCTCCTTCCAGCTCTTATCCGCCGGATACGGACCACCGCCGACGGTGTTTATCACTAACCTTCCGCCCGTTCGGGCAGGCTCTTCTTGTCTTGGCCGATTTGGCTGATTGTTCTGGTTTGACGGGCCCGCACCACCAGACTGCGGCGCCCGTACGAACTGGTCTAACTTCCTCTCTCTAATCAACTTCTCGATCAAATCTTGCAAGTGTCTGCAAGTATTGTGGCCATAGCTGTCATGAAATCTACAAAACTTGCCCGTCTGAATCTGTCTCTCTGACGACGGCTTTGGGGTAGGCTTCTTGTATTGCATGGCGTTGCAAGTTTGTAGGTATACATTCTCCAACGACGTATTCAGCGGGGTATAACTGTCAAACATAGGGGCCCTACGCCTTGGGCCACGGTTCTGATCCCGCTTCCTGCTCTGATTCTCATTATTCTTTGGTTGTGATTGCTTGTTCTGGATGTTTAACTGCACTTTTCCAGAGCTTTCTCCCGATTGTTTCACAGCCACATTACTTTGAATTCCTTCTCCACTGGTTCCTGCGTCGTCCTGTTTCCTAGACTGCTTCGCGTCCTCACGCCTCAAGAATTGGGCGGCTTTGGAGTAGAAGCGGTCCAACGACGCAGGAGGTTTTCCTGCCAGCCAATTTTCGAAATCAGAATCTGGGTCAATCCCTTTCATCAATGCCATCAGAATTGAATTGTCATTGGGATTGGTGATCTCCACACAAGCTTTATGAAATCTTTCCAGGTAATGTCTGAGCGTTTCCCCTGGAGCTTGAATAACGCTAGACAAGGTGTTAACATCTTTGGGCCTTGCAACATGCATGCGGAATTGTTCCACGAACTTCCTGGCCAGTTGATTGAATGACGAGATAGAACGGGGTGGCAATCGTGTGAACCACATCATAGCAATGCCCCCCAGAGAGATGGGAAAGCTCCTACACTTGACCGCATCGTCTGCTCTAGCGGCGCTCATGGACCATTCATATTTCAATATGTGCTGATTGGGGTCCGAGTTCCCCTCGTACATTGGTAACATGGGCATCTTAAATCGCCGAGGAGGTTCGGCATACAGAATCTCATCTGTGAATGGGGTATGACTCCGGGAGATGCCCCAATCATCATTGGTAAGCCCCTGACTTTCACGGATCATTTGCCTGATCATCTCTGGAAGATCCGTCACAGCTGCGTTATGAGCATGTTGAGCCAAGGTGTGGTCGGGTTCCACAATGCAGGACTGGACCGGGCGCTGTCGACGGTCCGGGTCTCGCCTCCTTGGTTCAACATCTTCGGGTACATACGGCTCAGGAGTTTGCCGTCATTGATGGCGGTTCTGATCTGAAAAAGTATGGATGTCAACTCCTTGCTCCGTAGCAATGGTCGCAGGACGGTTATCAGTAGTGTGTTGAGGGAGAGTGCCTCCTCGGGAGGAAGGACATGTGTGGAAGCTGGCAGATGGGCCGACTCGTACTTGCCCGACCGTCATTGCCGGAAGGTTCCCGGTAGCTTGTGCATAGTTCCCGTCCATTCGGGGTCGCGGAGGTCGGCGATGGTAATCAGAGGAGGTCGAGCTCTCCGTGGAAGACTGGGATGCGTAATCCCTTCTAGACCGCCTGCGCTTGTGACTGTGTAGCCGGCGGGTTAACTCAGCGTTTGCGCGTAATTGCTCCGTCAACTGTTGCCGACTCTGGGTCAGCTCTTGGAGCAACGTCTGAAATTCTTGCCTCGTTACCGGTCCGGATGGCTCCGAAGGCCCGGTGACGTCTTGTGTAGATGGCAGCTGTGCAGGATTTTGCCTATCCCGGCGTTCTTGGTCACCTATGTTAGAGGTAGTTCTGGTACTCACCATGGTGAATCGTAGAATTCTTTCCTAGACTTTTATCAAATCTGAATAGAACGGAAGAAATCTGAACTTGAGAGTCGGATCTTGCTCTTTAGATTTATTCAATCCGGTATCGATGACAGATCCGGGGAGCGGGAGAAAAACTGTGTTTTCTCAGTGAAAGCACCAAAGTGTTTGTACCAAAATTGGGCACAACACTCGTCGGAAGTTTTTGAAGAGATAATAAATGAAGAAAGTAAATTTAAACTGAGGATTATCTAACAAAAACTCCAAATAACATATAAATAAACACGTAGACAAGCAGTTTATAGTGGTTCGGCGTGTTGCCTACGTCCACTGTGAAAGTTTTGCACTTTTATTGACTTTCTCTGGATGATTACAAGTTGGTACAGCAATTAATAGCAAAGTACAGCAATGAATTCGAAATTTAAAGCAGTATTGTGATGCTAAGTAATGGGGATCTTGATCCGGCAGAGTCTATGCGCTTCAAAATCCAAAAGTCCCTTTTCTGTTGGCCCTGAGGCTCTATTTATAGGCGTAGGCTGCAGATATTTCGCTAAAAACTCGGAGGACCACTTCTGGCACGTGAGGGGGGCCCACACGCCTGGCTCCTCGAAGTTTGGGCCCACTCTAGCATCAGTTCGAACTCCATTCGAACCGATCAAGGTTTCATCCAATCGAGGTGAAATTTGGCGTGGACATTCCTCAAAATGAATGCAAGCTGCTGTGAAAATTTCGTGGCATTTGGATCAGTAAATCAAGAGATATCGTGGGTTCGAAATGGAGTTTATTGGATGGCTGATCGGTTCGAAACCATGCCTTCGAACCGTTGGTTTCGAACCCATGGTGGCACGTGCCTTCGTGGTGTCGTGGGGCGCAAGTTTCGAACCGGCCCGGTCTTCACTCCGAGTTGACCGCTTCGGTTCCAGGTACTTCGGCACGCTTGACTCGATGAGGGACACGTCATCTTGACTGGTTAGCTCGATGGGTTCGAATGATGCTCTCTGGATGGATTCGAACGTGGCCTCCGTGATGGATTCGAACGAGGCCTATGTGATGGGTTCGAACTACTGGAGTTTCATGGGTTCGAACCGGTTGCATTCCGATGGACTCGAGGTTCATTGCTACGGACTTAGTTGGCACAGTTTGATGGTTTCGAACCCGAGGTGTCCGGATGGGTTCAAAGACGATGGATTCGAACCTGATGGGTTCGAAAGTGATGGGTTCGAACCTTGGACCTTTCCCTTCAAATTGAATCGATCGTAACTCGAGCGTATGAACTCCGATTGACTTGAAATTTGAGGTGTTGACTTCCATGGCCTCTCTAGTCATGTCTCATAAATTTTAGCCCAATCCGGATCCGGACAAAATTCAACGATATCCATAGCGAAACTAAGTATAGCCAACCTCCGAGATGAACTGTCCTTTCGGCAATTCGCTAACAGGTGGAAGATAACCAACAATCAACGTATGGAAAGGGAATACGAAACTGCTTTCTTTTTTAATGGTAACAATAAAACACTAGTATTATATTAAAAGTAATAGATTTTAAGTTTCAGATGCATTGATAGCAGACTTATAAATGAGAGAGACGCAGAGTTGGAAAAAGACTGATCTGCAGATCAGCTTATCATTTCTTAAGGAATTGAAATTCGTTTTTATCGTATATAGGTTCGTTAACTTATACAATGCAATCCGTGTGTGTTCGCATGCCGAAACAGCGAGCGCATACCGTAGAAATAAAGACGCGTGTAACTCTTAAAAGATATATTCGTTTTCAATTGCGAATTTGGTGAATGCTGTTTAGAGGGGCAATCACCGGAGTACTTTTCAATAATATAATTAGAGTTGGTAATTGCGTTATTTACAAAAGGTGCCACTGATTTATTGTATTTTATTGAGGGTCGATAGTGACAAGCGAGTCGTGTTGTGGTGATCGTCGGTAGGAAACGTGTAACATGGACATGGTTTTAAGCCCTAGTCTTTTTTTTGTCAAGACTACGATAATATTCTTAATTTTTTTTTACCAAACTTGATGTCCATTTTAGCTTCAGTTTATGTTCCGATTATAAACGCTTCTTTACATGTTATATTCATGTTTGTGTCCAAATTGCTAAATCAACTGGCTGTCAAGAAAATTCCTATAAATATCCATTATCATCATTATAACAATAATTTATGAATTACCTGAAACATGTGTTGTGGATTCGGTGCATACTTCCTTAGAGTTTACAAGGAAGCAAAACATGGTCCTGAGTCTGCAAAATAATAATAATAATAACTTGTCAAGTTCAAAAAGGCGGAATTCAAAATCCAAATTGGAAAAAACATATAATTCTCATATTGAAAGAACCAGACCAATTAAAACCCTATTTCCAGAAGATCGAACAAAGTGAGATTAGGGTTCTTCCAATTAAATCCAGCAGATCAATCGATAGGGCGAGATTAGGGTTTTTTCAATTGAAACCCTAATTCCAGAAGATTTGATTTAGTCTTGAGATAGAGAGAGTATGGGGAGAAGAAAACAGGATGAGGGGTCACATCCTTTATTTGACTTCAAAGAAGGCAAAATGAAATGAGAGAAATAGAAGAATGAAATGATTAAACGAACCAAGGGGCATTAAATAATTGAGCGGCGCAGAAATTTCTAGAAGGAGCCTGCATAATTTACAATTCTGCCCTGGAATTCCAAAAAATAAGTTATTCACAAGATTTGACCGAAGATAGTTCGGTTAGAATAGCATTGATGAATGTACGCCGACGTAGAAAAACCACTAATTTACTAATCCACTGGTATACCATAATGGTAAATTTACTATTTAATAAAAAAGAATTAAAAAATTGATTGCATATTTACACTTCAACAATACTAGATCCACGAATACATAACTTATGACATTAATATATGTGCCAAGTGCCATCATTTATAGTTTACAAACAAAGCAAAAGTTCATTAAAAATATTAAGCCTGAAAAAACGAAAAATAAAAAGGATCGTAAAATCTAACTATTATCCGGAAATATGTGTTAGCTGTAACATATAAATGGTTAAGGTGACATTAAATTTATGTCATCAACGATTTTGATATTTTATCACTGTTAAGTTACCGATGATTAAGTAATTTACCATTATGATATCCATTTTAATGATATGACTATTTTGTTTATTTTTGTTAACAAGATAATGTTAAAATTAACTGCCAAATCCTATATATGTGTGTATCACTTAAGATGCATGCATTATATTTGTTTTACTTAGGAAACAATTTTTTTTATACGTAAATTTTTATATGAAAAAACTTTTATACAAACTTCGGTTTTAATCATTCTATTAAAACTATGTTTTGCTATATTTAAATTTTAAATTGGACTATGGTAAGGATTAATATATTTCCTACAAACCTGTCTATATTTTATACATCCATGTTATTGCCTCTTGTTTGGCAAGTCGGTTAATGTATTTAGACTTAAAATTCAGGTCGCGGTCTTTTCTTTTTCCTTTTGGTTTAGATCATATATGATTAGGATAAAAATTTGAATCATAATCTTCTTCTTCCCTATTGCTTTGTCTCATAAGCTTTGACTAGTGTGATTGAATATACTATCTAATAATCAAAAGTAGATTTTTTTATCTTATCAAATGATAAATACACAATTTTTATTGAAATTCAAATACACAATACGTGTGTGTATGTGTGTGTAAGATTCGACTGTGATTTGATCATAAAGAATGTTATAAAAGCACCCTCAATTTATCTTGTTACAGGGAGATGCTATATGATTTCCTATGTTTTAAGAACAATTTAAATAATGTCCACTTATAGAGTTAGAGGTATGCCCCATGGACAATCATGTAATTTGCTACATAAACCTAACTTAATAACCAATTTTGTTCGAAATAAAAGACTGTTTCCTTTTTGTCACATACTTGTTATAAAATTTTACAAATATTTAGTTAGTTAATTTAAGTAGATATGTCAGAAAGTCCATAAGTGAAGTGTTTGTGATAGCAGTTATAAATAGTTGTTACCATAAGTATTATATCATATGATATGATAAGCATATCATTTTAAATATTCCTAGTCAAAATGTATCGAGATTGGACATTGATGCATCCTTTAGGACTAGAGTGTATATCGAGGTATGCCTCATGGCTGTTGGGGTAACCAAGGAGTTACGTACTGATAGTTATTGGATAAATATGAAATGATTCACTCGATAGTTTTATGTCGGTTATGTACACATAACTAAAGTCAAACGGAAAATATCAAAATGACTAATTTACATGGTTCTCTTGACTTGAGAATATTATTGATCTTCAATATGAAAGCTCTGCTTTGATTATAGTTAAATTATGGCACGACATCCATCGAACGACTATAGTTAAGTCGAGTGGAAGTATCGGAAGTGAAACACTATTCAAGAGAGGATTTGTCTCATCGGTTATATGTGGTTAGCATCA
Organism: Allium cepa; assembly: GCA_030765085.1. NCBI lineage: Eukaryota > Viridiplantae > Streptophyta > Magnoliopsida > Asparagales > Amaryllidaceae > Allium > Allium cepa. The sequence goes on from CM060931.1 coordinate 41,004,194, forward strand.
CATTCAACTAAATTTAACCCAAAGTCAAAATCTTTGGTCAAAGTAGTTCGATTAATAATAATTATTATTTTTGAACCAAGAACTTTGTGTCTCGATTATAAAGTTGAATATGGACAATATTGGAATTTCGACCATTACCAAATTCCATGAGTCTGAAGTAATACAGTTTTGCCGAAGAGAATTAGTGTAAATAATCGTCACTATCAGGTATTGCTTATAATAAAAAAATCAGTATTTTGCACAAAATGTGCAAGTGATAAATTCAGCGAAAATGTTGTACCACTAGCTAAGATGATGTGTAAACGTTAATTTTCGAATCGTTCGTTATTACTCATTGATTGAATTTACACATTTGAGTCTAACCATAATGATGAATATTCTGAATAAACCAGACGATTTAGCTAATTTATAAATTATTGTGAATTAATTAAATTAATTAATATTAATGAAATATTAATTATTAATTTTCATTTGATTTGTTAGAATACCATTAGCATTTAATAAAGCGAGTTTATAAAAGCTATAAATGCGCACATTGATATAGGGTATCGATAAAATATTTAAACTGGGTTTAAACGATACAAATAAAAAATTGTACTCTCTGCCATTTTTGTTTGTACTAAGATTAAGAGAGAAGACATAGACATTTTACCCATGAATATAGGATTCTTTAACATCCAAACCACATAAATTCACCATGTCCTTTTTTATTGCTTTTAGTACTTTACAATTTTGGTTTACGTTTCGTTCTTGAGTTGAGATAAATTAAAATTAAAGAATTGATTTTGACTGCTTTGAACATTCTCCCTCATAACTTTATAAGCATTAAAGCGGCATAATTATTCCACTTATAGGAAATCTTGATATTAATTAATTTTGTTGATTTATAATCATGAAAACGTTCAACATCATGATTACTTCATAAAAAGTACTTGAGTGTACCTGAGATGAAAAATCTCATTAGCAACTAAGTGGTTTGTGAATTTTTTAAGGCTCACATGCATGATGGAAAAGTGAAGAGATTCCAAATGTGATTTGAAAATCCAAAGAAGCAATTAAAAGAAGGAATTAAATCTCCATCATTTATTACTCTTTATGCCCACTTAAATATCATTCATGAAATGATTTTTGTCCTTTTCCTTTAATTATTTTTATTCTACCGAAAATATAAAGAGGAGTGTGAGGATTTGATTAGATTTATTTAGGAATTAAAAAGGGAGGTTTTAAAGGAAAAAATTGAAAGATTTTTATGTTTTTTCAAAAATTAGGCTGCGGTTGGTTTGTTTTAATTTTGGGTTTTCGTTCATACAACAATGCATACGATGCATGTATATTGTGGAAGGTGGCCAATTTAGAAACCCAAATTAACATACAAAATAGATTGCACATTTTATTTCATTTTTTGTGTTTTTGGAAATAACACAAACATGGAAAACAATCCATCCTTCCATCATCCCTTCATCCCCTCTGTCGTCCACTCTATCTTCCTACCATCTCCTTCTCATCTCTCCAATCTTCACATATTTTGTAATTAATATTAAAAATGCAAAACATAAAATTCAAAATGAACCAGACGAACTCTTATTCTTTCTTATTCAATCCATTGTATTCTTTTTTTGATAAAAAAGTGTGTTGCTAAAAGCACACATTAAATCTTCATCCTAATACCAACACTAATATATAACACAACTTCACATCACTTTCACTTTAATACCATGCTCCCCTCTATAGGCTACCATTATGATATCTTATTCAGTTTATTGCTTAACTTCAATTTGAAAATCCAGTTCCTCAAAGAACTTTTAATCATAAATCAAGAGATGAGAAATTCATTCGAATTCAACTAGAAAAGCACCGACATTGTTTTGTATCTAGACACATTACAATCACTTACATCACCTGTAACTCTCATTCATGTGGTATTTCTCAATAAATTTATTATCATTTTCAAATTTTGTCTTGAATTCTATGTTAATTAGTAAATATGAGTGTTGAGATAAATTTTTAGTTAGTACTGGATTATTAATTCATGTTTGGTTTTGTTTAGAATTCGAATTAATTTTGTTTCTATGAACTTGGTTTAGTTTAGAGATGAAAAAAACTAATTAATGATATTTTATGGAGATGGTTAGGAACAGAGTTAAATAGATTTTGATAAAGTGTGGATCAGTGAAAAACTCAATGTGGTATTAGGAAGTAGGATATTTTACTAAATTTTATTAAAAATTTACTCGGTATTACGAAGAGGGTTCGTGGTTGCTTTTAGCAACATGCTAAAAAAATCTTATTTATTTCTCTTGTTGTCTTCGTCTCCTTAATGTCCTCCATGATAAACAAATTCCTCAACATAAATCTAAATAAAACTCAGTAACATTCAAGGTGGGGTTTTCCTCTTGATCCTTGCAAAGTCCAAATATTGATTCAATCGAATCAGGGTTTTTTTCTTTATTCATGGTGCAAATCTTAGGTTTCATCTCGAGGTAATTTTGATTTTATTATATATAGGCCATGTTAATTAAGTTTAAATCCTATACATGCTACATTTAATCTGATCATTTGTTCATTTTGTTAACCCAAATTTAGATTTGACATATGTTAATTGAGTTGATGTTCATTGGGATAATATAATTAGATTCTACATTTGCTACAACTTTTTCATCATATGTTCATGTATAGTTTAGATCTAATTCATTTTACAATGAATTTATATATACATAAGTTGTTCAATCTACTTTTTCTCATTTTTTTAAAAATTATTATTTAATATTAGAAAAATCAAGCAAGCAAACAAACAATTTTGGATTGTAAACTAATCTTAATTAGTTGATGTATTGTATACCATATTATATTCAAAAATATAAACGAACTATATATGTAAATTATTTAAAATTACTTTGAAGATTGAATACATGTTTCACATATTGTTGTTTTGAATATAATTTTAGTTGTTGTTGACAATTGTTTGAAAGTTGTTCCAATTAAAAAGAAAATAACATAAGTGGACTATCCTGCAAAACACCGTGAACCCTTTGAATCCTTCTTAAATTAAATAGATTTTAGTTTGTTACTTTAATTTTAGAACATATAATATATTACAAAATGTGTGTATGTTATTTTAATTTAAAACATAGTTTGTAGTTATTCATACATGCATACATAAATGTATTTGAGTGTTCAAATTATATTGTAAAGATAAGTAAATGAAAGAAGATAACTCCTTTAGCTTTTTCTCTTCTCATTTATTGCCTACTTTAACATAGTTGATTTTCATTTTTAATGTATGTAAACTTTTGATTAGTTTAAGCAATTTTATAACATATTATATACAAGTAAACTATATATGTACCTTTACTGTTATTTTAAATAATTTCAAAATAAACTATAGATAAAAAAGGCTTACATAAAGGACGAATGTATTTGTTGCGGTATAAATCCCAACTTCTATATACATACACATTAACTATGTACGCTACTTATATGTCGCACTTGCACTATACAAACAAGAATGTATTTGGTATGTTCATTATTATATATTTAAATTCAAATTAAATTTAAAACTCCTTTTAAAAAATTTAAATAAAATTTTATTTTATTTATAACCTCATTGGATTGGATCTAATAATCTTTAGACTTCATAGGCCCAATAGATCCAAAATATAATTTTTTGTAATTTACTCTTTAACTCCGCTGCTGGCTGACTTAATTCCAATAATGATGTCATTGTCCAAAAGCATATGCAGTCTAAATTAGTCATGTTTGAACTAACTAATTAAACTTGCACACTTAGTATAGTGTCTAGAGAGATAATTTCTAGGATTAGAATTAGACAATCAAGTACCTTGTCCTACCCGGTTAATAGCTTGGCCTAAAAGGTAAAGTGAGCTTAAAAGTTCCCCATAATAGAAAAAGGTCTAATTTGAATCAAGCCCTGGGCCAATTTTCAAAATCATTTTGAAAATTAAAGTAAGTATATTAAATTTAAAATGAAATATGTTTATTGTAGAAGTTATAATATAACATAAGTTTTCAAAATGTTTGAAAAGATAATAAAATTTTCAAAGTGTCTGAAAATTAAAATTTAAACATTAATTTCGAAAACTTGGTTATTAATAAGATTAATAAAATAAATAAATAAAATAAGTTAATTAATTAATCACACACACACACACACACACAGATACACACACACACACATATGTATATGTATATGTATATGTGAATGTATTATATATATTGATATACGTTATGTTATCCTTAAATGTTCAAGATAGTATATATATATATATATATATATATATATTTATAAAATGACTATCGAAATTAAACTACACTTAATTAATCGTGTTTAATTAAATAAATTAAGTAAAAATTAATTAATTAAATTAAAGATACATACACACACACTCATGATATATATGTATTACTATAAAGGTTATAATATACATGTAAATATTAAAGTTACATTCGAATAATAATCTAAACTTAATCAAAGATTTAATTAATTAAAATTAATTAAAAATGATTCGGTTAATTTAATGTTAGTACGCAAGATTGTTTTACAAGCCAATTAAAGTATAAAAGCAATATTATAATGAAATTTATATAATATGAATGTATGAACTAAAGGAGAACATTATGGAAACCTTACATAGACTTAAGAGATAAATACATCCGTAAATGCATGTATACCATGATTTACAATCTGTCCGACACTTGAATCACGATGGTATTTCATTGAAAATGCATTATTCGCTCTATAAATATTTTGAAGATTAAGAACTTTTAATATAAAGTTGTCATCTACCATTTGTACATTAATAAATCACCTGCGTACTCTCTAGTTGTAAAGCTTTCCCTATGGCATAGATGTTATATGTAGTATTATTAATGTATAGACTAGACGAGGTAAGATACTCATACATATTTATTGAGATTTCCTCAAGATATGTATTATATACTTTTGTTGTCACAAAATGGTAGGTACGAGCAAATAATTTTTTTGACTCGTTAACCTTTCCTCAAAGTAAAAATGAGATTAGGACTAGGTACCATGATTAGGAGTTATGCATGATACAATCGATAAGGAGTTGTCCATTGTTTATGGGGGTACGTTTATTGAGCTTTCCTCAAGATTGGATCCTAAGATGTATGAGTCCTAAGACTACTCGTAAAGTTGAAAGACTTCTAAGTTTCACCATATACGACTTTGGCAAAACTTAAAAGACTGGTGGGAGCCTTATTAGAAAAATAAAATGATAACATGTAATCTTTCTGATATTAAAAGATGTTATATAATGTTATAATATTCTACATCGATAAATTTGTGCTTTAAATATGATTGATGAAAGTTTATCGATTAAATTATACAAATGAATTAAACTAAAGATTGACAAATAGAAATATAATATATACTTACTAATAAATACTTTTTGCATGTTAATGTTTCAATATCCATACAAGTGCCTAATTTTACGACAATGGTCGCATACATATTTATTTGGCTAAGACCATGTGTTGCATATTATGAGTTTCGAACTCTAAAGTAATCAAGACTATGGATATTTGACCCACATCCTGTCACATATAAGTGGGGCTGTGTATTTTTTCATTTTTCAGCTTTTCCATCAATTTCCTTCCTACTATTTTTGAATTCCATTTTCCACTTTCTTAGAAAAAAATAATTTTAGAAGGAATTCCTTCCGATAAATAACAGAAAAAGCTGGAAATTTTTCATAATTTCCACAGTATTCCTTTTCTTCCAAAATAACTTTAATTGGGTCACACCCGCACACCCAAAATCTTTTTTGTCCGTAAATGCACTCACATCCACACCTTCGGACTGATATCTCTAAACCTCGAATGAAAAACTCTAACCTAATTCCACCAACCTTCTTCCCTCAGCAAGAGAAAATTAACCCTTATTTGTCACTTAATTTTGCTGTCGACCTACTCTATCTGGTAGATAACTAATTCAAAGTTCTTTAGGTTAACACTACCAATCTTACTATCCTTCCTGTATTTACCAATACCGACAATTCATTTACTACGTTTGGCTACTCAAAAGAATTCGGTTATAAATTAAATCTTTTCTATTGGGCACCTATTTATATCTACAATATATTTGGATTGAACATACAACTTGCAGATGAATATGTTGAGCACTTGAGTTAAACAACCTGATGTACTTAAAAATATACAAGCTTGCAAATGCTTCATTGGTGACTTTTTAAATTTTAATTACTCCCCCACGCATGATCCTTTGGCATTGCTACCGACTATAAAATAATATCCACATATGCTGATTTGAAAAAAAGGTAAGTAGTAACTACGGTTAAAGATTACTACGACCTCAACGTTGTTACAAAAAGGTATTAAATATTACTGAAAAACGAAGTTGTCCTCCCACAACCGTCATCCCACAACTGCATGGTATTTGTTTGTTTTCATTACTGGAAAAAGTGGAATTTCCATCTTCCATCCTGCTTTTTTGATTCTCGTGATTACCGGTTATAGGAATTCCAGAGTTCACGAAACGAAAACTAGAACAAATGTCATCTTTCCATCAATGCTCAAAAAAACGAAAAAAAATCCCCGGTTGGTACAGAAATTTTCCAAACCCACCCGTAACAATATCAGTATCAAACTTGTCCAAGAAATGACTTTTCAGCTTCTATGTAGAAGAATATGCAATAGTATTGTAGTAACAAATGCACCTTTAATCTTATAAAATGAAAGTTATTTTAGAATAATGTCAAACAGTTGTTCTACCTCGTAATTTCAAGCTCTAATTTATGTGTGTATCAAATTATTATTTGACTTGGGATCTTTACGGATAGGTTAACATCGTTTAAATTTGCAAAAATTATAGATGGAATTGAGCTAAATGGACTTTTGCCAAATCAAACTACTTTTCACGTGTCCTTTGAAAAAATTCCCACGTTAATGTTCACTACTCGTGATTACCTTATACATGCCCAATATTTTGGGCATACACTATCACCTTACCCTAATAATGGAGATATCCAAATAGTTATGTAAATGAGAAGCAAGCTAAACCATAAAAGCAATATTAAGAGGAATATATCGGGCTGGCAAATCGTAGATCATCATGTCATTTTCAAACTCAAAAGAAATTATTATCAACTAAAATTTCAACAAGCAGATAATAAAAGAAAAATGTATAGAAGTTAGAGAAGCTCAATTAAGCTACTAGCTGAAGCAGAAGATGTTATACACATTAACTACACCAAGAGGGAAGATAGGATCCGTTGCTGCTTTAACAACAAGTTTAGCAACTGCAGAAGCACTCACCAGAGGTGCGAAGAGCAGCCCCAACAATGGCATTTGTCTAAGTGGCTTTGCTTGTCGTAGTATCCTTGCACCGTCCAAATGAATAAACAATAAATTAATAAAATAAAAATAAATAAATAATGGCAATTTGTACATATATTGCATAGTTTAAAGGTAAACAATAGGTACCATCTCGAGAGGGGACCCGATTACTCCTAGAGGAAACTACATGCTCCCTGCTTGCCGAGCACCATGAGTAAAACTAGGTCTAAGTATCACAACTGTATTATGAAGAAAAGAATAAAAGTATTACTATTTAAGAGGGCAGTTTTAAAGTTTAAAGTATTTAGTTTCCAAATAATCAAAATACTATCGATAAATTATCTCTTTCACTTTGGCAATTATGTCAAGATCACAAATGTTATTTACTTCATCATATTGTAAAATGATTTACTTTTTACTATTAAATTTAATTACAAGTGTTTCACAATAATAACTTACGTTTATAACATTTCCGGTACCTCAAAATTCTTATTTGTAGAAATAATTCCATTGAACACTTCCATTACTTAAGTTTACTTGTGTAATATTCTATTACATATTCCTATTTAACATTACAACTTGTTAAACATTTTGGTAAGTTATGTGTATATATATCTTTTATAGAATGTAATTGAATGTTACACAGTTTTATTTTATTTATTTTGTTAATAAAATGTTCAATGGTTACATCTTCTAAATTTTCATATCCTTTTGATTTACAAGTAATAAATTTACAATTTCTGATATATATTTCATTAATCACTTAACATCTATTCTTATTTTTCATTCTAGAAGCTTCCAAAGTTAAAATAGTTGAGATTTCATTTCAATACAATAATTGAAATCTCTAATTTATAGAAACTTAAGAACTAAATGCCGGGTTCATTTCAAATCATATGAAATAATATATATACATTCATAATTTTATAGATCAAATCATATTTCGAAATACAAAATTAGGATTTGTTTATCAAAGCTAATATGTGTAAAACTACTACAGTGGCTTTTCCACTTTGAAAATCGAAAATGAACATCGATGGTGCGTGCACTCATCACTAGAATTATTTTCCAGCGACAGAGAGGTAAGTACAAAACTTATTTCCTTTTTAAAATTCTTTTAAAACATTTCTTTCCAATCACATTTGAGAATATTTATCCAAAATACTTCCAAATAATACTAGTTCATATTCTAAGATCCCTCGATAACAATTTCAAAATCCCGAAACATAAGTTCTTAAATTTCAAATTAAATTTATTTAATTTATAAATCCTATTTTGAAATCAATATTTATAAAATTTCACTTCCTATCAAACAAATATATCACATACAACTATTACTGCTTCGAAATCAAGTAAAATTTTCATAACATACTTCAAAATAGCAGTTCCAATTTATTTTTCAAGCATATTACTAAAATAAATTTCCCAAATCATTTACTATATCTAAAATTATACATTCAAAGAAACTTACATAAATTTGTTTTACTTGAAATATTTATTTGAAAACTACATTTGCAAATCAATCATCTTTAATACTTTACAAAAAAATTATCTACAAATTTTCTTGCTTCATTTATAAACACCCTTTGAAAATCTTAAATAACATCTTTATAAATATATGCAAACTATGAAAAAATAATTATTTTCATCATTTCTTATATTTAAAAGGGGTTATTGAAAACCTTAAATCCATTAGTTATAAATTTTATCCGTTTAAATCTAAAATACTTTTCAAACATCATTTATAAATCAATAATCATTAACTTTAAATTAGTTTATTTAATGAATAATTCCTCACAATATTTACAATATTGACAATTAACTTTAGAAAAGAAGGAAAAATGACCAAAATATCCTTTATACAATACTTTATCATATACTTTTATAACTCGTTGTCTTAACAAGTTTATCCTCGTTCTTGCAGACTCTACCATGCGATGATCGGACGTAAGGCTATAATTCTTCAAGTACTTAGTAGACCTGTTTCAACACCCAGTGAAAATACTTAAAACGTTAAAAATAGATATGAAAAGTACATTCCCCCATGGATCACAGTTACGTAATGCTTACGCCGCTATCTAGCGGAATCACTTGTAATTGTAGGCATCCTGCCCCTCGAATTACTCCCATGGTTCATAGATCCCAGCTACATAATGGTTACGCCGCTATCCCAACGGAATCACTTGTAGCTATAGGCATCCTGTCCCTCTATTTACGCTATGCATCAATAGATCGCAGCTACGCAATGGTTACGTTGCTATCCTAGCGGAATCACTTGTAGATGTAGGCATCACGCCCCTCGATTTACGCTATTCAAAAAATATCAAGTGAGTATAACAAGTGACCCACGAAAGGGGTTCCGATAACTTACCCACCAAAGGGATTCGATACGTGTTCCTACCAAGTAGGACCTCAATTTCCGATGGACACCCTATGCGGAGTTCCAACGCAACCCTACCGAGTAGGATCGCGATTTTCGATGGAAGGTACATCTCATATCATTTACTTTGAAAATATATCATACTATATATAGTGCCCTTTCAAAATCAAAACTTCAAATATTGCACTTATATAAATTCCATTATATATAAGATTTCATTTTCAAATAGAGTACCTTCCAAAATCAATAGTCTCGAATATATCAAATCATTTTTATATACATTTCATTGTATATAAGATTTATCTCTTCAGAACGAATACCTTCCAAAATCAGTAGTCTTCCAAATCATCATATACTTAAATAAAGTCTGTCTTATATAAGAATCAATTTTTTTTTCAAAATCAATTATGCTACATGAAGAGCCATATGAGATTGAACATCTTTGCTTTATATAAGGTTCTGAATTTAGAATAGTTTTGTATATAAAATAGTTTGTATATAAAATAGTTTGTATATAAAATAGTTTGTACATAAAATAGTTTGTACATAAAATAGTTTGTATATAAAATAGTTTATAAAAATAGTTTTGTATATAAAACAGAATAAAATAGTTTTGTATATAAAATAAAAGAGAAATAGTTTTGTGAAAAATGGTTTTAAACTAATTGCAGTTTTGCTTAAAAATTCCAATTTAAATTACAAGGATATCCAACCCACAACCCAACAACTTTCAATTTTGGCATCAAAGCATATCAATAAAATTAGAACATAATATGTACATATGTCATCACCATGAAATATCACATTTGATCGCTCGCTCGATCACACAAGTTCGCTTTCGAACTAGTATTGTTCATTCGACTTCCCTAATGCGGACTTCGATAAGGTTTCTTGGCTAGATGCCATCATTCTCCTTACAAAGCCATACACTATGATATAGAATTTTAGAATCAAACCAAAAATCCATATCAAATATTCACCATTAAGAATCGAATGAAAAGTCCTAACACGAAATGGTGTAATTCACCTCGAACTTGTGTACTCAAATACGGATCAAATTAAATATGTGAATAAAACAAATACGTTCAACTTACATATTTATTCCAATTTGTTTCATCACAATTACATTTCAATTAATTCATCATTAATCTCGTTGATTAACAGAAATATCACTTCATACTTTAATATTTGTTTCAAAGAAATTCTCTATTTAATATCAAACATTAATGTATTGATTCTCATGACATTGCTTATATTTACCTTCAATTGTAAATCACATTCAATTTCACATGTAATATTTCTCATTTAATACTACATTTATTTGCAAATCATTTCAAAAGAAATTTCTTAAGTTTATAACCAATTTATAAAAGCTTAACCTCATTTATAAACATTATTCGAGTTTAAAGTTACCATAACTATAACTATAACTATAACTATTTCTTGCAACATCCACTTATTTCATAAACAATTTACTAGTCATGACTTTATTTATAATTATTTCATTTTAACTCATATTTGTTTATCCAATTAGTATTCACGATGGCTTCCTAAACTTATTTATGATACTTTTCGTAAATGTTAATTAAGTTTATAAATTTTTTTCCCAATTAAACTCATTTACAACATTTTCTTAAGCACATTTTCAATTTAAACATTCCAAGGCTTAAAGTTCACACCTGTATATTATTACATTACATGCCAAGAACATATACAACAATTCCATTCATTTACTAAACATAGAACTAAAAAATTTATCTTGTTTCACTTGCTATGAATTAAGGTTATCAATTCAACTGCATAATTCAACACAATTATTAAGTTTCAACTCATATATTAATTCAGAAGTTTTTCAACTATCAAAAATGTCCAGATATTCCATTTTATTTCAGTAGTTGAAACTCCAAAATCAACAAACAAAAAATTCACATAACGAAAAATTTCAATTTCATAACGAATATCTTAATTATTCACTTTTGAATAATACTACTATTATTCCAAAATATTAGGAAACCAATTTCTAAAACATCGGAGTTTAGTTCTCAAATTTCAGTTAATTTTTCATTACTAAAACTAAACTTAGAACCATGTTCATATAATCATTCACTTTATTTTCTTTAATACACCAGTGTTAAACTAATGTTTAGTTTATCAATTCAATAAACAATAATATCTAACGCTTATAAACTGACTAAGTACAACAAATCAACAACAAATGACGATAATTAAATATTATCATTTCATAAATACACTACATTATAAATAACTGTAATAGTTTTAAAAAAATTATTCCTTTATTATAACATATAATATTAGGAAAATTATTTCAGTTTCGAAAGTTATATAAAACATTTTATAACACTAACGAATACAAGCTCTAATATATATGCATACACTCAAACAAACCCATTTTAGGATATTACTACCCTATCTCTAATGAGTTAACCACAATAGGCTAAGGTATTTCTAAACCAATGCTCCGATACCAACTGTAACGACCCATCTTTTTGGACGGTTTAAATCGACAATAAACCACACATGTCTAATTCAAACCATTCAAAAGGGAGGATTATTATTGGGGTAAGTAAAAAAATATGGAAAAAAAGAAAAACAAAACACAGCATCTCGCAGTGGAATGACAAAATATAATAATCAAATAATGAGTTCATGAAGCTGTTTTACAAATAACAATTGATTATGCTATATAATTCAAATTAGAGTTATACATACAGCAGGAATAAATAAAAAATGCAACGGAACACAGGATGCAGTGGAATAATTATAATAAATAATAATAATATTTTGAATCTTCGTCTTCGCCCCATTGAAAATATACTTCAAATACACTGAAAAGCTTAGACTGCCCCGAGCATAATGAAAAAAAACACTCGAGTCAGAAATAAAAGATCTTATGTAAGTCAAGTCAAAATAAGTAAAATAGAAATATACTAGTGCAATGGTTTCAAAGATATTACGGGATTTTCCATCTCTTATCAAGTGTACGACATGGATATAATTATTTAAAGGATTTTCAAATATTTCGAAATTCCACTCTTTGTTATTTTAATTAAAATAAATACAAATTTTAAATTAAAAGTAAACCCTCAAATAATTCAATTCCAAATAAAAATCCAAATTCAAGAAATTATATGGGTAGATGTCGTTTCAAACAGTATCAAAAATCAGCATTTCCAAATCAATGAAAACCGCTCGGGTTTATCATTTCAACCCATAACAATTTTCTCCAATCTATAAGATCATTCTGGTATGTATCATTTCAGCCCATAGGGATAATAGAGATATAAACGTAAATAAACATCCAATCATCCCAAAATGTCAACCAATAACATCCATTCAGTCATCCACCTATCAACATTGAAGATACATCACAATCATCATTCAAATTAACCAATTACTAACAACAATTTACTAGTTATCATCAATAGGTATTTAATTGGCAATATAAATTTCAATATTAAATAAATGGCAGTTAAATTCAATAAAGATTAGGTTTAACTGGAATGGCAAATTAAAATATACCAAACAGCAACCGATCGATTTCTAATCACATTATAAACTTAATTTAACTAACATAAGATAATTTAGTATTCATGAGTGGTTTAAAACACTCACTTTTGATTTGTCGACGATTTTAAAATCCAAAAATAGCCCAAAATTCAACAGTCTCAGAATTCGTCCAAACCAGCTTTATAATATCTGGAATTTTAATCCGATCGCAGCGGAGAAAAACGCGCCCAAATCTGAGTTTATATGGAAAAGATATTAACATTAGAAGATATACGATTTAAATTAGAAAATAAATAAATTAATAAAACAGATTACACGTCACTTGTACGAAGTCAAATTCTACACATTCACGGCCACGTCATCACGCGCCTTCAACATGCATGAGAACCTCCTAGCATCGTTCGAAATCCTAACGTAGTTGCCACCCTAAAACGGCCAAACATTGTTGGTCCAAGCTATTCGACCACGATCAGACAACAACGCCGCGACTTACACCTCTAGCCGCCCCTTCCACGTTCACACGGCCATCTTCGGCCCTCGAGAACACCCCACTATCGTGACCATTCAAAGCCATTTTCGTGCCATTTCTATTATCGATGACCTAAAGTAGTCGCACAGATTGACTCCCTTCGACGTCCTTTCCGATTCATTGCCTTCCGATCGCTCCTAGGACGAAGATCCACCGCCCAATCTCAACCCTAATATGAACAGTTGGGAATAAATTGCCAATTTTTGGCCAAACAATGTACCAAATAGAAAAACGAATGACTGCACAGGATTGCGCTCGTCGAGAGCTATCCAACGATATATAATTCGATATAGCTTTGAGGAGTTTGATTTTCGATTTGAATTTGAAATAGGGTTTTTGAAATTGAAAATAGGTTTCTGCCATTGAAGAGAAGAGATATGTAATGACCCGTAATTTTCGATAATTAAAAATTGTTAATTTAATGAATTTTTTTAATTTAATATTGGAAGAAATAAAATTTTGTGATTTATTAATGAAATAATAACTAGAATGCAATGTAACAATGTTAATTTAAATTAATTATTAACAATTTTAATGAAATTCCAATTAACTGTAATAATTTAAATGTTATACTAGTTATGAATTTAATATAAGAAAACAAATGTAAATATTGAATTAGTTAAGGTAAGAGTGTAAAATAAATGGTAATTGAGTAAAATCAGTATTATGTAAGCAATTATAATATTTGTGTGAAAATAATAAACTTATAAATGTGATTAATAGTCAATGGTAAAAATTATTATATGTTACCTATTTATTTAGTTAGCTAAATTAAATTTGGAATCAGTTACAATTAATCCACTTAATTATTGCAGATAATGTGAATTAAAATGATAACCGTAGAAGATTGATGTAATAAAATATAAAAAAATGTTAAATATAGCCATGAAGTAATGGTTGATGGAATAATAAGGTATAAATCAAGATAAATGAATTTGATTGAATCTAAATTATAATTAATGAATTTATTGCAATTAAATGTAACTAAATATCACGTTAAATGAAAATATGAGTGTAATAAGATGTAAATTACGGTTAATTAAACCCACGAGATAAAAATTGGTTGAATAATAGGATGAAACGCCAAGTAAATGGATTTATTGGAAATCTAGTCTATAATTACTGAATTTATTGAAATTGAAATTAAACACTGTAAATTGTGTAATATCCAACGTTCAATCGACATAGAAAATTGTTTTAAAGGATAATAAATTACTAAGTAATCTAAAGTGGTAGAAATTGTAAATTATTAAATTTAAATTGAAAAGGTGATTTAATTGATTTAATAATAATTTATCAAAAAATGTGAAAATAGCCATTTTGGCCATTGTCTCGGATTTTGAAGAAACTAGTTTCATTAGATCCGTAACCGTGAATGATGGTAAGGTTTCAAGTTTCGTAGCGATTGGACTTCTTGTTTGATAGTACGGGCTCGAAACACGTAGAAATCAATTTAATTACATTCAATTGAAATCAATTTGAAATAAGCTGGTTTTTAAGCTTACATCTTCATACAACGGAATTAGGACTTGAAACCTGTTCCATTGTGTTTAAAATTATCAACAACATCTATTTTGATATATGGGATTACCTATTTTTGTTTAGGGAACGAAACGAGCTTTTTGGGTCTTTTATCATTCGACTTTAAAATCGATCTAGTCCTTTTGTTTCTATTTCTGACCTGCCTAAATATAGTCCGTGATAAACCCTAGCTATCCCTTATTCCATTCTCCTGTATGTACAATTCTATATGCTTCTCTCTTTCCAATGGTAGACAAATCAAAACCAATTCAAAATTCAGTTGCAAACAAAAATTAGATTGAAAATCGAACTCCTCCAAACCCTATCAAATTATATATCAATTCGAAGCTCTCGACAATCAAAATTCACTGTTGTGATATGTTTTTCAATTTGATGCACAGTTTGACCAGAATTCGCCGATGAACCTCGGCCGTTAATATGTGATTTTAGGATTGGACGGTGGATCCTCATCCTAGGCACGATCAGGGAGTTGCGTTGCATAGAGAAGGACAAGAGCTATTGATCGGTGGTGATCGTTGGTGTCAGGGCATCATGTTTTGGCCACAAACTCAAACGCTAGGTTGCGGCGGTCGTTCGTGCTCGATCAGGCAAAGGGGGGTTGCGTGTAGTGGCTGGGTCTGCTGGAGGTGTGGGTGTCGATGACGATGCCTGATCTGGTCGTAAGCGCATGGTTAGGCGGCGGCAGGTCGAAGTTAGTGGTGGCTGATGCTCGTTTGAGGGTTTGAGTGCGTGAGAGGGTACGGTAGAAACGAGTCGACGTGGCCGCTTCGTATTGGTAATTCTTTTTTTTTTCATTCTTTTTAAAATTTCAAATTTCAAACATTCTAATCCGAATAACTTTCACATACGAGGTCCAATTCACACATGGTTCGTTTCATAAAGATCGTATCGAAATTTTGAACATTTTGATGCTAGTTTGGACGAATTCTAAGACTGTATAATTTTATGCCTAATTTTGGATTTTAATTCGATAAATTCGAAGGTGAGTGTTTTGATGCACTCACAACTACTAGATCTTCTTACGTTAGTTAAATAAAATTTATGATGAGATTCAAAATTTATTAATTATTGTTTGGTATGTTAAATTGTCATTCTGATTAAATTTGACTTTTGTTGCATTTAATTAACGTTTAATTTAATATTGATTTTAAATTGTCAATTTAATACCTGTATTGATGATCATTATCTATTGATGTTTATTGATTGATTTGGATGATGACTGTGATGGATGTTTGACTGCCGGTATTGGATGACTAGATGTTGTATTTTATATTGTTATAAACTGCACGTTAACTATGGGTTGAAATGATACATACCCTAATGATCTATTGATTAGTGAAAAATCGTTATGGGTTGAAATGATAGACTCGAGTGATTTTATGGATTTTATTAATTCAGGATTACGGTTTGAAATGATATATAACCGTAAAATTTTAAATTACAGATTGAAATGATAAATATCTGTATCACTTGATCCTAGGGTAGAAAATTATATATGGACACCGGATTGGATAAATTAAGTGATTTTGAATCTTTAAATTTTGAATTCGGTTTATTGGTATTTTGAAATAGAATTTTGATTTATATAAACTGAATTATTTTCGAAGTCCAAGCATAAATGAATATGAATTAGAATTGATTTAATGAACTATTCAAAATATTTAAATTCGAATTTTAAAGTTGAGGTGTCAAATATAAGTGAATTTATCAGAATTGAGTTATTGGAAATGTTGGATATAACATTGAAATCTATTTTAAACTAATTCAAACTATTTAAGTGAATTAACTATTTTAATTAATTTAAACTATTTTATTTTATATTAATCTAATATAACCTATTAAATCCAAATTAATTCTATTTTACCAATTTTAAACTAATTAAATTTATTTAATCTATTTTAAATCTATTTGATGTAATTTAAATCTATTTAATCTATGTTAAATTAATTTAATCTATTTAAAACCTATTTAAGATAATTTAAATCCATTAAATCTATTTTAAATCTATTTTAAATCTATATAAATCATTTTTAAATCTAATTAAATCAAATTTAAATCTATTTAAAACTATCTTCTACTTAAAAAAATTTAAATCTATTTTTAACCATTTTTAAAACTATTAAAATTATTTATGACTACCTAAACTATTTTCTAATTTCAGACTGTGTAAAGTTAAGTTATTTATATTTAATTCCTTGATGACGATACAACCTAAGTTGGAATTGATACCTTTTGCGAAATGACATATTTGAGTGAATAAGATGATTTGAAATGGAAAAATTAATTAACATAACTTATCGATAATTTCAAAGTGAATATGAATTTCAAAAGTGAATATGATTTTGAAAGTGAATATAGGTTGAAAGTGAATATGATTCAAAAGAGATATGATTTGAAATTGAATATGATGTTTTGAAATAAATTGTGGATTGATCCTTTTGAAATGTAAAAGAACCATCTGGTGTAAAATAAGCGTTTGGTTGTTAAAGAGATCGGAATCGAATTTTGTCATACTCTCTGCCAATACCGAAAACCACTTTAGCAACTGTGCACGTGGTGGAGATTCCAGAAAAGAAGTAGAATGGTTTGGCTAACAATTTTTATATGAGGTATTGACGTGATCGTGACTCCCATGAGTCAGCTTAGATGTGACTAAAACATGATCTATACCTGGGCCAAGTGAGGTCATTCCTCCGATCGAAATTGCTTCTTCGATACCATATTATGACTTTGTGATGAGTTGTTGGTCACCCCTTGATTTTGATTTGGGAGTGGGTTACTTGATGGGCGATAGTAGCTGCTATGCGTTACCACCAGCCCGGTTCTACAATTGGTAAATCTACCCTGGCATTGCTTCAAGTGCCGTGTTGATATGCCCTAGAGCGCCTCATACGAGTTGGTTTTGTACCCACTGGTTAAACCTCATGAAGGAGCATATGGCACTGTATAGACTATGGAAATATATAAAATGTGTTAAGGGGGATATGGGTAACGCCATAATGCTATGTTGATACTTTTACTTTACTGTAGACATATTATAATAGCGTATTGTACACATAATAGATAGTTTAACGGATCCTTAGGAGATGTAAATCTTGAAAATCTCTTAAGTTACTACACCCACATTAGATATTGGACATGAGATGTCAACTGTTGATTCAACTTATGTAAGATCTTTTAGTTCTGACTCAAGTGTTTTGTCTTTTCAATTCGCTCGGGTCAGCCTAAGCATTTTAGGGTTGAAGACCTTTTTTGGAAGACGAAGACGAAGATTTGTATTATTATTATTTATTATATTTATTCCACTGCACCATTTTGTTCCGCTGCATTTATTTATTTGTTCGTATTTTCTGTAACTTTGATTTTGTGTTGTAAAAGAATAATCAAATGTATTTAAAAACAGCTTCATTAACTGTTTATTCGATTATTACATTTTGTCATTCCGTTGCGAGATTTTGTTTTGTTTTATTTTTTTCTCTTTTTCTTATTTTCCCCATAACAATCTGCCCTTTTGAAAGTTTGAGTTTGACATGTGTCTCTACTTGAAACGTCCAAAACGGCAGGTCGTTAAAGTTGATACAGAGCTTTGGTTTAGCAATAACCTTAGCTTTGTGGGGTCTGACTCTATAGAAATAGGGTAGTTATACCCTAGAATGAGTCGTTGAGTATGCGTGTGTGTGTGTGTGTGTGTATGAGAGAGCATATTTATTAGTGTTATAAAAGGTTTTATATTGTGTTATTTTGCTCCGTTTTGTATTTATAAATTTTGGTCGGTGCATAGGACGCTATGACATTGATAGGGATTTCTAAACATTTAATAGGGCAGATCGACACAATATTTGTTTTGAAATATAGATAAATGAAATAATTTTGCCTATTAAATATTTTTGTATATAAAATAATAATTTTATAAATGATATATTTGGTTGTAATATATTGGTTGTTAGGTTGTGAAATTTATAATTATTGGTTGAGAAGTGAGATTGTAAATAAAATAAATATAAATTGAAAATTTTAGAACTTAAGTTCCGGGATTTTTGAAATTTCTTTTGAAAGATTTTGAATATAATATTAGTATTAATTGAAAGTATTTTCTGACATAAATATTTCAATATGATTTGAAAGAAATGTTATAAAAGGATTTCAATAGGAAATAAGTACTGTACTCTCCTCTCTATCGTTGGAAAATAATTTCGATGATCAATGCACTCATCATCCACATTTATTTTTGAGTTACAAGGCGGGAAGGCCATCATAGTAGTTTTACTGCACATTTATTTTCATAAACTAATATAAATTCAAAGTTTAAATATGATTTGATATAAAAAAAGAATAAGTATATATATATATATATATACATATATATATATATATTATTTCTAATAATTTGAAATAAAACCCAGTTGTTTAGTTCTTAAATTTCTGTAAATTAAAGATTTCAATTGTTTTAATGAAATGAAATTTTAACTACTTAATAATTGGAACCTCTAAAATGAAAATAAGAAATTAAATGCTAAAGTTATAAATGAAATAGACAGAAATTTGAAATTTATAAATTGTAAAACAAAGGATATGATTATTAAATATTTTGCTAATTAAAAATAAACAAGATAAACTTGTATAACATTCAATTGCATTCTAAAAGACATATATATATATATATACACTAAATTTTTAAAATTAAGATGTTAATAAGGATATGTAATAGAATATTGTACAAGCAAAGTTAAGTATGATGAAAGAGTTCATTGGAATCTCTTCTATAAATTGGAATTCTAGTGTAAAAAAAATTGTTATAAACTATGGTTAATAGTTTGAAATGTTACTAATTAAATGTAATTAAAGTGAATAATGTAAGAAAAACGATTATAAACCTAAATTAACATCTTAAGCTATTTATAATCAGATTGAATAGTTAATGGTGAATGATGTAAGTTAATAATTATAAACTTGATTTAAAATTAATGCCATTTATAATTAAATTAAATACTATGTGGATTAAATGATTATAACTTTAGAGAATATTGGAAATGATTTAGAAATGGAGTTAATATTCAATAATACTATTTATGGAAGGATGAGTGTGAAAAAGAAATAATCTATAAATGGTGATTTGGATTGTTAATAAACTTACCTAATAATGTAAAATCCAATAATTGAAATAAAAAAAAACTTACTTAAGCAATGAAATTGAAATGTTTTGTCTAGATGATTTACTATATTCATATTAGTTGGATTGAATATTCCCAATTATTGGAGCGGATGAGACCCTATTACGTTCCCGTATAAGAGCGTTTGATGGTTTTTAAACGAATCCCACCTTAAAGTGGTTGATTTATATTTATGGTTATATAACATTTGTGATGCAGGGAAAAACAGGTTGGAGGGATTCAATGGGATTCCTCGCTATTATTGAATTGTTTCAATAATATTTCTTTTATGTGGATTATCGAATAATGAACATGATTGTGGACACCGTGATTATTAGGTCATTATATGTTTGGAAATAAAACCCAATAGTGATAGAAAATCAATATCGACATTGGTTAAGTGTTTCATGGCTACTAGCCTAAAATTAGTATTTTAATAATACTGTAAATTGTCGTTTAAGTTGGAATTGGATTTTGAGACAAGAAATGATTTTTTAATCCGAAATTGGGTTTCAAAAATATTTTATTTCAAGGATTATCTATTTAACTATATTAAATTGTTTTAAATTTATTGATTTTAGTAACATTATTTTAAAGTTATTTAATAATAATATTATTTAATTGTAGTATTGTTATTTTAAGGTTATTTAATTATATTAATATTGTTTAAAAGTAAATTAATTACAATAATATTATTTTAGAGTTATTTAAATTATGTTGGTATTGTCTACAGTTATTTATTTCTAGTAATATGGTTTTAAGAATATATCTAAACGTTAAGGGATTAATTATTTCAAGAAAATTATGGTTTGTTTTTCAAAACGAGGATTTATTAGTAAGGTTTTGAAATGAATTATTATTATTTATAAAATGGTAAAGATGAATTATTATTATTTCTTAAATAATATTTCAGAACTATTAATTGTTATTTTATGAAGTTTTAAATTTAATAATTACCATTTATTTTTAATGTTCATTGCTAATAATAATTATTATATAACGATGTCTTGCAATAAATGATTTTAATTATTTATAAATGTTTCTGAGGCCCGTGAATGGAGTCGAAAGACTTGGATTTTATGAAGAAGCTTGTAAGTATTCGTAACATTTGTTGTTGATAATAAACTTATAAATGTGATTAAATTAAGTAAAAGGCAACATTTGTCATTTATCGCCTATTTAATCCATTGAAATTAAATTGAAAAGCAATTGCAATTAATCTAATTAATTATAGTAGTTAATATGAATTAAGATAATAACCGTAGAATATTGATGTAATAAATGGTAAATTAATGTTAAGTATATCCGTAAGATGATGACTGATTGAATAATAAGATAAAAATAAAAATAAAATAATATATTTGAAATTAAAATATAATTAATTGGATCTTATTACAATTGCAATTGAACGCTGTAATTAGTGAAATATTTAACATTGGATTCAATATATTTTAAAAGATTATAAATTATTAGGTAATCAGAAAATATAAAAATTTTAGTCATAAAATTTAATTTTAAATGGTGAAAAATTAATTTAATAATAACTTATTTAATTAACATGAAAATAGCCATTTTGGTCACTATCTTGGATTTTAACGAAACCAGTTTCGTCGGATCCGTAACAGTGAATTATTGTAGGATTTCAAGTTTCGTAGTGATCGGACTTGTCGCTTGATCATGCGGGCTCGAAACGCATTGAAATCAATTTGAAATAAGCTGATTTTAAAATCTAACTTCTTCATATGATGGAATTAGGACTTGAAACATGTTCCGTTGAATTTAAACATATCGAAAACGTCTATTTTGATATAGGATGACCAATTTTCATTTCGGAAGTGAAACGGACTTTTCGGGTCGTTATTGTCGTTTTGAACCAATTCGATATGTTCCTTCTTTCTTATTGGGCCTTGTCCGTATAAATAGATTTTTCTAACCCTAGCTATCTTTTTATTTCTTATTCCTATATGTACAATTCTTTCTGTTTGTTCCTATCTTGCAATGACCTGCCTTTTTGGACGCTTTAAACAGACGCACATGTCAAACTCAATCCATTCAAAATGGTAGATGGCTATGGGGTAAATGTGAGAAAGAAATAAAACAAAACAGATTCTCGCAGCGGAATGACAAAATATAATAATTAAATAAATAGTTCACGAAGCTGTTTTATAAATACATTTGATTATTCTTTTACAACACAAAATCAGAGTTACAGAAAATAGGAACAAATAAATAAATGCTGCGGAACAACATGATGCGGTGGAATAAATATAATAAATAATAATAGTACAAATCTTCTTCTTCGTCCTCCAGAAATAATGTCTTCAACCCTAAAATGCTCAGCCCGGCCCAAGCAAATTGCAAAGACAGAACACTTAAGTCAGAACTAATAGATCTTATGTAATTTAAATCAACAATAAATAAATATGAGTGTAACGGTGTTAGAGATGTTTATGGGGTTTGACATCTCCTTTCTAG
The DNA here is from genome assembly GCA_030765085.1 of Allium cepa. Lineage (NCBI taxonomy): Eukaryota > Viridiplantae > Streptophyta > Magnoliopsida > Asparagales > Amaryllidaceae > Allium > Allium cepa. The sequence goes on from CM060931.1 coordinate 41,027,130, forward strand.
TGCCTAACATGAGTGCAATAATTTAAGGGATGTTCAGGATTTACATCTCCAAAGGATCCGTTAAACTATCTACTATGTAGTACAATACGCTAATATAATATGTCTACAGTAAAGTAAAAGTATCAAAATAGCATTAAGGCGTTACCCATATCCCTCTTAACACATTTTATATATTCTCATAGTCTATACAGTACCGTACGCTCCTCCGTGAGGTTTACTCAGAGGGTACTCTATAGGTATGGTACAAAACAAACTCATAGAAAGAGCTCTAGGGCATGTGAACACGACACTTGAGGCAATGCCAGGGTTTTACCAATTGTAGAACCGTGCTGGTCGCAACTCATAGCAGCTACTACCGCCCACCTCGGAGCACACTCCCAAATCAAAGTCAAGGGGTGGCCACAAAATCATCACAAAGTCATAATATGGTATGGAAGAAGCATGTCCGATCAGAGGAATGACCTCACTTGGCCGAGGTATAGCTCTTGTTTTAGTCACATCTAAGCTGACTCACGAGAGTCTGGGTCACGTCAATACCTCATATAGAAATCGTGTGCTAAACCAACCTACTTCATTTTCTGAATCTCCACCACAGACACAGTTGCTAAAGTGGTTTTCGATAATGGCAGAGAGTATGACAATATTCAATCTCGGTCTCTTTAGCAACCAAATGCTTATTTCACACCGGACGGTTCTTTTACATTTCAAAAGGATCAATCCACAATTTATACCAAAATATCATATTCAATTTCAAATCATATCTCTTTTGAAATCATATTCACCTTCAAGCCATATTCACTTTCAAAATCATATTCACTATTGAAATTCATATTCACTTTGAAATTATCGATAAGTTATGTTAATTAATTTTTCATTTCAAATCATCTTATTCACTCAAATATGTCATTTCGCAAAAGGTATCAATTCCAAATTCCAACTTAGGTTGTATCGTCATCAAGGATTTAGATATAAATAATTTAACTGTACACAGTGTGAAATTAGAAAATAGTTTAGGTAGTCATAAATATTTTAATAGTTTTAAAAATGGTTAAAAATAGATTTAAAATAGTTTAGAGAGAAAATAGTTTTAAATAGATTTAAATTTGATTTAATTAGATTTAAAAATGATTTATATAGATTTAAAATAGATTAAATGGATTTAAATTATCATAAATAGGTTTTAAATAGATTAATTAAATTTAAAATAGATTAAATAGATTTAAATTACATCAAATAGATAAACTAGATTAAATAAATTTAATTATTTTAAAATTGGTAAAATAGATTTAATTTGGATTAAATAGGTTATATTAGATTAATATAAAATAAAATAGTTTAAATTGATTAAAATAGTTGATTCACTTAAATTGTTTAAATTAGTTTAAAATAGATTTCAAAGTTATATCCAACATTTCCAATAACTCGATTCTGATAAATTCACATATATTTGACATCTCAACTTTAAAAATTCAAATTTAAATCTTTTGAACAATTCATTAAATCAATTCCAATTAATATTCATTTATGCTTGGATATTTTAAAATTATTTTGTTTATATAAATCAAATTTCTATTTCAAAATACCGGTTAATCAAATTCAAAATTTAAAGATTCAAATTCACTTAATTTAACTAATTCGATGTCCGTATATAATTTTTTACCCTTGGGTCAAGTGATACAGATATTTATCATTTCAATCCGCAATTTAAAATTTTACAGTTATATATCATTTTAAACCGCAATCTCGAATTAATAAAATCCATAAAATCGCTCGAGTCAATCATTTCAATCCATAACGAGTTTTCCCTAATCTATAGCTCACTCGGGGATGTATCATTTCAACCCATAGTGAACTTGCAGTTTATAATAATATTAAATACAACATCCAGTCATCCAGTATCGACAGTCAAACATCCATTACAATCATCATCCAAATCAATCAATAAACATCAATAGATAACTGGTCATCAATACAAGTATTAAATTGACAATTTAAACTCAATATTAACTTAAACGATAATTAAATGCAATAAAAGTCAAATTTAATCAAAATGACAATTTAACACACCAAGCAACAATCAATAAATTTCTAATTACACCATAAATTTTATTTAACTAACATAAGATAATCTAGTAGTTGTGAGTGGGTCAAAACACTCACCTTCGATTTTATCGATTCAAAATCCAAAAATAGGCACAAAATTCAACAGTCTCAGAATTTATCCAAACAAGCATCAAAATGTCTGGAATTTCGATACGATCCCAAAGAAATAAACCACACATGAATTGGACCTTGTATGTGAAAGTTATTCAGGTTAGAATGTTTTGAATTTGAAATTTAAAAAAAAAAGAATTACCAATACGAAGCGGCCAAGCTCACTCGTTTCTCGCGTACCCTATCATGCACTCAAACCCTCGAATGAGCGTCAGGCACCAACAACTTCGACCTACCGCCGCTTAACCAACCCCTACGACCAGATCAGGCATCGCCATCGACACCCACATCTCCGGTCGACCCCAGCCACTACGCGCGACTCCCCTTTGCCTAATCGAGCACGAATGGCCGCCGCCACCAAGGGTTCAAGTTCACGGCCAAAAGACGACGCCCTAACACAATGCGACTCAACTCCCCGATCCCTCCTCTGCGCAACGCAACTCCCCGATCACTCCTAGGACGAAGATCTACCGTTCAATCCTACAATCACATATGAACAGCTGAGGTTCATTGACGAATTCTGGTCAAACAGTGCATCAAACTGAAAAACGAATCATACTAGTGAATTGCGCCCATGGAGAGCTTCGAATTGATATATAATTTGATAGGTTTTTGAGGAGTTTGATTTTTGATCTGATTTTGGTTTGCAATTGAATTTGGAATTGGTTTTGGTTTTTCTGCCATTGTAAAGAGAGAAGCAGATAGAATTGTACGTACAGATAAACGAAAGAAAGATGGTTAGGGTTTATAACAGGCTATTTATAGGCAGGTCAGAAATAGAAACAAAGGAATAGATCGAGTTTAAAGTTGAACGATAAGCGACCCGGAAAGCCCATTTCGTTCCCGAAACAAAAATGGGTAATCCCATATATCAAAATAGATGTTTTTGTAATTTTGAACTCAATGGAAAATGTTTCAAGTCCTAATTCCATCGTATGAAGAAGTCGGCTTAAAAATCAGCTTCTTTCAAATTGATTTCAATTGAATTTAATTAAATTGATTTCTATGCGTTTCGAGCCTGTACGATCGAACGACAAGTCCAATCGCAACGAAACTTGATATAATCATTCTCTGTTGCGGATCTGATGAAAATGGTTTCGTCAAAATCCAAGACAGTGGCCAAAATGGCTATTTTTTCATTTATTGAATAAATTATTATTAAATCAATTAAATCCCTTTTTCAATTCAAATTTAATAATTTACAATTACTAGCACTTTAGATTACTTAGTAATTTAAAATCCTTTAAAACAAATTTCTATGTCAATTGAATATTAAATATTGCACAAATTACAGCGTTTAATTTCATTTTCATTAAATTAAGTAATTATACATTAGATTTCCAATAAATCCATTTACTTGACATTTCATCCTATTATTCAACCAATTGTAATCTCATGGGTTTAATTAACCTTAATTTACATATTATTACACTCATATTTTCATTTATAATTTTATTCATATTAAAGTGATATTTAGTTACATTTAATTGCAATAAATTCATTAATTAAAATTTAGATTCAACCAAATTCATTTATCTTGATTTATACCTTATTATTCCATCAACCATTACTTCATGTCTATACCTAACATTTTTTTATATATTTTATTACGTCAACCTTCTACGGTTATTATTTTAATTCACATTAATTGCAATAATTAAGTGGATTGATTGTAATTGATTCAAAATTTAATTTAGCTGACTAAATAAATAAGTAACATATAATAACTGTCACCATTGATTGTTAATCACATTTATAAGTTAATTATTTTCACACAAATACTATAATTGCTTACATAATACTAATTTTTACTCAATTACCATTTATTATACACTGTTACCTTAACTAATTCCATATTTACATTTGTTGTCTCATATTAAATTCATAATCAGGTATGACACTTAAATTATTACAATTAGTTGGAATTTCATTAAAATTGTGAATAATTAACTTAAATTAACATTGTTACATTGCATTCTAGTTATTATTTCATTAATAAGTCACGAAATTTAATTTCCCCAATATTAAATTACAAAACTTTATTTAAATAACAATTTTTAATTGTCAAAAATTATGGGTCATTACACTGTCCCCCGCTCAAAAAATTTCGTCCTTGAAAAGGAAAAAGAAGGGAAAAGAAGGAATTTTATAGATCAATATATCTCATTCAAAATATTAAACTTTTAAACAATTAATTTACACAATTAAATAATAAAAATAAAATAAATCAATTTATAAACAATTAAGTCCTTTATATTCAAATTAGTAAAAGTCTAAAAACAATTCACATAATTTCAAAGTCTAAAATTCATGGAAAATTTCGGCAGAGTCTCCTTTGTACGGAGTGGCTCGGGAGAAATAATAATATCAATAATAACAATATATCATATATTTACAAAATAATATATCCCAAACCATAGGAATATAATACAATATCGCTACAAAACCGTAATCCGAGAATGTACCTATTTGTCGGGCAAACAACGCTTATTTTATGAAACCAAAAGCAGTAGCAATTGCTTCCATAACCTGTATTTCACTTATATAGTCCAAAGAGGTTAATAATTATATAAAAGAGGAATAATAAGTTGTTTCAATCAATAACAAACAAATCAATACAACATAACAACAATCATTTTGCAAACAAACAACACAAACATCATTTCAACAAAGAAAACAACCATCTATCCATTGCAATCAAAACAAGTGGTTTGTTCGGGTTTAGAGACTTTTAATCATATAAAATGATAAATAAACTATGAAGTAAAGCATGCACTCAACAGTCGTAGATAAAACTTTATAGATCATTTATACATCCTACACAATACAAGTATCCTTTCCCAACCAATCCATAAGTCAAACAAACAAAAATTTCAAAGAATATTTAAGTTTTATTCTTATTACTCTTTCTTTTTCCCATTATTCACTGTTCATTTTCATTTTTTCATACAAGGCTTGTTAAATTGCTTTACATTTATCACTTACAAAATTCATTTTTCATTCATCTATGCAATACCATTTTCTTTTCATTACATTATATTCTTTATTTACATAAGTTATACCCATTTCAATTTTTTGGATCATAAATGAATTCATTATTGAGATATTGTATACATTTTATTTCAGTTGACTTCATATTTACAATTTAGTTTGATTTCCTTTTTTCATCATTTACTTTCTTTTCCCATTACATAAATGTTTATTTTCATTAATTTTATTCGTCATTACTTACAAAGTTCATTTCTCCTTTATTCATAACATTAACCTTATGATCAACCATATATCATAATGTTAACAAAAAATGTGAGTTTAACTCGCTGAAATTTTCTTTCTTCGTTGAGCCGTTCTAACTTGGAACTCAAATCAAACGAGTTTGATTTTATTCCAAATTTCAACAGCCTCCAAATACGTCCAAACCTACTCCATTGCGAAGCTTTCATCGTTACGAGCGCAACACAAAAACCCACGCCTTGATTGGACCTCGTATGAGAGAGTTATGCAATTTTTAAGTAAAACATTTAATTAAATAATTTAAATACTTAATTACAAATTAATTTACAAAATCAACCCTACCCCTTTCTTCCCCAATTCTCTCTATTTTCATATGCACGCTGCACGCACCATAGTCGTGCACATCATCAACTCGTTCTCTCACCTTGTTCCGTCGTTCGACAAACAAATGTCATCGGTTTTCATCTCATCCGACGAGCCACTTGACCATACCCCCGGTACATGGTTCGATCTCCCCTTTCCTATCGCATTCCATTACCAGCGCTCTTTTAGGTAGCACAGTCGCAATCCCTATTCATGCATCAAACACCACCAAAATTGACGACAGGCTGCCATTTGCAACCCCGAATCCAAAAACGACCTTCGATTCCCTTAACTCTTTCTCCATTGGTCGAAAATCTAATCCCTAGAACTGTCTAGATATTACAATCTAAGTCACATCCCTCGATAAGCATGTCAGTGTAAAGTTCTCATCGAAAGAAGAAATTTAAAGCTTTTTTTATGATTTTCCATGTAGCATTGTATTTGATTTTAAATTTTGAAATAAAATATAATCAATCAGGTTTGCTATAGATATACATTTAAATGGGAAGAGAGAGCGTGTGGGAGGGATGCGTTTGTACATGGTAGTTGTGGGTTGATGATGATAGGTCAAGGCAGTTTCTGGTCAAATCCAAGTAAGTATATTATTTAAATACAAAATATCTAGATATATATTTGTTATCTGGGTTTTTAACCCAGCAGATACCGACAGTAACAAGACAACCATAAGCGGCGGGATGATTTGAGAGCTAACTGGAGATGTTACGACTAGAGTTCGACAAGGACCAACACGATCAAGATGACAACAGGAGTCAACGAAGCCAAGAGACCAGCATCCATGCGGGTCAACATAGGTTTAAGTATCAGCAGCTAGCGACTTACCATCAGCATGTGACTACAACAATGAATGCCTGGGAAGACATCTCTAAGATCGGAATCCAAGATATACCATTGTGGACAGAACGACACCAATCCATGTACTTCTTAAAAACCATGAACAAACAGGCTATGAAATACGACTAAGGGAGGAAGAATTCAGTGGGCGAAAATAGACTTAGTCTATGGGTCGCTAGAGACCCACAGACCATGGGTCGCTAGCGACTAATGGAATTTAGCAATTTTTGATCACCAAACCGCCCTTGGTCACCTATACAAGACCCGAGACCTAAAAATGATGGGCTAGGCCCAGAAACCCTCGGACTTCCATAAATAGAAAATCTCCTGCACTTCGAACCTCTCTCATAACGATCTTAGATGGAACAATCCGTGATTCTCCGTTGGGTTCTAACTTTTGAGATCTAATTCAGTTAGGAATAAGCTAAAGCCTCGTAATCAAACAGCCTTTGTAATAGCAATCAGCTTATAATAAAACTATAAAGTGGATATAGGCTTTATTAATGGCCAAATCACTATAAAAATCTATAATATATTTTCCTTTGTTGCTTCTTTTATTGTAATCTATTATATTGCTCTATAAAGATAGGACTGGTGCTTTCAAATTCATTCTAGGGTGTTGGTTCATTTTTTAGATTAACATTTTGATGTTTTCACCGAGAATTGAACTTAGGATCCCGATCTAGCTATCTACTTTGGATTACGGATCCAGAAGTTATATCTCCATTTCCAACCTAGAACCCAGATCAAGCTCTCTACTTTGGATTGCATAGCTCCATAAGTTAGGTCTCCAATCTTTAAGTTCATACTGTTTTTCAAAGTCAAATGGCACTGGGAAGGCAAAGGACTGCCTCAGGGAGGTCTATAGAGGCAAAAATAGCTATGGAAGGAGTTAGTATCGAACAGGTAGAAGTAAATGCTACTGGCTTAGGGAATCAGGCATCAGGCCCCTTTAGTCAGCATGAAGTGGCTACCAGAGATGAGTCAAATAAGATTGCCGAGGAAATCAACCAAAGAATGGAAGAGAGTCAAAAGGCTCTAATGGAGAAGCTCAATGCCTTAATAACTCTTCAATCAAATCCCGTTCAAAGAACCATCCATGAACCAGCTACTGCCATGGAATAGGAAACTTCTCAGTTTCCGGCTTACACAGGAGAAATAGAAAACAACCATTAACAAGGGTGACAATAGGAAATAACTCGAAAGGGAATGAGAACACCCCACTTGACCCAAGATAACCAAATATGAATTTGAATCAAGGAGCTCAAACTTCACTGGAGGATGTAGCTATGAACCTCTCCGATTCTTAAGGCGGAAAACAGGATAATCAGGTAGAGGAGAATGTCGATGCATTCAATGATGCTAGAAACATCCAAACCGCTCCAGTTAGGCCAAATGCAAGCCAATGGAGCCCCATGGGAATGGCTCTCTAGAAGTTAGGAGAGCCTAGGCATCAGCCCACGCGCCAAGTTCGTATATCGAATCACAAACTTCATGCAGTGCCTGACTACTGCCCCCAAGACCACCGAACATAAGAGGCGTATATAACAGACATGGTCAAGCGACTAATGGATGAGAGTAGAAATCAAAAGGACGATGAGTGGGAATCTACCCCAAGTCGGACCCCTTTTATCGAGGAGATCCTAAATGAAAGATACCAAGACACGTTTACCATGCAAACCATCCCCTCCTATGATAGGACTAAGGATCTGAAACCCCATTCGTACAAATATAGCTGGTAAATGGATTGAGCCAACGCTTCGGAAGCTGTACGCTGTCGATGTTTTCCCATCTTCCTTGAAGGCATTGCTTCCATGTGGTTTACCAGACTTCCCCCAAGATCTATCACTACTTTTGATCAACTTGCGACAAAGTTCCTTGAATAGTTCAGACTCTATACCGCCCAACCTAAGTACGTCATGTCTCTATCAGGATTAGTTCAAGGCCACAACGAGTCATATGAACGAATTCAACATGGTAGTATCAGAGGTGAGAAATCCTAATGAAGACATGGCTTTTATGGCCCTAGTCTGTGCTATTCATCCGGAGACGAAGTTCGGAAAATGGAATATGAAGCAACCCACCAAAAAGAAAGGTTTTAACCGCAAAGTAAGCCAATACTTGATGTTGGAAGGTGTGCAGGAGTTGGAAAGAAAGGCTACTGGAACATAACAAACGAACACCGAACAAAATGGCATGACTTCTAATCAGAATACACGCACCCCTGGGAATAGTCAAGGGGTCACAGTGAAGAATGGAAACCAAAAGAGAGGAAATCAGAATTCTGACAAGAAAAATGGTGATGGCCACAATAAAAGATTTAGAGAGTTTGACCGGGATATTATACCCCCCTTAATGATACTCCTGAAAATATTTATCTTGCAACACAAGAACTGAAGAGTATAGAAAACCCTTCAAAAAGGAGGCAACGGAATAGCAGAAGCGCTCGGGGAAATTCTCCGTTTCCATGAAACACATTGGCACATCACGAACGAGTGTTGCCACCTTAAGGACCTCACTAAAGGATTAATCTCTGACAACAATATCCAGCAATATGTAGAAGGACCACCAAAACCCAGCTAGGCTATAGTCCCTCAACCACCTAGTGAGCAAGGAAATCAAGCTTGAACTAGCAACCAAGGGTCGAAACAGATTGACTAAAGGCTCATTGTCAGAACAATATCCGGGGAACCGCATCTTTCTCAAAGAAGTTGGGGTAAGATGGAGAGATACGAAAGCTCACTGGATCATACTCCAAAAGGATCATGTTTGACAATAGATGGTGAAACTCCAATCAAACAATAGAAGGTGCTAAGCAATGATATAATATTTCATGACCGTGACACCGAAGGGATTGAAGCTCCAACTCTTGACCCAATGGTGGTAACAGTAGGAATTAGGCCCATAGTAGTCCGATGGTATTGGATGATAGTGGAAGTTTGGTAAACGTACTTTTCAAACGAACTTCCGATCAGATGAAGATAGGCATGAAAAACGTGTCGGCATGCCAAATAAAAATTCAGGGTTTACTAGAGAGCCCAAGCAGCTGGTGGGAACCATATACCTACCTATAAAACTCAGAGAGGCTGAACGACGAGTTACCCTCATTGAGACGTTTATGATTGTGGACGAGATGTCAGCATAATGCGTTTCTGGGGAAGCCCACATTAGCTGACTTCAAGATAGCTTTAGCACAATGGCGCCTAACGATAAAATTCCCTATTGAGCACTGGATTAGAATGGTAAAAGGAGATCAAAGCATTACTCAAGAATGTTACATTACGAAATTGTGTGAATCTAGAAGAAAGGAGAAAGGATGTAGGGAAAGCTCTCGACATCCATGAATCCTCCGAATAGCAAGAACCGCCCTGGCTTAGGGACCATAACCGATTCGACAAGGCCTTGGACCCTAGGAAGAAGAGCTCAGGGTAGGATAGGGCGACACCAGCTGAACTAACGGTGTCTGTCCTAGTAAGCGTGGATGACCCCACGCAGGTCTTGAGAATTGGATCGTGGCTTGGAAATCAGATGTAATCAAAGTTGACCAAATCCCTCCGCATCAACTTAGACGTATTTGCCTGGATGCATGTCGGTATGTGTGGAGTATCGCCCAAAATTGCCTATCACACCCTTAACATTGATCCCAAATTCACTCCAGTAAAGCAAAAGAGACGCAGCTTGGGGCCTGAACGGTCCAAGGCATTAAGAGAAGAAGTGGATAAGCTAATGCCCAATGATTTTATCCGAGAAGCAACCTACCCAAAATGGGTATCAAACCTTGTATTAGTCAAGAAGTCTAATGAAAATGGTGAACCTGTATTGATTTTTCAAACCTCAACAAAGCCTATCCAAAGGATAGTTTCCCACTACTTAGAATCAATCATTTGGTGGATGGGACCGCGGGATATGAATTGCTGTCATTTAGGGATACGTACTCAGGCTATAACCAGATCCTAATGTACGAACTAGATCAATGAAATACCGTCTTCAACACTGATTTTGGGTTATACTGCTATTGAGTAATGTCATTTAGTCTGAAGAACGCGGGGACCACGTATCATAGACTAATGAATACTATGTTCAAGCACCAGATTGGGAAGACTATGGAAGTTTATGTGGATGACGTGTTAGTCAAATCCTGAGTAGCTGCTAACCACCTAGATAATATTGCTGAGATGTTCGAGATACTCCATAAGTACGGAATCAAGCTCAACCCACTTAAGTATCATTTTAGGGTTGCTTCTGGGATGTTCTTGGGATTCATAGCAAGTGCCCGGGGCATCGAAGCTAATCTGGGGGAAATAAATGCATTGCGTGAAGCCCAAGCCCCTAGAAATAAGAGAGAACTTCAAAATTTAAATGGAAAAGTCACACCACTAAGCCATTTTATCTAAAAAGCTACGTATAAGTGTATAGCATTCTTTGACATGCTAAAGAAGGGAAAGAAATCTTTGAATGGAATGAAGCTTGTTAAATAGCCTTCGAGGAACTACTGCAACACATGGAAACTCCTCTGGTCTTATCGAAACCGATCGACGAAGAAGACTTATTCATTTACATAGCAATCTCCCTGCATGCATTAAGCGCAGCTCTCACTTGGGAAGAAGAAAGGATCCAACGACCTATGTACTACATAAGAAAGCGATTCACCGATGCCGAAAAGATATACCCGAAACTAGAGAAGCTAGCGTATTGCCTTTTGATCGCATCTCGAAAATTGCAGCCATACTTCCAGGCTCATCCGAAAATTATTGACCAATCAGCCATTAAACTTATACCGACTGGAGACATCCAGATGGTTACTTAAGTGGAACATAGAATTAAGTCAATATGATATCACTTACCACCCAAGGAAGGCAATCATTGGGTAATTGCGGGCTGATTTCATTGTTGAGTTCACAGTAAGGGATGATGAGAAGGAAGTTCAGTCGTAAGTGGACACACATTGGAAGTTTTTCGTTGATGGAGCATCGAAGCTCTCCTGTTCGGGCGCAGGGGTAGTGCTTGATACCCCCGAGGAGCGAGCCATTAGATATGCTTTACGTTTGGAATTCCTAGCTACGAATTATGAGGGAGAATACGAGGTACTAATCGCAGGGCAGAAAGTGGTGAAGGAACTCAAAATTAAGTCCGTTCATATATATAGCGACTCCCAGCTGGTTGTGTGTGAAGTGAAAGGAGAGTATTAGGCATGTGGCGAGAATTTGGCCATGTATCTCTCCAAAGTGCAAGGGTTGCTGAATGGCAATGAACACTACACCATAACCTAGATACTATGGGAACAAAACACCAAAGTAGACCTTTTGGCCAAGTTGGAAAGTGTCGAAGAAGCCCAGTCGCTAAGGGTTCTCTCAAAACTCTAATCAATCCAAGTATTAATGAAATGGATTTAGAATGGATTCTCGAGACTACTGTGGAACTGGAAATGTGGATGGCACCAATTAAAGATTATTTTCTGGTAGGAACTCTTCCGGCAGACGAAACCAATGAAATTACTTAGGAAGGCACCGCATTTCATGGTATAGGATGGAATACTCTATCGAAGGGGATTCTCGACCTCTCCTCTTAGGTGTGTGATCGAAGATGAAGCGCACTGAAATCTAGAAGAAATACATAAAGGCAAGTGCGGAGACTACACTGGATGGCAGGCGCTAGCAAAGAAAGTTCTTTGGTACAGGTACATCTGGCCAATAGTAAACCAAGAGATGTTATCGCTGTCGGGGATTCAGCAAAATTAAGAGAACTCCATCATCGGAGCTAATAAAAATGGACAACCTATGTCCATTTGCAATATAGGTGATCGATTTGATTGGCATCCTTCCAATGGCAAAAGAAAGAGCCAAATATGCAATGATGACCGTATCTTATTTCACAAAATGGGTCAAAGTGGAACCATTGACCACCATAACCACAAAAAAGTTATTAACTTCGTTACTAAAAATATCATTTGCAGGTTTGGCATGCCACAAAAAATCATCACTGATAATGGAACACAGTTCAAAAGCGTCGAGTTCAAAGACTTCCGCAAGCGCTTTCGAATTGAGAAGAGCTTTTCCATAGTGGCTCATCGTATGCAAACAGGCAAGTGGAGGCGATAAACAATATCGTCAAGTTCACCATCAAGAAGCGATTACTAAAAACAAATTGAAATTGGGTTGATGATCTTCCACTCGCACCATGGACTTAAAGAACAATTCACAAAGATGCTCTCGGCCACACTGCGTTCTCATTGGCGTATGGTTCATAGGCGATGATTCCTATCGAACTAAAAGCCCCTTCTCACTGAAGGCTAAATTTCAACCAAAAACAATATGAGAAACTCCTACTCGAATCACTTGACATGGTCGATGAAAAGAGAGAGGAAGTAGAATTGATAATCGCCACCAACCAAAAAAGGGTCACATGATACTTTAATTCCTAAGTTCATTGTCAAAACTTCGAAGTTAGCGACCGCGTGCTCAAGCGAGTTTACTCGGTCTCGGGAGCCTTCGGACCGAATTGGGAAGGGCATTCGTCATTTATCAAAAACTTGGAGATGGGACATTCAAGCTAACGACCATCGATGGGATCGCAATACCCAGAGATTGAAACAGCGAATCGCTCCACTGATATTTCATTTAAAAGCAACTTTATGTATTTTCTAGTTTTTGGCAAATGAGCCATTATGGGAATGCTAGTGGCATTTTAAATAAGTAAAGAATCTTCCATGCTTTTCTTGATAAAGGTTTCTTTTTGAATCATTCAAATTGTGTGCACAATAATTAACCAACAAGCCCGCGGAGGTAAACTAACTCAAACCGTCGGATCAGCGAAACTCGATCCTGACCCTCTTAAAAATGATGTCGCCTCAGTGCATTAGGTGGGCCACGAAATCAAATTTTTCGCATCTCCCAGAAATAAACGATGGCAAAAACTTCGAAATCAAGTTTCTCATGCAGCCCGGAGATAGGTGACGTTGAGGAACTCAAGAAGCAAGCTTCTTGCGGTGCCAGAAGATAGGAAACACCGAGGAGCCCTAGATTCAAGTTTCTCGCATCGCCCGGAGATAAGAGATGCCGAGGAATTAAAGATGCAAGCTTCTCGCATTGCCCGAACGTAGGAAAAACTAAGGAGCCCTAGATTTAAGTTTCTCGCATCATCTGGAGATAGGCAACGTCGAGGAAATCAAGACACAAGCTTCTCACGTTGCTCGAAGATAGGCAATGCCGAGGAGTTCCAGATTCAAGTTGCTCGCATCACCTAGAGATAGCCATTGTCAAGGAACTCACGACGCAAGCTTCTCGCATTGCCCGGAGATAGGCAATGCCGAAGAGCCCTGAATTCAAGTTGCTCGCATCACCCGAAGATAGGCAACGTCAAGGAACTCACGATGCAAGCTTCTCACGTTGCCCGAAAATAGGCAATGCCGAGGAGCCCCAGATTCAAGTTTTTCGCATGGCCCTAAGATAGGGGACATCGAGGAACTCCGGTCCTGAGTTTCTCGTGTTTCCCAAATGTGGGCACTTGAGTTGAAAATTCTCGCGTCATTCCAAGACCTCGGATACTTGTAATTTGTTTGGAATGAACAACCCACTGAACTAGGGGGTGTATGCTTATATAAAGGCAAAGTTGCTTGAATGCAAAGAGTCCAGAAGCTCTGTCACTCCAAATGGCAATAAAATCACGAGTTATGTCTTAAAAGTTGACAAGAATTCTAAGTAACGAAATGACAAAAATTAAGCAGCCGCTAAATTTGAATAGACTTGTGAACAAAAAATTCTCTAATTGTTGTTAGCAAAGTATGGAATGAAACGTACGAGTGCACACGGAGTATATACGAAAAGATAGACAAAGTTATAAGTCAAAATATCATTGAATTTTTTGTAATCTTATGAACACAGAATCAAAATGTAGGGGCGACACTTACACAACAGTGGCCAACAAACAAAAGTTACAAACGTTGCGACCAAGACCTAAAGTACAGACTCGACACTTGGGCACAATGACTCAAAAAGACACATAGCAGTTCAGGCTTCCCACGAGCTACGTAGCAAAACACAGTTCCTCCTTGAATGGGCCAATCATTGCTTTTTACCGCCACTTCCTTTCTCACCTTTGTTTGGAAAATTCTACATCTTTTCTGTAGAAGTGTCGCTGCTAGTAATGTCAATTTGTATTTCTTGAGCGGTCACCTCCTCCTCTGAGCGCTATCCAGTATAGCTGCCCGACCCCTTGCATTTTCTTCGCTGCAAGAACTCTTCGAGGCCTTGATCGCCTCCACTCTCTCTTTCTTAACGGCAACCAAGTCGTGCGAAGTCTTCAGTGGCTGCTCTGTTGGTGTCTCTTGCTCTTTGGCCTCAATGGCAGTCATATCGCCTTCAAGAGACGTGAAAGGATCGTCTAGACCGTGGAGAGCCTCAATCTTTTTAGCCTCCGGTCCTAGTTGCGAGCTAGGTGCTGATGTAGGGACAGAAACATGAACAGACATAATTTCTGAAGATGTGAAGATAGCGGTTAAATGCAGAGGTAACCTGCACATCGACAGGAAGAGTAGAGGGACCTGTAAGATCAAAAAGAAAAGCATTAAACCCCTCTTGCTCCTATGGCATAAGATGGTGTCTCCCGAATTCGAGGGAGGGGTAATCATTACTCGCACCAGATTTAGGATCATGAAGCTTTCCGAAAGGTTCGCCTACATCAGGAATTAAAAACTTAGTAGGTGCATCTATGGCAACCATTAAAGCCACTTCGGCGGTTTCCATCTCCTTTTCAGCTTGGAGATTTTCTTGGCCTTCCAACAATGCCTTCTTAGATTGCTAATAAGATAGGAATCCCACAACTACTGATGTGCACATATGTCACTGTTCTCGACAAAACAAAACAGGATTTCCTCCTAAACAAGGGCGTGTGGGAACTTCGGGCCAAGAAAAGAAAGGCTCCCCTGATGCAATATAGAATCGACATAGAAATTCAGGTTCGTCGAATCTCGTTTCTCCATCATTCGATCGAAAGTATGCTAGAGCTCTAGATACTTTGTTGTCACCGCACCCTTCTCCATCTCAATTGCAATTTTGTTGGCATTAAGTTATGCGATCTAAATTTGTAGTCCCATAAGTATCCCCTGTAGCTCCTCAACTGTCCTGGCTTGATCGGAGATTGTTTCGGCTTGCCCCTTTACAACCAGATTGTGGTCGGCAATTAGTTTCTTTTGGGCTTCAATGATAGCATCGTGGGCAACCACATCTTCCTTCACCAGGGCTTCCTCCGCATGAGTCTTCTTAACTTTGCCTCTCGAAATGATTTCGGCTCTCTAATTCACAAGTTTCATCTCCTGCATTAAGCTGGCAGTCCAATTATCGTCCCGAAACACTGCCTCTTTTTCCACCTCTAATTGTTTAATTTTAGCATCCCACTTGGTTAGTGCCTTTACGAAGTCATCATTATTGGCTTCAAAGGAGAGGATCTCCAAATACTTATTCCTGTTAGTATCAGTTAGTTGTTTACAGAGCCTCTCCCACTTCTCACCCCGCTCCAAGTAAGTCTGAATGCCTTGAAGACGCGACATATAAAAGTCTCTCTGAATAGGGTGAATATCCATGTCGAACTTAACGCCTTTTAGAAGCCAACATGGAAGAGCCGCCTCTAGGTTAGGTGGGCATGCGGGAAGAATGTAGGCCGGCCTCCAATGAGGACGAGAAGGGATAGGGGCAATAGCAACAACAGAGGAAGATGAAACATGCGTTGAAGGCGTAATGAGGGCAGAAGAAGTGGCAACCTCTAAACCCGTCGAAGTATGTTTCGAAACTAGTTTGGAATAATGAGAGCAATGATCGAGCTTGGACTTCTTCGATGACTCTTATCAATCATCATGAGATCGTCTTTTCTCATGATAGCCTTTATGCGAGCGGAATTTGTCTCTTTCCTCCTAACGGCAGACTTTTGATTCATGTTCTTTAATTCGTCTATATTCCTCTTCTGACTCCCGGACTTGGGGGCAACTAAAGGAGCGCTTCAAGTATCATTGTGAATCAGTGTGATCCTCATATTCACCATAAAGTCCACGCCCTCCCATCATACTTGAAATGAAACATACATCAAAAACTTCAGAGACCCGAAAAGTATCGAGAAAACATACGAGAGAACGAAAGATAAATATAAGTGTAATCCTAATGTGTTGTGTCGTGCATTCCTAAAATAGGCCTACGACATGATCACAAACTAGAGCGAACAATTGTAAGTGGGGGAATCGGGCTGACTTCAATTGTCATAGGTAGAGTCAGACAGATGGATGGCGTGATGCCGCCAGAACAGGATGGCGTCGCATCAAAGTCGAAGTCATCTTTTATGAGGGCATCAAAGTCAACGAATACATTGCTGATATCTCCAAATTCTACCCCGACAGCCTTACCAGGGGAATCATGTTGTTTCCCGACCTCCGAGGCCTTGCCTTTATCATCAGTATCAGAAGGGCTTGATCCGAAAGAGTAGGACTCATGCCATGTACCTCATCACATGGCTCTGCATTCTCGCCTTCGAACTTGGACAGATAATATTTGCTGGCTATGGATTCATAACTGCTGCTTTCAAATTCCCCTTCTTCCTTCTCCAAATCTATCGTGGCTTTCCCTTCTCTCTGCATGGGCTCAATTTCTGATTCCTCCTGGATAGGAGACATTCTAGTAGAACCGCTTAGACCAGCTATGATACCTTCCTCATGAGTCTCATCGAGTGGACTTTCAAAGGGGCTGCCTGTTTCATGATGCTCATCAAAATCATGTAAAGAAGAAGAAGGCCTTGCGCAAACTCTGGCTCGGCTTGGACAGGGAGCTTCAATTTGAGCAACAGATCTGCTTGGAGCTAACAACCCAAATTGGCGCAAGTTCTTGTCGGTGAGCAAGACTCTGGCACTCCGATCCTCGGGATCAATGGCTTTTAGAGTTTGAAAAATTTCACTAAGAGCCGTGTCTCTATTGGCCTTGGGATAATTGTAAAAAGAAAGCATTCAGTTAGAAACTCTATCATGCCACTTCAAGGCTCAACAAATGAAGAATAAGGAAAATTATCTCCTATTGTCCATCAAGGATTAAATCCTTCAGGGCACCTAACAAAGAAGTACTGTATCTTAAATTGAGATAAGTTGCATTACAGATGGAAAATGATCTTCCGATTTTGTTAGGCCTCGATTAAGATTAGGGAGGGGCACTCGTCTCTCCTCTTGAAAGCTAAGAAGTATCGCAACACATCGAAACTTGAAGCACGATGGAATGTCCGCATAAAGAGGATACGCGGGCAAGTGAGGATGGCATAACCATTCGGGTGAAGATGGAATGGGGCAATCCCCAAGTTCGACAACATTTTAAGAATAAATTCATTGATGGGGGCATGACTCTATCCAAACACATGAAACGATGGCAAGACCAAGGGGAAGGCATGTGAGCGAACTCATCCTTCTCTGAAAGGCGCACGTCCCCTTCGAGGATTCCACGCTGTAAACAGATGTTATGGAGTACCTTGGCGAAGATCATCGATGGGCTTTTTCAGGCGGATTGAGTAAAACTCGAAAGCTGGGTGGCGTGCGATCGGTCCAGCCGGAACTAGTTGACTGAACTCAACTTAAGAGGTAGATGACGAATTAGCTTCAAAAAGCGCTAGACTTCATCCACTCGACTTGTGGTGTGCAGATGGCTGCTTCATTCTATATAATAGAACTCACGTTCGAAAATGGTAAGGTAAATCTATCCTAATTTCATAAGTTCCCCTATCACACTTGAATTCTGAGGGAACTTTAACTTGTAATCAACACCCCAGACTTGAAGTACGAACTAGGGCAAGTGTAATGTGCTATTTATATAGGATGAACTCGGTGCTCAATGCACTGTAAACGCTTTATCCCTTGTAGGTAGTTCGCTGACAGTGAAAAAGGAAGAAAAATATCCCGTGCCAGTTCATTTTCCATTTTTCTTGTTTGCTTCTTATACACTTACCCATTATCGATCAATGATTGATAACGGATCCATTGTCCGAAGCGACATAGAAAGCTCTTCTCATTGCAGCAATAGAAAGTACGGAAAAATCAAGCAGGATAAGCCTGGATTATTTGAATTGACCGATGAAATATTGTAGGGTGGTGTTTGTGAAACTTGGCATAAGTCAATTCTAGTATAATGGACAAAGATAATAAGACATGTTAAGCATTGGGCCAAAGCCTAAACGTCTTTCCGAGGGACAACACAAAACTCGATTTACTATCTTCCTCCATATAACCGCAATTAACTCGAACTTCTCTCAATTAAACGCCACGAGCTAAAGCCAGGTGCTGTACCATCATACCAATATTGCAATCAACAACTCAACCAAGCAAACCCACCTAAAAATCTGCTTAATGGAACAATAGAGGTCATAGATTGAACTTATTATGCTATGAACTAGGTCATGGGTTAGCTAATGGATAGTTGACTCATGGGCAATAAGGCAATAGTCTGCCTACACCTTGAAATCGCAAGAAGCAGGACAGCTAGGGTTTGGATTCATGTGTCTTCCATAGCACGAGGTGGCGGGCAAGATGATGGAAAGAAGATCCAGGCATAGGGTCGAATTAATATGAACTCGTTTAAGATGAATCGTCGAAAGTGATTGATCAATCGGAGAAATTGCAGATGATTAGGTCAAATGAAGGAAAAGGGATAGGCTTGGATATATGTAGTGGAAAAGAGATGAAAATTTGCTAAGTATTCTGGTCGCATGCGACCTGACCCCTAACGGTCGCACGCGAGCCGACCTGGCATCGACCCAAGAATTTTTTTTCTAAGAGATAGGTAGCCAACGACCCATCCCACATGGGTCGCTAGCGACCCATCATGTACAAAAAAGAAAAAGAAAAAATAAAAAACGTATATAATATATAAAAAAAATTTGCATACTGTACATATTTGTGTACTCGAAAAAGAAAGCTCTGTCCAGCCACTTCAGAATCAGTCAATCGCGACTGCTCGTCACTCCAAGACCTGCATAGGGACCGCAAGAAAAAATAGGAAAAGTTGAGGCAAGCAACAATAGTTAAATCCAAAGAAAAATAACCGATGACGTTGGGCTATTCTATGCGTAGAGCTGCGATACAACCACTTGAAAGTTAACAAATGGATATGGAAAATGTTGACTTCCAAAGCACGTCTTGTTTACAACGTAGACATGCTCTGAGGGGAAAATGTTATCCGAGGTTTTAACCCAGCAGATACCTATAGTAAGCAAGGCAACCTTAAGGGGTGGGATGATTCAAGAGCTTACTGGAGATGTTACGACTAGAGTTCGATAAGGACCAAGCTACACTGTAACAACCCTGGTTTTGGTTATTTCCTGTAATATTAAATTATAACCGCGGTTATAATTTAATATTGGAAAATAAAATGATTTGGAGATGTAAAAT
This sequence comes from Allium cepa, assembly GCA_030765085.1. Classification (NCBI taxonomy): domain Eukaryota; kingdom Viridiplantae; phylum Streptophyta; class Magnoliopsida; order Asparagales; family Amaryllidaceae; genus Allium; species Allium cepa. The sequence goes on from CM060931.1 coordinate 41,047,192, forward strand.
TTTGTTAAAAATTATTTATTTTAAATAAACAATGATTTTTCGGAGAATAAATTAGATTTAAGATTGTTTGGTTGAGAATTTATATTAAATAAACCGTGAATAATGGGAATACGTTAATTTAAGGTTAATAAATAAATTAAGTAATTTAATTCAACATTAATTTGTTGAAATAGACATGAATTGTTGAAAGTGAAGTTTTAAAAACTTTATTATGTTGGTTTGGGAGAAAAATGAACATTTTGTGGTTTTAAATTGAGAAATGCAATAATTTTGCAAAATATTGCCAAATGTTATTTTATTAAATTAATAGATGAAGTGTTTGAATTTATTATGATGAATTTTATTAATAAAAGGATGGAATTTTGCTCAAAAATAATATTTTGATGTAAAAATAAAGTTTACATGTTTTGTTGTATTTGTTTTGACAAGAAAATAATTTATGTATAAATTTTTATGTTAACAATGACGTTTTATGTAATAGAAAGTGTAAATTGGTGTATTTATCTAAAAATATGGTTTTAATGATAGAAATTAATTTTTATAGTAAAAATATCTTTTATTGTGTTGTGTAAACATTTTTAGTTGACATAAACAATCGTTGGAAAATTTATTTGGTTTCATTTGTGAAAATATTTGAATATATTGAGAATAAAGAGTGGAAACATGAATACTTAGTACAAAAAATCTAAGTATAGTTAATAGGCTAGTGGGTAGAGGTTGAAGTCTAATATCCTATTCCAGAATCATCAGGAGAAAGAGACTGAACATATGTTTCTTTCTCATTTCATTTTTTCTTCAAAAAACAGACGGTAAAAGAAAAATAATGGCCTCCCATTTATCAAATTAAAATCTTGCTTCTAACTAGCAGAAATGGGAGAGAATATTAGTAAATAAGATATTAAAACAGGTAATCACCACCAATATCTCAAACTATTTCATCAAATCTTGATTTTGAATGAGAGATTGTCTGTAACCTTGTTTCTATTGTTTGCATGCTCTTTTCTTCACTATGACAGGTGATTGAAGGCTCATTTGCACTTGAAAGCTTGTGTCTTGCTTCTCTAGTTTATCTAAATCCTTACTAAGTTGAGTTGTACTAACAATTTCCAACTTCAAGAAGGTTTATAGGCTAAATCTGATGAAAATCGTTTGCTTTAAACAGAAATGTCCCTGTTTAATAGTTTACAGTAAAAGTTGAGTTATAGTCCTTCTTCTTGTGCTTATATCTACCAATCATTGTTACGAAATCATGCCTGATCTTCTCCGGATTGATGTCTGAATGTTGTAGTTTGTGTATGCAAATTTTCGTTGAAAAATTCATCTCTGAACTGCTTCAGATTGTAGCTTGAAAACTAAGTCGAAGAAGGCAATATAGCCTGTACAAATTTGCATGGCCAAGATCGACCAAATGACCATATGGGTAGGTCGACCTAGGGGGTGTTTTTCCCTCTAGCGTTCTTCTTTTTTTCTGTTGATTTTTGCTCCTTTTTTCTGAGACTTCTGCAATTATTTTTATGATGTTTTGAGATGATTTTGAAGGGCTCTAACCTGTCAATAGGTAAGCCAATGTTTTGGTTGATCCGAAATCTGGATTGACGAGTTTTCGAGATGTTTCCATATGTTAAATTTTCAGTGTTTTTCGATGTTTTCTATTGTTTTTTAGCATGTATTTTCTAAACGATTCTTGAAATGATTTTTATATTAAAATAGCTTTTGCAAATATTTTATGATATTTAAAATTATTTTTGAAGCTAAAAAAAAATTATATTTTCTCTAATAAAGAGAAATTTTCAAACAATTGTTTTTCAAATGATTTCAAATATTATTTTAAAAACTGGTTTTCTCAAGCAAATTATTTTACATAGAAAGACACGTTTTTGCACACTTCGAATGTATGAAAAGAAGAATCAAATGATTTAGTAAAACATATGGTATGAGACACGTGCATTTATTATTTTGATTAATTCTGGACTTGTTCGTTTGAAGCTATGAACCTTCAGGTTGTTATTTGTGATTGCCATTCCATGGCGTGTTTTGAGATTTGTGAATTCCTATTTTAGGAATTATTTCAGATTGCCATTCTTTGGCGATTTTTGAGATTTGAGATCTCCTACTTTAGGAGTCATGGTTTAAAACATCACGATGTCTTTTGTACTTGCCGATGATATAAGGCAAGTTATGAGCTGGAGATCTCCTATTTAAGATTTATGGTTTGTGGAAACCTTCATGATGTCTTTTGTACTTGCTACTGATATGAGGCAAGTTATGAGCTTTCTGAAATTTATGATTTTGATGATGTTGTTTTCTAATGTGGCATTGACTAGAAGTTAGTAAACTGTTAAGTGAGAATATGTGGTATGGGAGGCACTGTTAAAACTTTTTGAATTCCTATCAGAGAGTTTGTGACACATTCACAATGTTACTGCCGGCACTATAGACCTTCGGGTCATCACGATGTATTATGACTTCGGTCAACATGATGTATTTTGACTTTGATCATCATGATGTATTACGACTTCGGTCATCGCGATGTGTTATGACTTCGGTCATCACGATGTTTATGTGACTTCGGTCACTAAGAGAAGGTACCTAATATATAATACTGGACACGAGGATAGCACGTGCAACGTTGCTCATGCAATCGGGGGTTTGGATCCAATCCGGGGTTTTCTGAGTTTTAATGTTTTATGATTTCACCATTTCAAGATGACCATTATATATATTTTATATCCTAGAGATATATGAGATTTTATTTATATATGGTGATTTCATTTATAAGGTTTAGAACTCTTAATTGTTCCATGGGTTATTAAATTTTCTGAGTTTTGAACTTTTAATCGAGTTACACGAGTTATGAGGTTTTTGAAGATTTCTGTGGTTTCCTTCTAAGATTTTATATGATTTTATTGGAATTTATATTATGATTAGTTTTTAAGAAGGAAACATTCATATTTATTTGATGTTATTCATGAGTTGCCCCTTGAGATATTTCTTTGTTTCCATCACTATGAATTTGAATAAATCGAGTTTATACCATTCCTTTTTTTATTAAAGGAATGTTTCTTTTATGAGACTTATATCTTATTTTTCATTGCTAATCATCTTATTCGAGTTAGACTGGCCCGTGTATTCATTACTCGGGTCATACCTCGTTGCAGTTTAGATGTTTGGCTTTTGCTTAGCTGCTCTCCATGGATCATCCTATCAAACTTTTGGATTATATGCATAATTTTTGAGGAGTTATCTTGCAGTAGCTTAACTTGGTCACGTATATTCTTTTGTGGGGACTTAATGTATATATGTATTATGGTTGTACCACCACGTATAGCACTATGTATTGTACTTGACGTATGTGAATATATATGGCTGTGTTTGCTGCTCTGTGATATGTGTTCATTATTTATAATGTGTTTTGTTCTGAATCGATCATGTAGCCACCATAGTATTGTATTACATAAGGATTAAGTATGTCAAACCACTTAAAATAGAAAAAAATTAGCACATTATCGACATATTTAATACTTATTTAATACAAGACTATGATGGTCGCTCCTAAACAACCTACTCTCTGCATTAGCAGACAATATTACCTAGTAATACTCTTTGTTAATGTGGGTCTCGAGGTGGGGCGTCACAACATGGTATCAGAGTGGAATTCAGAGCAAAATGTAATAGATACAAAATAATTCACACATTACTGTACATCAAGTATGATACGAGTGAAAACATCATCCCTAATCGAAGTTGTTTCTAATCTTACCCTTAACCTTTTCGAGTCCTTTAGGGTAGATATAAGTTGGGAATATGTCTAGGTATATATTTAATTCCGTAGTATTCCATAATTTAATTGATGATATCTTACCCTATGAGTAATCCTAATCGTGATCTTCTATACGAGTCCTCTTCGATAAGGGTGCTTGATACTCATCCGTATCGGAGGAATTTGGTGATGCCATTGGATGTTCTTGTCTTATTACTTCTTTTAGGATTGCGAATCCTATTAAGGGGTTCCACAATATTTGGCTTGTTGAGTGTGAATATTGAGGTTGTTCCTTCCAGTTTTCCTTTTCGTGCCATTTTGCATGTTATTCATTATCTTGGATTTGATGTGAGTTTAGGGATAGATTGTCTTACATATTATCAAGCCCAAATTCTGTGATCAGAAAGGTTCCTATTTCTTGGGTATCTTGATTCGGTTGATCTATTGTCTCTTATTCCTTGGAATGTGATGGATATTCCGAAGTATCTTTAATTGCTTCTCGAGATGATGATGAAGTATCTCGAACTCCTGTTGTTGTGATCCTACTGATGTATTTGAATTTGTTTCGGGTTTACTGCCCAAGCGGGCAATGGAGTTTTGTATTAAACTAATTCCTAGTTCTTCGAATAATTGCCATCCTTCCACGAGGATGCCCACTAAGGAAATGAGGAAATCTAAAAGAAATTATTGAGGCTTGAAGCCAAGCAATTCATTCAGTCTAGTCTTCACCATGGGATGCCACAGTCGTTTTGTTGAGAAATTTGTTGGTATACTTAGGCTTTGCATCCATTTTCGCAAGCTTAACAAGTTAAGCATTAGAATAAATATCTATTGCCTAAGATCGATGTAATGTGTTCAATTAATCGAGTGGTGCTGTTATCCTATCTCAGTTTGATCTTGCACCAGTTACAAGTTGCGGAGGATAGCGTTCCTCTTACCGCATTCCACACTCATTATGATTCTTATGAGTGGCTCGGTATACCGTTCGGTTTAATGAATGCTCCAACTTATTTCATTAATCTTATGAGTCGATTATTCTAGGAATATCTCGATGAATTCGTCCTTGTATTCATGTTTGATAATGAGTAAATCAATAAATTTAAATTGCAATTCTTTCTTATTGAAGATATACTAATTAGAATAATTGATTATTTTATTGAGAAAAGAAAAGAATGTTTTTTCAAATTATATAAGAGGCATATTTATCATATAGAAAATGATTTTTGTGTTAGGTTGTCCACCGAGTGCTTTAGAAAATTCTGGTCGATGTGCCTAATCAACGTTGTCGATAGTAATTTCCTAAACTTATGTGCATGTAAATGTGCAAATTTTTACCACCATATTTAATCTAATTAAATTAAATAAATGATCATATTTGGTATTTTAACTTGTTTAAACTAAAATTCAAATTACTTTCAAATCATCGTATATTCATCTTCATATAAGGGAAAAATGGTCATTTTTGTGCGTATATTAGTTTGAAAAAATTTAATTGGAAATTTCTATATTATTTCATAGGAACTTGGCTTCATATACAAGTGGATTCATGAAGATATGCATGCACAAGAGTGAATACAAAGGATGGAGACGGAAATAATTCAAAGTGATGATCATAGAGGACCCTACTTACCTACCTACCTTAATGTACACTTAGGAGCTAATGCACATGCTAAAAGGCCATTAAACTTTCATGCACACATAATGGATGATTATTCAAAGTCAATGATAACTTGGCCACCACACTTCCTAAGTGGGTATTTTGGGTAGTTTCCGAAAATAGTGAATTGGGGTTTTAAACTTGTATAAATACCCCTTATGTTTCATGTAACTCTCTCTTCCCTTGGTCTCTTTTAGACTCTCATAGTTATTTTAGTTTAGATCAAAATAAAAGCTCTTATTTTTTCCTTTACTTAGCCATTTCTTTTTTTGTAATTTTTCTTTCCTTTTTTTATGAAATGTTAATTAGTGCTCTCTTTTCTTTTACATGTTTCTATTCCTTTCTTATTAGTAGTAAGATTATTTTTCATGCAAGTAAAGTAGATTTTATTTTATGCAAGTATATTAGTTTTGCTTTTCATTTTTCTCTCTTCTTCCTCTTATTTGTTTAATGTTGCATGCTACAATTATTAATTTGATAACAAAAATGAGAGGCTAAACCCCTTTAATTTGGGGGTAATGAAGCTCTCTAATTATGTAGCTTCAACATAACTTGTTAATTTTGATCTCTTTTGTGCTTAAATGAATGTTGATGTGATTTATTGTTTAATGTTGAAATTGATAGTCTATTTTGTTCATAACAAATAGGCTATGCTCAAAAAATCACAAATAATAATTACCTCTTCATCTACATATGGTTATGGTAATGAAGTGGATGTTGAAACTAAAATTTGTTGGCCTATATTCCTAAACAATAGTTAATAGGTCATGCTTTAAATAGATTTTATTTTCAACTTGTTATCATTTTTCATGAGAGTTAAAAGTTGTTTAATGGGTGTGTTATAGTTCGATGGCTTATGTTGAGCTAATTAATAGTACAAATAGGTCATACATATGATAAACACATCAATTAGACTAACTAATGACCAAAAAAGAGAGATCATAATTTCATGTTTAGTCGAACTATATGATCTAAAGAGTGGAATTATCTCTAAATTGTTATTTAACACTCATATTTTCATCAAATTTCTTTTGTTAGTTAGTTAATTTCTTTACATTTTTAGTGCACACTCTTCAAATTCTTGGTTTAATTTTATTGAATAGAAATATAAAATCTAACAATTCCCTGCAGATCAACCCGTGCTCGCCAGTACTAGAATTGTACGCCGTGAGTTTGCAGTTAATTTTATTTTACAATCCATTCAGCTATTTTCTAACTCAATAGCCATTTAGCAGTTCGAACATAAATGCTATAATGAGAGAGTCAGCCATGACAAGAATTGAGTTGAAATAAATGAAGGTTTGAAAATAAATTAAAATGGGTTTGAGTATAAATTTAAGATGTCCAATGCAGCCATTAAACCATAGAGATTGTCGAATGAGTGGCGAGGCAATTTTGATCATTTGGTCAACTTCGCGGCCAATAGATGAGGTTATTAACTATGAATTAATGGTGAGGCAATGCCATTAAATTATTTTAAACTTGTGAAAATGAATATGATTAAGCTTGTAATTGGTTATGCAAGTATAACCTATAAGATTCAAAATAATGATATAACATGATAATTTGAGCAATAAAATAAATAATTCTAATCAAAGAGATATCTTTATTGGGGTAAAACATTATGTGATGGTTTGGTTAACAAAATGATGTACACAAGATCAGAAAATGTATTGAGTATAAAATTTAAAATATCAATTGAATGTTTAAGCTCAAGGGTATAACGATGATTGTTAAAATTTGTTTTGATAATCGGTTATTTGAATAATAATAATTGATAGAAAAATTTGAAATTCTATCTTAAATAAAATAAAGAAATGCTAATTTCAGGTTTTTGGCATGAATTAGTGAGCAAGTTTTTGTTTGGAATTTTGATGGTAATAAAGATTTGTTGGAATGAAATTAAAAAATTATTTTGAGAACTAGTTTAAGTTAATTATCAACCTTAAATGGTTTTTATGTGGAAGACTTAATTTGCTAATAAAGAAAATACGAGTTTCAATAGTTCCTTTTTAGTCAAGTTCTAGTGGTCCAGCGGTTAAGACATAGTGGAGTTGCTACATGTGGTTGTAGTGGCACCGGTTCGAATCCCAACGGCCACAATAATGAGACATAGTGCACGGCCACTTATAAAACCGACTAACCGAAGGCCAGGGAAAACATAGTTTCCTTGGCCCCAAAGTTTACATTAAGTAATGGTTCTTTCGTTCCTGGCCTCTGTCGATTCCATTTTTACTCCTGAACCTTGTTTTTGTTTCTTCCCCCTTCTGCCGCTCCAACCTCATCTCTCCCCCGCTTCGATTCTTATGCCCATTTCATCTCTGCCCCCTCACTAATCCATCCCCCTTTCTCCCTCTTCGACTAGGTCAGGCCGTGGATTCAAGCCCATGTTGCCCGAGTCAGTGCGTCCCCCTACCCTCCTTTCGCTTTCCGAGTTTCCACCTTTTCTCTCTTCGCCAGAACGTCCCTGTGGTTTTGACACTAGTGCGACCTTGCGTGCTACCCCTGTAGTGTGTGCGCAGGTAATATGTAAGCCGAATACGTTGAGTTGTGAAGTGGGAAAGTCCACTTTGTTTGATGAGCATGATTCTTCTGTAGTCGATTGTGTGGCTGACCAAGCCTAGAGGTGTGCGTCTGCTAATTTCACTTGTTGTGGTCAGGGCACTACACATGTTTGTGATAATTCCCCTGAGAAATATGCTCCAAGTGTCAGTGTTCGAAACTCTATTGCTACTCTTCCCATTCCCACTGCCACTGAGAGCCGTGTTACTGATGTTTCATAGCAATCCCCAAAACCGTGGTCTTCTCTTTTCTCGACCTTGCCCCGTAATGCGGGTGCCTACATCCCGATTGAATTTGAAATGGTTGAGGAAAATGGAGTGATGATTCCTCCCCCTAGTGTTTTGCAAGCCGGTGAGGAATTTTGGTCAGACTATTTGGTTGGTTTTTTTTGGACCCGCTTCACCAACTAACATCTGCGGCTTCGGTGCTTCGGAGGGCATGGAAGCTTCAAGGTAATTTGCAAGTGAAGTTGATTGATTCGATGTATTACATAAAGTTTTCTTCTTCTGAAGAACGTCGGCTCGTTTTGGATGCTGAGCCTACTTTTTTTGATGGTAGACCCTTTATTGTTACCTTCTGGTCTCCTACTGTGGCGTGTGCTCGTGAGCAAGTTTTTTCTATCCCTGTTTGGGTATATTTTTCTCAGATTCCCTCTGTTCTACAGCCTCTTATTGGATTGTATTGGTTAGCTTGTAATGTTGGTAAGCTGAAATGTTTTGACTCTAATACGGTGGCGCGCAATAAGTTGATGTTTGCGAAGGAGCTCATTGAGATTTCCCCCTCTAAGCCCCTCCCTACTTCTATTCTTGTTCAGCTTGCTGTCGGCCATGTTGCGGAGGTCAGGGTTCGCTATGGCTGGGTTCCTGATATTTGTACCTACTGTCACTCCTTTGGACACCTTACTATAGATTATCATCATTCTGAAGCATCCGTGGCTGCTCCGAAGTTACCTTTGCCGCGCCCCCGTCGTCGGATCTGGGTCCCCAAGGTATCTGCTCCTCCCTTTCCTTGTTATCCTGCTCCTGAGGCTACGTTGCCAGATCTGAGTGGTCCTTCCTTGCCCTTGGTTTCGCCTGTTTCACTACCTGTTTCAGAGTTTCCTAGTGCTGCTCCTGTCATCCCATTTGTTGCTCCTGTCCCTTCCTCGCTACTACCTGCTGTAACTTGGGATGTGGCCGAAGGGTGTTGGATTGATCCCATTTCTGATACGAGGTATAACCCGGTTAACGAATGCTTCTTTCGGTTTGTATCTGATGATCAACAGGACCTTAGATGCCTT